>CP092884.1:19877709-21145439 GCA_030710605.1 Cordylochernes scorpioides | reverse complement strand
GGAACGCCATGAAACTTTGGGAAGTTATTTAGTATAGTACTGGGAAGGTTTCTGAAAAATAATTTCTTGAATATCCTTAGAGTTATTTGCAGATTTAATTCGCAAGCAGCGCCACCATTGCGACGATGTTAACAAGTTTTTTTATCTATAAGTTTTATTATCACTGAGTTTATTATCTTAAAGATTATTTATCAAAAGTAAGATTATCTCAGGATGACACGGCAATTTATTTGAGACAAGAATAATGATACAATTCCAAGGCAAAGATATTATTCCTTTAACTTCCAATTACCGAGGGAACCAATTAATTTTGATTTTATTCAACTTATCGAGTATTTTTCAAGGGACCGGGAAAAAATGTTCAGTAGATAAAACGATGATTTTGTAATGTAGAAAATTAGGAAAGACAAAATTCAGGATGACAAGGCATACAGGGACCTGAAAAAATGTTCACTTTATCGAGAGACTGAAATTTACGAGTTTCAAATTATCAAAATATATCTATTATTTTTTAAATAAGTTTATAGAGAATTGGTTTAACAAATGTTCGTTAGACAAACTTTTACTAGGGTAAAACCCAGGCGAAGCCAGGTACATCCCTAGTTGCTTATAAATTAAAAATAACTAGCGAGAAATATTAAACCATGAAATATTTATCTATTAACATCATAATGTTGCCTTAAAGCGTAAAGTATTTTTATATGCATAGAAATTACTTTATAAAATCAAAATTTATTAAAATAATTTTCAATTGCAAAAAGAATTGTAAAATTAGAAATTAAAATTCCATGCAATGCGTTTCTTTCTTTATTATCAATATAAACTTTTATTGAATAATAAATAAAAAAGCGTATTGTGCATGCTATTTTGCTTTAAAATTCGACATAAATATTTGTTTTATAAAGATCATCAGTACCAGTGGTGCAAAATGTTTTAAAAGCATTATATTTGTTGATAAACATTAGCTCGGTTTATTTCCTAAAAGATGGGTGTTTCTTTAAGCGCTTCAAATTATCAAGCGTTGAGAAGGGCAAATTTACTATTGACTTTAACATGCATAATAGGAATTATTCTGTCAGCCTACTCACTTCACGTGGAAGTTAAGAAGACATATGACAATGATTATCAAGCTCTATGTGATATTAGTGAACATATGAGCTGTACTGCAGCTTTTAATTCTAAGTATGTATACATTTTTCTATTATATTTTAGATATATCAACACGAACCTTCATTAATATTTATTACAGGTTTCTTGAGAAACGCTATTACCGTTGTAAATAATTTCTCATTTTATATGATTCAATTATATAATTCAATATGGTCATACAGAATTCACGAGTTGGTTTAAAATAAACTCAAATTGAATCTAGTGGTTGAGTAGGTATGTAAATTTAATAATTTTTCAATAATTTTCTGTCTCTCTCTAAAGAAGTTATGCCCAATCCTTTACCCATTATAGCATATAGTGAATATCCTTGCTTTTGAAATCAAATTTATTAACACTGTTCACTACTTATTCATATTATTATTAAACTCTTATTTTGTACAACTTTCTGTGTAAATAACAACGGTTTTAACTTGTTACTTCTCTATGACACGCACAGGAAAATTCTATAATTCAGATATATACTCTTTTTTTTTTTTTTTTCGCTTATCCCTAGTACACGTTGTACAGGCCATGATATCATGGTGGGTAGAAGTAGATAGGTGACTGCTTTAACTGTAAGTGCACCATATGTCTACACATGTGAAAAGCAGTTCGACTTTGCACTTACAAATGTGCCAGAGCTCCGTTTGGTTACTTGCACTCGCTGGTGGGGTTGGACTTTTGCAAGAATTGGGGGCCATTGGAGCATTTTTTTATTTAATCAGAAAAAAAGTGTCCAATGCGGGAATTGAACCCGGGTCGTAGCGGTCAAAAACCAACGGTTTAGACCATCCTTCCACCGACCCCCTAGATATCTACTCTACCACTGTATTGACTATTCTAAATAGAGTAAAACTTTAAAATTTATAATATATTTTTAGCAATGTGTTCCCCTTTTCACATAAATAATCAAATATTATATATTCACAGACCTTACTGTAATGATAAAAGTTATTGAATTAGAGGGATTGGATCATCAGTGGTATTTTTGACCATGTGTTCCTTTTTGCATATATTATCAAATATTACGATAAGGCACAATTTGGATAATAGATTTTAAACACAAGGTAATAAGGCCAAATCCAAATAAATAGTGTGTGATGTTTGGTAACGGAATTTTTGTTTGAATATGGTAACAATGCTGTTACTGAAACATCACACACCATTTATTTATTTGGATTTGGTTTTATTACCTTATATCAAATATTACCTTTACAAACCTTACTGCAATAATAAAAGTTAATAAATAAGATGTTGAGCCAAACCCTCTCATTCAATTATTTTTATCATTGCAGTAAGGTCTGTAGACGGTAATATTTGATTATATATGTGAAAAAGAACGGATTGACAAAAATATATTACAAATTTTATCGATAGATGGCAATTGAATTGGTAACAGTAAAACTTTCCTAAAACAAACTGATGATATAGTGAAACTACCCCCATATAATGAATCTGAAATAATCCGCAGTGAACTCTAGCTATAATGAACCTTTGGTATAGTAAACCAAAAGTTGGGGTTCAATGTAGAGAGAGGTTCGACTGTAGCCTTATTTTCAATTCAACTCTTCAATTATATTTGACCATTGGTTTATTGGAATGTACATTACTCTGTATTATGAGCAATACTTACCCAGAAATATTTGAATAAGCAAAAATTAGGGAAAGAAGTTTCTTTTTTATTGGCGTTGCTAGCTTTCGAGCAAAAGCCTGCTTATCAACTTTTTAATTGTGTTTGACCATAGGTTTATTGGAATGTACATTACTCTGTATTATGAGCAATACTTACCCAGAAATATTTGAACAAGGAAAAATAAGGGAAAAAAGTTTCTTAATTATTGGCGTTGCTAGGTTTCGAGCAAAAGCCTGCTTATCAACTCTTTACTTATGTTTGACGATTGGTTTATTGGAATGTAAATTACTCTGTATATGAGCAATAGGTACCCAGAAATATTTGAATAAGCAAAAATTAGGGCAAATTTTTATTATTGGCATTGCTAGCTTTTGATCAAAAGCCTGCTTATCAGTGGGAAATCCAAAAACAAATGAAAAAAGATGTTTCCGGGTGTTGATAGGACTATCCTCATAAGAATATATTTATATGATCTTATCCATGCCTGATAACATCTCTCTTCGTTTGTTTTTTAATTTGGCCATTGGAGTAGGCTTTTGCTTGAAAGCTCAGAATGCTTAAAATAAAGAAACTCTTTGCCCTAATTTTTGATTACTCTGTATCTTTGCATGCAAAAGGTAGAACATTACAATCCAGGTCCCTTATTGTTTATCTTAAGGGAGATTCTACTGTATACGAACTGTATATGAAAAAAGAAAGGAACAATAACTAAGTAGCGACTCTAGTTGCTTTGGCTCTGCAATTAGGTGTTGTCCTTTACAGGGAGGTTCTACTATATATATATATATAGTGATGTAGAAAATTAGGAAAAACAAACTTCAGGATGACACAGCAATTTATTTAATGCGAGCACAAATCAGCATTTATAAGATACAAGATAAGCAATGAGGGAAGTTTGCAGAGTATCAAAATATACAGTTACGAGCGTCATTCTTCATCAGTCATCTCTGTCACCGTTTGCTTTTTTTTTGGAATCGCGCCCTCCTCTTGGTCGGCTACAATCACGCCACCTTTGCCCCCCCATCATGCCCCCCCCCCCCTCACTCGCTTTTTTGTTTTTGTAACCATTGTGTTGGAGCGGGTCGCTCCTTAAATAAATGCATATATTAGTTAATAACCAAATGGAATCCTCTCTTTCTTTTTCCCAGTAAGAGACGCCTACGGAAGCCAACAGTACATAGACAGATAAAGCACATAGACTATAGTTATTAACTAACATATGCATTTATATAAGGCGCCAATTTATAATTGTAACAAATAGTATTTGAATCAAAACATTTAATCGGGTAAAACACGGGCGTTGCCCGGGTCATTCGGCTAGTCAAAATATAAATATCAAAAAATTGATAATCTGTGTACAGTAGAATCTCCCTGTAAAGGACAGCACCTAATTGCAGAGCCGAAGTGTCATTTAGGGAGAGGTGTCCTCTTACCAGAGAGTTGTTAATTTGTAAAAATGGTCATTTTTCAAATGAAAACTGTCCTTTGTAGAGAGGTATCCATTAGCAGGGTGTCCGCTAAAAAGAGGTTCTACTGTATAAAAATATAATAAATACTTTGCTACACACACACACAATATATTGAATATCATCTTAAAAAATTAATATTAGATATTTTAATATAATTTTTAAAATAGAAACAAAACTTACTGTTTTTATTTCTATCAGAAGTTTTAGAATGAACAATAGGAACTCATGATAAATATTTTGTAATTTTAAAAATAAAGAGCAGTACTGGGGTAAAAAGTTGTTCTTATATTTTACAACAAACACTTTTTTGCTACTTAATACTTTTTGTCATTTTTTGGGTTGAACATTACTGGGACATCACATTGTTTAGCTGGCTAAGTATGTTGCCACTACTCTGTTAATTTTTAAACAAATATTTTATCTATTTTGTCTCAGTTTACAGATGTTAAATTTGAATCACCTTGTCCTGGCTATTTACACATGGCGAGATGATGGAGTAGAGGTGGCCCCACCCATCCTTACAGGAGGGCAGTTATTTTTATAAATACAGTAGAACCTCTCTTTAGCGGACACCTCTCTATAAAGGACAGTTTTTATTTGCAAAATTGCCATTTTTACTATTTAGCAACTCTCTGGTAAGAGGACACCTCTCCCTAAAGGACAGTTTGGCTCTGCAATTAGGTGTCCTTTACAGGGAGGTTCTACTGTACTGTTTAAGAATTATTTTTATACATTTTTAATTTAGCATCTATATTGTCTATTCTTATTACAACAGATTATTGTTATACAGGTCTTCTTCTTTCTTATCTACACTTACAATCATATTAAGCATGTAGAAATTGATAATTTTGATGGTCTCTGCTGGGGATGAGTAGAGCTCATCAATTGATGCGCCAATACAGTCAATGAAATGTAGTATATTAAACTAATACTATATAACAATTGATAAATTTTTGTTAATTTTTGAAATTAGAAACAAACTTGCAAATTTTTTGCTTTTTTTGTTGTAAACAGGTTTTTAACAGTAGCACCTCCATAAGAGGATACTCTCGCTAGAGGGCACCTCTCTACAAAGGAAAATTTTCATTTGTAAAATTACCATTTTTACTAGTTAGCAACTCTCCGGTAAGAGGATACCTCTCCCTAAAGGGCACTCAGACTCTGCAACTAGGTGTCGTTTACAGGGAGGTTCTACTGTATTTTATTATTATTTCTATGTATGATGTTTTTATTTCTTCAAAATTTATTTATTATTTTGTTGTTATATTTTATTATAAGATTAATAAATCTTAGGGGAAAAGACAGAGAGAAGGTTGTGCACCCAGATATCAAACTGCACATCTGATTGGCCAACATCCAAGATATAAAGAAGTGCATAATTGGGTATTTTTATCAGGAGATAGCTGGCATCTGCAATTTTTTTTATTGGTTACAGATTATCATGTTCAATTAAAAAGGCATATATTGGATCAAAATAACATTTATTTTACCAATATTTCAGTTGGATGAACGCCAACCTTTATCAAGCCATTATAACATAAAGGTTGACGTTCAGCCAATATCGGTTAAAAAATATATTTTTTTAAATTGAGGATTGATTTATGGATTGCTCTATTTTCAAAAGACTATCATGTGCAGTTATAATTGTTTTTAATAATATATTTTTACTTTATTTCTCACCCAGTTTTCTATTTTTAAAAATATACGATTTGTATCAATTAATTAAAATAGAAGGCTCATTATTATTTTGTTGTTGTTGCTGTTTTACAAATAGAGTAGAACATACACCATGAGAGGACACCTCTTTACTGATAAGTTTCTATTATAGGGTGAAGATTAATAGTGAAAGTTATTTTATAAGAAATTGCACTTTATATTTAAATATTTTTAAAAGAAAAATAGAAGATGCGAAATTTCATGCCATTATATTTATTTTATTATTTTACAATTCTGTCTTTTTGCATACCTACATACAGTAAAACCCCTCTATAGTGAACCCCAATGGGACAGAGATTTTGGTTCACTATAGCCACGGTTTGGCTATTTTTTTTTTTTACTTTTCAAAATTTTTAGACCGTATAATTGAAGGACAGCCATACACACAAGAAGAGGCTTCCTCTTAATAGTGGTCACTTTGTTTTAATTCCCTTAATTGACCAATTTCCTTACATTAATACTGAATAATAATAGAAATCATTAGATGATAGGTTCATCTTATCATTAACATACATGTACCTCTATGTCTAATTTAAAAATCAAGACAAATCCTAGGCAAAGTTTTATTAAATATATATTCAAAGATATAAAATGATTTTAAAACATCATTATCACATTATATAATACATTGTTTACTTGGAAAAATGGCTCTAACACCTTGTTGCTTCAAAGCATTCTTCAAGCATTGAACCATTCAAATAAAGTTAGTGGTTTTCTTCCATTTCATTTTCCCACATATTCTTCTAGATCTAGATTTCGTTTTTTTTTTTTACCTGTCATGCAAAACATTGCTGACTTCAAAATCACCATAGTTAATGGCATAAAAATAGTTTTTGTTTCATCACGGGACCATTTACAGTAAAACCCCTCTATAGTGAACCCCAATGGGACAGAGCTTTTGGTTCACTATAGCCACGGTTCACTATAGCCACGGTTTGGCCATTTTTTAAAACTTTTCTAAATTTTTAGACCGTATAATTAAAGGACAGCCATACACACAAGAAGAGGTTTCCTCTTAATAGTGGTCACTTTGTTTTAATTCCCTTAATTGACCAATTTCCTTACATTAATACTGAATAATAATAGAAATCATGAGATGATAGGTTCTTCTTATCATTAACATACATGTATCTCTATGTCTAATTTAAAAATCAAGACAAATCCTAGGCAAAGTTTTATTAAATATATATTCAAAGATATAAAATTATTTTAAAACATTATCACATTATATAATACATTGTTTACTTGGAAAAATGGCTCTAACACCTTGTTGCTTCAAAGCATTCTTCAAGCATTGCACCATTCAAATAAAGTTAGTGTTTTTCTTCCATTTCATTTTCCCACATATTCTTCTAGATCTAGATTTCTTTTTTTTTTTACCTGTCATGCAAAACATTGCTGACTTCAAAATCACCATAGTTAATGGCATAAAAATAGTTTTTGTTGCATCACGGGACCATTTATTTGGATTTTTTTTTTTTTTTAGCCCTAAAACGTAGATCGCGATCGCGGCAAAAGTTGAGGTTGATTCCTCTTTGTAACAATTTTTAATAGCTTTATATTTTATCTTTTATAATAGAAAAGTTATATTCTCTTATTTTAATATGTTCTTAACATTTTCCCTGTGTTGTTTCACTTTGAAAAGTTCTGAAAATGGCCTTTTTTTTTTTTTTTTTTTAAGAAATAACGCTTTTGTTTTTAAAATGCCTTTGTTTTATTCATTTTGGAAGCCATTTGTATTTTTATATTTCAAATTTAATGGATAAAAATATATTCTATTTAATAAAAAGTATAATGTGTTAAATTTTATACAAGATACAGCAAAAATAAAGTGCAAAATTCAAAACAAACAATGCCGCGAAATTTATTGTTTTGAAATCGCGATCCGCGAGATGAAACATGCTCAAAATTTGGTTGTTTTAATTTTTTTTTTTAATTACAATTCTAAGTTCGTTATAAGCATAGTATTTTATATAGATTTTATTATTTTGGGACCGAAAATAGGTTCGTTATAGGGGTAGTTCGTTATTCTAAAAATCGCAAAGTTCGTTATAACGATGGTATTTTCAATGGAATGGAATTGGGAATCGGCGTGGGTTCGTTATAAGGGAAGGTTCGTTATATCCAGGGTTCGTATTAGCGGGGTTTTACTGTATTTGGATATTTTTTTTAGCCCTAAAACGTACGATCGCGATCGCGGCAAAAGTTGAGGTCGATTCCTCTTTGTAGCAATTTTTAATAGCTTTATATTTTATCTTTTATAATAGAAAAGTTATATTCTCTTATTTTAATATGTTCTTAACATTTTGCCTGTGTTGTTTCACTTTGAAAAGTTCTGAAAATGGCCTTTTTTTTTTTTTTAAGAAATAACGCTTTTGTTTTTAAAATGCCTTTGTTTTCTTCATTTTGGAAGCCATTTGTATTTTTATATTTCAAATTTAATGGATGAAAATATATTCTATTTAATAAAAAGTATAATGTGTTAAAATTTATACAACATACAGTAAAAATAAAGTGCAAAATTCAAAACAAACAATGCCGCTAAATTTATTGTTTTGAAATCGCGATCCGCGAGCTGAAACATGCTCAAAATTTGGTTGTTTTAATTTTTTTTTTAATTACAATTCTAGTTCGTTATAAGCATAGTATTTTAAATAGATTTTATCATTTTGGGACCGAAAATAGGTTCATTATAGGGGTAGTTCGTTATTCTAAAAATCGCAAAGTTCGTTATAACGATGGTATTTTCAATGGAATGGAATTGGGAATCGGCGTGGGTTCGTTATAAGGGAAGGTTCGTTATATCCAGGGTTCGTATTAGCGGGGTTTTACTGTATTATAAAAAAAAGTTTTTAATACATTTACATACATTTGATTAAGACGAATAATCCTTTCAATAATTATAATAACGAATAGATTCAAAAAGGATAAGTTTCTTTATTTGAAAAATCAATTCGAGCTTTCGGGCGCAAGCTGCCCTTCTACAGGAATAATATATATCTGTACATACATGACTACATGAAATTGTATCCATTATTCCTGTAGAAGGGCAGCTTGTGCCCGAAAGCTCGAATTGATTTTTCAAATAAAGAAACTTATCCTTTTTGAATCTATTCGTTATTATACATTTGATTAGCTCAAAGCAAACAGAGTAAAGTAATAATATATCATTGATATATTATCTTTAAACAAAACAAGCAGATCAGATCATCTACAAAGGATAATTTTCATTACCTAGACTTTCGAACATATGCCATGAGAGGATACCTCTCTACAAAGGACAGTTTTGATCACCAATACATTAAAACATACTGCATGAGAGGACACCTCTCTACAAAGGATAATTTTCATCACAAATACATTAGAACATACTCCATGAGAGGACACCTCTCTACAAAGGACAATCCTCATCACCAATACATTAAAACATACTCCATGAGAGGACACCTCTCTACAAAGGACAATTCTCATCACCAATACATTAAAACATACTCCATGAGAGGACACCTCTCTACAAAGGATAGTTTTCATCACCAATAATACCATTTTTTAAAAGCTTTTATTTAGCTTGCTTCCCTGTCTGTCTGTCCACAAATCTTATAATCGATTTTTAATATACTTCTAGAGCACGTAGGAATCTGAAATTTGGTACACTTTTCAGAACCCGATGACAATGCAAGTTGACAAATTTTCAGACTTCTGTGTTGTCAGGGCGGCCTGGAAATGGGCAAATTTACAAATTGCC
This sequence comes from Cordylochernes scorpioides, assembly GCA_030710605.1. Taxonomy (NCBI): domain Eukaryota; kingdom Metazoa; phylum Arthropoda; class Arachnida; order Pseudoscorpiones; family Chernetidae; genus Cordylochernes; species Cordylochernes scorpioides. The sequence continues at coordinate 21,135,727 of CP092884.1, read as the reverse complement.
TTTCAAATTTTGTAAATTAATTTCAATATATTTCCAGATCATATAGAAGTATTAAACTTTTAACACTCACTCAGTCCAATGAACAATGCAAGTGTACAAATTTTCAGACTTCTGGGTGGTCAGAGTAGCCAGGAATGAACAAATTTCTATATTTCTTTTTAAGTCTTATGTTACGCCCCTTATAGAGAATTGAACAATACGCCATGAGCAGACTTCCATCTATTTAAGGCCTAATCCCCAGTGAACTTTTGATTCTAAGTTTTGTAAATTCATGAATAAAAGCTAACTAAATAATTAATAAATAAAAATTCATTTTTAATGTGATTGTAAAATGACACTTGAAGTTACACCGCATGAGTTTCTTTCAAACGAAAAATCTAATTTTTATTTCAAGGTAAAATATCGACTATTTTTAACCTTTTTGGATGAGGTATGAAAGGGTGAATTATGAAGAGTAATGGCGATTCCCATCCCTGGACACTTTTATTTTTCCGTTCGCCATTACTCTTCATAATTCACCCTTTCATACCTCATCCAAAAAGGTTAAAAATAGTCGATATTTTACCTTGAAATAAAAATATGATTTTTCGTTTGAAAGAAACTCATGCGGTGTAACTTCAAGTGTCGTTTTACTTATAAAAATCGCTAATCAGTTGCTACATATTAAATCACATTAGGTTTGAAATTCATGATGATTGTCCCCCGTCACTTTTATTTTCACTCAGATACATCTAATTGCTCAATGACAGAAGATACAATATTTATTTTTTTCCTTTTTAGTGCATTTAAATAAAAGATTTTTTTTAAATGTATTTTTATGTATTAATTTCATGTTCACAATTATAGTCTATCATTAGTAGTTATAATTTAGTTGGGATTTGAAAAACAATTCAATTATGGTGAGTTATAGTAAGTAATTTGGTTGAGATTTGAAAAAAAATTGATCTCTCATAGAAAGTGCTGTAGTGTTGTACAATACAACTTCCAATGTTGAATATTAGAAAATATAGGAAAAGGAGATCAAATTAGTAATTTATACATGACCTTCCAGTAACAGCCTTATTATTGTAGCACATTGTGTAGAATACTGATTTGTTTACTTGCAAAAGTTACACAACATTCAGCAAGCTGTGTACCGAAAACTGGAGCTGTCATTTTTAGCTTCTCAAGTAAATGGACAATAGGAAGTTCCCTCCCTTTGTTACAAAGATCAAATTCACTCATAAAATATTGTGGACTGATCATTACATCTTATTAGTGGATGAATATACAGTAGAACCTCCCTTTAGCGGACACCCTGCTAGCGGGCACCTCTCTACAAAGGACAGTTTCCATTTGTAAAATTACCATTTTTACAATTTAGCAACTCTCCCGTAAGAGGACACCTCTCCCTAAAAGACACTTTGGCTCTGCAATTAGGTGTCCTTTACAGGGAGGTTCTACTACATTTGTAAAATTTCTTGCAAACTTTTGGTTTATAAATGGCAATGTGATGAATTTGGCGTCTTTGTTTTTGCACTTTAGAATTTGAATTAAAGCATTATTATCATATTTTTGGTTCATGTCATCTATTATTCTATCTATCAATTTGATGGAAAAATCTTCATTGATTAGTTATTTTTTGATGTTGTTAATTTCTATATTTCTTTTAACTGTATCATTAATGAGTGTAAAAGTTCTATATACAGTAGAACCTCCATGAGAGGACACCTCTCCCTAAAGAACAATTTGGTTCTGCAATTAGGTGTCCTTTACAGGGAGGTTCTACTGTATACAAAGAAGTTTTGACCAAACATGCAAATTATTTAAATTTGGTGGCCAATTTATACAAAGCAAGAGCTCCAGCGAACTGTGCATCCAGCACGAGTATTCTAGACTCAATATGGCCTGTAATAGGTAATTTCTATTTTCTCCTTTAAATATTGTGGTTTTAATATACTTACAGAGCACCTTGAAGCCTGGAATTTGGTACACTTGTTCAAACCTGATGACATTTAAAGTTGAAAAAATATATATCAGACTTCTGGGCGATGGACTAATATTGATTTTCTATGTTTAATTTAAAATTTTTGTTCAATATTAATATACAGTAGAACCTCCCTGTAAAGGACACCTAATTGCAGAGCCAAAGTGTCCTTTAGGTAGAGATGTCCTCTTACTGGAGAGTTGTTAAATTATAAAAATGGTAATTTTGCAAATGAAAACTGTCCTTTGTAAAGAGGTGTCCGCTAAAGGGAGGTTCTAATGTACTTCCAGACCTCAAAGAAGTCTGAAAAATCTGTAGACTCGCTCAATACAGATAACAATGCAAGTTGACAAAATTCCAGACTTCAGTCAGTAATGGACTATTTTTTCTATATTTTATTTCAAATTTTGTGTTCACACACACACATGTATTTTTAAAAACATTCTATCCATGTAAAAGTCTAGTTCAATACAACTAACATTGCAAGTGTACAAAATTTCTGAATTTAAGGTGGCCTTGAGGGTTGGGAATAGACAAGAGAAGAGAATAATTTCTTTTAAAACAAGCCAAAATAGGTGCAGCCATTTCTTTGGCATAATGGATAGCTGGAGATCCATTAAAGTGTGGTCGGGACCAGAATAACTTCTATATTTCCTTTCAATTTTTGTGATCAAGTTTTAATATATTTCCAGACCACATAAAATTTTAAAATTTTATACACTCGCTCAATCCTGCTAACAATGCAAGTCTGCAAAATATAAGATTTTTTGGGTTGTTGGGATTGGACTAATTTCTATATTTCTTTTCAAATTCAATTATCAATATACTTCCAGAAGATGTAGGAGTCTAAAATCTTGTACACTCAGTCAATCAAGCTAAAATGCAAGTGTACAAAATATCAGACTTCTAAATTACCTTGATGGTCTGGAGTAAAATAGAATTTGTATATATCAAAGGGAGAAAATAGGTGTTTGTTGTGTAATGAGCAGCTGGCACTACATAAAAATAAATCGGTAGTATGAATTAGAGCCATAAATAATTGTAAGGAGTGATAAATTCAGAAGACTAAAAATCACATAAATAATTAATTTTAAAAGTTTTTAAAAGAAAGCTTTTATTAAAATGCATTAAAAATATATAAATAAATAACTATTTCAGATTATGCCAATGAACAATTAAATCTATAATGAGTCAAAATAAAATCTGCTGGCTATGAATTTCATCATGAATTTCAGACTTAATATGATTCAATATGTTTCACTAAATAATTTACCTCTTCCTTAAATATTGTAATGTAGAAAATTAGGAAAGACAACTTCAGAATGCCACAGCAATTTATTTAATGTAAAATCTAATTAAAACTAATAAAATAGCAGAGAGGCAATGTGAAAATTTTACAGTGTATCAAAATACAAATATCGAAATTAAAAAATATTTTTCATAGAATAATAAATAATCTGCTACAATATGCAATGATTGTCCTCCGCTGCTTTTATTTTGACTCATATTACCTCCCTTTAGTGGACATCTCTCCACAAAGGACAGTTTTCATTTGCAAAATTACAATTTTTACAATTTAGCAACTCTCCAGTAAGAGGACACCTCTCCCTAAAGGACACTTTGGCTCTGCAATTAGTTGTCCTTTTCAGGGAGGTTCTACTGTATATATGATTTGGTGAGAAAGTCCAATAGGAGTATTTCCTAAAGCTGCAAAAATATCAATTTAGAAATGCCATCTACATACCCATACATTCTCTTAACCTTGAATTGACCTAAAAAAAAAAACTATTATTACTATTAAAACCTGAAGCTACAAGGTCAACTTGACTAATCACAACAAAAAAAAAAAGAAGAAGAATGACTGGATTGCCGTACCTACTGACACAGATGTTGAGAGATCAAAATTCTGAGATATTTAAGATACCAATAAAGTCTTTTTTCAATACCAGATTACAGGAGGATGATATTCATGTACCAAAAGAGGCATCTCTCTCTCTCTCGTTCCTGGCGACGCCATCGCTTCGGGTTCCCTCTAGATGGAGAGGAGTTCGCGTCCGCGACCTGGCGGACCCTGCTTCGCTGCCCGTCGCCAGGCCTACAAGAAGCGCCTGCGATGATGCAGCTGCTCTTGGGGCATTTTGCCAACGCCTGGTGGCGGACAACGCGACGAGCATCTACAGGGAGCGGACCTTGGAGGAAGCCGTGGTGCTGCGCGGGACGGCTACGCCGTTCCTGCGCATTAGCACACGCACTGCGCGTCGAATGTTGGAGCGTCCCCGCCTGGCTGCCCTTCCCATCTCACGGTTTCTCCGGCGCTGGGCGCCTGTCGTCGGCGTGCCATCCGCCAGTACGCCATGCTCATCCCTCCGCCGCTGCTCCTTCGGGGGCCATGCGGCGGACATCGCTCTGCGGCTGGCCCTGCACGCCCTGCCTCATCCGGGGCATCCGGCGTCTAGCCAGCCTGTCTGCATCGCCTGCGGCTCCAGCGACCTGTCGCTGGCCCACTCTCTCTCTCGGTCACGGCCGTGAGGCCACGCGGCGATTGAGCTCCGTACTTTTCGCCAAAAGGTACGGTCGAAATGGAGTTTTCAAACTCCTATCAAGTACTCGCGGAGAGCCAAGAGGATGGGGAAGACGATGGTGTAACTCCCATCCAGGAATTAGCTACCAATACCGAGAGATCGGCAGAAGAACATCTTGCCTTATCAACAGCCAGGAAAACAACGAGTGGGGATGCCCCCTCGGGGTCAGCTCAAGGTCAACCACGTGTGACAGGGGCGTCGTCTTCAGCGGGCGCCGTTGTGACAGCTGACGCGTCAGCAAACAGGGCCCAAAACGGATATGTAAATTCGTCTACAAAGAACGGCAGCGATGCAAATCGGGCTGCGGAAACAATCGATAAAAATGTGAATTGGGCGGATCAAGTGGAGGCCGCGGATAAGGATGAAGATCCTACACCTTTCATCCAAGTGAAAAAAAGGAAAGCGTCACCTCCTAAAAGCCAGCCGACCAAGGTTGCGAAGTCGGAATCCAGCGCTCCAAAGCCAGCTGGGAATACACGAGGTTTCAACAGGAATCCCGTGGCAGCCATCAAAAACACCAGGCAACAGCAGCAGATCAACAAGGCCAGATCTGCAGCAGCATCCTTCGATCAGGGCTGCTTTATTGAATGGTGCCCGGATTTCGATCACCTATGCTACATGAGGGCCTTGGAAGAGAAGCTGGGAAGGGGTTCCGTCTTCCAACTCATGAGAATGTCTGGCCACATGCTGGCCAGTCTGTCCAGTGTGGAGAAGGCCGAGCGCCTGATCGAGGACGGACTTACAATCGGAGACACCATCCTCAGAGCGTTCCCGTATAGGAAAAGGGCAGAAAAAATAATTATCGGGAACCTGCCCATCGCCGTAAAGGAGGAGGATATAGTCGCAACCCTGCGGCCATACTGCAGGGTCGTCTCTCTGGCCATCGAGATTGTCAACTGCGAGGGCTACTCCTGGGCCACAGGCAATAGAGAGGCCTTTATCCTCATGAATGATGGCATGAAGCTCCACCAGCTCCCTGGAAAAGTGGATATCAAGTCCAAGGGAGAAACAACACCTGCCTTCATCACGCACGGCGTGAAATGCAGCATGTGCCATCGCCAGGGACATCGGCGAGCCAGCTGCCCCAAGAGAAACAGGGAGGAACGCCCCACTAATCAACAAACACCCAGGCAGGACCCAGCGCGCCTTCCTCCTACCACTCAGACGCCGTCCTCTGCAGCACTCGCCGTGACTCCCCCAGCAGCGCTTGGCAGGCCTCAGGAGACCCCCTCCAAAAGTGTCCCGGCTCCCGCGGCGTCCACTCCCGTCCAACCAACGCCTTCTACAAGCGCCGCAAAATCACCAGCGGAATGGGTGCCTTTCTCCAGCAAAGTTACCGAGGCTAAGTTAGCTGTTCCTACCCTGCCCCTCCCTTCTGTTCCCAGAGTGCAGGAGGAAAGCTCTCGGGAGGAAGAAACGCCGAAGAAGGCATCTTTGGCTCTTGAGCAGCTGAAGCCAGTCCTTGAGCGACTCCCTGACACCATATTCAAGGACATTGAAGCGGCGGGCGTTGGGAGAGGAAAGGTGATTCAGGCAATCGCCAACAAAGGCCCTATGAAGGCGCTGATCGCTGCCCTGAATCCCGAGCAGGCGGCCTGCCTGACTGACCTCACCACCAAGTTGATATTCAATATAGAGGATAAGGCCTGCCACCTCTACAAGCGGCTCACCACCATCAGAGCTGCAGCTAATAGAGGGATGTCATGACCTTCCGCATGGCATGCCTCAATGTGCGCGGCATTGCCGTTCGCGAAAGGAGTGTGGAGTTGTGCTGCTTCCTTAAACAGCACGCAGTTGATGTCGCGTTCGTCCAGGAGACGAACGTGCTGGCCCTGAACAATGTCCGGGACCTTTGCCTGGGATACAGCGCCGTCTTCGCGCCATCATCGACACCCAGGGGATCCGGCCTCGCCGTCATCTTGGCGCCGGGAGTCAGCGTCCTCTGGCATCGTGTCCTGTGGCCAGGCAAGATTGCCATCGCCAGCGTCAAGATCCGGGGTCTCGAGACGCGCGTCATCAACTGCCACCTCTCCCACACTCCCGAAGAACGGCATCTCCAACTGCAGATCATCGCAGAGGAAGCCATCAGAGAAGATGCGTGGGCCCTCGGCGACATCAACATCTCCGAGGAGTCTTCGAGCGACATCGGGTCAGGAGCCGTGGAAGCCTTCGCGGAACTCCTGGACCGGACCGCCCTCGTCGACATCGCCGCCATCTTCGATGCCGCGCACCTGCCTACCAGGGTCGCCAGTTATGGAAGCCGGGTTGACGCCGCCCGTCTGGATCGAGTCCTTATACCATCAAGACTCTCTGGGCGCGTCACCCGTTACTGGACCCTCAATTACCGCAACTCGGACCACCGTGCCATTCTTCTCCAAGTGGGGGATCCCCCTTCACCGCCTGCGCCATCCATCTCCGCGCTACTGCGATCAGCGCCAGTCATCGAGAGGATTGAGGCGCTTCTTAGCGAAGCTTCGCAGGAAATCGAAGGCATCCGTACTGGAGACCTATGGGGAAAATTGAAGCGGGAACTCGTTGAAGACATCAAGTGCCTCTACGTTCCCCGCGTTGAAGATGAGGACTACGTCACCAGGGCAAGTCGGTTTCTTCGCTCCAGGCTCGAAGCTGAGACCGTGGAGGCGGACTACCCTTCACTGCCTGAACTTGGGCGTGCCCTGCGTGTCCGACAACACCGCCCGGAACTGACGACCGTCTTCGACGCCCAGGGGAACCTCTTCGAGGGAAAGAGCTTGAGGCGCTACGTCTTCAACTCCTTCAGAGAGCGCTTCAACGGCTCTACCTGCAGCCCGGAGGACATCGCTGGGTTCTTGGAGGGAGCTACTGAGTGCATCACTCTGGAGGACAGTGACCCGCTTCATCGAGCAGATATCTCCTTGAATGAGGTGGAAGTTGCCATCAGCCGTCTGCCTCAAGGGAAAGCGGCTGGTTGGGATGGCATACCCTGCGAGCTTGTCAAGGGCTTCGAGGACTTCTTCGGTGGAGTCATACATCAAGTCCTCGCCGAATCCAAGCTTCGCGGGACTCTTCCAGAATCATCGAGGAGGAATATCATCTGCCTCGTCCCCAAAGCGCACGGTGGTTCGGGCCTAAGCGGTTACCGGCCCATATCACTTCCGACGGCGGACTACAGAATCGTCAACAGCGTTCTTCTGGGTCGTCTACGTCGCCACCTTCCAGCTATCGTGCCGGATTGCCAGACATACGCAGTTCCGGGAAGATGTCCCTCCTGGAACATCGCGTGCGTGTCTGACGAAGTGGCCCAGGCCTTCAAGAACAAGACGCCGTTGGCAGTCATCTCCACCGACCTGCAGTCCGCCTTTGACAACGTGGACCGAGAGTTCCTGGCCTCCCAGCTACGCATCATCGGCCTGCCTCCGCCCTTCATGGAATGGCTCCACCTGCTCTACGCGGAGGCCGACGCTACCATCAAGGTGGATGGAAACTTCACCCGCCCATTCAAAATGCGCAGAGGGCTTCGGCAGGGTTGTGCCTGCAGCGCAGCCCTTTTCTCCATCTTTACGGGTCCCCTCCTGCGCCACTTGGAGAGAATCCTCGGAAGAGGGAACGTCCTGGCGTACGCCGATGACATTCTCCTGCTGATCCGCGAGGATTGGCAGTTTGAGAGAGTCAAGACCGTCTTTGACGAATTCCGGCGTGCATCGGGAGTCAGCGTCAACTTCCCGAAAAGTAAAGGACTGTGGTGCGGCGCCTGGAGGGACCGTGCCGACTCTCCGCTGGGCATCTCGTGGTCCGCATCCTCCATCACGGTACTGGGCTGCGAAATAACATCAGGCCATGGAACCTCGGTCCAGGAAAATCACCTGCTGGGCATCTTGGAGAGGTCGATCTCCAGATGGTCCCCATTTGTCCGCGGCTTCTCCCTGGTGGGGCGGGCGAGAGCGGCCAACTCGCTAGTACTGGCGGCGGTGCTCCACCATCTGCACGGCTACCTGCCCGGTGATGCCACTATCGCCAAACTGCAGGCCAGGCTGACGCGGTTCGTCTGGGGATCCTGCCATCGCGCCGCCTGGCTCCCGGGAGGTCTACTGGCACGTCCTGTGTCCGTCGGTGGCGTAGGACTGCTCGACATCAGGACCCAACTCCAGCTCGCCTGCTTCAAGGGGGTCCAGGCTGCATCCAGAAATGGAGGCAAGAACGCCTACTCTTGGCTGGTGGAGTCTGGAGCCTGGATGACCCCCTTGTCCTCGGGTTCCTGGTTGCTGCCTCGCCGCCGCCGGCTGCTGGATCTATGGGGGCAGGCCTCCTCCATCCTGGGCCTGAACCATCGGGTGTTGCCTGCTCCCACTCTACTGAACCTGCCCCTCGTCGGTGCCTGCAGATTCCTGGCGACGCCATCGCTTCGGGCTCCCTCTAGATGGAGAGGAGTTCGCGTCCGCGACCTGGCAGGCCCTGCTCCGCCGCCCATCGCCAGGCTTACAAGAAGCGCCTGCGAAGATGCAGCTGCTCTTGGGGCTTTTTGCCAACGCCTGGTGGCGGACAACGCGACGAGCATCTACAGGGAGCGGACCTTGGAGGAAGCCGTGGTGCTGCGCGGCACGGCCACGCCGTTCTTGCGCATCAGCACACGCACTGCGCGTCGCATGTTGGAGCGTCCCCGCCTGGCCGCCGTTCCCATCTCGCGGTATCTCCGGCGCTGGGCGCCTGTCGTCGACGTGCCCTCCACCAGCCTGGCGTCCTCATCTCTCCGTCGCTGCTCCTTCGGGGGCCATGCAGCGGACATCGCTCTGCGGCTAGCCCTGCAAGCCCTGCCTCATCCGGGGCACCCGGCGTCGAGCCAGCCCGTCTGCATCGCCTGCGGCTCCAGCGACCTGTCGCTGGCTCATCGCTACTGGTCCTGCAGCGCCGTCCGCCCTCTCATCCGAGAGGTGTTCTCCATCATCGGGCGTCCGCCGGACCTGCAATCCTGGATCTTCGCGGTGAACCTCGAGAACTACGCCATCACCATCTCCTCAGCGGCAAAGCATGCCATCTACGTTTTCTTCGTAGATCGCGAGATGCGTGGTATCTCTGGGGACCCATTGGCGATCTTCCATCAAACTCTGCAGCGGTGGCAGAGGCGCCATGTACATAGTTGTATTTTTTAATCATTTTCAAAATCTTTTTTTTTTTTTTAATTTTTTTTTTTTTTTTTTTTTTATTATAACCATCATCCTTATTATTAGTGCGGACTGTGCACTTTACATGTATTGACCGGATGTCAATAAAAATATGTCAATTGTCAATTGTCTCTCTCTCTCTCGCCAATGGGTCCCCAGAGATACCACGCATCTCGCGATCTACGAAGAAAACGTAGATGGCATGCTTTGCCGCTGAGGAGATGGTGATGGCGTAGTTCTCGAGGTTCACCGCGAAGATCCAGGATTGCAGGTCCGTATCATAACGTACCGCGAGACCAAAGGAGGATTCTTTCGGGCTTCTTGGACAGCGTCATACGGCGCGCCCGGGGTGGCGACCAGACTACTCTGGACGGACTGTTAAAATTCAAGTCAGCTCTGTAGCTACCGACTGGGACCAAAACGTCCCTTCGGGAACGGCTCCATACTTCCAAGATTACTGTAAATATTTCTTGACTCTTGTTTTCTTGCAACTACTCTTGTAAATGTAAATATCTATTAACTCTTGAATGTAAAGATTGACTGGTATGTCAATAAAATCAGTTTAAATTGTCAAATTGTCTCTCTCTCTCTCTCTCTCTCTCTCCTCTCTCTCTCTCTCTCTCTCTCCCTTTAAAACAAATTCATTTTAAATAAAATTATAACAGTTTTCAGGCAATGTTTCTTTTCACATATACAGTAGAACCTCCCTTTAGAGGACACTTCGTTAGCGGACACCTCTCCACAAAGGACAGTTTTCATTTGCAAAATTACCATTTTTACAATTTCACAACTCTCTGGTAAGAGGACACCTCTCCCTAAAGGACACTTTGGCTCTGAAATTAGGTGTTCTTTACAGGGAGGTTCTAACGTATCATTAAATATTTTCTCTACACACCTTACTGCAATGAGAAATTATTGAATGAGAGGGCTTGGCTGATCAGTGGTGCCCTCTCAGCGGTTTTACCAAATTAATCTCCAAACTGCTTTACTATTGTATTGAATTGGTTTTCTTTTATAACCTGCATTTTTTAAAGGAAGGCAGCTTAGGGGTGTTTAGGGAACCTATGGACATGAGTTTATAGGTCTGTAGAGGTGCATACATATAATTTCAAGGAATTGCATTGAGCAAAGCTCTTCCGTAAATATAGTTTCATATAAAAGCTTCATTTTTGTTTATCACCCTAGTATAAAATGTACTCTTGGTGATAAAGAATGTGCTCAATACTACCCTATAATTAGCCCTACCATTTCACCAACTTAAACATCTTTCGGCAAATTCAACCAATTTTATAACTTCTTTTGTAGGATGTTTTGACATTGAAGTCACCCCTGTACTGATAAGGACCATAGCCTGAAACCCTGGTATACAGGTTATTGACTTTCATCTGAATTTGACAAAGTTATTGTTGTGGCATATTCTTTATCACCAACAGAATGTTCTGCACCGGAAAATTGCTTTAATACAAAGTCTCATTATAATATTAAAAACTTGATTCAACCTTTCTATTTTATTTTCTATGTTTCTGTGACCCATTGCTACCCTTGTCAAGGAAAACAATCCTATGTTGCTTATTTCTTTCCCTCTCATTTTCCTTGATAAGAGTGGCAGTTGGACATGGAAATGTAGGAAATAAATAAAAGAAAGGTTGAAGGGAGTTATTAATCTTATATATAAATCCAACCTGCCATAATAGTACATAAGGTAACAAGACCAAATCCAAATAAATAGTGTCATTTCAGTAACAGCATTGTTACTGAAACATTACACGCTATTTATTTATTTGGATTTGGTCTTTTTTTTTTTTTTGCTTATCCCTAGTACATGTGATACAGGCCATGATAATCATGGTGGGTAGAGGTTGACAATTGCTTTTACTGTAAGTGCACCGCATGTCTACACATGTGAAAAGCAGTTCGACTTTGCACTTACAGAGCCAGAGCCCTGTTTGGTTAGTTGCACTCGCTGGTGTTGTTGGACTTTTTGCAACAATCGGGGGCCATTGGATCATTTTTTTTTTCGTTTTTATCAGAAAAAAGTGCCCAATGCGTGAATCGAATCCGGGTCTTATGGATTTGGTCTTGTTACCTAATATTTCTAATCTATAATCCAAATTGTACCTTATCACAGCCATAATAGTTTTTTTTTTTCTATAAAGTGACATTAGGTACACTACTGATAACTACTGATCTGTCCATGGTGGGTGGCTTTTAGGAATGTTGGGACAATAGGAGTCCCTGAACAACTTCAGAAAAGATTCCTGAAATGTTCCTTTGGTATAGAGTGTTCGCTTTCTCATTTGGTTTAAGTAGGCCCATTCTTTTTTTTTTTTTTTGGAAAATCAAAACTTTTGATCCATCCATGGTGGATGGCCTCTAGGAATGTTAGGACAATAGGAGTCACTGAACAACTTCAGAAAATATTCCTGAAATGTTCCATTGGTGTGTACACCCTATCTCATTGATTTTTTTTGCTTTAGATCAAAACTTTTTTTATAACTGAATGGTTGGATCATCTATTGAGAAGCCATTGAATGGTATCTAGCTAGCCCACTGTGATTTTTCACATTTTTATGTGGCATGGTTGACAGAACCTGGTAGTTCTGTGACAACTTTGGTGTCCAGGTATGGGACAGGCTTCGGTGTCCTCCAGTCCATCCTGGGAGACTCCCTGCTGGTCCAGCCCAACAGTGTCTACGGAGTCTTGTTTTACCTGCTCGCCATGCTTCTCAGTGAGTTCCTCTACAAGAATATCACTCACATGAAAGTTTCTAATGAGAAAAATGCTTATAGACAAACTAAAGAAAATTGGTCTTTCTTTTCTCCTCTCAATCATTTAGGATGTCAAAGCCATAGATCTGAGATTTATGATTAACAGAGAAGTAAATTGCATCTATGTTAGTTGTTAAAGCTGGGAACACTCCTCAGTAGCAGGCTGGCTTAGTCCATTAATTTAATGGCTGTTTCTGGCATGTGTCCTAAGTTTGAGTACAGACACTGCTCATCCTCTGTTCCTGGATAAAGAGTCCTTACAGGGTACTGTGCCAGATAATTTCAATTTGTTAATAGTATAATCCCTTTGGTAAAATTATAAATAAAAGACAATTCGCTGAGTGAATAGTATCTTTTTATATATAACGGCACTACTACTTAGTAGCGTAGTTATACCTGTCAAAGGGCTGTGGAGTCCATAAGCTTGTATTGCCGTTATATATAAAAAGAAACTCTTCCCTCAGCGAATTGTCTTTTATTTATAATTTCATTTTTTTTTTGTAAGCATGTAACTGCTCCCCCTCCTCCTTTTTCATCCAAGCCCTAGACAGGCAATGGTAGTTAGGAACAATGGTTATAGTAAGAAAGAAACATAGTAAAACCTTTCTGACACAATTTTCTCATTATTACAGCTGATCCCACTTTCAGTATTTGATCTTAAGAGAGGGTTTCTCCTGATCGTGCACCTGAAATTTGATTATGGCCTGCGTCATCTATCCAACAAATATCAACAAATTGTTGATTTTTAAAAATTATTTCTAGAATGTTGGCCAAAAACCTTTTCTTGGTAAATCAAGAAAAATAAATCACATAGCATTTCAGGCTGTTGGCCCTTATCAGTGTGGTGCAAGCTGTACCTCAACAACAACAACAAAAAAAAAAAAAACTAGTCCTAGCGACCTCCTGAAAGGATAAAAGAACGGGTATTTAAGATTAAAGTGTGAGAACACAACTGCAATGCAATGCCAATTTTCCGTTGCAAAATCTAGAGATATCCTTAATTTAACTACCTGATCCAAGTACAAATGATTTCACTTTTGTACCTTTAAAAAAACATCATGATTGAGTGAATTAGAATGCATCTACCTTTGTCATTAAGATGGGAAGCACTACTCAGTAGCAGGCCGACTTAGCTCCAATATGAAATGGCTGCCTCTTACATGAGGAACAGATGCCATGTACAGCTGCTCCTAACATGGAGTACAGATGCTGCTCATCCTGTATATCTGGATCAGGATCCCTTACAGGGTACTATCCAGCTGGGTCAGCTGAGCCCAGGTTTTTTAGCAAGCTTGTTACTGCTTCCCCTTCTCCTTTTTCATCTGGGCTTGAGACGGGCAAAGACAAATATTATTGACTGCATTGGCTCATCCATTGATTAGCTCTATTCATCCCCAGCACAGACACCATCAAAAGTTTCAAGCTCTACAGGCTTGATACCCTAATATGATTGAGTGGAGATAAGAAAGAAGACCATTAAAAATATATTAAAGCTATCACAGCCACTTCATTTATATTTTCTCGGATCTCCACTCCATGGAAGACCTTTCTAGAAGAGAGGGTCTGACTTTGATAAAGAGGGGATTATGAGGGAAGATTTCTTTTAAACACAAGGCATGCCTCAAGAAATGCAAACTATTTTAGAATATGTTTTTTTTTCTTTGATGATAAAAAAACATTTTTGCAAAAGAGCATTGCTCGATGCAATTTCTTGTAATTATATGTATGTGCCTCTACAGACCTATAATTTTATATCCATAGGTTCCCTATAAACACCCCTAAACTGCCATCCATAGTAAATGTATGGTATATAATAAACCAATCAAATACAATAGTAGAGCGATATAGAGATTAATTTGGCAAAACCGCTGAGAGGGTTCACTGCTGATGAGCCAAGCCCTCTCATCAATAACTTTTATCATTGCAGTAAGGTCTGCAGAGATAATATTTGATATGTGAAAAGAAACACATTGGTGAAAATATAAGTACAGTAGAACCTCCCATTAAAGGACACCTAGTTGCAGAGCCAAAATGTCCTTTAGGGAGAGGTGTCCTCTTACCGGAGATTTGCTAAATAGTAAAAATGGTAATTTTGGTGATGAAAACTGTCCTCTATAGAGAGGTTCCTCTAATGTGAGTGTCCTCTCGTGGAGGTTCTACTGGATTACAATTTTTATCGATAGATGGCAATTGAATTTTAAAGGTTTCTTTTTTCCATTTACAAATAAAACATTCCATCCTAAAATTCCTCTCAAGTGTCAATTATATAAGCAGAACACCTCAATACAATATTAGATACATGCCTGCAATCTCATAGCGGTGTGATGAATTAAACTAGGGAAACCGCTGGGAGGGTTCATCACTGATGAGCCAGGCCCTTCCAATATATTTTTCCATTGCAGTAAGGACAGTAGGAAAATTTTATTTGTAAAAGAAAAAGTAATTTCGTTAAAAGTTTTATTTTATGAAGGTTCTTCTATTGATGCCAACAACATCATTCTCTGTAAAGAACCCCAATATCACAAGGTGATAGCAAGATGATTGTTTTATTGTATTTTCTTGTTTGTAACTTGTTTCATAGAGTCAATTGATGGTTGATCATTCCTTCATTCAAGAGAACATTATTGCTACTTTTTGTGTAGCATTGCATAAAAATTACAAAATAAATTGAAAATAAATACTTTTATTAAAAAATATACAGTTTTTTTTTTTTTTGCTTATCCCTAGTACACGTGGTACAGGCCATGATAATCATGGTGGGTAGAAGTAGACGACTGCTTTTACTGTAAGTGTACATATGTCTACATATGTGAAAAGCAGTTCAACTTTGCACTTTAAAAATGTGCCAGAGCCCTGTTTGGTTACTTGCACTCGTTGGTGGGGTTGGACTTTTGCAAGAATCAGTGGCCATTGAAGCAATTTTTTTTTTTATCGGAAAAAAATGCCCAATGCAGGAATAGAGCCTAGGTCATAGCGGTCAAAAACCAACAGTTTAGACCATTCTTCCACCAACCCCTGTGTCGATTAATGTAGCCCAGCAATGGCCAAGTATTTCAAAGTTAGTTTTTATTAGTATTAAGCATTAAAGGGTCGGTGGAAGGATGGTCTAAACCATTGGTTTTTGACCTCTACGACCCGGGTTCGATTCCTGCATTGGGCACTTTTTTCTGATTAAAAAAAAATCTGCTCCAATGGCCCCCGATTCTTGTAAAAGTCCAACCCCATCAGCGAATGCAACTAACTAAATGGGACTCTGGCACATTTGTAACGCAATGTCTAACTGCTTTTCACATGTCTACACATGTGGTGCACTTACAGTAAAAAGCAGTCGCCTGCTCATACCCACCATGATTATCATGGCCTGTACCATGTGTATTAGAGATAAGCAAAAAAAAGTATTAAGCATTAGTTACATTTTTATAGAAAGTCATTGATAGAAGACAAAGGACAACATCCTAGAATGTCCGAAAGGTTCTGATTGGCTGCCGCCAGTATGCTACGCAGTGGTGGCCATCAGTATTATTTCCTGGCCCCGCTTGCATGTTTGCCGACACTGCGGTCTGTCATCCCAGCGGGCTGAAAGGAAGCCTCTCGGCTCCCAAAGAATCTCCATGAGAGGACACTTTTGCTAGAGGACACCTCTCTACAAAGGACAGTTTTCATTGCCAAAATTACCATTTTTGCTATATAACACTTCTATGGATAAGAGGACACCTTCCCCTAAAGAACACTTCATCTCTGCAATTAGATGTTGTCCTTTACAGAGGGAGGTCCTACTGTATACATTTTATTGAATACATTAGCATATATTAAAAAAAATTGAGCAGCCACTAAATAATTTAGCTAAGATTTTGAGAATACCACTTTTTTCAATATACAAAAAAAGGATGCATATCAAAATTTCCAATAAGAGATCAGTACCTCCAGGAGAGACCGTCCTTGTATTTATTAGGCCATTGGTCTCTCGTGGGAGGTTCTACTGTATGTTCAAATTTTAGTGTGTTCTTACTTGAAGGGTGAGACAACATCCATGATGGCTAAACATGGTAACAAGACAAATTAATAAATTGCATATGACATTTCGGTGACAACATTGTTACCTAAATGTCACAAACAATTTATTAATTTGGTCTTATTACCATATATTTTTTATCTATATTCCAAATTGTACCTTATCATTCATGATAGCCATGTATCATAGGGGCTCTGGCACATTTGTAAGTGCAAAGTCGAACTGCTTTTCACATGTGTAGACATGTGGTGCACTTACAGTAAAAGCAGTTGCCTACTCTACCCACCATGATTATCATGGCCTGTACCATGTGTACTAGGGATAAGCAAAAAAAAATGTATCATAGCCTTGATTGCCAACTCAACTGAAAGAGACAACTTTGATCAAAATCTGTAATTGGTTCTAGGGACCCATATATATTATCGGTCTATAAGTCAGACCATAGAAAGTTGCCTTACTTGAGGATGAAATTACACTTCATGATGGTCATGCCATGTATCAATTGATTTGCTACTCAACTAAAAGAGACAACTATGTAATTTGACCTAGGGTCCCATATAAAGTATCGGTCTATAAATCAGACCATGGAAAGTTGCCTTAGTTGAGTGTGAAATTACACTTCATGATGGTCATGCCAGGTATCAATCAAGGGTGGTCTAAACCAAGCATGTCAAACTCAAATCCTAACACGGGCCAAATAAAAAAGTAATAAGATTATGTGGGCCGCAAAAAAAGAAAACAAGTAATTAAATTTTTATAGTAACATTTATGTAGGTTTATTAAAAAAAAATACTAATAAGAAAAAAGAAAGTAAAGTTAATATTTTCTCCCTGATATTTGGCATCTCTTTTCTGCTACCATCTTTCCTACTTCGGGGGAAATCTTGTTCGCAGTGATTAATTTTAAAACTGACCCAAGGTGAACGTCAGTAATTCTCGATCTGATTGGAGACTTATTTCCTTTCATAAGTGAAAATAACTGCTCGCACCGATAAGTACTTCCAAACATGGACATAATTTCATATGCTATTTTTCGAGTGTTTTCAAATCTGGCTGGCAAATATTTGTAAAATTCAGAAACGCCAACTTCAATGAATTTTGCCTTTAAATCTGAATCGCACTGGATATATATTACCTCCATTTGCATATGATTAGGTACTGATTCTATATTTATCGAGAAAATCGAAGAAAACAAAGTAAACTTGCCTTCCAAAGATTTGAAATCAGAAAACCTTGTTTCAAATTCATTTCTAAGACTTAAAATTTTTTCCGCATATTTTTGATATGATGCAGTTTCACCTAAACTTGATTTGTACATGTTGCATGTCGGAAAGTGCATTAAATCTTCGTTTTTCAACTGCTTTTCCCAAAGAACTAGCTTACATTTGAATGCATTAACTTGGTCACACATGTTGGTAATGATCTGATCCTTTCCTTGCAGTTTCAAATTTAAATCCGACAAGTGTTTTGTTATGTCAACCATGAAGGAAAAATCTTGCAACCATACTTGATCAGAAAACAAAGTGATGTCTTGATTCTTGGTTATTAAAAACTGACATATTTCTTCTTTCAAGTCCCAAAATTGTTTGAGAACCTTGGAGCATGATAGCCAACGTACCTCGGTATAGTATGATAAACCTGAATATTCGCTTTCTAATTCAGTTAAGAACAGAGAGAACTGTCGCTGATTTAAACCTCGAGATCTTATGAAATTGATGAATTTTTTGATAGGTGTCAACACATTTTCCATTTTTATTACCTTCGTACATAATACTTCCTGATGTATAATGCAATGCGTATGATGAATATTGGAACCATCAGAAATTTCACTTAGTTTTTTTTGCAGTAATGCTACGAAACCGTTGGTTTTTTTCAGTCATTGAAGGAGCTCCATCTGTTGCTACAGAAGTCAATTTTGATTGAGGTAAATTGTATTTTTGCAGAAGATCATAAATGCAATTAAATATATCTTCTCCTGTAGTAGTGCCATGCATCGGTACTAGTTCCAATAATTCCTCAAAAATGTTGAAATCCGTGTCGCAAGCTCGAAAAAAAAACAGCTAACTGAGCTACGCCCCCAATGTCCGTACTCTCATCACAGGCAATGGAAAATGCTTCGAAACAAGATGATTTTTCTTTTATCTGATCATTTAAATTTCTGGCCATACCAGTAACTCTTTCCACAACGGTATTTCGAGACAAAGATATTGCTTGAAATGTCTTCACACTTCCAGGACAAACAATTTCTGCAGCTTTAATTAAACATTCCTTGATGAAATCACCTTCAGTAAAAGGTTTTGAGTGTTTAGATATCATCTCCGATAAAACGTAGCTTGCATGCACCTCCGCTTCACTCTCTTGTGATACTTTAGTAAACATAAACTGTTGTTTTTTCATTCCCAACTTGAACTCTTTTAACTTTTCTTTTCTCATTAAACCTTCGTAGGTATCATATTTTGATTTATGTTGTTCATAATGACGTTTAATGTTATATAATTTTGGTACACTAATAGCATTATTACATATCAAGCAGATGATTTTATCTTTTACTTCAGAGCAAAAATACTCTAATTCCCACTTTTCTTGAAAATTCCTATGTTCATCAGCAATTTTTCGTTTAGTTTTACTGCCACTTGGTTTTGATGAAGACATATTGAATACAAAAGTCTGAAAAAAAATTAGTAATCGCTAACACAAAATAATAAAACGTTTTAATTAATATTTTAAAATTTAAAAAAAATAATAATATTTTTTAACTTACCAGACACACAGAATAACTGCACAAATTATTGAACGTAACTTAATTTTTTTTTTTTTCTAGTACTCCGAAAGAATATTTTCTTTAAACTTTAAGGCACACAATACTTATGGCGATGTACATACATTATGTATGTAGGTATAATATTATTAAAACTTACGACTTATGTATGGCGACCAGTGGTTCGTTATTAATAAATAAATTATATATAATTACAATTTTTAAAAATTAGGCTACAAATTTTTATTATTATTTTTTTTAATTTATAAAAAAAATGTTATTAAAATATATTGTCTGGTGGGCCGCAAATTTATTCGTTGTGGGCCGCATGAGGCCCGCGGGCCGCGAGATTGACATGCCTGGTCTAAACCGTTGGTTTTCGACCGCTACAACCTGGGATTGAAGCCCACATTGGGCACTTTTTTCTGATTAAAAAAAAATGGTCCAATGGCCCCTGATTCTTGCAAAAGTCCAACCAGTGAATGCAAGTAACCAAATGGAGCTCTGGCTCACTTTTAAGTGCAAAGTCGAACTGCTTTTCACATGTGTAGACATGTGGTGCACTTACAATAAAAGCAGTCATCAACCTCTACCCACCATGATTATCATGGCCTGTACCACGTGTACTAGGGAGGAGCAAAAAAAAAAAAATCATGGCCTGTAGCATGTGTACTAGGGATAATATTTTTTTAAAAATAATAAAAAATATAAAGTATCAGCCTATTAGTCACACCATGACTAATGGTGCCTTACATAAAATGACATTCCATAATGGTCATGCTATCTATCATAGCCCTGTATCAATTGATTGTCAACTCAACTAAAAGAGACAACTTTGACCACATTCTGTATTTGGTTCTAGCGTCCCATATGAAGTATCCAGTCCTAAATCACACTTTGTCTTACTTGAAATGACATTCTATGATGATTATAGAGAGTTAGATATGACAATATCTGATCATTGTTTGGTTGCACATTGGTTAAACTGCCTCGATATCATCTGGAAAAGGAAACTTGTAGATATACACTCATGGTCAAAACTTAAGGTTGTACCTTTTAGCATGTCTATCGGGATTCAGACAATAACTATGAAAGATATTTGATATCAGTGACCTTTTTATTGAAGACACATGAGATAACAAAGTGTGAACAAAATTTCCTGTGTCTCCTTAAAAAAAAAATAGATGACTGGTGACATCAAAGACATTCCACTTTCTTAGGTTTGGTCCATGAATGTATGAGGCATTCTGTAACTTTAATAAAACTTTGGGGGTCTGTGAAAGGGGGTCTAAACCATTGGTTTTTGACAGCTACGACCTGGGTTCGATTCCCACATTGGGCACTTTTTTCTGATAAAAAAAAATGCTCCGATGGTTCCTGATTCTTGCGAAAGTCCAACCCCACCAGCGAATGCAAGTAACCAAACGGGGCTCTGACACATTTGTAAGTGCAAAGTTAAACTGCTTTTCATATGTGTAGACATGTGGTGCACTTACAATAAAAGCAGTCCTCAACTTCTACCCACCATGATTATCATAGCCTGTACCACGTGTACTAGGGATAAGCAAAAAAAAACTTAAGAAGGTTGTACCTTTTAGCATGTCTATCGGGATTCAGACAATAACTTTGAAAGATAAAAGAAAATAAGACCTAATCCAAATAATTTATTAGTGTGTGACGTTTCGGCAACAACATTGTTACCATCATCAGACAAAAGAATAAATGAGAAAACATGTTGTTGTTGTTGAGACTAATTGGCCATAAACATGTTACAGCAAGTTCTTATATAGTCCTGTTATCAAGTGTTTAAACAAGATAACAGATAAGGAAAATAGTTTTTAAGTCAACTTGAAATATTCTTCTTAGAATTAAAAGTGGATTTTTTTTTTTTATATAATTAAAGGCATATCTGTAAATATCATTTATATTTCCCCTTTCTTCCATTCTATTAATTGAAGCACATGTCTTTTGGATGAAAAAGGCTTCTTTGAACTGTCACTGTTGACATGTGCTTCAATTAATAGAATGGAAGAAAGGGGAAATATAAATGATATTTACAGATATGCCTTTAATTATATAAAAAAAAAAAAATCCACTTTTAATTCTAAGAAGAATATTTCAAGTTGACTTAAAAACTATTTTCCTTATCTGTTATCTTGTTTAAACACTTGATAACAGGACTATATAAGAACTTGCTGTAACATGTTTTCTCATTTATTCTTTTGTCTGATGATGGTGACAATGTTGTTGCCGAAACGTCACACACTAATAAATTATTTGGATTAGGTCTTATTTTCTTTTATTATAATCTATTATCCAAATTGTGCTTTATCAACTTTGAAAGATATTTGATATACAGTGACCTTTATTGAAGACACATGAGATAATAAAGTGTGAGCAAAATTTCCTCTGTCTCCTTAAAAAAATAGATGACTGGCGACATTCCACTTCCTTAGGTTTTGTTCATGAATGTATGAGGCATTCTGTAACTTCAATAAAACTTTGGGGGTCGGTGGAAGGGTGGTCTAAACCGTTGGTTTTTGACCGCTACGACCCAGGTTCGATTCCCGCAATGGGCACTTTTTTTCTGATTTAAAAAAAATGCTCCAATGGCCCCCGATTTTTGCAAAAGTCCAACCCCACCAGCGAGTGCAAGTAACCAAACAGGGTTCTGGCACATTTGTAAGTGCAAAGTTGAACTGCTTTTCACATGTTGCACTTACAGAAAAAGCAGCTGTCAACCTCTACTCACCATGGTTATCATGGCCTGTACCACGTGTACTAGGGATAAGCAAAAAAATAAATAAATATAAAATAAAACTTTGATTCACCTAGGTCAGTGGTGGAGCCAGAAGTGTCTGAGGTAGAAAGTGTTGGTACTGGAGATTTGCTGACTGCAAGGCCAGGGTAATTGAGGCAATGAGGAAATACTTGCCGTTGTTGTTTCAACTTTTTTTTCCTCTCGGGATTAATGGGTTTACCGGTTGGTGTGCCCTCTACACAATCTGGACATTAGATCTCAAGTTATCACAGGATGTCAAGGAAAGGATTAAATTGCTCATTTCTAAAAAAATACTTATATGTGGTCTTTTTTTTTTATAGAAAAAAAATATAAGGTTGTCCCAAAAGTTTGTAAACATATTATGATTTATATTTTGCAAGTGTTTACAAACTTTTGGGACAACCTTGTAATTCTGAAACTTGGCTCACCTGCTGATTGGCCACCCTTGATATAGAACATCAGAAATTAAATCATTCTTCAATAAGAATTCTGTTATAATCTTTACCAAGGTTACCAATATTACCAAGGTTGTCCCAAAAGTTTGTAAACACTTGCAAAATATAAATCATAATATGTTTACAAACTTTTGGGACAACCTTATATTTTTTATATATATATATAGTAAAACCCTGCTAATACGAACCCTGGATATAGCGAACCTTCCCTTATAATGAACCTATGGCGATTCCCAATTCCATTCCATTGAAAATACCATCGTTATAACGAACTTTGTGATTTTTAAAATAACGAACTACCCCTATAACGAACTTATTTTCGGTCCCAAAATGATAAAATCTATTAAAAATACTAGGCTTATAACAAACTTAAAATTGTAATTTAACCCGTAACTGGACGGGTTGGTTGATTCCGCCCATGCATAAACTTAATATAGGAAAAAATATATATTTTTCGTTTACTGAGAGCTACCAGCTTTCATGTATTCTAATTTTACAGTGATACAAACATATTCCATCCATCATTTATAAATATCAGTTTTGGGAGGGGGGTTAAATTTGTATGTGGGGGCGGATTCCGCCCAGCCCGTCCAGAAGCGTGAGCATGTGGCTCATACTTGAGTCGCTATCTTCCGCTATTTTTTAGCTTCCTTTTATAAAATAACACTTCATTCTTGGATCAGAAGAATTATCAATCAAGTCAACAGAGAAAACTATCCCTGCCAACCCAAAATATATATAAGTTTTAGAGATTAGTCGACCATTTTGGAAGAGTAATATAAATATTACAGCAGACAATTGGTTCACTTCCCTAGAATTTGTTAGTTGATAAGTTGAAATAACATGGCCTTCATATTTAGGAAGGATGAGAAAGAACAAAAAAACCTCAGATTCTACCAGAATTTCAACCGCACCCTAATAGAGAATCAGGAACATATATTTTTGATTTCTCTGGAACAACCATTTTAGTCTCCTATGTTCCCAAAAAAAGAAAATCGGTGATCGGATTGATAAAAAGGATAAAAAAGAAAGGAGTAATTTTATTGGTGATCTTGGGAGAGCATTGAATGATGAACACTTGTCCACACATAATCTAAATTCTCTCCCACTGGAATTTCAGACGACAATTCAAGAAGAATGATGGTTCACATACATCAAGGGAATCTACGATGCCACAACAATCTAATACTCCAAAAGGCACTACAAATGTCCATCAAAAAATGCGGTAAAAAATAAAAACCCTTTGCTCTGTATGTCAATTAAGCATTTGCAAAAAATTTCTTAATAATTTGTGAAATCTGTAAATAGATTATATTCAGAATTTTTAAACGTCAAAATCTCTATTAAAATCATTAAATATTTTTTAAATATTGATTTCAGTATTATTTAGCGCTTATTTCATAAAGTTACATAAGTGGGTTGAATCAACCCAACCCGTCTAGTTATGTAAGAAAAATTCGCCCTTCTAGTTAACCCTTAATTAAATGCGCCCGTTTTTAGGATGTAGGTACTTGTGCCGAGCTTCCCGAGCTCGAACTTTTTGATGATAAAAAATGATAAAAATTATTTTTCAAAAAATAAAAATTGTATTTTGCCTTAGTAGATAGACAATAAGGACTAAATTGATAGCAAAGTTTAAAATTTTATTTTCATAATTACCAAGTCATGCATAAAAATATATAAACATGTGAAAAAGCAGAGATTTTTGCAGGCTTTGCGCAAATTCTTTTATATCTAATAAATTGCCATTCACTGGCAATTTTGGCAAATTTGGTTTGAATGTTCTTTGCAAATGTTCTTATTGCATTTACAGCAAGTCATGGTTGACATGCGGTTCTTGGTGCAAGGGCAAATATAGCACCGTTTTCTTCGCTTTGGCTCTGGCTCGGGTACTAAAATTTCTTCAACCTGAAAAAATACACAAAAACATCACACAATTTACAAATATATTTAAATACTTATGAAACTTACTTGTGTTCCCTCAGCCTCTTTGCAGTGAAAACTTATCAAATCACGAAGGCTCCTTGGTAAATTTTTCAATTGTGCTCTAACTTTCAGATGGTCCTGACATAGCTGCAGAGCAACATTTTTCAAAAATATTCTTCTTGGGTTTGGCTTGGGATTATTTATCAATGCTTTAAAAATGACTTCAGAATTAATTCCTGCAATATTTATAATATCAAAAAACAGGCAAAGGGACCATCTATTTGTTCGATGGCTGACGCTATAAGTGCTGCACATCTGATCCACGACATCAACTCCACATTTTGTCATGTTGTAGAAGGTAACAATTTCAGGCTTTAGCCTATCCCCACTTTCTTCGCCAATTGTTGGAGTTGAATGCATTGTTGATAAAAGTATAACAGCTTTGTTTCTTTTAGGTACATAAGAAACAATGTACATGTCTTGGTTGAAGCCAAAAAGACTACTATAAATAGGCCTAGACCTATTTGGCAAAAATTCTTTTGGGATCTCTTTCATGTTTTTCCTCAAAGTCCCAACCAAAGTAAGTTTATTATTTTCTAAAAGCTCTTTAGCCAGAGGAAAACTTGTGTACCAGTAGTTATATTTCTATGTGTTCCAGATATTGGGGTTATAAGTCTTTTGACAATATCGCTTGGCTTGTTGCTCTTTTGATAGGAACCTTCTGGTTGCTTACCACAATATACCTCTAGATTTAAGGTGTAAAAGGTCCTAGCATCACATAGTGCATACACCTTTAGGCCATATTTTGCTGGCTTACTTTGTAGGTATTGCTTGAAGCCACATCTACCACGGAATGGCACCAGTTTCTCATCTATGGTCATATAAGACCCAGGAGTGTACAACTTCTTACAATTTACTATAAATGATTCTACAAAATCTCTAATTGCAGCCAACTTGTCTTCTTTTTTTCTTTCAATTCTTGTGTGGATATTGTCAAATCTGAGGCATCTGAGTAAAAATAAAAAACGCTCTTGTGACATTACCGCTCTCATTATGGCCAGACCAGTTCCATCAAGTGCCCAAAACTCCTTATATGTCAAATGTGAAGCCTTCTTCACACCAGATATTAGAAGCAGGCCCAAAAGTGCTAAAATTTCAGAGACAGTGGTAACTTGGGCATCTCTTTCTCTTGAAAAATTTCTCTGTACAATATTTATATAAATGTTTGTGCATTCCACAATGCTTTGAACCATTTGCAAATCTATTAGTTTTATAAATGCATCAGATTCTGATATTATCGATTTTGCTTCAGGTTTTGGTCCTGGCCATTGGGAGATTATATTGACACTTCTGGTTTGAACTTGAGTGGATCTCAAAACTATTTTCTTCCACATTGAGGTCCCATCTTTGCCAATATAAAACTCTGTTCCATCTAATTGATGCTTTTCTTCATTATCTGTTTCTTGCTCGGAATCTGTATTATGTAAGCTGTAAATCTCAGTATCTGAAGTATATATATATATATATCTGAGAGATCACAATTTATTGTGTCAATTTCTTCCTCCTCAATTGGTGGCCAGCTACCATACTAGCCATTTTCAGAGAAAAAAAAAAGCTCTAAAATTAAACCTGTATATTAAAAATTCAATATATTATAAATTTAAAAAATAAATATGGATAAATAATTGAAAAAC
This sequence comes from Cordylochernes scorpioides, assembly GCA_030710605.1. Taxonomy (NCBI): domain Eukaryota; kingdom Metazoa; phylum Arthropoda; class Arachnida; order Pseudoscorpiones; family Chernetidae; genus Cordylochernes; species Cordylochernes scorpioides. Next base: position 21,109,646 of record CP092884.1, on the reverse strand, counting down.
AAGTTTTAAAGGATTCCACAAAAACGTACCAATGATGAGAGAGGCCAGGCAGCAAAGTGAAACCATAACCAAAAGTGTTACGTCGGCACTCGCGACGCACATTTGAGGCACGCCGACAATTTTTAATTTTTTTTTTCACACTTTCCTGCTGCCATTGAAGTTCAAATATATTGTTTAAAATTTCGATCTGATGTATAAGTACAGCTATGAAAAAAATATATATTTTTTGCATTTTTAAAATTCTCATTTTAGATTTTTGAAAATTGAGATGAGCGTCGGAGGCTCGGCGCGAGTAAATAAGGGAAGGGTTAAAAATATTTTTAAACAACAAAATTTTGAGCATGTTTCAGCTCACGGATCGCGATTTCAAAACAAAAAAATTAGCGGCATTGTTTGCTTTCATTTTCATTCTATTTTTGCTGTATGTTGTATAAATTTTTACACATTATACTTTTATTTAATAGAATATCTTTGCAATCGACAATTTTGAAATAGAAAAAAAAAAATACAAATGGCTTCCAAAATAAAGAAAAGAAGCAAAGAATGGCCTAAAAAAACAGTGGCAGCATGCTCTTTTAGAAGCGTTCTATATCAAGTTTAACCTAGGCTAAAAAATAATTCCAAATAATTTTAAAGCCATAAATTGTTTGAATAACAGGTTAAAAACAAAATTTAATCTATACTTCAGAAGAATATGTGGAAACTGGAATTGGAAGAAGGAAAAAATGAACAGTTCCCCTGTGTCTCATGGGCCACAAACAAATCGACTTATAAATTCTCAAAAACTACCACTACAGTTCTATTTTTAGAACGGAAGCCTTGTTATATATATGACTCATTCAGGGTTCGTGGATATTCATCCTGGCCGGCCGTTTTACTACCGATTTTGTGTTTGAAAATAGACATTTTTAATTCGCAATTTTACCGATCGCTATCGTATCAACGTGTTTTTGGTCCGATTTTTCTGAATAGGATACTTTTGATTCATCTTCAATTGATTCATAATACACAGAGCTTTATTCCTTTGGTGGAAATAACGATATTTTAAGACAATTCAGATTTTCAAATTTTACTTTTCACTTTCAAACAACAAGGTATTAGAGGCATTTTTTTTTTCAAATAAATATTTAGTATTATATTATTTGACAAAGATGTTCTAAAATAATCATATACCTTTTAAATATTTAATTAATAAAGCTTTGCCTAGGGGATTTGGCCTACTTTTTAAATTATTCATAGAGGTATATATATATATATATATATAAACATGTATGCTAATGATAAGAAGAACCTATTATCAAATCACTTCTTTTGATATTCAGCATTAATGTAAAGAAATAGGTCAATTTAGGGAATTAAAACAAAGTGACCATTATTAAGAGGCTGCCTTTTCCTGTGTGTATGGCCGTTTTTTATTTATTGTTGGGAATGAAAGAAAATAGAAAAAAAAAAAAGAATTTAGAAAATAATCAAATAAACAAATGAATAATTTAAATATAGAATTTTTGTCTTTAACTATTGAAATTACTGTAGCGATAGGCAGGTGATATTCTGGAGGGAATGATCAACAGGGTTTGATGATTTCAACATATGAGGCCAAGTATCCTGCTATTCTGCCAATCAATCTTTTTGCTAGCTTTAGCCTCTTCACTTTCCTCAATTTCTTCCAGAGCAGACTTTCTCTCAACTTCAGCTTTTTCACTTTCTTCAACAGACTTTTTCCACGGGCCTTTTATCACTTCTTTTTCCTTCTTTAGTTTTTTATAGCAGGCTTCTTATAAACTTCTTTATCCTTTTATTCTTTTCCTCTGAGCTCGAGTTCTTTATCTCCTAGGCTCTGGCACTGCTATCTTCTTACACGAATCTTACTAATCCCCCGCAACGGCCATCCCGCCGTGCCTTTTATTACATACTTTGCTTGTGCAAAGTATCATCCAATTGGTTCTCTTTGTCACGTGATCTAGTTTTAACAATTATACAGTCTAAAAATTTATAAAGGTAAAAAAAAAAGGCCAAACCGTAGCTATAGTGAACCATGGCTATAATGAATCAAAAGCTCTGTCACATTGGGGTTCACTATAGAGGGGTTTTACTATATTTATATAATAATAAAATATAAATTATTTCTTCGCCACAATATAGTTGAACCTTGCTATAACAATATCACTTGGAACAAAGCTTTTATGTTATTGCTATAAACACAGTTAAAACAATCACGACCAAAAACTTGGGACTTTTAGAATATCGATTGGTTATATCAACCAATGATTAGGTACAAGTTGGATTAGAGATTAGAAGAAGAAAAAGGTAATAAGACCTAATCCAAATAAATAGTATGTGACATTTTGGTAACAGCATTTTTACCATCATCAGACAAAAGTACTGAATTCAGTACTTATTATTACCTTATGTTATAACCATACTGCTGTTGCCATAAGCACAGTTAAAACAATAAAGTCTTAAAACCAGGGACTTTAGGATTAGGATGTTATACCCAAGTTGTGATGTATAAAAAAAAAGCTGGATATATATATATTTTTTTGCTTATCCCTAGTACACGTGGTACAGGCCATGATAATCATGGTGGCTAGAAGTAGGCGACTGCTTTTATTGTAAGTGCATCACATGTCTACACTTGTGAAAAGCAGTTCGACTTTGCACTTACAAATGTGCCAGAGTCCCATTTGGTTACTTGCACTCACTGGTGGGGTTGGACTTTTGCAAGAATCGGGGGCCATTGGAGCATTTTTTTTTTTAAATCGGAAAAAAAGTGCCTAATGCAGGAATCGAACCCGGGTCGTAGCAGTCGAAAACCAACGGTTTAGACCATCCTTCCACCGACCCCCAAGACTGTTAAGGTTGTTATAAATAATGATAATTAAAAAAAGAAAAAAAGCATCTCCTTATTGGGCAGCTGAAAGTTGCTGATGGCTTGTGCTATCTATCGGAATAAATATAAACTATTTGTTGATTTTTAATTATTCCAGAATTGGCCAAATAATCGTTCTTGATTAATCAAGAAAAGCTAATCACATACGCGTATCCTTATCCCAGTACAATATCACATTTGTACTATTTTTCCACATAAATAAAGAGGTATTATATTTAATATATAAATATTACAATGGTTTTTCCCTTGTGCACATTTTGACCCTCCTGTTTGATATTGATGTCTGTCAGCTTCCATAGATCCTCACCATCATTCTAAGAAAACAAAATTGATATTCAATAGACAGGTGTTAAGCTGGTTAAGCTATATTTCCTTGTTATATATATATATATATATATAATGAAAGGATTTAAACGCGAATGATTCTTTTATATAAAATACAGTAGAACTTCCCTGTAAAGGACACCTAATTGCAGAGCCAAAGTGTCCTTTAGGGAGAGGTGTCCTCTTACCGGAGAGTTGCTTCTTCTTCTTCTTCTTTCTTATCTCCACTCAATCATATTAAGATATCAAGCTTGTAAAGCTTGAGACCAGTTGGGTGAAGTAGAATGTGCCTGCCTTTGTCATTAAGACTGGGAGCACTACTCAGTGGCAGGCCAACTTAGCTCCAAAAGAAATGGCTGCCTCTGACATGAGGAACAGACGCCATGTGCAGCCGCTCCTAACAAACGCTGCTCATCCTGTATCCATGGATTAGGAGCCCTTACAGGGTACTATCAGCCGGGCCAGCTGAGCCCAGGTTTTTTAGCGAGCTTGTTACTGCTCCCCCTCCTCCTTTTTGATCCGGGCTTGGGACCGGCAAAGACGGAGTTCCAATTGTAAAAATGGTAATTATTCAAATAAAAACTGTCCTATGTAGACAATTTAAACAATTTTATTCATTCTTCTAATCAATTGTTACAGAGGTGGAAAAATATATAATAATATAGTAAATAAAAGGTAGATAAAATGTAGGGGAATAAATATAGTTGTGTATGTGTACATATTTCTTCAGCAAGGAAGGCTTCCCCACCTTGAGAGAGTTTTCCTCCAGGCAAGGTCTTCTTGAACACTCCTCACCGAGGAAGTACCTATAGATATGTGTCTTGGCAGATGCCAGGTTCGCCAGGGTGTCATCGTCTAGGCCATGCCCAAAGACCCAGCCCTGCAGGTCAGGGGGCCGCCCGATGATAGTAAATGCCTCCCGGATGAGAGGCCACTGTCCTTTGTAGAGAGGTGTACGCTATCGAGGTGTCTGCTAAAGGGAGGTTCTATTGTACAAACTTCTCTACTGTCCTTACTGCGTTGAAAAAAATATTGGGAGGGCCCAGCTCATCAGTGGTGACCATCCCAGTGGCCCCGCCAATTTAATCCACTAGACTGCTTCTTAGAGCTGTAATACTGTATTGGACGATTCTGCTTATATACGCTGCATTGAAGGGTGGAATCTCAGAAATGGTATTCAAGAAAACTATATACATTAGCTTATAGGACAGTTAGACATAAGCTTATAGGACTATGATAAAGCACAATTTGGATTATTGATTATAAACACAAGGTAATAAGACCAAATCCAAATAAATAAATAGTGTGTGACGTTTCTGTAACAATGCTGTTACCGATAGGTCACACTATTTATTTATTTGAATTTGGTCTTATTACCTTGCGCTTATAGGACTATTGTATATAAAAAAATCATTCATGTTTAAATCCATTATGCAGAATGGGTTCTGCCCTTGACTATTGTTTGTTGATGGGTTTCTATTTCTATAAATATTCCTTTTGATGAATTGTTTGGGATATTCATTGGATTGCAATTACTTGGATAATATATATTTTTTCTTTTTCAATGATTTCTATATTTTGAGAACAGTGGGTGAGGATTCTTTTTGATAATGTTTTTAACACATATATTTTATGATTTATGGGGCCAAATGATTTGAAATTGAGGTATGATCCTGTGTGGCTAGGTTTCCGGTATATACCTGTTTTTATGCTATTGTCGGTCATCATCAGTTTTATATCTAGGAACGATAAAGTTCAAATTGGTGAATTGGTTTCATTGGTGAATTTTAAAAATGGTTTTAAATTGTTCAAGAAGTTTATAACGTTGCTATTAATATACATATTCATAACTCTTTTGTCAATTTTGTTCATAAATATGTTTGCAAGTGCTGAAGAAATAGGGTTACCCATCGGCAATCCTTTTATCAGTTTAATAGGTAGTCCCAAGAAACCTTGAAAAGCTCTATCTTTCCCTGGATAATTGGAGACAACATCTATTGTTTAACCAGAGATGTCTGTCAAATCAGATAATTCCTTCATCATTGATGCTTAAAAATTCATTCCGCACCAACCTCTCACGAAAGATTTTACTTCAAACAAGAAGAAAACTTTTAAATGCAGGATTAAAATCTGCCATCATAACATAAGAAAAATTGAAGAAAATATCAATACGCTAATCCCAAATCTAAAAAAAACAAGTTGATAACCTTCATTTTAATTTGTTGAACGAATACTTAATTCAAAAATGTTTGCATAGAAAAATGAAGATTTGTAACAATCAAATACAAAAACTCAATAAATAGAGTCAGAACTCGTCAAAATTGAAAAGGGAATCAATAATCAAAACATTCATTTCTTCCAGAAACCATATTGCTACTATCGAAAGGCATGAACTATGTTCCATCCAAGTGGTTTGAAAGATATGCTAAGAAAAATTCTTTGTTATATTTAGAATAATGTTAATCAATTTCTAGGATAAATATTTTAGAATTTTAGATATTTTAGCTAAACACTTTTTAAATATGTAAATTCCTTCTACACCTCTATATATATTGTATGTATTTGTGAAACAATTGGCCTGATGATGAACTAACACTTAAAGCTAGCTGTTTTAACTTAATAAAGAAACTTATTGCAATTATCCTGATTGGTATATCTTGTAATAAAAGTGTGTACAAGGTTTTTTCTTGCCCCCCTTTTATACAATTAGAACATCTTTATTGACTTCTTAGTCAATATTTACAGAATAAAAATTACATCGATAAAATAATTATTTACAGTCAGCCAAGTAGTCTTCCCCACCGCAATAGTGTCCGCCTCCAGGCGATGACGGATTGCCCACCTTTTAGCCCTTTTTGTTTGATGTTAATGGATGGTGTTGTCTGATTAACTAATTTTTGATTCACTACCTTTGCTCTAAAGTCTTAAATCAATGTACTAATCATTATAACAGCCTCATATCACAACAGCCACTTGGTTATAACGTCATATAATTCCTAAGTTCCAGTTGTTTTTAACTTCGGTTATAACAGTATAAAATCTTGGCCCCAAGTTATTATTATTATTATCCCTAGTACACGTGGTACAGGTCATGATAATCATGGTGGGTAAAAGTTGGCGACTGCTTTTACTGTAAGAAATAAGAGATTATTCTTAGAAAGGTATATTATAATCTATAAAATAAAAGAAGACAAGTTTCTTAAACAATTTTAAATGAACGCAAGCTTTCGGGTGAAAACCCTTCAACAGGCAGTATAAAGTAAACGCGACGATACAAATACAGGTTTGTATCGTCGCGTTTACTTTATACTGCCTGTTGAAGGGTTTTCACCCGAAAGCTTGCGTTCATTTAAAATTGTTTAAGAAACTTGTCTTCTTTTATTTTATAGATTATAATATGCTTTTACTGTAACTGCAGTAGCTGTCTACACATTTGAAAAGCAGTTCGACTTTTGCACTTACAAATGTGCTAGTGCCCCGTTTAGTTACTTGCACTCGCTGGTGGTGTTGGACTTTAGCAAGAATTGGGGGCCATTGGAGCATTTTTTTTTTTTTTTTAGAAAAAAATTGCACAATGCCAGATTCGATCCCAGTTCATAGTGGTCAAAAACCAACAGTTTGGAACACCTTTCCACCGACCCCCTGGCCCTAAGTGATATTGGTATAAAAATATTCCACTGTAGTTATATTTGGTCCATCTATTCCATTACTGACACACCTTGGCCATCTACAAGAGCTTCTGAAACAGAAAAACCTGGCCCAGACACTATGTAAAGTATCTTTATAAACAAAAATACAAAATGAAGCCATTATTGCAAGCTCTGAGAAATAAAAATACAAAAAAATGTATTTATATGAAGGAGGAAAGGAAAACAATTTTGAAAGTCCCAATCAGATATATGTTGAACTAGATAAGGCACAATTTGGATTATTCTATATACAGTTACGAGCGTCATTCTTCATCAGTCATCTCTGTCACCGTTTGCTTTTTTTTTTGGAATGGCGCCCTCCTATTGGTCGGCTACGATCACGCCACCTTTGACCCCCCCCCCCCCCCCCACTCGCTTTTTCGTTTTTGTAACCATTGTGTTGGAGCGGGTCGCTCCTTAAATAAATGCATATATTAGTTAATAACCAAATGGAATCCTCTCTTTCTTTTTCCCAGTAAGAGACGCCTACGGAAGCCAACAGTACATAGACAGATAAAGCACATAGGCTATAGTTATTAACTAACATATGCATTTATATAAGGCGCCAATTTATAATTGTAACAAATAGTATTTGAACCATGGGGACCCATGTTGAAAAATCTCAGTTCCCATGCCAAACTAGAACTCTTAAGCATTTTCAATTACAGTTGTAGCTCATCTACCCTCCCTAAAGAATGGAAACATGCCACAATTATCCCCATCCACAAACCAGGCAAGCTTGAGAACCACCCAACCAACTACAGACCTATCTCTCTGACCTCTATTCCCTGCAAAATCATGGAACACATGATTCTCAATAGGTTAACTTTTTATCTTAACCTCAACCTATTAGATCCTAATCAAAGAGCTTTTAAAATATATCAAAGCACAGAGGATTCAATCTTTTACTTCGTTCAACAAATCCAGGACAGCTTCCATCATAAACCTACAAAATGTGCTATAGCAGCCTTCATCGACCTTTCCCAAGCCTTCGACAGAGTCTGGAAGGAAAAGCTAATTCTCAAACTCGACGAACTTGGAATAGAGGGAAGTATGCTGAGTTGGATCAGCAATTTTCTATCCAAACGTACCACACAGGTTAATTTCAACAACATCAAATCAAAAACCACTCGTATTTATCAAGGTCTACCCCAAGGATCAATCCTAAGCCCTATTTTCTTCAATATTCACCTAAATGATGTACACACTTTCATCAAATCACCAGCTAAAATTGCCCTTTATGCAGATGATATAATCATCTGAGTCTCCAAAAACAACATCTCCGATGCAGAACACTCTCTGAATAAAGCCATGAAAAATCTGCAAAAGGTAACTCAGAAACTGAAATTATCTATTAACATCAGCAAATCTGAAATCGGCCTCTTCACCATCAACAACCACCTTCGCCACTGGACCCCAAATATTTAATAGAACAACTCAAGTGACACCAGCTTGCCACCGGACACAAACCGGGGGATCCAGAGAGAGACAAAAAGGGCGTTGCTCCGGATGTTGACAGTTAGTTAGGTTACAGTGGATATTTTCGGACAGGCCCGCGGAGTTCTAGGCAGTTGTCATCTCACGGCGGCCCTCTTGGCCGCCGTTTTGGCTCCTTCCTGCTCCCGCGGCTTCATGCAGGACGCCGAGCTTTCCTCAGTTAATCCTCAACTTTCCCCTGGTCCTGGTGCCACGTGAGATGTACTAGGAGAGCGTCTTTTGATCCAAAACTTTGTCCTTACTGTCCCGTGCGGACTTCCCACTCTGCACGCCTTGCCACTCAACCCCGACTGCTTCCAACTCACTTGTTGGCATACCTGGTTTACGACATATATACAGGGTGATCCAAAAGTCCCGCACAACTTTAAAAATTAATAACTCCGCGAATATTTGTGCTAGAGCAATGCGGTAAACACCATTGTGTTCAGGATGCAATGGGATTTTTTTATGGCAAATAATGAAAAATTCGAAATTGATTTTAGTTACAACTTTATTCGCTAGATGGCGCTCTACCAGAATCAGCTATTCAGCTGCCAAATTGTTTGATAAATTGAAAAATATAACTGAACGACACGTATTTTTCCTTTTTGAATACCAGGAAAGAACCCAAATAATATCAAATGATAAATTAATAAAACACCATTTCGCCAAAAGTTAGAAGAAATGGTTAACGATTTTTAAATACAATCTGAGATATGTAAAATAGGTATATGCAAATTAAAACATGTAGCAAAAAATATTTATATTTTAGATGAAGTTTTGAGAAATAGATTGAATGTTTGAAAATAACTACTGATATCAATACACGATTTTTGAAATGTTAATATAGTACCAAAAATTATGATGGCACTACTAATAGGATTTCGTGCTATAAGGAATGTATAGTTTCTTGACTGATTGGCGACACTTGACTATTTAACTGGATATTTGTCATGATCCAAAGATGAAATATAGAGGGGAGTGACAAAATATATTTTTCGTACTTTATTCCAAATATCCCATGGGTTTGTCAAATGTTATCATTGTTTATTATACTGTACATAATTTTGAAAATGTATCCCCTCAAAAAAAAAATCATTTTTAAATCGACCTTTTGCGTTGAAAAACGTGGTAGCAAAATCATTTTGTATTATTTTTTGCGCAAAATTTCTAAAGTTGGGGGGGATACAGAGAATATTCCTCATGCTATTTCTTCTAATGAGCGAAAAGCGATAAACTAAACATAAGGGTTAAAATTGTGTATACCAGTGTTATTCAAGAAGTTATAACCATTTGGCCTGCACGACATAATATAAGATGTGGTAAAATGACAAACAAAAAAATTACTGTTCACAGAAAAAAAAAGAGTCAAGATGTGAGGACAGCATTTATTATTCCCATAACCTAAAACAAAGAGCTGCAAAATATAACACATGAGGTAACTGCCTTCTCTCTTGTATTAGGTCACAATCCTTGCTCAATGTGGCGCCCTTCATTCTCAAACACCGCCTGCAGGCGATAGATGACAGAATGGTCACAATTAAATAGTTGAAATTTATAAAATGTGCCATCTGATAGAAGCCTTCAACATGGCCGATGTGGTAGGCCGGCATCGATAAAAACGCGACTTAATGTACCCCCATAACCGAAATTGTAAGGCGTCAAGTCTGGTGATATTGGAGGCCACTGGTATATAAAGTGGCGACTTATCAATGAATTCCACCGAACGTATCCTTCAGCAATTGTTTGGCACCGCAGGAGATATGAGGAGGTCCTCCATCTTGCATGAATGTTATTTCGCTTAGTGCTTTGTCTGTCCTGCAATATGGGAATAACCTTTTCTCTCAAAAGTTGAACATAACGTTCACCAGTTACAAAAACGGTTTTAAAGGTTCTTTCATTGATTTTTTCAAAGAAAATTGGCCCAAAAATAAAAGAAGAGGTGAACCCACACAAAACTAACTCTGTGCTGATGAAGTGGTATTTTTGTAAAAATCCTAGGGTTTTCTGTTGCCAAAATGAGGCAGTTTTGAATGTTAAATTCTCCCTTTAGATAAAAGTTAGCATCATCTGTTCTTAGAACATTTGACAGCCAGTTTTCATCAATATCAATTTGCCGGAAAACCCATGCAGCGAATTCTTGACGCTTCTCAAAATCGCTGACTTTCAACTCGTGAAAACTTTGAATTTTGTTAGGGTATTTTTATAGAAAAATTCTAAATGTGTGTTCTCTCCAAACTGTTCCATACGAAATCCCCGTTTGTCGAGAAACTTGTCTAGCACTTACTTCTCCATACGTGAATAACGTTTCAATAGCTTCAGCATTCTGCAAAACCGTAACAGCCACTGACTTGCATGTCGATGGTCTTCCACTCCGAGGTTTTGTTTCCAGAGATCCAGTTTCTTCAAAACTTTTAACTTTAGAGAGTAGCAACTCATTGGTCCTTTATTGCTTCGAATACCTTTAAAGGAACAAAACGCTCGCAAAGCTTCAGTGGCAGATTCTGAATCACAATTAAAAGAATTCACCAAGAGTGCTTTATCCTGTAGTAACGGCATTCCAGGGGGAAGGGGAGAAGTCCGACCACACCTCCTTGCGGTCCCCCCTGGACCCTTGGAATATTTGACCAAATTCTGGTTCGTTTCCAAGATGACTAACGTTGCAACGGCACCCATTTTCAAATGAAGAGCAAAACTGATATCTCCGGGGTAACCGCCGCGTCAGGAGCTGCAGCTTGAGCTCATGATGAGAAATCTACTACGAGGACACAATTCAATCTACTACAACTCAATATAAATGGTACCCAGAGGAAAATAAAGAGCTGACTTGTCTTCTCTGTGACAACAATGTACATATTACTTGTCCTCAGGAGACAAAATTGAATCAGAATCTGAGATTCAATATCAAAGATTATACAACACTACGAAAGGACAGACCGGGAAAATTCGGAGGAGGACTTGCCGTTTTGATTAAAACTCTAGAAATCAAATTTAAGGAAATCGCCTATAATCAGAGTAAGCCTAGAGAAAGCACGACAGAAGCTCAGGCAATAGAAATCTATCTTACAGATAAAACAATTCCAATCATAAATGTTTATGACCACGATAATACTAGCATCAATACAGGCCAGATAGAGACATTAAGTGAAGCGTCTTCGGATATCGCAATCATACTTGGTGATTTTAACGCCGAAAGACTAACTTGGGAATCACCTTTCCAGGATAACAAAGGTCAGCAGGTTGAGGACATGCTAACCGACCTCGACCTTACACCGTTAAATAACGAAAAGAACACTTATCTATCCAAGTCCACAGGCACAGAATCCGCAATAGACATCACAGCGATAAATTATAACATCGCACCCACAACACAATGGAAAATTCTGAAAAGTGCAATCAGTGACCACAGACTAATTTTAACAACCTTAAAATTCAAAATTGAGAATTTCCAACAGAATAAAAGAACACTGGAAAAAATCACAGAAAAGCTTGAAGAACTGTGCAACGAAGAATTAAATCACCAAACGATTGACAAAAAATTGGAAAAATTCTCTTCGAACATATCCAAAGCTGCAAAAGTATCGATACCTAGAGGTAGACGTATAGACCTGTAAATACTTTACTGGAAGGACCACAATATCGAGGCAATGATTGCAGAGAGAGACAATATCAATCAACTTCTTAAAACAAATAAAACAGAAGAAATCATAATGGAACTCATTGAAATTAGTCACAAAATAGAACAAGAAATTTGGATATTCAAACAAGAGAGAGAGAGAAAAATGGGCAGAATTCTGCGAAAAAAATGGATCTAAAAAAAGGAAAGCCATCACTGGAATTTAATTAGTGTTTTAAAACAATCAAAACCAACACTAATCCTCCAATACTCTAACCGATATGAATAGCGAGAACGAACAAACAGATGGCTGAAATAATTGCTGAATATCTTTCAAGCACTTCCAGACTCAGCTATACGAATGAAGGCAGGACTCTAAAAAATAATGTGAACAGGTTAGTTAAACAAGCAAGAAATTACCATCAACAAGATATTTACTCGAGAGACTTCACACTGAATGAGCTAAACTCATCAATAGGAAAGTTAAATCCAAGATGTCACCTGGAGATGCTCTAATCTTTGGTCAAATGATTAAACACTTTGGAGACAAAGCTAAAAAGCAACTCCTACGAATACTGAACATTTCATGGCAAACTGGTAAACTACCAAAGAATTGGAAGATATCAATTATAGTGCCAATACTGAAACCAAACAAAGATGCCAATGAATGCAAGAACTATCGGCCAATTGCTCTTACCAGCATACTTTGTAAAATAACAGAATGAATTATCCACTCTAGGCTCATAGTCTGGCTCACTAACAATAATAAAATAAACTTCTACCAAACTGCCTAAAGAATCAGACACTGTACAACTGATAAACTGTTCTACTTCTGTCAATCAATAATAGATTTCTAGGAAAAACCGCCAAAGAAGACAACGGCCGTATTCTTGGATATGACCTCAGCTTTTGATTGAGTGTAGAAATCGATTCCATCGATCGATGAGATCTTTTCAAAATTATCTACAAGCACCGTAATTTCGACTCTAAACCTATCACAGGCTTACTTACAAGAATGTTAGCGGAAGAAGCCAAAGCTGTTATTGATATAAACACAACAAAGAGGTTGTTTTCTTATAAAAGACTACCATATGACGTAGCGGTAGCACCAAATAAATTTCAGAGGATTATGGAAGGTCTATTTGCTGATTTGCCAGGTGTGGCCTGCTACATAGTTTATACTTTGGTTGCAGGAAAAGACTTTGAAGATCATGAACAAAAGTTGGATCTAGTGTTTAGATGATTGCTAGAAAAAGGTTTAAAGTTAAACAGATATAAATGTAAATTTAAAAAGAAATCGGTGGAATATTTAGGGTTTAAAATTAATAAATATGAACTGCATCCCTTAGAAAATAAAATTAAAGCAGTGATAGAGACGCGTGAACCTAAAGAATGTTTCGCAATTAAGACCTTTCATAGGACTCTTAATTTATTATTATAGATTCATAAAGAATATAGCAAATATTTTAGCGCTATTCTATCAACTTTTGAATAAAAATTGTAGATGGAATTGGACGAAAGAATATCGAATGTTATTTAAAAAATGTAAATCATTATTAATGGCCTATGGACTAGGCGTAATTCTGAGTCATAGAAATGATAGAAAGGAAGAATGCCCTATAGCTTTTGCTTCTAGAACATTAACTGAAGCGGAAAAACGTTTCTCTCAACTAGAAAAGAAAGCGTTGAGCATAACTTTTGCCGTTGAGAAATTCAGACAATACTTACTGGGACGAAAATTTGAATTGGTCACAGACAACCGACCCTTAATTCATATATTTTCACCTCATTAACCAATTCCCATATGTGCATCATCCAGAATTAAAAGATGGTCCTTAAAATTAGCTGCATTTAATTATACTGTGGAATTTCGAAAAACTAGTGATAATTCCAATGTTGATGCATTGTCACGTCTTCCTTTAGAATCGAGTGTCAGGGAGTCTCTTGATGAAGACCAGGTACTTGTTATCAGGAGGTTGAATGAGGTACCGTTCTCTTTTATGGAGGTGGCATATGAGACGCCCCAAGATAAAATACTGTCTATAGTATTAAGGAATGTTAGAGATGGCAACTGTGTGTGGAAATTCACAAGGGTACCGAGAGAAAACCCACTAGCTCCTCATTATAAGATCAATGATGAATTAAGTTTGGAGTTTGGTTGTCTTCAATGGCGTGAAAGAGTGGTAATTCACCAAAAATTAAGATCTTTAATTTTAAATGACTTGCATGAAATACACATGGGGATTGTTAAAATGAAGATGATTGCCAGACGGTATTTTCTGGTGGCCAGGCATAGACAGTAACATCGAGGAGTTACCTAGAGAATGTAGAGTATGCTAAGAATCGGCAACCATGCCCCCGGCTACCATCTCGGAATGGACTTGGCCCGAAAAAACCGTGGCATCGACTTCATCTTGATCTAGCGGGTCCGTTCATGGGAATAATGTTTTTGGTTCTCGTGGACGCATACTCAAAGTGGATAGAAATTTTTATCATCAAAGATAATTACCAGCAAAACCATTATAAATCATCTTAGAGAATTTTTTGCCAGATTTGGATTGCCCTAATTTTTGGTTACAGATAACGGAAGACAGTTTGTCTCCGGTGAATTCAAGCAATTTACCAAAATGAATGGTATACGGCACCCCAAAACCAGTCCGTATAATCCTAGTACAAATGGTTTAGCTGAGAGATATGTAAGAGAGTTTAAAAACCTTTTGAGAAAGAATAATGGGAAGGATGATTTAGAGACGAATCTACAAAGATTCCTATTTGCTCATAGAGCATTCCCCCAAACTGTAATAAAGGAATTCCCCCGCGGAACTGCTAATGAAGAGAAGTTTAAAATCAAGATTCTCAAATTTAATACCAAGATGGGAAATCCGCGAGAGGTATTTCATGAGGCCGTAAGAAGGCAGGAGCAGTTTACGAGGTTTATTTCCGCAACTCTGCAACTGGATCTAAACGGTAAAAAGGTACCATTTTGAAATTATTGAGCTACCGTCACTACCTTATAAGTTGCGAGGGCATCGTGTATAAGAGGCATATCAATCAATTGCGACCCGTGAGAAAGAAAAAAGTGGAGACAAGAAATTTGATACTTCCTCGAACATCAGGAGAGAAGCCTGTAGGTGGAAGTCAGAAATAAAGTGAAGAGGAGGTTTCAGAGGTTACATCAGGAAACAAGGAGGAGACTGCTTCTGTGCACGTACCCTCTTGCACTCCTAAACCGGAGCCTGCCGCTGTGCAAGTGCCCGTCCGCAGTCCTAGACCTCAGAGAGTCAGGAAACCCCTAGACCGACTGGAGTATTATTAAGGGGGGAGATGTGTTGTGTATGTAAATAGATGAAGATTATTTGCATTCTTTAAAGTCTCATTATGTAAGAATATATGTGTATATAAATTGGACATTTTTTGTTGGCCAAACGAAAAGAATAAGAGCTAAAAAAAGAGTCATGGTCAAGTTTGAGTTGTTGTACATCTAATTACGACACAACCTTAACAACATCCATCCTTACCTCACTGAAGACACAAAAGTTGCCTGTTATTCAGATTATATAGCCATATGGCACACAAGTAGCAGTATAGAAATATCAGAAAAATACTGAACACATCAATGAGAAGTGGGCAATGAAACTCAAAATGACAAAAAACCCAATAAACACAAACCTATAGGTCTCCTTCACTGACAGGGAAAAGGGCATGAATTTAACTCCAAAATAAGCACAAACAACCATATAATTGATAAAATTTGTTCTCCAAATTACCTAGGTGTGATACTTGATGAGGAATTGCGATTTACAGAACACATAATTAGCACCTCAAATAGATCTACCAGAAACCTAAACATTCTGAGAAGGCTATGTGGCACAAATTGGGGAGCACAAAACCCAAAATTCTCAGAACAACATATATCACCTTAATAAGGCCAATAATGGAATATGCAACACCCGTCTGGGCTCCCTCAAGTTCATCACTAAAAAGAAGACTAGACAGTGTTCAAGCAAAAGCGGCCAAATTAATCACTGGTTCTGTTTCAAATACCAACAATTAGAAAATTCAGAGAGAATGTGGTCTAAACCTACTTGAAAGCCGAAGACAATTAAAAATAATAAAATTCACCAATAGCTTAAAAACTAAAGAAACCGAACACATATCCCATAGAACCTATTTAAACTGGACACAAAAAGAAAGGCTCAAAAGATCTTCAACACTTCAGTACGACAACAATATTAGAAAGAGCATAAATATGAAACATAATGAATTTCAAATTCGGAATAACCAATATTTCCTACCCCATTGCCATCAAATGTAATCATCAATCTTAACCTGAATGAACCCTGCAATAAAAAAAAGAGAACAAAAACATTCTTAAAATGAAAGGACTTGACATAATTGGTTTATATGATCAGATAAATTATTTAACAGCATATACAGATGGATAATTAGACCTTACCAAGGGTAATGGAGGGGCTGGAATTAACATAATACTGCAAGATGGAACATACATCAAAATCAAAGAAGGAGCAAGAAAGATTTCGTCAAACTTCACTTATGAACTGACAGCTATCTGGAAAGCTCTTGATGTATGCCTTAACCAACCATCCCTGCATCAAGCAGAAGGAATTATAATATACCGTACAACGACTTCATATCCGATCTACAGGCCTGTAGAAGCAATTCAGAAGGGCACTACTATAATCACACAGAAAATACTTTCGTTACTTACTCAACTGATATCATTGGAGAATAACTGCATTCTACAATGGATTCCTGCCTGTGTTGGGATCGGGGGTAATGAAATGGCAGTTGAATTTGCAAAGGAAGCCAGAAAGTTGAGCCAAAGGAAAGAACAAATGTCATTATTTGACGCTAATGCTTTTGCAAAATACAAGCTAATTAAACAAAAAATAAGAAAAGATCAAAATGTGAAATAAACTCCGAGAGAAAAATGACAAAACTATAACAAGATTTAGAACAAAACATTATAAAGGATGACAATACATCCAGATGGCACAAGAACCTATAGAACATGCAACAACTGTCCTGGTGTGGAACTAACACCTACCCACATATTCTCATGCCCGCAGCCTTGCAGAAAATTGACCTAGATAGTGGACAATGCTGCTGCTGCTGTGATAGAGATGCATGGAGACATCTGAGGCTCTTTATTGGACACGACAAAAACAACAACGGCATTCCAGAGTAAAATAAATCATCAGAGATAGATAAATATTTTTCAAATGAATTAAAATAAATATAATCGATACTGAGAGAGAGTTGAATTTAAAAAATTAGAAATTTATTATTTTCGAAATATCTGAGAGGATTCCAACAAACCGCATCTAAAATATCATTTTTTTTTTGCTACATGTTTCAATTTGCATATACCTATTTTACATATCTCAGATTGTATTTAAAAATCGTTAACCATTTCTTCTAACTTTTGGCGAAATGGTGTTTTATTAATTTATTATTTGGGTTCTTTCCTGGTATTCAAAAAGGAAAAATACGTGTCGTTCAGTTATATTTTTCAATTTATCAAACAATTTGGCCTCTGAATAGCTGATTCTGGTAGAGCGCCATCTAGCGAATAAAGTTGTAACTAAAATCAATTTCGAATTTTTCATTATTTGCCATAAAAAATCCCATTGCATCCTGAACACAATGGTGTTTACCGCATTGCTCTAGCGCAAATATTCGCGGAGTTATTAATTTTTAGAGTTGTGCGGGACTTTTGGATCACCCTGTATTTATACATACATATGTATTTGGTTTCAAAAACACCAGGTAATAAGACCAAATCCAAATAAATAAATAGTGTGTTGTTATTTGGTATTGCTATTTATTTATTTGGATTTGTTCTTATTACCTTGTGTTTATAATCTATAATCCAAATTGTGCCTTATCATATTTGGTTTCAGTTTTCTTTTTTCTTTTTGTATGGCGAATCATTACAAGGTGGAATGCCTTAAAGCTTTTGTTGTTGTTTGTTATTTAAACAAATACGAAAAATAGTGCCATCTATATCATCCATGGGTGGCATTCAATACTATAATTACTATAAAATATTGCTTCCAAACCTCCACTACCAATCCAAAGTGGAGTGTAGACCCTTCAGTCCAGCATCTTCTGTTGTTGCAGCCAAACTAATCTAGCTTGATAAAGAGTATTTGCCAAAATTACACACTAAGATGTAAATACTTTGAAACCCCTAGAATTAGCCATCTAGGCCTGAAACCTAATTATTATAACATTTATATCTATGCTCATAGACAAAACTTAAAGAAGTTATACTTTTTAGCATGTATATCAGGATTCCGACAATAACCCAGAAAGATGGCCACCAATTCTTGCAAAAGTCCAACCCCACCAGCAAGTGCAAGTAACCAAATGGGGCTCTGGCACATTTGTAAGTGAAAAGTCGAACTGCTTTTCACATGTGTAGACATGTGGTGCACTTACAGTAAAAGCAGTCGCCTACTTCTACCCACCATGATTACCATGGCCTGTACCACGTATACTAGGGATAAGCAAAAATATATATATATGTAGTATATTTTTGATGTTTATTGTAATCCCATCCCTATATAAAATATGTATCAACCTTGTAAGATGGATATCAAATAAAGCAAAGAGGGAGGTAGACCCGGTGGCCGGCCAAGGTCAGACAATTGCAACCAAAACCAATCCATCGAAACCAAAACCTGAGATGAAAGGCTAGACACCGAGGCGCGCCGTTACGCCTGAGCAAACAAACAGCTTGACCAGCAGCCAATGAGATTCAAGGCCAGGGTAGACGGCTGAGAGTTGCTATATATAGGGGTCGTTGGAAAGTTTCGTCAGTTAGATAGTTGGAGAGTTAGTCAGATACTTGGAGAGTTAGATAGATAGTTGTAGTTGTTTCCAGAGCGACCCCGTTACAGTCGGTCGGATCCCTCACCCCTATCCGCGATGTAGGGCATCCGTGGCGTCCGGGTCCGCTGTCTTCGTCCGTGGTCTACCTCTTCCTCTTGAAGTTACCACCTAGACCTGCCTCTGTCTCTTGTTGTCCCAGTGCGGAAAATCCCATCACGCACACACTACCACGACTGCACCCAGCACATTCCACATCGGGTTTACTACAGAACCCGCTAAAGTCGACAGGATAACTGAGGACAACGACATGCAGAGGATGACGAGGCCGGAAACGAGTACTTCGCGGATGCCCTCACCAACATGCAACACCACTGCGGAGACCTAATAAGCCGCCTAAAAGACGCCATGCGAGGACTTGCTGCGCCTCGCACCGAGGAGGTCATCATCGCCCCCATCCACATCTCCTGCGCCGCGAGCATCTTCCTCCATCAGCTCGAACAGGCAGACAAGACTCATCGAGAAATCCTGGCATTGCCCCGCCAACCAACATCGACGATGTCCCATGGCAACCATCGCAAAAAGTGACCACCAAGCCTCATCGCAGCCCACTCCACAAGCCCCATTCAAGACATCCATCTGGTAGGAGAATTTTCTCTACAGAACTATTTAATGTAACACTATCTCCGTTTGCTCTGAATTAATTATTCGATACCATTTTAATTGCAATAACATTATTTTTATAAATCCGTCAAGTTCATCATTTTACCATTTTTATAGCATTTCAATTCAAATTTTAAACCTTGTACACCCTCATTTACCAATTTTTACTTTATTTTACGCAACTTTTAAATTTCAATTCATTAATTTCAATTTTACATTTAAAAAATCATATTGTATTTTAATTACTCGAATCATATTTTCTAAACTTATTTGTGTGTTTTTTTTAATACCTTATTTATGGCCATAGTATTAATAATTAAATTTATTACGCTCTTTATTTTACTTGACCTATTACTATTCAAATTGATATTTTTCAATATTTTAAAAGTTTTTAAAACTAGTCCTAGATTTGTATTTTTTTTTAAATATCAATTTTTATCCCATCTCAAAATGTGCCTCCCCTATTTCCCACAATTACCAAAACAAATATAAATGTAAAATGCGAAAACTAAATACCATAAAATTTCCATACCCCATTGCATTTCATTCCTGCCTGTGTTATATTGTTAATTTCGAAACTCTACCGAATTTTGTACCCATGCCATAACCTTTTCTCTTAGAAAATTTCGTAAATTCATTATTTTATAATTTTTATAAACCTAATCACCGCTACACAAGGCTGTACAAGCTCGATTTTCTCGCACCACCTGAGTATCACCTGTTAAAACACACATTTTTATCTCACACTTTTCTAGATTGTTCACATCAATTTTAATTCCCAACGCCATGACAACAATCCAATCTTTAACACTAGTGTCTGTCAAGCATTCAATTATATGACTTGGGTATACTTTATTACGAACATGCATTACATTACCGGCTCTCGTTAGGAATAAAATAAAAAAAGGCTAACTTTTCTTTTTCTTCTGTCAAATTTGTCGCCCTCATTTCTCCATATGTCACACAATGTTACATAGAGGAAAGATCTGTTAAGTTAGTTTTTTTTTTTAATGATTTTTCCCCAAACGTAACAAGCCGGCGTTTGGGTAGGCTCACCTAAAAATTTTGCAGACAAACTGCATAAAACGCACTGCAATCTTTTTAGCGCCTAAGACATGCACTATACAATACATGTACCTAAAGTCCCACCTTCCACTACAATGACATTTTAGGGATCAAGATCGCTCCCCGTCTGGTCTCACACAATATAATCGGGAAGAGCTGGCAAAGACCAACTTCTCAGACCGGACCAAAGCGACATAGGGCCACATTGCCTCTCCGTAGACCAAATTAGAAGGACATCATTAATCCTACACCTACAACTAAACACTGTGTGTAAAAATGTTCCCTTTTTTCAGGAACAAATATTTTTGTTTTCTTTTGACTTTTCTTTCATTGTAAATAGACTTACAGCTTACCTAGTTTTGTGGTGTTGGACTTTTTTTTTTTTACTTACAAATGTGGATAAGACATTTTTCACTATTAATCGATATCATTTTGTTTATTAATGTCTTCAATTACCAATCAACCCTTTATATATTATTACCTTTAATGTTTTTATTTTTTAGACCTAGCATTTTACAACTTCAACTATTTTTAGGCACCATTTTAAAAAACCTACACCTAACAATATTTTTAATATTTCTTAACAGATAAAACATTTATCATTTTATCTTTGTTAATAGATTTTCAAAATGTTTTTTTTTTTGACGCTTCCCTTACAGCCTCTAACTCTATCCCATGAACCTTTCCTCCAACCCTCCAAGGGATTCCAGTTCGCCAAACATTTTTGTTTTTTTTTTTTTCATTGATTAATCCGACTGGAACAATCCTTCCTCGTTATACGAATTCCCCATAATGAGTTCAGGATATCCAGCGCGATTTTTTTTAAATTTTTTTTTCTCATCGCCCGACTCATCATTTCAATTCACCATCTTTTCAAACTTTCACTTTTTTTTGTCATCATTCAAACGGGCATAATCATTATGGGCAACAGGAATCCCTCTTACCTCTACCTCTCCCTCTTACCCCATCAATCTTCCCACTTCTTTTCACTATCTGAGCTAATGATGCAGACGGAATATCTTGTGCCTTCTGTTAATGAAAACAATGCCTCGCTTAAACAAGTTCGCATTGCATTGCAGAATGCTTGGGATACAACTTTGCAGAAAAATGCTCAGATACCCGCTTTCCCTTTTTCAACCTTAGCGTCACATTATATGTTCAACCAATAAACTAACTTTTTCTCCGCTCATGTTTTATGCAATAAGATATTATTTTACTTGTACGAATCATTTTACCATATTTACCATTTTGCATTATATACTTCCCCTTAATCTTTTATCATTCATTTTGTGCCTTTTTATAACCTTGATTTTTATTTCATTGATACACCACCATTACAACATCTTTCTCTGTTTAACTTGTAACTTTTAATAATTTTAACTAATTTGTATGCAAATTATTTCTTTTTTTATATTATAGGTTTGTTTAGGTCATCATTCATTACATGTCATTCCCCCAACCAAACCTTCATCACCGGGGACACATTCTGTAGTATATTTTTGATGTTTATTGTAATCCCATCCCTATATAAAATATGTATCAACCTTGTAAGATGGATATCAAATAAAGCAAAGAGGGAGGTAGACCCGGTGGCCGGCCAAGGTCAGACAATTGCAACCAAAACCAATCCATCGAAACCAAAACCTGAGATGAAAGGCTAGACACCGAGGCGCGCCGTTACGCCTGAGCAAACAAACAGCTTGACCAGCAGCCAATGAGATTCAAGGCCAGGGTAGACGGCTGAGAGTTGCTATATATAGGGGTCGTTGGAAAGTTTCGTCAGTTAGATAGTTGGAGAGTTAGTCAGATACTTGGAGAGTTAGATAGATAGTTGTAGTTGTTTCCAGAGCGACCCCGTTACAGTCGGTCGGATCCCTCACCCCTATCCGCGATGTAGGGCATCCGTGGCGTCCGGGTCCGCTGTCTTCGTCCGTGGTCTACCTCTTCCTCTTGAAGTTACCACCTAGACCTGCCTCTGTCTCTTGTTGTCCCAGTGCGGAAAATCCCATCACGCACACACTACCACGACTGCACCCAGCACATTCCACATCGGGTTTACTACATATATATATTTGATGCACATTGATGTTTATTGAAGACAAACGGGTTAACCAAGTGTGAACAAAATTGCCTCTGTCTTTAAAAAAAAATGATGGCTGGCGACATCAAAGAATTTCCACTTCCTTAAATTTTGTCCATGAATGTACCTCTGGTTTACCTCATCTTGTTTTCAAATGAAATATTGCTTCTATAGATACTAACATATGGCCAGTAGATTAAAAAACTTTCAGGCCTCAGAAAAGAAGACAAGCAGAAAATTATAACTCAGGCTTGTCTAGATCAAATTGCAGCAAATTGGAAGAAAATTGTTCAATTACCAAATTGATTCGGTATAAGCTGTCAATTTACCCATGGCCACTTTTGTTTTCAAGGTTGGTGAATGTTCCCAACTCTTCCTTGTCAGTCCTCTTTCTTCGTCTTTTCCTTTCACCATTTCTGTTTTAATGTCCATCTATACAGAGAGCCAAACAACAACTGACTCACCCGTGCAGCCGAGGTCACGCTCCGCTGCGTCACGTGGGGAAACATAGGTAGATGTTTTCTTACATCTTCTCAGCACATCCCCCTTTTTAAGACTTGAAATATATATATACATTACAAACTTTAAATGCATAATATAATTAATAATGAAGGCGATCCACAGGTTTAACAATTCGTCCACTCCGGGTTCTTATCTGGCCGTCTTCTGAGTCGTTAGAGGGATAATCCACAACTGGGGTCTTTTCATTTTCAACCAGTTCCTCCCCCGAAAAGGTCGGCGTCGATGGGTCGGCTGGATATTGCACTGCATATCCTTTTCGTAGATGGAACCTGTTTCGACGTAAAGTCCCAACTGGAGTATCAACCATATACGACCTTGGTGTCGATGCTTTCTTCTTTACAATCCCCCAGGTTCGCATATCTGTAATCCAAACCGTGTCACCTTCGGATAGCTCCTCCATGTCCGTAGCTCCGCAGCGTCGATCATATCTGGATTTCATATCCTTTCTCCTTCTCCCCTCCTTTCTTTTCAGGGTCTGAGAGTCCACCAACTTTGGATTAAGATTCTCTGGTGCAATTGGCAAGGTCGTTCGGAGTTTACGTCCCATTATCTTCTTGAAGAGACACAGAGGAACACATGTAACATCCGCCTGGGAGTCGAGCTTGAACTTCACCTTTTTCCCGTTCACTTGGATTTCTGCTGTCCATCGCCTCCTGCACTCGCGTTCATCATCATCGAGATTAGATGAATCCTCCACAGCTGAGACCTCCAGGAGAAAACCAATTTCTTCATCAAGTTCAGAAACAGCTTTGACTTCCGCAGTCTTCGCCTGCTTATCTGGGCAGCAATTTGCAAAATGGCCTGTTTTTGAACATAGGTTACATCTTTGTCCTTCAGCACGGCAGGCCTGTCCTTCCCTGTGGGTGAAACCTCCGCATTTTGAACATCGTGATCTTGTTTTGGCTGACTTCTCCTTCTTCCTCGAAGGCTGCTGTTGTTGTTTCGGTGATTGTTTCTTCGAGTTGAACTTCACCTGATTGACCTTTTGGCTTGTTGAGGGACGCTGCAGGTCGACTTGCTGCTGTCGAACGGCTTCCTGCTGTCGAACCATTTTCACCGCCTTTTCCAAAGTCAGTTCGCTGTCCAACTGCATTCTTTCAGATAAAGCTTTGTCCCTCACTCCAACCACTATTCGGTCACGGATCAACTGCTCATGAAGACCCTCAAATTCGCAATTATCAGCCAATTTGTACAATGAAGTGATGAATTCGTCCACTGGCTCCCGATCCTCTTGGATTCTTGAATTAAACTTCGCACGTTCGTAGATAATATTCTTTCTGACACAGAAGTGGCTGTCGAACGCCTTGAGGACGGAATCAATTTTCGTTGCCTCTTCTTCCTCTTCGAACTTGAAGGTCCTGAATATATCATCCGCGCGGTCGCCCATCAAGTACATGAACAAATCGATCTTGTCCGCCTCCTCTTTCTTCTTCATTCCACTGACCACGAGGTATCGTTCGAATCTTTTCCTCCATTTGGGCCATTCGTTGGGAGTCGAGAAGTCGAAAGTTTCTGGAGGTTGAATCTGAGCCATGTTGAATTATCTTCCAAGGTACGCAAAAATCGATATTTTGCAATATACGGGTTCGTATTTTATCCAGCTATCGCTGCCACCATGTTTTAATGTCCATCTATACAGAGAGCCAAACAACAACTGACTCACCCGTGCAGCCGAGGTCACGCTCCGCTGCGTCACGTGGGGAAACATAGGTAGATGTTTTCTTACATCTTCTCAGCACAATTTCAACCATTCAATCCCAGGCTGGAAAGTAGCATAGTGTGTGGGGGACACCTTCACCTCTTTTAATCAATCAATTAAAATAATCCATTGAGGAAATTCATTTCTCTGCATAGGATCCACAGACTCGTAACATTGAATAAGCCAGTTTTATTTTAAGATTATAATCTCAAAAGGAGCTTCTTCTATAGAACATGTTTATTTTGCTAGCTTTCGAACGATATCATTCTTCAACGGGCGTAAAGACAAACTTTGTCTTTACACCTATTGAAGAATGATTTCATTTGAAAGCTAGCAAAATAAACCTGCTCTATAGAAGAAGCTCCTTTTGAGTTTATAATCTTACAATATAGTTATAGTAATCGAAAGTTGATGTCTACATAAGCCAGTTTTGTTTACCCCTAGAAACATTTCAATCATTGCTGGATCCTGTAATATCATTTTTATTTTCAATCTTTATTCAAAAGTCAAATCTCTAAATTCAATTTTCCTATTATTCATTTTTTTTTATTATTTCTAAATTGATTCTTTTTATATGCAAATAAAAATTTCCTTTAAAATTTAATTTTAACTTATTGTTAGTCAGTTAAGGATGTAAATTCAAACAGGACAATAGGTAATGTCTATAACTTTTGGAGCAGAATCTAACTCTAAATCTTAATAAAATCAGTTAATTCACAAAATCAATTGAATGGCAAAATGCTTCCATATATCATTTACTGAACGTCAAGCAACTACAATCATCAATACACTTGTCACAGATTTAATCATTATTAAGTTTTTTTTTTTTTGCTTATCTCTCTCTCTCTCTCTCTCTAGTACACATGGTACAGGCCATGGTAATCATGGTGGGTAGAAGTAGGTGACTGCTTTTACTGTAAGTGCACCAAATGTCTACACATGTGAAAAGCAGTTCGACTTTGCACTTACAAATGTGTCAGAGCCCCATTTGGTTACTTGCACTCGCTGGTGGCATTGGACTTTTGCAAGAATCGGGGACCATTGGAGTAATTTTTTTTTTTCATCAGAAAAAAGTGCCCAATGCGAGAATCAAACCCAGGTCATAGCGGTCAAAAATCAACGGTTTAGACCATCCTTCCACCGACCCCCATTGAATGTTAGATGTAAAGGAAGTTGGATTCAGATAATAACTCTGAAAGATATTTGATACACAGTGACCTTTGATTCAAGACGCATGAGATAACCAAGTGTGAACAAGATTACCTATGTTTTTAAGATTACCTATGTTTCCTTCAAAAAAATAGATTATGGGTGACATCAAAGACTTTCCACTTTCTCAAGTTTTATCCATGAATGTATATATTTTTTTGAAATTGCAAAAACAATGATACAGGCCATGATAGGTAGGGTTGTAACTACTTATACTCTAGGTTCACCCAACATGTTTGCATGTGAAGGATCCATCTGACATTACATTTACTAGCTGGCAGGAACCTGTTTAATAGGAGCCACTGGGTTCGACCTAATCAGGGGCCATTGAAGGAATTCATTATTTTTACAAAACTGATTTGTCTTTTCTTCTTTTAGATATGAAAGAAAGAAGAAGACAAAACTGATTCAATGGGAGTTTTGAACCTGAGTCCTGGTTGTGAGCTGCACAGTTTAAATAATCATATAATCCCTTCCTCAAAAAGAGTTAACTGGACTGAATACAGTGGAACCTCATTATACAGTAGAACCTCCCTGTATAGGACACCTAATTACAGAGCCAAAGTGTCCTTTAGGGAGAGGTGTCCTCTTACCGGAGAGTTGTTAAATAGTAAAAAAAAGCTATTTTTGCAAATGAAAACTGTCCTCTATAGAGAGGTGTCCTCTAGCACAAGTATCCTCTCATGGAGTTTCTACTGTAACAGAATAATTCTAAAGTTCCTAGTTTTAAGTCCCACTTGTTTCAACTGAAGTTATTATAACAACATGCTGTGTTATAACAATATGAGAAGGTACAATTTGAATTATAGACTAGAAACATAAGGTAACAAAACTAAATCAATAAAGTTTGTGACATTTTGGTAACACTTTTACTGAAACATCACGCACTATCGATTCAGTCTTTTTACCTTATGGCTATAATAACATAAAATACTGGTCCCAGAAAGAAGATAATTGTGTTATAAGAAGGGGTTTGTAATTAAACTAAAATTATCATTATGACCATTATCAGATGAGAGTCTGTGGTAGCAATGCTGTGTCACAAAAATGACATACAGTAAAACCCCCAATAGAGCTGAACCTGTGGTGTTTCACTATAGCCATGGTTCATTATATGGGGGTCGATGGAAGGATGGTCTAAACTGTTGGTTTTTGACTGCTACAACCCAGGTTTGATTACTGCATTGGGCACTTTTTTCTGATTTAAAAAAATGCTCCAATGGCCCTCGTTTCTTGCAAAAGTCCAACCCCACCAGCAAGTGCAAGTAACCAAACAGGACTCTGGCACATTTGTAAGTGCAAAGTCGAACTGCTTTTCACAAGTGTAGACGTGATGCACTTACAGTAAAAGCAGTCGCCTACTTTTATTCACCATGATTATCATGGTCTGTACCACATGTACTAGGGATAAGCAAAAATAGTTCATTATAGCCATGGTTGATTGTATTATAAAATAAAAATGGGGATTATTTAAGGTTTGTTATAAGGGAAGGTTCACTACATCCCAGGTTCGTTATAGCGAGGTTTCACCGTATGTTTAGTGTACGCTATTTTGAATTTGGTCTTATTTGATTTTGATCCATTTAAATTGATTTGCACCATCATAGAACATGTTATGAGTTCTTGTGAATAAGATTTTATGTCCTCAAGAACCTTCATTCTTGTCTCAAACAAACTGACCTTGTTGTGTACTCTGCAACTAGGTCAATTGTTCTGAATGATTAGATATGATCACTTCCTACCCTGATACCATATCCTTTGTTCCATTTTTTAATTTATTGCTCATCCCTAGTACACGTGATACAGGCCATGATAATTATGGTGGGTAGTTAGGGACTGCTTTTACTCTAAGTGCACCCCTTGACCTTGCACTTACAAATGTGCCAGAGCCCCATTTGGTTACTTGCACTTGCTGGTGGGGTTGGACTTTTGCAAGAATTGGGGGCCATTGGAACATTTTTTTTTTTTTTTAATCAGAAAAAAGTGCCCAATGCAGGAATAGAACCCGGGGCGTAACGGCCGAAAACCAACGGTTTAGACCCTCCTTCCACCGACCCGCTCCTTTGTTCCATAACAGTTTAGTTATATTTTGAATTCGTCTTTTTGTATTTATTGATAATACATATGCAGTAGAACCTCTATAATTCAACCAACTATATTTTCAGCATTTACTATAATCCAATCCTTTTTCAAATCCCCTTCAAAGTATCTACTTAAACTAATTATAATTTAAAACACAATCTTTTTTTTTTTAATTCAACATCAATCACCTATTGTTGAATTAAAATAGTATTATTATTGTAAAAGCAATGTGAGAGGCTCACATGTGTAGAAACCCCATTTTTTAATTCAACATCAATCACCTATTGTTGAATAAAAAAGGTCTGACAGTATTATTATTGTAAAAGCAGTGTGGGAGGCTCATGTGTGTATAAACACCACCTCTCCCATTTAAAACTGAATCAAATTCTTCAAAACACATTGCATCTTTTGATCCTCTCTGAGTAGGACACCCAGACACAGATAGTGAATAAACCACAACACCAGTTGAACAAAACTTGAGCAAAAGCCAACAACTATGGTTTCAGGTTGTTGGTTTTTGTTAAAATTTTGTTCAACTGGTTGTGGCTTATTCACTGCTCTGAATGTTCTTCTCAGATCAAAAGATGCATTGTGCTTTGATGCCATTTATAAAAGGGACAATTGTGTGTGTGATTTTTTTTACACATATATTGTTTTAAAAATAAAGCATATCCTTACCACGAGCACATGTGCTTTTTAGATGGCAAGTTTGGCCTTAAATACTCATTTCTTGATTTCTCAAGAAGCCTCTGGGACCAAAAGATTTTTGGTTGCAGTGGTACAGCCTGCTCCAAGCTGAGGAGGGCCAACAGCCTGAAATGCGTTTATGGATGGCTTCTTGATTTATATGTATGAGCGTATGTTTGGTCTTTTTTCAGTAGAACCTCCCTTTAGTGGACACCCCACTAGTGGGCACCTCTCCACAAAGGACAGTTTTCATTTGCAAAATTACCATTTTTACAATTTAGCAACTCTCCGGTAAGAGGACACCTCTCCCTAAAGGACACTTTGGCTCTGCAATTAGGTGTCCTTTACAGGGAGGTTCTACTGTACCTTGTAGTTTTAATTACTTTTTTTATTATTGTTTGTGTGCCTTTTTATCCTTTTTGGAATCTGAGTCTCTATAGGATGAATAAAAGGCTAATGTTGTAGAGAGCTAAGTGAGACTGGTGATGTGCAGGCACAATGTCCCATCCAATCATCAACCAGCTTCTTATCGGACTGGCCCTGATGAGCAACCTCATGTCGGTTTATCTCGCGTGTATACTTATCCTCATGAGGAACCTCTGTGTGATCTGTGCCACCACCTACGTACTCAACATTGTGCTGCTCCTTGGCAGCCTCTACAAAGGCCGTCTACTCAGCAAGACCAAGCATGCTTGAATCATTCCAATCTCCTTCTATCCTTTGCATTTCTTATTTTTGATCACCTAACTTATTGTCATCACTAAGAGTATTATTCAAATAGCCATCTTTTTTTTCCTGCAGTGTATGTTATTTTTCATAGCAGCTCATTATATCTTTTTGTTAGTATTATATATTTTTGTTAGAGATATTTACAAATATATAAATATTTTATTATTAGTTTTTTTTTTTTTTTTCACTCTGTTATACACCACCGCCACATTCAGGGACCCTATAGATGAAGTTTAAAAAATTTTTATGAAACTTTTTACGAGAGTCACTAAGAATGTAGGAAAGTGTTGTTTTTTTATATAAAGAGGAAATTATTTGTTACTGAAATTATTTATATAACGAAACATTTTACCTCGCACATTTTATGGAGAAAGGAAGATAATATATGCTGGTTAACGTTTTTGAATCTTTATGGAAATTTTGCAACTTTGATGCAGAAAGAAAATAAAACATTGTCATTGCATTAATTTTGGTCTTTTTATTGCAACAACATTGATACCATATTTTTCCCCTTTGATAGGAATAACTTGCAATATATACCTGTTAAAAAAATTGGCCAATCATAGAGTTGCTTTATTTAACATTTTCTGCTGGGGGGTCAATGGAAAGGTGGTCTAAACTGTTGGTTTTCAACCGCTATGACCTGGGATCGAATCCCGCATTGAACACTTTTTTGGCTCCAATGTCCCCCGATTCTTGCAAAAGTCCAACCCCACCAGCGAGTGCAAGTAACCAAACAGGGCCCTGGCACATTTGTAAGTGCAAAAGTCGAACTGCTTTTCACATGTGTGGACATGTGATGCACTTGAAGTAAAAGCAGTCGCCAACTTCTACCAACCATTATTATCATGTCCTGTACCACGTGTACTAGGAATAATAAAAAAAAAAAAGAAAATTCTCTGCTAATTTTGACAGGAAGTACTGTTGTCACTTAGACAAAGATGATTTGGCATTTTTATCTCATTCCAAGTACATATGGTACAGGCCATGATAATCATGACAGGGTAGTTACTGTAAGTGCAACACATGGCCTACCTATGTAGAAAGTGGTACGACTTTTGAACTTACAGAATGCCAAATCCCTGTTTGTTTACTTTCACTCACTGGAAGACTTGGACTTGTGCAAAAATCAGGGGCTATTGAAGAAGAAAAAAAGCTCAATGTGGATTTGAAACCCCGGTGTGGTTGTCGAAAATCAATGATGTGTATCCTCTAAGGTTTGGTGTGAATTTATACTTTTGTAGCATCCACTGTTTTCATGTTGTTTGCTTCAAGTTTTTGTCTTAAAATGAATTAAGATTTATTCCTCTGTATATGAGACAAGAGATTATTATGAACTATATGATACAGTGGAACACATCCATGAGAAGATACTCTCTCTCTTAAGGTAACCCAGATTTCTGGAGCATGTTAAAGTTGCCAACTATCCGGATGAAGAAGAAGATACTCCCACTTGAGAACACCTCTCTACAAAAAAAGACAGTTTTCATTACCTAAATTATCATATTTACTATTTAGATGTTGTATATATATATTAACTAGCCGAATGACCCGGGCAACGCCCGTGTTTTACCCGATTGAATGTTTTGATTCAAATACTATTTGTTGCAATTCTAAATTGGCGCCTTAATTAATTGCATATGTTAGTTGATAACTATAGCCTACCACCCGCCATGCATGCGCACAGGGAAGTCACGTGCTCGCCGGCAGCCAACGGGCGCACGCCGCCGGCAGGGGGGGGGGGGGCGCAAAGGTGCCGTGACCGTAGCCAACCAATAAAAGCAAACGATGAGAGTCAGTGACGCTCGTAAATGTATATATTAATTAATTGATACCACAGAGTGTGTGTAAGCTCACAGGTAAATAGGCGCTAACCGAAGAAGAAAAAAGTTCCTTTGTTTAATATTAGTTTCCCTTTTATATATTTTTCTCTCTCTTGTAAATCATTAAATATAATGTTTAATTAATAATATTCTTGGAATCAGTTTCATTAAAAATTCTAAACAAAGTCAACAATTGGTAGCAGAGCGTGGTTGTTTGATATAAAGCTCAAAAGCGAAAGTATTTAATCTGAAGATTAAGCAAGAAGTTTATTCTGATCGGTAAACTGAAGCACTTCTGAGAAGATTAAAGGTATTTATATAGATTAAGTTAAATTATATCTATATATTGCATGTTTAAAAGCTACCCAATATTTAAATAAATTAAATATATAAATTTGTTTTAAATTATATTGGTTTGTTTATATTAGCTCAAAAGGCGAAAATGCTTAATTCTAATTTTTTATCCCAAACAAAAATTGAACCATTAACAGGCATTGAAAACCGGCACAGTTCTGAGAGGAAGAAAATTATTTAAATGTGTAATTTCTGATCCAGAACCTGATATGGAAGACAAAAGTTCTTGGGAGATTTGGAGTGAGAAAAATGATGAAGCATTTGGGGTAATCATCACTACGTTGACAAATGAACAAGCTGGAATGTTCATAGGAGAAACAAATGCAAAGAAAGTATGGGACTCACTGAGAAAAACATACACAGGCAATTTAGAAGATAAAATGATTGTATAGGCTTAGAATTAAAGAACATTAGAATGAAAGATAAAAAAAAATGAACTGTAGATGAATATATAATAAGGGCAAAAAAATATTGCTGCTAGAAGTTCATCATTAGGGCATCAATTTCCCTCAAGAGAAATTTCATTTCATATTGTCAGAGGCATACATCCAAGGTATGAAAATATTGCTATTGTAAACACAAGGCAATAAGACCAAATCCAAACAAATAAACAGTGTGTGACGTTTCGGTAACAGCGTTGTTACCATCTTCAGACAAAAGTACTGAATGAGAAATTTTACCACAGCATGTTTTTAAATAGTTCCTGTTATCAAGTGTGTAAACAAGATAACAGATAGGAAGAAGATATTTATCCGAGAAACACAGATAATTATTGTTAATTTTTTTTTTTTTTCAAATATAATTAAAAGCATATCTATAAATATCATTTATATTTCCTCTTTCTTCCATTCTGTTAATTTTAGTACATTTCTTTTGAATGAAAAATGCTTCTTTAAATTGTCTCTTAAAATAATTTTTTTCATAATCTAGTATCTTTGTTTCTTTTAGGTTAAAATTATCATGTCCTGTGATTTTTCTATGTTCTACAAGTGCAGAATTCTCAATCTTATCCCATTTCAGAGCATGTTGCAAAAAATGAAAATGTCATGGTTATAAATACACATTTATCAAATAAAAATAGCAATATAAGTTTATGACATAAAAGATTAAACCATATAAATGAAGAATACATGAAAAAAATGATTCAAGGACATATTGTAAGAGGATTGGATCTAAAATTCGAAAGGTAATCAGAGTGCGAAGCATGCATAATGGGAAAACTGGTTCAGAAGCCATATAATATTATGAAAAATTATACAGTCTTCTTCTTCTTCTTTCTTATCTCCACTCAATCATATTAGGGTATCAAGCTTGTTTGACAACCATCATTTTTTTTTTTTTTTTACTTATCCTTTTAGTCTAAATTAGACAAGATCTTGGAGGTCGTGCTCGTAAAGAAGCTCAAGAACTCTTGGTTCACTGTACAGGGATCTTTTGTCCTTTCCAATGCAATTTAGTAAATGTTGGGGAGTGGCCTCTTCGGTTTTGCACCTAGTGCACATGGGGAAGCTTTTGGTTCCCTCTTTATAGACTAGAGGGCGCAGGTGACCAGATTTCCATCTGACCAACTGTGTCGATTCCCTTCTGTTTAGTTGGAGGGTCTGTTTTTTGGGGTTTTCTGCCTGGTACCAAGAATGATGGAAACTATCTCTATGGTTCCTTATTAGTTGTAGTTTCAACAACCATCATGACTGTGTGAAGCAGAATGCGTCTGCCTTTGTCATTAAGACTCGGAGCACTACTCAGTGGCAGGCCGACTTAGCTCCAAAAGAAATGGCCGCCTCTGACATGAGGAACAGACGCCATGTGCAGCCGCTCCTAACATGGAGTACAAATGCTGCTCATCCTGTATCCCTGGATTAGGAGCCCTAACAGGGTACTATCAGCCGGGCCAGCTGAACCCAGGTTTTTTAGTGAGCTTGTTACTGCTCCCCCTCCTTCTTTTTCATCCGGGCTTGGGACCGGCAAAGGCGGAGTTGAAAAATTATACAGTTAAGCCCCTACAGTTGATTCATATGGATTTATACGGACCAATGCCATTTCAATCTTTAGGAGGATCTAAGTATTTTCTTGTTATAGTAGATGACTACAGTAGAAGAATCTTTGTATATTTCTTGAGATCAGAAGTTGAGACCTTTGAAAGATTTGAAGAATTTAAAGCAAGAGCCGAAAACTAATTAAGTCTTAGAATAAATGATGTAAGAACCGACAATGGAACTGAATTTTGTAACTCTAGTTTTTAAGGACTTTTCAAGAGAAGTGGGATCCATCACCAACTTACCACCACATACTCACCACAAAGTAATGGAGTCGCAGAGAGAGTGAATAGGACTCTTCTAGATACAGCAAGAACCTTACTAATTGACTCAAAATTACCCATGAAGTTTTGGGTATAGGCAATTGATACAGCTGTGTACATTAAGAATTGTACTCCTTACAGGTCTATTAAGCACCATACACCCTTAAAGAGATGGAATGGGAGGAAACCATCAGTCAAACACATTCGAATATTTGGATGTTTGACACATTGGCTTGAGAGCCAACCAAGAAGAAACAAGTTTTCACCAAAGGGTAGAAAGGGAATATTTATTGGATATTCCATTAAAAGAAAAGCTTACAGAATATATGATATAATGACAAAGAGAATTCAGGAAGTCAGATCAGTAAAATTTAGTGAAGAGAGGAATTGATTATGTGTTGTGGGTCGGTGATGCAAAAGAACAGCCAAATAAGTGATTTTATAAATATAGTATTATTATTAAATATAAGGATATATATGTTGACAAAAGAATAACAACCGCACACAGCAGTAGAACAAAGCAGGCTAAAACTATATACAAGATGAAGACTGACAGTTGAGTTGGGCCGTTCCCATTGGTCAGTTATCTTCATGCAGCGCCTCCAAGCGGCGCCTGCGTCCGCACTTCTCTTATCATACCCCCACTGAAGCGCTGGACAGGAGAACAGTTCATGAAATCACAGGCGTTCTTGTGAGCCACTTTGCTCAGGGTCTTGGTGAAGACGTCGGCCAGGTTCTCCTTTGTAGGGATGTAGACAATCTTGATATCTCCGCTAATTATTCTTTCTCTGACGTGATGGTATCTTATGTCAATGTGTTTGGATCTGTTGTTCTCCACATTATTTTTGGAAAAGTCTATAGCGGATCTATTTTCGCAATGAATTATCAAGGGAAAGGCAAAATTCGATAAGAACTTCAATTCTTTCAAGATGGTAGCGATCCAAACTGCTTCCTTAGTGGTCTGGGATAGCGCTAAATATTCTGCCTCCATTGTGGAAAGTGAGACACACTTCTGTTTGCTAGTCTTCCATATGACTAAGGAATGTCCTATAGTGATAGCGGTCCCACTATTGGACCGTATGTCATCGATGTCGCTAGCCCAATCTGCATCACTGTATGCACGAACATCATTGGAATCAGTCCGGCGATAAACGAGAGATAGATTTATGCTGCCGTGTAAATATCTTAAGACGTGTTTGGCAGCTTGGTAATGTCGACGTCCAGGGTTGCTGGCGAATTGAGTTAATCTCGTAACAGAAAACATTAAGTCTGGCCTAGTACAATTCGCAAGATAAAGGAGCGACCCGATTAGTTCCCTAAATGGAATAGCTTCCATCCTCTCTTTCTCTTCTGGCAAAAGCATGTATATTTCTTCTTCTAAGTCGCCATATAGATAAGCGTTATCTACGTCGAGATGTCTATTGTACCATTTCATGTTCAAACTTAACGTTATCAAAACTCTTATTACAGCTAAGTTAATAACAGGTGCATACGTTTCCTGAAAATCGATTCCTTGTTTCTGTGAGAAACCTCTAGCTACTAAACGTGCTTTGAAACGCTCTACATTTCCGCTCTCATTTGTCTTCACCTTATACACCCATCTGCTGCTAATCAGTTTCTTTCCCGGCGGTAATGTTGATAACTCCCAAGTGCCTCGTTCCTGAAGCACTCTAAGCTCATCTTCCATTTCTTTTCTCCAATATACGGCTTCGGGAGATTGGACTGCCTCTTCAAAACTTTGCAGCTCGGTAACATCTAAAAAATTTAACTCTACTCTTGGTTTACCTTTTCTCCCATATGGATTTCGAACAATGTTTTTGGAGGTGGAGGGTTGTGGTAGAGCGTCCTCTACCCCCACTGAATCCAAATTACTCGGTAATTCATTCTCTAGGTCGTTATCATAATTAGTCTCAGGTTCTAGCCAAACGTGGTTGTACCTTTCCGGTTCTGTCTCTTCGACTATTTTGGTCCACTCTAGTCCAATTTTAGACTCATCGAATTTAACATGTTTTGTTTCAATCACCTTTTGTGATTCTGGGCACCAGAGACGATATCCACGTGTTTGAGTGGAGTATCCTACCAGAATACATCTACATGCCCGATGGTCTAATTTTCGCCTTCTTTCTCTTGATATATGGCTATATGCCAAACATCCAAATGCTTTTAGGTGTCTTACACTAGGATTTCTTTCTAACCAAAGTCCATCAGGTACTTTGTCTTTTAGAGCAGTATTATAACATTTGTTTTTAATATAAGCAGCTGTTTACCGCCTCTGCCCAAAATCTTTGGGGGAGATTAGCGCTATGTAAACAAGCGCGGGCCATATCTAAAAGTGTTCGATTTACACGTTCTGCCACACCGTTCATTTGCAGAGAATACACGTTTGTGCGTTCATGCTTTATCCCTAGTTTTTGTAATTTGTCTTGAAAATCTCTATTGCAAAACTCAAGTCCATTATCTGATCGTAACACTTTAATTTTATTACCAGTTTGTCTCTCTACAGTGGCTTTATAGATATCGAAATGTTTTAATACCTCATCTTTGTTTTTCAGAAAATACACAGTAATCCTTCTTGAGAAATCATCAACAAAAGATAGAAAGTATCTATTGCCTCTGGTTGATTTTACCGGCATTGGACCGCAAATATCTGTGTGGATAAGCTCCAAGGTCTGTTTTGATCTAATATTGCCAAGGTTTTTATGTGACGCTTTAGTGGATTTAGCGATACAACAATCGTCGCATAGGCCTTTGTCTCTAGAGGAAATTTCTAAGCCTATTACCAGCTCCTCCCGCGCCATCTTTTCAATGGCGTTACTGTCAATATGGCATAACCTTTGATGCCACGTTCTCAAGGAATTGTTCTGAAAATGGTCCCTTTCACTATTAAATGCTGTTTTACGGGAGTTTAAGGTCTTAACTTTCACAATGTAGAGGCCATTTACATTTGTCACTTCCGCTATAATCCTGTTTTCTGGGTTGAAAACGCGAGCTACCATATTACGAAAGGTCACACGGTTGCCGTTTTCTTCTATCTTGGAAACTGACAGCAGATTCCTTCGCACATTTGGGACGTATAACACATTTTTTAGCTTGATTTCGATGCTTTCATTATGGATAGACGTCTGGAGAAATATGTGTCCATATCCTTTGGCCTCAGTTGTCCCACTCGCAGTCATGATAGGATCAGATGACACCTCCCGAAGGTCAACGAACCAGTCTTTGTTTCTGCATACATGGTTGGTTGCTCCGCTGTCCAGCAGCCACGAATCCTCGTCGCTCGTTAGGTTGAGCGCAGCCAGGAAGTTATCTGATTTGTTTACCTTCCTCTGATAATGCTGATTATCGCGGTTCCTAGTAGTTGTTTGCTTCATTCCTCGGCAGTTGGTGGCGATGTGGCTGATCTTCCCGCATCGGTAGCATTTTCGACTGTCGGTGCTGCTGTTATTTTGATGCTTGTTCACCTGTAGCACCTCCTTGGATGAATCCTCTTTTCTGGTTGTTCTCCTCTCGTGTTCCGTTAGCAGGACCTGCTTTACCTTGGATGACATGAACTCATCATCCGTCATGTTTCCAAAGTTCATTATAATCCCATCATAGGAGTCTGGTAGTCCAGCTAGCATAGAGTATGCCAGATCTTCATCCTTTACTTCACATCCCGCTTCTCTGAGATGATCACTGCAGGTCTTTAATCTTGATAGGTAATTTAACATATTTTCTTCTTCGATGAACTTGATGTTCACGAATTGTTTCTTGAGTTGAAGAATTCGCGTCCTTGATTTCGGTTCAAATATTTGTTCCAGGGTCGTCCAGGCTTCACTTGCAGTCTTACAGTCGATAACGTGTATTTGTTGCTCTGTAGAAATTGATAGAGCAATCGTTGCCAGTGCCTTTTCTTGTTTAATTTTTGCCTTCTCATATTTTCTTTGATCCTCATCAGCGTCGATCGTTTCTCCGTTAATTACACATTCCCATAATCCTCTTTCGATCAGAAGCATCTTCATGTTAAATTTCCATGATCGATAATTGCTGCCGGTGAGCTTCTCGACATTGAGGGCAAGTGCTTGGGAAGACGACGCCATCTTGGTTTCACTTACTTTTTGTTCTTTTTATGCAGCTAACCACGCTCTGCTAGCATGTTGTGGGTCGGTGATGCAAAAGAACAGCCAAATAAGTGATTTTATAAATATAGTATTATTATTAGATATAAGGATATATATGTTGACAAAAGAATAACAACCGCACACAGCAGTAGAACAAAGCAGGCTAAAACTATATACAAGATGAAGACGGACCGTTGAGTTGGGCCCTTCCCATTGGTCAGTTATCTTCATGGAGCGCCTCCAAGCGGCGCCCGCGTCCACGCTTCTCTCATCATTATGCAATTGATATTCAGGAAGATACTAATTGTGATAATTTGACTTATAAAGGAAATTGTGAAGAAATAGTTGCTTAAAACTTTCTTATCTTGAAAGAAAACAATCCTGTCACAGAGAGTAAAATGAAGTCTCAGGAGGATACTTCAGTAAAACCAGGTGGTGACACTGAAAATGACTCATCACAAATTGAACTGATAGAAGAAAAGAAAGGAGGAAGAAAGAAAGGAGAAACAAAGAGCATCTTAGAAGAATGGCACAAAACAAGACTTGAAGAACAAGAAAGGAAATTGATTGAAGAAGGAGTTCGACACTCACAAAGAATAATGGATAGGAATGAGGCGAATTTAATTATGGAAATAGATCATCATATTCCGGAGAACTTTAAAAAAGCAATGGATAGTGGAGAAAGAAATGAATGGCACAAAGCAATGGAAGAAGAGCTCAGTGAGATAGAGAAACATAAAGTATGGACACTAGTACCAAGGGAAAATGGTATGAAAGTCATCAATAGTAAATGGGTCTACAGTACGAAGAAAACATCAAATGACGGCATATATAAAGAAAGGCCAGACTGGTTGCTGTTGGATGCAATCAAAGATATGGTGTGGATTTTAAGGAATCTTTCTCACCTGTACTCAAAAAGGAAAGCTTGCGAACAATAGTAGCTCTTGCAACGCAACAGAACTTAATCATAAAAACTTATGATGTGAAGACAACTTATCTCTATGGTGAGTTAGAAGAGACAGTATACATGACACAACCAGATGGTTTTATGCAAAAAGGAGAAGAAAACAAAGTGTGTAAATTGGAAAAAAGCCTGTATGGTCTACCACAATCAGAAAAATGTTGGAACAAAAAGATCAATGAAATTTTATGCCAGTTGGGAATGATTAGAACCAAATGTGATCCATGCGTCTATAAACTCCAGAGAGGAGAAGAGTATGCAATACTGTGTCTATATGTAAATGATCTCATCATTGCTGGAACCAGTAAGGAAATTAATGACAACCTAGTCTCAGAAATACAAAAATATGTTACTCTAACAGAAAAGAAAGATAGCGAACTATTTATTGGAATTGAAATATAAAGGGCAGAAGATGGATTTTATCTATCTCAGACTCATTATATTGATACAATTCTTCACAGATTTGGACTGGAAGAATGCAACAGTGTGCAGACACCTGGAGATCAAAATCAAAATTTGGATGAATATTTGGACTCTAAGCCAGTAGATAAAGCTGTATACTAGGAAATGATTGGATCACTTATGTACCTTTTTACGGGTACTCGACCGGACATATCCTTCAACGTCAGCAATTTATCACAGTATAGTAATGATCCAAGAGAAATACACTCAACTGGAGTTAAAAGGATTTATAGATATCTGAAGGGAACAAGAAATAAAGGCATATAAGTCAAAAGACAACAACATCACAATAAGTACGGATGCGAGCTAGTGCACAACCCGAGACGCAAAATCCTATTCAGGCTATACAGTCAAACTTGGCAACAATTTAACAAACTGGAAAGTAGAAGCAAAATTTAGTAGCCTTGTCTACATGTGAAGCAGAACTTATTTCAATATGTAAAGGAATTACAGAAGTATTATGGTTAAAGGGATTACTAGAAGAACTTTGCGAAAATGTAACTTTCCCAATTACCTTGAAAAGTGACAGCCAGGCTGCAATAAACTGGATACAATCTGACAAAATTACTTCACGAACAAAGCACATAAACATAAAGTATTATTTTGTGAAAGAAGAAATACAAAATGGAATCAATCTGGCATACAGTAAAAGTAAAGACATGGAGGCGGATATACTAACGAAGAGTCTACCTAAGCACAAACTACGGAAATGTGCAGATAGCCTTGGACTTGCTGATTAGGGCTTACACACAGGGGAGCGTGTGTTGTATATATATTAATTAATTGATACCACAGAGTGTGTAAGCTCACAGGTAAATAGGCGCTAACCGAAGAAGAAAAAAGTTCCTTTGTTTAATACTAGTTTCCCTTTTATAATTTGTTCTCTCTCTTGTAAATCAATAAATATAATGTTTAATTAATAATATTCTTGGAATCAGTTCATTAAAAATTCTAAGCAAAGTCAACAGATGTTCTTCAGCAGAGCTGACTGCTACAGGGCACATCCCCAGTAGTTAGAAAGAGGAGAAAGACCTCTTTAAAAATCCTGAGTTCAACTTACCCGGTTGATGGACCTCAGCAAGGGTCCCTCTCCAGGCATATGGAGGAGCAGTCTGTACTCATGTTAGTGTCGGCAGCAAAGGCATCTGCTTCCATCTTAGGAATGACCTCAATTTACAGGCAAAGTCAGACTTTCACCAAAGTGTGCCTGGATCATGGTGTCATGATCAACGAAAGCTGCACCCCTATACCCATACATATGAACTCATGGAATTTGTGTAATCTTTACACAAGGTGATAAGAAACAACAACAACTATTTAGATGTTCTTCAGTGAGAGGACCCCTCTCTCTAAAGGACACTTTAACTTCGCAGCTAGATGTTTAGAGAAATATATCATGAGATATCAGGATTTATTTTTGTGACAAAAATTGTAACCCATCACCTATAATGTTTTTGGTTTAGGAATAAATGTCAGCCTCTTGAGTAAATATTACAGTAGAACCTCTCTGTAAAGGGCATCTAATTGCAGAGCCAAAGTGTCCTTTAGGGAGAGGTGTCCTCTTACTGGAGAGTTTCTAATTTGTAAAAATGATAATTTTGATGATGAAAACTGTCCTTTATAGAGGTATCCTCTAAGCATGAGTGTCCTCTAATGGAGGTTCTACTTTATATATATATATTTTAGTTTAAAGTATATTTTTAAAAAGGTATTTACACATTTTATATCAAAATTATAAATTATGGTAGATATTATGATTTTAATTTTCATGTGCTGATTGGTTTGAGACTGCGTAGGAGACTTAATAACTAGCAAGGTGGAAGGAGTTATAAATATATCACAGAAAGAGTGTAGTGAAAGAAAAATAAATGGATTAGGGATTAATAGAGTAAAATTCATTTCTCTATGGATAGTGCTTTAGACTCATCAAAAATGAACTACTAAAGAAGTTTTGATAATTTGATAGAGTTGTTTGGAATATGAGGAGACAGAACTGGGTGAAAAGATGTTCCATCATAATGACCTTCCTATCTCAGATGGTATTGTCATAGTAGAGAAGACAAGTATTCCAAAAGTTTAAGTAAAAAATAATTTATTAATTAAATTTATAGAATGAAAAATGTGTCAATTAATTTTGAAAGTGATAATCTACAAGCATGGTAAGAGGTAATGACTAGGCAAATATTTATGATGATAAACTGACAACAGAGTATTTACAATAATTATTCTATGACATTGCTCCCTTACTAGATGAACTGAGGCTATGTGTAAGGTCAGGGGCATTATCTGTGGACATATTGAACAGATCAACTGCTTCAAAAAAGCTATGAATCATCTAATACATCATTGAAGTCCACTGTATAAAAAGTTTTAAAAGACTTTTTGAAGTCTTTTGTATGGTTCTGTGGCGAATAAGTAATCTTTTAATTGAAATTTCTCTAATAAATTATTATATTTTCACCCGAAAAGTATATGTACCTCCAGACAGGCCTAAATATTTTGGGAAAGGATTTCTACCCAACCCTGGAAGTATTTGTCATAGTGTCTTAACCTTTGTTTTTAGTGATGCTTCGATAGAAGTATTTTGATATAGTGTATACAATAATTTTGCCGGTTGATTACATTAATGAAAAGGATATCTATTCTTTTAAAATTCATGCAAAAAGTGTTCTTATTGGACATGTTCTTAATAGAAATCACATTGTCGCTGTCTTGTCTTCTTTCTTATCTCCACTCAATCATATTAGGGTATCAAGCCTGTAGAGCTTGAGATTTTTGATGGTGTTTGCTGGGGATGAGTGAAACTTCTCAATGGATGAGTCAATACAGATGTGGTTTGGGGTTGCAGGTTGAGAATTGCACTTAGTACATTGTGTGAAAACCTTGCAACCACTCTTGAAATTCATTGTCTGTAAATGACCAGACTTGGAACATTTTGAAAATCAAGAACTGCTGTTTCCTTGGGATGACAAAATTGGTGTTTATTCCTTCTGCTCTGTTTCAGTGATGTGTAGTAGTAGATTTTCGTTCTTGCTGGCATTGGGCCTTGATGGTACAGAGGAGGTATTTTTAATTTGGTAGGATGATTGATTTTCTGGCTTAAGAGTTGCCAAGAGCTCCAGATTTTGTCAGTCTGCCAGTTTATTTCCAGGAATTCCAACATAAGTTGGAAGCCATTGTACTGTGACAGAGCTGTCAGATTTAGCAATGCTCTTGAGAAGAAGTTCTGGGTGGAGGTTTGAAGGGTATAAATGGCAGCTCTTGAGTTGGAGTA
This sequence comes from Cordylochernes scorpioides, assembly GCA_030710605.1. NCBI lineage: Eukaryota > Metazoa > Arthropoda > Arachnida > Pseudoscorpiones > Chernetidae > Cordylochernes > Cordylochernes scorpioides. The sequence continues at coordinate 21,066,787 of CP092884.1, read as the reverse complement.
GATTATTATTTTGCTTGGTGAATTGATGTTGATGTTTTTGAGAGCAGTATCTATTGCAGAGAGTTCTGATTTGTAAACTGAAGGGTGTCTAGGGTGGGAAAGGAAGATTTTTTTCAAGGATTTTATTTATGTAAATAGCAATTCCACTGCCAGACAGCCCATTTTTAAGTTGGCTACCATCAGTGTAAATTGCGATATCAAGAGGGAGCTATTTTCTTCAATGATTTGGAGGCCAAGAGCTTTGAGCAATTCTATCTGAGTTTCATGCTTGTGGGGATTGGCTGGGAGATGAGGCATACAGGTGAGTGAGTTTATTGTGAGTTCTCTGGGGAAGGTAGAAAGTTTTGTTTAGGATTGATTGTGGGATATCTAAAAGATGAGATTTGTAAAGTCGTGTTGAGAAGAGTGGGGCATTTAAGTCTTTGAGTTGGGTCCCAATTTTGAATAAAACTTGCTGTAAGGTGTTCTTTGGAAGAATTAATCTTTTTAAATATGAATTTTGAGAAAGATTTTTCTCCTGAGGTGCAGGGGAAGGAGGTTAGATTTGAGTTCAGCAATGTAATTTGGGCAAGATCCTTGAAGCATGTTGATGATTTTAGATGTTCTGGCTAGTATTCTATCTATTTTGGATAGATTACTTTTACTTGCATTGATCCAGGCTGGTGCAGCATATTCTAAAATAGGCCTTACGAGTATAAGGTATGTTGTGCGTAAGATATTGGCATTTGGATTCTAGTTTAAGCCATATTGTTACGTCGTACCTAGAAGCTGTTCGTGTTCTTTGTCTAATCAGGATGCCACAAAGATACACACGTGAGTTTTAAGGGATGCAGCAAAAGTAATAGCTTTATTATATGTGGCACTAAACAGAAGGGGAAAAATCAGTGGGACTTGCCTTCAACCTCCCCGTTAGAAGAATCCTTGGCACCGTGGATGTCACTCTTGTGAAACCTTCCGCTCCACACTTTACATGTCCAGCCTGGACTACACTGGCTTTTAGGCCGCTCTGATGTCAGGCTCTCCTGGCATCGCCGTGCAGGATCCACACACCCGGAGGCAAGTCCCCACATATTCTCTTCGCCGCAGATATGACCAGATTCTGTCCTCCCTCCAATTGGAATGCCGTTTTTGCGGCCTCACACATGGCAACTGGAGTCCACCTTTCTTTCCACCACTTTACTCTGGAATCTTGACCTTGTCATCCATTTTACAATATATATATTTTTGAGAATTCGAAGTCTATTTTCAGCTTTGTGTATTATGGTGTCAATATGATTTTAAAGGTGAGAGCAAAGTCAAGTGTGACACCAATATTATTGAGTTGTTTAAAAAAAATGTTTGGGGTCCAGTGATGAAAGTGATTGTTAATGGTGAAGAGGACAAATTCAGATTTGCTGATGTGAATATATAATTTCAGTTTCTGGGTTACCTTTTGTTGATTTTTCATGCCTTGTTCAGAGAATGTTTTGCATTGGAGAGGTTGTTTTTTGGAGACCCAGATGATTGTCATCTGTTTAAAGGACAATTTTAGCTGGTGGTTTAAAGAAGGTGTGTATATCTTTTAGGTAGATATTGAAGAGAATAGGATTTAAGATTTATCCTTGGGGTAGACCTTGGTAAATATGAATAGTCTTTTATATATTGCTATTGAAATTAACCTGTGTGGTGCATTTGGATATACCATATATGATAGATACCATACTATGGTAGATTAAACTGGCAAAACCGCTGGGAGGGTTCACCATTGATGAGCTAGGCCCTCCCATTATTTTATCATTGCCGTAAGGGCAGTAGAAAATAGATTTATTTAAGAAGGAATCATATGCATAAAAAATAGTTTAAATTTCTTATAACAGATGGCATGCTATCATATCAGATTTCTGTTAGCAGAGGAAGATGGTTGCTTTTGATTCTTTCAGAAGCGAGTACCTAGGATTGTTGGTGCATCACGACAATCGCAAGAAACAACGACAGTTAAAAGTTGGAGATATCGTCCTTGTGGAGGTTGAAAACAGGAAGCAAATAAACTGGCCTATGGGAAAGATTACGAAGGTGTTTCCTGGAACTGACAATGTGCGAAGACTTGTGGAAGTTAAGACTAAGTCTGGATTCATGAAGCGTGCAGTTCAACGATTGTTCCCACTTGAAGTACCATCTGAGGACGTAGAGCAAGGCGACGGGGAGCTTAAGCCAGCGGAGGATGAGATCGTCAGGGAGAAAACACCCGGTGTGGAGTCCGTGTCAGTGCAAGAGAAAACTACTCCAGTAAAAGTAGGGAAAGTTTGCACGCGTTCTGGAAGAAAAGTCAAGTTACCGATTAGGTTCAAGTGAAGTTTGAGAGAAAATTTAATCATAAAACATTCTGTTAGATTTGAGATAATTCCTTCTTTGTTTTTTTAAATTAATATTGACCTTATAGCAAAGTTCAAAAGGTCAAGGTGGGAGAGTGACGCGACCATAGGTACTTTTGGGCCAACCGAGCGCTGGCAACACTGCACCCGCTGCCCCCCGCGCATGCGCGAGCAAAAAAGAATACCCCGCATCTCCGGTAAACAAAGCTGTCTCGACGCCAACGTTTGGTTTTGACAGGCCTGAAAAAGAACTATCTCTCATAAATTTTAATAATTGGTTTTGAATAATATTTGTATTAATATTAATTTGTGTGATTTTTAAATAAATATTTCTTTCAATAAGTATTAAATTATTCATCACTGTTTTCTACTTTAGGCCTCGCCATCCAGCGTTGTGACTCAATTCTTCTGATCACTGCAACAAAGATATTGATTTATCAATTTATAATTTTTCAAGTCAGTTTCCAGCATTACTGTAAAGCTAGGAGCTTTTAGTTCAGGTTATGCCATCGGGACCTTGTATTGTCTTTTTTTCAAATTTAAGACAAGACAACAAAAGGCATATCTCCTTTCATCCACTTAATATCAATCAAATAAATCTAAAAGATACTTTTAGAAGCAAAAGTTGGATAGTAAAAATAAGTTTTATAAACGGCACTTGATGATTTAACTGCCAGTAGTCATTCATATAGTCACATGATATCTTAAATGATTTTTCGTTAATTTTAACAAACTATATTCAAAGCACAATACGTCTATGATTAAAACAGAGGTTGAAATCTTCTGATTGTGCAACTAAAAGTTCCTGATGATCTGCGACATGTGTCAGAATAAATATCAACTAATCGTAAACGATTCTTGATTAATCAAGAAAACCCAACGCACATTTCAAACTATTAGCCTTCATCAGCTGTACCTCAACGACCAAAAAGCTTGTCTTTGAATGTAAATTCAGCATCAAATAAATAAATAATAATTAGCCTCGATGCTATTGGTCACAAAGTTCATTTTCATAGATATAGTGGTTTTCACGCTGACAAATTGATAATGTGTGTGTGTGGATCAAATATAAACCTTTTCTGAAATCTCGAAGCTTCACCAAAATCAAATGCATTGCTGAATCAAGAATATTGAATTAATTTGCCATTGAACTTTACCAAGATGAACTAAATATGAATACTGTTTCGACGTCAAGATTAAGCTTTGAGAAAAGCAAAACCCATTGTTGATTTTAACAAAATATAAAGATAATTTTGATGTGATTATGTTAGGTCAAGGTCAAAATTTTGCACAGTCTCTGAATGCTTCACTGTATCTCATTAGATTGTTTATCTCATTTTTCATAGAGAGAAGATGCTTCTGAAGAATCAACTATGAACATATCGTTGAAATTAATATTGCCATATAAGCGCGTGATGGGATTCCTCGTCCTACTTCTAGAAGATACGGGCCCTGAATATTCAAGTCTGGGCACCTGATTGATATGAATCTACTTGGTATAACTATGTGATGCAATTGAAGTTCACTCACATCTAGAAGATACAGATCCTGAATATTCAAGTCTAGGTGCCCGTTTGAAATGAATCTTCTTTGTATAACTCTGTGAAGTGATGGAACTTCGCTCACATCTAGAAGATACGAGCCCTGAAGATTCAAGTACGGGCAACTGATTGAAATGAATTTTCTTTATATATTTGTGTGATGTGTTTGAAATTCGCTCACATTTAGAAGATACGGGGCTTGACATCTGATTGAGATGAGTATTCTTTGTATAACTCTGTGAAGTGATTCAACTTCACTCACATCTAGAAGATACAGACCCTGAAGATTCAAGTCTGGGTACCTGATTGAAATGAATCTTATTTTTATAACTGTGGGATGTGATTGAACTTCGCTCACATCTAGAAGATACAGGCCCTGAAGATTCAAGTCTGGACACCTGATTGAAATGAATCTCCTTTATATATTTGTATGATGTGTTCGAACTTCGCTCACATCTATAAGATACAGGCCCTGAAGATTCAAGTCTGGACACCTGATTGAGATGCATATTCTTTGTATAACTATGTGATGCGATTGAACTTCACTCACATTTAGAAGATACGGGGCATGAAGATTCAAGTCTGGGCACCTGATTGAAACGAATATTCTTTTTATAAATGTGATGTGTTGAACTCTCTCTCTCTCTTTGAGAGAGCCTGGCCAAAATCCCGAAAAATGGCTAAAGGAATTTCATCGGGTTGCTCGATATAACCACTGGGACCGGGCCGTGGAGATTCAAGTCCGAGCACAGCAATGAATAATCTTTTTTTAATGAATAATGTATGATATGATAAATAATGGCTTATAGACTGAAAATAAGGGTAATGATAAGTCTTGAATTATATCTCCCTACAACACTTGTGGCTGAAAATTTGCATCATATCTCACAGGGAGAAGAGCTCTATCAAATTTACAAATGGAAGAAACAGTAACTTTTCCACGGATGTAAATCGATGTGTTTTTTTTTTTTTTTGCTTATCCCTAGTACACGTGGTAGAGGCCATGAATCATGGTGGGTAGTTAGCGACTGCTTTTACTGTAAGCGCACCACATGTCTACACATGTGAAAAGCAGTTCGACTTTGCACTTACAAATGCCAGAGCCCCGTTTGGTTACTTGCACTTGCTGGTGGGGTTGGACTTTTGCAAGAATCGGGGGCCATTGGAGCATTTTTTTTTTTAACAGAAAAAAGTGCCCAATGCGGGAATCGAACCCGGGTCCTAGTGGTCGAAAACCAAACGGTTTGCCCAGCCTTCCACCGACCCCCAAATCGATGTGTTATCTAGAGAAGTAGGTTTGGGAGAACAAAATTAGCATTTACAGTACACAGAAATCATCCATTTGTCATCCAAAGTTTTAAAACTAAAAATGTCAGCAAATTTTCGCCGCAACGAAGTGAAAAAGAACAGCGACAACTTCGTGAACAACAAGAAAATAGATTGAAGACCTTACAGCAGTAGTTCCTCATAATGTAAGTAGCATTACCTCTTGAAATATGTTATCTATAATTTATTATTAACCTCACATGTTTTATAATGACCATTAACTTATTCCTCCAATGATAAAGGCCAGGATATGTACACTCATGGATAAAACTTAAAGAAGTTTCTTATTTTAAGCATAGACATAATGAGTGCCTTATTTGCCTATATAACGGCGGACTTCCAATACATGTAAATTCGAACGTTCTCAAATAAATACACATATATAATAAATAAATATATATACACTTGTATATGCTAAAAAGGTAGAACTTCCTTAAGTTGTGTCCATGAGTAATACGCAGTAACATTGCGTGACCATCTGAAAGCTATAGTATTATCAGGCTCTACAAAAATGCGCAAATTCTTTTATACATTTTCAAAATATTCTCGCATATGCTATTCTCAACTGTTTGCAAATTCTTTTAATCGCTAAATATGGGGGTCCCTTGTGACTTTTCATTTTATCAAAAGTAAAATGAAAAAGGATGCAAATTAGAGGCCAAATTTGCATTACGGATTTTCTTGAGGCAGCCAATATAGATATCTATATAGATAAATCGATGTTGTTCAAGGTCGCTAGAGCCCCTCAAAGAGGTCACAAAATATATCCACATTTAAATCATCAACATCAAACACTAAATCGACAATGTCGGAAAACTGACATCATCCTACATAATCCATATCGATTATAATCCTGTTGTACGCACTTATACTAAAAGATCAGCATACAATTATTATATGTGGCCAAAATATATACTTAGAATTGTGTTGCCATTCGTGTTTTTTTTTTAAATAATATACTGCGTGACATTGAAAATGGAACACCAAGAAATAGTGGCCAGAAAGTGATGAAACTCGGCAGACAGAGAGAGACAGGGACGAACAATAAGTGATCTTTATTTCAAAATGATAGTCATAATACAGAGCGAGAACGGCGTCGGCTTAGTAGCAAGTGGGACCACCGCGGACGGCGATGCACGCAGCAACACGTCTAGGTAGAGAGTCAATCAGAGTACGGATGGCGTCCTGAGGGATGGCTCTCCATTCCCTCTCAACCATTTGCCACAGTTCGTCTTCTGAACGCGGCTGTGGCAAGGCATGCAAACGGCGTCCAATGATGTCCCAGACGTGCTCGATTGGTGAGAGATCAGGAGAGTACGGTGGCCAGGGAAGCATCTGTACATCTTGCAGAGCTTGTTGGCTAATGCGAGCAGTGTGCGGTCGGGCGTTATCCTGCTGATAAAGGGCATTGGGTACCCCCTGAAGGTAGGGGAATGTCACCGGTCGCAGCACATCATCAACGTATCGTTGGGCCGTCATAGTGCCCTGAATACGAAGTAAAGGTGACCTGGAATCATACGCGATTGCGCCCCAAACCATGATTCCACGTTGTCGCACGGTGGGGCGTTCCACAATTGCTGCCGGATTGGACCTTTCTCCACGTCGACGCCACACGCGTACACGGCGACTATCACTGGACAAGCAGAAACGCGACTCATCTGAGAACACGACCCTGTGCCATTCCGTCATCCACGTCGATCTAGCCCGGCACCATTCCAAACGTTGGCGCCTATTCGGTGGGGTCAATGGCAGTCTTCTTAGCGGACGGCATGAGTGCAAGCCATTAGCAACCAATCGACGGGAAATGGTTCTGGTCGAGATGGGATGATCTAGGGTGTCTTGCACATGTTGCAGGATGGCGGTACAAGTGGCTTGTGGGGCCGCCACTGCTTGTCGAAGGATACGCCGATCCACACGTGCTGACGTCACTCTGGTTGCACCGACATTCCTATAAATTGCCACATTTCCTTGTTCCAACCATCTTCTCCACAGTCGGTGCACCGTGGACGCACCAAGGTGTGTATCAGCTGCGATTTGACGTATGGGCCAACCTGCCCTTTTCAGTCCGATCACCATGCCCCTCGTAAAAGCGTCTGTCTGCTTGAACTGCCTCCGTTTACGATGACCTGGCATTCTCTGTTGTTACACGTGTCTTTTGACACAAGAACAAAATTTCTACAATGATTTTCCTTGAAGAAATAACGACACGAATACTGTCCTTTCTGCAAGTTCCTTCCCTTATATCTTACTCCATGTGCGCACGAGAGCTGCGCATTTTACATCATTTGCATTACTCGGTTAGGCGCGTCTACCCTGAAATTTGCATAATTTTCTGGCCACTATTTCTTGGTGTTCCATTTTCAATGTCACGCAGTGTATATTGGCTATCTCAAGAAAATCTGTAATACAAATTTTGCTTCTAATTTGCATCCTTTTTCATTTTACTTTTGGTAAAATGAAAAATCACAAGGGGCCCCCATATTTAGAGAACAAAAGGGTGTGAAGACAGTTGAGAATTGCATATAAAAGCACATTCCAATGCTCTGGATGCCTACACGCTCTGAAATTGTAATGGTAAAAGCTATGGGCTTCGGTATTTGGGAGTATACATACGGGGTGCAGCTTTAGAAATATTTTTACCATTTTAGAATTAATGGATTTTAGAATTATACCTATCCAATTTGGCTAATTTACTTTTTGTGCACAAAAATATTATTACTACTATTAAGCTCTTTGGTTTTTGAATATAGTTCAGTTCTATGGCAATAAAGGACTACATCGTTGTAAGACCTCATGTTTTAAAACAGAAATACAAGTGTCAAATCTTCAGGAGCATGATAATGTATTAGATCGAACCTTTACTAAATTTGAACTTTTGACAGCGTAGATCACTTCGTAGATCGAGTGGCAGAAGACCATTCCGAGAAGAGAGAATGCAGAACTTTGGACTTCTTAGCGGCAGGAGTGGGGTTAAGTTGGGGTCAAGGGCGTCTTTCCCCCTCATCCACTCTCTGTCAGCCGCCGGCCTGGCTGTAACATTGGGTTGGTGGTGATTTGTGGGTACACCCATTTCACCATAGGGATTCTGAAAAAAAAATCATATAGAGTAGAACCTTTTTGAAAGGACACTCTCGCTAGAGGACACCTCTCTACAAAGGACAGTTTCCATTTGCAAAATTACCATTTTTACCATTTAGCAACTCTCCGATAAGAGGACACCTCTCTCTAAAGGACACTTTGGCTCTGCAATTAGGTGTCCTTTACAGGGAGGTTCTACTGCATATGGAAAATTTGCTAGGAGGCTCTATAAAATAAAGGTCACTTCTTCCGTCAAAATAGACTCTAGAACTAAGTGCCATCTTTTGACCATCTCCGCAAACTAGCGTGCGCGTACAAAGCTACAACATCAGCTTTTGCAAATTGAGAAGCGTCCACCTGGAAACCATGTTTTTTAAAATAATAATCAACTGGAATCCTCAGAAATTTGAAAAGAGGATATTGATAGAGAGAGAAATGACGCTTAGGTTTAACATTTATTTATAGATCGATATCCACCCGGCAAATTTTCCACCTATATTTTGGCCTAGCCTGGCAAATTCTGAGAATTAATTTGATTCCTTGTGGATCTCTCATGAAATAAAAGTCCGCCCTGGACTGAGCAGGGCTATTAGCCCGACCATGGGGGGCACTTCTCAGTTTTCAAAAGCTGGAGTTGCGGCTTTGTCGCCGACCCGCGTCCGCTAGTTTCCGGAGACGGCCAATAGATGGCGCTTAGTAATACAGTCGAACCTCCCTGTAAAGGACACCTAATTGCAGAGCCAAAGTGTCCTCTTACCGGAGAGTTGCTAAATTGTAATATATATATTACAGATAAACAAATGGCTGAAAGTCATAATTTTATCAACTTATCTTAATATATTTTATATTTGTCAAATGTTACGAGATAGGGTCTTCCATTAATGCGCTCCAGGAATCCGGGTTACATCAAGAAATAGGTTGTTCCCGGATAGTTGGTGTCTTCTGGACGTGGCTCCAAGAGTGCGGGTTACGTACAGATAGCAGGTTGCCACAGTGTGCCAAGTGGACGTATTCAGTGATGGTAACTCATGAAGATATAATATAAATGAAAACACCAAAACGCGAATGTTTCTTTTCACAAATAAATCAAACTTCTACTGTCCTTACTGCAATGAAAAAAATATATTGGGAGGGCTTCACTCATCAGTGTTAAACCCCGCTTCTTTAGAGCTCTAATACTGTATTGGACCATTCTGCTTTTATATGCAACACTGAAGAGTGGAATCTTAGAAATGGTATTTAAGCAAACTATGGACATAAGCTTTATTTGTAAAAAGAAACATTCGCCTTTTGGTTATATCTTTTTATATAGATGGCGCGTTATTGCTATGTATTAATTCATGAAGATATATTAGGCATTGTTTGGGACCACAGACGCCCGTATTTAACCATGTTTTTCTAAGAGATTTGCTATTTTCAAGCTTTCACAAATTCTATGATATATAAGAAATTTCAACTTTTTTTGACGTGTTTAAATAAAACAATTTTCTACTGCCCTTACTGCAATGATAAAATAATGGGAGGGCCTGGCTTATCAGTGGTGACCCCCTCCCAGCAGTTTCGCCAGTGTAATCTACCATACCGCTGTAATATTGCATTTTTCAGTTTTCAGCGGTATAGTAGATTAAACTGGCGAAACCTCGGGGAGGTTTCACCTCTGATGAGCCAGGCCCTCCCATTATTTTATCATTGCATTAAGGGCAGTAGAAAATTGTTTTATTTTTAAAATAATCAAACGCGTCAAAAATAGTTTAAATTTCTTATAACAGATGGCGCGCTAATGCATCTCTGGGATATATTTAAGCTTAAAAGTCAAGTGATTGTTCAAGTGAAATATTCGAGGGAAAGGTAAAAGCCAGGTAACCGACCGCCCAAGAGATATGATTCCTCAGCTATGAACATCTGGATTAAGACCCTGTAGGAACGGCTTGGTTTGTGACATCATCGATGTTAGCTTAGTCTATGTATGATTCTGAAAGGGAAGACTCTCTTTTGACTGCATATATAAGGCTCTTTCTGTACTCTTTGAGATTAATATTTTGAAACGCTGTGCGTCTCTATAGGCATTGAACTTGTTAAATGAATGTGTATCGTAAAAATGTAACCGGACAACATAGGTACACTTTGTATGACGCTTGACTATCCCCATTGTAGCCATCATTAGACTCTGGAGATATTCTGGTTAAGAAGATATAATAGTAAATCTGCCAGAAAAACGTTTTACTGCCTATTTTGATAGTTTTTTTTTTTATATCTACATTACAAATAGTGCCATTGCTAAATAATATTATCTATTTAAGGCATCGCCAGCCCCCCTTGGAAACTAGACCTTAAGAAACTATTCAACTCTCGTGGTATTTAGACACAAAATTATATTTTATGCTCAATTCTTTTAAACTTGCTCCTCAGAAAATGAATGACCTCCAAATATTCCATCATATCAAGAAAGACCTTTTGATCACCTGGCAGATCATGAGCGTCCTTCTGATTACTTGTCAGATCATGAGAGACCTTTTGATTACATGTCAGATCATGAGCGAACTTTTGATAGCTTGTCAGATCTAGAGCGACCTTTTGATTACTTGTCATATCATGAGCGACCTTTTAATTACTTGTCAGATCATGATCGACCTTTTGATTACTTGTCAGATCATTAGTGACCTTTTGAGATTACCTCTCAAAACATGATCGACCTTTTGATTACTTGTCAGATCATGATCGACCTTTTAATTGCTTGTCAGATCATGAACGACCTTCTCATATAGTTCGTCAGATCCTGAGCGGCCCTTAACATGGTTGGACCGTTCTCCAGACAACCGCCATATACGGTCGGTCATAGCAGAAGCAGCCACCTTTACGAGCCTAGATTGCCACTCTCAAATACTAAACGAACCTTCCCCATCAGATAACGAATGGCCGTTAGATTGCCCATCAGATTTCCTGTAGCTACCTAATTAACAAGGAGAATATTAATTAACTCCCGGTTGGCCAAGACAAAGGCCCCCCGTGGTAAGCAGCAGACGGAGGCCTCGACTCGGGGCCAGCTGGCCGCGTGTGTGGTCCCCACTTTGGGCTGCCGCAACTCTATTTTTAGACCAAGTCCCCCACGGCTGGTAGATTCCACGGACCAACAATGTGTCCAACACACTTCTCTCTATATAACGAATGAAGACATTAAAACGCGAATGTTTCTTTTCACAAATAAATCAAAATTCTACTGTCCTTACTGCGATGAAAAAAATATTGGGAGGGCTTGGCTCATCAATGGTGAACCCTCCCAGCGGTTTCGCCAACTGATGAGCCAAGTCCTCCTAATATTTTTTCATCGCAGTAAGGACAGTAGAATTTTGATTTATTTGTGAAAAGAAACATTCGCGTTTTGATGTCTTCATTCGTTATATATAGATGGCGCGTTATTGCTTTGTACACTTCTCTTTGTTGCTCCTCCTTTGATCTTCTAATGAATAAGGATCCTAAGAAGCGACAGAAATTGGAAAGTCCACCGGCCAAAGATCAACCACTGTCCAGCATTATAATAGGATTGATGGGAACTTTCTCTGATCGTGTAACTGAATGTTGGTGATGGTTTACTGCCATCTATCGGACAATATATCAACCTATCTCTTTATTTTTATTTTATTTTTCAGAGTTGGCCTCTATACGAGGTGTGTTCAAAAGGTATCGCGACCTTTGAATTTTCGCGGGTTACGTATTTTCGAATTTCGATCTTTTTGTGGCTTTATGTTGGTACTCATGTCTCTCACTTATGCCGACAAGCTCGGCCATTTTGAATGTTCACTTAATTGTTGACAGCTGCTTTGCTTGCAGGTGTTTTGGATCGTTTTCGGTTTTTACCTATTAAAAAATGGATCAAAGAACCTGTATCAAATTTTGTGTGAAAAACGAAATTAAGTGCGCGGATGCATTCCGAATGTTGACTGTGGCATATGGAGAAGCTACCTTGGACCGAAGCAACGTTTATCGGTGGTACAAAATGTTCTCAGAAGGCCGAGAAGATGTGAACGACGAAGAGCGTGCCGGACGCCCGAGCACTTCAACAACAGACGAAAAAATTAATGAAGTGGAGAAAATGATATTGGCCAATCGTCGAATCACCGTTAGAGAAGTTGCTGAGGACCTAAACATATCGATTGGCTCGTGCCATTCGATTTTTATCAATGATTTGGGCATGAGACGGGTCGCCGCGAAATTCGTACCAAAATTGCTCAATTGTGACCAAAAACAGCATCGCATGAACATTGCTAATGAGATGTTGGACTCTGTCCGCGACGACCCAAATTTGCTCCAGAGGGTCATAACTGGTGACGAAGCGTGGGTTTATGGTTATGACGTGGAAACCAAAGCTCAATCATCTCAATGGAAGCAGCCGCACGAACCAAGACCGAAAAAAAGCGCGCCAAGTTCGGTCGAATGTGAAAGTTTTGCTGACAGTTTTCTTCGATTGCAGGGGCGTGGTGCATCATGAGTTCTTGCCACAGGGTAGAACGGTCAATAAGGAATATTACCTGCAAGTTATGCGCAATTTGCGCGAAGCAATCCGCCAGAAACGCCCGGATTTGTGGAAGAACAAAAATTGGCTTTTGCACCACGATAACGCCCCTGCTCACACATCGTTGCTTGTGCGCGACCTTTTGGCCAAAAACAACACACTAATGATGCCGCAGACACCGTATTCCCCAGATCTGGCCCCCTGTGACTTTTTCTTGTTCCCTAAACTGAAGAGGCCCATGAAAGGACGACGTTACGCTACGCTTGACGAGATAAAGACGGCATCGAAGGAGGAGCTGAAAAAGATATTTTTTAAATGATTTTTTGAAGTGCTTCGAAGATTGGAAAACCCGTTGGCACAAGTGTATAATATCTCAAATGTTAAATTATAGCGTTGGAACATGAACACAAAGATGGTTATAGGAATCTTAGAATGTCAAATTCTGGCGTTGGAACAAGAACACAGAGATAGCTATAGGAATCTTAGAATGTAAAATTCTGGTGTTAGAACATGAACACAGAGATAGTTATAGGAATCTTAGAATGTAAAATTCTGGCGTTGGAACATGAACACAAATATGGTTATAGGAATCTTACAATGACAAATTCTGGCGTTGGAACATCAACACAAAGATGGTTATAGGAATCTTAGAATTTAAACTTCTGGCGTTGGAACTGTAGTTATATCGCCAATATAACAGGAGCACAAGGGAGAATACAAAATCGTAACATTACCTACCAAGGGCCATATAATTAACAATGTCATGATACATTACCGTGAAGGCAATATTAGTGTTTTTCTCCTTGTGTGTGTGTGTGTGTGTGTGTGTGTGTGACAATTTTGACAATTAAAAATTATTTATTGTCATCTTAGACAATGTTACATCTCACATGAGAGAGAGAGGAAGAGAAGAAAATATATACATAGAAAATTAAATATATACTGTTACATCATGATTAATGGCGTATTTCTTATATTATTTTTAATATATTTGAAATTTAAATTATATATTTATTTATTTATTTTTATATAAAATATTCTATGATATTTATTTGAAACACAGATTATTTAGATTGTCATCATTTGTATTTAGGTACACGTGTGACTTCACTGCTCTCTTTGATGTGAGAAAATAAATAAAGGATTCTGGTGGCTACTTAAAGAAGACTTATCTCGTTATTCCCTTTTATAAATTTGTAGGATGGTTGAAACACGCTCTGGTAAGATGCAAGACCCAGCACAGGAGAGAATCCAGGCTGAAGAGTCTGTCAAGCCGCAACCTGGTGCAACAATTGGTAGAGATGCTAGTTCCGACCCAGTTGTCCTGAATCCCAACATCGACATCCCCAAGTATGATGGAACGGAAGACCCTCGCCCATGGATTGAATCTCTTGAAGAAATTGGCTTTTTGTACCATTGGGCAGACTACATTATCTCTCGTTATGCCGCCATGAACATGACGGGAAGCGCTAAAACCTGGTTGAATTTACACAAAGCTAGTTTCACGAGCTGGGAAAATATTAAAATCCGCCTCATTCAGGATTTTTCTTTGGACGCGAATAAAGAAGAACTTAGAATGAAGCTCAACAGAATGCAACACTGGAATGAACCAGCAATCAGGTTCGCGGAAGACATTCTAGTGTTGTGCAACAAGGTTGACCCCGCAATGGAAGAAGAAACAAAAATTGAACATGTTATTGGAGGACTGAAAAAAGAGTACTCATTCGCGCTCTACCTGAACCCTCCTAAAACGACCGATGACCTTCTTGTCGTGTGCAAGAAAATGGATTATTTTGAAAAGAAGTATCGGGAACGTGTGGAGAAATCCAGAAACCTATATAACGGTCCACGCTATTCTAGACCCCAACAACAATCGAGGTACGTGCCGCCGACTGCCGCACGAAACTACCAGACCACTTCCAGGCCCCAAGCCCCTGTTTCCAATAATTACAAGAACGACTCCCCTCCTACCCCCAGACAGTATCGAAACAACTTTCCCCAGCCCTCTACCCCTAGACGTCCTTATAATCCTAACTTTGTGCCGAAACCAAACCTTCAGAGAAACACTTACAATAAAAGCCAAGAAGTGAGCAAAAATAGGACGGAAGATGGAAGACCAATCTGCTTTAAATGTAACAAGCCAGGGCACGTGGCCCGTTATTGTAGGGTCAAGTTTATAAGAATCCTAGAAGAGGATCCAGCAGATACCCAAGAGAAGGTCGAAGAAAAATGCCAAATGAATGAAATATCAGAGAAATCAGGACCTCGGCTTTATGCTGATGTATGTCATAGCACACAGACAAATATTCCTACCCGGAATAGATATGCCGTGTTGGAAGATTTAAACTAAGCGTCGCGCCTGAATCTGTCAATCAAAGCAAGTCGACCATAAACGGAATCAAGAAGTTGGACCCTAAATACAAATTAAAAATTAATGTGGACAAGATAGGGACTTTTGAAGCTTTGGTTGATACAGGTGCTGACCTATCAGTGGTCGACCTCAGAACGGCCCTCGATACAGGCCATGGTATAAGTAAACTCGCAAAAATTTGTGCAGGACCCGATGGAAAAAAATTGGACATGGTAGGAAGTATATTTTTAAATATAAAAATTGATGACGAAACATTATCACACAACTTTGTGATATTGAAAACGCATTTACGGACATTAATTCTTGGGAGAGATTTCCTTAAGAAAATGAACGCAAAAATAGATTGTAAGCAAGAAACTATAAAATATGATTTGACGAATAATCATGACGAAATCAATTTTGAAATGTTGAAAATAAAGAGTGCCAAGGATTCCATTGTACCGGAATGTTCCATGAAATTGATCAAGGCATTGGTAGAAACAGAGGATGGAGAATATATTATCGAGGAGAGCAGCAAAATGTTTCAAACAAATGGACTTCGTCTAGCAAGAAGCTTGATCAATGTTATAAATAGGGAAACACACATCTGGATAACTAATCCGTATCCTCGACCGTTAAAAATAATGAAAAACCAAACATTGGCTTTTGGAAGTAGTCCAGCGAAAATAAATGTGAGTCGAGAAAGAGAGGTAGAAAAGAACGAAGAACCTAGATTCCAAATAAACGAAAATCTTTCACCAAAGGAACAGAAAGAGTTAAAACAAGTTTTAGAAAGGTATGGAGATCTTTTTTCATCGAGATTAGGGAGAACCAAGTTGGCAAAACATCGGATAGACACAGAAGACGCGAAGCCAATTAAACACAAGCCTTACCGGGTAAGTGCTAAAGAACGAGATATTATAAAAGAGCAAATTGACGAGATGCTTACAGAAGGCATAATTAGGCCATCTTCTAGCCCCTGGTCTTTTCCAGTAATATTGGTCAAGAAGCGAGATGGTAAATACAGATTTTGTGTGGACTACAGAAAACTGAATAATGTGACAGTAAAAGATGTCTATCCGATCCCTAGAATAGACGAAGTTATGGATACTCTCCAAGGATCTACACACTTCTCAGCAATAGACCTCAGATCTGGATATTGGCAAGTTGAAGTCGAAGAAAGAGACAAAGAGAAAACAGCTTTCACTACATCGCATGGATTATATGAATTCAACGTGATGCCTTTTGGACTTTGTAACGCGCCTGCTACCTTTGAGAGAAATATGGAGAATATGCTTGGAAATCTGAGATGGCAAATTTGTTTGTGTTATCTGGATGATGTTATCATATATAGCCCGGATTTTCCAACGCACCTCAAAAGACTTGAAGCTGTTTTTAGATGTTTTCGTGAATCTAATTTAAGGTTAAACGACAAAAAATGCCGATTTGCTTTTGAAGAATTGGAGATTCTCGGCTATATAACGAGCAAACATGGTATAAAACCCGCGGAACATAACATCAAAGCTGTCAGAAATTTTCCTCGGCCCAAAAAAGTCAAAGAAGTACAATCCTTTTTGGGAATGTGTTCATATTATAGAAAATTTATCAAAGACTTTTCAAAAATTGCTGACCCTTTGACCAACCTTATAAAAAAAAGTGTATCATTTACCTGGACAGAAAGACAAGAGGAAGCGTTTCAAACCCTAAAAACAGCACTATATTAAGTCCACCAATTTTAGGTCACTTCAATCCAAATGCACCTACTTATGTTCATACTGATGCGTCCAACATCGGCATAGGTGCAACACTTGTCCAAGACATCGGTGGTGAAGAGAAGGTGATCTCATATTTGAGTCGTACCCTAAGTAAAGCGGAGCAAAATTATTCAACCACTGAAAAAGAATGTCTGGCCGTTGTCTGGTCAATGTCAAAATTACGACCCTACCTTTATGGAAGACACTTTAAAATAGTAACAGACCATCACGCCTTATGCTGGCTCAAAAACTTGAAGGATCCAACAGGTCGATTGGCAAGATGGGCATTGAAAATTCAAGAATATGACTTCGATATAATACATAAATCGGGAAAGAAGCATCTGGACGCCGATGGCTTATCTAGGGGGCCCTTACCAGAAACTGATTGGGATGAGGATTTTGAAAGGCTATTTTTAAATCAAATAACAGACGAAGAGGATAAATTTATCGAAAGTGTTAAGAAGAACCTTAATGGAAGCAGGCGATCAATTGCGCAAAACTTTAAAGAAGAAGATGGATGCCTCTTTAAGAAAAACCCGAACCCTGAAGGCAGGGCGTGGTTGCTTGTGGTTCCAGAGAATAAAAAGAGAGAAATTATGAAAGAATATCACAATCATATGTCGAATGGCCATCTGGGCGTCGCCAGAACCATGTACCGAATAAAGAGTAAATACTTTTGGCCATCCATGCTAAAGGATGTCTCAGAATTCGTTAAGACGTGTCACCTTTGCCAAAGTAGGAAAGGCTCAAACCAATTACCTTCTGGACTACTACAGCCCATCCCCCCAGCCAACTTTCCTTTCGAAAGAATTGGAATTGACTTTGTTGGTCCACTACCATCTACGAAAAACAGGAAAAAATGGATAATCGTGCTGACGGACTACTACACTAGATATGCAGAAACAAGAGCAGTCTCGGAAGCAACAGTGAAAGAAGTTTCTAAATTTCTAGTAGAGGATATTTTTCTTCGGCACGGAGCCCCACAATATCTTATTAGTGACAGAGGCTCTCAATTTACCAGTAATTTAATGAAAGAGGTGATGAAAACGTGCAAGATTAAACATTGCTTCACAACGAGCTATCATCCCCAGACTAATGGATTGACAGAGCGGTTAAATAGAATATTGATCAATATGCTCAGTATGTATGTGAACACTGATCAGAAAAATTGGGACGAAATACTCCCATTCATCACTCACGCTTACAATACTACAATTCAGGAAACCACAGGATATTCTCCCTTTTTCCTGATGTTTGGAAGAGAACCCACGTCTCTTTTGGACGACAGGAATATCTCGGTGGACATTGACAAAGATGATTATGATGAATACATAAAACATCACTTAGACAAAATAAACAGAACAAGAAAATTAGTTATTAACAACACAATAAAGACTCAAGAAAGAATGAAAAAGAACTATGACAAGAAACACATGGAAAGAAGCTACGAACCAGGAGAATTAGTAGCAGTTTGGACACCAATTAGGAAAATAGGAAAGTGTGAGAAACTACTGAGAAAATATTTTGGCCCATATAGAAAATTAAAGAAGCTGTCTAACGTAAATTACTTAATTGAGCCAAAAGATAATCCTGGCCAAGACCCATTGATTGTCCATGTCTCAAGACTCAAACCCTATTTTGAGAGAATTGATGAGGTAACTCACGAGGACGTGACGACCTCTGGAGAGGGGGAAGTGTTACATCATGATTAATGGCGTATTTCTTATATTATTTTTAATATATTTGAAATTTAAATTATATATTTATTTATTTATTTTTATATAAAATATTCTATGATATTTATTTAAAACACAGATTATTTAGATTGTCATCATTTGTATTTAGGTACACGTGTGACTTCACTGCTCTCTTTGATGTGAGAAAATAAATAAAGGATTCTGGTGGCTACTTAAAGAAGACTTATCTCGTTATTCCCTTTTATAAATTTGTAGGATGGTTGAAACACGCTCTGGTAAGATGCAAGACCCAGCACAGGAGAGAATCCAGGCTGAAGAGTCTGTCAAGCCGCAACCTGGTGCAACAATACATAAATGAAACAAATTTACAAGAGGGACAAAGGTAGGAGACCTCGGCGCTGGAGGGTCCTGGACCAGGCGATGAGCGGGTCCTCCACCGATTCTCCGAGCCCAACCTGGACAAAGAAGCGATAAATTCGCAACTTTGCCGACGCCAGGATGGAAAGGGCGTCGTCCTCAAGGCCGGACCCGCCGAAGATCCAAGCCTGCAGGTCAGGGGGCCGCCCTATGATGTTGAAGGCCTCTCTAATGAGGGGCCTGATGGAGGGACAGCACCAGTAACGGTGGCTGAGGGAGCGGTCGATGGACCCACAGGCAGGACAGGAGGGGCCGACCGAGGCAGGATGGGCCGGATGGGGCAGGGCGTGGAGGGCCAACTTGAGGGCCGCGTCGGCCTCGTGGCCCGAGTGGGCGCAGCGCCGCAGCGAGGCCCAGTCGATCCTGGATGGTGATGGACCGATGGTGGGCGACCATCCGGAGGTGAACCTTGAGATGGGCGTGGCGGCGAGGCGCGGGCGATCCACGGCCGCAGCAAGGGAACTGGATGAAGGCGTGGACTCCGCCCCGAAGCCCACGGCGTTCTCGGAGGTCAGCCTCCGACAGAAGGCGCCCAGGGCCGCGGCGTCAGCCAGGGCCGAGCGCGTAGGGCGGGCGATGAGGTGTTCCTCCTCGATGAGGACCCGGACTCGGGCTCCGCTCCAGCGGGCGGGGGCCAGGAGGTCGGGAGGGCGGAGGAACCGGCAGCCGCCGATGATGGGGAGGTCCAGCAGCTGAGCCGTGGGGAGCGCCCGGTGGTTGAGGCCCAGGATGTTGGAGGCCTCCTCCCATAGCTTCAGCAACCGGAGACGGCGGGGCTGGAGACGGGTGCCGTCCGGTGGAGGGTGGATCCAGGCTTCCCCGCTGTTGCCGCCGACCAGCCAGCTGAAGGCATTTCTGCCCCCGCGGAGCGCGACCTGCACCCCCTTGAGGCAGGCGAGCTGGAGCTGGGTCGCGAGGTCGAGGAGGCCGAGGCCTCCGATGGCAACTGGCCTCGCCATGACATCGGCGGGAAGCCACGCCGTGTGGTCCTGTCCCCAGACGAATCTCGCCAGTCGGGCCTGCAGCTTGGCGATGGTCGGGGGTGATGGTAGGTAGCCATGCAGGTGGTGCTGGATGACAGAGCCCACCAGCGTGTTCGCCGCTCTTGCTCGCCCGACGAGGGAGAGGCCGCGGGTGAAGGGCGTCCATCTGCGGCACGCAGTCTCCAGGAGGGCCAGGAGATGCTGCTCCCGGTGGGCGACGGTGCTCCTGGGGGCAATGTCGAGCCCGAGGACCCTGATGGAGGTGGTCGACCAGGAGGCGCCGAGAGGGGAGTCGCCGCGGTTGTGCCAGGCGCCGCACCAGAGGCCAGCGCTCTTCCGGAGGTTCACGCCAACTCCGGAGGCCTGCTTATAGTCTTCGAAGACAGTCGCCACCTGCTCGAAGTCCTCGTCGCGATGGAACAGGAGGACGATGTCGTCGGCGTAGGCGGTGACATTGCCCACGCCGAGGGTCAACTCCAGGCGACGTAGTAGCGGCCCCGTGGCGATGCTGAAGAGTGCGGCACTCACGGCGCAACCCTGTCTTAGGCCGTTGAGGAGGGGGAAGGCGGTGGTGTAGAAGCCTCCGGCCCGGATGGTTGCGTCCGCCCCGGCGTAGAGGATGTTAATCCAGGCCCTGAAGGCCGGCGGGAGGCGGAGGGAGGTTAGCAGGGACTCCAAGAAGCCGCGGTCTAGTAAGTCAAAGGCGGACTCCAGGTCTACGCCCATGACGGCCAGCGGCGAGCCCAGGGCGGTGGCCTCCTCGACGGCGTCCGTCACCATGGCGATGTTCCATGACGGGGACCTCCCGGGGACGGCGTAAGTCTGGCATTCCGGCACAAGGGTCCGCAGGTGGGGCTTGAGGCGCCGGTGAAGGATGGCGGCCAGGACCCTGTAGTCGGCCGAGGGCAGCGCGACGGGCCTGTAGCCGTTAAGGCCGCGACCTCCGCGGGCCTTGGGCACGAGGCAGATGGAGCTGCGCCGCGTCGACGGAGGCAGGGCACCGCGGAGCCGTGATACCGCGAACACCCGGGCCAGAGCTTCCGCGAAGAAGTCCTCGCTGAAGGCGACGAGGAGCTCGCACGGCAAGCCGTCCCAGCCGGGGGCCTTTCCGCGAGGGAGGTGCTCGATGGCGTTGGCGATCTCGCTGTGGCTGATGTCCGGCCGGTGGAGCGGGTCCTCCTCACTCAGCTCGCGGGTGGTGGTGGGCGCGCTGCTGGCGATGAAGGCAGCTCCCGCAGCTGGATCGCTGGTGGGACGGGCGAAGCGGGGCTGGAAGGTCGCGAACGCCCTCCGCCGAAGCTCGGGGCCCTCGATGATGTTATCCTGCTCGTCCCTGATGACGCTGACCGGGCGTCGGAGGCGGATGGCGCGTGCTAGGTCCGGCAGCGAAGGGTAGTCGGCCCGGATGGAGGAGGCCTCGAGCTGCGCCGCGATGTAACGTCTCGCCCTGTAGACGTAGCTGTCGCTGGCAGTGTGGCGCGGATCGTGCAGGGATCTGGCCTCCGCCAGCAGTCCCGCCTTGATGGTGGTCCACCTATCCCAGATGGTCCCGTCGTCGTCATCGTGCGCCGTGTCTTCCTTGAGCTCCCGGATGTAACCAGCCAGATGTTCGAGAACGAGGCCCGAGCGGAGCATCGCGGCCAAGCGAGGCTGGGTGGGGGAGGAGACGGCAGTGGTGGGTGGGCCCACCTGGAGCAGCACGAGGCGGTGGTCCGAGAGGTGGTAGTGGCTGGTCGCGTAGATGGACACGCGATCCAGGACTCCAGCAGGGACGAGGATCCGGTCCAGGCGGTTCGATTCGACTTGGTCGCCGTGCATGGCGACTCTGGTGGGCAGGTGGGCGGCGTCGAACTGGGTGGCCACGTCGACCAGCGCGGCCAGGTCCAGAAGAGCGGCGAGGGCATCCGATGATGATGATGATGAGGGGCCCCGATCCCTGATGTTAAAGTCGCCGATGATCCAGCAGGCCCCCTCCTCCTCCTGTGCTGCTGTCGCCGCCAGGAGCTCCAGTTGTCGGTTTCTCTCCCGGGGTTCATGCGCCAGATGAACGGCGATGGCCGTCATCTCCTCGCCGCGGACATCGATGGTTGCCAAGGCGATGTGGCCCGGCCACAGGATGCGTTGTTGTAGCACGGCTACGCCTGGTCCGAAGACGCAGGCGAGTCCGGATCCCGAGATGGCTACGGGATGGGCCAATACAACAGCACTGTAGCCGAGGTCTTGGCCGCTGCCCAGATGAAATGCGTTTGTCTCCTGGACAAACGCGATGTCCACGTGATGTTGCCTGAGGAGATGACAAAGGGCAAGGCTCCTCCCCCGAGTGGCGAGCCCTCGCGCGTTGATGCTGGCGAGACGGTAGCTCATTGTTGCCGTCCCTTATGCAGCACCCCCTTGGTCTTCTGGAGGGTCTTGCGGATGGTGTGGTTGGAGTCTGGGATCGAGGCCTTGATGGTTTCGGCCACCTGGTCGAGGGCGGCGACCTGTGCTTTTGACAGCGAGGCCACTCGCTTCTCCATTTTTCCTTTAGAGGTGAGTAGCCGCTGTGCGTCCTCGTGGTCTATACCGGGCAGTCGATGGAGAGGTTGGGGGACTGCTTGAGGTGCTCCTGCAGCTGGAAGAGTGCGGGTTTTCCCTTGGAAGGCGTGGAGGGAGTTGAGGTCCGCTCCTCCTCCGACATCTCGATGTCGAGCGGAAGGATCGCGGGCTCGAGGGGCCGCGGGGCAGCTACAGGAGCAGGGAGGGCAACAGGGGCGGGCTGGGCAAGATCTTTTGGTTCGGCAGGATGGGGCGCCGAGGGGATCGCCGGAGCCTCTGTTGATGTCTTCGCCGGTTGGACAGGGGACGCCGGTGTTGCGGGCGCCGGTGCCGGCTTCCTTGGCTGCTGAGGAGGAGGAGGAGGAGGGGGGGGAGTCCTTGCGTCGGTGGTATACGCTGCTTGCCTGGGGCTGCCGTTCCCTTGCCTGGCGAGCGCTGGGCAGTTGGCTCTGCGGTGGCCTTGCTTGCCGCATTTGGAACACTTGATTCCAAAAGAGAGGAAGGCCGATAGGGTGTCCCCCTTGGACTGGATGGTCAGCCGGGTGGACAGCGTCTCCAGCCTTACGCCCTCGTGGAGCAGGATGAACGCCTCCCGGCGGCCGTCGCTGAAGGCGTACTCCCCCATTTTGATCATGATGGGGGCGATGGAGGTGATGTCTCCATATTTACGCAGGGCCTGCACGATGGTGGCGTCCTCTACGAAGCCGGGCAGATTGGCCACGATTATCCTCTCGGCCCTCTTGCGGAAGGGGAAGACCTTGAGGAGTGTTCCCTCGATGTTCAGGCCCTCCTCCACCAGACGGCTCGCGAGGCCCACGATGTAGTGGCCGTTCATCCTGTTGAATTGTGTAATATTTTTGGGCCCTCCGACCAGGTCGCCCATTGCCCGGAGGTAGGAGTAGTCCGGGATGTCAGGGCACAGCTCCACGAAGATGTAGTTCTCGTGGTTGGTAGTGGCCTGCCTCGCCTTGGCGTCGGCGATGTTCGCGCGTGTTGCCTTGATCTCCTTAGGCGGCACTGTTCTCGGCCCTGTTAGCCGCTTCTGCTGCTGGGAGTTGGGCTTCTCAGCATGCCTGCTTGGCTGTTTAGCGGCGTGGTCAGGTGACGGTGAGATACGGCGCCTTTTCTTGCTCTTTACGACTGTGTAGTCGTCGTTGGCGTCCACCTCCGCCATCTCGCTGTCGGCCCAGTTGAGCGAGGCCGGGCTGGCTGTTGTAGCGCTGGTCGTAGCAGCAGTCATCGGCGCCGTGACGTCACCACGCGCGGCGGCCGGATTTACATGCATGTCGCCTGCCGGCGAATTTGCATATTTTTGATTTTCAGAAGAAATATCAATTGTTTTCTTCATATTTCCTTCTTTTGGCGATAATTCTTCGCCGGTTTGTAGCAGGATGCTGGGCCTTTCAGGCACTTTTTCAGCACATCCTGGGCTTTCCGCCAATACCACACTTGCCAGATTAAGCGCCTTTTACACGCACTCAAAAGGCGAAAACGGCGGAGCTCGCGAAAGCGTGGCCGCTCGCTCGAGTGTGTGTGTGTGTGTGTGTGACAATTGACAATTGAAAAATATTTATTGTCGTCTAGACAATTTTACAATTCAGCGAGAGAGAACAAGAGAAAAACAAAAATTTTTACAAAGGGATGATGGAGGATGAAGGAAGGCATCCTCTGCGCACGAGGGTCCTCGTCCAGGCGATGAGCGGGTCCTCCACCCCACCGAGCCCAACCTGGACAAAGTGGCGATAGACGCGCAGCTTTGCCGACGCCAGGATGGTCAGGGCGTCGTCCTTAAAGCCGGACCCGCCGAAGATCCAGGCCTGCAGGTCAGGGGGCCGCCCGATGATGTTGAAGGCCTCTCTGATGAGGGGCCTGATGGAAGAGCAGCTCCAGTAGCGGTGGCCGAGGGAGCGGTCGACGGACCCACAGGCAGGACACGAGGGGACGGCCGAGGCAGGATGGGCCGGATGGGGTAGAGCGTGGAGGGCCAATTTGAAGGCGGCATCGGCCTCATGCCCCGAGTAGGCGCAGCGCCGGAGCGAGGCCCAGTCGATCCTGGATGGTGGGCTGATGGTGGGTGCCCATCTCGCCAGGAATCGGGAGATCGGCGTGGCCGCGAGGCGTGGACGATCCAAGGCCCGTCGGGCCGAGCGCGTCGTGAGGCCGTTGAGGAACGGCGTGGCCGTCCCGCGCAGCACCACAGCCGCAGCTAATGAAGATGAGGAAGAAGATGGAGACTCCCCCCCGAAGCCCACGGCGTTCTCGGAGGTCAGCCTCCGACAGAAGGCGCCCAGGGTCGCGGCGTCAGCCAGGGCCGAGCGCGTAGGGCGGGCGATGAGGTGTTCCTCCTCGATGAGGTCCCGGACTCGGGCTCCGCGCCAGCGGGCGGGGGCCCGGAGGTCGGGAGGGCGGAGGAACCGGCAGCCGCCGATGATGGAGAGGTCCAGCAGCTGAGCAGTGGGGACCGCCCGGTGGTTGAGGCCCAGGATGTTGGAGGCCTCCTCCCAGAGCTTCAGCAGCCGGAGGCGCCGGGGCTGGAGTGTGGTGCCGTCCGGTGGAGGTCTGAGCCAGGCCTCGCTAGTCACCAGCCAGGAGAAGCCGTTCCCGCCCCCGCGTAGCGCGACCTGCACACCCTTGAGGCAGGCGAGCTGGAGTTGGGTTGCCAGGTCGAGGAGGCCGAGGCCTCCGATGGCTACGGGCCTCGCCATGACGGCGGCGGGAAGCCACGCCGTGTGCTCGGGCCCCCAGACGAACCTCGCTAGTCTGGCCTGCAGCTTGGCGATGGTCGGGGGTGATGGCAGGTACCCGTGCAGGTGATGCTGGATGGTGGAGCCCACCAGCGAGTTCGCCGCTCTAGCTCGTCCGACGAGGGATAGGCCGCGGGTGAAGGGCGTCCATCTGCGGCACGCAGTCTCCAGGAGGGCCAGGAGATGCTGCTCCCGGTGGGCGACGGTGCTCCTGGGGGCAATGTCGAGCCCGAGGACCCTGATGGAGGTGGTCGACCAGGAGGCGCCGAGAGGGGAGTCGCCGCGGTTGCGCCAGGCTCCGCACCAAAGGCCCGCGCTCTTCCCGAGGTTGACGGCGATACCAGAGGCCCGCTTGAAGTCCCCGAGGACGGTCGCCACCCGCTCAAATTCTTCGTCGCGATGGAACAGGAGGACGATGTCGTCGGCGTAGGCGATGACGTTGCCCACGCCGAGGATCGTCTCCAGGCGACGCAGCAGCGGTCCCGTCGCGATGCTGAAGAGCGCCGCGCTCAGAGCGCAGCCCTGTCTCACGCCGTTGAGTAGTTTGAAGGCGACGGTCTGGAAGCCCCCGACCTTTATTGTGGCGTCCGCCCCGGCGTAGAGTAGAAGAGTCCATCCCACGAAGGCCGGTGGGAGGCGCAGGTGGGACACCAGGAGGGACGTTAGATACCCGCGGTCCAGGGAGTCGAAGGCGGACTGCAGATCCACGGAAACCGCGGCCAGCGGCGTGCCTCGGGCAGTAGCCTCCTCGACGGCGTCTGTGACCCGCGCGATGTTCCAGGAGGGGGACCTTCCCGGGGACGGCGTACGTCTGGCACTCCGGCACCAGAGTTGACAGGTGGGGCCTGAGGCGGCCCAGCAGGATCGATCCGATTACCCTGTAGTCGGCCGAGGGCAGGGAGATCGGTCTGTAGCTGTCCAGACCGCGACCGCCGCCGCGGGCCTTGGGAACCAGGCAGATCTCGCTCCGGCGCATCGATGGAGGCAGGGCACCTCGGAGCTGAGACTCGGCGAGCACACGTCGCAGGGCGACCGCGAAGAATTCCTCGAAGGTGCTGAGGACCTCGCAGGGCAGACCGTCCCAGCCCGGGGCTCTTCCGCGAGGGAGGCGGCGGATGGCAGCGGCTACCTCAGCCTCGGAGACCTCAGCCCGGTGGAGTGGATCCTCTTCTCCTAGTTCGATAGGAGTGGTGGTCGTAGCTCCGATGAAGGCCGCGTACTCCGCCGGGTCGCAGCTCGGGCGGGCGAAGCGAGGCCGGAAGATGTCCAGGGCCTTTCGCCGCAAAACGGGGCCCTCGATGACCTCGCCGTTCTCGTCCCTGATGGTGGTGACAGCTGGGCGGCGGTGGCGCGTGAGGCGCGCGAGGTCCGGGAGAGATGGGTAATCCGCGTTCGTCGACGAGGCCTCAACCTGAACCCTGATGTAGCGTTGGGCCCTGCCGATGTAGCCGTCGTCGCGATCGTGGTGGCGAGGATCGTGGAGCGAGCGGGCCTCCGCGAGGATGCCGGCCTTGATTAGTGTCCAGCGGTCCCACAGTTGAGGCGCATCGAGCAGGGATATTTCCTCCGCGATGTCCACCAGGTAGTTGTTCATGTGCTCCTGGGCCAGCCCGGAGCGGAGCGTAGCAGCCACGCGAGGTTGGGAGGGGGCGGCTGGAGGGCCCACTCGGAGCAGCACCATGCGATGATCGGAGAGGTGGAAAGGAGCAATCGCATATGATGTTGAGACCTCCAGAAAGCGCGCCGGAGCGAGGATTCTGTCGAGGCGACTGCTCTCGATCAGGTCGCCATGTGCAGCGACTCTGGTGGGAAGGTGGGCGGCGTCAAACTCGGGGGCGGCATCCAGGAGCGCGGCGGACTCGCAAAGAGCTCCGAGGGCCGCCATGGAGATAGAGTCGCGGTTCCTGTCGTCCCTGATATTAAAGTCCCCGAGGACCCAGGCTTCCTCCTCTTCTTCAACGGCTGCCTCGATGACTCGGAGTTGCTCGATGCGCTCGCGCTGGTCGTGCGAGAGGTGGACATTTATGACGGTCATCTCCTGGCCGTGGACATTGAAGGTGGCCAAGACGATGTGGCCCGGCCACAGGATGCGGTGTCGCGAGACGGTGACGCCCGGCGCGTAGATGCAGGCGAGGCCCGAACCCGATATTGCGTCGGGTGGGGCAGTAATAGCATCGTAGCCGAGGCAGAGGTCTTGGGCGCCGTCGAGGTGGTGGGTGTTAGTTTCTTGCACAAGCGCAATGTCCACGCGGTGTTGTCTCAGGAGATGGCAAAGGCTTAGGCTCTTGTTCCTAATAGCGAGCCCGCGCGCGTTAATGGAGGCGATGGTGAAGCCTATGATGAGGTCCCTTGATGGAGCAGGGGCAGGGCCTGGCGAAGGCGTTTGTAGATGGAGCCGCTGGAGTCGAGCCTCCTACGTAAGAGGGCCTGGACCAGCTCGTACAAGGCAGTCCTCTGGGCGGGTGTAAGGTCAGGGAGTTGCTTTTTGAGGTGCGGTGTGGAGACGAGGAGGCTACAAACCCTCTCCTTTTCGAGACCCGCTTGGTTGGTTTTGTCAAAGATTGTGGAGGGGGCCGGCCGCAGGCAGGCATCTAGCTCTTTCCTGATTTTATTCTTTCCTTCCTGGGTGGAGCCTGTGCCTTCCTCCTCAAGCTGAGCCACCTCCATTGGCTCGGCGGGCACCGGTGGAGGCAGGGCTGGTGTGGTGGGCGGGTCGGAGGCTGAGCAGGTGGAGCTCGGCGCCTCTCCAGGCGGCAGGAGAGGACGCGCAGGATGGAGCGCTGGGGCACCCGGAGCAGCAGCAGCGGGCGTCACTGGGGCATTATTAGGTGCCTCCTCCGATGGAGCTAGGGGCGCTGGTGGAGAGGGAACGGGTGATGGTGGACCAGTTCGCTGAGGCACGGTGGGAGAAGGAGAAGAGGCCTGGATCTGGGCGGGGGAGTCCACACGCTTTGGGGCGTCGAAGTTCCGCCTGGCGAGCGATGGGCAGCTAGCTCTGCGGTGGCCCTGCCTTCCGCATTTGGAACATCTAATTCCGAAGGAGAGGTAGGCAGATAGGGTGTCTCCCTTGGACTGTATGGTCAGTCGGGCGGGCAGGGTCTCCAGCCTGACTCCCTCGTGGAGCAGGATGAACGCCTCCCGGCGGCCATCGTTGAAGGCGAACTCCCCCAGCTTGACCAGGATGGGGGCGATGGAGGTGACCCTCCCGTATTGGCCCAGGGCGTTCACGATGGTGAATTCGTCCACGAAGCCTGGCAGGCCGGCGACGACGATCCGTTCGGCCCTTTTTCGGTAGGGGAAGACCCTAAGGGTCGTTCCCCCGATCTCTAAGTCGCTCTCCACCAGAAGGCGCGCAAGATCTTTGGTTGTCAAGCCCACGAGGAAATGGCCGTTCATTTTGCCGAAATGTGTGATTTTATCCGGCCCCCCGACCAGCCTGGACATTGCCTTTAGGTAGGTGTAGTCCGGGATCTCTGGGCACCGCTCCACGAAGATGTAGTGTTCGTGGTTGGTTGCGGCCTGCCTCGCCTTGGCGTCAGCGATGTTGGCGCGTGTCGCCTTGATCTCCCTAGGCGGCACTGTTCTCGGCCCCGTCGGCCGCCTCAGCTGCTGGGAGCTGGGCTTCTCAGCAGGCCTGCTAGGCTGCTTGGCGGCGTGCTCCGGAGTTGTTGAAGTGCGGCGCCGCTTCTTGTTCTTCACAACGGTAAAACCCTCGTTGTCGTCCACGTCAACCATCTCGCTGTCGGCCCAGTTGAGCGAGGCCGGGCTGGCTGTTGTAGCGCTGGAAGAAGCAGCAGTCGGCGGCGCGGTGACGTCACGCGCGGCGGCCGGATTTACATGCACGTCGCCTGCCGGCGGATTTGCATGCTTTGTTTTTTCTTGATTTTCTTCTTCAGAATTCTTCTGAAAAGCGATTTTCGCTGATAACTCAGCACTGGTGTGAGATTTCGAGCTGAGCCTTTCAGGCTCATGAGCAGCTCGTTTAGGGCTTTCAGCCAATGTCACATTCGACACACCTTTCGGCATTTTTACACCTGCCAAAGGTGAAAAACGGCGGAGCTAAAAATTGCGTGGCCGCCCGATAGGTGTGTGTGTGTGTGTATTTTCTAAGGTCATCACGTTTTACGAGCCATAAAAGAGCAGTGTTGGTGGCTAATAAAGTGTCATAGCGCCATTTGTAGTATCGTTATTTATATCGAATGGTGATTTGATTGAGTGGGCGCGGGATGGCAACTTTTTCCTTCAGATTTGATGGCTGTTTACCGCTATGGGGTCAACTAGACTGTTATATAAGAAGCCACTTTTCATAGATTTAAAACATTTATTTAAGGAATGCGTTTTGGAAACGCTATGATAGATCGCCTGTGGACGTTCAAACGGTTTAGTAACTACATTTGTAATTTTTAAACTTGATCTGAGAGATATAAAAAGGCTGTAATTTTTCACGTAGCGGTCGTGCTAGAATGGGTGAAAATTCGCGGAGGAGTCGAACTAAAATGGATTGAAAATTTTTGAGAGTCGCATAAACACTTTTAGAAATTCGTTCTAGATATTGTCTTTATAACACGGTCGTTTTGTGATTGGCGTGGCCTGGATGATGACTTCCTGGCCATCCTGGCATTTGCCAAGACGCGCCTCTATAAGTACTTCCTTGGCGCGGAACTGAGGAGGGTTCAAAAAGACCCTCTCCTTGTCTGGAGGAGAACTCTCTCAAGGTGGGGAAACCTTCCTTGCAAAAGAAATTGGAACATACTATATATATTTCCTTACATTTTATTTATTCTTTAGTATATATCACCCCTTAATTTCATCAGATTTTTTTCTGTAATAATTGATTAGAAAAGTCAATGAAATTGTTTGAATTGTTAAATTTTCGTTTTGTGAATTTTTGTCAATTTCAGTGCTACCTCTCTGCGTATTCTCTGAGCCTCTTAGTTACAAAATTCACAGCTTTAGACAATCCACCCTCTATTGAGAAACCATGTTCAGGAGAGACCGGGAGCATCCCTGTTTACAAGCAATTTCAAAGGTTCTACTGTGTGCGCGCATTGTGTTAATTATAATGGTTAAGAAAAATATTAATCCATCCTGACAATAAGATAAAGACGACTGCCTTGGATACCAGATAGCCTGAAAAACTTATTGATGGCGAAAATGGAAAACAGAAGGCCAATAAAAATGGTCATTTTAATTAGTTAGAACTTGGCTGATAGTTAAAAAAGTACGCAGTTATTAAATAAATACAATAAGTTTCTGGAGACGAATTTTTTTTTTCACTTTTATTAATGTAATTTCAAGCTTTCGGGCCTATCTGCCATTATTTATTAATATTCGTTTTTGTACTCCTGTAGTAGGGCAGAGATGCCCAAAAGTTTGAGATTACATTAATAAAAATGAAAAAAAAAATCTCCAGAAAAACTACAAAAACTATAACAGCGTTTTTCCATATCTCAGGCCTTGGAGATGTTTCTAACTTTTTTTGTAACGAAGTCTACATAGTTTTTTTACCTGACTAACAGCCACCCAGAAGTCCAACCCCTCCTCTACGTGGCGGGCGGGAGAAGCAGCACAAGTAAGGGACTGCCCTGTAGGGCGAAGTACGATGTCGTGAGCCCCGAGCCTCTACGGTAACCGTGAACAGAGAACTCTGAAATGTAGCTGACTAACGGGGCAATGGCACCCCCCTTTCCACGGAGTGAACAAGACACCACCACCACTTGACTAACAGTCCTGTGAGTTTGGGATATTAATTCTCTCTTTCTCTGTGTTTTTAATTATCTTTTACCACATGGATATACATTATTGATTTTCGATTTAACAGAAAGCAGGGAATTTCTACCCTTTTCAGCAATCTGAGAAAGTCTTGTAAAAAAGAACTGAGAAACACCATAACCAGAGCAAGCAAGAAACAAGAAACCTAAATAAAAACGCACACAGAGTCGGCATCTCTAGGCATCACGAACGTTGATCTCGAGGACCACGCCATCACCATCTCCTCAGCGGCGAAGCACGCGATCTACGTTTTCTTCGTAGATCGCGAAAATGCGTGGTATCGCTGGAGACCCGTTGGCGATACTCCACCAAACTCTGCAGCGGTGTCAGAGGCGCCATATTCATTGTACATAGTATCATGCATATATATACGAGGTGTGTTCAAAATGTATCGCGACTTTTGTGTTTTTCAAAAATTATTTATTTTTACATGAATACCTATTTTGTCCCCTTCAAAGTAATCCCCATGAGATATTATACACTTGTGCCAACGGTTTTTCCAATCTTCGAAGCACTTCAAAAAATCATTTTTTAAAATCTTTTTCAGCTCCTCCTTCGATGCCGTCTTTATCTCGTCAAGCGTAGCGTAACGTCGTCCTTTCATGGGCCTCTTCAGTTTAGGGATCAAGAAAAAGTCACAGGGGGCCAGATCTGGGGAATACGGTGGCTGCGCGGCATCATTAGTGTGTTGTTTTTGGCCAAAAAGTCGCGCACAAGCAACAATGTGTGAGCAGGGGCGTTATCGTGGTGCAAAAGCCAATTTTTGTTCTTCCACAAATCCGGGCGTTTCTGGCGGATTGCTTCGCGCAAATTGCGCATAACTTGCAGGTAATATTCCTTATTGACCGTTCTACCCTGTGGCAAGAACTCATGATGCACCACGCCCCTGCAATCGAAGAAAACTGTCAGCAAAACTTTCACATTCGACCGAACTTGGCGCGCTTTTTTCGGTTGCCAAAATCTCATTTTGGTTTCCACGTCATAACCATAAACCCACGCTTCGTCACCAGTTATGACCCTCTGGAGCAAATTTGGGTCGTCGCGGACAGAATGTTCATGCGATGCTGTTTTTGGTCGCAATTGAGCAATTTTGGTACGAATTTCGCGGCGACCCGTCTCATGCCCAAATCATTGATAAAAATCGAATGGCACGAGCCAATCGATATGTTTAGGTCCTCAGCAACTTCTCTAACGGTGATTCGACGATTGGCCAATATCATTTTCTCCACTTCATTCATTTTTTCGTCTGTTGTTGAAGTGCACGGGCGTCCGGCACGCTCTTCGTCGTTCACATCTTCTCGGCATTCTGAGAACATTTTGTACCACCGATAAACGTTGCTTCGGTCCAAGGTAGCTTCTCCGTATGCCACAGTCAACATTCGGAATGCATCCGCGCACTTAATTTCGTTTTTCACACAAAATTTGATACAGGTTCTTTGATCCATTTTTTTTTTAATAGGTCAAAATCGAAGACGATCCAAAACACCTGCAAGCAAAGCAGCTGTCAAAAATTAAGTGAACATTCAAAATGGCCGAGCTTGTCGGCATAAGTGAGAGACATGAGTACCAACATAAAGCCACAAAAAGATCAAAATTCGAATATACGTAACCCGCGAAAATTCAAAAGTCGCGATACCTTTTGAACACACCTCGTATATATATAATTTCTTTTATTAAAATAGTGCTGACTGTGCACTTTTGCATGTATTGACAAGATGTCAATAAAATTATTTTAATTGTCAATTGTCTAGGCATCACGAGAGTATTAAATATGAATAAGAAACAAAGACCCCAGATGACTAACTTATCAAGACATAGAGCGACCTCCAATTTGAGCGCAGCAAAGCGAAATGCCACTATTACAATAGCGCTAACAAATACCAGAGACTCATTTTGGAATCTTATGTTGCGTTAATTATAAGGAGCAAGATGTTTTATTTTTAAAACAAAC
Source organism: Cordylochernes scorpioides (assembly GCA_030710605.1). Lineage (NCBI taxonomy): Eukaryota > Metazoa > Arthropoda > Arachnida > Pseudoscorpiones > Chernetidae > Cordylochernes > Cordylochernes scorpioides. Next base: position 21,033,778 of record CP092884.1, on the reverse strand, counting down.
AATAATTAATTACAAAGACAGCTAATTAAATGGCAAAGTAAGTTTAACAACTACAAACACAAACATTCTCCAGGGAAACAACAACAGATTTTGGTCAAAAGTAAAAAAAAAATAATGTCAAATAATTTATTTATTTTTTAATTAAACAAAAAATTGGAGTGAGAGACTTAAGCATTATATTATTATAATTAAAAATTGTAATAATTATTTGTTGTAATGTGTTTATTTTTATATAAATCATAAAATAATATCTTTACAGACCTTACTGCAACGATGAAAATTATTTAATGAGATGGCTTGACTCATCAGTGATGAGCCCTCTCAGAGGTTTCATCGCGGACTTAAAGTCGTTAGAGTTTATTTTTTATTTTTTTTTTATTGTCACTCTATTAATGTTTGAAGACTTATCATCATGAACTGGTGCCTTATACATCATACTTTGGTCAAAGATTTATCAAAAAAAGCTTCAGTAAAAATAATTTTAAAAATTGATGATTATTTTCAAAATTTTATCTTAGAGCATATAATTGTTTATTCTTCTAATGCATTTTGTATTTTTACCCAAAGGCACATTATCCATTGCTGCTAGTGCCTAGTTAATATTCCTCCAAAATATAGGGAATTATAGTAGTATCTTCATCAGAAATGTTAAACGACAAAAAATTATCTGAAAAATGAACATTTGGTCGTTCATTTCTATCATCAACGTCATAATTATCTTCATTTTTTTATGGAATTTCCATTAAACGAGCTATTATCTTAGAATTAATGACAGCTTACCTGTTTTTTTTTCTTCAATATAATATATTGCTATATGGAAATCTTAAACATCACTTCACATGATTTATTATATTTATTAAAGAATGTTACATAAAGCGAAAAATTAAAAAATAAAAATCACCTGCTTACCTATTTAAAAAATAAAAAATATTTTAAATAATTATGGATATAGCTCTTTAAAGAATATTTTTGACACAAGTTTTTAAAAAGAGCAAAATAAGCTTGAGATTTTTTATTTTTTTTTAGACCAAAAGAATGGAAAAGCGCGCCAAATTTAAAAGATTTTCTTTAACGGCGAAAACTGCCAAAGTCCTCTTCTGGAACGGAGAATATTTCAAAATGGCCATTAGTAGTGCTGTGTTATGGCATGGTTGAAATATTGTTACATATCCGCTGCACAATGTAACAAGGTATGATATTGAAAAAGTTTAAAGTAACGTTAATCGCTAGAAAGAAAATTAAAGTCATGCTAGGTGGTAGGAGATTCGAACAAGCCAATCAGATAACCGAATTCATTGCTATCGAAGGATGGCAAATGTGCAGAAGAAATAAAAATACTATAGTTCTGAAGATCATTTGTTGGTTGGAAGTTGATTCAGAGAAAAACACAGACACATCAACCAATAGTTTATCTCAATTCCCGACGTTTCAGTGACCTTCTGCCACTCTCTTCACTGAAACGTCGGGAGTTGAAATAAACTATTGGTTGACGTAGCTGTGTTTTTCTCTAAAAATCCTATAGTTGCAATCTAAAAGAAGAAAGAAGCCGCTAAAGAGGGGGAGCTTAGTCAAGAGTTAAAGAGGAAGCGGGTGAAGACTGATTTCGAATTTGATTGTTGTATGGGTCGGAGACGTGATTAACAGGAAAGGCATAGAAAAGAATATTAGAAATATGGATCTGGAGGAGTCTGGAAAGAATAAGGTCAGCTGATAGGATCATAAATGAAGTCTTGAGAAGATTCGAAAAAAAAAAAGGGGGGGGGGGGGGGGGTCTTAGGGGCTTAGTCAAGAGTTAAAGAGGAAGCTGGTGAAGACTCAGATTTGGATTGTGGTAATGCTGTATCGGTCGTAGACGAGGTCAATGGGAAAAGTAGAGGAAAGATGATTGGAAGAATTTGAAATATGGATATAGAGGAGAATATCAAGATGGAAAATTGTTGATGGTCATCAGAAAAAGAGAGAGATAAACATTATTTGGAACAGATGTTCATAGAAATTAAACTGGTGAAGAAAGTTCTGGAAGGTAAAATGAATGGAAAAGGAATGGTAGGAAAAAGAACTGATGGACTGGATAGAAAGAAGCTACGAAAAACAAATAAAGAACTCAAAATTTAGAAGCCACCGGATATCAGGACCTGCTCAAGAACATAGAAACTGAAGATGGAAATTTTTATTTAAATAAAACATGGATATAAAAATCTCTACACACAAAATTGAAAAATTCCCATCAAAATTAAAAAACCTACAATTAAAATTGGCAAGGTTGTAATTAAGGTTGAAATGCTATATTTAAGATTTTTACTTTGACATTTTTTACATTACACTACACATAACACTATACATAATTTTAATTGTAAACTTTTATATTATATAAGTTATTTAAATATATATGGAGATTATCACATATTTAAAAATTCTCTTCTAAAATCAAAATATTTATTTTTAAAAACTCGTATCATTAAGAAAGGTTTAAAAAAAAATACTGTATCTAATAAATATTAATGCGATTTTGAGATTTTTAAATATTTTATACCATCTAAATATTATTAAAAAGAAGGGCATGGGTGAATATATAATTTTATTTTTTATTACCCAAAAGATTTCTTCATTAAATCGATGGAATTAAATTTCTACCACATACATATACGCTATTAATTATGTATAATGTAATTCCACATTTTGAAAATTGGCTAAAAGCTTTTAATGCCATTTTAATAAATTACTTAGGGAGATGGGAGGACGAAAAATACAAGGGAAGGAATAGAAGGGGAGGAATTTTTTTTCTTCATAGAGTTTATTAAGGTTAAAATTTAAGATTCATTTGGCCATGGGAGGTTAGCAATTATGCAAATTAATTTAACTAGAATTTCCATAGCGTTTTTATCGACGGTCTACTTTTTTGGGGCCTCTGCAACTTTACTAATTTCATTTATTATCTTTCAGATCTTTTAAAATTAAAGAGAAAATAAATCTCACAAAACTATTTTTTTTTAAATTCTTTTTACGGTTACTGAATATTTTATAAAATAATAATAAAATATATATTGTATCAAAATTTTTTTTCAAAAATCTTTTAAAAATAAAAATATCTTCGTTTATTTATTTTTTATTTTTTTTTTAGAAAATAAAAAATATTTATGGTAGAATAATGGCGGAGTTTTATTCTGTGAACAAAAGGATTTTTTTCGATTATCAAGCATTTTAGAAGACATTAAAATGAACATTTTCTTAAATTTCAATCTATTCAAAGTTAAAAATGAACTCATTATAACTCTTTAGGTAATTGATTTTCATTTTTTAGGAGTCAAAAGCACTTGGATATTCGAGTATTTTAAAAATAAGTACATAAAAAAAATTGAAAGTATGAAATCTGATAATTTTATATGAAGAAGTCTTACGTTGTAGTAGGATAGAAAATCTCAAGATGATTTATCAAATAAAAGATACTTTAGCAGATACTCAATAAAAGGAATATGCTGTAGTAGGTTTAGATATAATATTATTTTTCATAGAATTATAGCAAATGTGAAATGAAACATTTTGGTTTTCAACGTTTTCAAAGCTTCAAAAATAACTTTAAAGATGCATAAGATTTTTTTTCAAACATGGTGACTGTGTTCCATTTGAGCCTTCATAATCGAAATTATGATCTCCAAATGCCTTAACTCTTAAATGGACAAGTTTTATTCATTCTCTTTTTCCACTTGACTTTCATCCAGATCATTCTTTGGCGTCACATATTTTTCTTTCTAAAGAATAACTAACTAGATATTCCTGTGTCATTTATATTTAGTGATAAACTATTTATATATGAAAGATTTTTACAGTTCATCAGAAATCATGGTAATTTTGGAGAATTTCTGGCGAAAATCGGGGCAACGGATGCTTCTGTGGAAAAGAAAACCAAAACTCAATTCATTTATTAATAGAATGTCCAATCTTTCACAGCTACAGAAGTAATCATAATATCCCATCGAAGAAATGTACGAATTTGTATATAACAAAGACACCTATGTAAAATTCAATAATTTTTACAAATTCATTTTAGATTTTCTTTTCTGTTTGAGAAACCAACCTTTCTCAGTTTTAATTTTGTTTTTAGTTATTTTTAGTTTATTGAATTGTATATAAATGAATTTTATATAAGTTGCTAAAATGTATTTAGGCGCAAGTATCCCAAGCTGGGATATCGTGTCCGATATGTCAAATAAAATAAATAAAAGGCTTTCCCCTTATTTTAACCAATTGGTAAGATATCCAGTTATAGATCTTTCAATATATTCTAGAAAAAAAAACTTTATTCAAGCAGAATTTCTGAAATAATAACTTTTAAAACACGAAAATATCTAATATATGAATGGCGAGGTCTTTTGGTGTATGTCATCATCATCATCATGTGCCATATTCGATCCGAAGATATCATGGTCATGGTGTTTTATCCTCCTTCATTCTGGGCCTTCCTCTTTAGTAGCATCCCTCCACTCCATGTAGAGGATTCAATGATAGTACTTTTTAAATAAGGGATAAATTTATACGATTAGTGAACTGAATTTGAAACATAATTGGGTAGGCTTGGCTCATACTAGTGTTGAACTTTCAATTAATTATATCCTAGATAATTTTAGAAACATGCATTTCAAAAACTATTTTTAAAAATAATAATTTATTAATCAACCAGGCGCGATATTGAAATATTTGCGCCTAATACATAGGAAACAAAACAGCAAACAAATTAGAACTTAGAATTAAATATTTACAAATTTACATGCATTATTCTACAGAGTTCATAAAATTCATATAGACAAATTGGCTGAGGTGAAAGAGTTAGATAATTTAAATCAGGGAACAAACGATGTCTCACTTCTGCAAAGTTCGGAAAGTCGTAGATGAGGTAAAGAGCAGTTTGTTCAGTTTCTCCGCAGGAACAATTTGGTGTTTCTGATAGTCCTCTTTTATGTAAGCATTTCTGGAATTTTCCGTGTGGTGTGACAAATTGAGTGACTATAAAATTTGGATGAAACTATGTAGGAATTACGTCTGGAAAAATAGTGCGAATTGTGTAATTAGCATTATCATTGGATTGATACAAAACTTTTGATTAACATGATAATAGATAAAAGATATTTTCACCCCAAAATTATACTCAGGATATTGGATTGAAGACTAGTGCATTCTTTACTGTTCTCGGATTCAGGAAGAAAAACAAAAATCATGTCTATTAGCGTAAAAATTCTAAAATTTACAAATTAGTCTATGATTCGTTGTCCGATGAGGGCTTTGTCTACTTGCACTACCAGTTCTATAGTTCATTATATAGAAAAGATTGGAATATCATTAAAAATAAAAATATATAGATATATAGAAGACATGTAGTAGTTTTAATGGCTCATACCAAGGCTGTGTACAGCTGATTGCCTATTTATTTATTGTTACTCTAACTATTATATGAATTTTATATTCTTTGACTGCGGGACGAACATATATAAGACGAAGTGTCTTAATAAAGGGCTTTTTCTGTTGATAACAGGTTGGTAGACCTAGGTATCTATGTAGTAGATGTTGAAACAGTCGAAGTTGAATGGTACCTCCATCACGACAGAGATGTCACGACAGGCAGGGACATCTAATGACAGCTATTATTCCTCACATTGATATGTATCAGCCACCCCTTTGTCTCTATAATTGATTCATCCTTTGTTTGTTTCCCGACACGGCGCAGCATTTCAACCAACCTCATTCAGCTGCTTTTTTAAACCCGATGGACAGCCTCGCACTTTTTTTTTTTCTTTCTCTACTTTCTACATCCTATCTCTCAATAATATCTCTTTCCTTTTTTAAAACACTTATATACTATCTCTTTCTATTTTATTGTTTCAAAATAGATTTTTAACTGATTCCAACCAATATTTTAATCAACCTCATTCAGTTGCTTTTTTTAAAACCTGATGGAGAGCCACGCAATTTTTTCTTTCTCTGCTTTCTACATCCTATCTCTCAATAATATCTCTTTCCTTTTTTAAAAACACACTTTCTCTTTTATTGTTGCACACAAAGTATATTTTAAACTAATTTCCTTTTTCACTGTTGTTAAAATCAACAAGCAATCCGGAGTTAAGTTTATTTTATTATTTTTATTTCTCCTGTATAAGTTAGTTTGAAGTTATACTTCTAGGTGCTCCTGTTGAAGGGCATGTTAGCCCGAATGCTAGATAAAAGAAACATATTCCCAAAAATAATAATTACCATTTTTATAGGCTTAAGGATCTTCGCGGTGGGCCTCGAGGACCATGACATCACCATCTCCTCAGCGGCGCGGCGAAGCATGCGATCTACGTTTTTTTCGTGGATCGCGAAATGCTTGGTATCGCTGGAGACCCGTTGACGATCTTCCATCAAACTCTGCAGCGGTGGCAGAGGCGCCATGTACATATTCATTGTACATAGCAGATATTTTATTATATTTTTTATTTTCTTTCTTTTTTTAAATTATTTTTTCATATCTACTTGAATAGTGCGGACTGTGCACTTTTGTCTATATTTTGACGGGATGTCAATAAAACTATGTTATTTGTTATTTCTCTCTCTCTCTCTCTCTGTTAGTGGCTAAAATTTCTTCTTTAAGCGTCTTTATTTTATTTTTTTATTTCGCTTTCTACGAAAGTAAATGCTGTAAATAAGTTACGCTTCAAATTTTTATTACCTCCATTCTTCAGCTGGGGATTTTTTTAAAAGGACGAAAGATCTTAGCAAAGGCTTACGAATGCTTGTATCATATGTAAATAACAGTGTTTTATTTATTTTTATTTATTTTGTATTTTTTCCTCGGATCTGTTTATTAGCTTAATTGTCTTAATTATGATGCATTAGCGCGCCATCTGTTATAAGAAATATAAACTATTTATATGTTCTTAATCATGTTTTCCTGTATATAAATTTCATTATTACCATTAAATGTGATTATCTTTTACTCCTTTTTTCCATTTTCAGAAACTCCACTGTAAATCCATGTATAAGAAATGTATTTTCCTCGGGTTTACCCAGACCAATCTATTTATGAGATTGATGTATTTTTTAATTAGTTTTTTTCTTGTATATATACACTGGTCCGCAAAATTAAAGGAACAACATATTTTTTTTCATTTATCTCAAATTTTATTGAACATTTATCAATGAAATTTTATACACAAATTTATTATTCCATTATTGATTAGAATACCCGAAATCAAAGAATTCTAACACGTATTTTATGCAAATTAATATGGGGGGTGAGCGCCTTTAACTGATAGACAGGCTCTACATCGGCGACCCATACTAAGAATTAGGGAGTTTATCAGCTCCTGTGGAATCAACGCCCACTCTTGTGGTAAGGCTGTTTCTAGCTCATGACTGTTTCTAGGAGGGGGTTGGAGGGATGAGATCCGCCGTCCTAGGTTGTCCCATACATGCTCAATGGGATTTAGGTCTGGGGATCGAGCTGGCCAATTCATCCGAGCAATTGCATGGTTTTGGAGAAAAGTGTCGACCACACCAGCCCTATGTGGACGGGCATTATCATCCATTAGAAGAAAGTTTTCTCCCATTTCCAATGCTTGAGGCATCACATATGCTGCCAAGATCTCGTCCCGATACCTCTGTCCAGTCAGGGTTCCTTGTCGAAAAATATGGAGTGCTGTGCGACCGCCCAAGAAGATTCCAACCCAGACCATAAAACCTTGGCTTCTGTAGGGATCCCTTTCAACCATATTCCGGGGATTATTTCTGGTTCCTACCTCTCTCCAGACAAAGACACGACGAGAATAGCTGTTTAGAAAGAATCTGGACTCATCAGTGAACATTACACGCCTCCATTCATCTGGATTCCAGGCGACATGTTGTCTGCACCAAAGTTTCCTTGCTCTCTTTTGAGGTGGTGTCAATGGCACACAGATTATGGGTCGTCGAGCATAGAGGCCCTTCTTGTGAAGCCTTCTGCGTATTGTATCAGTTTATACTAAGACTCCTGTAGCTGCATTGAGGTCACTTCGTAGCGATGCTGTCATTCTTCTATTGCGACGCACAAGGAGACTCAAATAACGGTCTTGATTTAACGTTGTGACCCTTGTCCGTCCTTGTCCGGGTGTTCTGGCAACATTAGCTGTCGTTTTAAATTTTTTCCAAAGCCTTGTGACAACGTTTCTTGTCACTCCAAGCCATCTTGCTACTTCTGCCTGTGATTGGCCTGCTTCCATCCTTCCAATAGCTTGCCATTTTTTTCTTGTGATAAATGTTGTCTATAAGCCATGAAAACTTTAAAAAACAAAAAGGTTCAATAAAAATCTAGTGGAGCGTAAAATTAGGACGCTTTGAGAAAGACTCAGGCACGTGCTGGAGGCGGAGTCAACGTATTTTGCATATTGGGAACAACTTCATTTGTTTTTCTGTTTCACATACTCTCTTAATTCATGGAAGCTTCTGAATATACCAAAAATTGATATATATCCCTTGATATAACTTTTCTTTTTCTTAAACATGTGTTGTTCCTTTAATTTTGCGGACCAGTGTATATTTCATTATTATCATTAAATGTGATTAGCTTTTACTTTTTATTATTTTAATTTGCAGAAAGAGACTCCTCGGTAAATACATGTATAAGACTAAGTATCTTATTCTATGTGTGTTAGTGGCTGAACCCACGTGAATCCTGTTATCATTCCCTCATTGCTTGAACCTACGTTGAGAGGTATTTTGGGATATTGCCCCAGTACCCTGAGAGGCTACCCAATTACCAAGTGCCCATAAAAGTACTGAAGGAGTGAGGTCTTACAAAAAGTCCCATCTTCTAAGAAGGAAAACTCCCTTCCTGGCGCTTCCACGTGGCGGAGCGTGGACAAGGCCCTAGAGAGGCTAAACCAGAAGGGGACGAGCAGAGACCGGGATAAGTCTCCAACTCCATCCTAACATGGAGGAGGGTCTAGATTTCCCTTGAAGTTGGAAACAGCTTCTAAAAGAACCTACTATTAGGTCAACTGTATATGGATGTGGAAGACTAGGACAGGGGTCGGCAAAATGCGAGCCACATGCGGCTCTTTGGATGTGAAGCTACAGCTCTTTATATTGCCACGTGGAAAATTAGGGAAGACAAAAACTTCAGGAGTAGACAACAATTTATTTAAGAGAAGGACAAACTATATGAAAGGTAAACAAAAGATAAGCCACGAGGGGAATTTACAGAGTAGCAAAATATAAACATGAAAATGACCACTCTGTTGATAAAAATAAAAAATAATAAATACTTGGTTACATAGATTCTTCCCTATGGGAGCTGTGACCCACAGCTATCAATTATTATAGATACTGACATGGATCTGACGTGCTTCTGCCAAGGATTCCATCGTAGTCATGGAACTTTGTCTCTAGTACCTTTGCATCCTTTTTCTTGCGGCGTGAAGAGCGGCTTTGTCGTCGTATCGTCTATAGGGACATCGTCATCTTCGAGAGAAGTCTTGGCTTTAGCACGGCGGTGGAATCCTGGAGTCAGTCTCCGAAAATGTAGATCACAGCACCCATGGCTTCAAGGTCTTCTCGGCGATCTTCAGTTTGTCTTCCCTAACTTACCCAGCATCTCCACCAAAATGCCACGTGGAAAATTAGGGAAGACAAAAACTTCAGGAGTAGACAACAATTTATTTAAGGGAAGGACAAACTATGAAAGGTAAACAAAAGATAAGCCACGAGGGGAATTTACAGAGTAGCAAAATATAAGCATGAAAATGACCACTCTGTTAATAAAAATAATAAATACTTGGTTACAATATAGTTCCATACGAAAATATTATTTATGCGAGTGCTATTTATTGTTCGCAAGAAAAAATGTGTGGCTCTTTAAAAACTTTGAAATTTTGTAAATTGCAATTTTTGACTCTTCCGACTCAAAAGTTTGCCGATCCCTGGGCTAGGGGAAACGCCATCGCATTGTTTTCTTAATGAAAATTCTCAATAAATGGATCAACGGTACCAAGAAAACATCTTGCCAACATTCTACGGCTATCCCTCACCTTAGAAGCCTGATTGTGAGAATGCACACCAGTCTTAAGATGGAATCACATGATATATTAAATGGTCAAATGACCAAGTTTATCTTCACCAAGAAATCAGTAACTAAAATATTCATTAAATCCCTCTGGGAGTACAAAAAATCTCCCTAAAATTGGATATCCGCCGTAAAAATAACACTTTAAAAACAATTACTACTATCTACTCCGTTAGTTCCAAGAGAGGTGTTTTAAATTAGATTTGGGCACAAGGAGCCTGTTCAGGCCTTTGAAATATGTCCAGTGGAGCTTGTGAAGAAAGAGGTAAGTGCAAAGAAAGGAAGCCACCAACAAAGAGAGCTAAATAGATTGGAAAGAAGAGGATTGTATTCGTAATTCAGCCTTTGTTGTCGGGTGTGTGGTAGCAGGTGAGGTGGCTAATGGCATTCCCCAAGGTGAAGGCTACAGACTTCTATCTGCCACACATTAGCAAGACTGGAATGTTTCTCCAGAAAACATTCCACCACTGCGCAAGATTATGTACAATTGAAGGATAAAAATTACGTGAACTGCTCGTGGATAGAACCAAAGATTGGTTTCAACCAGTTCTTCTCGAATGTTTTTCTTTTTCTCTAAAATGCAAGTTCACTATATAAAATCATAAAAAGTTTCTCAATTCTGATTAATTGTTCCCAGATGTTATATTTTCCAATATGGTCTATAATTCTTGAAAATTTTAATTATTTGAATTTATTTCCTTTTTCTCCCCTTCTTCTTTTTCTTTCAGGAACCATACTTTCTAAAGGGTCACGAGGCAATCGTTTCCTCTCATGTCCTAGTCAATTGCATTTTCTCCCTTAGTTACATATTTCACAAAATATTAAAATACCTTTCAGATAAAATTAAGATAGTTTCGTGTGGATATCTGAAAAATACGAGTATTTTTTTACAATGTTTGCTTTAACATTTTTGTAAAGAAACCTTTATACCTTAGTTTCGGAGAGACTAGGTATTTGAATTGAATTGTTTAAGCTCATTCTACAAATAGTGTGAATAAAATACTTATAATTTGAATGCCAAAATTGTATATCACATAAAGTATGCTAAGTAACACTAATGTAAGCACTAGACAATGCTAAGTAGCGCTTACGTGGGCGCTAGGCAATGCTAAGTAGCTGCAACGTAGGCGCTAGGCAATGCTAAGTAGCTCTAACGTGGGCACTAGGCAATGCTAAGTAACGCTAACGTTGGCGCTAGGAAATGATAAGTAGCTCTAACGTGGGCGCTAGGCAATGATAAGTAGCGCTAACGTGGGTGCTAAACAATGCTAAGTAGCTCTAACGTTGGCGTTAGGAAATGGTAAGTAACGCTAACGTGGGCGCTAGGGAATGCTAAGTAGCCCTAACGTGGGCACTAGGCAATGCTAAGAAGTTATAATGTAGCATGTTAAACAGAGAATTATAGTAGCATTTAAAATTAGGCAATTTATTCTAAGTGGGTATATGAGAGCGTGGTTTAGCAGAGACAAATACTATATTGTCACGAAGATTCCAAAAAATATTTATTTATTATTTTTAGCAAAGTAACAAAAAGACAAAGATAACTCTTCCACATTCAAGGAAAGCAAACAAACAAACTAAAAACAAAAAGTAATTAACAAAATTTACATATTTTATATTTGTACAATTAAAATTTACATACAAGGTGGGATCAATAAATAAGGTGAATTATAATTTATATAAAAAAATAAGAACGATATTAAAAATTAGGACTTGATTTATTCAAAATAATCACCTTGGCTTTCTATACATCGTCTCCATCGTTCTGGCAACTTGTAAATACCCTCTTTATAGGCACTCTTAGGAAGCGTGTGAAAAAAATCTTGCACCACTTTCTAGACATCTTCATCCGAGTCAAATCGCTTTCCCTTTAACTCCTTCTTTAGTAGTCCAAAAAGGAAATAGTCAGAGGGGGCTAGGTCTGGACTATATGCAGGATGTTCTAAAACTTCAAAACCTAATTTAATGATTGTAGATACAGTTTTACATGATGTATGCGGCCTTGCATTATCATGAAGGAAGAGAACACCTTTACTAAGCTTCCCTCTTCTTTTGTTTCTTATACCGGGCTTAGATTATTTACAAGAATGTCACAATAAAGGTCGCTGTTCATACGTTGCCTATGGTAAAAATGGATATTTTTCTATCCTCTAAAATTAAGTTTTCAACCGCATTTATCGTGCTTGGCGTCGCTGTAACACTTGGTTGTCCAGGTCGCTCAATATCGGTACATGTAATTCGTTCATTTTTGATCTCGTTAACCCATTTATAAATGTTTTTTGAGACAAACAAGACTCACCATAGATAATTTTCATTCTTTGGCATATTTGAGATGTTTGAATACCTTCTGCATTCAAGAAACGAATAACTGCACGTTGTTCAAGCGTGGTGCAATCCTTCAAGGGAGCTTCCATTTTAGTTTATTTATAAGTCTCGCGCCGCGCGTGGAAAAAAGAACAGAACACCTTAAATAGTCTCTCGATGTTATATTTTAATATTCTGTGGTTTAAATTATTTTTGCTTTTTTAATTTTTAAGAAATAAGATAATTCACCTTATTTATTGATCCCCCCTTGTATATTTGAAAAACTGTCGCATTACTCCTCCCAAAAAAAAAAAAAAGCAGAACCTCGCTGTTTACAGATAATTTACAGGATTAGGATATTTGGTGTCTTGCTCTGGCTCTTGTGGTTGGACCAAAGTGTTGGGTGGGACTACGGGACGGTGTCTCCTCTGCTGCTTGATCTATAGTAGCATATTGGTCTTTCGGATCTTTATACGGCTTCATGCACAGGATTTGCACAACATCCTTGACTTTACATCTTTTTGATGTTGGGTTAAAATCTTCGACCTCATAGGTGACGTCAGATAGCCTACGCAACACCTTGTATGGACCGAAGTATCGCTTCATTAATTTCTCCGAAAGTCCAACCCGTCGGACGGGGATAAATATCCAGACGAGATCTCCGGGCTGGTAGTAAATCATCCGGTGTCGTGAGTTGTATCTCTCCTCGTCTTTCTGCTGCGCCTCTAATGTACGCAGACGAGACAACTGTCTTGATTCTTCGGCTTTTGTTATGAGATGGTCTACATAATCATCTTCGGTATTTTCGGGGCAGAATGGAAACATAGTGTCCAGTGTTGTCTCTGCTTCACGTCCATGGAGCAGGAAGAAAGGTGAGAAACCAGTGGTCTCCTGCCGAGCTGTATTGTAAGCAAAGGTCACAAATGGCAACACTTCATTCCAGCTTTTCTGCTCGACATCAACGTAAATTGAAAGCATGTCGCCTAGCGTCTTATTGAATCTTTCCGTAAGTCCGTTGGTCTGAGGATGGTACGCCGTGGTCATTCGGTGCATGGTGTCACATAATTTGATGATTTTGGAAACCACTCGAGATTGGAAAACTCGGCCTCGGTCACTAATAATTGTCCTAGCGGCCCCTTGTTTTAGAATTACTTCTTCTAAAAGAAATTTGGCTATTTCGATTGCCCCTGTATTTGGTAAAGCTAGCGTAATTGCAAACCGAGTAAAATAGTCGGTGCAGACTGCAACCCATTTATTTCCCATATTATATTTTGGAAACCGTCCAAGCAGGTCTATTCCGATTCTTTAAAAAGGTGCTTCTGCTGGGGTAATAGATATCAGACGTCCCGGAGGTTGCTGTGGGATAGACTTTCGTCGCTGACATTCCCTGCAGTGGGCAACGTATCTTTTTACACTTCTATAGAGGCCAGGCCAATAAAATCGACGACGGATTCTGTCATACCTTCTCATGAATCCAAGATGGCCGGCAGTCGGTGCGTCATGTAAGTGTTCTAGAACTTCTTGACGGAGATGTTTAGGAATGACTGGCAACCATTTCTTCCCCAAAGGGTCATAGTTTTTCTTGCAGAGAACACCTTGAACCAGCTGGTAGATATTTTCATTTGAACCTTCTGTTGAATTTCTTCGGCTCGTGATTATTCGAGCAAGATCAGGATCACATAGTTGCTCTGAGGGGAGGTCAAGCCGAGTGATCGCGCCCATATCGACTTCTAGAAGTGGGGCATCACCTTCCAAAGGGTTTCGCAACAGGCTATCGGCATCTTTGTATTTGTGTCCACTTTTATATATCACCGTAATGTCGTATTCTTGAAGTCGTAATGCTCATCTTGCAAGTCTTCCGGACGGATCTTTAAGACTGGCAAGCCAACAGAGCGCATGGTGATCAGTCACTACAGTGAAGGGTTTCCCAAATAAGTATGGTATAAATTTGGTAATGGCCCATACGACTGCCAGGCATTCCCTCTCTGTAGTCAAATAATTTCCTTCGGCTTTCGTTAAAGCTCGAGATGCGTAGGCAATGGCTTTTTCTTCTCCATTTTGTATCTGCACATGAACTGCTCCAATACCATAACCACTTGCATCGGTATGTAATTCAGTTGGACAGGTCTAGTCAAAAAGTCCAAGAACTGGGTCCGCTGTTAATGCCTCCTTCAAATTTTAAAAATATTGTTTCTGACCAGAACCCCAAGAAAACTTTGCACCTCCCTTCAACAGAATTTGGAGTGGTTGAGCTCTGTGGCAGAAGTTCTCTATGAATCTCCAATAGTAAGAACATAATCCCAGAAAGCTCTTAACATTGTGTATGTTCTTGGGTGTTGGGAAATTCTTTACGGCTTTTATTTTATCTAGGTCAGGCCGGATCCCTCTGTGGGATACACGGTGTCCTAAAATTTTAATTACTTGAGCAGCAAACAGACATTTATTTGGGTTCAGGGTAAGTCCAGCACTCTGCATGCACTGAAGAATTACCGTTAGTCTATTAAGATGTTCTTCAAAGGTCTCAGAAAACACTACGATGTCGTCCATGTAGCAGAGACACATTGTCCACTTATAATGTCGTAATAAATTGTTCATCATTCTTTCGAATGTCGCCGGGGCATTGCAAAGGCCGAATGGCATCACTTTAAACTGGTACAATCCCTCAGGAGTTATGAAGGCTGTTTTCTCCCGATCAGCCTCATCAACCTGAATTTGCTAATAGCCAGAATATAAATCCATAGATGAAAAAGTATTTAGCACCTTTTAGACAGTCTAACGTATCGTCTATACAGGGTAAAGGGTAAAAAAAAACGTCTTTCTTAGTGATTTTATTCAATCGACGATAATCAACACAAAAGCGCCAACTTTCATCCTTTTTCACCAGGACAACCGGGACCATGGGCTTTCCGATGGTTGGATAATATCGTTTTCCATCATCTTATCTACCTCTTCACTTATTATGCGACGCTCAGCAGGCGAGACTCTGTAAGCTCGTTGGCTGATGGGTGGATGATCTGCAGTCTCAATTCGATGTTTTATCTGGACTCCATCAGCGCCGCCCTTTCTTTGGCTGTTGAAAATAGTCGAAAATTGTCTAAGCAACCCTAGTAATTTTTCATGCTTTTCGCTTGTGAGGTCAGGGGAAACCATCGAAGAAAAATTTATTTCTCTACGTTCTTCGGTGGATGTTAAAGTTGTTTTTGAAGATGTCGCTTCCACGACACTCAAATAAGCTTCCTCCAAAGGTTCGGCAAAACCTATACATGTATTTCTTGGTATTATCTGTGCTTCGGATTTTCCATTAGCAAGCCATACCTTCCCCTGATTATGATGGACATTCACAATTGCAGCGGGTATAAATATTTCTTTACTCAATACGACATTCTTATTTCCAGTGATGATAATATCTGCATTTTCCATATCCTTCGGGGCTGACACGGCTATTCGAGCCATTGATCGGGCTGGTATGACATAATCACTTAAGGCAGTTAAGCGCCGAGGATCTGTAGGGTTAGACTCTTCTAAATATTGCTTTCAAAATATAATTCAGATCGTCCACAATTTATAACTGCTTGTGACGACTCTAAAAAGTCCCATCCAATGATAAGATCATGACTGCATTGTGGTAGTACTATGAATTCAAATGGAATCAACTTATCCTGGACGGTCACTCGAAGGATACATTTACCTAAAGGTTGTACACAATTTCCATCGTGACTTTCAGGGCAATATTTTTGACTGTAAGTAGCAGGCCTTTCTTAGATGGCGGCGGTAATTTTCAGAAATAACGGAATAGGACGCTCCAGAATCGACTAATGCACTTACCGGCTGGTTATCGGCCACTATGTTAAGGTAATTAGCTCTCATTTTAGCGACTGTTGGAGGATTTTCCTGACAAGCGGCCTCACCTCCTAGAAAGGTCGCGCCATTTAGTTTTCCACATTTCGGCGACTAGGAGATTGGCTAAGTCGTCTGTATGGCGTAGGGGATCTGTGGCGGCGAGTCGGTGATCGTCCTCGATTGGGGCTAGGGGATGAGCGTCTTGGGGTATTCTAGTTCAAGGCGTCTTCATGATTGATTGGTGTTGCTTGATTTCTTCCTCTGTCACGATATGAGTAGAAGACTGCTCTTCTTTCACGGTAATACCTAACAACATGCCCTGGACGTCCGCAGTGAAAACAGATTGTCCTGTTGTCGACTGTTCTCCATTCGTCAGTTTTGCGTTTAGGGAATTCCTGCCGTGGTCTCCTTCCCATCACACTCGATTCGTGTCTAATTTTACCATATTTCCGCCTTTCCCGCGTGTATTGTAATTCCAAATTTCTTTTTCTGCGTCATACCAAGACTTTTGATCAGCATTGTAGGACTTTTTATAAGGATATTTTATAATTGGTGCCAGTGTCTTCTCGGCTCTTAGGTAGACCTCCTCTTCTAGCTGTTTGGGGATGATGGGAGAGTCAAGTTCCGAAATCACATTGCTGATCTCTTCCTTTACTATCCTACGAAGGAGTTCCTCGATATCTCCGTTGCTATCAGTTGAGATGGAAGTGACGTTCATAATTCTCTCAAATTCTGGTTTTCCTATTATCTTTTTATCCAATGTTTCTATTCTCTTGCATTTACTGCAGAACTCTTCAACTGTTGCCATTTCTACAGGAAGAAGCGCCTGGTATATGTGTTCCTTCACTCCTTTCATGAGGTGTCCTAGTTTTTCATCCTCCGTCATCGCTGGATTGACCTGGCGACAAAGTCCGAGTATGTCCTGAATATAAGATTCAGACGACTCGTTCGCCTTTTGAGCTCGAGATTTCAGTTTGGCTTCGGTTTTTTGGACTAGATTCTCCCTGTCGCCAAACATTTAAGGAGCTCTTCTCTGAACGTCTGCCATGATGTGAGGTTTTTTTCTTCATTCTCATACCAGCGCTTAGCAGTATCTTCCAAAAAGAAGATGACATTGGCAAGACTCATAGAGTCGTCCCACCCATTATACCTGGCTGCCCTATCGTAGTCTTTCAGCCATTGATGAGGGCACTCCGATGTTTTCCCAGCAAAGTTAGGAGGATTTTTGGGCTGTTGCAGACAGGTGATGGGAATCCTGGGAGGTGAATGGACTTCTTGTTCGTTCTTGATGGGCATTTCTTGTTTCTTATTTTCCACGGGTAGTAGGCCCTGTATACGTCGACTTTTTCTTTTACTAGCCACCGTTTAGATTTACCGAGATACGAGCAGCAACTCCACCAAAAATGTCACGAAGATTCCAAAAATGTTTATTTATTATTTTTAGCAAAGTAACAAAAGACAAAGATAACTCTTCCACATTCAAGGAAAGCAAACAAACTAACTAACAACAAAAAGTACTTAACAAAATTTACATATTTTATATTTGTACAGTTAAAATTTACATATATTTGAAAAAC
The DNA here is from genome assembly GCA_030710605.1 of Cordylochernes scorpioides. Lineage (NCBI taxonomy): Eukaryota > Metazoa > Arthropoda > Arachnida > Pseudoscorpiones > Chernetidae > Cordylochernes > Cordylochernes scorpioides. The sequence continues at coordinate 21,015,988 of CP092884.1, read as the reverse complement.
AAAACTGTCGCAATATATATGATAGCCTGAGGGTTTCTTGATGTGGTGTGAAATCCTAGAGGGTCTCTCGCTTTACTGTGGTAACCGAGAGTGTCAAACCTGTAGTAACCGAGAGGGGCAGTCAGGGTGTGGAGAATTTTCCAGTACCTCTCTGCACCTTGGAAGGCCTTTAACAGTTCTCACAGAGTACAGGCAGTCGTGGTCGAGGCAGAGTGGAAGACTTTGGAATTTCCATACACAAAAAACGAAGGAACACAGTTGAACTAGGAAAGTTCCGTGAACAGATAAAAGTCGAGCTAGGAGCAAGATGGAGGTTTGAGAAGAATCTTACTGGTCGTCATGGTCGATTGTGGAGACCTTGGGGACATCTGACGAGGGCTCCCGCTGATGATGAGGTGACTCTGACTGATTATTTCTGGCCCTGTTGGAGGCTTATATATCTCTGCCGAGAGGAAGTATTGGGTTTCAGCGGATGCAACAAGGGCGTGGATCGGAAGATGTCATTGTATACTCTCAACGATTTCCTGGCAACGCCCTGACATCTTCTACATCTTTTAAGCCTCGTTTTTAGACTTTTAAATCCATCTTTTGCTTTAGCTCAACTCTTAATATATTACAGAGTTTTATTTATTTACCCTCAGTTTGTACAAAATACATTACATATGATGATGTAATGACACATGTCAATCATGCGTATAATTATTTACAGATGCTTTTCTATGAAAATCTTGTTATATTATATACAATATGAGTTTGCTGGTTTAAATTACCATATATATATATATATATAGTGTGTGTGTGGGGGGGGGGTGAATTCAAAAAAGGTTAACTAGTACGAAAATAGCCCTGATGAATAAAATAATTTAAATAAAAAAGAAGAACAGATTCACACACAAAAGAAGTAAATATGATTTATAAGTAAGAAAATTTTAATATATTGGAGGTTTGTAAAAACAGTCTTCTATAGAGAAAATTATTATACAATCCAACGCCATGACAAACAAACAAACAAACAGAACAATCTATCAAGTGAAATTATAGTTTCTAAAGTCCAAAACAAACAAGACATTTAGTGGTTAGAAACTTAAAACTACACAACTTAGATAAAGAATCTGTGTTTTATTCCCCGTCATCAATTCAATTCAAGACATCCATGACAATAAGGAAGATGCTAAATTACATCAAGGATATATAAAATAATTTAAATATGAGAAAGCGCATAGAGAAGATGATGATAAATGTGGCAACAGATTACTTATTTGGTAGACAAATAAATAAATCCCCAGCTTTATAAGCAAAAGCGGACAAAAGGGCCCCGTGGATCAATGTTGCCAGATGACCTGGGCTATTAACAAGACGTCAGCTGGAGAGGACACCTCTCTAATAGAGTCCCGACCCCCCCTAAAGATCCACCCCCCCCCCCCCCCCTCCCAAGGCCACGCCTCTTCATTCCTACTTATTTTCCCGTTATTATCCCAATCTTTTAAAATTATTTTTTCGTTTGATTTTTAAGACATCGCCCACTTTCTAATTTGTTTTTCTTTTCCCGCATTTCAATATTGACCTATCATAGAATCCCCCTACCAAATATCAGCGTTTGTTTGGGCAGTCCTGGAACATATTCAAGTTTAAGGTTGGCCAATCTATTAATTTTTTTCAATGTTCGAGGTCAAATTTGCAAGAGATTCTTTATAACGCATAGGTATATTCAACAAAGCTTCGATTTTACGAAAATAAAGTGGACAAATAAAAATAAGCATCATTATATTATATATCGATGAAATACCTTTAAAGCTTAAAATTATTACAAATGAAAGCCTCCTACATATTCCTCTATTTATAAACTGTTTGAAAAAAATAAACAATGCTTTTGATATTTGAAAAGAAAACTACGATGAATTATCTATCATTGTATACTTTTCGTCAATTCATCTAGCTATATAAAATATACTCTTGGACAAAACTTAAGGAAGTTGTATCTTTTATCAGGTGCGTTGATTAATTTCCAGAATGAAAAAAAAAATAATTAAAAACTAAATATTTTTCAAAAAATGCCCCTCTGCCTCAATAGGCCTGTGGCATCTTTTTTTTTTTTTTTTTTTTCCAATTGTCGAAGTAGGGGATTAAAATCTTCTTTTGAGAGGCTCCTCAAGGTTGCCTTCGCTTCAGCTTGTATCATATCAACGTTGGCAAATTTCTTCTAACTTAATTTTCAATTTAGAATAGAGGAAAAAATCATTGGGGGCTAAATCGTGGGAATAGAGTGGATGAGGGAGTGCGGCTGAATGCTTGGCCAAGAACTGCAAAACAATATGGGCTGTGTGATGACACAGTCCTACAGATAACCCGTGAAGCTAAGTCTTTAATTGAAAATTTTCTGTTAGATTTGATTAATTCATTTATTTGAGCTTGTTTTCCTCGCAACGTATTGTTCTTGGACGCCCAGTATGTTGATCATCGTTTACCTTTTCCTGACTTTTTTGGAAGCGTGAAAATCATTCAAAAGTTCTTGAACGGGATAAAGCAGTATTGCCAAAAGCTTCTTTAATCACTTTTTTTTAAATATAAAACAAAAATAAATTCAGATTAGCTGCTTTTCTAAAATGGCCATTTTGAAAATAGAAATACGAACCATACAAGGAAGTTGCTTTGTTCTTTTTTTAGATCAGCGCGTGCGTCACGAGACTGAGCCAGGTGTGGTCAAATGTCCATTATTTAACTATGTATAATTTTTTTCTCTAGCTCTTTTTAAAATTTCATTTTTAACCAGACTTGGAAATTAATGAACACACCTTGTATATTAGGATTCAGACAATAACTCTGAAAGCTATTTGATTGAAGACACACGAGATAACCGAGTGTGAACAAAATTGCCTCCGTCTCCTTCAAAAAAAAAAAAGACCACTGACGATATCAAATACTTTCCACTCCCTTAAGTTTTGGCTATTAGTATATATGCTGGTGACAATATTTTTCCATGCGCTGTTCGTTCACCTTCACTTTTACAACCTTCCAATATCAAATATATAAGAATGACACTTATACATCATTCTTGGTATTCAAACCTAAGCCCGACATCCCTGTAGGACCTTCTAAGAAATAATTATATCGGGTGGCTGAAAGTATGGTCCTATTAAATTTATGAACTTAAGAACAGTATTTAAAGCGCGTGGGCACGTGAATTCGTGGTGTTTCGAAAGGCTAATGTTAATAAACTGTGGGCTTAGCAAAGATTCCAACGTCTTTTATTTTAATTATGCGATCTTCACATCATCGCGCTATGATTGCGCACCTGACCGACGAAGGTGTTTGCCCTTCAGACATCGCTCGCCGGCTCAAGATCAACGCCAGAATTGTTAGGAGGATTGTAAAGCAATACCGGGAGCGAGGACATTATGGAGTGCTTCCAAAATCGGGCCGCCCAAGGACGGTCAGCACTTCTGCAACACAGAAGATCATAAAGAAGAGAATTGCCCGAAATGACGACGTCAGCATGAATCGCATCGCTTCTGACCTCGGAATCTCTAGGGAAAGAGTGCAGAATATCGTGAAATGCGACCTTGGACTTCGCAGCTATCGTCTTTACCGTGGGCGAACCTTTCCCGAAGCTGCAATGAAGAATCGCTTGGACAAGGCAAAGAAGTTGCTCTCAATGATCAGAGTGGGCCGGCGGCTTTCCGACATTGTGTGGACGGACGAGAATAGTTTCACAGTTGAAGTCGCCCACAACTCCCAAAACCACCGTCAGCTTCTGCTTCCAGGAAACAAGGCTTTCAGGAAACGTCGGGTGTACACGAGGCTCAAGTTCCAGAAATCTGTCATGGTCTGGGCCGGAGTCACTTCTGAAGGCAACACCCCGCTGGTTTTCATTGATCGAAATGTCAAAATGGACTCCTAATTCTATCAAGACGTCATTCTGAAGGATTGTCTGCTTCCATAGGCTCGACAACATTTCGCCGGTCGTAATATCGTACTCCAGCAAGACTGGGCCCCTGCCCATGGCTCCCAGTTGACGACAGCCTTCTGCCAGCAGCATTTTCCTTGGTTCTTGGGCAAAGACATGTGGCCTTCAAATTCTCCGGATCTAAACCCGATGGACTACTCCGTGTGGAGTTACTTGGAGCAAAATGTCTATTCTTCTTCCCACAAAAGTTTGGAGTCCATAAAGAAGCCCCGCAGCAAGAGTGAGCCAAGATAGACTTCAAGTACCTGCGGCCCACGGTGGAGTCTATCACTAAACGCCTCCAGGCCTGCATCTAGGCCAAATGAGTCCACTTCGATATGTTTCTTTGATAAATGGGTTAATTAATGTTAGTTATTATATATATGCTTTTTGAATTTTACAATTATGTGTTCATTTCACAAAGTTATTGCAAAAGGTTTTGAGGACTATACTTTTCAGCCACCCTGTACTTGGCATCATCTCAAGACTCAGAACTCCAAACATACACTGGTATTGAAAATAAATATTCAAAAAGGTAAGTTCGAAGGAGAGTTCGGGGATGTGACATAATTTGTATGCTCCAGGAATTGCTGAGTATATCAACTAAAAATAAGATGCGCTGGCCAGAGGCTTGAGTCTCCCCAGTGTTCCAAATTTGACTTCCTCTGGGGGATTTTGAGATTAGGTAGGAATGGCCGCAAAAGAAGCTGGATTTGTCTTAAGTCGGGTGTTCGGAATTTTCACAGTGAGGATTTGTAGACCTGTAGGCATCTCCAAGAAAGATCGTCTTGAAGAAAGAAATGTGAATTCTCAGAAACCTTACCTAGCACCATGTGTTTGAATGTTCATCAAGATTTGTTTTAAAAGTCAATGTAAATTATATATGTGATGTTGAATATAATACACTTACCAATAGGGAAATTTATTCAGAAAGTAAAAATAACTTATTTCTCAGTATATAGGAAGTGAGAGCATTTAAGCACGAATGTTTATTTTACACATAAAACAAACTTCTACGCTCTCGCTGATCAGCGGTGACCCTCCCAGCGATTTCGCCAATTTATCTCCCAGATATCTCCCTATTCATCTACCAGACCTCTTATTAGAGCTCAAATACTGTATTGGACAATTCTGATTATATATGCTGCAATGAAGGGTGGAATCTCAGAAATGGTATTCAAGAAAACTATGAGCATACGTTTTTGGACAGTAGAATTACATTTATAGCCACTGCAAACATCTAACACACTCATTTATAAATGAGGGACTCTAATATTCTATTTCAAAAATGAAAAAAAGATTCTTGAACAGAAAAGATTGCTCGGGCTATATTCCTATAAAATATTTATATTTATGAAAATTACTACATGTACATGTAATGATATTATATAGCATTTCTTTCTCCTTTAGTTTATTATATTCGCATTACAGCCTGTGGAAACACGTTATTGTCCGAAAGATATCTCTATAAACTCGTCGCCGTTAGCTTTTGTTTCTTCTTAGCAATGATATCCGCTGATTACTCCTATTGTAATTTAACCTTGAACAACAACAAAAAAAAAAAAAAAATTGGGAACGAAAAGTAATAAAACAAGACGTATAATATTAATGTACTTATCATTATTAAACTTTTATTATTGAAAGGAAAGCTTAGCTTTCTAGAATACGGTGTATATTGAGATAGTTGGGAACGAAAAGAACTTTCAAAAGAGTTCTCCAAGCCACAAAGAAAGCGGAACTACAACGTGAGCTACGGAGCATTGTCCAGCTGGGATGCAAATTTGTCCCCAGGACAATGTCATAGGATCCATAAATCGGCAGGCTGTCCTTGGTATCTTCCCTATTGTCCCAAGACATCGTCTGCATTCACGTCAGAGTAAACAACACTCAGCGAAGGTTGAATCGAACACTTTTAACAAAACAATAACTCTACTGGGATATCAAAATTACAGGATAATTGTTCTGAAGCGATTTAACTTTAAGCTGGGGGGTTGGTGGAAGGCTGGTCTAAAACGTTGGTTTTCGACCGCTACGACCCGGGTTCGATTCCCGCATTGGGCACTTTTTTTCTGATTAAAAAAAAGCTCCAATGGCTCCCGATTCTTGCAAAAGTCCAACTCCACCAGCGAGTGCAAGTAACCAAACGGGGCTCAGGCACATTTATTTGTAAGTGCAGAGTCGATTTTTTTTTCACATGTGTAGACATGTGGTGCACTTACAATAAAAGCAGTCGCCTTCTTCCACCCACCATGATTATCATGGCATATACCACGTGTACTAGGGATAAGCAAAAAAAAAAAAGAAAACTTTTTAAAGCTAAAATATAAATAAAATTTTTCAGTTGCGCATAGATAGAATAAACATTGATAGATGATTGAAAAATATGATGCATCAAAATTTTTCTAGAATATATCTGAACGCGATAATAAAAATATAAGCAATTTTGTTTTTGGAAGGCGCGTGCATAGCTATTTATAATAATATAAAATAGAAAATGAAAACATTAAAGTTTGAATGTTTCTTTTACACATAAAACAAAATTCTACTGTCCTTACTGCGATGAACAAATATTGAGAGAGCTTGGTTCGTGCTATTGGATATGCTATTGATTTCAGTGATACATAAAACATCATCGATGTATCACTTCCATAATATTATAACGAGCTGTCTCCCTTCCATAATTATATTGTTAATATGGTTCATAAATATATTTGAAAGTGCAAAAGAAATAGGCTTACCCATTGGCAATCCTTTTACCTGTTTATAATATTTATTTTTGTAGTTGAAGTAACTGAAAGAAAGAGGCATAGGTCGAGGGGTTCTATTAAGGCCTCTTTTGGAATTGGGAAGTCTATTGTAGGATGCTTATTAATAAAATTCCTAAGTTCTTTGAGAACTTCTTTACGAGGGATAGACGTGTATAAGAATTCAACTTCTACAGATATCATTCGAGAATCCGTTTTTAATGACGATTCTTGTGTTAATTTTACATCTGCAGTTGGGTTCTGGATGGTGTGAGGTAATTCCTTTTGTAAAGGATAGATTATCAATGTAAGAAATTTTGATAATGGATAAAGTGGAGAACCAACGTGTATGAAACAATAAGGTGTAAAGGATTATTTGCTTTATGGATTTTTTTGGCAGACCGAAATAATTGATAATTCGCTCTCTGTAGCTTTTAATTTATCGATTAATTTGTTTTCTAGTTTATGTTGTGCGTTTAATTTGGTTTAACATTTTATTGAATTTGTTGATCAAATTGGATAGTGAATTACTTATTAATTCTTCATAGGTTTCTTTATCTTGAAGCAGCAGATTGATTCTGTAGCATCTATAATGACAGTATTTTTACCTTTGTCTGATTATGAAATAACGATTTCTTTGTTATATTTGAGATATTTAATAGCGTTTCTTTTTTCAAGTCTAAATTGTTCTCTTTATGTCGGTATAGAATTTTTAATGTAGAAATGATGTCTGTTCTTATATTTGAATAATCCTCTTATGTTAAGTTTTTAATTGAAGATTCTATGGGAGCAATCGTCCTAGGTATGTTGAGGGTTTGGGAATGCACAAAGTTCATGCCTTTCGATAGTAACGATATGGTTTCAGGATCGAGGATTTATCCCTCTTTCTTTAGTTACTTCAACTACAAAAATAAATATTATAAACAGTTAAAAGGATTGTCGATGTCTCCAATGTCGCCATATCCTCAAACACTATGAAAACTAGTAAATACCTTCATCTTGTTCCCCCGATACTGCGAACGACGTGGCTTTCACCGTTGTGTGTGGTGGGGCATCAACCCGTTTTTCAGCTCTGCAGGAGTCAATGGTATTTTCCTTGTAGCTTATAGTCGCGGGAGGGATTTGCTCAAATTTCACTATTTGACAGAAATGCACTTCCTGATCCAGATAATCAAGGGCAGACACAAGATGGATAGCAATGAAGACCATCAGAAGATATTTCCTGAAGACGATGGAATCACACAATTTTTTGAACTTAGAATTTATAGGAAATAATATATCTTTGGATATATTTGATCATCTGGAAGAATAAGCCAGTTTGGTATATACAAGTTGTGTCCAATAAATAATGAGACCGGTCAACAATAACAACAACAAAAAAATGAAATGATAATTTTTTTAAAAAGTCTATTATAAAAATAGAAAGCTTCAGCTACACTGCGGTATATCACATCACGTGATTGCGCGCGCAGTCGATAAATTGTAAGCTTGTAAAAAGAACGCCTTGCATAACAACTTCTAATTTGTAGTGGATAGAAAATTCGAACAACGAATTTGTATTAAATTTTGCTACAAAATTGGGAAATCGGCTTCAAAAACTTTAGATTTGTAGAAATTGGCATTTGGAAATGAAAATGTAAATAAGATCACCACATTTAAAAATGGAATGGAAGCGTGTTGGACGTCCAATTCTGCACGGGAACCCTGAAAAGGTAAGCCAAATTTCAAATTTGATGAAAGAAAATCCACAAAATCCGGGACATTGAGGAAGAAACAGGGATATCAAAATCATTAGTTGGATCGATAATTAAAGAAGAATTGCAGTTAAAGAAGACACCTTCAAAATTTGTCCCTAAAATGCTCACAATCCAACAAAAGGAGAATCGCGTTGAAGTTGCCAAAAAAATGCTTGAAATGGTGGAAGAAAACCCTAATTGGAATGAAAAAGTAATAACTGGAGACGAGACATGGGTATGACCCAGAAACAAAACGCCAATCCATGGAGTGGAAAGGAAAAGAAGAACCAAGAACAAAGAAATCCCGACTTTGCAAGTCAAAAAACAAAGTCTTATTGGTCACGTTCTTTGGCATAAAAGGAATTGTGCATTATGAATATCTAGAGGAAAGTCAAACAATCAATAAGGAGTCTTATTTAAACATTATGAGACGTGTACGTGAATCAATTCGTCTGAAAAGAAGTGAAATGTGGAGTTCCAAAAATTGGATTACCCATCATGATAATGCACCACCACACACCGCTACATCTGTACTGACTTATTTGGCTAAACACGGCATCCAAATACTTCAACAACCTCCCTATTCCCCAGATCTAGCTCCAAATGATTTTTTTTTCTCTTTCCAAAACTCAAAATGGCTCTAAAAGGAAGGAGATTTAACACTAGAGAGTCCATAATAGCGGATTCGAAAACGGTCTTGAAGAACATCCCGAAAGATGCCTTTTCTAAATGTTTTAAATCATGGGAGAAGAGATGGAAATTATGTATAGATGCGGAAGAGGACTATTTTGAAAAATACTAATAATTTTTTTTTAATCATTCTATTTTTTAATTTTATTTTTGGCCAGTCTCTTTATTTATTGGACACACCTTGTTCGTGCTTTTATTTTGGCATCGAATGCTTTTTGATCAAAGTCGAGAGGCGTAGAGTAACTTATTTATAGGATTAAGTATTCTTCAATCCTGATGGATTTGAAGACTTGGGGCTCAACTTGTTTTGAATTTCGAATTTTGGTTACGCAGAGCGGAGTCTCTTCTAGCAAGAAGATCAAAGTGGTAATCGCTTGTCCAATATCAAGTGACGATGTCGTAGAGAATGAAGACTACTCGTCTTAATTCGCCTTCCATATCTGGATATTATCAGCGGTATAGGCGTCCTAAAATGTTCGACTAGGATCGGTCTGGGAAAAACTCAATGGATATTTCAATTTAACAGAGCACAGTATTACTGGCAGACTTCTTGGAAGAGTTTGCATGGTCCCGTGCATCTTCTTGATCAGAAGTCAATAGAATCATAGCACAGACACGGGGAATTTTCCTTGACAAATGAAATCGCTGTAAAGGAATAAAATCACCGTGAAGCATGGCAAGCTGAAGCCGAATCCCTTCCTTGACGGGGATTGTGAGTCAACGTCGGGGCTGTAGCCAAGTCAGCAGTTTTCAAGGTTGAAGATATTTGGCTCTTCGACGATAAATACTAGGATTTTTCCCGGAAAATCACGGCAATTCTTTGGCTAATACTAAGGTTTCCGCATTCATGCAAGCATCAACGAAGTTCATCTTGTGCAGTTCCAATTGATTGATATTGGCGAACTATTTAGAATAGTTAGAGTTCCTCCATGAGAAGATGTACCTTCATGTACAAAATTTTTCCCATTGTTTAGCTTTCCTAGACACTAAAATGAGGTGGGGATCAGAAAAATGATCTCTTTTTCTTATTTATTTTGGGATTAACAAGCTGTCTTAAATACCCTCGTGAAGACCAAGACATCACTTGGCATTGAAGGTCCTGCGGTCGTTTCTATACAAGGGCTTATTGGGAAGACTATTTCAAAGATGGTGAATGGTAGCCCAGGTAGAAATCTCTTGGGTATTCATATGGACAGATATAGGTGTTGGTTTGATGGACATTGCATAAAAGAGTAGCCACATTTTATGGAAGCAAAAAATTGATGGAATTACTAGTGATATAAGAACGCTCACACGGTCCATTATTTGATAAAAGATATTTAAAAGAAGTTTGGTCATTAAGTGACAAAACAAAGAGTTTCTGCATGTTTTGTTCGCACTGGTTACAAAGGCAGTGGAAACAAGTATCTGGAATACTAACGTTAGTTTGATCACGAGCCTTTCAGCATTATCCTTTCTTATTGATGAATACTTTGACAGAGCTCTACTGATTCCTCTAGTAGTCTTTCGTATTTCTTTGCTGGCCTCGGGCCAATCAGAGTATGACCTATAGCTACGGACATTTGGTAAATGCTACTTTTTCCTAAGAATCCCTTGCCCCAATACCCAAAACACAGAACTTAACATAGAGTCTATATTGATGGAAATTTTGCCGGGAGGATATTGACCTCTGAAAAGAAAGATCATCTTCCGTCAGAATATATGGCTTATAGGTTTTGCGTCAATTTTGATGGGAGAGGTGAGCTTTCTGTTTATATAGTCTTTATGTTTCCCTAGGGGCTTTGAACTAAACATAAATTAAACCCTTTTATTATTTATGAAAAGAAAAAGGCATCTCCTTATCACACACACACATACAGCTTTATTAAGACCACCAGTCTTATACAGATTCACCACAGGAAGGAAGCATAGATGAAGCTCCTATACTCCAGGTAGCTTAGAGCCCCCACCGTGCATAGGTTAGCGGATCGCTGAAAAGGCGAATGTGGAATCAGCCGCGTTTTAGTCTTCGCTTTCCTCATCTAAATGGACCACGACATTCGGCGAATCACATATTCACTCTTTTATCCTTGATTCAAATGACCCTATAAGAGAAGAAAATGCTACATATTTTTCGTGGATTTGAAAAAGGATTTCGATACAGTGTATCTCCTTTTCGTGCAACTGAAAGTTGCTGATGGATTGCGCCATATATCAGAATAAATACCAACTATTCGTTGATTTTTAATTATTCCAGAATTGGTCAAATACCCATTCTTGATTAATCAAGAAAAGCTAACCATGTACGCGTTTCGGGCTGTTGGCCCTCGTCAGCGTGGTGCAAGTCATCAGCAACTTTCAGTTGTACGATAAGAAGATGCCTTTTTCTTTTTCATAATTTATGCAACTTAGCCCAGTACAATATCACATTTGAACTATTTTTTCACCTTTTATTTATGTTCAGCCATATTGGCCTCACGCTAGACACACACTATATCTATCTCGATTTCTTTATTTATTTCGATAAAACTGAGCAAGCTGTCAGGCTAAAAGGTTTTTTTTTTCTTGCTGCCCTAATACGACAAAACTTTTATCATATTGTTTCGCCAGATTGCAGCTTTGCAGGGTGTTCGACCTTTATTGGCCTTGTATGTGTTTCCCGATCGGGTTTCCATAATAAAGGTAAATTATAAAAAAGTAAATAATGAAATAATTACCTTCAGAAGTGGCTAAGTTTATATATTTGTTTCGTCGTCCTCGTAGTTGTCTTCCTCGTAGTCTTCACGTCCGTAGCTCTTGCCCCCTAATTGTTCTATCCACGCACCTATCTTTAAAGCATGTGAAGTTCCAGTGTTGCCAAATGAATACTCTGTCGAAATATAATACATAATCATTGAAAAGCAAATTTATATTATTATTTAAATCAATTATAAAAATATTATAATCTTGATGGCAAAAAATGTATATACATCATTATGTAGGAATATTGAGGCCTTAAAAAAATATTTTTGGCTTGAAAAGTCGCCCAGTTTTTAAAAATAAATAATCCGTAGAAGTGTTGAGTTCTCGTGTTTTAAATTAACATCCAGCGATTGATGTTTATTGTTATATACTATACCTGCACTCCATCTTTTCTTCCAAAAAGTCTTGAATATATTAAACATATTTTATATTGTATTTTGAATAGCTAGTACTCCGTAGAAGCACATTTACTACTATTGTTCTGAAAATTGAGCAATCCATATTAAAATTATTGGATAATAAAAAGGCATATATTGGATTGAATAAAATATTTATTTGCCAATATTTTGGCGTTCAGCCAACCGAAATATTGGCAAATACATATTTTATTTAATCCAATATATGCCTTTTTATTATCTAATTAACGACTATGTGTTGATTTCTTACTATTTAATAAAATTATATTTATAAGAAATATTTGGGGGGATTTCGTTAATTAACAACAAGAGTTTCTGCCGGTTGCCTTTACTTGTACACTTCTTATGCACTTAGCGCACAGGCCTTTTGGCTTATGTCCATTCATTCATTTAATTCCCTTAACATACCTTCCAATTTTTATGGAGGCTAAATTCATAGATTAAATTTATAATCTTGGTAGGGCTGGAATATAAGTTCTGTCTTGAAGCTCTCATGCATTCCAAAAGGAGATCAGGTGAGGCCTCTTTGGTCCTGCAGATGGTGCATTGTGGGAAAGGCATAGATATGGAACGCTTCATGATTTTGCGTGTACTCTGCGCAGGGCCATACTCATCTTCTCTGTATCGTTCCAATTTTAGTATATGTACCCCCGAACAGCGTGTATTTATACTTTCCAATGTAACCGTATACCTTCAAATGAAATTACAGAATATTTGAGAAAACAATGGCGGAACTGCTGAGAAGGTTCACCATTGATATCTTTCTCATTTAATATTTCCTTTCAATGAAGTAAGATATGAATAGGCAGTTTTGATGAATTATATGATGAGAAGCATATATGCTACGATGTGTTAAATTTATTAATAGATATTTTCTCTATTATTTATTAGTCTTGAACTAAACATAAGCTAAACCTGAATTTTTCAAACATATCTAGATTCTGAACTCATCATAACCACCCCCCCCCCTTTTTTTTTTTGTTCATCTATAAGCCTTTAATTATCAATGTCTTTTATTTCTAGTCTATATTCTTGTTTAGACTATATGATGAACGTTAACTAAACATATATAGAGATTTATTTTTGGTTCAAATGACCTTATGTAACTGAAATATTAAATAACAACGACGTGCACACGTGTTTCAAATTCATAGAATTCTGCACGTTGTTTTCACTTTCGAAAGAATTGAAGCAGACGCGAGAAAGACCTTATGGTAATCTCTATCCCATAGAATAAATCATAAGGGAGAGTTATAACCTCATTTCAATTCACAACTTCTTGGAAAAGTATTGATTCCAATAAAAGGGGGGAGGAGAGGGTAGGCCATGATTTATAAGGGACGTAAGGGGGGGGGGGGGGGGGGGGGGGGGTATTGGATTGTTTCTTCTGCATCTCCCCCACTTTCCCGCCCAGTTCTAACCCTTCCCGCCTTAATCTCGCCCTAGGCCTTAATTAGACCACCACCCGTGACGGATCTTCTGTCTCAATTTGTCCCTTCCAAATTAATCGTCTGCTCTCTCTATCTCGTCTAATATAATATATTTATCACAGACAAAATTTAAATATTTCATTCCCAAAAGAATTGCAAATAAATCTGAAGTAAATTCATTTTTGAAGAAAAAGCATTTATTGTTATAATGAGAATTTTTAACCATTTTTTTCTCGAGTTTTTATTTCAGAAGAAATATTCTGGATTGTTGCGAAAATATAATCAGTTTATATATAGTTAATACCAGGTGACAGAAAAAATTATATATGCTCAAATCTATATTTATTGTATAAAAAGAAATGTGTCTGATATTTTTATATATTTTTTTTATTAAGGTATTAAATTGAATATTAGGTTATATTATAAAGCTAATAAAGCTAATATATCGGGAAAATACCAGGGGCTTTAAAATGGCATAATTATACCTTCTCTAAGCATTTAATCAATTTTCACCCATAGTTCTTGCAGGATAACCATTTTTTCTATAAATTGGTATATACAGTAATAATGCAGAAAATGTTACGTAAGCATTTTTTAAAGTAAACATCATTACATTAGCTAGCGCTTTATTTTTGACAAGAAGAGTCAATATGTGGAGCCAAACGCTTTATTTTATTTGATATAAATTAAATTTTGCTCTTTAAGAATCATAAATATTAATTTCAATAACAAATTATTGAATTTTTAATTGAAAATGTTTATTTTATAATGCAATCTGTTTTGCTTTCAACTCAAAAACAACGACAAGCTCTGGAATGCTATTTGCTGAATAAAAGTTTTAATATATATATTTAAATTGAACCTAACGATTTGTTTGATAGATTTGCATCAGAAGTGACAGGTAAATTTGAAGTGATCAGTTTATTCTTCTCTATCGATTTGCTTTTATAAATCGTGTGCACTAGACTGTGTCAATATGCCGAGGCGTTGCATTAATATTCCTGATATTTTCCGACCATGATACAGAAGAGTGGCGTTTATTCGTTGATTATTCAAAAATTAGTTTGAAAGCTGTTCTTCTTCACAACGGAAATAAGTTCCCATCAGTGCCAATAGCACATGCATCCAACATGAAAGTCTTACGAAAATATGAAGCTCTTTTGAAAAAGATAGAATATGAAAGATACGGTTGGAAAATATGCAGCGATTTGAAAGTCATTGCTCTCTTGCGTGGTTTACAGCTTGGATATACAAAATTTTGTTGTTTTCTGTGTGAGTGGGATAGCAGAGATAGGGAAAGACATTACATTAAAAAAAGCTGGCCAAACCGTGAAATATTTTCTCCGGGACATAAAAATATTGTAAATCCTCCCCTGATCGATTCAGAAAATATTTACTTACCACCATTACATATTAAACTGGGATTAATGAAGAACTTTGTCAAGGCAATGGATCGAAATGCCAGTGGATTTGCCTACCTAAAACAAAAATGTTCTAGCATAAGTGATGCGAAAATTAAAGAAGGCATTTTCGTTGGACCTCAGATTCGAGAATTGCTGCAGGATGGAAATTTTCAAAATAGTTTGAATGAAGTTGAAGCAGCAGCATGGAATTCCTCTAGAACTGCAAGAACTTCTTAGGAAGTGTCAAGGTTGAAAATTACCGAGACATAGTTAATGATCTGTTGCTTTCCTACGAGGCACTGAGATGTAACATGTCTCTCAAGATCCATTTCCTGCATTCACATCTGGATTTCTTTCCAGACAATCTTGGTGCAGTTAGCGATGAGCATGGTGAGAGGTTTCATCAAGATATATCAAGCATGGAGAAGCGGTACCAAGGGATTTGGAGTCCCGGTATGCTTGCTGACTACTGCTGGACACTCAAGAAGGATGTATCACAAGCAAAGTATAGAAGAAAATCCACTGTCACTACTTTTCAATAAAATAAATATTTTTCGTTCATATAGGCCTATATATTAAAAACATTTCCAGATTTCAAGTAGGTGTATCTCAAAAATATTGCGTGAAAGAAAAAAACTAATGGTATATTTGGAATCAGCACAAAGAGTTAAATTTAGATAAGATGCAGTTTCTTTTATAGGACAAAGAAAAATAATTTTTGATAAATCAGTGTAATGTAATAAGTTTATGCAAAAATGCTTACGTAATATTTTTTGAATTTTTTGCTGTATTTATCCCAATACCAAAAAAAAAAAAAAAAAGGCTGTCACGCAAAAACCATGGGTGATGGAAAATTTCTATTTAGATTTTTGAGTTCAGCATGAAAAGTTACACTAGAAACACCATCAGGTTCTCTTGGGCAAAAATGTTGTAGACCAGTGTGTAATTATTCCCTTGTCAACTTAACTACAATTGAATAAAGCCCTCTATAAGGCACACATATGTTTATCATATATTATGAACCCATTCTTATAAAATAAAAATAAGGCGCTGACCATGATAATCATGATGGGAAAGGGTTAGAAGTTCAACCCTTCTTTTCCGTAGCAGGGAGATTGAGATTGAAACTACTTTATTTCAATGTCCATATAAGATTATATAAGGTTAAATACAGAATAAATATAAATATAAATAAATAAGATTATATAATGATAAATACATGAATAAATAGATATAAATATATAAAGTAATTGATAAATATACATATATATAAAATATATACAAGGTCTTCATTGGTGGCGCCCACCGCGGGAAAGACTCCGCCACCGGTGGACTGCGAGAGTTCTTTCCCACAGAGTGGGCAGGTCGATAAGATGGCTGGCGTTACCCACCTCAAGACCAAGATGGTACTTGTAGATGGTAGCCTTCGCCACGCTGGTCAATTTCATTGCCTCGGGATGGAGGCCGACGCCGAACAGCCAGACCTGCAGATCCAGGAGCACTTCGCAGGAGGCGAACGCCTCTAGGAGCAGGGATCGCACGGCTCGGCAACTCCAATATCTGTGGGTCCACAGGCGGCACGCCTCGAGGCAGGATGGTCAGGATGTGGTAGAGCGTAGAGGGCCAGCCATAAGGCGATATCTGCGTCGTGCCCCGAGAAGCAGTTCCGACGCAGGTCGGCCCAGGGGGTGGAGCGGGGCACATCCACGGTGGGGGTCCACCGGGCAGTCAGCTCGGCAGTAGGATGCGCTTGGATCCGGACCGAGTCCAATGCCCGGCGTGCCCTCTGGCTGGTTAGGCGGGTGATGGGGGTCGCCGATCCCCGCAGGACGATGGCCTCCGCCTCGTACTCCGCATGATAGCTGGAGCTGGCGTTAGCGGGGGCGGAAGACCCTGTGGGTCCTGCCCTCTACGGTCACCCTAGAGGGGAGTGAGTGTAGAGAGGCGTCTCTACGTGTTGCACTCGCGAAAGCGAGGCGCACGTGTCTTGAAACTCTTGGGTCTTCGCTCTGTGTGTGCGCCATTGGGAGCGTCCTTGCCGTGCGCACCATGAGAAACCAAGGGGTGCACACAGTAGTACCACCCCCCCGCCTCCACGTCGGTGTCCCCGCGTCAACCTCGGCACCTCAGAGGTCCTTGATTCGACGGCAGATTCAGGGAGGACTGGGTAAGGGTGCGAGGGCTAAAGGGGGGGGAGTCCTATAGGAGCGTAGGACGGGTGGATCTAAGTCCGAACGAGAGGGCTCGGACAGCAACCTTGCCAATGAACTCTCGGAGACGCCTGTGGGTGAGTGGTCAACCCCATTGTAGCCGGACCATACTGGCGGGCGCGAGGGGCCTACCAAAGGCCGCTCGGTGCATGGAGAATGCATCATTCCTTCGGGCTGTGTGACGCTAGAGGGGACGCAAGGGCATTGCTGCCTATATCGTCCCTGGCTAGGTGAGCCGAATTTTCTAATCTGGAGCTGGCGTTTTCCCGCAGGAGACGTTGGCAGAAGGCCCCCAGATGCTGCGCGTCCAGGAGCGCGGCCCGCGTTGAGCGCGCTAGTGCAGGGGTGCCATCTGAGAAGTCCCCGACAGTCGCTTGCAGCCAGCGCTCGGGAATCAGCAGGTCTGGCGGCCGCAGGAACCTGTTGTCACCTCGAAGACGCAGGGACCTCAAGCTGGCGGGATGAAGAACCCGATGGTCAAGCTCGAGGACGTTGGACGCGGCCTCCCACAGGCTCAGCAGTCTCCTCCTCCTAGGCGAGAGCCAGACGTCAGGAGCCGGCGGTGACAGCTACGCTCGGCTGCGGACCAGCCAAGAGTAGCCGTTGGCGTCGCCGCGAAAAGAGGCCTGGACCCCCTTCAGGCAGGCGAGCCGAAGCTGGCCCGCGATGTCAAGCAGGCCGACGCCACCATCGGAGACTGGACAAGCCAGGATGTGCCAAGGGAGCCATGAGACTCGGCTCGCACCCCACACGTAGCAGGGAGAGTCACTATGAAGTATTGGATGTTAGCATCTACAAGTTCTTCTTGAGCGCAGAAATGAGGGGTATGCAAGAAGACCACTTCCTTTCTGGAAGATAACTCTTCCAAGATGGAGAAGCCTCCCAGGCTGAAGAATAAGAAGCACAGGCAGTTGATCCATCTTTCTGGCTTTACTGAAACATAGGATGCAAACAGTTATCCTGCTTGGACTGACCCACCTCAATCCTGCATCAATGGTCAGGCTTTCAGACTCGACCTAAGCATGAAACTTCTTGGTCAACTGTTCAGAAAGGCTGCTAGAATAGGACGGTGGATTATTTTTATAACGTTCAGCAAGGGTCGCCATCAATACCAAACAATAGGCTTATGGAAAATTTTGAAATTTTGAATTGTATCGTTTGGAAATCCCTGCAATTTTCTTTTCACGAAATTTAAAGAAAACATGTCAAAGGTGAAAATTTTGAAAATTCAAAATATAATTTTGACTATAGTAATATAATTTTATTCGCGATCGAACGTTGTGGCCCATTGTACGTATTACATCCCAAACACGATGCGACGCCAGCCATCTCTGTCTTGAGCACAATGGGCGTTCATGGGAAATTTTGACTATAAAAATCAATAATTTCTAAATAATTTTATGCCAAACGAATCTGGCGGTAAACAGCTAACCTTTTTATTGCCGTAATTCCCGGATAACAGCTATTAATAAATATTTCAGATATATGTTTGAATGTATTTTACAAAAGTGTTTTCAATTCGATATAAAATAAAAACTATTTCCCTTCATGCTGGATATAGAAATTCTCATATTTTAGATTTATGTGTGTGTGTTGACAATTTTTAAAAATTATTCTATTATCTGAATTTTAAAAAATACCTTCATAATTTATTATCTATATACTCATTAAAATCTTAATAGCATATATATAATATATATAATAACTCTTCCAAGATGGAGAAGCCTCCCAGGCTGAAGAATAAGCACAGGCAGTTGATCCAGCTTTCGGGCTTTACTGAAACATAGGATGCAAACAGTTATCCTGCTTGGACTGACCCACCTCAATCCTGCATCAATGGTCAGGCTTACAGACTCGACCACATCAATGTGGGATACATCTAAATTTTAATTCCAATAATCCTATGATACATAAAAGACAGGTGATAAAATCTCTTGTACAAAGAGCCAAACAGGTATGCACAGACCGAGATATCTATAAAAAAGAGATAATGATAACACACACACTGGTCAACAAGATTTTTGCACAAGAGAACCTGACTATGTTTCTAGTGTAACTTTTCATGCTGAACTCAAAAATCTAATCAGAAATTTCCCATCACCTATGGTTTTTGCGTGACGGTCTTTTTTTAGTATTGGGATAAATACAGTAAAAAATGCAAACAATGTTACGTAAGCAGTTTTGCATAACCCTTAATACATTACACTGGTTTATCAAAAAATATTTTTCGTTGTCCACAAAGAAATAGCATCTTATCTACATGTCCTGAATCCAAATATACCATTCGTTTTTTTTCTATTACGCAATATTTCTGAGATACACCCACTTGAAATTTGGAAATATTGTTAATATATAGGCATATATGAACGAAACATATTTATTTATTGAAAAGCAGTGACAGTGGATTTTCTTCTATACTTTGCTTGTGGTAGATCCCTCTTGAGTGTCCAGCAGTAGTCGGCAAGCATAGCGGGACTCCATTTACCTTGGTACCGCTTCTCCATGCTTGATATATCTTGATGAAACCTCTCACCATGCTCATCGCTAACTGCGCCAAGATTGTCTGGAAAGAAATCTAGATGTGAATGCAGGAAATGGATCTTGAGAGACATGTTACATCCCAGTGCCTTGTAGGAAAGCAACAGATCATTAACCATGTCTCGGTAATTTTCAACCTTGACACTTCCTAAGAAGTTTTTGCAAACGTTTCTAAAGGAATTCCATGTTGCTGCTTCAACTTCATTCAAACTCTTTTGAAAATTTCCATCCTGCTGCAATTCTCGAATCTGAGGTCCAACGAAAATGCCTTCTTTAATCTTCGCTTCACTTATACTAGAAAATTTTTGTTTTAGGTAGGCAAATCCACTGGCATTTCGATCCATTGCCTTCACAAAGTTCTTCATTAAACCCAGTTTAATATGTAATGGTGGTAAGTAAATATTTTCTGAATCGATCAGGGGTAGATTTGCAATATTTTTATATCCTGGAATAAAGATTTTACGGTTTGGCCAGATTTTTTTTATGTAATGCCTTTCCCTATCTCTGCTATCCCACTCACACAGAAAACAACAAAATTTTGTATATCCAAGCTGTAATCCATGCAAGAGAGCAACGACTTTCAAATCGCTGCATATTTTCCAACCGTATCTTTCATATTCTATCTTTTTCAAAAGCAGTTTCATGTTTTCGTAAGTCTCTTTCATGTTGGATGCATGTGCTATTGGCACTGATGGTAACTTATTTCCATTGTGAAGGAGAACAGCTTTCATACTAATTTTTGAAGAATCAATGAATAAACGCCACTCTTCTGCATCATGGTCATGACCAAGCGCTTCCATTAGACTAACAACATCATTGCAATATACTAAATCATTTCTCTTGTGAAAAGAAGTCTTGAAATTAATCTTGACGCTTGCGAAAAAAGCATACTTTTGTGCCTTTATGCAGCAGATTCCAGCCTTTTAACCTAGAGCCTAAAAGTTCACTCTGTTTTTTGGATAAATCTAAATCACGTACGAGGTCGTTCAAATCTCCTTGGGTTGATAAATGAGGTTCAGATAAAGCACCTGCTTCAAAATTTGTGTCATCCCACTGTTGCTCTCGTCTATCTGAATCATCGTCACTAAATATTACATTTTCAGGAGGCTGTGGAACAGGTAAAATATCACTATGAGGAACCGGTCTCATAGCAGAAGGCAAATCTGGATATTCAACTGTATGTCTTGATTTGGATGTAATACCTGTAGTCTTTGTCAAACAAAAATAACAGTCTGAAGAATGGTCTTTAGGTTCCCTCCATATCATTGGAACCGCAAAAGGCATATGACGTTCACCTTTAATCCACCCTGTAAGATGTCGAACACAAATTACACAACAATGGTGAGGAGCCCAAGTCTTATCTTGGTCACCGACTTTAAAGCCAAAATAAAGTTTATAGCACTTTTTGATGAGCGGTGTAAAGTTTCGCCTTTGAACTTTGAAAGTCAATTCCCCACAAATATAACAGAAAATATCAGGAATATTAACGCAACGCCTCGGCATATTGACACAGTCTAGTGCACACGATTTATAAAAGCAAATCGATAGAGAAGAATAAACTAATCACTTCAAATTTACCTGTCACTTCTGCTGCAAATCTATTAAAGAAATCGTTAGGTTCAATTTAAATATATATATTATTTATTTATTTAAGTAACCCAGGTTCCTGGAGCGTACAGAAGTCGCCAACTACCCGTGATGTCCTTCTGACCTAAGTCTTCTTGGATTTATATACAATGCCAGTGGAAGTCCAATTAATGAGGTGTTGCCAGGCAGATTTCATTCTTGGGAGATTTTCTAGGGATGCTGGATATATGTTGGTGATACCTAGGAGAGTGGCTGTCTGGAATCTTTGGTATTGGAAGGTTGGGCAAAAGTGAAGAGGAGGTGGTCTACGGTTTGGTCTTCATCTTTGGCAGTGGGGGCAAGTTGGGTCTTCTTTCGATACCGTTGCAAGGTCTGCCTGAATGTAGCCATGTCCGGTCAAGATTGTTGTGGAGGTAGATCCATGCTTGATGTTTCGAAGCATTTGGAGGAGTAGTTTCGGGGGTAGCAGCAAATCTTCGTAGATTTCTGGTGGAGTAATCTTGGATGTAGAGGTCTGTCCACATTTTGAGGGCTATCTGTTCTTTTTCACCGCGCGCTACGCTCTTTGGGAGGGTGGTGAAGGATAGTGGCAGATTAGAATGTGCTGCAGCCTTTGCCGCCTGATCCGCCAGTTCATTTCCTGGAATACCGCTGTGGCCTTTGATCCAGCAGAGTTGCACATTTGGTGAAAAATGCAGGTTGTAGAATATTTCCGCAATTAGTTGTGTTCTTGGGGGCCAAGACCTACATATGGCTGATAGAGCTGATTGGCAGTCTGAGGCAATGATAAAGTGTTCTTTCGGGAAATTCATGGTGATTTTTGTTGCGTAGAGAATGGCAAGCAGTTCAGTTTGGAACGCTGAGCACTCCTGGTGGAGTTTAAGTTGTATGGTTTGTAGAGGAGGTGGTAGGATGACTCCAGCCCCAACTCCTTCTGATGATTGGGATCCGTCTGTGTAAATGGTGGTGACATTTAGTTGTAGTGATTTGGTAAAATAGATTATCTTCCGTAATGGGGGATAGGGTAAAAAGGAAGGACTTGGGCGTGATTCGTAGTGGCCCGTTTTCAAAGTTTTTAAATATTCTATGTGAGCCTTTATAGAGATATCGAGTGGGGGACAACCCGTCAATGAGATAGCTGGTATTGTCGGTGTGCATGGACCACCTCTTATTATTGCTTTCGCATATTTGTAGTGGAGACTACGTAGCTTGCGAGCCCCATTTGTGTCATATGCACGTTTTCCCCAGACACCAGAGCCATATAGTAGCGCTGGGAGAACGACTCTCTTGTAAATTTTGTGTCCGGAACTGAAGGTTGAACCAAATTGCCCTTTTATGGTGCTAGTGAGCCTTTGGAGTATTCATCGGTATCTGAGTAAACTGTTATTGAGATGTTTAATAAATTGTCTCTTTGATTCAAAGGTAATACCAAGGATTTTAAATGTTTTGTTGATTTCAATGGGCTGGTCAAGAAGTCGGATGCTGTCCTTGTTTGGCCATCTTGGTTTGTTTCTGTAAAACATGCATGCTTGAATCTTGTGGGGATTTACCAACATTCCATGCCTTCTGCACCATTGTGAGAAATTTTCAAGAAAATAGTTTATTTGACATTTGAGCCCCTCAATGCACAGATTGATTAACTCCATAAATAATCGGGAAAAAATGTTTAATTTTTGTTGAAAGTCTAAAAATCTATATGACATATAGATTTTTAGACTTTCAACAAAAATTAAACATTTTTTCCCGATTATTTATGGAGTTAATCAATCTGTGCATTGAGGGGCTCATTTAGGAAGCTTTGGGGCCAACTGCACCATTAGTGTGAAATAATCTGCGAAGCCCACTAATTCGCTCTTTCTAGGTTTTTGCAAAGTAAATGCTTTTCTTGCAATCATATTGAAGAGGAAGGTACTTAAAGCCGCTCCTTGTGGGACTCCACGGAGTGACAGAATGTGAGCAGTGTGTCCCCATACGCTATAGGCCATTTTTCTATTTATTAAATAGCTGGTAATTAGTTGTAGTAATTCCTCAGGGCAGCTAACCTCTCGTAGGGCTTCAATGATAGAATACCTATATACGGTGTCGAAGGCTCTTCTAATGTCTAGGCTGATAACTAGTGTTTTCTCCCCCTCTTCCATGTCCCTGTCTATGAATTAGTTTATTGCAGCTATGGCGTTTTCGGCCGAACGGCAAGGAACAAATCCAAATTGGAGGGGTGAAAACCAATTGTGCCGGTCTGCTAGCCATTGTAGTCGAGCCAAAATGCAACGCTCAAATACTTCGGCTAGGGTGTTGAGGAGAGCAATTGGGCGGAATCTTTCCAGTGGGTTTTCTGCTGTGCTGTCCGGTTTGGGTATGAGGACTAAAAGGCCGATTTTCCAGGGTGATGGAAAATGGACGAATCTTAAACACTTGGTAAAAAGTCCTGCAAGTAGTTTATGTAGGGGAGGACCTCCTAATTGAAGGCACTTTGTTCCAAGTCGATCAGGGCCTGGAGATTTCTTGAGTCCACAGCATTTGATGGCCCGAAGTACTTCAGCGTCGGTGAAGTCTGGCTCAATGAGGCCAGAAAACTGTATTAAGGGCCAAGGCTGAGATATTGGTGTGTCAGGCAGACAAAAGTGCTGCAGGATTTTTTCACAGGTTTCCTCTGGTGTATAGGGGGTTCTGTCGGATTTTTTGAACAGTGGAGGTCCTCTTTGGGTGCTTCGTCCTTTGGAAATATATTTGTGGACAGAGCTCCAAGCGGCTGAGGATACTTCTTGACAGAGGTTTATCCATGATAGGTGTTTGGCTCGTCTTATCTCGGCTCTCAGCCTGTTGTGACATGCTCTGTAGAGCCCTTTGAAGAAGTTTATAATGGGCGTGGATGTGCACTGCGAAAGGCGCCTTAGAGAAACTACTACATTGCGGAGTTTTGCTAAGTCTTTATTCCACCAGGGTTTTGATGGTCTGTTGTCTTTCTTTTTTCTTTTCATGGATATGTTGCAGGCCTCTTGAAGGATTTTGGTAAGAATATGCACCACATCATCTATATCCTGGTGTGTTGATGCGGCATGGAGACGTGAGACTGCATGTTGCAGAGAGGAGCCAAGGAATGTAGTGAAGGCTCTTTCCACACACGTCGATTCAGCCCAGGAAGTATTTTGCGCTGGGGATATTGTATCTTGGATTGTAGTGAGGATCGGTAGATGGTCTGTGAATGCCATTTCAGGGAGGCATGTTCTAGTTGCTCGGGAACTGGAAGCCAAGGTTACATCGATGGAGGAAGACTGGTGTCTGTTGCTTCAAGTGTATTGCACAGGAGCTCCCAGAAAGTGTAAGTTTGTGAGCATAGTAGATGCTTCCAGACTAGCGCCTCGAGCATCACGGACTGCACCGAGACCCCAGGTAGGGGAGTGGGCGCGTTGGCGTCCATGCCTAAAACACTTGGTATGGCACATGTGGTAATGATGGATTCGAGGGTCGGAAGAAAGTCATATTCTGTTGTATCATGGTGCCAGTAGGCTGAAAAAACTAAGAGGGCTTGTTTGCCTAGCCAGACCATCGCAGCAGTGATGTTTGGGTCGGAGGAATCAACCTGTACAGGATGAAGGCTGGCGCGAATAACTAATCCCGAGGGGATGTAGTTACCAGGTGGAGCAAACGTTAAAAATGTGCTATTGGGCCATCTGAAGTTTCGGGGGAGTTCCTGGAGCAGGATTACGTCTGCTTGTGTTTTGATTGCCATTTGGGAAAGTTCCAGAACAGCATCTGGTGACTTTCTGAGGTTGGCCTGTAGAACTTTGAGGGGTTTAATCATATTTTCTAATATTGGATATTTGTGCCTTAACCAAGGGGCATGCGCGGGATGTGGCTTGGTGGGTTAGTGCTTCAGATGAGGTTCCTACCTTTTTGGAGCAGTTATGACATTTCAGTGTGTTGCTTGGGCATTCATGTCCCTCGTGTCCTGTTGTACCACATTTGTAGCATATGGGGTTGGCGGCTTGGCAGGTCGATGCGCGGTGGTTGAAACCGCAGCATCTGTAACACTGCTTCAGAGAATAGCTTTTCTCATAACGGTGTATTAGGCTTGCGATGGGGATCTTACCACGTTGTTGCAGAGTCTTGGCGGCGTCATCGTCCACTTCGACGAATACTGTGGTGTAACCTTTTGGATTGGGTTTGGGTCGATGTGCAATTCTGAAGTGTCTTTTCCCTGGTAGATTCTTGAATGATGGGTTGTTTTCCAGACTTTTAAGGATTTCTTCATTTTTGGTGCTGTCTTCTACCCCAAAGATACAGTATCTGGGGTGGATCCTTGGACGTTCCTGACAAGACAGTTCGGATGGCATTGCATTGTTCAGCTTGGATGCTAACTCAGCGGCGACATGTTTGGTTTTAGTGTGGATGACCAGCTTCCCTTTACCTTTCACTGAAGCAGCTACCTCGTTTGAGGCAAAGAGAGAAGGGTTTTTTGACTTTACTTCGCGGAGGATTTCTCGAGATTCCTTAGTAGGATTTATGGATTTAATTACGACATGGGATTCAAAGT
Organism: Cordylochernes scorpioides; assembly: GCA_030710605.1. Classification (NCBI taxonomy): domain Eukaryota; kingdom Metazoa; phylum Arthropoda; class Arachnida; order Pseudoscorpiones; family Chernetidae; genus Cordylochernes; species Cordylochernes scorpioides. The sequence continues at coordinate 20,990,036 of CP092884.1, read as the reverse complement.
CTCTTGCCAGGTTGTTATAGGTTGGTTTAACCTTCGAGGAGACAGGCGCTGGGGGTTTGGTCATGTCTGCTGTTTCAGCGTATGAGGGTCTGGATGGTGTCTCTGTCATTGGCTTGGGGCGAGACTGTGCGAGGTTGATACCAGTGTAGGCATCCTGGAGAGCCAGCTCAGCGCAGGTCAGAGCGGAGTGAAGAGTTTTTATGAGGCTTCTGCGTAGATCTTCATTTCATTTAGCCTTGGTAGCGAGCGTATTTATTTGATTCACGCCGGTGTTGAAGGCGCAAGAGATTTGACCGAACTTGAAATCGAGATGTTTAGGGTCAGAGTCCATCTCGGAGCGATTTCGTTTCACGTCTGATGGCTTGTTACTTGACATCATATCTTCTTTTTTATAGGGTTTTTTATAATATATATATTATTTATTTATTTAAGTAACCCAGGTTCCTGGAGCGTACAGAAGTCAATATATATATTAAAACTGTTAATGAGCAAATAGCATTACAGAGCTTGTCGTTATATTTGAGTTGAAAGTGTAGGCGCCATCCCGACCAGAGAGCCACAGATAAACAGATTATAAACGCACAGAATATAGAATCCGAGCTCCCCAGTAGAAGGAATACCCGGAAGACGACGGTACTCTCTGTTATATGTGTTGTTCACTATTATGATTTTGTTTTAATAAACGCTACTAAATTATTTCATTGGATCCTCTCTTTCTTTTTCCCAGTAAGAAACGCCTACGGAAGCCAACAGAAATTCAGAAGTGGGATAGTCCTGAAGAAAATTGAAGATTCACTGGAATAATTTGGAAACGAGAAGGACGTGGCGCGGTGACCGATCAACGTAAGAGGAGTTGCATGGTATGTACGAAATTTAATTACCTATTCATAAAAGTATTATTACAAGTCACCTCGACAAAAGTATTATCGCAAAGTATCGCGGTAAAAGTATTATTGCAAGTCATCTCGATAAAAGTATTATCGCAAAGTATCGCGGTAAAAGTATCATTGCAAGTCATCTCGATAAAAGTATTATCGCAAAGTATCGCGGTAAAAGTATTATTGCAAAATCATCTCGATAAAAAGTATTATCGCAAAGTATCGCGGTAAAAAGAAAAAAAAAGTATTGTCTCAAAATTACTAAAGAAAAGTTGATTTCGTTTAAAGAAATAATTGAAACAGTACGTATCTGGTTTAGTCAGTTTTATTTGTTTATTTTGAAATTTTTTGCTTTGTTTATTTTTCCTTTTGAAAAGCATGACTTATTTAGCGAAAGTAAGGAAATGCGATTTGAGCAAGTTGGCGTATGAACTCGGCGAGGTAGTACCGCCAGAGAGCAGGATCGTCGACTTAAAACACCTTATTTTGAATAGCCAATATTACGAAGAAGAATTCGCAAAGCAACTGTTGGAGACTCTGATCGAGGATCGGGAACGAATCGAGGAGCGGGAACGAATCGAGGATCGGAAACGAATCGAGGATCGGGAACGAATCGAACGGGAACGAAAAGAACAAATGGTAATGGAATTCGAGCTTGAGAAGCTGCGCATCCAGACTACACGCGGAAACAACGATACGTCTCGAAGTACCAGCAATGACGCACATTACGAGATACGTAAACTGATGCCCAAGTACGAGTCGAAGGACAATGATTTGAGTTTTTACCTAATTCTTTTCGAAAGACAGGCAAAGCGACTAGGATTGGATGAAGACCAATGGGCGTTCAGCCTCCTAGGATTGCTACCTTACGAAATGACTCAATTAATCGCTCGGGAGACAGAAGAACAAAGCGGCGATTATAGGTTCGTGAAAAGGTTGCTCCTAAAACGGTACAAGTTGAGCCCCGAACAATTCAGACAAAAATTCGAGAAGCACGAGAGATCTCAAAAGGGTTCCTGGAGAGACTTCGCTTTCGAATTGCAAGGATATTTCAACGAATGGATCGAAGGAATGAACGTGGAAAATTTCGACGCCCTAAAGGATTTGTCCGTCACTAACCAGCTAAAGAAAAAAGTTCCAAATGTGCTGCGTAATCATCTCATTGACGATTGGACCAAGTTAAACAACCCAGATGAGTTGGCGGATAAACTGGACGAGTACGAAAATGTTCGCACCGAGATGGGACCTCCGCATTGGAATGCGAAACACCTCATACCACCGTCGTTTCAGCAGAAATCTGCGAGATTCCCCAACCAAAGCGAAGTTAAAGAGACTAAACAAGGAACGAATGTTTCGGGTCAAGACGCTGCAAGGAACGAAATCAGTGAAACGTACCCTAACACCTTGAGGAGAATGGTCAACCGTACGATCAGAAACGACAAGGGAGAACCGAAGTGCTTCAACTGCAATCAGTTTGGACACATTGCCAGAGACTGCCCAGCACCCAGGACTACGTTGACATGCCGAGGATGCGGTCAAACGGGACACAAGGAAAGGAATTGCACAAGACCCAAAGAAGGACTAAAAGTAGCCAACCTGGAAGTCGAAGGACTGGAGACTGTCCCGCCAGATGTATATTTGAAGGATGTCAAGATCGACAACAAGGAAACCGTGAAGGCAATGATAGACACCGGGAGCAGCAGTTGTCTAATGAGAGAATCGGTCGCAAGGAGGATCAGCGTCGACATCGAACCAGACTCGACTAGTCTGTACGGCATCGGTAACCAGACTGCACCAGCTGCCAGGACCGTTGGGAAGACGACAGTCGACCTGGAGATTGATGGCATCGTCGGAAGGGAAATCACTGTATTCATTGTCAACGATGATGCCCAACCCTATGACCTATTAATTGGAAGAACATGGACAGATCTGCCCTACGTATCCTTCGCCAGAATTTGTAAAAACTTGCATATTGGCTATTCATCCGAATTTCCGTTTGCTAATCTGCAAGAAGAAATCAAGTCGCGTCGCATCGAACTGAGAGCAACCGAAACTGTTCAGTTGGAGAGCGACTCCATTAACTTTACAAGTGCAATCACAGACGAGGTAAAGGACGGATATGTATTGTTCACAGGAGTAGATGACGCCTGTGTCGATTCCCTATTGGAAGTGGTCGATGGAAAGACGACCGTACCCATCATCTCAGCTGGCAAGGGCAAGTTGAGAGTAAGGAAGAACCAATGTGTAGGGCGAGTTGAACTACTGAACCTTGATGATATTGTTGTTAACCTGGACGTCGCAGAGGATTCGTTTCAGACTAAAAATGAAGAGAAGAGGGAAGGACAAGACCAAATGAAACGTAAGCGCCCCATACTGCCTGAGGACATCAACGTCAATCATTCTCTGACTTCGAAAGAGAGACAAGAAATCCTAGATGTAGTAAACGAGTATAGAGACTGTTTCGCTCTTGGCATGGAGGAATTAGGGTGCACCGATGTCACCAAGATGGACATTAAGGAGGTTGATGGAAGCAAGCCAGTCTGTCTGAGACCGTATAAGACGACTGCAAGTGAACGCGAAGCAATCAGGGAGATTGTCAGAGAGTGGAAGGACAATGGAATAGTCACGGAAACTAGATCACCCTACGCTAGTCCCGTCCTACTTGTGAGGAAGAAAACTGGAGATCATCGTCTGGTGGTAGATTATAGGAGACTCAACATTCAAACAGTTAAGGACAAGTTCCCATTACCAAGGATAGACGACCTTCTGGAAGGCCTAAGGAATGCGAAATTCTTCACCACTCTGGATCTGGCGCATGGATATCTGCAGATACCACTGACCGATAAGGCAAAATTAAAGACAGCATTCATCACCCCAGATGATACAGGTCAATTCGAAAGGATGATTTTTGGACTCGCCAACGCACCAGCTGAATTCCAAAGACTGATGCACACTGTCCTAGGCCCGCTGCTGAACAAGAAGGCATTCTGCTATCTCGACGACGTGATTATCCCGGCAAAGGATTGGCGGGAGATGATCGAAAGGTTGAGGGAAGTCCTCGAAAGAATAAGATCAGCGAAGTTGACACTGAAACCCTCCAAATGTGAGTTCGGAAGGAGGGAAGTTGAGTTCTTAGGGTATGTCATCAGTACAGGCGGACTTAAGCCAGGCCCAAGAAAGATCAAGGCGATAGAAGAATTTCCAGAACCCAAGAATGTCCACGACATACGACGCTTTCTGGGACTGACGAACTTCTTCAGACGATTTGTAAAGGACTTCGCGAGGAAAGCAGAACCGCTAAGCAGACTTACGAAGAAAGGTTCACAATTTGAATGGAAGGAAGAACAGCGAAGGTTATTTGGAGGACTACGAAAGGATCTGGTCGAATATCCGGTACTAGCTCATTACAACCCTGAACTCAAGACAGAAGTACATTGCGATGCGAGTGCTGAGGGATTAGCAGGAATGGTGCTACAGATGGACGAAGACGGCAAATGGCGCTTGGTCTACTGTGTGAGCAAGAAGACAACAGAGGCCGAGAAGATGTACCACTCAAGCAAATTGGAGCTGATGGCGATAGTGTGGACCTTGGATCGACTACGTCAGTTCCTCGTAGGAATCAAGTTTACAGTGGTTACAGATTGCCAAGCACTGGTCTACATGAACGCGAAGAAGACTACAAATCCTCAGATAGCGCGATGGTACAATCTGATTCAGGAATACGATTTCGAAATTCGACATAAACCAGGGGAGAAGATGGCCCACGTAGGCGGAATGAGTAGAGCTTCAGTCGACGACCCTAGAGACACGATGGAGGAAATCGTGGAGAAAAACCTTGAAGTGTGCCTCACAATCACACTGGAAGAACAAATCTTGATGATTCAGCATTCCGACCCTGAATTGAGAGACCTGATCCAGATCTTTCGAAAGGACCCGTGTGATAGGACAGTAGGAGAACAAAATAGAATTAACGACTACAGCTACAAAGGAGGCAGATTTTTCCGCATGGTGAAAAATGGAGAAGAGGAACGAGCCCTGTATGTTATACCCAAAAGTATGAGGAAAAGCTTAGTTGTCAAATTCCATGATCTAATGGGACATTTTGCGACTGATAGGACTGTCAACAAAATTAAGGAATTGTACTGGTTTCCTTCAATGAAGAGGTACGTTCGACGCCATGTGGCTATGTGTCTCGAGTGTCTATTTAACAAAGTTCCCGGTGGAAAACAACAAGGCTTCCTACATCCCATTAAGTCAGGCAAGAGACCGTTTTCCATCGTACACATGGACCACGTAGGCCCCTTCGTGAGAAGTACAAAAGGTAACCAGGAACTTTTAGTGATTGTCGATAATCTGACAAGATTTGTCCGATTAAGCCCTGTAAGGAATACATCGACGCAGAACGTCCTGAAGGTAATGAAAAGTTTTGTGAATGATTTCGGACTACCCGACAAGATCATCGGCGACAGAGGGTCATGTTTTACCTCAAGGCAATTTGAAGAATTCTGTCGAGGAAATGGAATACATCATACTCTGAACTCTACGAAACATCCGCAAGGGAACGGGATGGTCGAAAGAGTGAACCGAACAGTATTGTCCACTATAGTAACCAGTATCGAGGATCCGCGACGGAAGGATTGGGACCTGAAGATCAAGGAGGTAGAGCGAGACCTGAACAATGCGGTGAACAAGACGACGAATAAAACACCGTTCGAAACACTCCACGGCTATTCCCCTCGATTCCACGATGGGATACTTAGAAGATTAGCCGACGAAGACGTGGACCCATGGACCGAGCCGGATAGAATTCAAGAGAGTGTGAGAACCCAAATTGAGAATAAACAAGAAATTATGAAGACATACTACGATAAAAAGAAGTGCCGTACAATCCAATTCGAAGTAGGAGAAATTGTAGTGATGAGGCATGTACCCAAAATGACGGGTGAACCAACCAAGGCACAACCCAAATATCGAGGACCTTTGATAATTACCGAGGTTCTGCCAAGCGACACGTATAGAGTGACTCAGTTAAGCGAAAGAACCAGTGGACGGTTCTACACGACAACGGCCCATATCAGTCAACTGAAGTCTTGGCACAGTGAAGAAGATGATTCAGCTACAGAAGAAAGTCCGGACGAGGAGCCAGAAGTAGAAGATACCCCCCGACGCAACCCACGACGTTCCTGCAACGCAAGGTTCAATCGAGGACGATTGAAATCCAGGAATGGCCGAATGTAGGCGCCATCCCGACCAGAGAGCCACAGATAAACAGATTATAAACGCACAGAATATAGAATCCGAGCTCCCCAGTAGAAGGAATACCCGGAAGACGACGGTACTCTCTGTTATATGTGTTGTTCACTATTATGATTTTGTTTTAATAAACGCTACTAAATTATTTCATTGGATCCTCTCTTTCTTTTTCCCAGTAAGAAACGCCTACGGAAGCCAACAAAAGCAAAACAGATTATAATATTATATAATAATAAATTATATATATTATTCAATTAAAATTTCAATAATTTGTTATTTAAATTAATATATATGATTCTTAAAGAGCAAAATTTAATTAATAACAAATAAAATAAAGCTTTTGGCTCCACATACCAACTCTTCTTGTCAAAAATAAAGCGCTAGCTTAGTTAATGATGTAACTTTAAAAATGCTTACGTAACATTGGTTGCATTTATACATTTATTACATTTATTGCATTTCTAATTATTTATTACTGTATTTATCCCAATACTAAAAAAAGACCATCAGGCAAAAACCATGGGTGATGGGAAATTTCTGATTAGATTTTTGAGTTCAGCATGGAAAGTTACACTAGAAACACCATCAGGTTCTCTTGTGCAAAAAAAAAAAAGACCTCTAATTATAATTAGAGCAGAACTAGAACAATCTGATTATCCAATTGGTTTCAAAAACAAATGGATAAGAAGATATGAAATAGATAGACCAAATTCAAATAGGAATAAAGATGATTGCAATAATATAATTATTCCATATTTTAGAGATATTGATAACGAAATATCTAGAATTTTGAGAAAATTTAAATATAATATATGGCATAGTAAGGGGACAAAAAGGGAATTTATAACTAGAAATAGCATAATGAAGGATAACATAGGCACATCAAAACCAAGTAATGTAATTTATGGGATTAAATGCACAAAATGTGACAAAATTTATATAGGAGAAACCGGCCGTAATTTAGAGACCAGAATTAAGGAACACCAACAGGGTTTATTGGGGAGAAGGGCGTTAAGCAAAATTGGGGAACATGCATTATATTCAGGACATGGGCCAAATTGGAATGGTATTGAGATATTTCATAGGAATATAGAATTTAAAAAGGAAAGATTATTTTTAGAGGGATGGGTATCACGGGAAATGGGGGCAAGAAGTATAAATGTATTTGAAGATATTCCACTACATTACAATTCGTTTTTAAATTTAAAAATTAGTTAAAAAAGGGTTGGTATAAATTGTAAGTAATAGATATCGATTTATATATACTATTGGAAAATCTTTGTAAATATTATTAATTTTTTATATTTATTTTTGTTTATAATTTATTTCAAAGATCATAGTCTTTTGTGAGTTAAATATTTATTTTTGACTCGTGCTTTAGATGTTGTACACAAATTTTAAATATCGCGTGAGAACGCTCTTGGAACTTTAGAAAGATTTTTAACGCCTTGCTAAATGTTTAATTTTTGTTTGCTCCTGACGAGGACAAAAGATTTTTGTCGAAACGTCGAGGTAATAAAAAGATTTACTGACCGAAGTATATTTATTTTCAAGAAATATGAATGCCGGCCAGGCAGCCTCATTATTTACGACATTAAAATCTTATATAAATTTTCTAAACATATCTAAAAAATAAATCTATTCTGAATATAGAGCAATCCATAATATATATATTTAAAAATAAGGCTTATTTTGGATTGTAATAAGATTATTTATTAATCCGATATTTCGATGGACCAATCGTCCATCTTTTACGAGGGTTTTTGTTATGAAGCACGCAGCAGGTCGCGTGCTTCAGGTGAGCCACGTCTTACAAGCTTATTGGGCGATAAACCATCTAATATATACATTTTAAACAAAGTAAATATAATCAAAAGAAAAACAGTGTAATATATATAAATAAATATTGATAATTAAGAGATTTCGAATTAATTAAACAAATAAAAATACCATAAAAATTGAAATAACTGTGAAATAAATATATAAATATATAAATAATAGTAATAAATAGCTGATTTAAAAATGAAATAAAATAAATTGAACATATAAATAACATAATCATCTAAGAGGTTCTAAACTGAGTATATACATCTGGTAAGTCTAATTTTTCTACTAATACTATTTTTATTTTCTAATGCGCTCCATTTTTCTAAAAATAATCGGCAATGTTTTTCTTTGATATTTTGATATATTATAGATGTGTGATCGAAGTCTGGAGTGTGACTATTGTTGAATGCGTGATCTATCTTCCGTGGTTCTATCTTCTGGCTTATAAATTTGTTTTGTGTCGGGGTGACGGAAGATGTTTCTTAAATTTTGGTTGGGTTGATATCTTGTTGTTATATTATGTTTTTTCAAACTTCTGGCTATTCTTTCACAGCCATAGCTGTAAGGTAAGGAGCAAAATATGTTCGGGGTTAAGACCTGTCTATTCGTGGCTGGAATTTTTGGTATATATAATTGCTTTTTGATGAATTCTTTAGGATAAATATTACTTTGTAGTTCTTGAAATAGTCTTGCTCTTTCAATTTTCTCATCATTTTTATTTGTAAAATGTCTAGCCAACCTCTTGGAAAGGGTTTTAACTGTGTGTGTTCCAAATAATATTTTATATACGCCTTTTAAAATTAAGTTCGAAAAAGTTATATAGTCTAGTTATTCATTTTACTTTGCAAAACGCAAAAATCAATGGCGGAGGGCAATATCCAAGCAAATTTCTTTCCAAACGATACTATATACTAGTTGAGAGCGATCGAAAGATCATAAACAAAAAAAAAAAAAGGGAATTGCGACTATCGGAAATATCGAGTTTTAGGCCCATTTCAAATTTAAAATGGTCAATTGGGCCTAAGGCCATTTAGAATAGAACCCCCCCCCCCCCCCCCCCCTCCAGTTAAAGGTAGCCGGCGGGTGTAATCGCATGACGCCGGTAATAGTCGTCTGGCCTTACATTTTCTCTCGTCTGTTTTATTTTTAAATTCTTTGTTAGACTGTTTGGGGTTCGACGTTTCTTTCTTAATCTTTGTTGTGTTATCTCTTAGATAAATTGTCAATAATGGATTCTCCATCTCACCTCCGAATCTCTTTTTATTTTCGACGCTATATTAATAAAAAAAAAAAAAAGATTTTGGTTTGATTAAAAAAAAACGATTTTTTTTCTTTTAAAAATAAAAAAAAATATTCTAGCTCAACCGTATCAGTCAGTCGAACAATTTTATCTCAGTCCTGTGATCTTAATATTAGAAAATAGATAAAATATGAATTAATTTATGTAGTAGTAATTTTATACTCAGTTTATATCCAGTATATACACGTATATATTAATACAAAGCAATAATGCGTCATCTATATATAACAAATGAAGACATTAAAACGCGAATGTTTTTTTTTTTTTTTTTTTCACAAATAAATCAAAGTTCTACTGTCTTTACTGCTATTTGAATGTAATCCAACTGTCCTAAAAGCATTTGTCCATAGTTTTCTTAAATAACATTTCTAAGATTCTACCCTTCAGTGTAGCATATAAAAACAGAATGATCCAAAACAGTAATGGAGCTCAAAAGAAGCGGTCTGATAGATTAAATTCGCGAAACTGCTGGAAGGGTTTACCATTGATGAGCCAAGTCCTCCCAATATTTTTTCATAGCAGTAAGGACAGTAAAACTTTGATATTTTTGTGAAAAAAAAAAAAAAAACATTCCCGTCTTAATGTCTTCATTCGTTATATATATATATATATATATATATATATAATAATAAATAGTTATTTAATTTTATAGTCCAGTTTTGTATTAAAATTATCTTCACTATTATGATCATTTAAATACAAATTATAAAATTTATTATCAGTTTGCTCCTTAAATTTTTTAAAATTAGAATCACTGTTATAATTTTGTTATATAGTTTCTACACTATATATATATATATATATATATATATATATATATATATATAGTGTAAAAACTATATAATAAAAATATAACAGTGATACTACATTTAAAACTTAAGGAGCAATCTGATCAGAATGATAAATCATATCAAGTAGATTTGGTTAGATTGGCAAGCTAAATCTAAATTAATTATAAAAATAAATAGTTGTATAGTTTTATAGTTAAGTATTCTATTAAAATTATCTTCATTATTTTGATTATTTAAATTCAAATTATAAAATTTGTAAATTGTTATTATTTAGTATAGATAGAGAGAAAAAAAAATCCTTTACTTCTAAAACATCCTCTAGTTAATTATATATTTATAATTAATAACAATAAAATTTAACAACGTAACGTCTTTTGTATCGGCTTTTACACGTCATTTAGACATACTCTAATCCTATATATAGAATAATAGAAGTGAGAATATATATGATAGTTAGAAAAAAGAGAGAAAGACAGAACCATGCACTATTAATCAAACTAATAATAAGAAAACAAAAAGTTTTGTAAATAAGGTAGATAAGATTGTTAGTATATATATATATATGTCGTAAAAAAAGATGTATTTTAGGTACGTTACCAATTCATTCATGCAGTCGTGGATTGAATTGAAATGATAACTTTATATCCAAACTTGAATTTATTTTAATGATTATATTTTTAAGAACAAACAGTTTTCATACATACAATTCTATATGATATTCTAAGTATAAACAAAAAACAATATTGCGTTGTACTCCTTTTGTTAAGGATTTTAAAAAATTAACTCTGTGTTAATTCTATGATTATTTAAATTATAATTATATTAATGAATAATAAAAATATGATTTTTATTATGTCATTTCTTCCCTCCAAGGATAAAAATTAGGGAGTAATTTTCAAAGTAAAAAAAAAAGTATCATTATTATTTACATAGATTATCAATTAAGATGGAGGATACCAATTGAAACTATATCAATGATTCTCTTTATTCATTCTACATATTCTTATTTGTACCTTTGTTTGACAGTAGCTGAAAACTATCCAATCTTATTTGAATTTATAGGTGTCTCCTTCCTATAATTCATAAGGGGATTTACCTCATGAATTGAGTAGGCCTTCTCAGGCTCTCAAGATTCAAAAGGTATTTTGCCACATGCCAAAAAAATATATATCTTTGAAAATCACAAATTTATTTCTCATAATGACGAGTGGTATCCAACATCTTGTTTCACATTTATTTGGTTTGATCAGAATAAAAACATAAAATAATGGGTTATTTCCACATAATGAAAAATATTTACACATGAAGTTTTATTATTTACATTAAAAAAAAGAATGTTCGAATATGAAATGTTCCATATAAAATTTGTGAGGGAAAATATATAGAATCATATGAGTGAATTTCTCAACAAATAAAATCAAAATGTAAAATATTTACAACAATTGAAAAGAAAAGTGTCAAGTTATATCTTATGTGTGCACAAAAATTATATTCTCAAGGCTAAATTTTTAGGCGTAGTTATTTTTGGTATTGTCTTATTTATATTAAGATTTCCCTACCATTATTTAGTAAGAAGAGGGATTCTACTTTTCAGTACCTTAGGTGCCACTTGTTGGCTTGGTTTTTTCTCTAAAGTGGGTATTTTACTTTTTGTCAGTTTTAACTCAAATCCTTCTTTTGGGTAGTATGGCCTCAATTTGGATGAATGAATTACCATGGTAGTTTTTCCTAAATTAGATTGGGGTTTATCAATTTCATAATTGACTGGGGATATCTGTTTTAAGATTGTAAATGGCCCAGACATTGGAGGCATTAATTTTCGGTTATCTGGATGGTAAAAGGTTTGTAACCAAACTCTATCGCCTACTTTAAAGGTGGAAGGTTGATAATGTTGATCATATCTAATTTTATTTATCTGATGAAATTTTAATGTATTATTATAGGCATTTGTTCTGGCAGTGTCTATAGGGGGGTAAAATTCTGATTCTTTTACGGGGGGATCATAAGGGAGCTTACCATACAGAAGGTAAGTAGGAGTATAGCCTGTTATGGAATGGGGAGTATTATTATATTCATTTAGTACTGAATCTAACAATTTCGTCCATGGTATTGATTTTCCTTTCAAGTTATTGAATTTACATCTTAACCTGGTTATTATGGTTTGGTTAAGTCGTTCATTTAACCCATTACACTGAGGTCTTGATGATGAAGTCAATAATTGTTTAATGTTATTGTTAATCAAATATTTTCTAAATCTTGGTGAAGTAAATGATGGTGCCCTGTCACTTAAAAATTGTTTGGGTTTTTGTATTTGAAAAATTTTGTTTAGGCAATTTATATACGAGTCAGTAGTTTGACTTTTTGAGGGGAAAGCCCAAATGTATCTAGTAGCATGATCTACGATGATGTGAAGGAATTTCTTTGTGGAATTATAGTAATTTAGTCCACCTACTGTGTCTATAGACACAAGATCAAAAGGATCTTTAGCTGGGGGGAGACTTTCCAACAGACCAAATTTCTTCTGGTGAGATATTTTATTGAGTTGACACACCTCACAGTGTTTTACATAATTAGAAATATCTTGAATTAGGTAGGGCCAATAATAGATAGGGGAAATTAGATTTAACATTTTAGATACTCCTATATGGCCGTAATCTTGATGAGCTCTTATTAATACTTTTTCTCTTAATGATGGTGGAACAACACTTTTGATTAATCCTTTTTTCTTTATTGTTAAAAGTCCATTAAATTTAGTATATTTCCTATCATTGATGTTATCATCAAATTGAGCTTGTTTTAGTTCTGAGTCAGAAACAAAATGAGCTATGGGGTATCTGCTGAGAAAATCAGCTTCTTTATTTTCAGTTCCTCTTATGTGTTTTATCTCAAAGTCAAACATTGAGAGCTTTAAGCTCCATCTAAATAATCGTCCTTTTGGGTTCTTTATGTTCTTCAAATACTTTAGACAAGCATGGTCTGTATGTATGGTGAAATGCACGCCATCTAAGTAGGGTAAAAAGAAATCCACAGCATCAATAATAGCAAGGCATTCTTGCTCAGTTACACAATAGTTTGATTCATAAGATGTCATTCTACGGCTTCTATACGCTATTGGCTTTAAAAGCCCATCGGGTTGTTCTTGTTTTAGGATAGATCCGATCTGTTCTTGGCTAGCATCCGTGTAAAGGTGTATAGGATATTTGGGATTATAGATAGCTAATATAGGTTTTGAGGTTATCATATTTTTTAATTTAGAAAATGCGGTTTCGCATTCTTCATCCCATTTCCATTTTACATCTTTTTTCAACAAATTATTCAAAGGGAGTCTGAGTTTAGCATAATTTGGGATAAATTTTGAATAAATGTTAATAGATCCTAAAACTCGTTGTAAATCCTTTTTATTCCTTGGGGAATTCAATTTTCTAATCGTTTCTATATTATTAGTGCTGGGTGAAAATTGATGGTTTGATATTTCATATCCTAGAAAAGAAATCTGATAAGTAGCGAATTTACATTTACTTAGTTTTAGCTTAATATTTTCCTTTATGCAAATATCTAAAATTACTTTTAAATGGGTCAGATGTTCCTGAAAATTATTTGAAAATATAATGAAGTCATCGAAGTAATTCATGCAAAAATCAACATCATATTTATTTAAAATTTGCCTTAAAACTCTTTGGAATTGACTTGGACTATTTTTTAATCCAAAAGATAATTTATTAAATTCGTAAAGTCCGTGAGTGGTAGTAAAAGCTGTGTATTCTTTATCATCTGGGTGTATATCTAAATGGTGATAACCTGATAAAAGATCTAGTGTAGTGAAGATATTAGCTTCTGAAAGCTTATCTAATATAGAATCTATTCTTGGTATGGGCTCAGAATCTCTTTTTATTATATCATTTAATTTTCTGTAGTCTATTACTAGTCGAATTTTACCTTCATTTCGCTTATTCACCAACATAGCAGGGGATGCATAGGAGGAATAAGATGGTCTAATGACATTATATTTTAAAAGTTCCTCAATCTGTCTTTTAATTTCAATGTTGTCCGAGAAGGAAGGTCTAAAAGGCTTTAATGAAATAGGTGTTTGTGCGGTAAGTTTAATTCTAATTGGATCTGCTTTAATATGTCCTATATCCATTTTATGGGCAGCAAACGCTTCCTTATTTTCCTTAATTAATTTAATTAAATCAGATTTTTCATATGGTGAAAGTTTTTCATCAAATTCTACACTATTAAAATTTCTAAAATCATTTTCATCAGGAGGAATAATAGATTTAAATAAAGGAATCACATTATGATGTGTACAATTATTATTATTAGGGTTATGGTAATTAACATTAAGAATTCTACCAAATTGAGTAATTGTAAAACTTTGAAAATCAATGTCTAATTTAAATAATCTTATATGGTCTAAAGAAAGCAATACATATGGCAAATCAATATCAGAGGAATAAAAATCAATATCTCTAGTAATAGATCCTATAGTTGTATTAACATTAATTTTTGAATTTATATTTAGCATACCGGATGTCTGTTTAATAAGAGGTAAATTATTAAAAACAACATAGTTTGGTTGAATCTTATCTATCATATGTTGAGGAATTATAGAGAAGGTACAGCCAGTATCCATGAGAGCTACAATACTGTTATTATTCACATTTAAATTTATATACAGACCTTGGCGTCAGGAGTGCTGAGGCGGAGCTGGTCGGCATTCGCTCGAAGGGGCTGTTGTCTGCGTCAAGGTATCCATGGATCGAGACGGCACGGACATGAAGCTTGCAGCTGGGGAGGCTTGTACGGCCTTCTCCCGAAACCAGCACCTATTCTCAGGATGGAAGCGTCCGGCATGTCCCCTGTTTAGGCAAATTCGGCAGGGGCGTCTTTTAGAACTATAGTCCATAGGGCTTCTTCCTGGATGTCCCCATTGCTTTTGTTGTACTTCCATTCTTGGGGCTGTTTCCCTTTTAACCCGGCAGCGGTCGCACCCTCTTTTATACCTTGAAAGGTCGCGGTGGGTAAAATTTACCCACTTTTAAAAACCTAAATAAATCAAATATTCTTTTCAATATTTTTATTGTTTTCTATGTTAGAATAATGATTTGTCTATTAAATAACTTTACATAAAATCCTGAGATATAAAAATCATATTTTATTTATTTTATTAATAACAAATCAAAATATCAAATATTTATGATATATTTGACTATTTTATGAAAATAAAAATATATATTGAAGATAGGTTATAAAATATAAATTTGTATGAAAGTTTTCACTTCCTTTCATAGAAATTAGGACTTGTTTCGTCCTTTATGACATTCTTGACAAATTATTACAGAGTGTTCCTTACACAAAAAAAGCAAAACAGTACTGGCAATGTTGAATAGTTTTTCTGTCCTTTTTTTCTTTCTGGCATTTCTTGCATCGATGTCTTTCTCCTATTTTTAGCTTTTTAGATGAACCAGGCTCTAACAAATTAAAAATATCGGATGCCTTTTCCTTTATTTCACATGGCATTCTTCCGCTTACTGTGCGAACTTTGACCACTCTTCAATAAGATCTAAGGATAAGGTTTTCAAAAAATGACGTCTTGATTTAACCTTTGATGCGTTGCCATTTGCAAAATGAATTATCTGGGAATTTATTGCTCCAATATTTAAAAGTGAATAAAAAATAACCATGGGCCATCTTCTTGAATTTCTAGCACAGTTATATGTAGCTGTCATTTCGTCCATCATATCTACACCACCCTTTGTCATATTATAAAACATTATCATCTCTGGCTTTTTCAATTCTCCCGTTGAATCATCTATATTTGCATCGTGGTGCAGAGTTGAAAGCATAAGTACAACTTCATTCTCTTTAGGCTTGTATGAAAGAAGTGTCATTTCACTTTGAAAGCCAAAAACACTAGTGTGTACATTTCTACCTCTGCTGATGACAAACTCTGAGGGGATTTCCTTTTTATTTATTTTTAAGGTACCAACTATTGTTAGTCTATATTGTTGTAAAAGGTTTAGAGCTAAAGAATAACTGGTGAACCAGTTATCCATTGCTACATTGCGGCCAGTTCCCTTGATTGGCTCACACAATCGTTCCACAACGTCACTTGGACTGTTGCTGACATTGTAAGGACCTTCAGGGTTTTTTCCTGGATAAATCTCCAAGTTACAAGTATAAAACATTTTTGAATTCACGAGAACAAATAATTTTATTCCATATTTATTGTGTTTACTCGGAATATACTGCCTGAAATTGCATTTCCCTCTGAAAGCGTCAAGCTTTTCATCCACCGTTATATATTCCGAAGGAGAATAATGCTTTTGGCAATTTTTTACAGAAGTATCAAGAATCAATCTCACAGCTGCTAATTTATCTTGACGAAGTCTTTCATTTCTTGTAGCTTGGTCATCAAAACGAATTACTCTGAGAAGAAATCGGAATCTGTTTTCAGACATAGCTATTCTACACAATTCAAATCCAGTACTATCTCTTGCCCATGCATCATCTGTATTCAATTTATTCGCTTTCATGACCCCAAGAAAGTAAATAATTCCCAATAAAGCTCTAATTTCATGTAGGTTTGTCAAATTAACACCTCTTTCTCTGCTATAGTTCTGCTGAATATTCCTAATGTAAATGTTAGTATTTGTAACTATGCATTCAAGTATATTGTCATCTATAAAGAGATTCCAACAATCTAATATCGATTTAGCATTTTTTGCTTCACCCTTTACCCCTGGTAGATGGGTGATAATATTATCACTGCGAGTTCGAACATTTTTTGGGGGAAGAGCTTTCTTCCATTTAGTCTTTTGGTCCTTTCCTATATAGTAATTGAAGCTTGGATCCTCATTGTTTTCTTCTTCTGATAATGTATACTGTTCAGTGTCTGTACTCCAATTCCTCTCTTCTATATGATCATCAGTTTCTGATTCCTCATCATCGGGATTTGGAATATTATTATCATCACGGAGAAAATCAGCATTTGAAAGCATTTTATGTAAAATAATGTAAAAAGAAGAAATAAAATATAAATCCTACCTTATTGTTGGAAGAGAGAATAGATTGTATTATTGCACTTGGGGCAGCAAAACCAAACAACAAGAAGCCAGAAAGTAACTCGAAACTTAATTACGCAAACCAAAACCAAAAGCATTAAATGGTCACGCTGGGTAAAAATTACCCAATGACGAGAACTCAAAAGGTCGCACTGGGTAAAATTGACCCAAACATGCTAATAAAATGAATATATGTCATAAAATTAAAATTATAGGTTTATTATAATAATATTTAGATAGATTTAGAAAGGTACTGAGAATATATTTTAAATATATATATTTTTTAATATAGAAATATTTTCAAAAAGTTCCTTCTGGGTAATTTTTACCCATTGCGACCGCTTAAGGGTTAATAGATGACTCCTCCACATTTGCATCTTTATTTGGCAAATTCTGCAAGCTTTTTGCGTGAATTTCTAGAAATTCCATTAAATCCTTACTTGAAGGCACAACCCTTGGGTTGTTCTGCAATTCCCACTGTTTTCTTGTGGTTTTATCAAGCTTATCTTGTATGATCTTGACGAGAAACACATCAGATAAACTATCGATTTGGTAACCTAATACCTTCACTGTTCTTACTATCTCGTTGCAACTATCTAGAAGTTTAAACATTGACTTATGGTTGTTGTTGGAAAAGAAGACGTCCGAAGCAGCCAATGGGAAGCCGGCGGAAGCGGCCACGGGGATGCAGCGGTAAAATGAGGAAACAATAACTGTAGAACTTGTAAACAACTTTTTCGAACACTAGAATTTGCCCTGATCTACGATTCTCTTTTTATAAATATCTTTTAGTGTAAATATTTAAATAATACTTTACTTATTTGCTTAAATTGTAATAAATATAATTTTCCCTCCTGTTTTCGTCGTATATTTTAAAAGTGTTATAAACAACGACGCCTTAACTTTGAACCTTCAACCCCGCCGACCAAGAATAGAGGTGAGTGACTACCTCTATAGAATTTAGATCGTCGTCACAACACAGAGTGGCGGTGAAATCGCAATATTTTTGGCATCCCAGCCGGGACTGTTGAAGGTAAATTCCTGAAAAAAGAATCATTTTAAGCTGACCATTTTGGAACTCGCTAGCTAACCCTACTTGCCGCTTTGTTTACAAGATGGCGGAAGAATTAATTCTACGTTTAAAAAAGAAGCGTGCTATTAACAGATCATATTTAACGAAAACATGCAATAAGATTGAAAGTGGACTTGACACGCTAATTAGAATTGATCTTGAAGAATTATTAGAACAATTAAATGAATCATTTAACGAACTTAAATTAGTGGATCACGAAATAGAAACGCTTCTTGAAACTGACGATTTAGAGAAGGAATTACAGGGCGTAGAGGAATATCGAGAGAAATATATTACTTGGAGATTTAGGGCAAATAAAAAGATTCGCCAATCAGATTTTCATGGCGAAAATATACCGAATTCGAACTCACGAATAGATGAAAATGAAATGAGACATTATGTACCTTCCTGCACGACTGTGAAACTTCCGAAATTGATGATATCGAAATTTTATGGAAACTTTAGTGAATGGCTGACGTTCTGGAATTCTTTTGATGCAGCTATACACCAGAACAACTCACTGAACCCGATCGATAAATTTAACTATCTGAAGTCACATCTCGGCGGAACTGCACTAAACACAGTCGAAGGTTTCGCTTTATCTGCGGACAATTATGAGAAAGCTATAAAATTGCTTAAAGACAGATTTGGGCGAGAAGACATTTTGATTAGCCGACATATGAACAATTTGTTGTCAATGAGACCACTCAAAACATCAAGCGATGTAAGAACCTTCCGCGAACTTTTTGACAACCTTTCTGTTCATATAAGAAGTCTCGAGTCACTAAACGTGTCCATTGATGTTTACGGACAACTGTTGTGCCCGATAATAATAAAGCTTCTACCTGCAGACCTTAATTTGGAATTGAACAAAGAACTCCCGACAGGTTATGTAATTAATGACTTGATTACCTTTCTGGAAAGACAATTAACTGCACGGGAGAAGAGTTTTAGAAACGAAATCGGTACCGGGAATGAATCAACTTCTAAACCTAATTTGGTAAACAAACATCCAAAGACAAGATTCTACAATGAAAAACCAATTGCGACAGCTTCAGAACTTTTGAATTCAGTTCACAAATCGAATGAATGTGTATTTTGTGGTAAAGACAACCATGGAAGCCCTAAGTGTGACTTTGCAGCTAATATTAGTTTAAACGAAAAGAGATCACTCATGAAGAAAAAAGGCGTTTGTTTTAAATGTCTTCGGCCTTCCCATTTAAGTAAATTTTGCAGAAATGTAGTCCGGTGTTCGATCTGCAACATGTCTTCCCACCTGGATGTCATGTGCACAAAACAGATTTTAGATCGAGGTGGAACTTCTAAGTCTCCAACAGTGCAAGATGAAACTCTCGCCAACTTATCAACCTCCCCAGACGTCTTGTTGCCTACTTTGAGAGTGACCCTTAAAGGGAACAGAACGGAGAAGACGGCACGGGCTATAATAGACACCGGATCCCAAAGATCATATATTTTACATAGCACAGCAATGGAAATGGAATACGAACAATCAAGGAGAGAGTTCTTCCGGCATTCCTTGTTTGGAGGATCGAGTACCGACGTAGTTGAACATGAGGTCTATACCATTCATTTATCTGACATCAATAATTCCTATCGCTGTGAGTTTGAAGCACTAGGTCAACCCCTTATCTGTGGAAGCATACCTCCGGTGTGTCCAAGATCATTTTTAGAAGGGAGTGAAGAACTCGACGTGTCTGATTTGATGAGAGACCGTATAGAAGTCCTTATAGGCGCGGACATCGCCGGGAGATTGCTAACTGATGATCAGAGAAGGATCTCAACTGGACTGGTGGCAATCCGTACCAAACTAGGATGGACTGTGATGGGAAAGATTCCTCCAACGGAGGTGAGAGATGACATCAGCTCCCTTTGCGTGACCACACTTCTATCTTTGGATCTAGAAAACTTGTGGAAATTAGATGCAATTGGAGTCTCTGATGCGGAGGTTGAGAAGAAGACTCAGTCATTACAAGCTGAAATGGAGGAACATTTCGCCCACACCACGACGCGAGATATCGAGGGGCGCTATGAGGTAGCTCTACCCTGGGTGCAAGACAAGGAAAGGATTCCTTCGAATAAAGATCTAGCCGAAAACCAACTAAGGTCTGTAAGAAGAAAGCATGGATTGTCATCTTCACATGTGCAGTGTATAGAGGAGTTCATCTGGAACTTGTGACATCTTTGTCTATGGAAGCCTTCCTCCAAGCTTTCCGCCGATTTATTGCTCGAAGAGGCCGCCCATTGATTGTGTATTCGGATAACGGGACTAATTTCAAAGGTATGGCTAATGCTTTAAAGAAGATTGATTTTTCGAGATTAAAATGTGATCCCACATTGAAAAACATCACCTGGAAATTCATACCGCCTGATGCTCCTTGGTGGGGTGGATGGTGGGAGCGTTTGATTAGAATGATGAAACAATTGCTCTTTAGGATTCTCGGTCAAACCTCCTTGGGATATGAAGAACTTTCCACGGTAATGTGTGACGTCGAAAGCTTGATGAACACACGCCCTCTGACCTACCTAACAGAAGAAAGTGAGGATCTCGCTCCATTGACACCTTCGTTGTTCTTACATGAGGTTGGCGTTCCAGACCTGGACTTGATTGATAACCAAACCCTCTCCCGCAAATATCAATATATCAAACGTGTACGAGAAGATCTTAGAGAACGATTTCGTATCGAATATTTTGGATTCCTGAGACAAGAAACGAGACGCCTGAAGACTACCATACCATTCAAGGTGGGAGACATGGTACTCATTGGACAAGAGAGTTTAAAGAGACTACACTGGCCGTTAGCCAGAATAATCCAACTCTATCCAGGAAAAGACGGACTTGTGAGGGTTGCGAAAGTGAAAACTTCATCAGGTGATAAAATACGACCTATTCAAAAACTCTACAATTTAGAGATAACGCCCGAGATAAGATGTCGAGACCCTCTAACGGAGCGATCTCCCACACAAGAAGTTCGATTGACAACTGAAGAGGACCCTTTGACTTCACAACAAGAGCAACATCACATTGATACCCCGAATGTTGTGTCAAGTTACGGACGGCCCATCAAGAGACCCAACCGATTGGATCTACTGAACTTTTCCTTTCCATGTTTGAGTCGTCGAGACGCCAACTCAAAGGTGGGAGAAATGTTGGAAAAGAAGACGTCCGAAGCAGCCAATGGGAAGCCGGCGGAAGCGGCCACGGGGATGCAGCGGTAAAATGAGGAAACAATAACTGTAGAACTTGTAAACAACTTTTTCGAACACTAGAATTTGCCCTGATCTACGATTCTCTTTTTATAAATATCTTTTAGTGTAAATATTTAAATAATACTTTACTTATTTGCTTAAATTGTAATAAATATAATTTTCCCTCCTGTTTTCGTCGTATATTTTAAAAGTGTTATAAACAACGACGCCTTAACTTTGAACCTTCAACCCCGCCGACCAAGAATAGAGGTGAGTGACTACCTCTATAGAATTTAGATCGTCGTCACAACACAGAGTGGCGGTGAAATCGCAATAGTTGTCATCGGCTAACTTTGGTAATCTTAATGCATTATCTATTTGGGTGAAAATCAGATCCTTTGGATTATCATATCTTGTTAATAAGGTTTGCCAAACCTCAACATAATTATCGGCTGTAATTGGAAATGCGTTTACCAGTCTTAGGGCTTCGCCTCTCAGTTGGCCTTTTAAATATTGTAACTTTTCAATATTAGGTATTTGTGAGTTAGAACCAACCGCAGAAAAAAATAGATCCTTAAATGAAAGCCATGATTCTAATCTACCATCGAAAGTTGGCAATTCAAGTTTAGGCATTTTAACATGTAAATTTACTTTTTTCTCAGATGTTTCTTGCCCATTATGCCTTAAATCCAATTCACACTTTAATCTTATACACTTATCTATGCAATTTTCCACTTCGTCATTCAATTCATCATCTTCAAGTTGCTGCAAGAAAATATCACTCATTTTCATCAAATCATTATTTGCATACTCTAGTTTGCATTTCGTTGCATTTACATCTACCATAGACACAATGGATTCGATATTTTCTTCAATGCCTTTTATACTTTTTTTTATCCTTTTTAATTTCTTAATTAAAGTTTCGACTTCCATAATTGCTATTCTTTTATCTATATCTTTTCCCAAATATCTTAGTTGCAATATATGGCTTTGAAATCTATTGGAATTCTTCTCGCACAGGGTTAAAATACATCCTGTCGACTATTAATAAAGATGTCGTAAAAAAAGATGTATTTTAGGTACGTTACCAATTCATTCATGCAGTCGTGGATTGAATTGAAATGATAACTTTATATACAAACTTGAATTTATTTTAATGATTATATTTTTAAGAACAAACAGTTTTCATACATACAATTCTATATGATATTCTAAGTATAAACAAAAAACAATATTGCGTTGTACTCCTTTTGTTAAGGATTTTAAAAAATTAACTCTGTGTTAATTCTATGATTATTTAAATTATAATTATATTAATGAATAATAAAAATATGATTTTTATTATGTCATATATTTTTATAATTTTATATTTTATTCTTTTTTTTTTTAAAGATTTTTTAATTTTTTTTTTTTAAATATGAATATAAATAGTTGTATTTAGTAAAATATCTATATTATGAATTAACTTTTATTATAAGTTTGGTTATTATGTTTTGAAACCCTAATGGTAGACCAGACATATACAAAAAACTTAAATTGGAGTAATTATTGAAAAAAGAGGTCTGCTGAACCGGGACTTCTCAAATAGAAATTCAGCTTTCAACATTTCATCCCTTCTCTATTATGTCTAGACCTCCTTTCAACCGGATTTTATGTGTTAATATAAAGTTACTACAGTGAAACATTTATATGAACAGATATAATGTGTACCTACCTTGTCCGCGAACGCCTTCAACTGTAAACATCTATTTCTGGATGACACATGTTGTGGGGGGGGGGGACAAATTTAGACCGAGTTGTAGAAAAACAAGACATTCAAAGAATAAAGATAAGATAGCTAAGGGAAGAAATCCAAATTTTATAATCTTTACAGTCAGTTAAATTAAAATAATTGATTCAACACTTATTCATCTTTCAATATTCCTTTAAAAAGGCAAATTATTAGAGTTTAATAAAGCTATTAATTGTGAAAATTCACTTCTATTTAATTTCCATTTTCCTCCCCAGAAATTGGAGATTAAACAAAATGAATTATATACAATATTACTTTAAAAATCTTGTGAAAAAATCTTCAAATCAGCTATTTAATTTAAGTTTAACTAATTGTTGAAGATTATAAATTTGTAGTATTGATTATTGAAATTATAGAAAGTTGATTTAATAAATGGATACTTCCATTTATTTTTTTTAAGTATTTTATAATTGATATACTGTTGAAATATTTTACTTGTCTGATACTAAATTTGTTTTTAATAAATTCCATGTTTAAATTTTTAACATCTTCTATGAAATTTTCTAATATATTATTTATTCTATAAAATCTTAGAAACTGACTAAAATATATACCTTTACAGCAATTTAATGAAATATTAGAATTCATATTACAGTATTTTATAATATTGAAATTATAATTACTTTTTTTATTATAAATTTTAATAGCATTATTTGTAAGGTCTATATTTAGGTCTAAAAAGTTAACTTTTTTGTTTCTATAAATTTTTTCATTGTTTTTAAGTTTCAAGTATTTAGGATAAATTTTAGGTATTAAATTTTTGAACTGTGGATTATTAAATATTATGATGTCATCTACATAACGGAACATTTGCCAGTTAACATTATTTTGTAGAAAGTATTCTCTTTCGTACCAGAATAATATTAAGTTTGCTAATAACGGACTAGAAGACGTTCCCTTGGGAACTCCTTCTGATTGAATATATATTTTATTTTTAAATTCTATATAGTTAAAATTTAAAAATGTTTCCAGTAGTTTTTGCTGTTTTAAGATCTAATTTAATTGTTTTATATCTGTTATGAATAATTTTAATGTGGAAAGTTTTGTCATTAATGATTTCGTTAAATAAATTGGTTATTTTATTATTTAGATCTCTTAAATTTATTTTAGAATATAGGTCCTCAAAGTCAAATGTGTGTACTGTTTCCATGTTTGTCCAATTGTTCATTAAATAGTTAATGATTTTTTTATTTGAGTCGATAAATTTATAATTATATTTATTAGTAAATTTATTTATAATAAATTGTAGTGTTGAAGCTAATTGTATATCAATGTTTTTTATAACTGAATTTATACCAGATGTGATTGTTCTGAAAGAAATAGGTTTTTTGTGTAGTTTA
Organism: Cordylochernes scorpioides; assembly: GCA_030710605.1. NCBI lineage: Eukaryota > Metazoa > Arthropoda > Arachnida > Pseudoscorpiones > Chernetidae > Cordylochernes > Cordylochernes scorpioides. Next base: position 20,965,512 of record CP092884.1, on the reverse strand, counting down.
GGAATTATATAGAACTTTGGTATGTTTGGATTTTTGTAGTGATTATAAATTTTTAGTGAATTTTCAACATTTTTGATGTCTTTTTTGATTTTTGTGGCTGTAGTTCTAGCAAAAGTGTATTTATGATTATTATCAATTTCCTTTTTTAGTATATCGTGGTATAGATTTTTACAAATCATAGATAAGTTATTGGAACATTTATCTATAGGAGTGATAATAAAGTCCTTCTGTAAATTAATTATATTTTCTTTAAAAGAAGGAATATCTGAATTAGGTTTTGTGTATTTAAGTGTATTATTATAATAATTTATAATTTCCTTTTTAATATTATGTTTCCATTCCAGAAAAGTAAAATCTGGAATACTGTATTTTATACTAGTTTTATTTATGAAAATATCTATATCTTTTAATATAGATTTCATTGTATTATTATAATTGTGTTTAATTTGAGGTATATATTTATACCCTTTATTTAAAATATCCTGATATTCTGGATTTAAAAAAGAAAAATTGCTAGTTAATATATGACCTGAAAACTTATATTTATCAATATAGTTGTTGCAATTACATTTAATTTTTTTAAAATTTGCCAAATTATTAATAAATTGGTTATAATTGCAAACTAAAATACCTATATTTTTGTTGTATCTCCAGATTGTTTTGAAATTTAAATTTTTTATAGGGAAAAGATTATTAATGTTTTGGTTATTAAAAATATCATTAAACTTAATATGATTAAATAAATTGTTATTAAATTTAATGATAATATTAATGTTATTAGTAGATTGTTTAATTTTTCTGTATTTAAAGATGTCGTGTGTGATATCTATTAAAACATTATTTAAACTAAATAATAATAAATTTATCAAACTTATAGAATATATTAAAATTCATAATCTGACTAATAGATTAAAAGATATCACACACGACATCTTTAAATACAGAAAAATTAAACAATCTACTAATAACATTAATATTATCATTAAATTTAATAACAATTTATTTAATCATATTAAGTTTAATGATATTTTTAATAACCAAAACATTAATAATCTTTTCCCTATAAAAAATTTAAATTTCAAAACAATCTGGAGATACAACAAAAATATAGGTAATTTAGTTTGCAATTATAACCAATTTATTAATAATTTGGCAAATTTTAAAAAAATTAAATTTAATTGCAACAACTATATTGATAAATATAAGTTTTCAGGTCATATATTAACTAGCAATTTTTCTTTTTTAAATCCAGAATATCAGGATATTTTAAATAAAGGGTATAAATATATACCTCAAATTAAACACAATTATAATAATACAATTAAATCTATATTAAAAGATATAGATATTTTCATAAATAAAACTAGTATAAAATACAGTATTCCAGAATTTACTTTTCTGGAATGGAAACATAATATTAAAAAGGAAATTATAAATTATTATAATAATACACTTAAATACACAAAACCTAATTCAGATATTCCTTCTTTTAAAGAAAATATAATTAATTTACAGAAGGACTTTATTATCACTCCTATAGATAAATGTTCCAATAACTTATCTATAATTTGTAAAAATCTATACCACGATATACTAAAAAAGGAAATTGATAATAATCATAAATACACTTTTGCTAGAACTACAGCCACAAAAATCAAAAAAGACATCAAAAATGTTGAAAATTCACTAAAAATTTATAATCACTACAAAAATCCAAACATACCAAAGTTCTATATAATTCCTAAACTACACAAAAAACCTATTTCTTTCAGAACAATCACATCTGGTATAAATTCAGTTATAAAAAACATTGATATACAATTAGCTTCAACACTACAATTTATTATAAATAAATTAACTAATAAATATAATTATAAATTTATCGACTCAAATAAAAAAATCATTATCTATTTAATGAACAATTGGACAAACATGGAAACAGTACACACATTTGACTTTGAGGACCTATATTCTAAAATAAATTTAAGAGATCTAAATAATAAAATAACCAATTTATTTAACGAAATCATTAAAGACAAAACTTTCCACATTAAAATTATTCATAACAGATATAAAACAATTAAATTAGATCTTAAAACAGCAAAAACTCTACTGGAAACATTTTTAAATTTTAACTATATAGAATTTAAAAATAAAATATATATTCAATCAGAAGGAGTTCCCATGGGAACGTCTTCTAGTCCGTTATTAGCAAACTTAATATTATTCTGGTACGAAAGAGAATACTTTCTACAAAATAATGTTAACTGGCAAATGTTCCGTTATGTAGATGACATCATAATATTTAATAATCCACAGTTCAAAAATTTAATACCTAAAATTTATCCTAAATACTTGAAACTTAAAAACAATGAAAAAATTTATAGAAACAAAAAAGTTAACTTTTTAGACCTAAATATAGACCTTACAAATAATGCTATTAAAATTTATAATAAAAAAAGTAATTATAATTTCAATATTATAAAATACTGTAATATGAATTCTAATATTTCATTAAATTGCTGTAAAGGTATATATTTTGGTTAGTTTCTAAGATTTTATAGAATAGATAATATATTAGAAAATTTCATAGAAGATGTTAAAAATTTAAACATGGAATTTATTAAAAACAAATTTAGTATCAGACAAGTAAAATATTTCAACAGTATATCAATTATAAAATACTTTTAAAAAAATAAATGGAAGTATCCATTTATTAAATCAACTTTCTATAATTTCTTTCAATAATCAATACTACAAATTTATAATTTTCAACAATTAGTTAAACTTAAATTAAATAGCTGATTTGAAGATTTTTTCACAAGATTTTTAAAGTAATATTGTATATAATTCATTTTGTTTAATCTCCAATTTCTGGGGAGGAAAATCGAAATTAAATAAAAGTGAATTTTCACAATTAATAGCTTTATTAAACTCTAATAATTTGCCTTTTTAAAGGAATATTGAAAGATGAATAAGTGTTGAATCAATTATTTTAATTTAACTGACTGTAAAGATTATAAAATTTGGATTTCTTCTCCCTTAGCTATCTTATCTTTATTCTTTGAATGTCTTGTTTTTCTACAACTCGGTCTAAATTTGTCCCCCCCCCCCCACAACATGTGTCATCCAGAAATAGATGTTTACAGTTGAAGGCGTTCGCGGACAAGGTAGGTACACATTATATCTGTTCATATAAATGTTTCACTGTAGTAACTTTATATTAACACATAAAATCCGGTTGAAAGGAGGTCTAGACATAATAGAGAAGGGATGAAATGTTGAAAGCTGAATTTCTATTTGAGAAGTCCCGGTTCAGCAGACCTCTTTTTTCAATAATTACTCCAATTTAAGTTTTTTGTATATGTCTGGTCTACCATTAGGGTTTCAAAACATAATAACCAAACTTATAATAAAAGTTAATTCATAATATAGATATTTTACTAAATACAACTATTTATATTCATATTTTAAAATAAAAAAATTTAAAAAATCTTTAAAAAAAAAGAATAAAATATAAAATTATAAAAATATATATATATATACTAACAATCTTATCTACCTTATTTACAAAACTTTTTGTTTTCTTATTATTAGTTTGATTAATAGTGCATGGTTCTGTCTTTCTCTCTTTTTTCTAACTATCATATATATTCTCACTTCTATTATTCTATATATAGGATAAGAGTATGTCTAAATGACGTGTAAAAGCCGATACAAAAGACGTTACGTTGTTAAATTTTATTGTTATTAATTATAAATATATAATTAACTAGAGGATGTTTTAGAAGTAAAGGATTTTTTTTTTCTCTATCTATACTAAATAATAACAATTTACAAATTTTATAATTTGAATTTAAATAATCAAAATAATGAAGATAATTTTAATAGAATACTTAACTATAAAACTATACAACTATTTATTTATATATATGTTACATAAAGATTTTATTTAGGAAATGTTATATTAAAATCATTTATTTAAAATGTTATATTGAAATATTTTATTTAAAAATGTTATATGTTAAAATGTTATTTTGTTTAAAGTTATAATTTCATAGATATAAGTACTCCGTTTTAATCGACCGCCAGAGGTCACGCTTCTTCTATATAAACTGATTGTTGTTCTTACCCGAGTGGCCGACCCAAAGTTTTTGTAATTATGTAAATAATCTTTTGTTTTATTTATTTATACGCCTTAAGACAGGCATTACTTTTATCAAATTGTTTTATATATATTTCATGGGTTCACAATTAAAACAATATCTGATCAAGACTATTTTTATTATTTTACTTACAAGATTTTAACCACGACTGCACCACCATAGCATAATCATCAATATGATCCATAACAACAAAAATCTTATCTTTTTATTTAAATATAATATATATATATATATAATAATAAATAGTTATTTAATTTTATAGTCCAGTTTTGTATTAAGATTATCTTCACTATTATGATCATTTAAATTCAAATTATAAAATTTGTAAAATGTTATTAATTTGTAGATAGAGAGAGAAAAAAAAAGGGGGTGAAATGTCGTTGGGCTTTTATCTGAAGATCCCCGGTCCAGCAGATCTCTTTTTCCAATCTATTTCAATTTAAAGTTTTTTGTGTATGTCTGGTCTACCATTAGGGTTTCAAAACATAATATCCAAACTTATAACAAATGTTAATTCATACTATAGATATATTACTAAATACAACTATTTATAATCATATTATAAAATAAAAAAACCTTTAAAAATCTTTAAAAAAAAAAAGGATAAAATATAAAATTATAAAAATATATATATATATACTAACAATCTTATCTACCTTCTTTACAAAACTTTTTTTTTCTTTCCTTATTATTAGTTTGATTAAAAGTGCATGGTTCTGTCTTTCTCTCTTTTTTCTAACTATTATATATATTCTCTCTTCGATTATTCTATATATAGGATTAGAGTATGTCTAAATGACGTGTAAAAGCCGATGTAATAGACGTTACGTTGTTAATTTTTATTGTTATTAATTATAAATATATAATTAACTTGAGGATGTATTAGAAGTAAAGGATTTTTTTTTCTCTCTCTATCTACAAATTAATAACATTTTACAAATTTTATCATTTGAATTTAAATGATCATAATAGTGAAGATAATCTTAATACAAAACTGGACTATAAAATTAAATAACTATTTATTATTATAATTAATTTAGATTTAGCTTGCTAATCTAATCAAATCTAATTGATATAAGTTATCATTATTATCAGTTTGCTCCTTAAGTTTTAAAATTAGAATCACTGTTATAATTTTGTTATATAGTTTCTTTAACTAAAATTTAAAAAACACAGGTACGCCAAATTAAAAAATAATAATAATAAAATGTTGATGTCCGAAGGCCAAAAAAAGCTAAGATAGCTGACACTTTATCTTAAAAATAATTATCGTGTTTATATAGGCGCATGCGTATAAGTATTTCTCATAAATTCTTTTTCATTGATTCATCAAGAAATTTGTAAAACACATTGATGTATATCACGTTGCCAGAGTCCAACAGCCAGAATCATGGTAGTGGCTGGTTTCTATTGATTTGCATAATAATATATTTGTGCTACTATTGTCACGTAGGAAAGACAAACTTCAAAGATGACAAGGCCATTTATTTTTATCAAAACAATTCAACCAAATTTCCATAAAATAAAAGAGATGCGCATGGAAAGGAATTTTCTAAGCAACAAAATATGAAATTTAATATTCTGTGAATAAAAATAATTATTTTCTTTAAAAAAAATCTCACTATTCATAAAAAAAATCTGCGTATTTATTTGATTCATTAACATTAAGAAAATATTCAGTATATCCATTAGCATTGTTCCAAGTCATAATCGGGCAGTTCTTTGTTTCTCTTAATACAGTAAATACTTTATTATTATTTATGTTAGAATATATCTATGGTTTTATTTATTTTTGACCGCTAACTATGAAATGGTTGTTTGTCTAGCAGCCATGATATTGCCACGTGGAAAATTAGGGAAGACCAACTTCGGGATGAGACAACACTTTATTTCTGGCAAGAACAAACTATGAATGGTAAACAAAAGATAAGCCACGAGGGAAATTTACAGAGTAGCAAAATATAAACATAAACATGACCACTCTGTTAATAAAAATAATGAAATTAATAAATACTTTGTTACAATATAACCATCCTTGTTTCGTACATTGAATGTTTTGTCTTAAAGTAAGATAATTGTTTTAATAAACTATGTTTTAAAAAAATACTCTGCTTATTTTAACAATATACATAGGGCACTAGGAAAGTTTTGCATTATGACTTTATTATTTACAATATTTGGAAATTTTTGACCACAATCAATACACTTCTCCACCCTTCGAAACCAGTCATCAATCCAACTCTTCCACGTTTCCTCTGGAAGCTGGGCGCACTCGTCATCCCATGCCCTCAAAAGGTCTTCATTGCAGAAAAAGCGTTTCCCTTCTTCACGTGAGGCAAGAGGGCAAAGTTGCAAAGTACAAGGACTGGACTGTAGGGAGAATGCTTCAACAATTTTAGCCCACTTCGTGTCAAATATTCGGCGCAGACCTTCGAACGGTGAACTGGAGCATTGTCATGGTGGAAAAGCCATGTGTCGGTGCTTGAGTTTGGACGTAACTTTTTGATAGCTTGAACAACTTTAGGAAGGCATTCCTTAGTGTACTACTTGGAAGTGACTGTCTTTTGGTTTTCCAGTACCGCGCTATTCACAACCCCTCTGCCATTAAAGAAGACGGCTAAATAGATCTGAATTTTCGTACTAACAAAGACTCTTCCAAGATACAAACTTTGTTTTGGGCTTTGGTAGGCATATCAGAATAATAAAGCCAAGTTTCGTCACCTGTTATGATGCTATTGACATAGCGATATGATCTATTATAAACTTTTTAAGCATCTCTCTGCACCATGAAACACGTCGAGTCATCTGCTCATCAGTTAAGGAATGAGGAACCCATAGGCAACACACTTTACTAACTTTTAGATGATCGTGCAGAATGGAATGAATTGCTGTTGCAGGAATGTCTAAACTCTCCTCTATCTGTCGATAAGTTATATGTCGAGCAGCCTCCAAAATTTTCTTAACAGCAGCGATGTTTTCCTCATTAACTGAAGAAGCTGGACATTCATACCTTGGCGCGTCTCTTATGCCATTTTTTCCTTGCTGAAACTCACGATACTACCTGAATATGGTAGTACGATGTGGATAATCATTTCCTGGTACAAGAGTCATTTCTTGCAAGCATTATTCAAGGCCCAAACCGCGTTCAAAGTTATATCGCAAAATGGCTCGGTATTCAATTTTGCGCCAGGTAGATATTTTTTAATATGAAGTGATAAAACTGCACAGTTCAAAGAATACTATCATATAGCGAATGAAATTTTGACTGCAGTTCAAATATAGACAGTGCTCAACAAGTTCGAACTCGTGCCCACATGGGCGCACCGTTTGGAGCGTATTGCAATTTTTTCCTAGTGCCCTTTAAATTTACTTTATCTAGGTTTTTGAAACCTACAAAAGCAGCCAAGTACCTAAGTTATCTTTCATAACTAAGTCTTTTTGTATTATTTGCAAAGTCCAATTCATGAGATGGCGCCAATCAGGTTTTTATTTCAAGGAAGGTTTCCCAAACAGGGGATGTAGGCTGTGGGCTTAGATTGGTGATTCCTAAGAGTGGTCGTCTGGAATCTTTGATATTGAAAGACTTGTCAAATTATATTGACAAATATTTGCAATCTTATCATATCTCAGGTTTTAGTGGAAAGAAATTTGTTGTTTATTTGTTGAGTGAACTGATCTCCCACGCCTTCTCATTGGACGAATGTGGCCATGTTTGTACATAAAAGAGGGTTGAAACGGAATGCGAGGAGTCGTGGAGGTGTGTTCGAGTGAAGACGCTTAAAGCGTTCTCTGTGAGCTTTTCTGGCTACCTCCTCGCATACCTGTGAAATGCCGGTCCGCTCCTTATCAACGCTGCGAATAAAAGATAACTACTGTTTTTATTTTATTTAACAAATCGTGTTTTTTTTTAATTTCTCCCCCTTTTTGTTGTTGGTGTTGTACTTTTGAGTGTACCTTTTTGTGTGTTTAAGTCACTCTTACTGTAGGCCCCAGTCTTTTCCATTTTTGTGTGTTAACCCGCGTAAAAGTAACTTTTGTCATTGGCGAGCCCTGCCAGGATTACTGGTGTTTGCACGTGTAAATTCCTGTAATTTTTACGTGCGTTTTTTTTTTATTTGTTTGAGTGGTTTATTATTATTTTTGTACTCCGTCATGTTTGTGAACTCTATGCTTAACTTGTCAGTGTTTAATGGGGTTGATATCGAGTCTTTCATTCGGGAAGTCGAGCTTAAAGCTCGAGTAGGCAAATGGGATCCTGAGGTCAAAGCACTGCTCATGTTCGAGGCTCTATCCCCTGAAGTTAGGTTGAGCTTAGAGGAGATGGGTATCCGTAACGATAGCAGTTTCGAAAGTATTGTTAGTAAACTGAACATATTGTACCCTAAAAAGGCGCTTGGTATTAGGGAATGCCTTAAATTAATAGAAGGTCTTAAGCAGAGAGTTGGGGAAAGTCCTATGGTTTTTAAAGAAAGATTCCTGGCCATTAGAGATAAAGTAGAGTACAGATTTGACGATAGCCTAGTGTTCGAAATCTTCCTCGAAAATGTGCTGGATAAGTATAGAGAGGCTATTGTTCGCAGTGAGGCTAAATCGATAGACAAAGCAGTCAGTGTCATGGCCACGGAGGATAGTGTAGAACACCGTTGCAGCTTTATGAAAGGGTTCAGTAGAAGGGGTTGAAGAAATAAATAGCATTAAGGGTGAGATGAAGATGCTTAGTGCCAGTGTAAACAGGATGAAGCACGAAAATGAGCAGTGTATTAAAGACCTTAGAGGTGAGATAGAAAAACTGACTAAATTGTTGGGCGAAATCAAACTAAGTTCACCTGAGTGTAGCTTAGGACATATAGCTAGTGATTGCTCAAGACAGTCCTCTATGTTTGCCAACCGCAATACTCTTGACAATGCTGAGATTGTGAACATACGTTCTTATGGCAGAGATCAGTTTGAAAATTTGCCAATAGTTAAGGTGAATATTAACGGCAATATGTGGCACCTGTTATATGATACAGGAAGCCAAGTCAGTATTATTGATTCTGAAAAGTGCAATGTCTTGAAGGAGAATTGGGACGATGCACTTAAAATTTTACGAATAGTTTCAGTGACAGGCCACGAGCAGACACTTACACGTGTTAAAACCTGTAGAGTTGGTAACACAAACGGCAGCGAGTTGGGAGAAGTAAGGTTCTGGTTAATGCCGCTCGGAGATAAGGCCTACGACGGGATTCTGGGAATCAATGATATAAGGAGATTGAATATCCATTTGCCTCCCGTACGGGAACGTGGCATCATGATTTCCTTGAAACCTGAAGACCGTGATTGTATAGACCTTAGCTGCATTGCCAGTGCACATAGACCAATGGTTTCAAGCTCCTTAGAGGAGAGATCAGTGAAACGCATTGAAAACGAGGCTGTAAAGTTGCCACCTACTGAGTTTAGCAGAAACTGTGAGTGTAGCGTTGGGTCTGTTAATAGTTTTAGAAAGCCTACTTGGGCTGAGAGGTTAAGGGTGATGCGGAAAGCAAAGGAAACTGTCAGACAGTTTATGTCAGGTAATTCTGTTAAAAAGCTTATGAATCATAGGCCACCTTATTCCAGAAGTTTCGACAAAGGAGACCTGGTAATGCTAGCTGTTTCTAAGAATGAAGGTTACACCAACCTCTATGGGCCTTTCCGTGTGGAAGCTAGGGTCTCCGATGTTAACTTCAGAGTAAGTGGGGTCACCATGAACGACGTGAAAGTTGTACATGTCGATAGGATGAAAGCGTTTATAAACAGGCGTTAATAAGAGCTTTTAGCTCTTGGACTTGAGAGAACTGAATGGAATTGGATCGTTCGGTTTCTCATCTAGTGAGCGTCTATCAGTACCCTAAGTCTCTACCTAGCATACCCGGCCAGTCCCAGATGAGAGCTTTAGGTGCCCCATTAAACTCTGTCTGCTAAAGCATATTATATGTGTGTGTGTTTGGTAATCACTCATGGTAACTCACGTAGTTTGCGCAGATTTTTTTTTTTTTTTAAGTTTCTGTTGGGAGGAACAAGATGGAAGGCACCTTTATGGAACGACCCGGATGTCTTCTTCTCCTCTCTTTAGTTTTTTTTTTTTTGTATCTTTATAACATGGCTCCCGTGAGCTTTTTCCCTCCCGACAGCGGGAGGTTTTCCTTACGGGACAATGGAAATGTTTGGGGGATTTGTTAGTTTATTTTTTCTTTTTTTGGAAGGATACCTTTTGTCAAATTATATTGACAAATATTTGCAATCTTATCATATCTCAGGTTTTAGTGGAAAGAATTTTGTTGTTTATTTGTTGAGTGAACTGATCTCCCACGCCTTCTCATTGGACGAATGTGGCCATGTTTGTACATAAAAGAGTTTTTTTTTTTTAATAAAATAAAATAAAAAATAAACAAAAATAAAAAAAACTTCTTTTATGTACAAACATGGCCACATTCGTCCAATGAGAAGGCGTGGGAGATCAGTTCACTCAACAAATAAACAACAAAATTCTTTCCACTAAAACCTGAGATATGATAAGATTGCAAATATTTATCAATATAATTTGATAGACTAGGCAGGGGTGAAAAGCAGGTGGTCAACGGTTTGGTCTTCACTTTGGCAACCGAGAAAACCGTTGACAGTCAGAATTGTTGTTGAGATGAATTCTGGTATGGGATATTATAGTAAAGTATAGTAATGTGTCTTCATTACTTTGGGGAGACGTTTTTAACCTTTAACTTATAACCTCGGATAATAAGGTGTATAAATTACTGAATTTTACTGCATCTGTAAAATGGTGAATGATAAAGATGATAAAGAATAACCGAAATTGATGAGGCACTCCTTTCCACTATAGTTCTTCTTGAATTAAGAGAAGTGTGTGTGTGTGTCGGCGAGGACCCTCTCTTTATATGAAGGAGGACGTTGCTTGTTATTCGAGAGCCTCCCAGAATGCGCGCAAAAAGTTGTGTATGTCGTGTGTTTAAGAAATGTAATCATTTAGCTCTTTTTTTTTTTTTCAAATAGAACAACCTAAGTGTCCTTATTGCGATGGAAACATATGTTGCCCCGCGGCTGAGTCAAAGATGGCCAAATAAGCACGCAGGTAAGGATCTCTGTTCGACTCCTCTTTATTTACCTTCGTGTTTTATGGGGAACGAAGCAAGTAACATACATAGGTTGCATCATCCAACCGCCGCTGTCAATAAGAGCGAGCACTTCATTCCTGGCCAGATGAGCTTCTTCCTTCCTGATTGGTCCGTCCCCTCTCCTTAGCTATTCTTGGGGTGCACACATCTGGTCGAACTGCCTGCGGCGATCTCGAAGCTTTCTTTCGGCCATTTTCTTAGCAATATATTGAGAACCTAGCTCATCAGAAGTGAAAAACTCCCATCGATGTCGCCAGTTTAACTTACCATACCGCTCTAATATTGTATCTGACTATTCTGTTTATATATCCGGTACTTTAGGGGATTTCTTGGTGAAAAATGAGAGACTATGGACATAAGATTTTAGGTGTCAGCAGAAATATTTATAAATACTTTTACATCTCCCTCAGTAAGAACGTAGAAGAAAAATTCATGCTAAATGGTTTCATTCCTTTTTTTTTTTCATTCATTTATAATGGCGCGACAATGCTATTATTTAATATCGTGCGTATCAGTGCTTGTATATGGATATAGCTGGAGCGACAATGCCTTGCATTTCGTGCGCATATGGATATACATAAATATATATAAATGAATTTGAATGTATTATTTATATTTCAAAGTTGGAAGAAGAACTTTTTGTTCATAGTTATTGCCCTTCTTGTATTGACTGGATGACTAAATAAAATACTTTAATATCGAAACACAAAAGTGGGGATGGTTAGTCTTGGTGAAAGAACTCCGAGACCCACTGTATAGGCTCAAATTGTACTATATTTCAAACAATAAAATTATTTGATAGTGATGAAAGTGTGTATAGCCCAACAAACGACGCGTGAGTTCATCGTGTGTTAGAGTCTTAACCATTTTCATTCTCTACCAGAAGTGTTAACAAGAATTGTCAAGTAAATACAATCAGATAAATTCGCCCTAATATCCGTTGTCATCTACTTGTGACCTTTGTCGTCTTATCTCTAGATGTCAATGCGGTTTACCGCCATGTTGGTCTTCGGTAAACTTGTGACCGGCGATTTTTCCATCTCACGATCGTTGAATGTATCTTCTGCCTTAAGATACCTCTGGGGTTACTCCTGGGATCACCAGAATTTTCCCACTCGTATAGCCTTGTTGACACTGGTCGATAAGACCGCTCCACCAACACCGACTGTCCATCGACCTAAACCCTATAAGAGAAATCTCTTTTCCTCGGATTTACTATGACACTAATCTATTTATGATCTTGATTGTCTCAATTAAGTTTTTCTCTCTATATATAAATTTCATTATTACCAATATAAATGTGATTAGATTTTACTTTTTTTTTATTATTTTAATTTGCAGACTTCGTTTATGTGTAAGATTCTGTCTTAATAAAGGCTGTATGTGTGATTTTCTAGAATTAATAAACTGAAGAAGATGATGATTTGGGAAAGTTTGCTTGACTCATCAGTGATTAACCTTCTAACTGATATGCCAAACCTTCCTCAATATTTTACTACTTTACTTCAACTAATTATAAAAATTCAGTTTTTTTTACAAGATGTTAAAAAGAAATAGCGCGTTGTAAAAATTTTCATCTTTAAAAAAGAACTTACAATTCAAACAAATTACCTCGTAGTAAAAAATTGAATTTCAATTTATTTTTTTACCTTTCATTGAGATGCATATTTTTTCTGAAATGCTTGGATAGTTTGCCATAGAATAATCTACCCTAATATCCCGAGTGGCCAACTAATGGAAAACCATCTCAGAGATTTACATGAAAATGTGAATCATATTCCGCTAATGGCTCTGTTTTACAAGTCATGGTTGCGTGCATCCACACTTCCAGGTGTAAACAAACATACCCCATGCTTTAAATAGTTTGCAATAGCTTTTAACTCCATTTTTATTTTTAAATTCATTTCAAAAGCTGTTTTTTAGGTTATGATTGGAATCGATAGACTATAGTGGTGGTTGGGAGGAAGGAGAATTAGAGAGCATTGAAATATGAAATCTGAGGGACTTAAAATTTGATCATTAAAATATTTATATCTCTTCAGCACCTTAATTGATCTATTCTCTTAACTGTAAAAAAGTGGGTATAGAGAGTACTTATTTATTTGCTCTTGACTGTAAAAAAAAAACTACAGGGACATTTAGGGATCTGTTCTCGACCGTAGAAAGAAGCTACAGAACATTTATTGATCTGTTCTCATCTGTAGGAGGAAGCTACAGGACATGTATTGATCTGTTCTCGACCTCAGGAAGAGACTACAGAGCATTTATTGATCTGTTCTCAACTGTAGGAAGAAGCTACAGAACATTTATTGATCTGTTCTCGACCGTAGAAAGAAGCTACAGAACATTTATTGATCTGTTCTCATCTGTAGGAGGAAGCTACAGGACATGTATTGATCTGTTCTCGACCTCAGGAAGAGACTACAGAGCATTTATTGATCTGTTCTCAACTGTAGGAAAAAGCTACAGAGCATTTATTGATCTGTTCTCATCTGTAGGAGGAAGCTACAGGACATGTATTGATCTGTTCTCGACCGTAGGAAGAAGTTACTGAACATTTATTTTTCTGTTCTCGAACATAGGAAGAAGCTACAGAACATTTATTGATCTGTTCTCGACCGCAGGAAGAAGCTACAGAACCTTTAACGATCTGTTCTCGACCTAAGGAAGAAGCTACAGAACATTTATTGATATGTTCTCGACCGCAGGAAGAAGCTACATAACTTTAATTGATATGTTCTCGACCTTAGGAAGTAGTTGCTGAACATTTATTGTTCTGTTCTCGGCTGTAGGAAGAAGCTAGAGAACATTTATTATTCTGTTCTCGGCCTCAGTAAGAAGCTAGAGAACATTTATTTTTCTGTTCTCGACCGTAGGAATAAGCTACAGAACATTCATTGGTCTTTATAATTAGGGAGAATAATATTCATGAGCAATTTTTTAAAAAGCTTCAAGTATTTATTTCTCTGTACAGAAAGCACACGCATATTCATATAAAAATATTCCTCAGATCATTTTTAGAAATTTCAGGAAAGAAAGTTAACCTGTGTGTACAGTGGTACCTCGGCATACGAGTTTAATTCGTTCCGCAACCTTGCTCGTATCTTGAATTACTCGTATCTCGAAGCAAATTTCCCCATACAAAACAATTGAACTACCATTAATCCGTTCCAACCTCCAAAATGTTACCCCAGTTATTTTTGTTACGTGGTTTTAAATAATAAAAACGTATTTATAAATATCAAATATTTATTGCACAAAACAAAAAAGAGAATGTAAAGAAATAAATTAGATATCCTCACTGGTCTTTGCCTTTTTCGCTACATTTTTCTCGCTTTTACCTGTAGGCCGTTTAGAAAAAAACATGTCCAAGGAGGTTTGTTTCTTCCTCCCTCTCAGAATGTTCCGGAAATGAGTTAGGCAAGTGTCATTAAAAAGGTCAGATGCACGACCTGTTGCAACTTTTTCTGGGTGTTTTTTTTTTTTCCACGAACTGTGAAACTCTCTCCCACATTCCTAAGATCTCCTTTATCTAACTTGTAGAAATAACCTCCTCCTCTGACTCCTCAAAACCAATTACTTGCATAACCTCATTATGCTGCTGTGACTGTAACTCTTGTATCTCCTCAGTCGTCAGTTCCTGGGTGTGCGCGTGATGGCGCGACTGCGTGTTACTACCGAACCGAACTCGTATCTCGAAAAACTCGTATGTTGGGGCGCTCGTATGTCGAGGTACCACTGTATATATATATATACATGACCTTCATCAGTAATTGGTTGGTTTCGATTTTGTAACGTTCTACCTGTCGAATATCTGGCAAAGAGGTGTTATAGCTGGTGAAGTGGTAGGACTTATCTTGGGGACATAGCTTCTTGATGGGATGGATCTTACTTAAAAAAAGCTATCAGCGGGGGAATATCAACAATTTTTTTGGTGAATTTTAAAAAGGTATAGGCGCCTTTTCGCGTTCATTCATTGATCTCTAATTAGAGAGAAGTATGAAGATGAAAAACACATATATATATATTAGTGATATAAATAAAATCCTTGAAGTAGAAACGAGCTTGACTTAACATTTTTATTCTAAAACCAAAATAACTTTTTCTAGATTATACACATAAGTATGTACTATTTAAATAAGAAAACATATATTGGTATATTTATCAAACTATTTGACAAGTTTGGACCTAGTTGGCCAATAATTCGATTCTCCAGATCGGTGCGAGAAGTGCCTCGACATCTCAGAACAAGAAGACAAGGAGGACTGACAAAGACGTTCTCACTTGGCCACTTCAGCTCGAGCAAATACTGTAGCGGCGAGTAGAACGAATCGTAAGGTCGGCTGCCCTTCCCTTCATGACTCTTCACTTTGGGATCTTTACTTGCATGTCCTTCACAATTGACAGTCACTTTTGGACTTTTCGATATAATTTGAAATTCGAGTGTATCAAGAGAGTGAAGATTAAAAGATCGAAGATTTGATATTCTTCTTTATATAAAACGATAGTTAGCTTTTAATAAAGATAATTTTATTACAAATCAATAACGCGTCATCTATATATAACGAATGAAGACATTAAGACGCGTATGTTTCTTTTCACAAATAAATCAAACTTATACTATCCTTACTGCGATGAAAAAATATTGGGAGGGCTTGGTTCATCAGTGGTAAACCCTCCCAGCGGTTTCGCCAATTTTATCTACCAGACCGCTTCTTTAGAGCTCTAATACTGTATTGGATCATTCTGCTTTTAAATGCTACACTGAAGGGTGGAATCCTAGAAATAATTTTATTAAAATTAAATTGAACTAAAAGCTCTTGCCCGTGTATAATCGAATTAAGAAAAAAATCGTTTTAAAATATAATTGAATCGTCCAATTCAGCGAAAAATGCAAGTTTACAAAATTTTAAACTTCTGGGTTGTCGGGATTTAACTACTTTCTATATTTCTTTTCAAATTTTGGGATCAATTTTTAGAATATTTCCAGACCACGTAGAAGCCTAAAATTTTGTACACTCACTCAATCAAGCTAACAACGAAAGTGTACAAAATATAGGACTTCTATATGGACGTGATGTTATGGAAGAGACTATAGAGTAGAGTGTGTATATGCTTGTAAAATCAGTATTTACTGAAAAGGTCACGCTATTAAAAAATGCTGTAAAGTACCATTTGTGGGAATGCTAATATGAACGTTTATTAATATATGAACGATTATTAATTGATCAATATACTTTTGTAATTCACATCTTTTTAGATCAATAAATAGAAAATGTCTGTTGAAGTTGGAAAAAAAATGGGGGAAGAGGTCAATCTTACCCAGATTGAAAATAAAGATTCACCAGTTGTGTTTGTACAAGTTGTGAAAATACAAATTAACAAAAAGAGCATAAATATATTTTATTTTGCTTATCAAATATGACTGGTTATCAAAATAAAAAAATAGATAAAAAGGGTGATAATCAAATTGCCCAAAAAATTAGATATATTTAAAATTAGAAAAAAAAACAAGTGGTACAAAATAAATATACAGATAAACAAATAATGTAGAGAGCAAAAGTAACTAGGGTTGGAAAGGCAAATCTTTTTCAAAGTTCACAAATACTTATCTAAGTTTCTTTTGAGCTTATAAAAATAAACTCTTGTTTCAATTCTTTCGATCAATCAGATTATGAGTTCTTATAGAATTCTTCACTTGAAATTATATATTAATTATATCTTCAGTTCCATAACCGAAAAACAATATCGATACCCACTTAATTGGCGCGCAATTCTATAATGACTCACTTCTCTTTATCTTCTTTGTTTCTTGATAACGTGGATACTCATTCCTTCTGAGGCAGGGAGCTCATATTTCCCCGAGCCTTTACACAAGTGCTGCCGGTTGTTCCTTTTTCTTTCTCCTCTCCGTCACCACGCATAGGTGCTCGCGCATGGGATGGGGAGAGGGGAGGGCGATGTCTTGTGTCGTCTGACTCAGCTTGCCTCTCACCTTGGAACAAATTTTGCTCCTTTCATTCTTTATTCCTTTCCACCCATTAAGAGAAGGAGGTAACAAAAATAAAATTAAAAATATATATATCGTATATTTTAAACTGTATGACACTTTTTAGTATATGTCACATATCTTCCAATTATTTAGAGCCGATACCTTAAAAGATCCTGCCCTTCTTTTGGAATGTACACTGTTTATTTTTGCTGCCACCCCCATATTTTGTATATACGCTATATCTTTATTGATAATACCTGTAAACCCCTATTTGTATGTAACACTGAAAATGTTGACGTCAAAATAAAAATCCAAAGAGCGTTCAGCTGGGGAGAGAGGAGGAAAATGCCAAAGCCCATGTGGGGACCCAAGGGACTCTTTATAAACGACCCCTGTAAACAGGACAGGTTTTGGCAGGGGGTCAGCAGATGTTCTAGGGTGTGGCCATCGGCAGACGGCTTCTGTCTCTGGCAGTCTCTCTCTCCATGTCTCGGTGATAGGCATCCAAGCTTGTGTCATGGCCTCTACCTCTGTCC
This sequence comes from Cordylochernes scorpioides, assembly GCA_030710605.1. Taxonomy (NCBI): domain Eukaryota; kingdom Metazoa; phylum Arthropoda; class Arachnida; order Pseudoscorpiones; family Chernetidae; genus Cordylochernes; species Cordylochernes scorpioides. Next base: position 20,947,670 of record CP092884.1, on the reverse strand, counting down.
CATGGGCTGTCCCCGATCACTCTCGGTGCAAACATCTAGCCCTGCCTCTGCTTCTTGTTGTCCGCGTGTGAGAAGAACATCAACACTCGCCTCACGTACACGACTGCCAGTTCATTCATTCGTCGGCACATTTGAAACAATATTACATATATATAATAATAATAATAGGGGAAAATCTATGAAACATACAATTATAAATTATATATTTTTAACATACTCCCACCTTTTTGTATGGGAATACAAAAAAACAGAAAAAAGTAATAAATCTTAATCAGGAAATATTATTGGTGTACACCCCCAATCTCGTAGGTTTTTCACCTCTCTTCCAGACCTAGTAAAAATTGACTGTTCTCCACCTGTTGGAATCTCCTGGGTTTTGATCTCTTCTGTCTTGGGTAATCTCACCTCCCTGGAAATATCAGAACCAAGTTCCAAAGAGAAAAGTCTCTTTAACGGTCTTACAAATTCACCCGTAGCAGTCCTAACTCTAGCTACACGTTCTCTGCCATCCTTCCCAGGGTACAGTTCCAAGATTCTGCCTAGTGGCCAGAATATTCTTTTTTGATCATCTCGACCAATCAGCACAACTTCGCCTGGAAGAAACCTTCTACCCTCCGTTTCATTCCCCTTTTGAATGAGCATGAGCAATGAGCATTCCTTGTGGAATCTTTCCTTCAATTCTTTCTTAATCTGCTGTAACTTTCGAAAGTGTGTGTGTTGTGTTGTCTGGTATTATCAGGACTTAGTTCATGACTTTCATCAAATGAGCCAAAAATATTTTTGATAAACATTTGTGGAGTGATAGGTTTCAAATCATCTTCTGCTTCAGAAATGTATGTGAGAGGTCTTGTATTTATAATCGCCTCCACGTGACAAATTAAAGTCTCTAACTGGACATAATTTACTCTGTTAGTGCCTAATGTTCTTCTCAAAAGATCTTTCACCAGTCGTACCAACTGTTCCCACCATCCTCCCCACCATGGTGCAGAAGGAGGAATAAATATCCATCGAATTTGTTTGTCACACGAATACTTAGCTATTTTGTCCTAGTTCAAATTGGTAAAGAGTCTATTGGTCCTTTTAAAATTGGTTCCATTGTCACTGTAAATCTTAACTGGTCTCCCTCTTCTGTGTATAAACCGTTCCAATGCCATAATAAAGTTTGTCGCATCCAAACCTTCCACCAGCTCCAAGTGAACTGCTCTGTAGACAGCGCAGGTTAATAAGGTTATCCAAATTTTCTGGCCATTTTTAAGGTAGAGAGGACCCATAAGATCAATGCCTGTTACCTCAAAGGGTCTACCCATGAATAACCTGTCCTTGGGTAGAGGGGCACAAGGTATAGTATTGGCCTTCTCTGCATGTCTTTTACAAATGATGCATCCTCTCACAACTCTTTAAATAGTCTTTCTCGCTTTTAATATCCAAATTTTTCTCTCAATTTGGAAAGTAAAAAATGAACGCCAGCATGGCAATTATTTAAATGTGTTTCTCTAATCAGTTGTTCAGTTATTGGATGATCACAAGGTAAGAGCACTGGTTTCCTGAATTCTTCAGGACTCTGATCGTACAAAAGTTTGGTCTCTATATACATAATCCTATCTGATTGTACCTTGGTTTTTAGGTGGCTAATCTGTCCCTTTCCTAGACTGTCTTTTTGAATTAATCGGATAAGCACCTTTTCGGCTTGGACTAATTCGTGCGTAGATAAAGTTTTACCTTGTATCTCTTCTCTTTAAGTATTTTGATGAATCGAAGCACTATCAGATTCGCCTTATACGAAGAAAATTTACTTAAAAACCAAAAATTCCTATTTTGTACTACCGTTCCTTTTTTCTCTTAGAAAACTTGTTCTTCATTTGGAATTGGCTTTTGTTTTGGCCATTTGTCCTCTGATTCTCTCAACCACTGGGGTCCCTCCCACCATTTAGACAAAATGAATTGTGGTGCGTAGCACCCTCTCGAGGGTAGGTCAGCAGGGTTGAGTGTACCTGGTACAAATCTACAATCATCTATATAAGATCAATGCCTGTTACCTCAAAGGGTCTACCCATGAATAACCTGTCCTTGGGTAGAGGGGCACAAGGTATAGTATTGGCCTTCTCTGCATGTCTTTTACAAATGATGCATCCTCTCACAACTCTTTAAATAGTCTTTCTCGCTTTTAATATCCAAAATTTTTCTCTCAATTTGGAAACTAAAAAATGAACGCCAGCATGGCAATTATTTAAATGTGTTTCTCTAATCAGTTGTTCAGTTATTGGATGATCACAAGGTAAGAGCACTGGTTTCCTGAATTCTTCAGGACTCTGATCGTACAAAAGTTTGGTCTCTATATACATAATCCTATCTGATTGTACCTTGGTTTTTAGGTGGCTAATCTGTCCCTTTCCTAGACTGCTGAGATACTGCTTCTGATCTCATTAACTCGATTGGAAACAAAAATGCTCCATTCATGTTTTGTACTGATCCCATATGTATATATTCTTTCACCATTTTTATTTCCCACTTTCTCCGTTTTGTAACCCCAAGGAGAATCCTCTGTAAGACCTGTGTGTCTTAATAAAGGCTTTTGTGTGTGTGTGTGTGTGTTTTTTTACTGATCCAGCTCAAGGCTGTTGAGGAGTCACTCCAAAAGATAGTCTTGATTGGTCTGGCTATATATATAGAGCTCTGACAATGGAAGTTGTTAGTCTAGCGCTTAGGAGACAGGCTAGCAACTCTAGTCTAGGTATGTTAATAGACTTTAAAGGTGCAACTCTAGTTTTAGCGGCCAACAAGGAGACGTGAACGACTCCATCCTGTACACTTCTCAAAAAGGCAACTGTTGCATAAGCCCTTTTGCTCGAATCTCCAAAGACATGGAGTTCTAGATTTTCAGAAGGGGTCACCTTCACATATCTAGGAAATTCGAGTTTTTTTACATGGTCTAGTTCCTCACTCCATTTTTTGAATTCCTATTGTATATCCGTAGGAAGGGGTTGATCCCATCCCAGTTTCAATAGCCAAGCTCTTTGCATCAAGAGCTTGGGAATGAGAAAAATTGGTGCGTAAAATCCTAAAGGATCAAAAAACTTTTGAAGATTGGATAATAATGTTATTTTGGTTACTTCACCGTATTTAGTGGTGTCTTGTGGAATATGGCACCTCAAGGTATCTCTTTCTTTGTTCCAATATAGCCCTAATACCCTGGAATCCTTTTTATTTTCTAATATTTTACTACCTCCATATTCCCAGTCTCTTAAAGTCATTTTGGCCTCATCCATTATATCGTTAGCGACCTCTCTGATACGTTCCAATTCATCAGGTTCATCGACTGAGAACACCAAGTTATCGACATAGAATGAACGTTTCAGAACATCTGCAACAGGTTTGCGATAATCCTCAATGGACTCCAAATGATATCTCAACACTGCGGCCAAGATGAAAGGACTGCAGGTTAAACCGAAGACCACTCGGGTGTGTCTCAATGTCCGTATCTTGGAAGGATCTTGTTCATCCCAGCATAAAAATCGCAAATAATCTCTTTCCTTTTCATCTATACCTATGGTCCGAAACGCTTTGCGGATGTCAGCAATGGCTCCTATTTTCTTTTCCTTAAATCTTATCAGGATTTCAGGTGAAAGTTCAATCAGATTAGGTCCAGTCTCTAAACACTCATTTAGGGACAAACTTCTCTTACTTGCTTTACATGATGCATCGTAAACGGGTCTAATATGAGTAGTCTCGCTCTGAACCTTATATATCGGGCGATGTGGTAGATAATGTCCAATAGGTTTGATGTCTTCCCCATCAACTTCTTCTATAAGGTTTTCCCTGAACCAGGATCTGAAGACTTCATCATAAGGATCAAACTGACCCTTTTGTGTCAACTTTTGAGTCATAGCCTCCAAGCGCCTTTTGGCTATTTCCAAATTATTGGGTATCGTACCAATTCCTTCCTTCCATGGAAGAGATACAAGATAGCATCCATCATGGCCTCAACAGATTTTCTCCCAAAACCTTTCTTGCATGAGAACATTTTTCTCTTTCTCAGAAATAACCTCTGTAGGATCTCGTATCCCTATTGTTTCTAATTCCCATAAGGACGCTACTCTCTGTTGTGTTGTAAGTAAGGTGATAACCATTTGAGCACTTGTCTCTAGTCTCTCTGATGAGGTATTACCTATTAAAGTTCATCCAAGAACTGTTTGAATTGAGGTCAATCCTCCTGCCAGCTGTTCAATTTTTCCTGTGAGAAGCTGGCCATAATAGTCTCCACCGATAAGGATGTCTCGGTTTTATTATTGTCAACCTTGGTCAAAGTGATTCCTTTCTTATCCAATTATCATTGCCTGGGTCCTGTTTCAACGGATGAAATATCGCGACAAATTATTGTTTCCTCTAACGCTTCCATCTTGAAAGCCTCATCAACATTGTCCAACTGGAAATAAAATATTGAATGAACCTTTTCTCCGGTGGTTTGCCCTCCAAATAAAAATTTATTCAATTTGACTTCTCCCACCTTGGGTAAGTCTAACTCCTTAGCTAGAGACCTTCTGATGTAAGACTTTTGGCTACCAGAGTCTAAAAGCACTCTTGCCATTTTGGAATGTTTCGGTCCTTTAATTTTTACAATTAGGGTCATTAACGAGATTTTATTCGTGCATACTTGATTCGCCATTGCTGTTACAGGCTCATTCTCCCCCTTATTCTGCTGAGCTAAACTATTGTGAGATCTGTTATCTGACCTCCAATTTAAATTTTTCTGACTAAGTGAGGTTCCTCTGCACATTATCTGAAAATGAGGTCCTTGGCAACGCTTGCATGTTACAAAAGGCCGACAATCCTTCTTCAAATGATTCTTTCTCAAGCATTTAAAGCAAACTTTCGCATCCTGTACCCTCTTTTAATCTGTCTGATTCCAACATATTGGCTGCCTTAAAACAGTTTTGGCTAAGATGGTTATCTTTGCCACAAAATAAACACGGTAAGTTGGGTTTTCCAACAAATAATGCAGACGCTGTGTGGATCTTATAGGGGGATTATATTCTCTCTTTCCCTGCTTTAGAGGAAGGGAAGGTTCAAATCCTTCAGCAACAAAGGAAATGCGTTCTGCATTTTTAACTTCCTGCTTTAAAAATTCTACCAGACCCTCTAATTTATCAAAAGCTTTAGCCCCACTATGTTTGTGGTGTATTTAGATTAAAGATCACTCATTTATTCACCTACTAATAATTTAATAAGTCATAATGGCAACAGTTACATATTATAATAATAAACAAGAATTACTTATGCAAATTTTGCACCACAGGTCAATGGTCACAATACAATAATTAAATAATAAATACATATCAGCTCCTTCCCACCTTCAAAAGCCAAATCTCTCGGGAGGTCTCCTGTCCCTCATAGGATACCGCCGCTGGGGCGTCCTATACCGGTCCGACGCCGAAGCTGCGGAACCGGGCTCCTCTGGTGCAGAGATTCCCGAAGAGGAGGGAATGTTCTCTTTACTGGGAGAGACTGGAATCTCCACAGAACCATCCTCTGCACGGCTCTCATTTCTTGGATAATTTATCGGTTGCTCCGGCAGAAATATCTCGGAAGCTGGACTAGGCGCGATGTAACTTTTTCTTAATTGGCATACGTGCCGTCTCCATAATCTGCCGTCATTCAATTTAACAGTGTAAAAACACTTTCCAAGTCTACTTATAATTTTCCCCTCCTTCCATTTATTTGGACCCAGAAAGTCTCTGACTAAGATATCCTCGTCCTCCTCAAAATCAGGGGAATATCCCTTTTTAATTCCTGGTTTGACTTCCAATTTTGGCTTCAATAGGTTCCACCTACTTTTAAGCATCCGCTTTAAAAAAAGGACTGCTGGGGCTTCCCTAGTGCTCGAATGTAGTACTGTTCTATATGTGGACAGAAAATTTGCCAAACTCTTATTTAATTCTTCATTTCTCATATTCTTTAAGCTTCTTTTCAGAGTTTGTACAAAACATTCTGCCAAACCATTGGTAGCTGGAAAATAAGGAGATGACCTCAAATGATAAACTCCATTTGATTTTTAAAAATATTTCATTTCTTCCGAAACGAATTGAGGGCCGTTATCCGTGACCACTTGGTCAGGAATACCATAGCGCGAGAATAAGTCTCTCAGAACTCTGATAGTATTTCCCGCGGTCGTGGAATTCATTATAATAACTTCCGGCCACTTCGAATAACTGTCAATGACAATTAAGAACATTTTGTTCATGAATGGACCCGCGAAATCCAAGTGAACTCGATACCATGGTGTAGGAGCAGATTCCCACCTGTGAACACTTTCTTGCTTTAACGTATGGTTATTTATATTACACTCTCTGCAGACTCTAGTAATTTCCTCTATTTCACGATCTATTCCAGGCCACCAAATAAAATTTCGCGCCAGTGCTTTCATTTTTACAACACCCAGATGTCCTTGATGCAACTCAGTTTTAATTTTCGCTCTGAATTTCCTTGGAATAACTACTCGTGTTCCCAAAAGTAGGATTCCTTGCTCTACAGTTAACTCTTCTCTTCGCAAATAAAACGAGAGCAAATCGGTATTTGATGGCTTATCTTTCCAACCATACAATGTGTTGTGGTATACTATTTTCAAGATTAAGTCCTTGCAAGATTCTCGCCTAATGTGACTCGATGTGAGCGGCAATTCTTCACATTGTTTAATCATATGAACTGTATTTACAGCATCTTTTCTAAGAATTAGATGCGCCTTATGATCCTTAATTACACCTACATTTGATGTGCCAAAAACCTCTGAAAATTTATTTACCAAAGAGGAACATGTTTCTTGAACTAAATTTATGTCCGAGAATTTTAGAAATTTAGCAGGCAAGCACTTGATCCAAGTAGTGCCAAGCAATACAGGCCTATTTGCTTCAGTTATAATCAAAGGAAGACTTTTGTTGGCCTCTGCTACGAACACTTCTCTTTTACCAATAACATCAATCTTCGTATTTGAATATGATTTAAGATGTAAATTTATTGGAGATATTTTCTTATTCCACAATTTCTTATATAAATTTATTGGCATCAACTACCTGTATCAAATTCAAACTGTATATTTTTGTTGTCCACATTTAACGTAATAAAATATTTTCCATTTTCATTTGCTTCAACCACATTTATTTTTCCAGTAGCTTTTGATCCATGCTGTATTTTTGCATATTTAGTTTTTCTATTTTTACAAGCCGGCTTTATATGTCCAATTTTGCCATATTCATGGCATTTTGCATTTAAAAAAAAACATTTATTTGATAGATGATTATCTCTGCCACAATGAGAACATGCACTATTTAATTTCTTAACATCGTGAACATCTGCATCTGCATAATCTACCTTTTTCATTGACAATAAATCTCGTTCTGCGGCTTCGTATGATAATGCGATTTCATAAATTTTGTCCAATGTTGCGTCATCGCCTTCTTGCAATAGGCGTTTCTGTAAATTTTCGGATCTAACGCCAACCACTAATTTATCTCTTAGCATTTCATTTAACATGCTTCCAAATTTACAAGGCTCCGCTAGACCCCTCAATGTTGCCATAAATTGAGATATTGTTTCATCTTCTTGATTTGACTTAAAAAATTTATATCTAGCTGGTATGACTCTAGGTGTAGGTGCGAGATGTCTATTTAGAAGTGCGACAATTTCATCAAATGATTTTGTTTCTAGTTTTTTTTTTTTTTTTTTCAGGCGCTACCAAATCTTCGGCCAATTTAAATAATTTTGGGCCTATCACCGCCAGTAAAACTGGTACTTGTTTAGCTAACGAAGTATCATTAGCCACAAAAGCAAAACTTAAACATTTCACGAATATTTCAAAGTCTTGATCTGGCGTGAAAACTGGAAACGGAACAATTTTTGACATAATTTAACTTACTTTTTATCCTCGTCGCCAGCTGTGGTGTATTTAGATTAAAGATCACTCATCTATTCACCTACTAATAATTTAATAAGTCATAATGGCAACAGTTACATATTATAATGATAAACAAGAATTACTTATGCAAATTTTGCACCACAGGTCAATGGTCACAATACAAAATAATTAAATAATAAATACATATCAATGTTCAATTCCCGCTTCAATCACAGAGTAATCTCTTTCTTTGAAAGGTGTACGGGAACGTTGCCATATTTTGATAAGTTCAAGTGGCAAACTTGACTCTACTAACGGGTACAAGAACGCACCACCCCCAGACTTAGTATCCACTCCCAGAGATCCCAAAGAATGGAGATGCGCAACCAAATCATCATAAAGTTGAGCTAAGTTTCTTTTTTCAGACCTGATATTGGCAATGACTAACTTTAAAAGTTTGCGCGCATACAATTCAGTCAGCATATCTTTGTCTCTAAACCTATCTTTTAAATATTCAATGACTTTGTTGTAATTTTTTTCTGTAATTAAGTATTCAAATTTATCAACACATCAGACAGTGACTCATCTAAATGTATTTTTTTCAAAATGACTCCACCATGATAGCCATTACTCTAGTACACCTGTATACTTTTTTAGTTCAAATTTAGGAAGCTTAATTTGTCTTTTAACATCTGAAGTGCTAGATTGTGACATTTTATCATCACAGGGTGCTGCCAATTTAGACTCGTATTCTTTCACCTTCTGTGCGACAATTCCTACTTGTAGGCTATAAGTCTCACATTGTTCCATCTCATCATTGATTTGAGCTTTTATGGACCTCGGATCATCCAATAATATCTCTTTTATTTTATCATCAATCAACATCAGTCTATCATTAAGAATGGTTAACCTTCAAATTTGGCCCTTATTAAAATTATATCCACTTCCTCTAGACTTAGACCTGATTTTATTTCATTTGTGGTACCAGTGATAGTATTCCTTAAGGGAGTTCTTTCTCTTTTAAGCTTATCCATCTCCACAAATTGTACAAACACCACAAGGTGAGATCACGTCCGGCTCACCAAAAATGTTGAAGTTGAAAAAAAAAAATGGGGGAAGGTCAATCTTACCCAGATTGAAAATAGAGATTCACCAGTTGTGTTTGTACAAGTTGGGAAAATACAAATTAACAAAAAGGGCATAAATATATTTTATTTTGCTTATTAAAAAAACTGGTTATCAAAATTAAAAATTAGATAAAAAGGGTGATAATCAAATTGGCCAAAAAATTAGATATATTTGAAATTAGAAAAAACAAGTGGTACAAAATAAATATACAGATAAACAAAAAGGTTAGAGAGCAAAAGTAACTAGGGTTGGACAGGCAAATCTTTTTCAAAGTTCACAAATACTTATCTAAGTTTCTTTTGAGTTTATAAAAATAAACTCTTGTTTCAATTCTTTGGATCAATCAGATTATGAGTTCTTATAGAATTCTTCACTTGAAATTATATCTTAATATATCTTAATTATATCTTCAGTTCCATAACCGGAAAACAATATCGCTACCCACTTAATTGGCGCGCGATTCTATAATGACTCTCTTCTCTTTATCTTCTTTGTTTCTTGATAACGTGGCTACTCATTCCTTCTGAGGCAGGGAGCTCATATTTCCCCCGAGCCTATACACCAGTGCTGCCGGTTGTTCCTTTTTCTTTTTCCACTCCGTCACCGCGCATAGGTGCTCGCGCATGGGATGGGGAGGGGGGGAGGGCGATGTCTTGTGTCGTCAGACTCAGCTTGCCTCTCACCTTGGGACAAATTTTGCTCGTTTCATTCTTTATTCCTTTCCACCCATTAAGAGAAGGAGGTAACAAAAATAAAATTAAAAATATATATGTAATATTGCTGCAAATGCCGATGTATGGATGAACTGGCAGTCGTGTACGTGAGGCGAGTGTTGATGTTTTTCCCACACGCGGACAACAAGAAGCAGGGGCAGGGCTAGATGTTAGCACCGAGAGTGAGCGGGGACAGCCCACGGGACAGAGGTAGAGGCCATGACAAACTTGGATGCTTATCCCCGAGACATGTAGGGAGAGCGTGCGTGCAAGACCGAAGCCGTCTGCCGATGGCCACACTCTAGAGCATCTGCTGCTGACCCCTTTGCTAAAACCTGTCCTGTTTTCAGGGGTTGTCTGTAATGAGTCCTTGGGAGGAGGGGGGGGGGGGGGGCATCTGGGCTTTGGTTTTTACCTCCTCTGTCCCCAGCTGACCGCTCTTTGGATTTTTATTTTGACGTCACCAATTTTAGTTTAACATACAAATAGGGGTTTACAGATATCTTTTATATATAAAAATGAATGTATGTGTGTGTGTGTGTCTGTTTGTCCTTTATGCCTGACCAAACCACTCATTGGAACGCCATGAAACTTTGGGAAGTTATTTAGTATAGTACTGGGAAGGTTTCTAGCAAATAAAATTTTTGAAATAACTTTTCGCTTTAAAATAATCAAGATAAATATTCTAATTTATCTGTTATAATTCAACAATCTGCTCTAAATATTATTATGATGATACGATGATTTTGTAATGTAGAAAATTAGGAAAGACAAAATTCAGGATGACACGGCAATTTATTTGAGACAAGAATAATGATACAATTCCAAGGCAAGATACTATTCCTTTAACTTCCAATTACCGAGGGAACCAATTAATATTGATTTTATTCAACTTATCGAGTATTTTTCAAGGGACCGGGAAAAAATCTTCACTTTATCGAGAGATTTGTTAGGCAAACCTTTACTCGGGTAAAACCCGGGCGAAGCCGGGTACGTCCGCTAGTTATTAATAAAGATATAGCATATATACAAAATATGGGGGTGGCAGCAAACAGAAACGGTGTACATTCCAAAAGAAGGGCAGGATATTTTAAGGTATAGGCTTTAACTAATTGGAATATATGTGACATATACTAAAAGTGTCATTACAGTTTAAAATATACGATAGAATGTGCCCTCGGTGATGAAGGTTTGTTTGGGGGAAATGAAATAACATGAATGATGACCTGACAAACCTATTATAAAATCAAAAGAAATAATTTGAGTACAAATTAGTTAAAATTATTATAAATATAGGAGAATAATATAACGATGACGTCTCAAAAAGATATAGAATATGATGAAAGGAAAATACATAAGAATAAATGATAAAATTGACAAAATATGCAAAATAAAATTAGAAATGCCGTTAAAATAATTCACTTATAGAAAAATAAATTTGAGAACCTAGTGAATGAAAAATAACTAAAAGAAAAGCATAAAGCTATTAAGTTGAACTAAGATTATAAGTTGACGCAGAGGGTTGATGAGGGTATATGGGATGTCTGAGTATGTCCCTGCAAAGAAATAGCTTAATGAGTTCTGCAATGCAGTACGAACTTGTGTTAGTGAGGTACTGTTTTCATTAACAGAACGTTCAAGATATTCAGACTGCATTATTAGTTCAGACTAGCAGGGAGAGGTATGTAGGTTGAAGAATGTGGAAAGGTAAAGGTAAACGCAAGAGATGTACTGCTGCCAATATTGATGGTACCCGGCTTGTATGATGAAAAAATGATAAAAATGATAAAATTATGAACCGGGTAATAAAAAGAAAAAAAAAAAGAATCTAGCTGGGTATCCTGAGCTCACTATTGGGAACGATATAGCGAGGAAGGATGTTTCCAGTTGGATTAATAAAAAAAAAATTCTGGCGAGCAAGAATATCTTGAGGGGAATATATGGGATTTAGGAATGAAGAAAGGGAAGGTAGTTGCAAGGGTTGTTCCGTTAGCAATGATTATTTCACCCGACTTGAATGGTAAATAAAAAAAAATAAAAATGATGATTGGTAATTATGAGCCGGGTGATAAGAAAAATAATCTAGCTGGGTATCCTGAACTCGCTATTGGAAATGATATAGCGAGGAATGATTTCTCATTTGGATTAATCAATAAAAAAAATGTTTGGCAAAAGGAAGCCCTTGGGGTAATGCATGAGAATGTATGGTTAGGATACGTCAACGATAAAATTAGAAAAACGCAATAGAAAAATATATAAATTCAAAAATATCTTTAACTATTAAAAAATATTATTGACGTTGTCAATATATTAAAAGTTTTAAAATGATGAGAAAGATGGTTGAAGTTAAAATATGTGTGTAATAAGCCTAGAGATGATGAAGATTGCGATTTGAAGAAAAAAAAAGATATAATTAGTTGTTGTTGGCTGACGGCATTACTAATGATGGTTAAATTAATTACAAAATATTAATAAATAATTATTGCTTAATGTTAAAATGTTTTATAGACATCTAAAGTTATATTATTTAAATAGCATTGGGGCAGGTAAAATAATGACTTGATGAAATTATAATAATAATGTTATTTCTATAAATAAGGTATCGATGAGTAGTTAATTCAGTGCGAAAAAAAAGGAGATAGTGTTACATTAAATAGTTCTGTAGAGAAATGTATCCTACCTGATGAATGTCTTGAATGGGTATTGTGGAGTGGGCTGCGATGAGGCTTGGTGATCATTTTTTTTGCGGTGGTTGCCATGGGACATCGTCAGTGCTGGTTGGCGGGGCAATGCCAGGATTCTTCGATGGATCTTGTCTGCATTTTCGAGCCGATGGAAGAAGGTCCTCGTGGCGCAGGAGTTGCCGATTGGGGCGATGGTGACCTTCTCGGTGCGAGGTATGGTTAGTCCTCGCATGGCGTCTTTGAGATGGTCCACTGGATCGTCCAGGTGGAGGGCAAGTAGAAGGAGCATCCACACGAATGCGCCGTTGACCACCGGTGTCTCTGTCATCCTCTGCATGCCGCTGTCCTCAGTTATCCTGTCGACTTTCTGTAATATTGTTGCAAATGCCGACGTATGGATGAACTGGCAGTCGTGTACATGAGGCGAGTGTTGATGTTTTTCCCACACGCGGACAACAAGAAGCAGAGGCAGGGCTAGATGTTAGCACCGAGAGTGAGCGGGGACAGTCCACGGGACAGAGGTAGAGGCCATGACAAACTTGGATGCTTATCCCCGAGACATGGAGGGCGAGCGTGCGTGCAAGACCGAAGCCGTCTGCCGATGGCCACACTCTAGAACCATCTGCTGCTGACCCCTTTGCTAAAACCTGTCCTGTTTTCAGGGGTTGCCTATAATGAGTCCCTGGGGGGAGGGGGCCCCCCATCTGGGCTTTGGTTTTTACCTCCTCTGTCCCCAGCTAACCGCTCTTTGGATTTTTATTTTGACGTCACCAATTTTAGTTTAACATACAAATAGGGGTTTACAGGTATTATTAATAAAGATATAGCATATATACAAAATATGGGGGTGGCAGCAAACAGAAACGGTGTACATTCCAAAAGAAGGGCAGGATCTTTTAAGGTATAGGCTTTAACTAATTGGAATATATGTGACATATACTAGAAGTGTCATTACAGTTTAAAATTTACGATATATATTATAATAATAATAGGGGAAAATCTATAAAACATACAATTATTAATTATCTATTTTTAACAGTGTCTAACGGAGGTTTGGGTCATACTATATATGCGACTATATATTATCAGTATTATTAGTATTATATGTAAATAGCTTTCTGATCCAAAAACGATCGCTAAAACTTCAGGGCAGAGAATATCTATACTATAACATTCGTACTGACCTTCCAACGATTATCGTAATTCTTAAAAGAATGAAGAAAGTCAGTACCAAAATGTTATAGCAAAGAAACTCTGCGTTTTAGTGATCCTCAAGTCAAGACATCCTTTGGTATTTATCGCACTTTGATTATTAATTTGACTTTCTCTCTCTCTTTATACATATGAATAATAATAATTAAATTGCCTGCACCGCGCTGATGAGGGCCGCCTGCTCGAAAACGTGTACGTGATTGGCTTATCTTAATTTATCAAGAAATGGGTTGGCCAAATATTATGGAATAAGCTAAATCAACGTTTAGTTGATTTTTATTCCACTAGATGGCGCTCTGCCATCTAAAAAATGTTCACGTGAGCGTTCAGAATGTCTCTCTCTTTTTAATATCACCACCTGACCGTTTCAAATTTTTCTTACTTTTCCACATATATAAACGTTGTAATATATGTTAATATACTCTCGATTTTCTTATGTACCATAATTATAAATTGTGTAACAGCCCCAAATTATATATAAACTCCAAAGCGCCAGTTCGCCCATCATTTCATAAGACAAAGTTTTATTGAGAGTCAGCCACACCCAGGGCGAGGTCCATTTTCGTCAAGATTACTCTCGGGGAACTTCCACAAGTCGTGGACAACAACATAATGTTGCATCATGGCTAATGAACCTATTTTATTTTAATTTGTAATATTATTTTTCATATATTTTAAATTCAAATTTATATTTTATATTTATGTGATAATTTGTATAAAGCAATATGTAACCCCACCACAATCTATGCAATGTATCGTCAAAAGATTTAATAAAAGTTAGGCTTCGCGAAAAAGGGAATAACAATTAACAGGATTGCATCATCCAGGAAGTAAAGGTCACTGCCCAGGACCCCCCCATAAAACTAAAGTTCAAAGACCTTCTTCTTCCTGGAAGATTGCAATCATGGCGACAATGGAGGTACTAAGCCAATCACAGTTAAGCATGACAAATCAACAACCAATCACCTTTAAGTATGACCAACTAATAGCGAATCAGAAGCAAGCACGTAGAATGATCTCCACCAATGAGAAGCCGAGAGAGTTAATGACGATGATCTCGGACAAGAAGTTAGGAGAAGGTAGGTGACCGGGCTAGAAGCAAGGTGTGCTCAACTTAGGCTCCAACCAAGGTAGATCCTCTCGGTCATGTGAAAGGCAAAGTACCTCCTCCAGTCTCATCACTTTCTCCCTTTCGCAAAGTCTATTTTCTATCCCATCCAGGTGTGCTCGTTATTCCCCTGTGGAAACCCACCATTAGACCAAGCCTGCGCCGTCAATCACCAATTCAACATAATCCGACATAGGATTCACCACAATTCACCAATCTCACAGTAAGTCGACAAGAATCAACAGGATCCCACAGTAAGTTCGACAACTCAACCCGAATATCACAGTGAGTCGACAGGATCAATCGAATTATTATAGAGAGATTCGACAATCCAATCGGAATATCACATTTACTTATCTTATTAAAAAGAATATATGTATTATAAACAGAATATATGTATTATAGAATCACCATTTGTATTTTGGTACACTATGTGACTTCACTGCTCTCTTTGATGTGAGAAATAAATAAATAATTCTGGAGGCTACTTAAAGTAGAGTTATCTCATTATTCCCTTATATAAATTTGTAGGATGGTTGAAACACGCTCTGGTAAGATGCAAGACCCGGCACAGGAGAGTATTAAGGTTGAAGAGTCTGCCAAGCCGCAACCTGGTGAAACAATTGGTCGAGATGCAAGTTCCGACCCAGTTGTCCTGAATCCCAACATCGACATCCCCAAGTACGATGGAACAGAAGACCCTCGCCCATGGATTGAATCTCTTGAAGAAATTGGCTTTCTGTACCATTGGGCAGACTACATTTTTTTCCGTTATGCTGCCATGAATATAGTTGGTAGCGCCAAAACCTGGCTGAACCTACACAAGATAAGCTTCACCAGCTGGGAAATTTTCAAGAGCCGTCTAATTGAAAATTTTGCCTCAGACGCCAACAAAGAAGAAATGAAGATGAGACTAAACAGGATGCAACAGTGGAATGAACCTGAAATCAGGTTTGCAGAGGATATCCTTGTACTGTGCAACAAGGTCGACCCCCAAATGGAAGAAGAGACTAAATAAACTGGGTTATTGGAGGGTTAAAGAAAGAATACTTTTTGCCCTCTACCTAAACCCTCCTAAAAATACCAACGAACTTCTAGAAATTTGTAAAAAGCTGTATTTGTTTGAAAATAATTACCAAGAACGTGTAGAAAAATCAAAAGCTCTATATAATGGACCACGTTCTCCTCGTCCCCATCATCAAGAGCAATGGAAGAACGCTCCGTCGTTCAGAAGACCATACCAGAACACCTCCAAGCCCCAGGACCCCGCTCCGAGGTACTACTAGAACACCCCCAAGCCCCCGCTCCTAGGAACTACCAGAACAAGCCTCTGCCTCAGGTATCTGCCCCTAGACGATCTTACACTCCCAATCCTGAGCCAAAACCGGTCTACCCAAGGAAAACATACAATAAGAGTCCAGATTCAAACAGGAATAGGACATATGCTTCAAGTGTAACAAGCCAGGACACGTAGCGCGGTATTGCAGAGTCAAGTTTGTAAGAATTGTGGAAGAGGACCCCATAGTTACACAAGACAAGGTCGAAGAAGAAATCCGAATGGATAATGGAACTGAGAAGTCGAGACCTCTGCTCTACGCTGACGTAAGCAATAGCACGCACTCGAGTATCCCTACAAGAAATAGATATGCCGCATTGGAAGATTTAAACTAAGCATCGCGCCTGAGTCCGTCAATCAAAGCAAGTCGACCATAAATGGAATTAAAAAGATGGACCCCAAATATAAAATGAACATTATCGTGGATATAATCGGTATTTGCGAAGCTTCGATTGATACAGGCGCTGATCTTTCAGTGGTCGACCTTAGTACAAGCTCTTAATACTTGAATATATATTGAAATAATAAACCCTGATAAATGTACTCCGGACCCGATGGCAAAGAATTATACATCGTAGGAAATATTGTTTTAAATATAAAATTTGATGACAAAGCAATTACACATCAATTTGTAATAATGAGAACACATTTGCGAATATTTATACTTGGACGAGATTTTCTTAAGAAAATGAACGCAAAAATTGATTGTCAGCGTGAAATAATCAAATATGACTTGACAGGAAATCGTGACGTAATCAAATATCAACAGAAGAAAATAAAAAGTGCAAAGGATGCCATTATACCAGAACTTTCTATTAAATTGATTAAGGCATTAAGCAGAGGATGGCGAATACATCATCGAGGAGAACCATAAAATGTTTCAAACAAATGGACTTCGACTAGCGAGAAGCTTAATAAATGTTGCGAAAAAGGAAACATATATCTGGATAACAAACCCTTACCCTCGACCATTAAAGATATTAAAAAAAAAAAAAAAACATTGTGCTTTGGAAGCCAGCCAGCCGAAGTGAATCTTATGGAAGAAAGTGAACAAAAGGAGCATGAAGAACCTAAATTTCAGATAGACGAAAATTTATCATATAAGGAAAAGGAGCAATTGAAACAAGTTTTGGAAAAGTACGCGGATTTGTTTTCGTCGGGATTAGGAAGATCCAACTTTTGGCGAAACATCGGATCGATACAGAAGGCGCGAAACCGATCAAACACAAGCTGTATAGGGTGAGCGCTAAAGAGCGAGAAATCATAAAAGAGCAAATTGATAAAATGCTCAGAGACGGCATAATTAGACCATCCTCGAGTCCATGGTCCTTCCCCGTAATATTGATTCCCAGAATTGATGAAGTATTGGACACACTTCAAGGATCCAAATACTTTTCAGCAATTGACCTTAAATCAGGATATTGGCAAGTAGAGGTTGAGGAGAAAGATAAGGAAAAGACAGCCTTCATTCCAGCACATGGCCTATATGAGTTCAACGTAATGCCCTTCAGACTATGCAATGCCCCTGCTACATTTGAGAGGAACATGGAAAATATGCTTGGTAATCTTAGATGGCAAATTTGAAGCTCAAGAAGCTCCTCTTATTGTTTATTATTGTTTTAAATTTGCTTATGTTATCTAGATGACGTAATCATATATAGCTCGGATTTTTCAACACATCTCAAAAGAATAGAAGCTGTTTTAAGATGTTTTCGCGAGGCTAATTTAAAATTGAACAACAAAAAATGCCAATTTGCTTTCGAAGAACTGGAGATTCTTTGCCATATAACTAGTCAACATGGTATAAAACCAGCGGAGCATAATATCAAGGCTATTAGAGATTTTCCTCGGCCCAAAAAGATAAAAGAAGTTCAATCATTTTTAGGAATGTGCTCATAATATAGAAAATTTATTAAAGGTTTTTCGAAAATTGCCGATCCATTATAAAAAAGAATGTACCTTTTACCTGGACAGAAAATCAAGAAAAAGCATTTCAAACCCTTAAAGTAGCATTGATAAATCCCCCAATATTAGGGCACTTTGATCCAAATGCAACTACTTACATTCATACTGATGCATCTAACATCGGCCTGGGTGCAACATTAGTCCAAAAGTTCGGCGATAAAGAAAAGGTGATCTCATATTTAAGTCGAACACTGAGCAAACCTGAGCAAAATTATTTGATTACCGAAAAAGAATGTCTACCTGTTGTGTGGTCAATGTCCAAGTTACGACCCTACCTATGGAAGGCACTTCAAAATCGTAACTGATCATTATGCACTATGCTGGCTTAAGAATCTGAAAGATCCGACCGGCCGATTAGCACGATGGGCACTGAAGATTCAGGAATATAATTTCGAAATTATACACAAATCGGGTAAAAAACATCTGGACGCTGATGGTCTATCTAGAGGACCCCTACCGGAAAACGAATGGGACGAAGATTATGAAAGACTTTTTCTGAATCAAATAATAGAGGAAAAGGATGATTTTTTATTGAGAATATTAAGGAGAACCTTAGTGGAAACAAGCGTTCAATTACACAGAACGTTAAAGAACAAAATGGGTGCCCCTTCAAGAAAAATTCAAATCCTGAAGGTAGGGAATGGTTGCTGGTAGTGCCAAAGAAGAGAAGGAAGGAAATCATGAGTGAATACCACAACCATATGCTGAATGGCCATCTGGGCGTCGCCAGAACCACTTACCGATTGAAGAATAAATACTATTGGCCTTCCATGCTGAAAGATGTTTCCGAATTTGTAAAGACGTGCCATCTTTGCCAAAGTCGGAAAGATTCAAATCACTTGCCTTCTGGACTTTAACAACCTATTTCCCCAGCTAACTACCCTTTTGAAAGAATCGGAATTGACTTTGTTGGCCCCTTGCCATTAACGAAAAGAAGAAGGAAGTGGATAATTGTGTTGACTGATTATTATACCAAGTATGCTGAAACAAAGGCAGTATCAGAAGCAACCGTGAAAGAAGTCTCTACATTTTTAATCGAACATATTATTTTACGTTACGGGGCCCCAAGATTTCTTATTAGCGATAGAGGTTCACAATTCACTAGCAATTTGATGAAGGAGGTAATGAAAATGTGCAAAGTTAAACATTGCTTCACAACGAGCTACCACCCCCAGACTAACGGACTAACGGAATGGCTAAATAGAACTTTAATCAATATTATCAGCATGTATGTGAACACAGACCAGAAGAACTGGGACAAAATCCTCCCTTTTATCACCCACGCGTATAATACCACGATTCAAGAAACCACAGGCTACTCTCCATTTTTCCTGTTGTTTGGGAGGGAACCCATGTCCCTCTTAGACAACGAGAATATTCTAATGGACAGTAACATGGATGATTACGACGAATATATAGAAAACTACTTAGATAAAATTGCAAGGACGAGACAGGTAGTCATTAACAACACAGAGAAGACTCAGGAAAGAATGAAAAAAAACTATGACAAAAAATACAATGATAAAATGTATGAACCGGGACATTTAGTGGCAGTTTGGACACCAGTCAGGAAAATCGGAAAATGTGAAAAACTACTGAGAAAATATTTTGGCCCATATCGAATATTAAAGAAGCTGTCTAACTTAAAATACTTAATTGAGCCGAAAGATAATCCTGGCCAAGACCCATTGATTGTCCATGTCTCAAGACTCAAACCCTATTTTGAGAGAATTGATGAGGTAACTCACGAGGACGTGACGACCTCTGGAGAGGGGGAAGTGTTGCATCATGACTAATGAACCTATTTTATTTTAATTTGTATTATTATTTTTCATATATTTTAAATTCAAATTTATATTTTAAATTTACTTATTTTATTAAAGAGAATATATGTATTATAAACAGAATATATGTATTATAGAATCACCATTTGTATTTTGGTACACTTTGTGACTTCACTGCTCTCTTTGATGTGAGAAATAAATAAATAATTCTGGAGGCTACTTAAAGTAGAGTTATCTCATTATTTCCTTATATAAATTTGTAGGATGGTTGAAACACGCTCTGGTAAGATGCAAGACACGGCACATGAGAGAATTAAGGTTGAAGAGTCTGCCAAGCCGCAACCTGGTACAACAATATCACCTCACCCACTCTTACAGATCAGACCCCCCACCCCCTAGACCTTGTCGCGTCTTTGGTCGCTGGCCTCTTTTAGGTTGGATGCAACCTGTCTCGACCTTTGTGTTACCCATAGACCCCTGAAACCACTTGGACCCATGACTGCTAGTGCCTCTGGAACGACATGAATATATATTTATCACATTTCATTTACGAATACATATTCTTGCTTATATATATGCATTAAAATCAAAAAAGACATATCCTGACCACGTTCACATGAACTTTTAGATGGCAGAGCGCCATCTAGTAGAGCAAAAATCAACTGAGCGTTGATTTAGCCTGTTCCCTGATATTTGGCCTACCCATGTAAAACGTGTTGTATAATAGAAACACCACTGTAGCTATAATTATACGCATGCTATACATGAACCATTGCATCAAAATATGTAATGTACTCTGTACGAACTGTAGATAATAAAATTAAACTGTGTAATAGAAGAAGAGTTGAGTTAAATAGCAGAGAGTGAGATATAGAAATCCAACAACGTTTAAGAACGAGGCTTAACGATGTTGGAAGTTTACAGAAAGTCGTTAAGAGAGTACAATGACCTCTCTTACTTGATTCACGCCATTAATGCATCAGATGAAGGCCTGGTACTTCCACATCTCCCCTCTATATAAACTCCTAATAAGCCGGAAATGGATAGTCACTTCCAAGTCCGCGGAACCCTACGTCACTTCATCCTCCGAGGTTCGACCATGCCGCCACAGAACAGTAAGCCAATATTCTTAACCCTCTCCATCTCTTGCTCCTAGATCAACTCTTTCTGTTCACGCAACTTTCCTAGTACAACTGTGTTCTTTCTGCCCCGACCACGACTACTTGCACTCTGAGAGCTGTGAAAGGTCTTCCAAGATGCAGAGAGGTATTAGAAAGCTCACCACACCTTGACTGCCCTCTCGGTTACCACATATATGTATATTCTCTCTCTTTTATTTATATTTTATGAACTATATGTGTGTAATAAAAGTAGTTTCAATCTCTGTTTTCCTTTGCAGACTTTGAGATGAATAGATGAGACTATATGTATTGCGCTAAATGTTTCGTCATGTGATTGTAACGTGATGTAATATGTAAAAGAAGCAGACGAAGAGAATAAGACTCGGGTCATTTTATTATCGACGCAATAATGACCAGTCATTGGCCACCATAGTTTCTATATACAGAGCTGCTTGGGAAGGACACACCATTCATGTAGAAGTAGAGATAAAATAGGGGAGGGATTTATAAATAATAAAAATTAGGAACATTTTGGTTTTACTCTGAAAAAAAAAACTATATTTCATGAGAGAAATTAGCACCAAAGTTGATGGTAAATAAGTGTGATTGTCAAAAAACATATCGAAAGATGGTTGAAAAAAAAGGGAGGTATATTCAAGTAAAACCTGAAAAAGAGGGTATGGTAAATATATATATATATATATTTCTTAAATAATGACACAGATAAAAATTGCTAAAATCTTGTTACACACGGCATCAACATGTCAAATATTAGTTCTTTAAAAAATAATAATAAAATTAGGAGGCCGTGTGTTCATATACACACAAATGCCTTTACAGAGGACACCATTACGGATCTCTAGGAATGAGGGAAGAAATAGTAAAAAAAAAAAAAGAAAGAAAGAGATGGAAAACAAGACCTTCGATAAAAGACACTTTTATATATATCCATTTTACAAAATAATAAATAAAAACTTGAAGCTCACTACAGGTCCCAGTTAAATAAAAAAGGAGGAAAAAGAGACATTTATATATATATATATATGTATGTATAAAGTGAATATAGGCATAAAAGAACTTGTACAACAAAAAAGAAGCTCAAATTATAAAAGGACCAGTACATTTGGTGGCTTTTGTTACTTTGTACATTTAACAGTTCCATTAAAAAAAAAGGCGTCATTAAGGTATATCGACACAAAAACAACAAAAATTTATAAAAAGAAAAACAAAAGGTTTTTATAACGATGGTAAGCTCGAAGTTATATCTGTAAATATATAATTACATATGTTCTGTATATATGTAAATATATAGAAATCTCCAAAACCTCACTTGGGTTGGTTGGGGGGGGGGGGGGTGAGAAGACAGGGTTGGGTTTATGTACAAGCACACGTTAGCTGCTAGGGGGCTTCTCACCACGTGATCTTTACAAAATATAACAAAAAAGTAATCATCAAACAATAATTAAACTAAACCGTGGGGTGGGGTGAGGCTTGGCGGCGAGGCCAGGCGAGGGATTGCACTGGTGAACCTGCCGGGTGCAGGACTCTAGCTGGCGTGGATGTCCATGATATGCTGGCCGTCGTAGGGGGAACCCTGTGTGGGTAGAGCCATCGGGCCGTGGGCCATCATCATGGCGGCATGGGGGTGCAGCATAGCTTGAGAATGTACGGGCGACCGTAGCTGGGGCATCTGCCCATAGCCGCCCATTCCTGCCATGTGACCCATCCCCATAGCAGAGTCCATGACGGGAGGACGAATGTGCATCTGCTGGGCTCCGTCCATCATGTACCCCATCCCGGCCGCAGCCTCTGGACCGTAGGGAGTTCCCGCCCCGCTGATTGCACCGCCTGAACACACCGCGGCTCTGTTAGTCCTAGTGCCGTTCAATCAGCACATTGTTAGCTCTAGATGAAACTGTACACGTTCATCCCCGACTTATAATTAGTAGTTAGTTAATTAAGTAATAAGTATCTTAGTAATAGTATGTTAGTAGTAGTAATAATTAGTTAAGTTTCTTGCATCATTTTTTATTTCTCTAGCTTTCGGGCTAACATGCCATTCAACAGGAGCTAAAAATGGGCCAAGAAACTTAATCCTAGATTGCTTGTTGATTTTATTAGATGTGTGTGTGAAACTGTGGAATTAATACATTTTAAATTGAGACCAAAACAATGGTAAACAGGTATGCATCTCAGTGACAACACCTTCATGCACCGGGTGAGCACATTAAAAATTTAAAATCCTGGTTGAATAAGCCATTTTTCTAAATGTTTTAAACCGTTGTCTTTATTGGAAAAAGTTTCAAATTCCTAACGTTTGGCCATATAGGGTCATGAAAAAAAAACTTGGACGGTATAGAATGCTGTTTTCCACAGCATGGGTACGAGTTCGGTATTGAAGATCTATTTTTAAAATGATAAATTTCAGAAATGATCCCCGTTATAAAACTGACAGCTTGTAAGTGGTCGAGATGTATATGTGTACATACTTTGTACACATGGGTGCAGTAACGGAAAATAGGAACATGTTCTGTCCATATCTCACACCATAGTATAGAAACGGGACATGTAGTCTTTAGATTGGCGACATCTGTAGATATTGGGGCGTTTGCAAATACCTTTATGGTTTAATATAATGAAAGGGCACCTCCTCTGATTGCGCAAATGGATCTTATTGATGTATTTTATTTTCCGGAGTTTTCCTATATCATTTTGTTTGAAAAATAATGAAAAACCAACCACGTACTTGTTTCGGGCTGTTGGCCCTCATTATCCTTATCTTATTCTCTACTTTTGAGCTTTATTTTTTAACATAGTAAAACCTAATCGTGTTTCCCCCGTCTTCAACTAGAGCTTGGTGAATAAGAAACTTCCTTAGTTCAGATTTAAAAAGTTGACTTATTGAAAGGGTTCATCGAAATATCAGTAAAGTGTCAAATTTGAAGAAAGATTTATATTTTGAATAAACAGATATATATATATATATATTGAATCCTCTCAAATGTATAAGCGCTGATCATCATTAGATTTAAGAATAAAAAAATATACATTCCACATATTTCTAAATTTAATTTTTATTCTCGAAAAAAAAAAAGTATCTTAAAGATGTTTAAACATTTACAGAATAAAGAATATAATGTCTAGAACAAATATACGGAACTTGTATTATTATTATATAATTTTTTTTAAATGGAAAAAGATTTTTTTTTTAATGATCGTTTTAAAATATTCAGGGTGAAGGGTGTATATTTCAAATTAATTGCCATTATTGCCTCGCAGTTTCACTCCTCTCAAGAGAAGTGAAAAAGAGGAAATAATTAAGAAAAATTAAATGTTTCCAACCCAGAGGTGTACTGGGATTTCGCCTTCTAAAAAATTAAAGCGACAAACTCGCAGCCATCCATCTTCTGCCCTGCCAATATCCTCCGATAAAAAAGTGTCCCCCACCTTAGCACAATGCGCAGAGCTCCATTCACTCCTGCGATCATAGAAAAACCACCCCCGCATTAAATAAATAAATAAAAAAAAATCGAGAGTGATAGATGTTTTTTCTTTCTAATGAGGATAGGAAAAACTTAATGGAAAAGGACGGTAGATGCAAAGGTACTGGAAGAAACGCCTCAGGGTGTCAGATGCTTTCTTCGTTTTTTTTTTTTTTTATCAGCATGAGGCACAAGGCAGTGTTGATATATGAAGCTCCCCCCATTCAAAAGCCAAGAGACCAAATAATGCCCAGGCTTCCATTTGTTATCTGTAAAGGATCTGACAGTTATGAAATATCTCCAGAATGTGTGCGACTTGAATTTATACCTTGACCTTCGGCCTGAACTAATCTTGTCTTTTATTTTAGCTGGACGTTCGCTGGAGGGGGGAGGGGAGACATTGAACTCTTAGGTTTGGAAGGAATATTTAAAATAAATATTTGTGTCAAATTTCCAACGCTATAAAATTAAGTGACACTGAAAATATACTGAATATCAAGAAATTGGGTTGGCCAAATATCACGGAGCAAGCTAAATAAACGTTTAGTTTATTCTTGCTCCACTAGATGGCGCTCTGCCATCTAAAAAGCACATGTGCTCGTGGTCAGGAGATGCCTTCTTTATTATTTTTGAATATTCTATAAGTTTATAATCTTTCTCCATTTTTTATTTCCCACTTTCATGGGTTTCTCCGTTTTGTAACCCCAAGGAGAATCCTCTGTAAGACCTGTGTGTCTTAATAAAGGCTTTTGTGTGTGTGTGTGTGTGTGTGTGTGATATTTTATAAGTTCTTTTTGAATTTACAAATTGATACTTTTGGAATGTCACCAAGCTGTTCAGTATTATAAATCGTGTCCTCCTTCTAAATGACCTTTTAGAGACAATTATTCGGTTGGCCTTGAACGCGATTAGAAGGCGATATTCTGAATTATGCTCGTTTTATTGGCTTTCTATGCATTTTTCTTTTATTAGAAAACTTGCCATTGACCGCCTCTCAATCGATGAATGTTCTATAGAATCTTCTAAGAAATTCGCCTGATGCATCTTCAGCCCGTGGAGATGAGACTGGAATAAAAGTTACTGATAATGGGTCGAGAGGCTTGGAGTTGTGGCAAGTTCGGGTAAAAATGACCTTTTGCCACTGAATGCAGAGTACCTGATTTCATCATTATACTGAGAGGAGTATTTCATCAAATTTACAGTACTGCCTCTAGTTGTACGACTACAAAGTCTGAGATTCACAGAAGACAGCATTATTAGCAAATTGCCTCGTTCTGGAGCAGTTTCAACGACTGTTCGCACGATATAGAATTTGCCCTGAGAAAAAAAATCGCATAGATGTTATATTAACTTACAAACCTAATGATTTTTTTTGTTAGAACCTTTACTTGTTGTATTTAATTCCATATTAGGTCGCAACTTGGTGAGCTTCTGTGAATGCTACTTCCCCCCCTTCATCAAGATGATCAAACTATTTCAAAACGCATTGGCCAAAAAATATAAAAGACAAAATGAAGCAATGTATTGGAACAATTCCAGAGGCAATATATCGATGGGCCTTGGACATTTGTACAAGATAGACAAATTTATCGGTGTCTCTGGATTCTTATTTTTTCTTTAGTATGGAGATTTTCCTTTCTCGTGATGGAGGGGGAAGTTTGCGGCCTTTGAACAATGCTGAATAGAAAGTTAATAGGATGTTATCTCACAATAATCTCATTGGAAAAAGAAAAATGAATATGATGAATTTGGATATGTTTGTGTTCAAGCCAAAGGTATCTTAATAATTGTAAGAGCTATCAGGTCCATTGTATCGTTTCCTCTAATAATGTCTCACTGTGCGTAATGTCAGACATTTGGTCAGATAGTTCTGCACGAGTTTGGTCTATCAAGCTATGATGCCATCCTCTATCAGCGTCGGTACACTCGTAAAAGCCAAATGGCATACAAGCAAAATGACAATAGACTATATTTTTGATCAGTAAGTATAGCTACGACTTAAAGAAATTATAGAAGAGACCGATACAAATTTTCGAACATCTTGAAGCACTTATTTGCATTATACATCATTATTTAATATGATGGCAAATGACACCAATACAGTGTCTTCCATGAGAGACCTCTTAAAAACATGGCTAAACTTGGTCTCTCCTGTAGGTTGTCTTGTATCAGAGGCCTTTTCATAGCAGGATGGTCATGTGGAGTTTTTCAACAGAAACAGGGTCTTTGATAAGAAACCAGCTCCAGGAGACCCCAGATTTAGCCAAGTTTTTAGGCCGTTTCTCATGGGGAACTGTCTCGCATTAAGTTTCAGGATGCATGCGAATTATGTTTGATAGATTCTGTCATATAGCGGAGAATTTTTGTATAGAGAAGGAGATGGATTCCTTACCTGCTCGGTTGCTTTGGTCGATCATGGGCTGTACAATTCTCCTACGCGCGTTAATGAACCTGCGCAAACGCAACACGTCAGCATTCTCCCAGGTAGAGCAATGTTGAGTAGGGGTTATAGGGCCTTCCATCAGTTACAGGACAATAGTAGAATACAGTACCATTATGAAAAGATAAAATTAGTGTTAAATAGGCTCATCACTAATGAGCCAAAACCTCTCATAATATTGTCTATCATCGCAGTAATGTCTGAAGAAGTAGTTTTTTAATGATTATTATGAAAAGAAACATTAGTGCCAGAAATTTATTTAAAAAATTAGTATATAATAAAGACCTTTTAAAACAGCTTTTCTCAAATACAGCGATTCGCAATCTCCTATTATAAGCTGGAAAAAAAAAACTTGCTGCTGGAAAATATTTTTTTAAAAAGAGGAAGCTGGAGCTTAATCCCTTATAGAAAATCAGTAATTGTGATGTAAATCAACTAATGAGAGAGCTCCAATTAATTACAATGAGAATGAGATCTTAAACGGTTATATATGCTAATAAGGATTAAGTTTTTTTTTTCTTCTTTAATGAAGTGGGATTTGAACCCCGCCCATCGAGAACAAGTGGCGCACCAATAGAAAGTAAACCTGACCATCAGACACAATAGGCTCCCCAGGCGTCCAATAATAAGCCATAATTTACATACTCCAGACGACTTATGCAAATCCCAGTAAGCCCCCCCCCCCCCCCCCCTGCAGGGCCTCTTTGTCAAAATCTCTCGGGAGTTGTAACCCTTTTTTAAGTGCGCTTTCAACTCCAGGAATTTGGATGACCACATTTTGAAGTTGTGAACAAGACTTTGGTGGCATTCCATTCCCGCAAGTATACGTTTAGGAATATATTAGGTCAAACGATGATCTAAATCTTAATGATATTCTAAGTATTGGGACCTCTCACAGTTTATCGGAACATTTTACATTTCGTTGGTTGTAGCACACGCTTATTCGGCGGTACAACTACTAGGAAGGACATAGAAGCATGGAGCCAGCAATCGTGAAGCCTTCCGGAATTCTTTTATTGTAGCACACGCTTTCATCATGTCAAATGTCGATATAGTACACGCATGTTTGCGGTACAACTATACAATTGGAACGCTACAGAGAAGATTAGCAATGGCACCTGTGAGCGATAAATCGCAAAATCGTGAAGTATTCCATAATGCGTTTGCTACATTAACTTTTGCAATCTCTTGGGGAAATAAATATTCGACATCTAACTATTCTTAGTCAACCTATCGATTGGTATGCTTTTCTTCCAGAACCAGTCTTTTGATAATATATTAGTCTTCTCTGGGAGGGTTCACTACTGATGAACTAAGCTCTCCCAAAATATTTCAATAATTTCAGTAAGTGTAGTATAATTTTTTTAAAAATAAAACAGCGCTATAGTTTATACTTCCATATGTGCGACGTGTGTGATACATATAATAGTGATACGCTATCCTATGCACGGTGGATTCTATGGTCACTGGACATGCGTCGGACCTGGAAGCTGTTAGGTTCTACGCTGCCTGGAGTATAGGAGCTCCATATATGCTTCCTTCCTGTGGTGAATCTGTATAAGACCGGTGGTCTTAATAAAGCTGTATGTGTGTATATTTCCAAATACAGATGGCACCATAATGCATCATATTCTTGATGAAAATGGATATTGTTAGGTGCAGTTTATATGAGAAAATAATAGCCTTCTCATGTAATTGTCCGTGAATTTCAATCTTCCCTGCATACCTCCCCCTTGTTGATCATTCCGAACAAGAGGATCAAGAATGCTGGTTTGAACTCTTCAATTCTCATCATCCAGCGCCGCTACATAGCGAGAGAGCTTCGATCGCCATTCTCTTATTAAACGCTGGCATTTTGAGGATGTAATTGCTAAAGTGCAATACATCCATCATTAAAACCTAATTTTTTTTAAACCGAAGTATTTCCCTTTTTTTTTTTTTGGAAAGGAGAGAGAAACCGTTTAATAGTTGAAAGAAAAGACTATATAGGAATGGTAAAAAAAATATATATATATATGGTAAACATGCGAAAAAACAATGAAATAAACTGTATGTAATTGCTTAATAAATAATCAAATCTTTATTTATTTCGAATTAATATTATTTTATGAATACAATATTTTTATTGAGAAAATATTAACGAAAAAATTTTACTATTTTGGAAAATTGTTCCCCCTTTTTCATACATTTTCTTCATTAATAATTTTAAAAATGAAAATTTTATTCACAAAGTCCTTTGGGAAACAGTTCTTGGTCCCCAAGAAGTATCTTCTAGCCGCCACCACTACAAAATAATAAGAATAGTGGTGTGTTGGGGGGGGGGGGGGGGGGGGGGGGGGGGGGGGGGGGGGGGGGGGGGGGGGATGTGACAGAGCGATCCATCTTTGTCTCGAGCCCATTACATCCATGAAGCCCTCTCTGGCTACGCACCAAAGAAATGGAATAATAATACTAAAAAGATCATCGAAGAAAATGGAAGGGAAAACGAATAAGGCGAAAGCTACCGAGGGAAAAAAATAAATAAAAGAATGGGATGGGAAGTGGAAGGGGGGTGTATAAGAGATAAGAAAGATGAAAAAATAAAAATAATAATGGCAAGCAGAGCGATGGGGGAAATATTTATAAACCTTTCTATCTTTCATCTCAAAATTGGCTCCCTAGGCCTAACCTTATCAGCTATAAACAAAGGACTTAAATTGACGGCAGACTTGAAGACACAGCAGGCACATTATGTCTTGTTAATGGACTGGAGAGAACGCCTAGAGGGCTTCCCTAGCAAAGGAGTAATTCACCCATATAAACTTTATTTTCCTTTAAGGCGAACTTTTTTCTCTTTCTCTTCGGATAACGACAAGATAGCATTATCTTTGATACGGTCTTCTATTTAAAAAAAAAAAGTCTTTTCATGGCGGAGAGAGAAAATCATTATATCGAATTCAAGGAGTGAAAGAGTTTTCGTAAAGAAAACGGCTTAATGCGTAAGAGAGATACTGGCTGGTTGGAATCCCGCATGTGATCTGGACGGTGTATCACGTGGTAGGCTTGTAAATTATGCATTGGCGTAAGGATGAGATTGCGCTACAATTTGGGGGCATTGATTTTGCAATTTCCACCGCGGGGATCCCCCGCTGCAAGGGGTTGAACCACCGTAACCTGTAGCAGCAAGAGTTCAGCTACGATGATCTGTTCACTGTACGGTTGATAGGATTGGTGAAAAAAGGTACAAATAGATCTTATTACCTATTTTATTAAACGTTTTATAAAATGTACAAAAATTATATACGGACATAGATTCACTTTAAGTGATAATAACGAGGAAAGATAACTCTCAATGTAAAAATCCTAAAAGTGTTCGAAGATACTAATTGTCGATTTATCTCCACAAGAGAATAGAAAGCCAAAAAAAAAAATTAGAAATGATGTAGAGTCCAAACTAAACCTCTTTAAGGGAGGCCGTTGCTGACCTTCAAACAAACAGATCGAGGACCATGTTGATCTTAGGTAGAAAAGGAACGACAACATCTGAGCAGATCCGTAGCAACGTCAGTGGAGATCATCGCAGGGATTTGCATCGACGGAAGATTAGCGGCGATATTAATCACAGAGTGAGGGGTCACCAGCTAATGGCGACCTTAATCCCGTCGTCGCAGATGGCAGCGTGGCAGATGTTGTGCCATGATGAAGTCAACTTGTCCCAAACATAATTGATTCCACCGGGTCGCGCAGGCATTATGATGGGACAGGTTGTACGTCTGTTGATGCTCTTCTATAGAACTCTCTGCTCGACTCAGCAGGAAACGCAATGGCCGAGTGGCAATTAGGATGCCCTTACATATCTGTCACACCTTCAATCCACCTGGGCGAGCCGAAGGTCCCCGTTATGATGAGGCAGGTTGTATGTCTGTGCACGTTCTTCTATCGAACCCTGCTGGTCAGCCCGACTCTGCAGGAGTTAGGGACAAGCCGGGTGACAAGTAGGTTGCCTGTCTCCGACACATCTGTCACAGAAAGAGCCACGCCTTCAGGTCGATGGCAATCACCCAAAATGGTGACCGGGCGGGCGTGTCCCCGACTTCCGATCTACGAGCCGCAGGAAATTGACGCGTAGCGGTGCACGAGAACGTGCCTACCTGACGTCATGTTTTTCCAGATAAGAAGGGCAGGTTATATATATAATGCTATAATGAATATATATAATGCAAAAATAATTCGTACCTTGAACTCAAGAATATTAAAATCCATTAATATATTACAATCCTAACTCTCTATATATTTCTTGCTAATCTTATATCAACCATCCTCGAAATGTTCCTATGTGTATAAATATACATGTGGTGCATTTTATGTACACTCTAGGAGTCCGAGAAGTTACATAAAGAGAGAGTGGTGAATTTTCTGATGCTCCGGGAGTCCTAGAAGTTACATAAAGTTTTTTATATGGCTAAGTACCACTAAAGTAGGGTAGTTGTCCCTTAACCGTATATGTGTTGGGTCCGAAGACCATTCCATCCTTGTCAGATAAAGAGAGAATGGTGCGTTTTCTGTACGTTCCAGGAGTACGAGAAGTCACATTAAGCAAGAGAGAATGGTGCATTTGCAATAGAAGCAGTCACCAACTTCTAGATCAAACAAAAAGAAGCCTCACGCTATCCTCGTTCCCCCTGATCTAAAGAGAACGATGGAAGAACGTCCCAGCCTTTGACACTGTCAAGTGGACCTATTTTAAAACAAAACAATATAAAAAGATGCATTTTGCAATGCTATTTCCATTATCACTTTACTAAGAGAAGACCCTATATAAACATAACCCTCAATAGAGCTGTCCGTTATGTTCCAAAACTCCTGGCACCACAGCAAGGAGAAATACTTCTGTGACAAAGGATTATTTTGTCATTATTTTATATCACACAATATTTTCAATAAAAAATTATCGTTAAATAAATGTCTCCAATTAGTAAATAAGAAAGTACAAAAATCTTCGACATAAATCCCACATGAGACCAAATTGGGAGGAACAATGTAAGATGTATGGATCGTTTATGTAATACTCTAGTGTAAATATGTACAAAAATCTTTGATAGAAATCACACAACATGAGACCAAACTGGGAGGAACAATGAGAAGTGAGAGATCGAAGTTCAGGATGGCAATGTGAGATGTATTGTTCATGTGTGTAAATATGTACAAAAATCTTTGATAGAAATCACACAACATGAAACCAAACTGGGAGGAACAATGTGAAGTGAGAGATCGAAGTTCAAGATGGCAGTGTGAGATGTATGGCCAGTACCTGGGAGATAAAAATGGGAACAATTAATTTGCTCGGGATGAAGTATATTTCTCCCACTTTTTTCAAAGTCAATTAAAACGCCCACAAAATTTATCCTCAAATAAATTTAATTGTCGAGCGAACAACAATAATTAATTAGTGAAAAGAACGTAATTCAATTAATCTTTGGGCTTTAGACCGAATTAGGTGAAAAACACCAGCTGGGTGTAATTGAAGGTTTTTGAGGGTGATCCAAGCTGCAAATGGAGAACTTCTTGTTTCATTCTTTTTGAATGCCATAGGAGAGGCTGGAACATCGCCAATTCCCAGATTTTAGGATTTGCTGATTCCACCCATACAGCTCTATAAGAATTATTTCCTTCTACAACTATCCTTGACATTTATTTATTTATTTCAATTTAAAGCGCTATGTCCCCCTAGGGACACTTGCGCTGTCATACATGTATGCCTTTACAATTGTCTATACATATTTACAATAATTGTAGGTCGTAAAGAATAGTCATATGATATTAACAAGGAAAAAGAGAGTGAGAGAGAGAAAAAAACGAGAACAGAGAACTTTGTACAGAAGAAATGAATGCGTGGCAATATATCTACAATTAACATAGTAAATTAGAAATTTCTTAAAATATATATTGACATTTCAAAACGCCAGATCCCAATTTTTGCCAGACAGTACCAAAGTATTAGTTCACACTAGATTGTTTCTGTTTAGATTTGGACGATATCTTGATAGCTTCTGTGTTTGAAAAACTGAGCAATTCATATATAAGCTCATCTTGAATCAAATAGCTTTATTCCCCCCCAAGATTTCGTATCGCTACACGCTAAATTTGATCGAGGAACACAACTGTTTTGAGAGGCTGGCATATTAATTCATGTGTGCTTATACAATAGTTATATATTATACACAGCTGGGTATAGGCAGGTAATAAGCGAGTGTCTCTCAAAACAGTCTTGTTCCCCGATGAAGTTTAGCGTGAGCGATATGAGATATTGGTTTTAAAAAAAGCTATTTTAACTAATATGAGAATTTTAAAATTATTTTCAGTATGACGCAACTGTATAACAGAGATGTTCTATGCTCAAGGCGTATAGAGAATTATTCAAATGTTATTTTATTAAAAATTAGATGAGCAAATACTCTTTCTCTTATTTTTCCTTTGACAAAGTTTTATTTTAATCTACAATGGCATTATTACATCAGGTTGTTGTGTCATACGCTTCGAGTATATAAAATTTTTAATTGAATTTTTAAAGAATTAAGAAGAAAATATTCTATTGAATATCTAAATGAAAAAATAAACCTGCAAGTCAAGTTTCTACTGAATTCGCTAAAAATAGATAATTTAAAACATCATCAGTTCCAACAACACTCTTATTATCAAGAGACATTCTTCTCGATGCTGGTTTGTTATAAATAGAAGCAATTTTTAATAAAATATTTCCAAAAAAAAAAAAAAAGATTACTTAAAAAGCCTGCCTAATACATTCGATGTAAAAAAAGGCTTGGAACAAATAAACAAGCACTTGCCCCATATTGTGGATGACTGCAGAACATGCGATGAGGAGCGAAGAGAACGGGATTTGCATATCTAAAGGCCGCAGCACAAAGAGCAGCACCGACAGTAGCCATGTGCAAAACTAATCAAGAAAAATGACATCCGCGTAGGGCGTGATTCATGCCTTAGTCACACCCAACTCCCAAAACACAACTTTTCTGGGTCATTAACCTTTCCCCACTGTGCCTCCTTGTTGACCGGTTGGCACCTGTACAGGCCTTGTTCACTGGATCAGTGAAGCTCCATCCTGTCTGTTAAAGAATATGGTGTTTACATCTCGAGGTAGGACATGTTCCATCGCCAATAATACGCAGAAACAGAAATTCTGAAAGTTGAACTATGGGGCCAGCTACCAATTCAAATAAGTTTGAAAAAGACTAATCATAATAATCAAACTGTGTCTTCTGCTATACGGAATTCGGCCATCATGGAACGTCATGTCACTCTGTCCTCTTCCTCTCTTCTAAAATTCCAGATCATTATGTTAGAGTATTGAATAAATTATTCCTTTGTATGCCTCATTCTTCATTCTTGAATGTGTATTCCTCCACTCGAATCAAATCAATTTCCCGGTGATTCTTGAAGAACATGTCTAACATACTCCATTCCCTTTTATTCATTTGAATCATTCAGAAGGCTTCTTCAGAGGCATTCTCCAACCTTCTTTGTTTGCCACCCTATCTGCCCATTTAATACTGAGAATTCTTCTAGCGCATCAGATGTTGAAAGTATTTCCGAAAAAAAAATTAAAATGCGGCCTTTATATGAACAAGAATGTATGTAAAATATGCAAAATATATATGTACTGAGGAGGGCCAAAGCCTGAAACCGTGGCTTTTTGTCTGAATTTTCCCAAACTGGTGTCGTGGCTCAATCTTTACCATCACTAATAAAGTTTTTTTTTACTAGGGTGATGCACAGTGCCATCGTTCTGGTGCCCAATTAAAGGGAGAGTCCCTC
This sequence comes from Cordylochernes scorpioides, assembly GCA_030710605.1. Lineage (NCBI taxonomy): Eukaryota > Metazoa > Arthropoda > Arachnida > Pseudoscorpiones > Chernetidae > Cordylochernes > Cordylochernes scorpioides. The sequence goes on along the minus strand of CP092884.1, from coordinate 20,913,000 downwards.
TTTCGGTACATGAATAACATCCTCCCGCAACTTTATGTAAGCTAACCGCAAAGAAAGCGCTAATTTTAAATTACTTAGAAACGGCTTTTACAGGATATTATGAAGGGCGAAGATCAAGAGAGAAGTTCGCATAAAGTTCGGAAAAATCAAGTAGTCCTTTAACAGGACAGTCCAAGTCATGGTGGCGGTATGGATTTCAGCAAGGGGCCAGGGAACGGTCGATTGGAAAGCCATCCATTTGCACAGATCTGATTGCCGTCCCTCGGCACATTGATCCATATGATTAACGAGGCCTGTGGGACAGACATTCCAGCATGACTAAGAAGAAGCCAGAGCGGCTAATTGGAAAGCAAACGCTAACTTGGAACAACACCAACCAGCGCTTCTGTCCTTTTTTTCCCTAAAGAACGATTTCACATTAGGAACATTAATTATTGCTGTGTTATGTTTAATTTGTAAGCCATTTAGTTTTTATGAATCTACTCTATATTAAACATCCATTTTTGTATTAATTTGAAAATAATAATTAGGGTTTATATAGATAAGATACAAATCAACTTAAAGATGTGTTTTGGTAAGGTTATTTTAAAAGTCTAAGAAAGGAACAAATAGAAACTGTCCATACATAACCTAAATCAGATAAATGTGCATATTAGCCAACTTAAAAACTAAATGTTCTGACACATGGCGTATTTACATAAAGAGAAATGGCGCACGTGAAAAGTTGCGGCGTTACTTTTAATCTTTTGATATTGTCATGTTCAAGATGACACGGCAATTTATTTAATGAAAGAACAAATCAAAATCTATAACATACCAGAGGGGCAATGAGGGGAGTTTATAGAGTAATGTATTATAAATACCAAAAATTAATAATCTGTTTTTAAAATAATATTTAGCTACAATTTTATTAAAATTTACAATCCTCATTTATAAAGAAATCGGTGTAATAATGGGAAACATTAAGCAGAAGAGATGGATTGCGAAGAAGTAAAGCTGCCGGTAATGTGAAGGAAGACCAAACGACCTCAAACATTCTCAAAACCCACATCATGAAATCATGAAATAGGAAGAGTATAAATGCTTCGTGTTAATCTTAAAAAAATCGCTATTAAAATAAATGGAAGAATGGTAGGTAGAAAGGGGTAACAGTAGGTATAAGAAATAGTGTAAAAGCTGCTGACCAAACAATCGGCCAAAAATGCTGAGGAAGGCCAAACGATCTACAGCCATAGTAGCGTCTAATGAAACTGCTGTTACCACTAGATGCTACAACAAAACCTACCGATTGCTACATTTTCTTTGAGATTAATCAAACCTGACGTTAAAACTATACTCTCTATCTCTTTGTTACAAATTCAATTCCGCTAGACTCCCATTAGGCTTCAGGGGTTATAGCTGAGGGGTCCCCCACCCGCTCGCTCCCCATCTCCCCAATTACTACTCTGACATCTTTTATTTAATGTTTCCTTCTCGTCTTAATCAAATCTCTTTCTTTCTTTGTTTCCTGCCATCTCTCATGCACGTCATTTCTCATCATCCTCCAATACCTTTGAGCGTGCAACAAATGGTACGCTTTCTTCAAATATATATAAACCCGTGTTGGGCTTTTGGCAATTAGAATTTTAAATTGAAAAATGAAGAATAGGTTATTATCGATTTTTAAAAAATGCTTATTGGAATTTGATGGATTCATAAAACTACAGAAATAATTTATTTTAACACTCCTATATTTACGATCGAAAATCGTTTTCCATTTATAATAATGCATCAAAACAGTGTATTTTATTTATTCAAGGTTCATTCATAGAGAGTGTGTGTAGCAAAGTATTTATTATTTTATTAATAGAATATCAATTTTGATGTTTATATTTTGCCACTCTGTAAACTTCTCTCATTGCTTATGTTGTATTTTATCAATTATAATTTGTTCTTGCCTTGAATAACTGTGTCATCCTGAAGTTTGTCTTTCCTAATTTTCCACGTGGCAATAGAATATTACACATCAAATTTGGCAAATTCAGATAAAAGCCAACCTACTCACAATGGTTTCGTAGAATGGCCTTCAATATATACATTATCATCTTTAATTTATTTCGATTTAGAGCGCTATGTCCCACTAGAGACACTTGCACTTTGGAGGTAAACTAAACATAGAAAGAATAGAAAAAAGATAATTTGAAGTATATACAAGACTAGGTATACAATTTAGTTAGATGGAAAGAGAGAAAATTTCAACACAATTGAAATATGTACAAAGAGTTGGTATGCAAATTTAGTTAAATGAAATCAATTGTAAAATAGTGTATTCGAGGAAAACAATTTACAGATTGAGGAAAGTTTTAAAGAATATTTACATATGCATATACATTCGCTTATAAGATTCTCTAACTTATTTTTCTTTCCCTCATCCCAAATTGCCTTTTTGGTTTATCGCATATTAAACGCTATCTCAATTATATTGTGTATTTGGCAAAGAATAGCGTTATATAGCAAACGCTTGCTGTATACGTGTATATCGATAATAGTGAAATCCGCGTATTTATCAAAAATTGGTATATAGGAAGTCGATAAAATATTGGAGATATACAAGGCAAAAAAAAATAAATGAATAATATAATCTTCTAGATAAATAGAATCTCGGTTGGTGTATTATCGGAAATTAAAAAAAAAATCACTACGCTTATGAAAGGAAATCAAGCGATAATTTAAAATATAAAATGGAGCTCCTATCAGAAAAAATAATTGATCCAAGCAAATGATATATTAAAATGTCGAGTTTTGATTAAAATCAGTTGGCGTAGCAGATGAATTTGTTGTTTTTATCAATGGAAGAGAGGTGGGGGAGGGTGACCAATATTAAAATTTGGTATCGTCTGCGTTATTTTCTTTTCGCGCCATTTTAATATGACACCAGACGACAAGTGTTTTTATTTCTGGTGTTAAAAGTGTTCCAACGGCTCTTTCAGAACATAAAAATCCTTTTGAAAAAATAAAAGAATTGTTCCATATATCGTCGTTTGTTATTAAATTCTCGAAAAGAAGACCTGCGTTATAAAAACACGTCATAAATACAGATCGTATTTTTTGTCAATAACTTATAGAAGAGATAAACGTTCGAAAGCGTATCCAAAGTTTTAAAATAAAGAAATATTATTGTTTTTTTTTTTAATTTGCTAGTTTAGAATGGATGCTTAATGGACGTTTTAACACGAACCCTCTACCCATTATGGACTGAGTGTGTGATATACAGGCCCGAATGCCAATATATTAATTTGGTTAAACCAATAGGTTCCTGGAGTCACGTACAGAAGTCGCCAACTCTTCGTGTTGTCGTTCTGATACCTAACTCTTCTTGGTTTTATTTACAATGTCAGGGGAAGTCCAATTCATGAGGTAGTGCCATGCAAATTTATTTTTTAGGAAATTATTTAGGGATACTGGACTAAGGTTGGTGATCCCTAGGAGGGTCGCCGTCAGAAATCTTTGGTATTGGAAGGTTGGGCAGAGGTGAAGAGGAGGTGGTCCACGTTTTGGTCTTCACCTTGGAAAGTTTAATTTGCCTTCAATACCTTTACATAGTCTGCCTGAATGTAACCGTGTTCAATCAGAATTGTTGTTGAGGTAAATCCATGTTTGATATTTTCGGGGTTTGGTAGTTTCGGGGTAGTAGCAAATCTTCCTATATTTCTGTTATAGTCGTCTTGGATATAGGGGTCTGTCCACATTTTTCTAGGCAAGTTAATCTTTTTTACCGGCACTCTTTTAAAGGATAGAGAAATATTTATTAACAATAATTTAGGATTAGTATACGTCCCCTATATTTGAATAATAATAATAATAAAACAATGAATATAAGTGAATAAATACATAGATACTTTTAAATTAGTTTATAATTAACATTGATAAATTAAGTTAAAAATATACTTTATTTTTAAAAAATAGGAATGTTATCAATTTATCTAGAAAGACATTAATAATGATAGAGATACACCTTGTTAATAAATAATGCACTCTTTTAATGTATCGATAATTGATACATATCAACCAACCCTGACAATCAAAATGCTAAGATACAGTCTTCACTTACCTATCATCAAAAACCCCAACAATAGCCCAAAAAAATCAATCTCACTAAACAATTAACACCAATTACACCAACAAGACATCAAATTAAAGCCCCAGGCGACGATGCCCTAAATAACAAACGCCATGACATCAAGTCATCATAGTAATTAACAGGTTGAGAGCGTTGCTATTTGCATACAAAAACGGAAGGAAGTTTCAATAATCCAAACAATCAGTGATAGATGAGTTTTTAGCTTAATTAAGTATTAACTTCCAATCCTAATGACCAACCAGTTTGATTGATGATTGCTTTTTTTTTTATCTCTTGCTTCCTTTTCCATCAGACATTGGATGACAGAAGACCTACCCTTTAAATTTTCCTTACGCCTTTTTTTTAAACTGTTTTTTTTTTCCTCTCTCTCTCTCTCTCGATCTCCCAAATGGCATTGTTATAGAAAATTAAAAGAATCCAGGAAGGATAGAAGAAAAAAAAAAAAGATATAGAAAAGAGGACAAAAGTTTTTAAAGAATGACGAGGATTTTTTTTTAAAGTCTAAAGTGCTATTTTGATTGGATTTTTGTTGTTGCTATCTTGGGTCTTCTAAAGAAAAGAAATAAAAAATTAAAATAGGAAAAAGGTGATGGGGATGCCGTTTTTTTTTTTTTTCAATCAATGTCGTTTTTATGGGGATGCATTCAAGGGATAGCTGATTGCATCTGCAGCAGGAAGCAAAACAAAGGCAGTAAGAACTTTTGTCTCTGGTTGGACTAGCGTTGAACCGTGGAAGAGTAGCTTTATTAGTCTAATTGAGTAAGTAGCACATATTCAACAAGTCTATTATTCTCGCTCCATCTGCGTTTTTTTTTTTTAACAATGGTGATCATTTTTAATTATATCTATACTTTTTATTATTATGCGAAAGAAAAATGTGTGACTTAAAGCTTCGCCGGGGTTTACTTGAATGAATATTTGTCCGACCACAATATTATTTTAATAAAGGTTTATTTAATTACTTTATCGTTATTAGTAGTAATGATGGTAAAGAAATTCGAGAAGGCTTAGGGAAAAGTATTTATTTTATTTTAAATTTCTCACACACATCACAAGCTTTCGGTTATGCTTGTCTTTAAACAGGTGCTTGAAGAAAAACCATATCCAAAAGTTTATAATGTATCAAATTTTGAAATGAAAGCAATACTTCCCCAGCTCTTCTCGTTTAATGTTTTTTTTTTATTTTTGAGCAGAATATTGAGAAAGACTTGAATAAAAGCATGCGTTACTATGTTCTTTTCGTCATCCTCATGTTCCACCGAAAAACATGTTCATTAATTCTGTTATTAGGTTAATTTGCATAGTCCAAGGTAGTTACTATGACAGGAAGGTACAGGAGAATAGAACTCTATGACTGACAACCTTTTAAATCAAGACGGTAAATGATAATGAGGAAGAAACAAAAATTTCCAAACTGTTATCCATATTTACAGCTGTCATCTTTTAAATATATTTTTTCAAATATTTGTAGGGAACACGGAAAACGTAAAGATGCTTCAAGGACGTGGCAGAATCACCGTTAGATATATTTTCTACTAGATGTGTTTAGTTAATGTTTTCATCTATAGAACGCTTCACGATTTTGCGTGTCATCCTTGCGCAGGGGCCATGCTATTCTTCTCTGTATCGTTCAAATTTTAGTATATGTATAACGTGTACAAACAAGCGTGTACGTGTTTTTATCTATAGAGATCATGACTGTTTTAATAAAAACCTGTTTAAATATACAGGGAACGCCATTACAAAAGATATATATTCACATTTATATGTAGTTGTTATTACATATCCCTACATCCCGTGGTAAAGTACGAGATAAGGATCAAAAACGCTAACTATGACTTTAGGGGTGAAGAGTTTAATTTTAAGAGTTTCTCTTTTTATCCTAGCGATCGTTTATTGATTATCAAAATATCTCCGAGTTATATTATCCTAAATAAAAAAAAAGGATGTAACTATAACAGCCGTTATTGTTTTATTCACCTTCCAACGTTTCGGTGACTCACAACCTCATGGGAATGTCATACTTTAATTATATGAAGACTATGATATGAACATGGAAGGTAAAAAGAATTTGAAATTTCTGAAATTGAAGTAAATCACATGTAATGTTATTTTGGACTTCGACACTATATAAGGATGCCTTGTTTGGTTACTGATCCCTTCTGGGAACGGACTTGTGCAAGAATCAAAAAGAGATACAGAGCTTATTATTATTTTTTTTTAAGAAATCTTTTAAGCAGACGATCGGATGGTCATCTGTAGGATTTAACGAACTTCTTTCTAAGAATAGATTGATCTCGAAATTATGTTTATGTAAAGGTCTACCCCACACATGTGCACAAACATAGGAATCCCATTTTTAAAAGCTCTTAGGCTTTCAAAATCTCATTTTAAAAAGTTTTTTTTTTCTGGAGAATTATACTTCAAAATTTCTTCAACGCCAACCAAATTTGAGTCAGATGAAGGGGACGCAAGTTGTGTGTTTAAAAGAAAAAAAAAAACACTAAATAAAAGTTTATTCTCCAAAAATTCTTCTTATTTTCAATATTTTCCTTCACAATCGACTTTAATTAGATCACGGGGTAGAAAAATTCTTCTTTCCAAATTTATTAAGAAATAAGCAGAACAAAAGAGAAAGGCTAATTTAAAAAGAAAGGTAATTAAGGTAGAGGGGGGTAAAAAATAAAAAAGAAGTTGGAAAACGCATTAGAAATTCCGCAATAATAACAATAATGGACCTAATCAAATTGACGAGCATTTCCATCAAAAAGCCCCTCCACTCCCCGAACGATAATTTCCAAATGACAATTATGCGAGGATTCAATTGGTATTGATCGGCTGGTGCCATTAGCCAGACCAACCCTTTCACGAATATTGCTGGGAAGACCACGTGCTGTGAACGTCGTTTCATACTTCGCCCAGAGAGTTCTAACTGTACGAGTTGGTGAGGAGAGATTTCCACGCGACATAAATATGTCGCGAGTTTTCAGGAGTGTCGCTAAATTTCAGGATTTATGTTATTAAATAAAATAATTTAAAAAATGCTCTGTAGTAGGGGCACTCGGCTCTATATTCTGAAATAATGTTGGAAAGTTGCGCTTTCCACAGAAGTAGTATTTGATATCAAAGATATTTTACATATACACTGCATTACCATTTCATAACTTATCATTTTCGTTAACAATTCATAATAAAAACTTCCTATTAAAAATGGATTTAAAGAGAAAAAATTAAGATTGTAAGTGTGCCTGTGCGGTAACATGTAAAACTAAGGTGTTGATTCCCATGTTTAAATGAGGAAAGGGTAGAAATGACATTAAAAATCAATTGACCAATAGCTTAACCATGAGACAAATAATTTAATGACTTTTTCACCATTGTGTGTTCCAAAAGGATTTACTTTCATAAAAGAGAAAAACTAGAATCCTATAACTCGCGAAGTCAAATCTATCCATTAAATCAGCATAACCCAATTTCTGATGAACCAATCTTTCAATAAAGGCCAAAGGCTATATAAAAAATGTGTTCTTTGTTGCATAGACTATTATATAATAAAAACAAGACAACAAGGTTAGCCAGGGTAAGGGCGTCGAACAAAGGACGGGAGGGGAGGGAATGGAATGGAAAAAGCTAAAAGCTTTATTTGTTCTCCCGTATCGGCGCGTAGATCTAATTCCTACCGGCAAATCACATCAAGCAGTAATGGCGTTTAACCCTCGCTCTGCTAATTAGCTCGCCGCCTAAAAGCCGCCTGAATATTTTACTCTTCTGGGCGGGGTCTTGGGATGAATAATAGATGGCACAACCTAATTGGCTTTGTTGATGGAAGAACACCCCCGTATAGTCCGTGTATCATCAATTTCATATACTCTCTTTATACACTAGGTGTAAATAAAGACATATTCTGAGGAAACGCCAATTCCTTTTATTATAAAAACGAACTATATAGATGAATGATCCAAATTTTCTCAGTGGAAGTTTGCTCAGGAAATAATGTTTTAACGACAGTAGTAGCGATGGTGATATTAAGGTAATCATTAATATATCATCATCATTATGTTTTAACTATAAATAATGGAAATTAGTTAATTTTTGTATGCAAAACTTTCTTAAAGAGATGCGCTACGATATGGTGAAAATCACATATGAATTGGCCAAGTAAATCTCGAGTTTTCGCCTGGCAAATATATCGTCTGCCATCTATAAAAAGCCTATATCTATATGAAGCCAAGTTTAGTTACTTGTACTCACTAGTCGCGTTAGACTTGTACAAGAATTGGGGGCCATTGAAGCGTATTTTAACCAGTCTGATTGTCACAAACCGCAGCTTAAACGACCTATATTGTGGGAAAGACAAAAAAGAGACCAAAAGAACGGATCACGGCTAAAGTGTGTATGCAAATTAATTAGAGCCAACCACGCGCAGATGACAAAGCCACCTGGCTACCTTTCATTTCTGGGAATCCCTCTGACATTACATATTGATCTTCAGTCGCCTGCATATGATGGCAATAATTAATTCTTTTGTTGACGCTACGTGTAAAGAACCTCACACCGCAGTAATTAAATTCACTATCTTAATCAGTGTGTTTAATCCTCTTATTCCACTCTACTTTGGAGTGATGAATCGTTACGCACAATCTAAACCCAGAAATTATTTTTAAAATTGATATTATACTAAATTTGTCTTCAACTTCACAGATGAGGAAAACTTTCTGACTAACTTGGAATCGACTCGAATTCTACGCTGGAAAATCCTTTAAATGTTTTAATACAAAAGTCTGCCGTGTGGGCTTGATTCCGCCTACAACACTGTAAATACGGCAGAAAAACAATAATCAAAGCTTGCCGTTTTAAAAAAATAAAATAAACTCTTTATAAATCAAGAAAAAAAGGCATCTCCTGTCGTGCAACTAAAAGTTGCTGATGGCTTGCGACATCTGTTCGAATAAATGTTAACTAATCGTTGATTTTTAATGATTTCTCGTTGATTTCTTTGGATATCGTTATTGCTTTACTACACAAATATTTTTGTACACCAAGTAGGCGAATCAATGGTTCTACACTACTTGAAGCGATAGGTTTGTTGATAAAATACCAACTCGTATAAAATACCCATTATAAAAGAATCCTCTTTCTACAAAGACTGTGAAATAAAGAGATATATTTCTCTAAGTATTCTTCGTGCTCACTTAATATAATAGAATTGCCATTTATTGTAACTTTTTTATAATTATCTTTCATTTTCAAGTGATTATTTGTCATATAACTAACCATCTATCAAAATAATTCTCTTCTAAAACTGCATGAGAGATGGTAACGTCACGATGATAGATCTCTCCGATTTTATTGTCGGCATAGAAATGGCTGTTTAGCAATTGCCGCGTCTAGCAATTTAGAGGATGTATTGCTCTGTGTCACCTATTTCAATTGCACGTAGTGTAAAGCCCAAGATAATCAGATGATGAAATTTTGTGGCTGAGTATGGCGACAATATGTTTACACATGTGCAAGTAACTCAAATATATATATGCATTAACCAATGTATTGATGCTTTCGCATGCCGGATTATACTAGGGATATATATTTTTGCGTTGGGGATATATGGATTTATAACATTAATAATCGTTTTCCCTTTATTTCCGATCATATTGGAATATTTTATATATCTACCTGGGGAATCTTGCATTCTAGACCATTCCAAAATAGCAACAATACTTAAGGAGGTACTTGTATAGCTGTTATAAGAGGTATGTATCTTTATAGTTGGTATTGGAACCTCCTGGTTTCTGTGATATCTTTCGTTGGCTCTTGCTCTAACTGGTATTAATAGTTCCTACCTTTGTAGAAGTCATATTCAGGAAGATTTTTTTTTTTTTTAATTTCGAAATACTATCAGAAATCGTATTCAACATGAATGCAAGGAACCAACGAATATATGTAACTAAAACTTCCAAATATCAACAATCCACCAAAACCCCGATAGCAAACACAGAAGCAACCATTCAAATAAAACGGCAACAATACGCTAGAACCCCTCCCCACAAGTAATCAAACTAACAGAGAGAGAGAGAGAGTTTTCCCAATACTAATCAAGAGAACATCACCACAATACCAGAAAGTGTGTTTTCCAATAATTAATCCACCAGAGGAGGGGAGGGGCATTCATCAAAAGTATCGGTGTCAGATATTGCAGCAGTGGCAGCCAAGCGGCAAGGAGGGTATCAACAAGCAAGCGCAGCCGAGTGGCAGCGATGGGCTAAATGGGGTATACTTGCTGTAAGGGCAGCCGCCCATGCAGCCTCCTCATTGATCGCACACCCTGGCCCGTACGCCATCTTGGCACCGGACGTCCATTGTCGTCTGCCGCGCCCCACACCTCCAACAATTGATCTTACTTCACCTAAATATAAACGTATAATGTAAACTTGATACAGTACATTTCAGCAGTAAATCCCCTTCTTAAGATATTGGCGTTTAGGTCTACAACTGCCACAACCATACTGATTTGAATTCTAATAAATTCAAATGTCGCTTAAAGTGAAAATGTCACCAGCATTTCAAGCATAACTCTTAAGTACAATTATCATTTCTTCTTCCTTTAGATATTTATGCTGAGGTATGCCTCACTTAAAACTCAAGCAAACCATACAAACTGAGCTTACTTCACTTAAATACAAATTCGGTATATGTCTAATAATTAAAATGCTGCCGATATTTCATCTGCAAATATCTATAAACATCAATATCTCTCTCTCTCTCCTCCTATTCTTAAAGAGATTTGTATTTAAGCACCTCTCAAATACAACTTCAACAACCACTGATAGTTGGTTGCCTTCTTTTTGGAGGTTGGGTCAGATCATTCCAATATTCCAAAGACACCATATTGGACGCCCTATCCCGTATTCACTATTGTCGAACATGATTCGAACACAAAATTGAACACAAAGCAAGTTTGCGAAATATTGTTAGCGGAAGAGAATTGCTCGATGCAAATATTTAAATGTAATTCTACTGTCCTAAAAGCTTATGTCCATAGTTGGATTAAATACCATTTCTAAGATTCTACCCTTCAGTGTAGCATATAAAAGGAGGATGATCCAATACAATATTAGAGCTCTAAAGAGGCGGTCTGGTAGATTAAGTTGGCGAAACCGCTAATGAGTCAAGCCCTCCCAATATTTTTGATATATCTCTTCACCTAATTATTTTCTGGAACTCGTCAAAACTTGATTTAAAAAATATATTTTCACTTAATAAAAACATAGCGGTTTGTGCATTTCAATCATCATTCTTAAAACCATAAATATTTCTAAGAAAGTTATATTGGTTATTGCTGAGCAAATTTAACATCCTTCAGCGTAACTATCATTTAAAACTATTTTCTTGTGTCAATTGGTGGAAATCATAAATGAAACATAAGCTAGCATTCAACCTTATGTAATAAAAGACAAGATTTTTTAAAACCTAACACTATATATACAAAAAACACTATATATACGATTGTATACAAATAATATTTTAAAAATAGAATCATCTATTTCTTTAACACACACACATAATTTTTTAATTAAAATCGATTTCGTAAACTTCATTACAACTTTGGGTAAATTTAACATAAAAAATGACTTGTATAGTTGGTGACTTACAATAGTTCATCTAAATAAATTGTAACAAAGTATTTATTAATTTTATTAACAGAGTGGTCATTTTTATGTTTATATTTTGCTACTCTGTAAATTTCCCTCGTGGCTTATCTTTTGTTTACCATTCATAGTTTGTCCTTGCCTGAAATAAATTGTTGTCTCCTCCTGAAGTTTTTGTCTTCCCTAATTTTCCACGTGGCACTATATTATCTTTCCATAGCGCTGTATAGAGGCATTATTTTCTCAACGCAGATTTTTTCAATGTAAAAATACAAAAACGAGCTATGTATGTGTTCGTGTATGATTCACCAAAATATGTGAGTTGATATTAGAGAACATTTTAAAAATATATATTCTATATGTGAAAAAAAAACAACAACGAAAAAATCAAGGGTTGATATTAAAAACAAAATAGGTACATCCTGAAAGCTCACATGAGCTCTTTAGATAGCAGAGCGCCATCTAGTAGAACAAAAATCAACTAAACGTTGACCAAATATTATGGAACAAGCCTAATTCGACGTTTAGTTAATTTTTGTTCCACTAGATGGCTCTCTTCTATCTAAAAAAGATCATGTGAGCGGTCAGTATATGTTTATTTTAAACTAGCCGAATGACCCGAGCAACGCCCGGGTTTTACCCGATTAAATGTTTTTATTCAAATACTATTCGTTACAATTATAAATTGGCGCCGTGGATGTCACTCTTGTAAAACGTCCCGCTCCAAACTTTGTGTCTGAGAAGCGATATTTTTATAGAAAGATGATCTGGCTTTTGTTTTCTGCTCGAATGAATGTTTTTCTGTTAGAATTTTGTTTCTGCGTACAAAAAAAAAAATGAACTGGTTTCACCCGTGGTCTCTGCTTTTTGGAATTTTTGAATATATATATATAGGGATAATAAAACAGGTTTCTCGAGTGTTCGGGCATCTCTGCCCTTCTACAGGAGTACATAAAACGATTAAAACGCCGTTAGATGCCTATTTTGCTTTTAAGATTTCTATATATCTGTGGACATCATTTAGAACATTTTCTCTGAAAACGTTTGTTCAAAACGCAAAATAGAATGGTTGTCTCCCAAGAGATAGTCCTGTTAAGAATTCCTATCACAATTCAGACAGAAGACACCCCCAATGGCAAAAGATGGGCGAACCAAATGCATAAATAGGTGAAAACAGATCATCGTAACGCCAAACACAAGTAGAAGGCGTAAATATATTCACAGTTTAAGAAGAAAAACGTAGTTTTCAAGATATGTCATATAAATGTAAAACTGCGGGGTGTTTGCGAGATGAAAAGAGCGAAGGTACTGACTACCCCCGGCATCATGGCGGACGGCCCAAAGTTTAAAATTCATGCTTATTTAGTGGCGCGCGGTCGATATGGATGAAAAATGACCTGTCAGGGGCCCCCTGGGGGGAGAGGACGCCAGGCTAACGATGGCGAGGCTTTTGGCCATATTTCAGACTGCCCGAGGTCTTCTTGCATGGACGCGTCTTTCCTTTCCTCACTCGGTTTGTAGCGGTTTTCTATAGTGGTGGCATTACTTTGCCGGTCTTTTGCCCAGATTTCAAACCTTTTGAAATGTTCTCAAACCTCCATCCTTTTATCGCTTTTTTTTTAACATAACTTAGTATGACTCGTAAAGCAAGGTCTAATTCTTGCTGCCATCCTTGTCTAGTAAAATAATCACTAAAGAATATAGTGGCATTACATTGCCGGTCTTTTGCCCAAATTTCAAACTGTGTTGGAAATATTTTTAAACCTTGATCCTTTTATCGCTTTTTTAACATAACCTAGCAAGACTCGTCATGTAAATTTCAATTGTTTCATATCCTATTCTCGTCTAGTAAATAAAAATATAGAAATTGTTTCGAATGTTTTTTGAGGATATATGGATTTGAAACTGATTATATAAACTTTTTTTTCAGACATATATATACAAATTGTATTTTGTTCTTCCCCCTTTTGTTTCAAGAACAAATGTGTGGTGTGAGTATCTGTGTAGCTATTACCTTGAGGTACTGTAACACACACTGATTGAAATCGTCCTCTTTAAATGTACACTATTTATGAAACATTTTCATATCTTGATTATTTCGAGCTATATATATATATTAGACATCATATCGCCACGCTGTAATATTCAAAGGAAAAACAAGGTAACGTGGTAAGATTCTTTAATTGAACACGACGAGCTTTCAGGCAGCAACTGCCCTTCTTCAGGTCTCATACAAGTGTAGACAAAGAAGTGCCATCAACTGTATGCCATAACAAGTGCCACTTGTATGAGACCTGAAGAAGGGCAGTTGCTGCCTGAAAGCTCGTCGTGTTCAATTAAAGAATCTTACCACGTTACCTTGTTTTTCCTTTGAATATATATATATTACTAGCGGATGTGTACCCGGCTTCGCCCGGGTTTTATCCGAGTGAAAGTTTGCCTAACGAATATTATATATTATGAAGTATAATAAACAATGTTAAAGATTAGTTTTAATTATTAATCAAGATTGTGTGTGAATATGTGAGAAAGATGTAATATCGTTGTTGTTTTCTTGGCCGACTGTTTTACATATGGTGTTATCTTAAAATTGCTTGTTTTGAATATTTTTTTAGATTGAGTTGAATGAATTGCTGAATTTTTTTTTTTGTATTTATATATAAATAAAATTAACTCTGTTGATTTTTTTTTTTTGTATTTAATCGATAACAGCGAAGTTACGCATGTTAAAGTTAGGAAAAATATTTTGATGTTAAGCAAAACCTGCTCCATCTCGTTTTACATAAATGTTGAAAATTTGGTCGAAATTGATGCATTGTAACGAAAGTTTTTAGCGAACACCACTTATGAAATTTGCATTTTATTAATATAGATATAATATATACGTAGAGAAAATTAAAAAAAAAACTGTTTTTCATCTTTAAGTTAATACGGACTATGGTACGACTTGGTCCACGTTTACTCACAAGTCACGGTACTCAAAGTTATAATTTGACGGAAGCCAGAAATTCTAACAAAGAATATTTGGTTTGGTAACAACTGAGGACAATCGCCGAGAAAGAATTGCACTCAAATGCCAACAGCTCAAAACAATTAGAGATAAAATGGCACACTCTCTCACTCTTCTTTATCAAGTGAAAACGAGGAATAGATCAAAGATACTTGTTGGCACACGTTTTGTCAAAATTCACCACATTAAAGATAGAATTTCACTCAAGTAAAAACAGCCAGGAATCCCACCGAAAGATGACTTGGAACAAAAGAGCTGTTTAGAGTTGTATGGAGCAAGATAAGTTCTCTGGCACAATCAGCTATCCAGCCGGCAAGAGTCAAGCCGTCGGTCCCCTGGGAGCCATGGCAGCGGGGAGTTATCAGGGGTCGGAGAGTCCCGGAGAACAAACGCGACGCTGGGGAATTGCCTCAACGAGCCATAAACTGCGTTTCACGTCGGGGAAGGGAAACCATTAGCTTCGTCTTTAGGGTAACGAGGGAAGAATGGAGAGTCGCCCTCAATGGCACTCCATCCTCACGCCGTAGCCGCTGCCGTTTACCGGCTGATGATGGGCGGACAGACTCTTAATGTGCTTACCTCGGCGGCAGAGAAACCATTAGCCAGTTTCCCTGGCTATCTATGCAAATAGGTAGGGACGCACATTCCCAGAATTTATTCATAATGTTGAAGGAATATTAGTAAATATCCCGTTTATTTTTTTATTACGTCTCTAATATCCTCTACATTTTGAAGTCAGGAATGGTCCACCAATTTTGACTGAATTAATAATAAACATAGTGTTGTGCTTATATGGAGAATAGACTGTATTTGTGCTTTTTAATTTTGGTGGCTGTGTTTATTCAAAAAATGTTTTAGATTTGATATTTTTATGAAATTTTAAAAATATGTCTCGCACCACACACACACACACTATTCACACAAATATTAAATACTCGAAAATACTTATTATTATATTATATTATTATATTACAGTAGAACTTGGATAATTCGAACTTCTTTAATTCGAAAACCTCTTTAATTCGAATTTTATCTTGGTCCCTAGAATTTCCTATATAAATAATTTAACATCTTTAATTCGAATTTTTGGATAATTCGAATTTTTTTTATGGTCCCTTGGGGTTCGAATTATCCAAGTTCGACTGTATGATATTTTTCAAATAACAATATTGCTTCTTAGATATAACACAGAATTTATTAGAAAAATAATGAATTACAAGCTACAAATGGTACGAATCCAAAGACCTACAAAAGGATAAGAAAAATATCGGCCAATAGTGTACTAATAGCTAAAAAAGGTTTAAATGGATCATTCTTGCATATCCCACATGGAATAGAGTGTCATATACTATACTTCCAGATCATAGCAATTTACAGAAATGATACTAACTTTATATAAAAATATTTTATAAGAGGCAGATTAATAGTTACTAAGGATATGAATGGAAAGTCCAAAGACATCCGCAGAGTGGCCTTCACAATAATACAAAGATAAGAATTTAGGAAAGGTAATAGGAAATTGAATAATATTTCTAAAAAAACAAGCTTGTTCGGCGGTACATATACTAAAATTGGAACGATACAGAGAAGATTAGCATGGCTCCTGCACAAGGATGACACGCAAAATCGTGAAGCGTTCTAAAAAAAGGTTAGATAAGAAGTGAATGATAAGGAATTATTAAAGAAGGTATTGCTGGAACGCATCCATAGATGTCCCAAAATGTCATGCATGCCAACTACCTGCTAACAATACCATAGAGAGAAAGGTGCTATGAAGAATTTCAGACAAAAAGATAAGAATTGTATTGACTGAAGAAGGTATGACTGAAACGTCCACGGACAGCTGTCCCAAAATATCATGCACACTAACTACCTGCTAACAATACCAGAGCGGCAAAAGAGATTTACGACAAACCCACAAATCTCTGTCCCTGGGGCATGGGAGGGGCTGAAGGGGAAAATATTTCTTCATTCTTACCTCCCCTCTACCAATTTTACCCAAATAAAAGGAAAAGGGAAGTGTTCTGACGTTTATGGTGGGTTATAACTAACACGACGTTGGACACATTTTATTCTCGGGAACTGGGATTCTCATGTCGGGAGGGTTGAGTTTTTTAATAATCGACCTTGCAGGTCTTAAGCAACAATACTGTAAACCTAATTATTGTAGAATTTTCTATAATAAAGTATTTAAATAAATATGATTTCTTGAAAATATTCATACGCAAAAATAACTTGTAGAACCTGAAGATAAAGTAAGACCTTTCGAACAAAATTAAATTATAAAATAAATTGCTTCATAAAAAGCCGATATACCATTTATTTCTCAGTATAGATATCGTTTGTAGAGCTTTTATTTATATAGTAGTAAATATATTATATTGAGAAAGATCAAACGGCTACAGCTTAAATCCCAATTTGGCCAATTTAGATTATGCGAGTCATAGCCGCCCTTCCTTGAGATGAGGGAGTCAACCCTAATTATTCAAAGGAAGACCTTTCGAAGTTGGGGAGCTTCCCCGTCTATACATAATTAAACTTAGTCTCTTTTATAGTTTCCTATTTACTAATCTCTTAAATTAGTTTCTATGAATTGTCTTTGACGGATGTCGATAAAATTGTTTAAAATATAATGTAACAGCCACTGTACTGATGAACGCCATAGCTAGAAACTATGATATTATAGAGAGAATTTATACAGAATTTGGCAAAAGAGAGAGAGAGAGAGATAATGACTAATCTAGAACTGTGCACATTTTTCAAAGAACATTTTAAAAATGTATTTCTCACTCTTTTTGCACACATACACAGATCTACTGCCATCCAAAAGCCGGGGATGATTCTAGTGCTACGATGCTCTACGAGTCCAAGTGAAGGAAGGGTCGAGCAGGAAGTTTAAAGATGGTGGCTGGATGAGCTGCAGCTGCAAGTATCGACCCAAGATTGACGGAATAATTGTACTCATCAATCACCCAGGAGCTCTCTGCCTGCTACCATCGATTCCTCTTCAATTACTCCGCCCGCCCCCGCTCAAGACCGCAGCCATCTCCGGACCGCCAATTTAAAACTTGGCACATCTCACCACAATCCATTTTGAATTGGCACCATAATAGAACACTCGTGTTCAACACTAAGATGCTTTATCTTGCTCCTTAGGACAGCTAGAGAAAATCTTAACATACGCGGAAACCTGTTGTATTCAGCTAAGAACCATTGATCCGGTCGTTATCCTAAACATGTATTTGAGCATGAGTTAGGCGGCAGCCTTTACAGCTTCCTAAATGACCGTTTTGGACAACAGGAATATGTTTATTTTAAAAGAAGCGTTTAAATATGCAACCTTCCATCTCACAAGATTTTCAACACAAATACTAATTTCAGAAATGGGCTTTGAGTATAAATTCAGTCTAGTTCGTAAAATTAGCCAAGTATAACTACAGTTTTAATAGCAGATATTACCCTAGTTATTGTACATTGTAGTAATAAAAATAGTCTAGTGGATTAAAACTTAAGACACATAATTTTCGGTAACATTCCATTATATTTTTAAACGAGAAATTCTTACCATATAATTTGATCTTCCTGCCAAGCACAAATCAAAACATACGCAATTCCAAGAGTGCAGGAATCGGAACGCCACTGAATGCGAACCCTAAAAGATCAACAGTTAATAGGATCTTGTTGAAAGCATCTTATTGAGGCTTCATCAGCCATCTGCAAAGAATCATCTGCAGGATAAAAGAATGTTCTGACATAATTTTACTAAGCATTTTTTTTCAATCAAGTGTTATCAGGAAATTCCGGGAGATTTCAATAAGCTATCTTTGACAAGGTTTCCCCCATCAAAGAAAGGTAAATGAATTTAGCCTGGCGTGGCCTACTGGAGCAACCAACCAACCAGGCAGGCTAATAACAGGCTCGGGAGCTGCCAATGCCGGTAATCTGCAGGCCAGCTTGTCACTTTGAAATGAAAATTTGACCCTCACTTCCTCCCTCGACCCCGAAATTAGAGGACCAAATTGGACCTCTTACACCGCAACTCTTTTTCTTCCGGCGCTCCCAGATCCTGCTGGAAAAAAGTCCAAGGTACTAGCTGGCGTGAGGAATTTGCACATATGGAAGAGATGTTCAAATAAATATTCTGTGAATCCTTTATTTGGTAAAATGCCGCTGAATTAAATCACCTCGTCAACAACTAGTTCCCTTCATGTAATAATTAAATAACACGGTTTTAATTTTAAAATTGAAAGCCACTTTTACACTTCATTTTAACGCTAAAAAGAAGTGTGGTGAGGCGAAGAGAAGCTTTTATTGATGCCTGATTTTAACAAGTTTTATGACATGTTTGGCTTTCGACAGGTATTCTACAGGACAAAAAATTCTTGTAGGGAATCAATAAACGATCCTTTTCCCTTATTATATCATCCGATATTGCATCCGAAAACTCGGAAAATGGTTAGAATCATTCATTTTAGTAAGTAAAATAGTATATCCTTCAGAGTGTATCTTATATTGAGCTAAAATTTTAACTACTAAACGATTCAAAGCGATTAAAAGAACATGGAATTGTTGGTTTGTGAAAAGACTCATGCGCTAAGAAATCGTCATCTAATCAATTTAGGATCACTTGTTGACTTTTTGCATATTCATAATTATTATAAAATTAGGAATTTTCAATTTATTTTTAAAATTTCTTATTATGACGTTAATATTGGATTATAGCTACCAATTATAACCGATCAATCTGTGATAAATAGAAAAAGAGTCAGGAAAAAGAAATTAGAATAAACAACGTTATATGGGAAATATGTACACATATAGAGTTAAATAATTATATATTTTGAAAATAGAGCAATCCATAAATATATCTTTAAATAAAAAGGCATATATTGTAATATAGGCAAAAATATTTTTCAACTTAATTCTACTGACTTTATGTGGCGCTGAGTTTGTTGTTGACACACATTAATATGTTATAATGCCTTAAAAAAAGGTTGGCGTTTAGCCAACTAAAATATTGGTAAAATAAATTAAATTTTGATCCAATATATACCATTTTAATTAAATATTGATATAATATTATATATACATATATAGGTTTTATGTATTTTATCCTGCTCTCCATTTTATTTACAGATTCCTATAATTTTTACTACCAAACAATTGTAAACAATCAAAAAGTACATGGAATTGTCGGTTTTACAAAATTCACAAACTAAGATCGTAATCTAATCGATTTTTGATTACATACCGACTTTTCAAACATCCTCTGAATTAATATAAAATGGGAAATTTTATCTTTATCTTTTTTTTTTTTTGACGTGACAACGTCTTAAATTAGGTTGCGGCTGGGAGTCACTTATGAAAAAGTGTAACGCCCGGTAACGTTACGATGAGTCACCGAACGAGAGTGCTGCGCGCGCAGCGCTAGAGAATTAGGCGCATTGAATCGGCGCATGCTTGTCTCTGTCTTTGTCTTTCTCGAACGTTCTTGGCGTTGGAAAAACAAGAAAGCGTCATAATACAAGTTCACACGTGTGGTTAAAGTATCGTCAGCTGTGTCTGTAGTGAAAATGTGGAGTGCTTAGATTCGTCATTTACAACAACTACAACAATAAAGGTAAATAATTGTACACTGATATTTCATTATCGTAAACTATGATTGATTGATTAATTGTTAGATTGACACAAAAGTTGAGAAACTGAGTTTATAGGTTATGTCATACTATTGATAAATGTTGATAGTGTTAAGTAAATTATTAGTTTAAAATTAATTAATTAATTAATTATTATTTTACAAATTTTAAATAGTTTCAAATTTATTTAGCAAAAATTTGAACCTTCGATCTGAATAAATGTTTTGATTTTCGAATTGATTATTTAAAATTACAAATATTAAGAAAAAGTGGCAGATATAAGAAAACTTTATTTAAACTGTGTTGAGCAAGAATTTTAACATCTAATATAAGTAAATGTTTTAATTTTCAACTTCATCATTTACAATTACAAACACCTTATCCGTCGAGTGGGTGCCAGTGCACAAGAAAGTGTTAAACATTTCGTTGACAAAAACAGTGAAGTGCAAGCGAAAACAATTTCCTTGCGTGCCTGCTTGTGCAATTACGATCCACAAGGCCCAGGGTGGGACGTTTACTACAATTGTTTACAAGTACTCCTCAAAACAACCACAGCAATTGGTATATGTAGCCATGAGCCGCGTCACAAGTATCGACGGATTGTACATCATAACAGAAAAGGACTCTCCATTGGTTTTCAAACATGGCCGAGATGGAAACGACTCACAGACTACTCGAGATGTTCGCAATGAATACCTACGACTTCGTGGACACACTCTAGACACAATTACCAAACAAGCCGTAAAATTCTGTGACGACGCAACCGACGCTGGACAACTTATTGTAACGAACATCAACTGTCAAAGTTTAAGTGCCCATGCCGCGGACATTGAAACAGATACAGTGATACCACGATCAGACTATTTAGTATTGACTGAAACGTGGATGCGCGACACTTGTGAACCAACTCCAATCAAGGGTTATGAGTGCGTATCCAGGGAAAATAATCGACCTAACTCAGATACCAACGCGGCTGGTGGAGTGGCGATCTATCGTAAATTATCATCGACATCTACGGCGGAAGTGTTCCAAGTTGCGATTACAGACGTAACTCGTGTCATTAAAACCAAGGGTGACATGTGCATGACTGAAGTTACTTGCTTCGCCGCTAATACTAGCTTCAAGTTTATACTCGGTGCTGTATATATTCATCCAGGAGCTAGTATGCAGGATATTGGAATGTTACTATGGCAAGGACTCGGTCCGTACATTCACAACAGCCAGTACGTGCCACCGTTCGTGCAAATTGATTCTAGTATACCGATTCTTCTGTGTGGTGATTTTAACAAAAACGTAAAGCCTGACAACTCGTTTCTTAATTTCATGAAAAATACGTATAATCTTGATTGCGTATCAAACGTTTCTAAGTCAACTACGTTAAAAGGAACAACTATCGACTTGACTTTCGCAAGACACATTACAGCAGAAACACTTCCTTTCATTTCATATTTCTCCTATCATCGTCCTATCCTCAACAAAATCACTCAAATAGGAATTAGTTAAGTTTAAGTTTACATGTACAATGTTTTAGTAAACAAAATATATTTCTATAGTTAAAATTTGTGCAATTCTTATTTTCATTCAATTCCTTGTTCCTATTGTGCAATTTAATTATATTCATATCAATAAATATTCTACCTTTGTCACGTAAAATCTTCGCCCGTAAAACCGACTTTACAGGCAACCATTGTTTTTTATTTTTTTATGGAGAGAGATGCCTCAAGATAAGCTTCTATACAAATGGACAAACATGGCGCCTCAGGGCCTAAAATAACTGAAGAGTGGGACAGACAAAAAAATCAAAGCTGCGGCGGAGGAAGTGACAAGAAAATGGAACCAGAATAGCATCTGATGTTTGTTCTAGCGAATTGAGCTCGAGAATCTCTAAATAGATCCAAACCTAGCTAGCCATCACAGAAATTTCTATGTCACAAGATTGGGATATAAAAAGATAAAAATTTTATATACAATGACTGAAGAATAGAAAGTGAAAATTATGACTGACTAGTTTCATCTGAAAGAACCTATTGAGAAAAGTAATCTGATTTTTTAAAAATGAGCTGAGGAGATATTAATAACTTTAATTTATATTTTAAATATTTTTTGTTGAGTTGTGTCCAGTTTTTTATACCCTCTTCAATAACTTATGGAAATTTGTATATAAAAAAGAGGAGAGCAGAAGACTACCTATAACCTATGTAAATATTAGTTTATCAAAATAATTATAGCTCTCTCTATATATATATATATATATTCACATTTCCCAAATAATTGTATATTCGAATTTCTTTCTCCCTCTTTTTTCCACTCCTTTTCTGTATCTCCCAGGAGAATTTGTTTATAAGACTAAAATTGTGTGTGTGTCTTAATAAAGGTATTGATTGATTGGTATTTTATATGAGAATTTCTTAAAATGTAGTTATAGGTATTTCGCAGAATAAATATCAAGTCGATCAATATAAGGAAAGTCTTAGGGAACATGTTTTGTATACAAAGGCAACTCACAATACGGCAAATCAGTACGAACCATCTAACTTCAACAATCAAATAGAAGGGAAATGAACAAAGCAAATGAAGGCTGGAGCAGCACATTACCAAATCGAATTAAAGTTGGGAAGAATGGGAATAAAGGCAGAAGATAATGAAGGCAACCGGCGAGAAGGAGGCCTTAAAAGCGACAGCTTCCAAAGCTGATTACATCAAAATAATCGCCTAATTTAAAAGCAGGAAAAGCATCAGCGAAACAACGAGTGGGGAAAGGGGTGGGATGCATTTGTGCTGTTAACCAAATTAACACAGAAATCTTGTTGTTCCATGAAGTCCCGGTGGACTTCTAGCGTGGGAGACATAATTGACTGGGAGTCCTAGGACCGCGCGGACAATGCGCCTCTGAACGGAGGACCATCTAATCAAATTTGGGAAGAGGCGTCGAATTCAATTGGATTAACGCTCGGTGAAAAGTTTGCACCCCCCCCCCCCCCCCCCCCCCCCCCCCCTCCCTGCCAAGCATAGGAAGGCAGTCAGCCCTCTTTAACCCGATTAGTTCTTAACTCCGACAACCCACTTGATTCGTCTTTTTTTGCACTGTTTAAGCTTCTTTTTGCAAAACTGCATCGAGCTGCAGTAGCGTCACTAGCATTTTTAAAATTTATTTATTGACGGTGCATGATAATTTCTTGAATACAAAAAAAAATATTTCGGGTCAATTTCAAGTTAAGGTGCGATTTTTTATTTATTTTTTATATTATAGAATATCTTATAAATATGGTAAAATGCGCATTATGACATGATTTATGACAAATATTAGTTGGACATAAGAGAAAATCTAAAGTTAGACGATCCATATTAACCATTTTTAGATATATCCCGGGGAAAATATTATAGGGAAAAATAATTTTACCAATATTTCAAAAAGAAACCTACTTACATTTTTCAAGAATTTGAAAACTTTCAAATGATCATTTTGTTGCAGGCGAAATTAAAGACATCAGACAAGTCTCGTTCTGGAAAAGTTTGATGCATTCAAAATATGTTCATTTTTTTTCTAAAATTAGGAGAAGTGTGAGGTTATATATAAGGGCTATCTTTTCATGAATTCACCGATGGTCGAGCGGTAATGAAATTGTTAAACCAAATTCTTTCGATAATGATCCAAAATATGTTCTTTCCCTGAAATTGAGAGAAGTGTGAAGCTTCACTCTTAGGGATAGCTAACCCTTCACAGGTTCACCGATGGCCTACGCGACAATGAAATTGATGAATGTTGGAAACAAAGGTGAGGTCATTCGGGAGCAGCGGCGACAAAGGGGGGCAACTTGATGGGTAGATTAGGGGGCGTAATGGTGGCGGGGGGGGGGGGGGGGGGGAGGTGTAAGAACAAGCTTGTTGTGTGTGTGAGCAAAACAATTGCTGCCACCTGCCAGCCTCATAATAGCTGCCTGGCCATTGGTCAAGCCGCCAGGGTGATGCATCATTCACCCAATGGCGGTCGGCACGCCTTTTTTGGGGGGGAGCTCGTTGGACCGTCAATAAATTGAATTCCGAATTGCTACCGCACATGGTGTAATTGGCCTTTGAACCTGCGCGAAACTACATGTACAGGTGCCGTAAAGGTTTGTATGACTAGGATGACGTAGAGGGTCAACTCCCAGTTTATAAACGTTATACACTTCAGTCTCTTAAAACCCATTTAAATGAAGTTAAGTTTACAAGAAATTAAATTGAATTTCTCCTTGAGAAATGATCTATGTTCTTTCTTCAAATACTCTTCATTCGTAAAAATGTCGTCTATATATTTATACTCTATACGCGATGGCATACATTGATAATTTTATAACCAGTTCGAATTTGACTTTTAAAAAAGCTTCAAATAAACCCTGCTCGGACATCGAGATGGATACGAGCCCGGAAGACACCTTAAGGAAACATTAAGGGGCGAGTAGGTATCGAGGGAGGCCCTTGCCATAAAGCCAAATGCTTCCGGTAATAAAAATGTAGTTCTTCCATTCGCTGAATAAAGGAGCTTCTCCATTTAGTAGGAGATTTATGTAGTGGCAGGTAGGAGTTTTAATTGGTAGAGCCACACCTATACATAGTTAGATCATTCTCCCTAATAAACGAGAACATTTGAGTCTATTCACTTCTTTTTTCTATTTCTATAATTATTCTATATTATATTAGAAGTATATTGTTAAAATCTTGAAAGCATATTTGATTAGAACAGTAATACATATAATATGAAATGCATTTGATGAAAATGTTCTGGTCTGTCTTTACTGACTGATCACATTTATTAGAAAAGTTAAATTAAAAATTATATATCAATACCTATCGACCATAGAGCAACGTCTCGTGTTCCTATGTGCGGAGAATGAGGTATTCCAGTACTGGAATAAGATGAGCTGAGTTATTTTTACGCTTTATGGATACTATTATTGTATGGATAACGTAATTTATAGTGGGGAAATCCGTTGAATTTGCGTTAGAAAAAGACACTTGTTGCCTTCTCTGAAGAATTGAATCAACGCGCGTAGGAGTTTAAACGACTTATACGTAACTTCAGGTTTAAATTTGTTTGACTTTGGAAAGCCAAGCAAACCCAAATGCAGAAGAAAAATATCGAGAAAAGCGCACAATTATCAACTCAACGCTATGTGGTTGAACTAAACGAGCGAATGTTTGGAAGAAACCTACCAATTGTTGACTTGAAGGATTGTTAGGCCTGTGTCTTGTGCTAGTTGCTTTTTCTGGTCTTCCGAAGGATAGGGGTGCTGCACAAACAAGTTGTTTAGGAATACAGGGATCACGCCGTGTACGCTATACACGGCTCCCTAACCTAAAGAATATATACAAAAACTTACTCCCACGTTTAGCGAATATATTCGAATTCAGTTAGGCGAATTGTTAGGACAACAAAGTCATCAAAAATCTTGAAATTTGCAATGCCTTGTGGCACAAACTTAAAGCAGATGACTTCGGATTTAGATGAAAATCTATTGCAAAAGATCAGTTGATTTATTGAATAGTGGTCGATTGACCACTGGCCACACAGCTAGTTAAGATTATTTAAGATAAAATGTCAGGATAAGTTAAGTTATCAACATCGAATTTGCACGGTCTTGAAATGTGAAAATCGTCGAATTTAAATAAGACAGTGGTAATATCAGTTGAATTTTGGATGAATGATCAGCTATAAAGATTCACCATCATCGACACAGCTAAGTTATGAACGTTGCTATGACAAGAAACGCAAACAAGGTCTTAGCATATGCTCAAAGAGGATTTAGGTGAAGCCATGGGGGAGGCTAGTTGATTTATTGATGGATGATCGACCACTAAGTTGGCTGTCATGACGTCATGTTGTCCCATTTTGATGTTATCGCATTGAATGATCTTCTGTAGATATATGAAAATCAAGCCGGAAGATATTTTGCCAAGATTTTACGCAGAGCCTAATGAAAGAGAAGGGGAAAAGGTGATAACTTGGAAAAAATAGAAAAATCGCAAAATTATCAACTCAACGCTATGTGTTAAAACAAATATATTATCCTACCAATTTTGTTCCCCAATAGTTTATTAGAATTAATTTATTCATTAATTTAAAAAAAAAATCTTTTTCCACAATAAAAATTGCCCCAGTGTACAAATTTTATACACGATATAACCTCAAATAATTTAGAAAACATGACTGGCATAGTAGATTAAATTCAGAAAATGTTATTCTCCTCTTCCATTTCTCTTTACTTGTTCATTGAAATTTTGAAAAATATTTCAGCCTTCTAAAATGAATATCTATATACAGTCTACTCTCGTTATAACGCCACCATCCGGATTTTGCAAAAAAGCGGCGTAAGGCGAGGGTGGCGTTGTATCGAACACGTTTAAAATGTGAAATTTAAAGATACAATAAATTATTTATAACAATTACTAATAACAATTTATACTCTAAGTCAATATATAGAATGCAAAACCGGCATTAATTAATTAATATGATAAATAGAAAGCATTAATTTATTATTTATTCATAAAAAGTAATTACATTTTCTTGAAGAAGTCTGTGATCACAACTTGTCTTTTCTCTCCCTCACTTATGGCATAGACACGGCGTAACAAATCCGCAGATAGATTGACGTCGTCAGATGTTGCTCTCTTGGAGTGCTCAAGAAACAACAAAACTGTCTCAGCAGCTGTTCTGGCTTCCCTTAACGATGGTGGGCGCTGGGTCACTGTTGTATCATCATCCTCGCCAAGTTCTTCTTTCGCTGTAACAGTGGACACTAGCAAATTGTCATCTGTTAGATTAATTTCCGCCTCCTGGGAATCATGAACCCGTTGAAACTCCCTTTCAGTCATCAAATTCTCAGGTGTAATAGCGAAGATGTCGCGAATGCGATCAAGCAGATTTCCATAATTAAGAGGCTCAACTGCAGCAGTAGAAGTGAAGCGAATGCCTTGTGATTCCAGCAGTTGCTGATGGAATCAGGGCTCACAGAATCCCAAGCCATTTTACAATAGCGCACAGCGTAATCCAGACGTAATTCTGTGGGTAGATGGGCATCCGCCAATTCCACCATTTTCTGGAGTTGGAGCTTGCGATATTGAGCCTTGAAACTTTTGATGATGCCACTATCCAGTGGTTGCAGACTGGCAGTCATATTTGGTGGTAGGAAGTGTATCTTTATGTTGCTGAGACCATCATTAGGGACGCAGTGAGACTTAGCGTTATCTAACAACAGTAGGATACGACGTCCTTCAGAGACAAGCTGCTTGTTGAACTGCAGTAGCCATTCTTGAAAGATGCTAGAGGTCATCCATGCTTTGCTGTTAGATGTGTAAGTGCAGTAGAAGTGTGGACTAAAGTTTCTGAAGCATCGAGGCTTGTCTGTTCCAGTAGAGTTGCAGCACAGTAGAACAGTGATTCGTTGCTTCATCCTTTTAACACCACGGCAGTTTTCATCTTTGTGAGCAAGTGTTCGGTCAGGAATGAGCTGAAAAAATAATCCTGTTTCGTCTGCATTGTATATGTTGGCTGGGTCATATCCGGAGTTCGCCAGCATACTGTTTAAATTTGTAAGGTGTTCATCAATGATAGCTGGAGAAATCGATGCGCCTTCTCCACAGAGCCGTCGTTGCGAAATATGGAATCTCCCTTTAAATCGCTGCAGCCACACACTGCTGTACGCGAAATTTTCTGGTACGTCCAATTGCTCGCCAAGTTTTTTTGCCTTTTCTCTTAGGAGGTCATCAGTAATAATAATATTATTGGCACGCTTTTGAGTAAACCAGTTGAAGAGAGCGTCTTCAAAGTCACTAAATTTTCCGACTCTTTGTCTCTTTGAAGAACCAACAGTATAATTTTACCACTTCTCAGCCTGAGTGAGAATATCACGGACAGTTGTTCGTGGAAGTGAGAAACGCTCTCCAATCTCATTCTTCGACATCGTAGGGTTATTTCTTGCCAACTGGCATATCTCCTTCTTCTTTTCAATGGTGATCGACTCACGTTTACGCTTTTGGGAACTCATGATACGACAATAAAGTTGTTGTGTTGACGTTAGCAAAGGATGAAGCGACTGTGTATGTCCCAGGCACAAGCAGGAAAAGGGTCTGCTGGCCGTTCACACAATCTGTTATATGTTGTGTCAACAGCAAACAAAGTCCGGCGCCGTTGGCGTAAAAAATGCAGACAAGAAAGGGGGAGGGACGATGTGAGCGGCGCTATAATGAGTGGTTTTTGCTACTTGGGATACGAAAAATCAGCGGCGGAAGGCGAACAGCGAGGGAGTGGCGTTATATCGAGAAAAATACATTGATGTCGATTGGGACAAAACGAAAAAGCGGCGTAAGGCGAGGGTGGCGTTATATCGAGTGGCGTTATAACGAGAGTAGACTGTATATAAAAATCAATGTTTGTATGTTTGTTTGTTTGTATGTCCGGTATACAAATTCGCAGTAGTTCACTAATTCAAACCAAAATTTCCATACATAGGTAAAAAATACGGGGAAGACGATAGGCTATTTTAAAAAAATATATAAATCAATTATTAAAACTATATATTCAAATTATTCTACTTAGCTCAGGAACAGCGCCCTCTATCAAAGATTAGATTAAATTATGCTGATGCAAACAAATAGATAATGCTAATAACAAACAATTATAAAAAAAAAATCTTATCTAAATATATATCACTCGGGTAGATATGCACACGGGTCAATCCCGGGGCGAAGCCCGGGTCACCCGTCTAGTATTCTATATATATTTTTTTTAATGGGAATAAAAATGTATAAAATATTCTAATTAGTATGATAAAAAAAATTCAGAAATTGTAAAAAAAATATTCGCGTTAAAAAATGCAAAATCTAAATATTTCTACATTTAGAGTAAATTATTATTTTCGAATATAAAGTACTCCT
Source organism: Cordylochernes scorpioides (assembly GCA_030710605.1). Taxonomy (NCBI): domain Eukaryota; kingdom Metazoa; phylum Arthropoda; class Arachnida; order Pseudoscorpiones; family Chernetidae; genus Cordylochernes; species Cordylochernes scorpioides. The sequence goes on along the minus strand of CP092884.1, from coordinate 20,883,675 downwards.
ATAGTATCAGGCGTTCTGCACTCTAGGAACTTGGGTTATGAATAAATATAAAAATAAATCGACATAAAATATATTATAAATATATTAAAAATAAAAAAAGCGCATTTTAAGATGTATAAAGCTTAGTAACTTATCTATTTAAAAAATATATAGAAAAATATATAAATAAAATCCACAGAGAAATTATCTCTCTGCAAAGGTGATAATTATAAAAATCTCATTGAAACGTAGGTTCAAATTAAATTATATTTTTTAATTGTGTGTGGGTGTGTGCGATAATTTAATATTTGTATAAAAGATGAAGCCTGCCTGCATTATTTCTTTGACAGAGACATTTCTTTAAAATATTAGAGAACTTAATAAGATGACGTAAAATATGACAGCAGATAAAGTTGACAATGAAAGAAAAAAATGATTTTTTAAGACAATTTATCAGCTAAGGGAAAATATATTTGTGAATTTTTAATATCTTAAATAACCAAGTTAAATAAATATTGGAAGGGGAGCCATTTCTTTCTTAAGAAAAAATTTAAAAGAAGACATTTTGACAAGTAAGATAAAATATTGGACCGAAAAGCGCGAATTAAAAAAAAAATCTTTAAAATTTAAATAGGCAAAAAAAAAAAAAAATTATCAAAATATTTCTTGAAATATCAAATCAGGGGGAGTCTAGAGTGAGAATTACAAAAAAAAAAACTAGTTTTCAAATTTCAAATGCTTCACAAATGATTTTTTTTTTTTCTTTTTGTTGATTATCGTATAGATGGGTTAGCTCCATTTTAGAAGGGCGTTCATAAAAAAAATCTGTGAATTTATATTTGAGTTCTTTTGAAAATCAAATCGACGCGCCTTATCAGAAAGAGGAGTCAGTTCGGGAAATTAAAATATTCCCCGCTTTTCCCTGCAAGGGATTGGCGCCAAAAGAAGATCGTCTGCATTAGATCTTGGGATGGAATCGTGGTATTTAATATGCGGAGACGGCCTCGAAATCAATAACCGTCGGAATCTGGCCATAGGAATCTCCAGACCCATAATAAACTGCTCTTCTTATGGGGTTGGATCCAACCAATCTAACGTTCCTTTATAATCCATTCAAGCCTTTTGGAAGCTATTCTCGAAGGGCATTAACTTATTTTTTTTTTATTCATACTTTTGCCTATGGGGCTAAGCTTTTTGAATTCGTAGAACCAAAGACGATATTTTCTTTAATATGAATTTTATCTAACATAGTATTGAAGATATTAGAACATCTGCTCAGATGCTATCCAACAATGGTTATAAATGCAATAAAACAAATTGGAGGTGAATAAATGGTCAAGTAGAACTAATCTCGCGTCATGGTATGATGGATGGACCAATAATATGAGAGATATTACTAACCAATAGCAAAATAGTTATTGTGTGTGCGTGCGTTAGAACACCCAGATCAGTTTTGTTCTTAACTTTACTCATAGTATTCTTATCAATCGAGGTATTTTAAAGAACTTATTTAGGCATTGAAGAACTTATGAGAGTCTTAATTTTTATGCGTTACTTATTATTATTATATATATATATTTTTTTTTTGTACTCCTGTAGAAGGCGGAAATACCCGAAAGCTTTAGAAAGCATTATATTAATCTTAAATTTTATTCGAATCTTGCCTAACTGTATCTTTTATCATATAATTATAGTTTCTTTTACTTTTAACCCGATTCCCCAAATCCTTAATGCCTGCTTATTTAGCCGCTGTTATTCTCAGAATGTAGGGTTGACGATCGATCCCGTACATTTTCTTCTACAGACTTTGGGGCATCTTCAGCAATATATATCGCGAGTTGGATGAATTATAATGGTTGCTTTTTATTGTCACATTTCCATGTGATTCAGCCGACATCATTGAGGACATTTTAAATGTTACCTAGTAATTCCAGTGTGTCACATTCCATGTCATACCATGTCAAATTGGGATTATTTGGAAATCTCTGTTCAACTCATTTTAGAATAGCATTTATATTACAAATATTGATTACATCTTAGCTTCTATCATTCATATTTTAAAAATATTTCGAAGGCTTTTTAATCCAGCATAAACTTTGTTTTTTTAAATCAATAAATACAACTTACATATAAACTATATTTTAAGAGCGCTAACACAAACACCGCGCAAAAAGTTAATAAAATTTTAAACAGAAACTATAAGAGAAAAATAGATGAAGAAAAAAAATCAATAAAAACAAACAAAAATAGGAAAAGCATCACAAAGAGTTATATTAAATTCTTTTAATCTGGAGAGATGCCCTTTGTTCGTCTCCAATTGAGCCAATCAGATGCTCGGCAGACGACTTCCGGTCACAGCCGGAAATGACGTGTAGTTATCATTTCCGGATGTATCCTGGGATTAGTAACATCACTCAGTTACTTACACCCCTCCCCCCCTACGACGATATTTATTGCAGCGGAAGGAGAATCTTCTGCTTTTTCTGGATTGCCACCATGTCATTTCTGACGTTTGGGTAAAAATACTTGAGTATCCTATCTCTAATAGAAAATCTTATCATATTATTTCAATAACCAATATCTACCATCAGATTCTAAGAGATAATATTCCTATTTTAACATGACATAGTCAAAAACTCGATTTGAAAAATAAAAACGATTTATAATTTTTTTCTTGAGCAAAAAAATGTAGAAATGGATTTCACATAATATAATGTTTTAATGATTAGACAAAAAAAATGTTTTATTAATATAAAAATAAATAACGAATTGGGCTGAATTCCCCTTTGTATATAGAGATAGAATGTTAAATGCATAAAATCCGGAAAAATTGCCTTTATTTAAAAGATATTCATTGAAAATTTTAAACTCTCATAGAGTGAAAGACTTTGAAAATTAAAAAATAATAATAATAAAATAAGAGCGATAATGCAATATCGTAGACGGGTATGGTTAATTTTCATGCCATATAGAAAAATAATTTATATAAAAAGCAAGTGGCTTGATAAAAAAAAAAAGATTGGGCTGATGGTATTTTTGGAGAGGACGTTAGGCTAAAGGGATCATTCCTATCCAGTGCAAAAAGAAAATTGGGAGCAGAAACGCCCGCACTTGGACCTCATTAGTGGTTGGACAGAAACGACGCCAATTTGTCAACTGTGGGATCAATGAGGCTTCCAATTTATTTCTGGAGAATTGTGGAAAACTCCACCAATTTGCGCGTGAGCAGAATCCCCACTGAGGCGTCAACGGATAGAGTTGGTTCTTGAAAGAAACCTTCTTCTTTAATTAAAAAAAAAGTATCTTCTGATCGTTCAACTGAAAGTTTGCCTTGTCATCATCTATCGAAATAGATAACAACTACTCGTTTTGATTTTAAGATTATTCTATCGAGTATTGGCTAAATACCCTTTCCTAATAAATCAATAAACCACATTCGCGTTTCAGGCTGTTGGCATTTGTCAGCGTGGTACAGTCTATACCTCAACGACCAAAAAAGCTGCACCTAGAAGCTTCCTGATAAATCAAGAACGGGAATTTAGGGCCAAAAATGTGTTGGAAGGAAAAACTATAGCAAAAAATAGTACAAAAGAAACTTGTGTAATTTTTATTTAATATTAGATGGCTAGGATACAATAAAACTACTTTTAGGAAAGTAATAAACTAGGACAATGTCGGTTGACGGAGTTTAACTTAACTGATTGTCTTAAAGTATGGTATAATAGTTGTTATGGCTATTTGTTGCCAAGTAAATATCGAAATCGAATGCAGTCTTTCTGAAAAGGAAACAGATCAATTATTTTTCCAAATCTGAGCAATCGTCCCAATTGTTCCTCTAATTAGAACAAATTGAAAAGTTTTGAAAGAGGTATCGACAAAAAACGACCACCCTTCCAAGATCCTTGTTTCTTTTACAAAATGTATTTGTTGAGAAGTTACTTTGTTTCCTTCACAAAAAAAAAAAAGAAAGAAACAAAATTGATCGTGTTAATTTTATACAAAATACTAACACCTATAAATATAATAATTTTTTTTTTCAAGAAATGTATGACTTCAGCGATAGATCATTGGATCATTTGCAAGGAGTTTTTTTACCAAAATTTTTACAAACTGGTAGGTTTTCTAAAGTTGAAAATGTCATTTTTATAATAGTCTTTAAAATAATATTCACTTCATATTTTCCCTGATAATACACGTATCGGTATGTGTCATAATATCTTTCATGGAATGGAATTCTAAGGTAATTACCAAAATAAAATGCCTTCAAGTGTACCCTGGCCTTCAAGTGCAAGCACTTGGGCTTTGAGAGAAGCCAGAAACAAAAACCGCTTTACTCATTAAGGAAAAAGGGAGGGGAGATATAGAAAGTGATTTCACCACAGACGAGCAAACATTCAGCCAAGATGGCGGAGATGGAAAGAGGAGAGGGACAAAATTTAATCTAGAGGCAGGCGGTGGCTTGTCAAGCACCTTTGACAAACAGAAAAGTAAATCCAATCTGAAGGCCCGGAGCCATTTTGACAAGTTCCTGGCAATATCTTGGGATCAGTGTGGCTCACCAATTAGAGAAGCACTTCAACATTTTACATTTGTTGCCCCTCACAAGAGCCCTTACCGATTTTCAGCGCCACGATGTTCGAGAACGTCTGCAACCTTTTCCGCCAAGTTGGAATTATGTTTCTAAGCCATCAGTAAAGTCTTCGCGTATCGTAAATTATAATCTTGCAACTGAAATCAATCAAACTTGTCTCTCACAAAGACTTACCGTCTTTAAACATTAAGAGGATCAAAGAGCCTGAAACCTATCTATCTATGCTCCTAAAAACCACCAGAGAATTATTATATTCCGTTAACGTGTATCCTAATTTATAATCTTGAAAATTGAAATTCACATTGTAATTAATACAACCTAGACCAGGGGTGGCGAACGTGTGGCCTTAAGGCCGCATGTGGCCTTTTCTTGCCCAAGTTGTGGCCTTTTCATAAATTCAAAATTATAATTTTTGTTTCGCCGTTTTCAATTACTTTCATTATTTTATTGAAAATATATAATACGAATGTCATATATTATATTATATAATATATATAATATAGTAAATGTAAGTATTTAAATTTCTAAAAGTAATTCAAGTGTCGCGTGCTAAAAATGAAGTACATAACTATACCACTATAAACTATTTAATTGCAAAGAAAATTATGTATTTTAATTTTGTATATAAATCCCTTTAATTAAATCGTACATATATTTATATATATATATATGGATGGATGCAGCCTTCTCAAAAATGGTAAAATGAAAATTGGCCTTCTAATATAAAAAAGTTCGCCACACCTGACCTAGACCTTCAGTCCTTTATACAAAAGATTTTCCAGAGAGATAGAGAGAAGAAGTGGCAAAGAGAGAGAGCAAAAAAATATAATTTGAAAAGTTATATGAGAAATATATACATCAAGTGCTGTAATTATTTTGATATAATATTAAATGCCAGACATCAGCAACTTTCAGTTGCACGATAACATATTATCATTAAGGTACTATTACTTTTTTCCTGCATGTATCCTACATTTCTGCTTGGAGAATTTGTATAAGACTAAAAGGTCTTAATAAAGCTTTTTGTTGTTGTTGTTGATATAATATTATATACATAGGTAAAATAGATATTCTTCTTCCCTCCTTTTATATAATTTCCCGTAAGTTAAATACCACAAAAGTGGAAAAAGCAGCTTTTATATAAATATAGTTTAGTTATTCACCATAATTAATGAGAGAATGATTTATTTCAATTATTAAGAAGAATAACTTGGTATGTAAGTTTTGTGAGTCACCCCTTACATTTAGAGATGATCTTGAAGACAAAAATGAAGAAAATATATTAAAAAATGTAAACCTTATAAGTGAAAGTGGAAATGGCTAGTTTAAATAATTTGAATTGCACTTTTTTAAAGTGGTTTTTATGATTGGCATAACCACGTAAAGAATTTGGTTAAAGAAAGAGAAAAAATATTAGTTTATATTAAAAGAAAACTACTTTTTAAAAATATCTAGAATATTAGATTCTGAAAGATTTTTTTTTTTTGAGAGAAGAACAAACGATACCTTCGAAAACTAATCATAGAAAGAAATACCTGATAATGCAGGAATACTTCTAATCTCAACCTATGATTCTGGAATATAGTATGCCAGTACAGCATTCTTTCGCTCCTTCATTAATTTAACAGAATAAATTGGTAGTCAGGATATGGAATCAAAATGGCAGAGGAACAAAAAAATAGAATTGCGAAACAAGGATGCCAGAATTCGCAGGGGAAAAAAAGGTGACAAATTTTAAGCTGAATTGAAGAAAATCAAAATTTCTTATTAATTGAAAAATTTAGTTCAAAAGAAGCCGAATAACAACACGAAACAGCGCCTTTATTTCCAGACGCTTTATCTCAAAATACATTTAATCAAGGAAGAATAGGCGTTTAAAACATCACCAAAATGGTGTAGTGAATGCTAATGAATAAAAGAACAGAAATTGCCTGTGGGAAAGTGTAATTATTCTCATTGAAAAAATAGCGATGGAGAAAAAAAAACTTAACGGAGGGAGGGCTAACTGATTTGAATCAAGAAGACGAAAAAAAAATCTAATATGAGGAGGGGAGGCTGTTATGTTTAGTTAGTTGAGTTAATGGGTATCTGGAACCATTGTTTTGTTAAGTTGCGGGTAATTTCTCCCACTTCCGTCGGAAAAATCCTTGACGATGAATAATTCAAGAGCAGGCAGCTGGCTTGCAATGTCATAATTGATGCAGCGTTAATGGTCCTCTTAAGATAAGATGGGACGGACAGCATTGTTCTCTGATGTCCTTCACACTGGATGGCCGCCACCCGGTGGAGACGCCAGGATTCTTCTTCATGTCTTTCTGAAGAGAGAGTGTGTTGAAGAGATGGTTCTTTATAATAAATAATGGACTCCTGCGCCACGCTGAGAGGGCCAACAGCTCGAAAAGCCAACCACGTTGGCTTTTCTTGATTTATCAAGAAAATGGCTTTGGCAAATATTATGGAACAAACCTAAATCAATGTTTAATTTATATAGTAAATCTTTAGATCAAAAGAGAGACCATCGATGGGCCTAAAGCAAGATGTTAGATTCGGCCGAACATTTTGTTTTAAGTACGCCAAATTTTTTTTGGATCGAAAGCAAGTCAGGTTGCAATAAAGAAATGCGTCACTTTTATAATCCGTTGCGATATTTTGATTCATATTTGAATAGAGAGAGATTTGAGCGATTGGATTAAGTCTGTCGTAAAAATTTGCAAACTAGCTTTATTGAAATCGCCCTAAACTCTCGAAGGCAATGCTAACTGTAAGAGATTCTAACATTAAAAGTTTTTTGATGCTGTTGGGGCGTCGTTCGTTGGTGCTGAGCGGTTTCGTCAATGTCTAATCTTAAGATTGCTTGAAAATATATCAAATTACCTTTATCTGTTTATATGTTCGATGTGATAGTTGATATGTGATAGTTGTATTTTAATTTTTACCTAAAAATGATCCAAACTTTCCTAACAATATTCATTTTTAGTAGCGTTTCTGATAAAAAAAAAAAACATGAAAAGCTTAAACAATTTGAATTGTGATAGAGTGTTCTGTTGTCCGAAAATATATATTATACATGTAAAAAAGATATTTGTCGTCCTGTATGAACTGGCGGGACATTCTTCCAAATTGCCTGTTCTTCGAAATGTGACAGCATAATCGGTGAAGAGCAGCCATCCAATTATGGGGCGAATCTCCTTATCAAATTATAATCTCTTTTTCTCCATTAATGAAGTCTCTCTCTCTCTCACCTTGACCTTGCGGAACCTTTCCTTCTCTTTGGAAATGCCATTTCCCAGAACGTGGCGGTGGCACAAGCTGACCGCCAGATAGGACATGCCGCTCAAGTAGTTTCGCAATGAATTTCGAAATTCAAATAGGTGATGCACATGTGGATGCAAACCATTATGCACAGCACAAAACTTCCGCATTAAGACTTTTCGAAGAATGTATCGGATGGGTTGACTGATCTCTCCTCTTAGACCAATGACAAACACTCTTAAAGAATAAACCTCTCTCCGATAAAAAATATATATATATATAATAAATAAAAAGAAGCAGGAAACACTATTAAAAATTTTCCCTACGCCTCAACTTTGGAAAATTTAGAAAGCCCTCCTGGCCTTGGTTCTTATCAACCCATGATAATATATGAGACCCTTCTATGAATGCAGCAAAAAGGCATTATATAGGTAAGCAAGTGTTCTAGTGATATAAGAAAAAAAAAAGACTATATAGGGAATTGTCAGGTTTCTGAATACCCACCCATGTTTAATATAGCTTGCAGTAAATGTATCTTTTCTAAGGATGGGGGTTCGGCATCTACATACAAACGCCATTTTGGGGGGCGATTTTAGCCATAATAGCGGATAACAGAGAATGCTAACTGAAGTAACATCACGACCAATCATATAATATATATAATAACACTAGCAAAACCCATCATTTATACAAAAGAAAGACTATCATACATATAGAAGTTTACATAGAATAAGCATGAAACGCAACCACTTCGAAGACCGAGGCCAGTGAAACAGTGCTGTTTGAGAAGGAATGGAAGACCTAATCGTGCATAGATTGTGGAAATGCAACCACCTCGAAGACAGGGCTCAATTGTTGTTTTAAGAAGGAATGAAAGACGCATATCCAGTAGCTAACAGTGGATGGAAGAAGTACATCCAGTATCTAAAAGTGTATGGAAGACGTACATTCAGTAGCTGACCGAGAGGACGGAAGAAGTACATTCAGTAGCTAACATAGGATATAAGACGTACATTTAGTAGCTAACAGAGGATTACATTCAGTGACTAACAGAAGTTGAAAGACATACATTATGACAGACGTACATTCAGTAGTTAACAGAGGATGGAAGACGTATATTCAGCAACTAACAGTGGATGGAAATGCAACTACCTCAAAGACCAGGCAGGGCCAACGACACACCGCCATTGTAATGAGAAGGGATGGAAGACCTAATCGTGCATACAGCGGCCGATCCTTCATCAAGTATTGATGGCCCTCGAAGATGCCATAGCTTGTTGCTAAATAAGTAATGAAGCGGAACGCAGCCTTTTACCGTAATCGACTCGACCCAATCCTTTCCTCGTCACCGCCCGTCGGGGTAATTGGACAGTGAAGTATGGTCGTGCAAGGACAACCAAAGTTGGAACACCAAACTGAGATATTGGATGAACTTGATCTTAATATTTTTGGCCTTCGGCCAAGACACGAAGCGTTTATTCTCCTTTTTTTTTTTTTTTTTATCGAGGAGTATAACTTTCATGCTTTTTCGCTGAAATAGGTAAACGGTTCTATTTTAAATGACGAGATTTTACCCATAACAATAGATTTCTTCATCACGGCCATGATGCACTGAACATGAATTTTGGAATAGGCCAGTGATGATAATAATAATAACTCACGGTATATTATCCCATTGACATTGTATATATCAAAGACAGGTCTTAGCAATAGCAACTGAAATATATATTTCATTGCTAGTTGTTGCTTTGTAATCAGCAATGGTTTACTTTTCTTTTGAACCCTAGCTAGATTTGATACTGTATACGCCCGTTTCAACCAGTAAAAAGGTAAATTGTTAATCAGGAATAGACCTGCGTCTAGACATAAGGAATATTCCTTTGTATCGAGGATTAATTGCGCTAAATTTCTTTCAATCAAGATGACCCGTCTTCTTTTATTTTTAAAAATTATTTAAGCATGTACATACTGGTTCTCATCCGATCAAACTTAAGCAAAGTCAGTAATGAGAATAGTGAACCTTTCTACCAATTTCAGAATGATATTTCCTCCTTTACCAACTTCAAATCGCCCATAAATATGCAAACGATCATTCTTCTTAAATAACATACCACACACATGGGCTTGATGCAACAACGTAAGTTGATATATCCTGCCTTACATAATCATGAGGTATGTGCAAAGTAGGACGCTATGCAACAATAAGTATCAATATATCCTCATCACTTAGGACTTTCTTGGTTTTAAACCATTAAGACAAGTACGATTAAAGGATTTATAATCCTGTAAATGTAAATTCAAACTGAATTTTACATATATGTAAACATTTGTACTTTTTTTTTTCAGGATAGGTAATTACCTACCCCACCCTCTTAATTGCTAGATAGTATGGAAGTATTCACATTTTCTGATGATACGTAATCAAATAAGACAAATGACACCATGTGTGCATGTCAAATATTTAAAAAATGTCTAATTGGCAGAATTTCGGAATAAGCGAATCTACAAGAGAAAATTGGGCTATCCTTTAATTGAAGAATCATAATCTAGGATAAGACGCCCCAATGTAAATTGGTTGTGCCTTTATGAAAAGAAAAAAATATATAGAGAAGAATTAGTTCAAACTTTTACAATACCCATTTTACAACGAACCACGGAAAATTTAAGGGATTTTTAGCAACAATTGGAGGACTCTAGCTGTCACTGCGGCAAGGAAACCCAAGACTTGAGACACCTACTGCTGGAATGCCCACTCTTCTTTAGCGCAGGACAGTAAAAAATGTCGTAGATCTATATGAATTTGTAAATACTAGAGAGATAATTATTACAGATTTAACCATTTTTGTAAATACATGTATGATTATCTTTCTAACCTGGAAGGATCAGGTTCTTAATATATCTTATTGTTTTTTTTTTCAATTAATTAATTATTTTTTTGGTATAATATGATCATATCTGCTTCTGATTAAATCGACGCAATTATCCCTAGCCGGGATTTCGCGTTTTGTGTGTTGAAATAAATGGAGAAGGAGAAGAGGAGGCTAAGAAAATATTTTTAAAATAATTACAAAAACACCAATGGCTAGAAGAAGGCAAATGAAGAAGGAATTCTCCAATTTGTAGCGAGCGGAGGCATTAAGGAGCGAAAAGTCTCCTATAAGAGTAAGTAATAAAGAAGGAGACTGGGGGGGTATGAAGGGGATCTGTAATAAAAGCCCCAGAGAGAAAGGGGTGTAATTTGTTTTCTAGGGGCGGGTGGAACCCGAGATTTATCGCCCCAGAATGTTATCCTTCCTATTCTTCTCAACAGCCCCGCCATCTTGAGTTCGATCCCAGCGGAGTGTATCTTTTATTCTCCCAGCCACAGCCACCCTTTATTTTGATAGGTTTAGTATTTCAACCTCGTGCCAAGAGTTGTTTCCGTGTTTTAACATATTTTGAGTATATTTCCTATATAGGGTTCTTCTGTGATAAACTAACCAATTATTCTGCAACTAAAGGTCGAAAAATGTTATATAGAATTTTTTTAAAGCTGAATAAAAATAAATAAGGTAAGGAAGTTTTTGTGTAGTAAATAAATCGCTTTATATTAAATAAATATAAATTACGGAAATATAAATTTCCGTAAAAAAAAGTATAAAGAATTATAGAATATTAAAGAAGCCCTTTATGAAATTATATCTTTCAAAAGAACCCAAGAATATTTACAAATCAATTTTATTTGAAGTTGTGGAACTATAACAAGAAAGAGACCCATACATACAAGCTGTCTTAGCATAATTCAATGATCACCCAAATCTCTATATAAATAGTAATCAAAAGATTTCACCAGATTATAAAGACGTCTTTCTTTAATTCGGTAAGTTTTCCATCAAAAGATCTACGTCAGGCCTATAACAAAATACTATATTTTACTGTTATAGACCTTTCAATGATCTTTTGACCGAAATAACGCAGAATTACAATAAAGAAAAGCATCACCATTATAACCTGTTATTTTATATATTTATAATTATATATATATTTTGATTCATATTTATTATATAAGCTGCCAAAGTTAATGATTTTGAAGCATCCTCCAACTGAGTAACCTAAGAAAGCCGTAGAAGCTTACATTCGGTTGAAATCCTTTTCCTGTTTAATTTTAGCTTATCTCTTTTTGAAACCGATCGTTTTTTAAAATAATATATCAATTCAAAATGGAGTTGATGAGTTTACATCTTAAATTAATCATAATTCAACCTAAAATTATAGTATTATATATTTATAACATACTACACTATGTAAAAATATATATTATATCTCCACATAAAACCCCAAATATAATTTTGTTGATAATATTTTTGAATGATCAAGCTAAAAAACATATATCCAATGGTCATAGGAACAAGTTTTGAATAGAAAATTTTGCATTTGTAGTTTGCTCAAATGTTATTTGGAAACCCTTTCGTCATTCAACAAATATTTGATTGTTGCGGAAAGAAAAAAAAAAGAGAGAACAAAGTAACTCAAGGTTTCCCTTAATGTATCATTTACTGTCCTACTTTCGCAATCGTTGGGACTGTTGCCACAATAAAGAATTAAAATACATTTATGATGAAAATGTTGGAGAATATGGAAAATAAGTTTCTATTATTTACAATAATTGTTTACCCCAGTCAAGCCATGTTCAGAAAGATAAACACAACTTCCTCATTGATCATAAGTACGAAGAGTTAAATCAAAATCAGATTACTGACAAGATATTGTAGCAAAATATTTATTATTTTAGAGTTTCATTTTTATGTTTATATTTTGCTACTCTGTAAACTATCCTCATTGCTTATATTTTGTTTATCATTCAAAGTTTGTTCTTGCCTTAAATAAAATTGCTGTTTCATCCTGAAGTTTGTCTTTCCTAATTTTCCACGTGGCAATATATTAAACAATGGAATTTATCTGAATTTTGGGATATAAGGGCCACAACACCAGATCATGGTTTCAGACTATGGCCCTCGTCAGTCCAGGGTGGCTTTGATTTCACGAGATCCTCGAGGGAGTCGTGAGATCTTCAGTATTTGTAAAGGGGTTTTTAACTGGTAAAATGGTTAGGCCAAAATATAGGTAAGAATTTTTCTGGGAGAAAAATAATCCATAAAAAATACATCTCTTGTCAAATTAAGCGTAAAACCTATGCGTCTTCTCTGCAAGCTAGCAAACTAGGGACAGTGATAATAAGAGCCGCAACACCAGATTTTGGTGGATTTTGAATAAATAGGTATGTGTATATATATATTCAGAATTTTCATATTTCTACAAATATAAAACATTTTTCGATAACTGTGTTTATATCTGTAAAAATCCTGAATTATGTGTATTTACCCGAAAAAATATAAAAATATTTATATTGCCATCGTGAGTAGGCAAGTGGAAGTAAAAGCTGAAATGATTGTTTCTCTGCTATAAGTACCTGTATTATAATTATCTTTCTAAAATGATTTTAAATCATATTAAAACCTCTCCCCGAGCGACTACGTTTATAAAATAAAAATGACATGATTTAACAAAACTCAAAATTCGATGAAAGACAATATTAGAAGAGACGGTGAGTTATAGAATGTCTTGGTTAATATTTCATAAGAGGTTCTGGAGTCTTTTACAGATAAGGATGAATTTTAAGAAGAGAAAGAGAAAGCGGTATACAAACAGATTCAAGTCTTTCTCCCCCCACTACCAGCTCGATTCCTCACGGGACAGCATCAAGAGATCATTATGTATTCCGTCAGGAACCTGGTTGTAATTACAGAGTTTAGAAGTCGTCCTCCAGGGCTCTTCAAGTATAGGATTACGTAGGGTCCAACCGTGAGTTAATCCCTGGAATGGTGTGATTAGCTTCCGTTAATCCAATGTTCTGTGACGTCGGCAGCCATTACAGCACTTGAAGTAATTGTGTTAACTCCCCCCTCCCATTCCCCGGGGTGAGTCCTTCCTTTGTTCTTGTTCCGTCAGCCTTCTTCCCCAGGACCTCTGGGTCGGACTCCCGAAGTTGTCGATTTGTTTTTTTGCGCACCTAATTTAGTGTATTAAACAACAAACTTTCAATATATACAAAATACGCTCAGCCTTTCTAAGGTTTCATGGTAAATATGGTGTAGGTTGCGCAGTGTTCGTCTGGAGATAAAATATTGATAGTTATTGTCGAAATAAATCGCTAAACAGGTTTCAATCAAAATATCACATGCAACGTAAAAACGAAATTTCTAGAGATTTTATCCATAAATCAGATAGAATAATTGATAGGAAATGTGGCAAAACTGAAAATATCGTTAAAAAATGAATGAGGACAACACAGAAGACACGCAGTGGTTGTTGTCTCTCCACCAAGATTGTAAATAGCTGATGTTGATATTTGTATTGGCCAAAATATATATTACTGATATGAAAAATTAAGGAACAAAATTATATTATTGAAATTAAAAATATATAATACAAAAATTTATAGATCAAAATTCGGTCAACTATATGTTATTAACAATATATTCATATAATGATTGGCATAAAACCGATTGTAAGCGTTATAAAATATGCAAAGAATTAACAAATGCTCCCTTTTTGTATTTACATATTACTAACTCAAATATGTAATGTATACGAAAATTTATTTTAATATTTTTTCTGTAATATATAAAATTCCCAACTAAAACCTGAGCAAACACTGACGAGGGACAACGGTTTATACCGCAAGTAGTTGTGCCAATCTTGATCTATCATTAAAATACATTCATGTGCAATGATTAAAGAAAAACAATAAAAATATTATTTTTTAAATTACAAGAAATTTTTCACATTGGCGTATTTTGTTGATAAATCAAGGCCAGCCATGTATGCATTTTGAGCTGTTGGCCCTCATCAGTGTTGTTCAGGCTTCAGCTAAGGAAAGTTGGGGATCAAAAATAATAGGTTTGGTGCGACAAATGTTTCGATCAATTAATAATCACCCAGTGTCATTCATCAGAGGGGGGGGGGGGGAGAGACTGTGCTGCTAAGATAAATAAATATTTGAATAAGAAGCTCCGAGCACACAAATTAACTGGAAGCGGCGGAATATGAAGAAGTTTGATGGCCTCTCCAAATAATTAGAGGCACATAAAAATGTGAGCAGAATATTAAACAGCGCGAGTGTTCTGGGAAGATACGACGCCCGAGTTATGGCTCAGCGACTGGATTAGTCCTAAAGTCCAATTTTAAACCTCATTTATTTCTCTAATATGGGGCGATGATTTATGGCGAGCTGAGGCGGTTGAACGTTGGGAGAGGATTTCGCCAATGTTTGTCTATTCCACTGCTATAAACTAACTAAAACGTAAGCATGAGAATACCTATAACCTAGGTATATATAATATTATTTTTATTTATTTTTAATTAAAAAGGTATATGTTGGATCAAAATATCATTTATTTTACCAATATTTCAGTTGGCTGAAGGCCAACCTTTATCAGGGTATTATAACATATTAAATGTGTGTCTTTTATACCTCGTTTCTAATAATATTTTTCTAGAAAATTTTGTGCGAATAGGATCTTTTAGAATTAAAGAAGGTGAAATAATTCCCGCTGACAGACAACTGTGGTTGAAATGTAAGTGTAACTTCCAACTGTTGATAGAAAGTCGAAGCCTTTCTATTGTTCTTGCAAGGCGTAGTAGAGCGTCATAACCAAAACTGGTTGATATCGTTTTGAAAATAGAGCAATCCATAAATAAATCTTTAATTAAAAAGGCATATATTGGACCAAAATATCATTTATTATACCAATATTTCAGTTGGCTGAACGCCAACCTTTATCAGGGTATTATAACATTAATGTATGCCCTCAATATAATAGCATATCAATTTTTTTATTATAACTCTTTATATACATATTTCCCATATAAATTTGTTTATTCTAATTTATTTCTCTCTTTTTTCTATCATTGCTGTATATATCAGGAGATTCTGTATATAAAACTGAGTGTCTTAATAATGGTATTGATTGATGAGAAGCCAACTGTGATTGAAATCACACTTCTGCGGAAATTTATTTAAAGATGTATTCGTCATTGCATCATCATTACGAAATTTTAGATTTCTTATATTAACCCATATATTTCACGTTTTATTTATAATTAACATTATTATTGTTGTGTCATCTATTGATTGAAAAGTAAATCAATTATTATGCTATGCTTATTTTAAAACTAGCGGATGTATCCGGCTTCGCCCGGGTTTTACCCGAGTAAAGGTTTGTCTAACGAATCTCTCGATAAAGTGAACATTTTTTCCCGGTCCCTTGAAAAATACTCGATAAGTTGAATAAAATCAATATTAATTGGTTCCCTCGGTAATTGGAAGTTAAAGGAATAGTATCTTGACTTGGAATTGTATCATTATTCTTGTCTCAAATATATTGCCGTGTCATCCTGAATTTTGTCTTTCCTAATTTTCTACATTACAAAATCATCGTATCATCATGATAATATTTAGAGCAGATTGTTGAATTATAACAGATAAATTAGAATATTTATCTTGATTATTTTTAGGCGAAAAGTTATTTCAAAAATTTTATTTGCTAGAAACCTTCCCAGTACTATACTAAATAACTTCCCAAAGTTTCATGGCGTTCCAATGAGTGGTTTGGTCAGGCATAAAGGACAGACACACACACACATACATTCATTTTTTTTATATATAAATAGATTGGTTTCTACAGTTCCTACTGGGATGAAAAGCTATTTTGGCGAAAAACTAGCGAAGCCGCTTGGAAATTTCACCACAGATGAGCCAGGTAGACCTTTCATGAGGGAATTTTATGGCAGTCGGAATTATAGAAAATATTTTAAAAAATAAACATACTTTACCGTTAAATCAATATATTTTGCTGAATAACTGGGAAAGTTGGTGGTGGAGTGGGCTAGACCCATTGATTTTCTACTCTACGACTCGGGATCGAATCCTGCATTGAGCACTTTTTTTTTTTTTTTTCTGAAGAAAAAAAAATTGCTTTAATGGCCTTTGATTCCTGAAAATTTTCAAATCCACCAGTGAAGTGCAAGTAACCACTGGCACTTTGTAAACAAAAGTCGTACGGTTTTCTATATGTATATACATGTGCTGTTTAGAGTAAAATTATTTGCTAACTATCCACCATGATTATCATGGCCTGTACCACGTGTACTTGGGATACATATAATAAGTAAAAAAGAAAAGACTACTATTACTAGGGAAATGTCAGGCCATATCCCAGTGTTTCCTCCTCGAGCAGAGAAGCTGAACTGTAGACATGTGGTGCTGTTTAGAGCAAAATCAGTTGCTAACTATCCACCGTGATTATCATGGTTTGTATCACGTGTACTTGGGATATATATACGAGTAAAAAAGAAAAGACTACTATTACTAGGGAAATGGCAGTCCTTATCCCAGTAATTCTCCCTCGAGAAAAGAAGCAGAACGGACAGGCTATCGGTGGACTCCGGTGTTTACAGCGGATGTTCCGATAGCAGGATGTAAACAGGACAGTGCGGCCGAGATAAGGCGGGCGATGGTGGCTTAAATATTTACATCAGTGGAGCGGGCGGGCAGAATACGGGAGGAGAGAAGGACTGACTGCTTGAAATTCAGGTCAGGACTTGCCAATTTGTTAGGGCAGCGGTCCTTCACTCTTGATTTGACCGCATCCATCAATGTCCAGCCGCTTTGATTTTGTTACCTGATTGGCTGGCCCCCGTTTAGGATTCCTCTTGGATGACTTCGCAAAAAATATATATATATCGTCTGCAATTTTTATTAGCATTTTATTGGTTATAAAAATGAAGAATAATAAACGTGTTGCTTATAATATATTTTCGCTTCGTTTTTAATTATATATATATATATTTTTTATTGATATCAGCCACACACACACACACACACAAAAGATCTAATCTGTGGTATGCGCGTTCTTTTGATTAGGAATTAAATTTTGAGATTTTTTTTTTTTACTCTTATTTTTTTTCTACTTCAAATAACCTCCTTTTAAATAATACGAAAATTGAAATTCAGTAATGATTTAAAATTTTGGAGAAAGAGATTTAATGGATGAAATTTGACCAAAAAATCATAAATAAGGTTATAGAAAAAACCTTGATGGTCCCAAACCCATGCTTAAAAAGTAACTTGAGTGAATGTAATTTTAAAGAGAAGGGAGTTCATGTATTTGGTAATTTATAACTTGAAACTAAAGGGACTTTGATATTTGTTTATATATGTGGGAGAGATGTGAATATTGATATGGAATGTGTGGACTTTTTACAAATTCGTTGATGAAATAACCCTTCAGTAAAAATTGAATCGGCATTTGTTTTAAACCCACGTGAGACATTTAAGGAAGAGCATGAGTACATGTTAGGAAATGTGTAGATAAAAGTATAGAAGGTCAGGTGGTGAAAACTTTTGGAAACCAGAAATTGAGTAAGACACTTTCATCGAAGCAAATTTTCTTTAAATAAGAAATTATTTCAATGACCCTTCAAATCTTGAGCAGTTTAATCTCATCAGAGAATGTAAGTAACAAAAGGAAGCTTTTTGACACAATGTAACGCCAAAAATCGAACTGCTTCTACGCGTCTAGACGAGTGGTGTGCTTACAGCATAAAAAGTTTCAGGATCCTAAGATCGGATGTGCCGTGTGTACCAGGGATAGGTAATACCGACAGATGGGATGTGCCGTGTGTGTATCAGGGATAAATAATACCGACAGATGAGATGTGCCGTGTGTGTACCAGGGATAGATAATACCAACAGATGGGATGTGCCGTGTGTGTACCAGGGATATATAGTACCAACAGATGGGATGTGCCGTGTGTGTACCAGGGATAGCTAATACCAACATATGGGATGCGCTAAGGATGCAGAAACCCACCGTTAGGTGCTGGAACAACCAGGCCCGCATGATGTTGGTGGCGACTTTGGGGAAGATTCCGCGTTTCTTCTGACGCTTCTTGCCTCTGTCATCGTCGTCCTCTTCTCCCGTGCCGTCGCCAGAGCCGATGGAGGCATCGCCCGGGGAACACACTGCGGTCACACAGCTTCTTTTAGACACTTGCACTCCATGTATCGGATAAGTGGTCCTAAGACACCTTTAAAGTCAGCCATAAGCAATGCACAGAGAAACACCTATTTATTTATTGCTGTTGTTGTCGTCTCCAATGGAAGTCTCAGATGTCTCCATGCATCTCTATCACTCTAACCAAAAATAATTTGACGCAGAGAGAATTGTATTTAATTGCATACGTGAAGCGTCAAATAAATGTTTATTTATTTAAAATCAAAATAATTCGGCATGGCAAACTCCAACGAGAGACCACCTCCAGGATAGACTAGGATCACCCATGTTGATAGATAAGTCTGCATAGAGAGACTCCACCGTAATCCATACGGTCTCAATTCTACCAAGCATTTCTCAAGTATCAATCACCAAGAAGAGAAAAGAGCGGTCGACCATTCTGCCTTGAAAGACAATGTGAAACAGTGACAAGCTAGCGTATCTAACTACCTCCTTCACAAGTCAAACACCGCTTTCTAAAAATATTTCAATTCACCATTTCACGGATGTATTTATAGCATCTAGCACTCGAACCTTACCATGGAGAGCATAAATACAAAAGTGACTTCCATAAATAGCTAAAGAGGCCCAGAATAAAGGATGCCGAACGGATGGATCTATCAGGAAGATAATGGATATTGTTCTCTGTCCTCACAGTTAATTGACAGCACTGTAGGGAACATCACACAACGTGTAATTACACTGGCTTGCTTGGTTGCCAGTATCCGCAAAATAGAAAGGATATATCCTTTTTGTTAATATTCGTTTACCGAAGCTGATTGTTACGGTCACCAGCTTGTTAACAATGGCACAACCTTTCTCGAATAAGTGTACAAAAACTAAATTTCTTGAAATACATATTAGAAATATCTTAAAATAGTGCTAAGAACAATCATGCCGAATACGGATCATGGTAAATGAGTGCTAAAATGAAAGAATTTTTTAATATGTTCTTTTCACAAGGTGACAAAACAGATAAATATTGTGAAAAGCATTTGAGACCTTTAACAAGATAAACGTAGTTTTGCATCCCGGACTCTGAGGCCTTTTTTTTTAAAGAACCCCTGGGAACCTTAAGTTGAGCCTTAAATCCGGCATCAAAGAAAATGATGTCATGAATGTGATAAAATATTTCCATTTGGTGCGATTAATTAGTTATTTTATTACGATCCCAGAAGTATAAAGGAAAGTATATTTTATTGAATAGAATCGCTGTTAACAGTAGCATATGTCTTCCATAATCTAGGCCTTATTAATTCTGCTATTAATGAAAGTATGCCAGTAATGGAACCCTAAATTATCTTTTGGTCGTATATATATTCTAAAAAATTGCAGCCACTGAATTCTTTTCAATATTTAATGATAAGAAAGCTTCTTTACCTTTATACTCCAGAGTAATGAAATTTAAGTTCTAAAAATGGTAAATTAGTAATAAAAATAGAATAGAGCACATAGGCGGGGAATAAAACAAGCTAACAAACAAACAAAAAAGCTGAATCATATGTTGACAATTCAAACAAAAGAAACACATGTCATACATAAGTGACATGTTTGGGAAAAACCCCATTATTATTATTATTAATTTTCTCTATTGTGTTTTGAGTACGTATAACTTAGAATAATTTTTGGACATGTTATGGGAAGTTGCCAAATGTACTTGAAACTGTCAGTTTCATTTAATGGCACGGATAACGCCGAGTACTTGAAGTCCTTTCTAACCTTCACATCGCTTATTGATATTTCTTTTTTATTATCATCATCCCTAGTACACGTGGTACAGGCCATGATAAGCATGATGGGTATTTAGCGACTGCTTTTACTGCAAATAAAGTCTACACATGTGGAAAGTGCAGTTCGACTTTTTCACTTACAAGTGTGCCAGAGCACCGTTTGGATATTTGTATTCACAGTTAGGGTTGGACTTTTTAAGAACCGGGGGCCATTGAAACATTTTTTTTTTTTAATAGAAAAAAGTTCCCAATGCGGGATTCAATCCGCGTCGTGACTGTCAAAGATCGACGGTTCATACCATTCCTCCACCAATCCAAGTAGTAATATCTATATAAACGAAGTCTTTTTCAATTTCAAATTAATTTTAGCGATTTAATGTTTATCTATAAAATCGCTATTATTATAAAAGCTGAAATTTCATATTGAAAAAGGAGAAATGAAGAAATTTTGAATCTAAATTTTCTAACTAGCGCCTCTCTCCCTTTTTGATTATTTTTATTCCCGTAATGATATAGCTAAAAAAATTAACGCAAAATGAGTTTTAATAGTAATAAATAATAGCATAAAAGTTTGCTTGATATATTAAATACAATTTTAACATTGTACACTTTTTTTTTTTAATTCAAAGGAAATGAATAATATTTCCAGTTATTTATTTTTATGCACAAGAGATCGTGATGGGGAAAAAAAAAGATATAGAATGTTTTTTTTAGTTCTTTACTACATATAAAAGGAAGGGAGAAATATAAACAACTTAAAAGAAATATCTTAAGGAAATTCAAGAAAAAGGAAAGAGTAACAGCGGGCGTGTTGCATTCAAACAAACCCACCGCCCTCACACAGCCCACAAAGAAATATGACTGCAAGGAAAAGAAGCATAAGAAAAAAAAAAAAAAACATTCAGCAGAATCTTATTACGTTTTCCGGTCGCCGGCAATTTATGTTTTGAATAGGATTATCGTTAGCTGAGACTGCAAATGATCTCTTGCTGCTGCAGGAAACCCTTGATGGTATTCCATGCCATCACGCATAAGTACAAATAGTTTTGTTGACTAGTTGCATAGTTATGGGCGTTTTTAATTTACATATCTACGTGAAAATAATTCTTACGCTGTAGTGTTTCCGTAATATGTCATATAATTTAATCCTTTTTAAAAAATATTTTGAATGTGTCATTTTTATTATTGTAACAAGTGAAAAAAAAAAAAGGAATAGAATTTATTAATGAATCTATCTCGTTTTTTTTTCTCATATTAAAATGGAAAGGGTTATTTCTTCGGAGAGAAGAGATGTAAGAATGATAGAATGTGAAAAGAATGTAAGGCTTCGGTAAATATAAATGTTTTTTTTTTTTTTTAAATCTCGTAGTGCAATGCAACTAAATGGCAATATATGCAAATACACATATACAATTAATTTTTCAACGGGTTTCTTTTATTGAAAACTAGAAAAGTTTTTGAGCGTTAGAATGTAAAGGGTTGTTGTTGTTGTCGTGTCCAATGAAGAGTCTCAGATGCCTCCATGCATCTCTATCACAGCAGTCGCAATGTTCTTTATCTTGGGTATGTAAAATTGCTGTTCTGGGTCCATGTCAATTTTCTGCAAGGCTGCGGCCATTGCAGGGCATGAGAATATGTGGGTAAGTGTTAGTTCCACAACAGGACAATTTTTGCATGTCCTATAGGTTCTTGTGCCAACTGGATGTATTGTCATTCCTTTCTAGTATTTCATTCTGAGTCTTGTTATTGTTTTGTAATTATTCTCTCAAAGTTTATTTCGCATATTTTATCTTTCCTTATCTTTTGTTGAATTATCATGTGTTTTGCCAAAGCATCAGCATCAAATACTGACATTTGTTCTTTCCTTTGGCTCAAATTTCTGGCTTCCTTTGATAATTCATCCGCCATCTCATTACCTCCGTTCCCAACATAGGTAGGAATCCATTGTAGAATGCAGATCTTCCTCAATGGTTCCAGTTGGTTTAGTATCGAGTGTATTTTCTACGTGATTTTAGTATTGCCTTTCTGGATTGTTTCTAGTGCAAATCTAGAGTCACTGTAGATTGCGATTCCTTCTGCTTGATGCAGGGATGGTTGGTTAAGGCATACATCAAGGGCTCTCTCCAGATAGCTGTCAGTTCACAGGTGAAAGTAGTAGTCGCTAACTACCCCCCCTCCCTGTACTTAGAAAAAAAAAAGTTTGATTTCCTCGTTCTTGTCTTACAAAATCCTAAATCCACTAAAAAGTAAATAAATAAAGCTGTATATAGCTGAAATAGTTTCTTCATTCGTCGTTTTACAGGTGAAAATGTCGCAATTAACAGTGTTTTATAGGCTATTGATAAACTGGCTGCTGCAGCCTTAGAAGACTATAATTAAAAAGGCATATATTGGATCAAAATATCAATTATTGTATCAATATTTCAGTTGACTAAACGCCAACTTTTATCAAGGTGTTATAACATATTTAATGTGCGTCAACAACAAACTCAGCGCAACAGAATCACTGTCAACAGAATTAAGTTTCAAAATAGAAGACTATAAGAATTATATACTATAACTTTGCTCCCCCTTAGTTAAAATTAAAATATTTTCTTATTTTGATCCACAAATTGACGTATTTTGAATTTGTGGGTAAATATTTGCCTGCATATTTATATAGCTTCAATAGACTTTGGCATATTAAATGTTTAAAAAACGAGAAAATATACAAAGAACTATAGAATTTCATATGAATACATCTTTATATCGTTTTTACTTAGTTTGGAGAGTCCTTTTTTTTTTTTTTTGAGGGAAAACATGTATAAGGTTTGTGAGACTTTGGATAGGAGACATTGACCGATCGTCAGAAAAAAAAAAAAGAGAAAATATCGTTAAAGAGTAAAAAAAAAAATGTTGTACACCTAAATGATTCGCTATTTTGCTCAAATTTCCAAAAGAGTTTCACTTGGAAAAACAACATCCTAACGCTCCATTTTATATCGTCTCACTTGTAATCCCGATTCTACACGCTTTGAGCTCAATTACAAGTACTGGCTGAAATCTTAGAAGATTTAGAAGACAATAGTTATCTACAGCTCAACCTGCCGTGGTTTGTCTGCCAAGCCATCCCGGCAAGTAAAGAGGTCACCTTACGATATTTAGAAAACTCTACTAGCACTCCTAAATTATAATATTTCTAAATTTTGATAAAGAGAGAAGAGAAAAAGAGAGAAATATCTGTTTTTTTATTTTTTTTTATTTTTATAATACGAACTTTGTTTTCAATCAAAATAAGATGGAGAACATTGAAAGCTATCGACCCGTGTGTTTCATGGCGGGATTGGAGAGACTGGATTAAAGACGACGGAATGGAGGAAACAAAGAAGTAGCGAGCAGAGTTGACACGGGATGCAAATTGAATTGGCTGAGAGTAGGGGAAAGAGGATCCAGTGGGGCAGAAGGGGGTGGGTCGGTAGTTGACGAAGATTGGGTTTGGCACGACGACGTCCCCAGAGAACTAACGCCCGAGGTGACATGTAACGTGCTGCGACAGCTGACCCACCCACTTCCATTCCAACATCCTAACCTGGATCTTTTATTTCGCCTCGCCGAGGATAATGTCTCTAGGGCCGGCGACTCTTCCGCCGTCAAAATGAGAAATTTGTTTTGAATTCGTTGGGAGTCAATCTATTTTACTTCTTTAACATCCAAAAACAGGTATATTGCTTTGGCCCTTAAAGAGAAATAACTGTAATTGAAGATCATTGCCATCATCCTTGTCAAGGGGTGTGCTAATCGACCTAATCTTATGCTGAGTGCTAATCTGTTATGTGTTGGATCCTCTATCCAATCCATCCTTGTCTAGCCATAATTAAAAACAAAGTTTCGATTTGCGTCATACTATTTTATTTTTCAAAAAAGACAAAAATACGAACACTCTGAGAATATATTTAATCTACATTCTTGGCAATCTATTGAGACCCCAAATCTATTCTCGTCAAAATAATTTCTAACCATACTTATGTTAGATCCAAAGACGATTCCACCCTTTTCAGGGTATACCGATATGGGGATAACCGATATGAGTTAATTCGGAGGACCATTCCATCTTTGTAAAAAAATACTAACTGTTGAGTTAATTCTGAAGACCATTCTATCCTTGTCAAGGGGAGTACTGATATGTTGGTTCCGAGGTCTATTACATCGTTGTCAAGTGGAGTACTAACCGTGTATATAATCCGTCTAAAGATCATTCCATCCTTGTCAAGGGACTGATATCAAATATATATATATTTTTTAAAGAATGTTTGCCAATATACAATAGGAAATATGCCTTACATATGTATAACAAGAAATGTTCTCGTACCACAAGATGATTCTCAATTAATGATTCTTATATAAGAAAATTTAAAATAAAATTAACACTGCCGCAGCAAACAATAATATAAATTAAGAAAGAAATGTATTAGTTTGCGAGATTATGAGCAATGATGAGGATGCATTCAATAAATTTGATGGCGAAATGGATCGAGGTTTGACGTAGTGATAATGGAGCAGAAAGAGTCGATCCGGACTGTGCCGATCTATTTCCAGAACATTGCATGTCGTTTCCTGCCTAGGTCAAATCCTCTTATCGGAATTGCACAATACATTGCAGATAAATTTGGCGGTGGTGCGTTCGGCAGAGTTCCAGAGTTAGGATTCCATACGTCAATAGTGTTTCCTCTTTTCCCTTTATTGAAAAGTTTTCATACAAATTTGATAATAGCTTGTTAACTAATTTTTTTTTTATGAATATGCTTAACCCGAATTAGATGACTAAGATGCCAAAGGTAACGCTCAAGAAAGGGGTGATATTTTAAAATATTGCGTCATTTTGGAGTGAAATTCATTTCGGGATTAGGGGCTGGAATGACACGTCGTATCAAGAGAAAAAATGTTTCTAGTTGTCATAAGTAACAGCTTACAGATATCGGCAAATGTTGGAAAACTTGACTTTACGATTACAAGATATCTTGGCCACGAAATGAGATGTGTTCTCGTGGAAAAAAAAAAAGGTATTATAAAGTTTATCCCAGGTGAGTACGAACTTAGATCTCTGTCTCATAAAAGAAACCATTAGAACGCCTTATAAGAAAGAGATGGGGCAACTGTCTATAAAACCACACTATAAGAAGGAATGCTTTCTGCGTGTTCTTTTAGAAGTATGATGAATAGAGGAAGAAACGGAATGCAAACGATTGACACGTATACGAATGGTCGTTCTTAGTTCCAAGTACAACAACTAGTAACAAATCATAAGAATAGAAGGACTTTTGTCATTGCGCATTCGTCTGAATTTCAACAGAGCAAATTCAGAGCACAAAAGCCAGATAATGGCAAACTAAATTCATGACAACTCTTGTGATGTCGCCTCAAGTAATGGTTAGTATATAAGCTGGTTAGTATATTCCAGAATAATTGTTTCGACATCTTGCAGCGTGGTGTTTAACCAGGCGTGGTAGAACAGACGCCCAGATTTACGGTGTAGCAAAACGCAGGTCTAAGGCTCGTTAGCCACGATTTACAGCTGGCCAATCAGATAAAAGACTGCCAGACGAATTCCTCTAGGTCGGGCATGATCTCCAGAGGTCGTCTGTTACTTAATTGCTGTTTAATAGCTCTCCTGGAGTGGCTGTAAATTTGGAGTTATGATTGGACGACACGGATGAGAGAATAGCCGTGTTAGATTCTTTTTTTTCTATTTCATTAGGATTACACAACACACTACCCGTTAACAATATTATCGTTTGAAATAGATAAAAATGACCTATTAGGAATTTAAATAGATAAACGTAATTTTTAAACAGTTAGAGGGAATATTCTCTCTGTGTTTATTTTTACGTGATACAAAAATATCATTGTCATGTAGATTTTTTTAAGTGATAAAGCTAACGCCATCGTAGTAACGTTATTTCAAATTTGAGGATCTTTATTGAATTTAGAACTACTCACATATATATATTAATTTGGCACCGATTTTTACTGTAATGGCTGTAGGATCGTTTGGAGTAAATGTGTTATCGGCAAAAAATAAAGATATTCAGCCTATTTCGATATAAATCTGAAATTCACTTTTTTTTTTTTTGGCCCTCATAATATAAAAAAAAAATTAAAAGCTCAATTTATAAGTTAAAAATCCATTTAAACTTAAACGCTTCTGAACTAATAATGGATAAAGAGTGAAAATATATTTCAAAAATGTATTTCATATTTCATATAGTGCACAAAGTAGATGAATGATAGTAAAAATATGCCATAAATAAAAATATATATAATCTTTTATCACTTTTAGTTATTAAATTATTTTTTATGGTTTTATAAAAATATATAATTACAAGTAATATATATAAATATATATAATGAGACAAGAAAATGTTTTTAAAACAAAAAAATGCCTCTCTATATATTTATTTATATATAGACATTAAGAGGATGTATTTTATTTAAATTTATCGTCTTCTTTGAAAAGAATATATACCATTAAAAACTAATTACCCCGGAAAAAAAATAAATTTAAAAAAGAAAGGGGGGACCAAAAGATTATTGCAAATTCTCCCGCCAAAAGACACTTCTTTCCCAACTTTTCTCATTTCTTTTGGTTTAGAATATCCTTCATTATCTTAAGCATCATTAGAATTGAGCCAATTATATATCTTTTGGCGTTTATTTTCTTCTTGGTTGAGCGGATTAAATGAAATGCAAAAAAAAAAAAAAGATATTGGAAGGACATTAGGAGAATTGTGTCTCTTCTGCCCATTTTTTCCCATTTATTTTTCTCGGTTGCTTGGTTGGTTAAGCTAAATTAGGAAGTTTTTAATTTACATATTTGTGTTTGGAAGAATGACATTTTTATAAATATAGCGTAAAATTTATTTGTGTACATTAGTAAGAACAATTCAAGCATTTAATTACTAAACGATTATTTAAAGTTTTTTTCTTTTTACCATTTAAAGATATTGTTTCGTAAAGTTAGTGGTAAATTGAGTTTGAGTGAAAGAGATAGATTAATTTTAAATATATTTTTATTTTATATTATTTCTAAAAATAATTGTAATATGTTTATATTATATATTATTGTTTATTAAAATATATATGTGTGGCAAAATAAAATCACATTTTAAATAAAAATGTTATTTTGTAATTAGTAATTAATTAATCATATGTGATCAATTTGTAACAGGGCATTTCTGGCCATTATAAACAAATGTAGAAATATATAAAAAGAGTAAAAAAAATAAAAAGGTAAATAAATGTACTACATACCACTAACGTTATCTGTGTAACTGTAGGGGCAGAAACGGCCTGTTACAAAAAATAAAATTGTAAAACGCCTTTCAAGTGAGAATACATATAATAGAAATAAACAAAATATGTTCAAAAATGTTGTTTTTAAAAATGTTATGAATTGTGTATTTTTGGGGGATGTTTTAATCATTTTCTCGAGAACAGAAACATCCCTATACATAAAAATAACAAAAAACAATATATTCATTTTCTAAATATTTCTAAGTAAATTACACATATTCTGATATATATGAATTTGCTACTTCAAATAATTTTGGAGGAGGTGTTATATTTATTTTCACGAGAACAAAAATACCCCTATATAAAAATAACAAACAATATATTAATATTTTCTAGATGTTTCTAAGTAAATTGCACAACTTCTGATATGTGAATTTGCAACTTCAACTAATATAGACGGACTTTCTATGAAATTTCTAAAATATGGTATTGTAGCAATTCACTGGTTTGCGTAGAGAAGATAGATCTAGATATAATGCAGTGTTTTATTGTAATTTTAAAGAGAGTGTTCTTTCTATACCGCGAAATCAACATATATAGTCACGACCGTCTTTCCACCGTCATGTCATCAATTCCTCAATTCCTCATGTCACGGATGCGCGCGCATCATCATTAGTATAATATAAAAAGCCAACAATGAAGAATGAATGTAAGATAAAAAGCCAACAATGAAGAGTAAATATGATATAAAAAGCCAACAATGAAGAATGAATGTAAGATAAAAAGCCAACAATAAAGAGTAAATGTAATATAAAAAGCCAACAATGAAGAATAAATGTAAGATAAAAAGCCAACAATGAAGAGTAAATATAATATAAAAAGCCAACAATGAAGAATAAATGTAAGATAAAAAGCCAACAATGAAGAGTAAATATAATATAAAAAGCCAACAATGAAGAATGAATGTCAGATAAAAAGCCAACAATGAAGAGTAAATATGATATAAAAAGCCAACAATGAAGAATGAATGTAAGATAAAAAGCCAACAATGAAGAGTAAATGTAATATAAAAAGCCAACAATGAAGAATAAATGTAAGATAAAAAGCCAACAATGAAGAGTAAATATAATATAAAAAGCCAACAATGAAGAGTGAATGTAAGATAAAAAGCCAACAATGAAGAGTAAATGTAATATAAAAAGCCAATAATGAAGAATGAATGTAAGATAAAAAGCCAACAATGAGAGTGAATGTAATATAAAAAGCCAAAAATGAAGAATGAATGTAAGATATAAAGCCAACAATGAAGAGTGAATGTAAGATAAAAAGCCAACAATGAATAGTAAATGTAATATAAAAAGCCAAAAATGAAGAATGAATGTAAGATAAAAAGCCAACAATGAAGAGTAAATATAATATAAAAAGCCAACAATGAAGAGTGGTTCAGTGGTAGAATGCTCGCCTGCCACGCGGGCGGCCCGGGTTCGATTCCCGGCCGATGCATTTTTTTTTTTTTTTTTACAATTTTTAAAACTCATTTATATATTATATTATTAATATAGACAAGAATGACATCCACGGCGCCAATTTATAATTGTAACGAATAGTATTTTAATTAAAACATTTTAAAAACACACAGTTTGGAACGGGACGTTTCACAAGAGTGACATCCATGGAGCCAATTTATAATTGTAACGAATAGTATTTGAATTAAAACGTTTTTAAAATATATACGCACTCGGGTAAAACCCGGGCGTTGCCCGGGCCATTCGTCTAGTTTCTATATAAGAATGAAAACAAATATAAGATATATATTGTAATTTTCGGATATAATATGTGAAAAACTTTTGCCCTTTTATATAAAAAATAATAATAATAACAATGCATTTTCTCAACATTTTTTTTTTTCGCAACACAAGGTGTTGTAGCAGTTATGTCTAAAACTGCGAAATATACGCAGATCTGATTAACAAAATGTTTTTTTTTTTTTACACTCCATGAAAAGACACCTTTTCTGGAGGCCTGATTAATTTTACTCAACTCTATGTGTGTGTTACGTATTAACCTCTAACTGTGAATTATATATATAAATAGACATGGAGATATTTTATTGAGCAATGATTTGCATGAATCTACCAATATTTCACTGATCCCCATTTTGAAAGAATTCAATGACTATAAGATGGAATGTTCGTAAATAAGCCTGTTCTCAATTGTATCAATTTAACAAAAGATCAAACGGTATCCAGGTGTTGTTTCATAAACCACACAAATCAGTAATACAAACAAATACATTACTACAAATTATATGGCTAAAAATAATCAAAATATGTAGATAAATGCAGATATCCCTCTCATAAGCGACTAACTTCCTGAGATACCTTCTTTGTGAAATCAAAAATGGTTAAACCAGACGCGATAAGTTTAACTTCATTTAAATTCTATCTTCTACGTGATCTTTCATGGAAGATACTACTGTGTATCAAAATTTTCATTTGCCAAGAAAAAAAATGAATTATTCACTTTATAAACGTTTTAGCATATCGAGCTCTTTTTCGAATCTTTTTGGAAAGAGAACTCCCTCGTAAAAAAAAAAAAAAAAAAGATTTTTCAAAAGGAAGAAAGTAAGAAAAAACAAGGTTTCAACAAGCGAGTTATTAGCAGCAGGCGAAGAGTGAGGGCATCGACTGTTGTCAACCGATGGCAAGGCGACATGTGTCGTGCCGTGCTAAATCCGTCTGCCTCTCCCCCATTTGGCCAACGCTAAAGATATTTGTAGCAATGATTTCTTTAGATTCCTACAAACCTAATCGAACCTGAGGTGAATCAATATTTCAATAATAGGATTGATATTTTTAAAATTCGTCTATTCCAGGGGTCGGAAAACTTTTGAGTAGGAAGAGTCAAAAATTACAATTTACAAAATTTCTCAGTTTTTAAAGAGCCACACAATTTTTTCTTGCCAACAGTAAATAGTACTCGTATAAATAATATTTGCGCATGGAACTATATAAAAAGCCGCAGCTTCACATCTAAAGAGCCGCATGCAGCTCGCGAGCCGCAGTTTGCCGACCCCTAGCCTATTCTATGCCTTTTTCCTGTGTATTCCCTAAATCTATAAGAATACAAAATTTGAATTCATAACTATAGCTATAATCACCCAAACGATGGTTTGGTGGTTACCAAAGGACCGCATTAAAACAATTATTCGATACTAACTTTCAAACTCTAGGTCGTCCTTCTAGAAGAATACCTGCAGTGTATCTACACACTCCTGTAGAAATGAACGACTAAGTTTTAAATCCTAGTACCGATATGCTTTGTTATATATATTTAAAATAAACTCTTTGCCCTATTATTTTTGCGATAGTTGATTGATTAACAATAAAGAGACCATGATGGTCAAGAACAATCATTACATCGAATCAGCCTATTTTTTTTTTTTATTATTATTATCCCTAGTACACGTGGTACAGGCCATGATAATCATGGTGGATAGTTAACGACTGCTTTTACTGTAAGTGCACCAAATGTATGCCTATTCTACACCAAATATTCATTGTTTAAATACTAGATTATTACATTAACAAAGGAATGCCTTCCAATGCCATCTGGAAACGAAGAGATGAAGAGCGCTAGGCATTGAAGGAAAATCTTCCATGCAGGAAAGCGACAGTGGGAAAAAACAAGAAAAACCTGACGCGTTGACTTAGATCATCATTCATTAATTATCAGAATACCAACCGAAATCGTCAATTGGAGAGAAAAAAAAAAGTCATTAGTCAATTTAATTTAATCGCAAAAGTGAAAAAAAAAAAATTAAGATAAAAACGGACCACAGAGTCATCCGCGTCTTTCTATTATTAACATCATCATCATGACCATTTTAAAAATGGCGTCGGTGGCCGTTTCAATTAAGCTGTCACTCCAGGCTAGCAATTAGCAGATACTGTCGGTGGTACAAGGGGTTATTACTGGATCAACGTTCTTCTTCTTTTTTTTTTGTGTGTGTTGGACTAACGTGATGATATTGATTTAATGTTTTTAGGTGTACTGAGGCTGGCATAGGGTACTTCCTCCTGCTCAGCTTCCATAACATAAAGTTCCTAACCTATTTCTGCCAGCGACACTACAGTTCCATACTGTACCAGGCGTGTCAATTTGAAAACGTTTCTACGGAATGATTGCAACTTTCCCGCATTATAGGCAGATATAGAGTTTGATCTGATTTAGGAATTTATCAAATGATATAAAATTGCAAAATAATAGTATTCATAATATTTAACTATTGCTTGCTATACGTTTCTTTATTTTATACCTTTAAACTGACAAGCACCCGGACCATATATACAGTTGCCCGGCCATCCTTGCAGCCGTCTATATGGCAGACATCAATCTAGAAGAGGACATCCATACGAACAAGGCACCTCAGTTGGTCGTTGGTCGGTATTGTGATCAGAGTGCACGGACCGATCTGATCTGCTCCATAGACAAGACACCACCACTGACAAGCCGAGCTTTTCAACGGGTCAATCTTTTGATGTGAGATTTAGTTAGACAGGTCAAATATGTCTTATTGTCATTTTAAATGTCATAACTATTTGGCGACCTATCGAGAATGAGAAGTACAATAAGAAACATTGTGATAGAGAGTCCTTCTAGCATGTCTCTTTCTATAGTCTAATTATTACTTGGAGGAGTTCGATAACTATTCAATGTAGCAAGGTCAATTGTGTTTTGACGCGTGATAGTTTGCAAATAGGAAAGTTTAATTATAATTAAATTAAACTTTCCTATTTGCAAACTATCATATATCATAAATTATGATTTTTTTTTTCATATTATAATTTCTAGAACAAACACTACTCTGTAAAGTCGACTGCCAGATATCGCGGCATTCCCTGTATAATCCCATTGTTGTTGTATACCCTTGGCCGGCTCAATCTTTTGTAGATGTGTAAATATGTCGTTTTTTTTTTCTTCAATCTTCACGCCTTAGGTAAGGTATTATTTCAACTTCAACTATGTTATCATATCAATTAAAGTAAATTGTGATTTAAAACTGTTTTTATTATTACCACAACTTTATAGAGAGAAATGCCATTATCATAATACTAATGTATTCCGAACAAGCTAATAATTTCTTATACTCTATATTAAATTTTATAGCAGAAGCCGACAAATTTATTATCATAACACACATATACACGCATTGTAAGAAAAGGGGTAATAATAAAGATCGTATTAACAATCAGGATTTTTACAAACTTGCGATGCGAAAAGAGTACGCATATGGGTACAAGATGGTATAACTAAGAATTTCTGCAAATAACTTTTACCTCGCGATAGTATTTTAGATTAATTTTTAGACAATTTAAAAATAACTATAAAATGGGGTATATTACGTAATTTTATTCGACGATAGTTGAACAAGGGGTAGGTTCACAATCGCCCCAGCAAAGAATGTTTGGCGAAACAACTACTGGTAGTCGACAACGAAGTGTAAGACAAGAATGACAATTGCGAAACATATTAAGCGGTATACCTACTTTCATTCGACCATGAGAAATAAGATTTGAATGGCCCCAGCGAAATAAATTTGGCGGTACAACTACTTCCATTCAACCACAATAAATAAGATCCGAATGGCCCCAGCGAAACAAGTTCGGCGGTACAACTACTTCCATTCGACCATGAGAAAAAAAATTCGAATGGTCCCAGCGAAACAAGTTTGGCGGTACAACTACTTCCATTCGACCATGAGAAGTAAAATCCGAATGGCCTCAGCAAAACAAGTTCGGTGGTACAACTACCTCCATTCGACCATGAGAAAAAAGATTCGAATGGCCCCAGCGAAACAAGTTTGGCGGTACAACTACTTCCATTCGACCATGAGAAATAAGATCCGAATGGCCCCAGCGAAACAAGTTCGGCGGTACAACTACTTCCATTCGACCATGAGAAGTAAAATCCGAATGGCCTCAGCAAAACAAGTTCGGCGGTACAACTACTTCCATTCGACCATGAGAAATAAGATCCGAATGGCCCCAGCGAAACAAGTTCGGCGGTACAACTACTTCCATTCGACCATGAGAAATAAGATCCGAATGGCCCCAGCGAAACAAGTTCGGCGGTACAACTACTTCCATTCGACCATGAGAAATCAGATCCGAATGTCCCCAGGGAAACAAGTTCGGCGGTACAACTACCACTAATCAACAAGAACTGATACGTTAATGAGAAGAGTAAAACACATTCAGCGGTTTAACAACTACTAGTCAAAAAATAGAGAAAAGATACCGGTGAAGCTTTCGTCTATAAGCGGCAGCAGTGAGAGATCTAATAGCTTAAGAAAAGTTTATAGTGCTGGCCTTATAATCTTTTATTGAAAACCTAATGGCGCGACGAAGCCAAAGAATAAGAATGGCTTTGCCATATAGGGCAACGGACTAAGTAGAAAGAAAAGCAGAAGAAGAGAGAGCCTGGTCAGACCTTACCTGGAGTCGGATACAAAAAGCGCCTGCTCGGCCGCCAGCCTGCCCGAGTGGCGCACGGCGGAATACGTTTTAAACCATCTCGCGATCCCACAACCTCATCAATCTTTTTAAAAGACGCTTCTTCTTCTTCCTAGCCCTCAAAAAAATCGAAAGCAAGAAACCAAGGGGAGGTTTTGTAGGTCTGGTGGGAGGGAAGAGAGCAACCGTTAAAAAAAAGTGATGGGGAGGGGGTTGTCTTAAAAGGAGTATTACTGGGGTAGCGGCGTAGTTCCCAAGTTGGCCGGTGCCGGCGCGGCTATCGCTGGGCTGGGCTGAAGGCGGAGCTAAAGTGGGCGGGGCTTACCGGTCAGCGTGGATCGTGATTGGCAGGACGTTTCCCGCATATTAATTAGGTCGCTCACGGCGCAATTGGCCCAGACTGGTTTGAGTGATGGGTCGGGGGGCCAGCGTGAGTGGGAAACCACTCCTTTCACTTTTAGGGCATTGTCTCCGAGAAAACCTCATTGACCGCCGTAATTCAATAAAGGACACGAGCAAAATGACCTCTTCGTTTTAAAAGCAATGCGACGGATCCTGAAAGGCAGATCCTGTTGTGAAAAGTGTCAACATTTTAAGACTTTTTTGTGACCTCTAAAATGTAACGTATGGAGCAGATAACCTCGTCCTGGAGATGGGCCAATGGATGCGCCAGCATGTGACCTCCTGGGCAATCCATCGTTTGAACTACAAGTGCTAACATTTTCCGACGTTCGACAACACGGTTATGTGTTGATTGAATTGTTTGAACTTAGAAATAGTGTGGGTTCTCCTTTTATAACGTGATTCTGCTTGCTTTATTTAAATGTTATTTGTGTATTCAGCACACAACAAGGTCTATATGATACCGCAAAACCTCCCATGGACAACCTATCGAAGAGCGGTCATTTTTGTAAAATCAAAAATGTTTTAATGACCTTCAGAAGGACAATCTTCAATGTTTGTCGGAAAGTCTCTCAAGGAAGGTGATAATATAGATTTCCTGTTAAAATTGACCGTCTCTCTAAACTAGCAGACTCAAGTCAGTGACAAAGCCACTACTTTGGCAAATTCGAACTCCCACCAGGGATGGTTATTTTATGAAATTCACCTCAGAATTATTCTTCACATTCTTCATAATTTTCCAAAGAGAAGCTTAGCTGGCAAATAGTCTTTGTTGACAGGAGAAGTGTCCTTTCTTTTAACAGATCCATTTGCTTCCGGCAAAAATTCTAAGGTATGAACTCTTAAAAGAGACATGCCTTGTCTATCTAAAAACGGGAGGACAAGAAATTTGTTCAGAGGCACTGAGAATACCCGGTGTCAAGGGCACTCCAAAACGTCAAATACTTACTGAGCAAGTACTTCAAGTGAATGTTGTTACGTACTTAGAGTCGCGAGATGACGTCGACCACCGCACCCACACCGAAGGTTACGTAACCGCATGTATAAAGATGGAGATGACGCAAGAAGCCATTGTTTGACAAATGACGACACGTGTCCTGGCTTGGCTGACATGTTGTTTAGACGCCACGTCAGGCGGGGGGATCATGCAACTTTTATAGTGGTTTTCTCTGTGTATTGAGGAAAACGTTACTTTTAGCCGTTATAGAAAATAGGGAATTATCCTATTGTTTGAGAATGGCTAGTTGGCTATCAGAATCTGTCCGTCACAAATATATAAATATTAATATTAATTAATTATTGTGGAGTATTGTAAAATATAGAAGACAGACGAGTGATTTGTACCATTGGTGGAGGGATTTGGAACAATCATCAATGGGTCGGAACACCGGGGTAGTTTCGTCAAAAATAAGCATAAAGGAAGAGACTTAGAACAACCATTACCACGGAACACCACCAGTGAAGAGACTTGGAACAACCATCACTACGGAACACCACCAGTGAAGAGACTTGGAACAACCATTTGCTTCCGGCAAAATTTCTAAGGTATGAACTCTTAAAAGAGACATGCCTTATCTATCTAAAAACGGGAGGACAAGAAATTTGTTCAGAGGCACTGAGACTTGGAACAACCATAACTATGGAACACCACCAGTGAAGAGACTTGGAACAACCATCACTACGGAACACCACCAGTGAAGAGACTTGGAACAACCATCACTACGGAACACCACCAGTGAAGAGACTTGGAACAACCATCACTACGGAACACCACCAGTGAAGACTCGGAACAACCAGTGAAGAGACTCGGAACAGCCATCACCATTGAACACCACCAGTGAAGAGACTTGGAACAACCATCACTACGGAACACCACCAGGGAAAAGACTTGGAACAACCACCAATGAAGAGAGACTCGGAACAACCACCAGCGAAGAGACTCACTCACCACGGAACACCGAAGCCAATCGAAGCGGTGAGGGAGGAAGAACGCACCAAGAGATGTGAACCATAAAAAGCCATTCCGCACTGGTTCCGGATCGGGGAGCAGGCCGGCTTAGACGGGGCTGGCTATCAATCATTCTACCTTACGGATAGCATGGCGTAACCATGGCAACCATCATCATCTCGGCAGCCGCGCCAAACAAATACCGCCTCCTTAAATTTGTACGGAAATCTACGACATGGTCGTCTGCTCTCTCTCTCTCGCCTTTCTGCCGCAGCACTACGTGGAGTCTCTCTAGGAATTTATTAACCATCTTTTTATATATCGCATAAAAATGCAAAGAGTAAATAAAAATATTATATATATATATATTATATTATTGCTATATGTGATCTCTCTCTACGACATTGATAGCACAAATAATGCCATTTAAAGAAAAACAAAGTTAAATAAAGTTTTGGAAAATAGGTTAACCAAAAAATTCTAACAAACGCTTCAAATGACTTGATTGAATAATGGGTAAAATAGTTTAATTTGTTATTTTTTGTGACTGTAATTTTTTTTTTTTTTTTTTTAGAAATTAATGTATTCTGTTCTCCCAAGAGAACAACAGCTTTTGATTTCCAGACTTAAGTCTGGTCATCTACGGACAAAGACTTTCCAGAATGGTTGTAAAGTTTTCCAACTATGTACTAAGTGCAATTCTCAACTTGAAACCCCAAAACACATTATTGACTGTATTGACTCATCCATTGATGAGCTTTACTCATCCCCATCAGACACCATCAAAAGTCTCAAGCTTTTTACAAGCTTGATACCCTAATATGATTGAGTGGAGATAAGAAAGAAGAAGAAAGAGATTTTTATCTCAATATATATTTTGTTATGTAAACACGGTTTGAAAGTTTTAAGTTTATATAAGTTTATATTCGTATAAAAATACAGTCGGTTCTCCATTCAAGTCCGAGCGAGACTCAGGAAAAGGAATTTTAAGTCTCCAATCTAATATTCGCCATCGCTATCAGATGCTATCGTGGAATAGAAGATCAGCTACCGCCATGTTCAAAGATCTCTTGCCAGGCTCTTAGTTAACGAAATGATATCTCCATATATCCTATAAACGACTATAATATACACCTTAATATTTTTTAGATGTATAACGGCTTTTTTTTTTCAAGTTCTGATTGATTGTTCGCTGTCACGTGACCTTAATCAGCCAATCAACGTTGAATTGATTAGCCAATCAGCGTGCATTGTTTCTTACAACCTGCATTGTTGCATTGAATAACATGAAATTTTATATATAAACTATCATGTAAAAGTATCGCAGAGGTAATCTACAATACACGGTAAAATATTTGAAAATAAGCGAAAAATAATGTTTCTTTCGAACATAACATGTCCTAACCACTGCGATTTTCAAATAAAAAGAAACATATTGTAGCGAATTATTTATTATTTTACCACACAAGCATTTATTATTTTACACTTGTATTAACAGAGTATAATTTTTTATGTTTATATTTTACTACTCTGTAAACTTCCCTAATTGCTTATCTTTTGTTTATCATTCATAGTTTGTATTTGCCCAAAATAAATTGCTGTGTCATCCCGAAGTTTGTCTTTCCTAATTTTCCACGTGGCAATATTATCAAATATATGTTCTTAAAATTAAAGATACCTTAAAAAGATTTACTGACCGAAGTATATTTAATTTTAAGAACTATGAATGCCGGCGCCATGCAGCCTCTATCTTTACGATTATCAAATATATGGTTTGATTAGCCAGTAAGAGAACATAACACGTCCGAAAACTATCGCTTTTATTCACAAATAAAAATAAACATATTACAATTATTTTATCCTTTATTTTTCAAAACTTCAACAATTTAAAAACCAATTAAATATATATAGAGAAAGACATGATGGAGATTAGTAAAGTAGAAGGAGGATTCAGGACATGGATAGAACGATGTTCCCAGATGTGTAAAGAAGCGAGAGCAGAATCTGGCCACGGAAATAGCAGACGACCTGGTATTTATAGATGCCTTCAAAGAGAGGAAGGATGCTGTGGAGCTAGCTAGCTACTTTATGGATCTCTTCTTAATCGTTTCTTGATTTAGTGCCGCGGTATTCTTATCCCTTTACATCCTCCATTGTCTACCACAGTTATGCACTACTAGATAATTGATCACCTATACACACTGTGATTTAATCAGATTCCAAAAGGCCGGTGATTTTGTCAACGAAATGTGTTGCCATAATATAAACATTTTGGTGTGAGAAACATAATTTAATATAGTAAAGGTTAATAGTTTTAATAATGAGAATTTGAAACTATTTTAGAGACGCGTATGATTCTTTTAAAAATTAAGCAATTATCTATTGCCCTTATTGCGATGAAAAATTAATGGGAGGGCCTGGCTCATCAGTGGTGAACCCTCCCAGCGGTTTTGCAGGTTTAATCTACTATACCTCTGTAATATTGCATTTTTCGGTTTTTCTTTTAAAATGGTATTTTAAATGAAATATGGACATAATGCGGGAGATTTGCAATTATTAAGGAAAATACTCTATCGACTATATGCGATTTTGTATACAATGTTTTGTTGTGGCCTGCAAAAATCCATTAAACTTTTACGTATATTACTGTGGTGAAAATAAGGTTGGAAACCAAACACAACACAACACACACACAACAACTACTTTAGACAAGGAATTCTGAAGTAGCTTGATATCTCAGCCAAGGAGACCAGAAGTACCTCGGCATCTCACCCAAGGAAACCAGAAGTATCTCGACATCTCACCCAAGGAAACCAGAAATATCTCGACATCTCAGCCAAGGAAACAAGAAGTACCTCGGCATCTCAGCCAAGGAAACCAGAAGTAGCTCGACATATCACCAAGGAAACAAGAAGTACCTCGTCATCTCAGCCAAGGAAACCAGAAGTAGCTCGAAAACTCAGCCAAAGAAACCAGAAGTAGCTCAACAGAAAGGAATGTGAGAAATGCGCGGGGAGTCAAGTGGCCACGTGAACAGATGTGTGTTGTAAAAAAAGAGGAAAATCTCACTTGAGAGTGAGAGCCAAGTGCAACCTCCAGGCACAGGTTAATCCGAGGATCAAGGCAGCTGATGTCTGCCCTGGCTGAAGGGAGGCATAATGGTCTCTAAGTTATCCAATAGATGCAAATAGGCGGGTGACGTAGTCGCTCTCACTCGTAACCTCTCCCCCTGAGCTTTTTTTTTTTTAATTGGAGGAAAAAGGGGTGGGGGGAAGTCCCTCTTTGGCCCCATTTCCACCCCCAAACGTAGAAAACCACCCTACTGAACCCCCCAGCCTTTTGAGGGGCGGTTGAATGAGCTGGAAATGAGCAAGGCTTTGAGAACGTTTACCAGGTTTTTTTTCGGCCGGGGTCGTCTAAAACTCTAAAGGATAAAGGTACATTATCCTATACAATATCGCTATTTGCACGAGGTGTTGTGTATTCTGTCATATATTTCAATTGAAAGTTGGCCGATCGATTGAAGAGTTTGCCCTCGCTTTTTTTTTTTTTTAAATGACGATAAGAAAGAGACGTTTAATTTCAAGTTAAGACATTAAATGAAGATTTCTTCAGGAATTCTCATTAAGCTAGGAATAGGTCAACATTTCTTTCCATTCTTCTCCAAATCTACCTTTCAAAGGCTTCCCTTCCAATTTTCTTTCTAAGAGCAGAACGACATGAAGGAAAGAGGAGAAACTTACTTAAAATCGATCAACTTATTGGATAGGAGAATTTTGCCAAGTGAAAATTTATCTTTAAAATGAAAAGTTATTTATTTTTTTTCTGTCAAAAATGACGCAAAAACTATACAATCTAATGTGTCGTTTTTTGTCGGAAGGCAAAGCATACACAGATTATAAGACTTCAGAGTTCAGGAATGATTTTTTTTTTTTACAGGCAAAATCTGTTCATTCTTCAATTTATTTTAATATTTTCATTTCTATTTGTTATCTGTCAAAAAAAATTTTCGGATGAGACTAACCTACCAAAAAAGGCATTGGGCGAAAGTAGTTATGTTGCTACTAGAAAAGTTAAAGAGTTGATGAATGGCAATGATCTTGGGACATAACTTTTGATGAGTGAGTTAACGTGAATAAATTCCCAATGGCCAATACATATTATTTCAAAAACGCTAAAGTTCCTAAATAGACCTCCTTGATAACTATTTTAAACTTGTCTTATTCCAATGATATAAAAGATTGATACAAATCCTCAAAAATTGCGAAGAAACTATATATAAACTCCTTAACAACCCCATTGTAAATTTATCTGAAAATGTTGTATATAAAATTTGATACAGAGATCGTCAAAAATCGCGGTAATTGCTAAATAAACTATTAACAGTCATTATAAACTGGTCTCATCTCGCGATAATATATATTCAATGATTCAGATGTTTTTGGAGTTAATATTGATGCCTCGGTACTTCATCTACTCTACGTGTTCCCATTCCTTTCCGTCTCATCCCTACAAATAAAGATACTTTTTTTTTACTACTATATTATGCTATTTTTGTTTTTCGGTCACATTTTTTGAGTATTTTGGCCTGTATTTCTAGTTATACCTCTATATAGGGCGATTCTTTCAATGTTTACCTCGCATCTAGTTAACTTTGCCAAAAATAATTTCTAGAGAGAGCGATGAAAAACAAACGGGCTAGAAAATTAGAGAAATTTGACATCGAAAGCGAACCAACAAAAAATGGAGTGAGACAAAGAAAGAGGTGAGGGGGGGGGGGGAGGATCTAGGATTAATCACAGCTGTCTTTCCAATTAGGGCAGCAGACAATTAGAGGGATTTGTCATTAACACAGTGGCAGCAGCTTAATGATAATGCAAACTAATTAGCACAAAAGATATTAATTGATAGAAAGCCACAGTGGCAACAAAGGTCCCTCGAAATATGACGTCTAGCCTCGCTCGACCTAACACCTTCGCCCAAATTCAGACTATTTTCAAATATCATTATTGTTTGTGAACTCTTTTATCGAAATAGAATTGTTTAATTGAAGTTCTTTTACTGGTAGAAGCTTTGGCATGCTGTATTATTCATCCTTTATTTGTGGATTCGGTATGCCACATTAACGGCAATTAATCGCTTTATAAGATAGCTAGCAAATCCTATGGTTTTTAAACCGACTAAAAATCAATAAAAATATTAAGGCCTTCGTATATGTGTTGGAAAAACTGGAGGATAGCCGAGTCAAAAGGCAAAACTTATTTTTAAAATCTCTATATTTAGCGCTTATGTACCTATTATAAAGAATAAAGATACACTCATAGACAAAACTTAAGGAAGTTTCATATTTTGCTGTCGCCGGTCGTCTATTTTTTTTTTAAGGAAACAGAGGCAATTTTGTTCACAATTGGTCACTGTGTATCAGGAGTTATTGTCTGAATCCCGAAAAACATGCTAAAAGGTACAAATTCCTCAAGTTTTGTCTATGAGTGTATTTAAATACGTATATTAAGAAAACGGCTAAGGTTCGAGAGAATGTTTGCTACCTTGTTTGAATGCAATAACAAAAATGGAATAGAATGGCGCATGCGCCGTTCTGATTTGGTGACACTAATGACGCTAGATGGTGTTGAGAAACTAGAGATATGCAAGGAGAGATTATGAACGCCATATATACCAACATATATGATGAATTCAAAGTATAGTGATGTGTGAACATGTGCATGTAAGAAGGAATAGAGAAAAACAAAGTAGATGGGCACTGAGATCAACTTACCGTTATCCTGCCAACCGTACAGCGTAGGTATGGACAGCTTGGACTCGGAGCCTGCACACATAGCTTCATGTCAGATGACT
The DNA here is from genome assembly GCA_030710605.1 of Cordylochernes scorpioides. NCBI lineage: Eukaryota > Metazoa > Arthropoda > Arachnida > Pseudoscorpiones > Chernetidae > Cordylochernes > Cordylochernes scorpioides. Next base: position 20,841,037 of record CP092884.1, on the reverse strand, counting down.
TTAAGAACACCAGAGATACAGAAGATGAGAAACATTAGTCATCTCTGATAGGCTAAAATGTAGACAAAATGAACCGAAATTCGAAGCATACGTTGAAGCAGTTAAAATTCTTCTTCAATGGCCTTCGAATCTTGCAAAAGTCCACCCTCATTGGTGCAAGTAACCATACAAGGTTTTGACAACTTGTAAGTGTGCACTCAAACATATTAGATATGATACGTACTTAATGTATAAGACTATATGGCTTAATAAAGGTTTGTGTGTGTGATATGATATGTGGTGTACTATCATAAGCAGTCTACTACTCACCATCATTATCATGACCTGTATTTGTGACAAGGGACAACAACAACAACAAAATATTTTATTTATAAACAAGAAAATGATTTTGTTTGTATATCCGATCTCTACGGAACCTATTAACAAAAAGATAATTCTTATATTCCAATAAAATGTTATTTCTACGTCAATTTATTTTAAATGATTGCAAATGTGAAAATCGATTCATTATTTATTAACAGAATAACTCTCTGATATAACATATATCATTGTCATCTCATTCAATTATTCTATATCATTATCTTTTTCTTCGAGAGGTCGGTGGAGGAGTCGTTTAAACTGTCAATTTTTGACAGCCATGACCCGGGATCGAATCGCGCATTGGGCACTTTTTCCAAAGTTATTCTTTGCTTAAAATTTAAAATAAACGTTCAAATTAGTGATACCATATAGTGAACCACGGCTATAGTGAACCAAAAGTTTAGTTTCATTAAAGTTCGCACAGTGAGGTTTAACTGAATTTAGTATAAGATGGTCTTAGTAGCTATATGGAATGGCTACTTAACAGTCTGTAAGTATTTAAAGCGGATTTTATAAAAGGCAACCTTTTTAGATATTTTCTTGAATTTTCGTTTCAATGGGTGCTTAGTATTTAATTGTTTTTAAAATTCTACATTAGCAGGTTATCCACTATAAACACCATGTAAACAACAGAAAATCTTTCAATATTATTATGGGAAGTGAAGAAGAGGGATGGTAAGTGGAGTCCCATTCAGTCCAATTGGCAGAGGCAATGATGAAAGAAGCGATTCCGGGATCTATACAGAATATCAGGAGGAAGAAAGAACAAGGCCATCTGGAGGGAGAAGGCCCGATGGCGATCAAGAGAAGATCTCCCAGGATGAGGCCGACCACGTCGGAACTTCAGCTCTCACCTATGATCCTGAATCGTCACTCGGTCAGCGAGCCAAGCGAAGTGCCGAAGAAGCTTTCCGAACTTGAATGTCAAGTAAATTTTGCCCAGAAGGCGATCTCAGACATTACACCAAGGCATATAGCCGTATGTGAAACGACCCTAAAGAAAGATTATGAGGATTCTTGCAGTGATAAATTTGAATCGTGAGTATTATAAACTCTATTTGATAATAATTAACACTTGAAATTGAATTAGTTAACGTAAACATATTGAAGAAAATGGAAATCAAAACTGGGAAACTATAGTGGTTAAGAAATTTACAAGAAAAACTGGAGTTTTTTGTAAAATATGTAACATGTCTGGAGTATATAAACTAAGTATGCTCTTGGTTACCCAAGGACTATTTAAAAATAATAATTTTTACCTATTATTCTAAGTAATGCTATCATTTTTCTAAAATGATATATTTTTAAAGAAAAGTCCGAAAAGATCAGACCCATAGCATTTTTTAAAAACCGTTACAAAACCATAATCTAATCGAGGACACAAATTTCTGTGAGCGCCAATTCATTTATTACAAACAACAGCTGAGATTTGGAAAACCTCTTTCCTGGAATCTTTCTTAGCTTTAGAGTAAGGAGAAGTTTCCCAAAGTTCAGCTGTTGTTTATGATAAAAGGATTTGCGATCACAGATATGTGTCCTCAATTAAAGTGTTTTATTATAAAACTATAATACAAATAAAATCTATCTACTACTTATTTAGATTGGTTAATATGGAGCTGTGGTGTAGATTAGACCGGCTGTCCCCATTGCCTGAAAGAAACCCGACTGAGGTGAAGGACAGCTGTAGTAATGTCGCGTCGAACGTGTCCTGGGGAAGCGAGGACGGGCTCTGGCTGGAGCCCCTGGCGTTGGAACGTCCGAGCATTTCGTAAGTACTGTGGGGGAGGTTCGGGGGACAGCGGGTGACCTGTATGTCCAGGGGAGACCTCGGTCCTGATGTCCCTCTGCATGAGTCCTGCCCCTCGCAGCCCCCCTCCAGCCCTTGGTACAGGTCCTCTTCCATCCCCGATGTCAGAGATTCAATCAGTGAATGCCTAGAAAGCCTCTACGCTAGCTTCAAAAAACTTATCCCGACCAACTTCTTCGGCAAACATAAGAAGAAGAGAAAGAACGTATACAGAGTGGTCTACGCCAACAATATTGTCACCTTTCAGACAGTGACTCAAGTATAAGGATACACTGATGGTCAACTTGCTGGTCGGTCGGTCATTTCTTCGGCCTGAAGAGAACAATTTGAAATCATAGAGAACGTTGATGGTCATTTAACGTTCACTACATCTTGCTGTAATTGATAATCTGGGCCAAATGTTATAAAAAAAAAAATTAAAATCACTATTAGAAATATACTCGCGTATATTGTTTTTAAAACTAAACTGTTACGAAACAGCATATTTCAAGTGTAAATTTTAGATGTGGAAGGCATGGCGACCAAATTCGGCATTATATTCAGGCGTACTAAAGTTTCCAGAACAATTTTCAACCCAAAGAATCCACAAGAGTATATAGCAACCTGTTTATTCTACATGAAAGAAACGTGTTGCAATACAGTTGTGTGGAATCCTTTGATTGAAAATTGGCACATGTAATCCATTGGATAGAGTAATTCAGCTTTCTTGAAAGAGTTGCGCCACGCCACCCAGGCCGATGATCGCGCTAATTGCATGTTTAAGGACTGGGGCCGGGGAGGCGAGAAGCAGATAGCGAGGCAGACAAAGAGCAGCACTGTGCGCTCTGTCACGCTCGAGCCCCATCTGATACCACGTGCACAGGTCTAATTGGCCAGAGATAGGCCATCTCACGAGGCGGTGGCTCGTTAAGAGCTCTATTTCTGTCGGGGAGAAGAGAAGAGGCCTTTATCTCATAATGGAAGGAAACAGAAGAAAAAGATCGAAGAATGAAACGGGGAGATTATCATTCTTGGTCTTTATCACTCCCCACGAAGAAGAAGAAGGAGTTAATTGAAAAGTGGTTTACAATTTCCATCACGGATTATAACTATTTAATTTTGGGGTTGAGAAAGGGAAGACAAAGGAAGTCGATGCAGGTGTGTTTCTTACGTCGGAGGATCTGATAAGGAAGGGGCCTCAAGGTATCGAAGGGGGATGTGCAATTAGCGCAAAGGGGCCCCTGGCACTTTCATTATCCCTCTATGGGATTAGGTCCCTGGGGAGTTAATCTTGGGCGACAGACAGGGCTCTAATTAATGCCCGCCCGGACACTTGTCAAGCTAAGCCTGTCACAGCTAATAGCTGTTGTTAACTGACCCCGCATTGCAGCCCTGCAGAACGATTACGCACTTAATTCCGGCCATCTTCTGTCCGTGGTGGTGTCATTAGATCCTCAAATGACCAAAGATGACCCTTCTCCCGATAATATAGAGCTGTAGAAGGATGGTCGGGGAAATATGGCTTGGTGGGGTTAAAGGAAATGTGACCAAAATAATTGGTGAAAACGCCATCGTAACTACGCGAGATTAATTTGATGCAAGTTACAAGGTTATTATTATAAAATGTTATTATTAAAAACATCACTATTTCCCGCTTCAAATTAAAGATACTTCGGCCAGTCAGCCTCTATCTTCACGATCACTATATACGTTTTTAATAGAGTAAACATTCGTTTTAACGCTATCTTGACAGAAAATTACACTCACTATAAGAGGAAAATATTGTTGGATACGGGAAATAGTAAAATACTATTTAGGATTAGGATCAAATAACGCAATAAGCAAGATAAAGTTATGACGAAGTGTTACTGCATATAAGATGCCCAGAACTCCACAATTTTGCGTGTCATTCTTTTCCAGGGGCAATGCTAATATTCTCTGTATCGTTCCAATTTTAATTGTCCGGCCGAAGAAGCATCAGATGCCCAGAAGCGTTGATCCACATAGTTGGCAAAGAGAGACAATCAAAATTGTCCTGGAGAAATGACTTCTATCAGGATCTGTTTATTGAATGCGCGATCTTATAGCCAGATATACTGCCATGATGATGTCATTGAGTAATTCTCAAGACAATTGGTAATGGCTATAGAGAATGACTGCAATTAGAGTTGGCATCCAAATAAATGTGCCATAGACTGGTCCACACACAATTGGTAATGTGGAATCTAGTCCTTAGTCAAAATGTTAGGATGACTGGTTAAACAGTTTACAAATTCTATTTACATACCGCGGGCGAGGCTAATATGTATTCTGGAAGAAAAAGACTTGAGACATGTCATCGACTTCTTCGAAAGAATGCCTAGATGATGCTGTGAGACAGTCAGGGTAGACATTAGACAGGGGCGGAAAAGCTGTAAAAAAAGTCAGCTGGGAGGTGTCGGCAGGCAGCCCCACATCTGCCAAGTTGAAATAGGATCTTTCCTCGGGGGTGGGACATAAGTTGGGGACAGCCTGTCTGGATGGATGTCGTTGATGGCCTCTCTTCCTACATGTTGCTACGACTCGGCAATTGTCTTTCAACGGGAGTCTAAAAATATAGATTTGACTACAAAGAATTAAAACGCAGTTTCTTCAAATGTGGATGTGTTCTGTAATAATTTCTCAGGTGTGGGGTCAATATTTCAAAGCCATGTAAAAAAACTGAGGTTAAAAAAATTAAAAGTATTATGTCTAACAAAGCATATAGGTAAAATAAAATTTATTGATAAGCAATCCAGGGCCATTAAAAGCGACCTGCCCCTGGATTGCTTATTGATTTAGTGAAATTGTAAAGGCAGGGATGATTTTTTTTTTGTAAATGAGAAAATGGAAAAAAAGAACAAACAAATTAAAACAAAACAATTTATATTTTGTTACATAAACAGATAACTCTTCAATTGTGGCCAATTGTGCTTCTTTTTAGCGTTTGGTCTTGTCACGGAAATAAAGTAAATGAAATACAATTTTGAAAGGGCTTTTATTTTCAATTATTATTTTTTTTTTAATTGGTGTCTCAACTCCGTTATTCAGTTAACAATTATTTCATTAAGTTAACAATTATTACTGTGTCGCTATACCTTTGCGAGTGCTACAGGGGAAAGGAGCAAGAGCTCTGGGGAAGAAACACATCTTAATATAATAGATAGGAAAATAAAGATTGAAAAGGATTCCGAGATTATATATACCTTCAGACATTATGGCCCCGTTAGTGGATATGAAAAGTCCAGCATATGGATTTATGGAGATGTAAGGACGTGTTGTAAAGTATTTTAATGTCAATATATATATATATATATATAAGCACGCGTAGAATTAATTCAAACGTGAAAATGGTTTCAGATTCAGACATTGTGGTTTAATATTATTTTCAGTGAGAACATGAATATTGGTGTTGATGAGGTGTATCGATCCAGACTGTACGTACACCCGCACACACCATCCAGCAGCACCAGGGGAAACTTTCACACGGCGGGTAAGGCACCAAATTGGTGCACGTGCCGATTGTTTCCAGGGCGGTTAATGGCCACACGTGGCTCAATCAGCGGCGTCAAGGCGAAAATTGCTCATCGTTCTATTATGGAGAACTTTCTACACTTTTTTTCCCCCAACTGATAATTTATTGAGAAGGGACACGACTGGACGGGCGGGCGGCAAACCTTGCCGTAGCCCTTCCCCGAGAGTCTCAAAGGGAACTACCGTTGGCCCGTGGTTGTAACAAAACATCACATTTTCTTCAATTTCAACTGTAGGTTTTAAAATATTTTGCATGTTTTCTATAATGATTTCTTAATATGAATGATGATATTATAAACTTCCTTTCAGTTGTTTCTTCCAAATTTCTCTTCCTACGCAATCTGTTAGTTATTTGACATCCTAAAGACTGAATCCGAACTCGCGTAAATCAACCTTCGAAGAACATTTTCCGTTCAATGATATGTATATGATGCATTAGCGCCCTATCTGTTATAATAAATTCAAACTATTTTTGACGCGCATGTTTCTTTTGAAATAAATTATATGCATATCTGATAGCATTAAAAAAAATGTATTTAAAACGATTAATACAAATATTCCTATTTTCAAAAGTAGCTCTTTCAAATAAATGCTATTAGAAGAACAAGTTCCATGAACTCGGACCGAGCTGCGTATGTAAATATTGTGGGGGATTTCTCAAAAACGATCATTTTATTCGCTGTACATTGTCTCTTTTATACCAATTTATTTTGGCCTTTGGCTTGTATGCGCGGAAATTGGTGAATATGTGATCATGACAAGAACATCCTCACGTGAATACATTTGGTTTCGTTTTACACTTTTTTCTTTCTACCCATTTGTTCAGTCTAGTATTAAATAGGTTGGATAGATAGCTTAATACATTTTCTTTCCATTTTTCCATCCATATTTGGATACATTTTGATGTATGTAGAAATATACCGTTCTGAAGGGGGTATATACTAAGTATGATTAAAATCTGTCTTAAGCATAAAACCTATTGCATATATAGCTAAAACTATATTGGTTACCAATGGTATCTATATGCCATGTTTTCTTGATTCAAGTTTTTGCTTAAGAGAGGTTTGTACACTATGTTAATTAAATATGTTCATTTTTGTAGAGTTATATTAATATATGAAAGAATTCTAGGTTTTTCTATACGTACAATACCTTTTCAGAACATTTGGAGGAAGACTGTTGTTTAAAATATGCGGAGATTAATTCAATATAGGATGTTTCACAGTAATATTTACTGTTTATAGTTGATCATTATTCATCCTCTATTGTTTGTCTGTCCTTCTTGGAATCCAGGACGACTCTATATAAGACGTGACGTTTTAATAAAAGCTTTTGTTCTTGTACTGGCGATGTGTCTAGCCACGAGAGACTTTTAAACAATAATAAAATGAAATGTATATGTATAGTAGTGTGAAAAAAAATAATAGAAAAGGTCAGGTGTTAATATTTAAACAAATTAGGGGCATATCCTGACCATTAACATGGGCGTTTTTAGATGGCAGTGCGCCATCTAATGGAATAGAAATCAACTAAACATATAGTAATGTATATTTTTAAATTACGTTTTAAATAAAATTCTCTACAGTTCTATATATCTACTGTAATGTCAAGTGTCTGGCTTAAAAATAGTTAACTATATGGGTCGCTTCGTCATTTGAATCATTAGCGAATACAACAGAGTTCTTTGTTTAGACGTAGGCAACGCGTGGAGTTATAAATGTATAACGCTTCATACAAAGGAGAATCAAAACCTCATAAAGAGCTTACTTATCCTCTCACAAAAAGGGATACATTTGGAATGGGCGAGGTACAATGGACTAGACGGGGTTAAAAAAAAAAACGGAGGTGGATTAGGATCTGAAGGGAAGCAAATCGGTTTGTTCACAGGTCATTTGTGAAGTAATTGATCTGGAAATTGAAGGAGGAAGAAGAGACAGGATCTAAAAAAGCTGGCAAAGCTGCTCAATTGAACAATTCTAATCCAGTAATCCTGTTTGGCGGTTTCCACGTCCATGGACGCGTGAGGGAGCTGACGCAGCAGCAGCAGGCTACGCCGGGTGGGGACCACCGAACAATACGTTGGGGGGAGGTTGCTGGTGGCCCTTTTGCGCCCATTGTAACGTCGCAGGTAGGATCCGCGTTGGCAATCGAAATGTTTCCTCTCACTGTCGACCTTTCCTTTGACGGTTTAATTCTAGCTTTGGAACACGTTGCACAAGTCTTCTAAATGTAATCCTACGTCAATGGTTTAGAACTTGCCATGTTGAATGGGCAGTGGGCTGGCGAGGTTTTAGAACAATTCTAGACTAGCTAATCCATCGCCTTCGATTATAGGTAGAGCTCATGGTTGTTTTGGCGTGATCCTAAGTATCCTTAGACAGACAGAAAATATAGTCTTTAATAAAGAGTATATTGTGAAGTGGGGATAGATTTTATCAGACACACTTATACGTGGTGATAAATCCCAATTTTTTTGCAGCAAAATACACTAGTAAAATTATATCGATTCAAACCTTCACAAAACGAAGTATATTGCCTGAAGATATATTGGAAGAAATCATTTAATAAAAAAAAATCATATATAGAGAATTGATCTAATAATTTTTAAAAAATACAGATATTCCTCATATCTTAATATGCCTGGAAAATCTACTAAAATATCGCCACAGAATATTAATTTTATTATTAAAAGAAAATGTCATGTAGGTGTTATATGATATAATCTCTCTCTTATATAAGTTATGCAATTATATATAAAGGTTATTTTGACTAAAAGGAAAACTGCTTTGTTAATTTTATAAATACCAGCAAATTTGGAAAGCTTATCTAAAAGTTTTGGTTACGAACTGAGGCTTGAATGAGTTCTGTTTTTAGAAAATGCAGCAAAAACTTTTTATTAAGGCATCTCGTCTTAAAAAAAAGACTCGTCCTGGAGTCCAAAGAGAGTGAAAATAATAAATAAACAGAAAATAAGCTCTATGCATACTGGTGTTTAGATATAAAAACCACACTAAATATCTTCTAGTTATCTTCTATTTCATTTTTTCAAACGATATTCAAAAAGAGAGAGAAAATAATAAATAAACAGAAAATCAGCTCTGTGCATACTGGTGTTTAGATATAAAAACCACACTCAATCTCTTCTAATTATCTTCTATTTCATTTTTTTAAACGATATTCTCAACTTTTAAAACGTTTTTAAACGTTTTTATCACAATTTTATCTTGAATTCTCAACTCTATTGCTGAACTGTAGAAGTGGTAGTACAAATAGAATAGCTCTTATCATCCAATAAATCGTTTGAACAGCTTTGACTTGTTACGTTAATAGGTATATGGAGCTTTTTGTCTTTCCTCCTAATTTTATAACAGAATAGCTCATCTCATATTCAACGTGAAATATTTTGATTATACTTTCTCAAAAAGCTGTTACGGAAATGGCTGAAGTGGTCGATCATATGGGACTAGAATCAACACCTTAAGAATTGGTGGTGGTGTGCGATATTATGAAGGCACATTGATTTGAAGCCAATGTGGGAGGTGCTGAGGTGGGGAACATGTGTGAGGGAGGATTCCCTACCAGCAGTGCGTTGTTAATTAGACTTGGGGGTTCCCTAGTTTTAAATGATAATTAATTTGGGAGTAATTACAAATGATTTATGTTGCTTAATTAATAGGTAGGACAATAGGGATTAACAACCTACAGTGCCAAATTACTTTTCACCCATTTCATGGCGATGTAGGACTTTGTCTACACCCATTTCAAGGCGATGTAGGACTTTGTTTTCACCTATTTCATAGCAATGTAGGACTTTGTCCTTACTCATTTCATGGCAATGTAGGACTTTGTCTTCATCCATTTCATGGCGATGTAGGACTTTGTCTACACCCATTTCAAGGCGATGTAGGACTTTGTTTTCACCTATTTCATAGCAATGTAGGACTTTGTCCTTACTCATTTCATGGCAATGTAGGACTTTGTCTTCATCCATTTCATGGCGATGTAGGACTTTGTCTTAACCCATTTCATGGCAATGTAGGACTTTGTCTTAACCCATTTCACGGCGATGTTAGACTTTGTCTTCGCCTATTTCATGGTGATGTAGAACTTCTTTTAACCTACATTATCGAAATAGAATACTTTGTATGGACATACATTTATAGAAAACACAATACAATTTAAAATTGAATTTTCATGTTTTTTTAAAATTCAATATAAACAAATATCTGTCTAAATATAAAACGTGTGATCCCGTATATAAATATTATTCAAACAAAATTTCACTTTTGTATATAAAATGTGTATTGACGAGTTGCCATACGAAATATTGGAAAATAAAACTATATGATTCAAAATAAGCATTTCCAAATAATAGATATGTGTATGATTGTTTTTACAAACATAGTGACTCGTAAACTAATAAAAAGTCTCGTAGAAAAAAAAAACGTTTCTTGTCGAAGACAACTAACTAAAGAGGGCATTTATTAAAGAAACAGCCACGAAAGACATCAAAACAATCTTTTTTTTTTTTTAATAAATATTGAAAAAAAAAAAAAGAAGACAAAATGGTCTCTATGTAAGAGGATAAAATAATCACCATTTTGTCTATTGTGAGTTTTAAAAAAATTGAGAGGGGGAAGATAAAAGTGTAGTTATTTCAAGGCAAGAAATGAGCAGGTAATTTTGGGATGAAGAGGCCAAATTATAGGCTAGGAGAACTAATCGTCTGGTTTACTTAGACAATGATCCTCCACCTGGGGAGGGACTTTAAAGAGGTGTTAAGTGGACATTGTTGTCACTGTGTTCTAATGCCAACCTGTTAATATTTTTAGTCCTGCGTAGTTTTGCAGGCATTGCTTTCATGGGGAATGGCTCTTTGAAATTCTAACGTGTATTCCAGTTTTTACCATACTTTATTTAAATTCATTTAGAAATATTATATTTGATATATTTTTAATTTGTAAAAATGATTGATTTAAGAGAATTTCATCGTCAAATTTTGCTCAACACACAGAATTTTTGGAAAACGACCATTTCCAAAAATGTCTGGCATCGTAGATCCATCTGATCATAAACCTTCTTCTTGTTTTGTTCAACTCGAACTATTTTCTGATATTTCTTCATCTTTCTATTTCCGCCCAATCATATTAGGGTAACAAGCCTGTAGAGCTTGAGACCTTTGATGGTGTTTTGACAACCATCATGACTGGGTGAAGTAGAATGCGCCTGCCTGATGGTTGAACACATTCTATGGCATCGAGCATTGTTCTCCATTTTATATAACGCTACAGGTGAAAACAACCCAATCATATGGATACATAATGTAATGTGAACTGAATTAGATATGCAATATGTGCTAAATTTTCCTACTAAAAAGTTTGATTGAAGGACACATTAAAGACACCAGATCAAGAGAACATACTACATTAGTAGACCAACTGAAGAGAGAAACCAAGACAAGATTAAGTCTTACTACCTTGAAAATTAGGGTTATGGGAATCGATCATCTTGGAGGTACCTGATTAAGGAGGCGTACTATTATTAAAACTGATACAGTGTACTCCGCTTATAACAAAGTCGGTTATAGCGAATGAAATTGTCTGCACGAAAGAAAAGAAGGGCTTAAACCATTAAAAGAACTCTGGATATTGCGAAGTCGGATATAAAGAATTTTCGCTTATAACGAAGTGATTTGCATGCATAAATTTTTATTTTATCCGTTTATAACGAAGTTTTCTCATTTACCATTACCAAGAGCATTCTTCAAGCAAAAGAAGAAGAAGAAACGGACCAAGTTGATGAAGAAGTAGACCCAATTGTCCACATTCCGCATCCAAAAGAGGTCTTGGAGAGCATTCAAACTCTGCGATTGTTTCTTCAATGTCAGGATGAGTCCAAGTCTCTTCATAGGCATCTGTCAGACTTGGACAACATCGAAAAGAGTGTTCAGCACTTGTTACTGACTTCTAAATGTCAAAAGAAAATCACAAACTACTTCTCCAAAAACACCTGATGAGGTTGTTATTGATCTTTGTGTTGCTCTTTTGAGTTGAATAGTAAATAAAATTATTGGTACAAAACATTTTTTTTTCCAACTGCGGATATAACAAACTTCGGATATAACAAAGTGATTGTCATGGATAATGCGACTTCGTTATAAGCGGAGTACACTGTATATCTAAAATGACAATACTAATAGTAATGGGAACATTACGGTATTACATTATATATTCTAACATAAATATATTTATAACAATTTGTATTAACATATGGATTTCTGGCTCTAGAAAGTTTTCAACGTCACCCAGCGGCCACCCAAACTACAGGGCTGGCTGGCAAGGGCTGGATGACGACGCCAATTTTATTCTCATTCAACCAAGACCTCTATGTAAATTTTTTCCTGGGCCTTGAGCTGAGGGAGATGACGAAGACCATCTGATTATCTGGAGGTGGTTTCTTCGGCGTTTGGAGCATCCCCGACTGTACATAGTCTCTTTTATTCACTTAATCTCTTAAAATAGTGTGTATGCATTACTTTTGACAAATGTCAATAACATTGTTTAAAATCTAACCTAGCCAGTCTTGAAGTGGTGCATGTCTCCCCTGTGTGAGGAAGGTAGCTGGCATGAAAGGAGCAAGGACAGCCAACAGGTATGATGGAGGGGGGTGGGGTGGCTATTCTTCCGTCCTCGAGGGGAGAGAGACAGTTGCGCTGACAAGGAATGTTCTTCATTGAATGCTAAATAAATGGCTGAACATTCCGAATGGCTCGCCCATCTACTTGATGGTACTGCTGCCAAATTAAATGACGTTTTTTTTTCTTCTCCTCCTTCCCGAGTCCCTAATATCTCTATCCCGCGTTGAGCTAAATGAAACATTCCATCGGCCATCTTGGGAAATGTGATCATGTCAAACGACAATGTTGACATGTCTCCTCCCATACAATGCATTCTTCTTCCCTAGATGACGTTGACCAAGATCCTTATTTGACCATTAATAGCGATTGATTATCTGCGCTGAAGATTAGAATTTCACTTTGAACATAGTGGCAAAACCTTGCAACCATTCTGGAAAGTCATTGTCCGTAGATGACCAGACTTAAGTCTGAAAATCTTTTTTTTTTCAGACATATATGGAAACTTTTTTGTATTAATGTTTAACTACCTGAACATATCGCTATTATTGTAAGTTAACAATGTATATTAGAGATGTAGCAATATTCAGAGTTATATTCACGTACACTTACTATACACCTTTAAATAGAGAAGCCTAATAACCATTTCTCCAAAAGATAAGTATAATTTCTGGGAAAATATGTTTAAAATTAAAATTTTTAAAAATTCGGTTTAAAAATATATTTAAATATAAATTCATTGATAGTATCTAATGTCTGCAGCTAATTCTCTCGACATTAAATATGTAGTTGGCTCACAATATTGAAAATGTCACCAGGAAAGTTATTGATTTCTTTAAATTATGATCAATGGTACATAATATATAAAAATAAATATTCGGTGATTGTATTAAATGTACAAGCTGATTCTTTCTGGCTTCTCAACACAAACGAAAAAAAAAAATGCTACAAGAAATAATAATATGATATAAATAACAAATATGAATTTTATGACCAATGCTATCCTAAGGGACTGTCCTCGAAGATTCTTCCAGGGAACACTTGGGGATATCCACCGGTGCACAGAGGAGGCCCTGGAGTGGATTCGTCACCTCGACATTCCACTCTAGAGAAACTTGCCAACATTGTTGTATTGTGCTGTAAAAAACAATATCATACGCAATAAATAAATGACCAATGCTCAAAAATGTTTGAGTAAAAATTCATTGATGTGCAGCCAATCCTTTCAATATAAGACTAACGGTTTAGAATCCGTTCCATTTTTACCTCGTGGTAAGGACGGGATGGATTTCCTTAATTTTCCACCCTCCTAGCTACCAAAATATGCTGAGGAATGTGCCGGGTTTTTTCCCCTTCCTTCCTTGAACCCAGGCTTTGTTTTCAAAGCCTTCTCCTGTTGAAAGATCGCTCTTCTTTTTTACTTCCAGGCAACAATGAGTCAGTTGTCTGTGATGCTTGTTCCTATGTTTTGTGCAATATTTGGTTAGAATACTGCTTTGGTCATGTTCATTTATACAATTGAAATAAATTTATAAGTAACGCTATACTACAAAAGATTAAATGGTAAATTTACATTATAAAGACGGTTTTTTTTTTGTCAAATATCGACATTGTGTATATGATGCTAAGAATTTTTTAATTTTTGGTGAAGAGCTTGTGTGTACAGGATAACAATTCTATATAAAAGAGGTGAAATATAGGGGGGGGGGGGGGGGGGATATTTCTGTGTGAAATAAAAAAAGAATGATTGGCGGTTAGAAGTGTTCATCGTTTTATTTATTTATTTTTTTACTTATCTCAATTACGTATGGAAATCATGATAGTCATAATGGGTAGAGTTTGGAATTGTATTATACTGTATGACTACATGTATGGAATTTTCTAAATCAGTTCGACTTTGCAATTACAAGGTGTCAGTGCTCCGATAGTTATTTGCACTCAATGTTGTAGTTGAAATTCGGCAGGAATCGAAGTTATTGAAGCAATTTTCAGAATTAGCAATCATAGTATACCATTAACATTCAAGTGTACGTAATAATTCTATTTTTTCTTTCAGTACAAATGTATAAACGTAGACATATAAAACCGCTCCAAACCGCTCTACTATTGTATTGGATTGTTTTGTTATAATTTACAATTCTAATGGAGAATAATTTGACGAAATCGTTGAAAGGATTCACCACTTTGAGCCAATCCCTTTCATCTATTCTTATCCATCTTCACAGAAAGATGAATAAGAGGACTTAAGAAACACAAGTGTAAAAAGATATAATATTTATTTGATAGATACGCTCAAATTTATTGAGAATACTATATTTTTAAATCTTGACGACCCTGTGCTTATACCTTTCCGTGTTGCCGTAGTTCAAGGGTGAAGGAAGGCCAGGCAGGGTGAAAGAAGCCGCAGCCAACGTGCCGCGATCAATACGCTGAAATTTTCTGTGCCGTCGCTTCTACGATTCACGCCACCCGTCGCTTCCTGTCCGACATGGATTTAAATGGCTGACAAAGCCAGGGGAACTCTCCCAATAATGCCATGGTGAACTACTTCTCTAATGAGAAATCTGAAAAATATGAAAAATTCAACAATGCGTTGTTGCTATTAGCGATTCAAATTGTGTTTCAAGATATTTGAGCCTAAACATGAGTTTAGGGATATTTTAAAATTTCCTTGAGAGATACTCAAAAAAATCTCGGCATTCCGGGTTTATCTGGATAAATATTAAAGAACTTTTCTTTAGAGATGCTCAAAAAAAAAAAAAAAACCTCGGCGAGTCTCTCATTCTCCTCTGAATAAATACCATAGAACTTTTCACGAGAGATGAAAAAAAAAAAAGAGTACTACCAATCTCGCTTATAGATAGCCTCAAATTTGAGGTTGAATGAAATCAAATTGGTTTTACAGAAGGTCGCTAAAAAAGGGTGCCGTCTAATGAGAAGGTCATTCATAGGAGCTTGCTCCTACTGCAGCCAATATAGCTCTAGGACCAATGGTGATTGGTACAGGTAAAGTTAGTCCGTCCAACCCCTGCTGTCGTAATACCACTACCAATAATGAGCAGCCTCGCTAGAAGGAAACTTATGAAAGGAACTCATCCATCAACGTCTCCCACCCCTCTAATGGTCTTCAGAGGCATCTAGGGCAGTGGCAAATTGAATTTTTTACCATTCCAACTTGGCTAAATTAGATAGACAGACAGACAGAGGTCCTGACTGAACTCACTCAGTAAGCCCCCCCGTGTGGTGGCGAGAGATGTCCCCTCCCCCTCCCTCAGTGACAGAAATAGCAGCCGAACCTCGGGTTACCCCGCGGTTGGCAGGAAGCAGCACCTTCTGCTTTGATGGAACCAACCATCTGTGGCTCATTTCCATTTAGAAATCTTTCTATTAGTTCGTTCTATACTTTAGTGCTGTGATTCTTAACCGGCAAACTGGTACCAGCCTATGAAAAATTTTGACCGCTTCTTGAAAGAATTTTACCAGTCTGCGTTAAAAAATCATATTGGAGTAATAATTGTAAAAATTTGTATGTTATTTTTCATAGAGCATCTCTGGAGCGCTCCAACTAATAATTCGCCATGTTTGTAAATTGTATTTATATAAATTTTATCGGGATTATAATACAATTTTATCTGCAATTTGATAGTTTCGTGTGATTTGAAAAACCTCATGTTGACCTCCTTTGTACATATTTTCATACTTATTGCTTTTTATTTCTTTGTTGAAATTTTATCCGTATATTCTCACAAAATATCGTCGCGTCTGCGTGTTTTATTATCATATCTTCATAAGCTGACACACACACACGAAACAAATAAAGATTATAATGCTAGTTTTCCTATTGTTGCATGCTTCTCAACTACAGTGTTGGGCCTAAAAAAGCTCTACGAATAGCTTTTTAGCAGGCGAGCCAATTATTATCATGATATTTTCCCTTTAAAAAAATAAGACTGCTGATCGACGAATTTCCAAATGAAGTTTTAAAAATACGGTTTAATTATACATTTTTGATGTAATAAGTTATCTTATCCTTGAACAAACACCTTTATAAAATCAAAAATTGATCTACAATCCAATAAGGAAAAAAAATCAAACTATCCTAGAAAGTGTCAATGAGTGAATAGGTAACCAGCTAAATACAGACTTGCTGATGAGGCATAACAACCAATGGTCTACAATTATTACACGAAAGATTGGCCGGACTCATCAGTAGCGAGTTATATCAATTCTAGATCAACTTAGCGAAACTGCTGGGGAGGATATTTCAGCCACTGAGGCCTGCCCTTCCGATATTTTTGAGCTTAGGTTGAGCTATTGTTGACATTTTCGTTTTAGAAAATAAAAAATAAAGCGTTAAAAAAAAAAAGACTACATCGATAACCTTTAAGGTAAAACCACGAATGTACGATCCCTCCGATGAGCGACCATCTCAGTAAGCGATATTGTGTAATTACAAAGGACTTGATCTCAACCTTCAACAAACGACCACCGTTTGGAGAGGCCAGGAGAACGCTGTATTCCTATATATATTTTTAAGACGAGAAGTTCAACATTCCATCTCAATACAAACCAATTTGAAACTTAGTTTCGTTACTGGACTTCTCAGTGAGAGGTCCAGTCTAAATAATTAGGAGAAATGGCAGTGTGGGGACTACAGAGGGGTCCTGAGGATTTCCCTAACAAGTCATCATTAGCGGGGAGGCAGTCCGCGGAACTTGATCCGGCACTGGACTCGGGTTACCTTCCATACAGTTCCTCCTCTGTCCACGCTTCCTTGTAGCCAACTCGGTACACTCGACGTGTTTTCTGATTGGTACTGACCGCTGGATCCTTTTTGGAGGGCTGATCTAATCATATCGTTAATATAGAACAAGTTAACCTAGAATAAAACATGAAAAAAGTTAAATTGTATTTTCAATAATCGAATTTTTAGAACCCTAGTATGGCAGAGAGACTATAAATATCAGAATTAGATCTAGAAATACTAAATCAAAAATGGTCGACATGTCTTCTTGATAATTTGAATACATCAAGAGTCATCAAATTATAAAAATATTTCTCGATTTATTTTACGGTGCTAAACACGATCAACTTTTGTTTTTACACAAAACCTTCATTAAGATATTTAATCTCTAATTAATTTATCTGGTAAGTAAAAAAAAAAAAAAAATCTGAGAAAATACAGGTTATATATTGAGAACTAAATATTTCCTCTGGTTCTCATCTTTTTTACCTGTAAATTTTAGCCATATTGATAAACTTTGGCATATCATTATTTGACGAGAAACTTGAGAAAAGTGGGTTGAAATAACGACCCATGATAGCTCTGTTGCGAAAATGGTATCGAATACTTTTTTTTTCTTAACCCAAATACACACACAAAAGCCTTTATTAAAACACATATAGTCTTCTACGTGAATTTACCACGGAGTCTGCAAATCAAAAGAATAAAAAGTAAAGGCTAATATCACATTTAAAATGTAAAAGCATACATATATGACAGCGCAAGTGTCCCTAGGGAAACATACCGTTTTAAATTGAAATAAATAAATATCACATTTAATGGTAATAATGGAATTTATATACAGGAAAACTTAATTAAGACAATCAAGCTAATAAATAGATTGGTCTTATCTCAATTACACGTGATACAGGACATGATAATAATGGTGAATAGTTAGGGACTGCTTTTACTGTAGGCATATCACATGTCTGCACATGTAGAAAGCATAGTTCGACTTTTACGATAACATATGTGCCAGGGTCACGTTTGGTTACTTGCACTCATTGGTGGGGTTAAATTTTTGAATGAATCAGGAGCTATTGAAACTTTTTTTAAGAAAAAAAAAAGCCAATACAGAATTCGATTCAGTGTTGAAATCTTAGTCATGTTTTCCCATATGCTATACAATGCTAATGACTTTTAAAAAATTGATAAACTTCATTTAATGAATACAAACGATCGATTATAAACCGGGAAGGAAATGTTTAAATATTGAAAGTAACTAAAGAAAAAAAATGAGCATAAAAAAAATTTTTTTAAGGGCATCCTATTTTAAAATTAAAATGTGTGGCATCATTAGAAAAAAAAAACTATGAAGAGGAGTAAGGGGAGGGAAAAACTGTAAACTTTTCACTCCTATTTCCCGCCAAAAATCAACAGAGTAAAAAAAAAAAGAGAATAAGAGAAGAAAATAAAAAAATTGAGGCGAGCAACAGGGATTAATTAAATCAGAGCGAAGGAGGATCAACACAATGGGAACTTAACATTCCACACACGATCTGCGCAGCCTCAATTTATGTAAATGGTTGAAAGAAAAAATCCCGAGGGGCAGAGGTGAAGTCTGCAAGGTCACCACCAGCTGGCAACCTTCAGAGATCTCCCCACTAGAACGACGACGTCCACCAGGCTGTTTCTTAAGAACGGAATGTGGACGAGTGTCTCTATAGGTTACTATGGTAAAATTGACTTTAAAATATTGGCTTCATGTTTAAAAATGGTCAATTTTAGAATTGGAATTGAAAATTATTTGAATGACATCATTAAACCGTGCTAAGAAAAAAAAAATCAATTAATATGGTAAAGTATAAATAGTAGTAGACAAGCTAGAAGACTCTCCCACCGAAAGAATCCTTCTCCAGATAAAGAGAGGGAGTCCTTCCTGAACAAATCTAGATTGCCGTTTGTCACACCTTTGGAGGGTCGGTGGAAGGATGGTCTAAACCGTTGGTTTTCGACCGCTACGACCCGGGTTCGATTACCACTTTGGGCACTTTTTTTTATGATAAAAAAATGCTCCAATGGCCCCCGATTCTTGCAAAAGTCCAGCCCTACCAGCGAGTGCAAGTAACCAAATGGGGCTCTGGTACATTTGTAAGTGCAAAGTCGAACTGCTTTTCACATGTGTAGACATGTGGTGCACTTACAGTAAAAGCAGTCTCCTACTTCTACCCACCATGATTATCATGGCCTGTACCACGTGTACTAGGGATAAGCAAAAAAAAAACACCTTTGGAAAATCTCTATTAAGAGCAGAGCAGGAATGGGCTTTACTCACTGTCTTGTTGAGATTTTAGACTTTGGAGAGTTTCCCTTTCGGAAGAATTGCGAGGTAAATACGAATATCAACAGAAAAAAAAAAAAAAAACACTCGAACATTTGCCTATCATCCCACCACGTGCAACGGAAATTTTCAAGAATAATTGAACCCTAGGTGTGTTGGTTTTAATAAACTCGATCTATTCTTATGCCATTGAAATTTACCATAAGAAGATCATTTACAAGATTCCTTAATATAAAGGTTTAAAAGCTTTATAACGATATATTTTATATAAATACAACCAAATATTTAAATTTATTTTTGAAAAGCACAAATATAAAATGAGAAGGAAAAAAAAAGAAAGTTTTGGGATTCGAACCCCCGATTATTTGTTCAAATCGCACTTCAACACTGATATTGACTGGTTAAGGTCATGTGAGAATAGAGAAACAATCAGCGGCATTGAAGCTAAACTTCATTTTATGATTTACAAGAATTAGTTAGATTTAGTACTATCGTAGCCTTCCTAAACTGTCAGAAGCCTAAATAAAAACGTAAGAGATTTCAATCTCACACACAAATAAATCACAAGGATAACAAAAACATTTAGACAACAATAGAACAAATGTTTACCCTCATTGGTAATTGCAGACCAAATGCTCTAAATAGAACTTCTTATTGGCAGAGAAAGAAAGAAATAACCATTGCAGACGATGGCTATTACAGCGCGGCGGGGCCAATTAACGCACAATATCTTTTGATCAACCTTTCAGAAAAGATGGATGCCCCGCAAATTTCTTCATTTAGCAGCTTTCAAATGAACACATCAACTTTCTTTAGTGTGTTTTCGCCTACTTTTTATATTTACATAAAAGACTTCGTATCCATGGTAATGTAATTAATCCTATTGTTAATGTCTACATTCTTCTCTAGAGAACCTTCAGTCGATAATATATATACTTGATTGTGGAATAGCAAGTGCTTCGATATAGTCACAATTTTTAACAAAATGGCGCCATTTTCAATTCATGAAAGTCCAAGAAACATGTCATATTCATCAATTTTCTCTATTAGCCATGCTTTGATTGATGAACACAATCAACTGAAGTCCAAAACGAGAGAATAATATATAAACACTAAAATATATATTAATAGACTTTATTTATAATTAGTTCTATATTCTTTATACGATTCTTTTTAAATATAAATAGGTAAAAATGTTCAACAGAGGATATTTTGAAAACGTTTTAATTATATAGAGTTGTATATTTTAAAAGTAGATGAATTGTTCTATAAAGAGATTTCCCAGAAAGCGGTTAGCTAGGAAGGATGTCTGTAAGAAGTCCTGCCGTGTCCAACACAAGTAGTTGATCCTTCAGATGGCAGGAGTGTTATTATTGGGGAGGCCTGGGGATTTGGCCGCTAAGTCGGCCTGTCTGACTTAGAGCACAAGACTGTCCCCGCTCTGCTAATTTGACACTCTGTCCCAACGGTTTACCCGACCTCACTAGGCTAAGTTATTTTTTTGACTTGTAAATATATGTGTGTGCATCGAATAATGGTAATTTAATTGTGAGAACCTTAATTATTACAAATATGAAAGACAATTCTTTAAAACGAAGTGTTTGTTTACATATAACGCATCAAATATATGATTCTAAGTTCATTGTTGTGAACATATAGAAGTAATTTGTATAATTTTGTGGTAGTAAACACTTCGGCGGGCTTAAATATTGATTTAATTGCAACAACATTCTTTATTACAAATATGAAGAACATTCTTTTAATACGAGCATGATATTTGATGCAACTAGGTTATAAAAAACTTGAGCAGGATCCATTCGGCCATGATGGCTGCGGTTAGAAAGTAAACAATGACCAATAAAAACCACGGGGTAAAATGAAGAAGGCATGTTAATTGAAAGAATTGATGAGGACGGCGGACCGGACGACCGGTTACAGCCGCCAGGCCCGCGTTTATACAAGACAGCTGCTGCAGATATTGCTGATTCTTCTTTACACTTCTCAAACTGCTCTTTGTTCACTTTTCTACATTCCCTTTAACTGGAAGCCTCGATTGGAAGCCACTCTTTGACATGCTAGAAAAACGGAAGGCACAAATGTTTTATAAATTCGAAAAGTGTCGTGAAATTGCGAAATCAGCCTATTTTAATACTTTCCCTTTTGATAAATGTATTAAAATATATTTTGATCTTCTCTAAAAAACTAGCTCAGATATAGATTAGTCCATAAGCCACAACACCAGCACATTTGGCACATTGGAACAAATAAACCAACAACCTGTATATCGTGTTTTCGGGATATGGCCTTCATCAGTACAGGGGCGGCTTCAATTTCATAAAATCCTACAAGAGGAATGATGAAATCGGTTGAAACTACCAAAGAGGTGTTTTAGCTGGTTATCAAATAATGATATTTGACACCTCTACACTCATGGACAAAAATTAACGATGTTGTACCTTTCAGCATGTATATCGGGATGCAGACAACAACTCTGAAAGACATTTGATACACAGTGACCTTTATTGAAGACACACGAGATAACAAAGTGTGAACAAAAAATTACATGTCTCCTTAAAAAAAAAAAAAGCAGATGACCAGCGGCGACCTCAATGATTTTCCACTTCCTGTTTTGTTCCCATGAGTGTATATAAAAGATATAGTGGATCAAAAGGCATTGTTTACTAATATTTTGAAATGGAATTATACCAACCATTATAAAGGTACAATATTCTATTTATTTTTTTACAAATAAGCTCACGTCGCTTTGAAGAGTTTCAGTTGAATTACATTTCGAGATATACACTGATTATTATTATTCCTATATACACTATTCGACACTATATAATTCATTAATATACGTACAATTTGGTTGTATTTTGGCTGCAATATGTACTTATGACATTTGAAATACTATCCCGCATGTGTTTCTTTTCAACGAAAATTCAAAATTTATTTCAAGGAGAAATAACGATTATTTCTAACCTTTTGGATGAGGTATGAAAGGGTGAATTGTAAAGAGTAATGATAAACGGAAAAATAAAAGTGTCCAGGGATGGGCATCGAACCCACAGTGTTCCGCTTACCGGGCAGATGCCATGTCCACTAGGCTACCCTGGACAATATGTACTTATACCCGGAGGACTCATTTTTGTCAGCAATATATGTTTATATCGATGTTCAAATATATATTCAGTTTCTTGTCTTTGAGAGATATATTTATTTTTTTAATTCAAGTATATAAGATTATGGGAAATATTTTTTTTTAACAATAAAAAGCTTTATTAACACCTTTTGGTCTTATATATATTCTCCGAGTAGAAGAAGTTATATACAGAAATATATATAACAGTAATAGTAACAATAATCAGCATTGTTATTTACAATGTATCAAATAGGGGGAAGAAGAAAGAAAGGGCTTGGCATAAACTTATGTATAAGAAAACGAGAACAAGCAGTTCCTTTTCTTAAATAATAATAATTAGTAGTATTTAGACAGAAATATAGTTTAGTACAAGTGAAATAGGAATATACAACAATGTATTATATATAACTAGCGGACGTACCCGGCTTCGCCCGAGGTTTTACCCGAGTGAAGGTTTGTCTAGCGAACATTTGTTAAAACAATTCTCTATAAACTTATAAAAAAAAAGATATATTTTGGTAATTTGAAACTCGTTAATTTGAATCTCTCGATAAAGTGAACATTTTTTCCCGGTCCCTGTGTGCCGTGTCATCCTGAATTTTGTCTTTCATAATTTTCTACATTACAAAATCATCGTTTTATCTAGTGAACATATTTTCCCGGTCCCTTGAAAAATACTCGATAAGTTGAATAAAATCATGGTCGTGAATCTCTCGATAAAGTGATTATTTTTTCCCGGTCCCTGTGTGCCGTGTCATCCTGAATTTTGTCTTTCCTAATTTTCTACATTACACACACACACACACACAAAAGCCTTTATTAAGACACACAGGTCTTACAGAGGATTCTCCTTGGGGTTACAAAACGGAGAAATTTTCTACATTACAAAATCATCGTTTTATCTAGTGAACATATTTTCCCGGTCCCTTGAAAAATACTCGAAAAGTTGAATAAAATCATGGTCGTGAATCTCTCGATAAAGTGATCATTTTTTCCCGGTCCCTGTGTGCCGCGTCATCCTGAATTTTGTCTTTCCTAATTTTCTACATTACAAAATCATCGTTTTAGCTAGTGAACATTTTTTCCCGGTCCCTTGAAAAATACTCAAATTATGTTAAACGATTATCGCATTTATATTTATGAGAATTTTATATTTAAACGATACTCATTATTTCTTTTGATTTTTATATATCACTAGCCGAATGACCCGGGCAACGCCCGGGTTTTACCCGATTAAATGTTTTTATTTAAATACTATTCGTTACAATTATAAATTGGCGGCGTGGATGTCACTCTTGTGAAACGTCCCGCTCCAAACTTTGTGTCTGAGAAGCGATATTTTTATAGAAAGATGATCTGGCTTTTGTTTTCTGCTCGAATGAATGTTTTTTTGTTAGAATTTTGTTCCTGCGTACAAAATAATGAGCTGGTTTCACCCGTGGTCTCTGCTTTTTGGAATTTTTCCCGATATAATTTTGTATCTGATAATCTTACATGATACAGCAATATCGTCATCATCATTTTCTGACTAATAATATATAGTTTTAATAATTGATTTATATATATTTTTAAAATAGCCTATCGTCTTCCCTGTATTTTTTACCTATGTATGGAAATTTTGGTTTGAATTAGTGAACTACTGCGAATTTGTATACCGGACATACAAACCAACAAACAAACAAACAAACATACAAACATTCATTTTTATATATATAGAAGATATAATATAAATAAGTTTTAAAAATTGTTTTAAAAAAAATGCATCGGCCAGAAATCGAACCCGGGCCGCCCGCGTGGCAGGCGAGCATTCTACCACTGAACCATCGATGCTTTAAAAAAATGGCCATATTTAGGTATTCATTCCATTCCGGATTAGTCCGCGCGAAAAAAAGTTCTTCAAATGAAAAAAAGAAATAGCCAAAAATACTAATCAAAATGCAGCCGAAATTTTTCCTCAGGTTTATAAAAAGCGACATGCAAAATTTGGTACCAATTGGTTCAGTAGTTTTTGAGTTTATCGCGAAACAGACAGACAGACAGAAATTGACTTTTATATCATATATATATCGTCTTGCACAATTATTTAAACTTTTTAAAATAAAGTACAATACTTAAAATTCTTATACAATCTAAAATTAGAAAATAAACTTTTAAATCGGTATATATATATATACCGTATATATATATACGGTATATAATATAGTATTTAAATATATATAATTAAATATATATATATAATTATTTAAACTTTTAAATCGGTAACCTCAAGGAGATAGCACTAAAGCACTAATATTTGAATTAGTTTTACTTAATATATTAGCCCTGAAAGACCCAAGGTCATCAGGTGTGGACCAAAACTTAAGCCTATCTCGGTCTCAATGGTGGCGCTGCTTGCGAGTTAAAGCTACAAATCTGTAAATAACTCTAAGGATATTAAAGATATTCAAGAAATTATTTTTCGTAAACCTTTCCGGGGATATACCTAATAATATCCCAAAATTTCAAGGCGATTGGATGTATGGTTTTTGAATCCATAGAGGATACACACACAGACACACAGACATTCATTTTTATATATATATAGATTATTAGGCATCTAAATAGTTTTATACATGGATGGATCAAAGGTATAGGATTCACCCAAGTTGTTCAGCAGAAGCTACCGATTGTGGGAAATATGGTTGATGCTGAATTCAAGTATCACGGAACGGACAAGTTTCTAGGCATCTCTAAACTTTGAATAACAAACAAAAGATTTTATAGATTGTATGCAAATTTTACACCCCGTCTTTGTATTCTGTTAACAGGTTTGTTTCGGTGTTCCAAGGGTTCTCCTATTTGAGTTTCTTTTTTTTAGGCAAAAAAATATAGTTCGATTTAAAACCTGATTTTTTTTTTAGGAAGCATACATCAATATTTTACAAAATTTATTAGTTGAAATACTTGCTTGTATATAAGTTTATGATAACCCTTTCTTTTTTATTTCCCCCTTTTTGATACATTGTAAATAATATTGCTGATTATTGTTACTATTACTGTTATTCCTGTATATACGCTCTTCTACTCGGAGAATCTGTATAAGACCAAAAAGTCTTAATAAAACTTTTTGTTGTTGTTGTTGTACTAGCTGGAATACTTAGACAAAAAGAAAACTTTGTATACAAAGTAAACTTTTCAAGATTGGTTTGACGATACATATGTTGAAATTGGAACACTAAAGATTGCAAACAGCATCATGAGTAAAATCAAAATACACTCTCTCTTTTTTCCCTGAAATTTAAAATTAACATTCAGCGCATTGATATATGATAGAAATTATCAGAAAATATAGATTCGATTTAACAAATCCCTTGATTCAACAAATGTTTTTGCTTATGGCGGATCTCATCGTTATATAGAGATTTTATAAACTTCATTGATATAAAAACATTTAAAACATATGGAAAGTATATTTTTCTAACTTTCAAATATACAAGCACGTGTATTATTATATATAACAAATATGTATATACCAAAAAAAAAAGGGACGAGTGGGTACCTCGATTCCCGACAGCCATGAACCGGGATCGAATCCCGCGTTAACATTTTGTTTAATATGTAAATAACCTTCACATATTATTCATTGTTGTAAATATCATAAACTAGGTTACTCTTTTTTGAGCGGTACCTAATAGAGTAATTTTGAAACAAATATACCAAAAAAAGCACCACTCCCTTTAATTTTATGGGAGAGGTTTTACTTTTGGTACTTGGATGCCATGCTCCAGCAACTGTAAAACTAATGCAATCTTTCAAATTCTACGAAAATCAGAAAAGCTCAAAAATACAACCTCTCTCTTTAAAGAACCTTCCAAATACATAGAAGAAACTTAGAAAAGGAACCCCAAACCAAGGCAACTACTCTATCGGCTGAAAAAAAAATGAAGACAAATGAAAAAAAAGAAAGAAAGAAAAAACATGTGTCAGAACAAAATAAAGGAAGAATGCAGCATATTTTAGAAGAAAGAACATCTTAAATCCAAGATCCCACACCACAAGGTTCTACTTTGTAAATATGTGAATACAATGTAAATGTGAATAACCTGTACATGTTATTCACTGTAGATATCATAAGCTGGGTTGAATTTTTGAGTGGCACCTAAGAAAGTTATTTTTGAACTGCAACTATATCTACTTGCTTCCCAAAATGATTTTTAAAATTTATTTATTCTCAATCTTTCTCTATACGGCATCTCTGCCATTTACACCATGGTGATTAGGTTTAACAATCACACAAAAGTTGCAATGCTGTTGGAAGGCAGGCAAGAATGTTAAAAGAATAATTTACCGTTTCTCTCCAAAATGGAGCTATAAAACGGCGATATTCCTGCATCGTGCCAACTATAAATTATAACGGCTGCTCATCCTTCCGTGTCTGGCTTCCCAAATTCCAAGGTTCGATGAAGAACATCTCTTTTGATCGCCGTCTTTGCTTCTGTTATCTGGTATCTCCATGCTTATGGACGAAGTCAATACAAAGTAACAAGAAGTTCTAAAATTGGTTAAACCAATTCGTCATCAGAAAAAACAACTCGTTAGCCATTTCGGATGGTTTCATGACACTCTTATTAGACTTTTGAAATCGAAATCGCTCTGGAATGATGAGAGATCCATCTACGAAAGATGCTATTGTGAAATGCACAAGTTGCTGTGAAGATGACGAAGAATTTTTGCTTCCAATTTGATGGAAGAGTTGTGTATCCTTTATTTTAAAGTTTCAAATTCATTTTACTAAATGCAATACTAAACTATGGGTAAGGTTTATAATACCTATACTGTTATACTAAAAATGCTAAAATAATTCACCCTTTTAGAATTGATTTTGATTCTTTGCGATAGTGATCTTGAAATAAAACGGCGCCATCCCTGTAGAAGAGCGCGATGAGTTATATTTTTACAAGAAATGGCATGAGTACTTGTTTTAGTGAAAAGTATCAATTGTGCTTTAGCTCATCTACACATAAAAATATATGGGAACACAAAATGATTTAACGGGTTCAAAGTAAGTATATTAGAAACTTCCAATGAGATGTTCATGCTATGGAAACTCCTGGTCTCTCCTGGAGGTGGTCTCTCATCAGAGGTTGAATGAAATACGGTCAAGTTATATTTTTGATTTTACAGGTTGACGTTCACCTGATTGGTCACTAGTGGGAAGCAATACGGTATTAAACCTATATACAGAATATATATTGATGAAACCGTTATTGATAATAATGAATTCAACTCTTGAGTCCAAATACCACTAAAACAAATTCTTTCAGATCTCATGTCAATAAATCGTTACTATGGAAATACTATACTGATGTTTAAAAGTTAAGGAACAAAATCAGTCAATTGAATTGAAAAACAAATTAAATTAATTGATCACAATTTTTTTTTCAATATTTATAGTACTCATGATGGTACAAAATTAAAATTAAGCGTCGTGTTTTGTTTCCTTCTTTTATAACACACTCTAAATATACAATATATGCTATTAACCCCCCCCCCCCCCCCCTTAATAATATTTTCTTATATTTCCTTCAAACATCTTTCTGAAATTTAAAAAAATATATATTTATTCCTAAACTTACACACTATTGTATTTGGTGAATCAGTTTATCAAAAATATCCTCCTTTTTTTAACTTTTAAATTTTAGACGCTCAACCTATCTATTAGTTACATATTGTCTAGGACTCCAGGAAAAGAATTTATCTGAGAAGGATTGTGTTCCTCACAGAACAAGCAAGCTAAGGAAGATAAACTAGGGCAACGTCAGCATCTCGGGTTGCTAAGCTAGGCGTGAATAAGCGAAAATTCCTCCGAGTTGTTTGTCAACTGATGACTTTAGACAGCAACGACTGTTTAGTTCCTGAAAACATCTCTTTACAACATGCCTACTATTGATAAGTCTTATGAGCCTATATACATTCACAGAACTACTTTTCTTCTAATTTCAGCTTTTTGTACAAATTATTTAGAACCCGAGTCTAATCGGCTTGATATGGTGCTGGTTAAAATCACTTATATTTAAAAAGGTTAGATGTCGTTAACTTTTGAAAAATAACGTCATTTTCTTTTCATTAATATTCTGGCAGTCGAAAATATAATGAGGTAACTCAATTTCTATTTTTCCTTTACAGAAATAACGCGTTATAGCGTCATACGATTGAAAAAATAATCGTTATTAGGAACAATATATGTGCGTGTAGGAGCAATTTTAGAGTTACCGCAATAAACCATAGAGAAAGGTGATATAAACAAAGATATTTAAAGCTGATAAACATAGAAAGATGTTTAACTCGAACAATATGGCACTTACTTGCACTCATATTAGAGAACATTAGGCATTCGTTCTAATCAAATCTGTGTTAACTCCCAAATCGATCATCAGGCAAATGTTGAGATAACGGTAGAGAAAGGTGGCATAGAGATTGAAGCCAAGAGCAAAGTCCTTTGGCTGCCTGAGAAGGATTCTCGGCAAAGTGACCAGAAGTTGGTCCATCGACGGTGTATTATTCTGGCACATGAAATATTGATAGGGAGATCAATGAGTCAATAAACAGCCATCAATACGTTCAATGGAGATTTATTATTTAGGTGGGCTTTCTCGCCTCTAGTTCGTGTGGCAGCTTTCTTTTTGTACTGTTGTAGTATCTGTGTGTGGTACTATCCCGTGATATCCCTCTCACCTCTAGACTGCACTATTTTGCACTAATGCATTCTAACTCATGTGACAACTTTATTTTTGTACGGTTCTAGTGTATTTTAATCTTTGTAGTGTCTGTGTGTGGTACTAACCCGTGATATCTCTCTCATTTCTAGACTACACTATTTTGCGCTAATGCGTTCAAGCTCGTGTGACTATTTATACTGTACTCACGTGTCTTTTGACCTTTTTATTGTCTGTGTGAGGTACTATCCCGTGGTATCTCTCTCACCTCTAGACTGCGCTATTTTGCACTAATGCTCGTGTGGCAACTTTATTTTTGTACTGTTATAGCGTATATTTTGACCTTTGTAAGTGTCTGTGTGTGGTACTATCCCGTGATATCTCTTTCACGACTACGATATTTTGCACTAATGCCTTCTATCTCGTGTGGCAACTTTATTTTTTGTACTGTTATAGTGTATTTTGACCTTTGTAGTGTCTGTGATACTAATTTACTATCCCGTTTTATTTCTCTCAGATCTAGACTGCTCAATGTTGCACTACAGTATCTTCTAGCCTTTGTAGTGTTCGCTATTTTACTATCTATGATAGTTTACCTATTTTTCTTAATACTTTTTATCTTGATTACTGTATGAGATTGCAATTATAAATTCCAATGCCATCTCTATCCTTTATTTTTTTAAATATTTTACTCTATAAAATTGTCATATTTATCTATTTAATGTACTGTAAATTGTCACTTTTCAGCTCATTCTTCTTGTTTTTTGTTTGTAGTCCAAGTCTTATTTTATGCACCTAGTAGATGAAGAAAATGATATGATGTTAAAAATTGGTAGCAATTTTCATGTTCACAAGCTGTATGTATCACATTTGTGCCATGTTTGCGTTATTTTTAAATTGGGGAATTCGATAAAAATCGAAAGTCGAATAGAATTCTTAATTTGAAGTTGATAATTCAACAAATATGCTTTTAAATGGAGAATTTATTTGATTTAATTAAAAGTGCCTAACAGACTTTCAGAAAATAATATAAAATATAGAAACAAATTATCAATTTAGACGTTAACTACTTTTGAATTTCGTTTAGGCAGAACTTTTGATGCAGAAACCTAGGCAAAGCAAGAACTCGATAATCCTTTGACCATTTACTACTCTTTAAGTAATTCAAATTCTGAAGATGTTGAAAAGATCCAATTAAAGAAAACATAACCGATATGTGATACGAACAGAGTAAATATATTTTTAGAAATGATTTTATAAAAACGGCAATTTTTTAATGTTTTTTTATTTGAATTTTTATGGGCCTTTTCTCAACCGTAAAGTGAAAATATTGGTGGAGGTTAAGAAAAAAAAAAAAAGAAAGAGCCTGGGGTTTTTATTTAAAATATTTTTGTTGGTTATTTGAATGTAAGAAATGGCGAGTTGAAAAACTACATACTTTGCGGTAAACATTTTGTAGCGAACGGTACTAAAAAGGAACGAAGAGTACTGTAAACGTAGAAAAAACATTTCAAGAGAGGGCGGAGAGAACAATACGAAAGTAAAAACAAAAGAAAAAAAGGGGGGAAAAGTGTGGGGAGATCTGTGGGTAGAGATTCTGTCAAGCTAATAACAAGGTGTTTTGCCATCTTCCCCGCCTCAGTAAACAACCAAGTTCTTCCGTAATGAGGCTGAAATCTTCTGAGCGGGAAAAAAAGACGTCTGTCTAATGATCGAGGTATGTAATTAGAATTGGTTTCCCAAATTGGGCGATTATAACACCGGCCTAGCAGGTCGGGTTTCACTTTTAATGGCGTTCTTCCAGAGGATTCTGTGAGACTTGCTAAACTTTGGGATACCTTCCCGAAGTTCTGTCTATTCGTTTTGGTCATCTACGTCTACCTGGTCAGCAGAGAAATGTGCGATGTAGCAGGAAATAAACTCTTCCAGCCAACTCTACAACGGTGGCAGAATCACCATGTTAATAATCATACAAATCAGTAGATGTTGTATATATTAAATTATTAACATTAAAAATAAATAGCTAATACTTTTTATTATTTATTTTTTCAAAACATCCGTGGTGAATCTAAGACCATATGATTTAATAAAGTAGTTTGTGTTTCCAATTATTTTTCATATTATCAACTCAAATTGTAATTTTTCCAAACTCATTAATTAATTAGAGAAAATATGCACCTGTATAAATTATTAGTATTCCAAAAGAATAATTTAAGTGCCATTTCCATTCGTATGTGTCTAAAATGCAAAGGCATCAAGACATCATGATTAAGACTCGTATGTTTATAATAGCAAATAAAAATACAAATATGAAGAAATAAATATGTTTAGTAGAAAAATATAAGGTTTTAGCAAAGTTTGAAGTTATTTTTTTAGCTAAATTTCCTTCCTTCTTGTCCTTTATCCCAAATTTTCACCATGGATAAATCAGGTCCTTCCCAATATTTTCTGATAGAATAAGGAATGGAATATAGTTGTTTTAAATATGCCCGAAAAAGAAAAGATTCGAGCACGCGCTTATCTTAAGATTTTCCAAATATGTATTTCTCTGTGCACTTCATTAAACGCGATCTCACAATCCAACTCAGAGTCAGAATAAGATAAATCAGATAAAAGTTGCACATTTGACGAAGGTGCAGGCAGCAATATTTGTAAATAATGTCAACTAGAAAATTCGAAAAGACATCAATATTAATATAATCTCTGTTCATTAATAATAAATATTTTGCTACAATATCAATACACTTTTAAGAATGAATATTATATTTGTACGTAAAAAAAAAAACGCAATCTTACAAGTAGTGTAAAACTATGTGATAAAAAGAATATGATATCCACACCTAGATAGAAATAAAGAAGTATAGTTTATCTCCCCCAAGTTTATTGCTCTCCGAAACAAAAGTAAGAAATTCCTAGCAGAAGAGTAAACGCCATTGCTCAGACTAGCGGAACGGCATGCGAAGGCGAAAAAGGAGAAAAAAAGGCCAAAAGATTGTCTCAGCTCCCCCCCCCATCAATTTCACCTATTGGTTGGGGAGGCTTCGTGCCTTTTCGGTTACGATCCCAAAGTAAGGGAAAGAAATCAAGAAGGAATAAAATTCCTTTCTAAAAAAAATGGGAAGGGAGGGAAAAAAAGAAAAGAAATAAAGGGACAAACTTTCCAACAAGAGCATCACCAATCTCATCCTTCTATGAGATAGAAATTACAATTTTAAATTTGACCGAGGACTCCCTCCTTTGGGAGAAACGATCAGGAGAGCGTAGAAGAACTTGGTGACTTGGGAACAAAAAAAAAAGTTTGAGGGGGGAGGGGGTTAGTGGATCCATCCTCAAATTTCCCCCTCCGCCCACCTAACAGACTTCTGAGATTGAATTATCCGATTGGAGCTGTTTGGGTAGGGAATGGATGTTTCCACGGTAGTGGACCGAGAGATTTGCATAGCCAACGGGCTTTAGTTAGAGAATCGGGCTGACGTAGCTCCTTCCACTTTACCTTCGGATGACAAACAGCCGTTCATAACATTACCAACAACCAATCAATACTTTTTGTTGTGTTAAAATACAAACATTAGGTCTTCAGGGAAAAGTTTCTTTTTTACAAATATTTTATTTATAAATATCTAGCTTTCGGGCAAGAAATCCCATCTACAGGAGTAAATATTTACATTGAACCGCCAATAGAATAAGAACTAAAATCAAATAAAATGCTTCGGATGTTTAATATTGATTCAAGGGATTATTATTCGAATTGTGAACCTTTAGTTGTGTATTTTCTTTAATGTATCAATTTCCTATACTTAGTTCGCTTTTGTTTTGGATTGTTTTTCGTATAATGCCATCCTTCTTATTGTTTACTTTCAGCCACGAAGAATTCATAATAACCTCAATGCAATGTGTTACACACGATCTAAATATATTAAAACAGTTCATATGGATACAAAAGCCAGGTTCCTGGAGCGTACATATGTTGGGTTGTCCTTCAGACTTAAATCTTTTGGTTTTATTTACAATCGTATATGTTCACATTTTTAGCGATACTTTAAATAACTAAAAAAAAATGTTGTATACATCACCAATCGTCCAAATCTCTATATAAAATTAGAATCAAAATATAAAACAAAGAGATTATATAGGCTTTATGTTTATTTATTGTAATTAGGGGTTGCAATTTACACCAAAAGATCATGTTAACGCCAGGCCTATAACAAAAAGCTAGATTTTACTCTGTAATAGGCCCGTCGAGGACTTTTTTCAAGAGACCGTACAATATAATATATTATACAATACTACAAAGAGTTTTATTTAAATAATAAAAAGGTATATATTGTACTCTAGCGGATGTACCCGGCTTCGCCCAGGTTTTTCTCGAGGGAATGTTTGTAGTCTAGTAATAAGAAAATATACTACACCTAAAAACTATCAGAGAAAAGAGAAACCACGGAAGGTGAACAGAAAAATGCTTACAATGGATGTTATGTTTACGATATCAAGTTAAATAAAAACAAAGATAAAATTTGCATATGTTGGTCACTATAAATTTGTATATTTGTTAGGCGAAATTAGAACCATGATAAAACAATTGGGTATTTAAAAACAAATGTAGAAATAAAAGTTGAAGTATAATAAACAATGTTAAAGATTAGTTTTAATTATTAATCAAGATTGTGTGTGAATATGTGAGAAAGATGTAATATCGTTGTTGTTTTCTTGGCCGACTGTTTTACATATGGTGTTATCTTAAAATTGCTTGTTTTGAATATTTTTTAGATTGAGATTATTAGCTAGTATGTAAAAAAATTAACTCTGTTGAAATTTAATTTTGTATTTATATATAAATAAAATTAACACTGTTTTTTTTTTTTTTGTATTTAATCGATAACAGCGAAGTTACGCATGTTAATGTTAGGAAATATATTTTGATGTTAAGCAAAACCTGCTCCATCTCGTTTTACATAAATGTTGAAAATTTGGTTGAAATTGATGCATTGTAACGAAAGTTTTTAGTGATGTCCACTTATGAAATTTCCATTTTATTAATATAGATTGTAAGAGGTATTTAATTACCATCATTGTTGTTGGCTGTTAGCTGAACACCAATCTTTGTCTAACACAACTAATTTATTTTATATAAACAACAAGCTCAGCGCCACACTCATTGACAAAACTTAAGGAAGTTTCATATTTTGATGTCGCCGGTCGTCTGCTTTTTTGAAGGAGACAGAGGCAATTTTGTTTACACTTGGTTATGTCGTATGTCTTCAATAAATGTCACTGTATATCAAATATCTTTCAGAGCTATTGTCTGAATTCCGATATACGTGCTAAAAGGTATAACTTCCTTAAGTTTTACCCATGAGTGTAAATACATTGTTGTACTTAGACAAAGGTTGGCGTTCAACCAACTAAAATATTAGCAATTAAATACCTTTCACAATTCAATATATTGTATTTTTATTATTTAAATATTTAATTATGTAATTTATTTGTTTTCAAAGAGTTGTATGTAGATATATATAATTTGAACGCATTTTTTATGGTATATATTTTATTCATTCATGTGTGAGTTTTTCTATTTCTATTCTATTTTTCTGCTTCACAGCTTCAGCTTTTATCTTTAAAAAGCCACTTTTCTGACATCTAATAATGTATACTTCGTTATTAACAGGTTTTCTGTATTAATATGCAGGTAAAATAGCTTTATTCTATAAACTTGATATAAATTTTGATAACTAAAACTAGCCAAAATTGTGTTCCACTTTGCAAAGTATGGTAAAAAAAATCAATTTAAATCATGTTACCTATCACTTTGATACTTTTAGAGAGAAATAGCGTGTTTAGATGATCTATTTAGATAACACTGTAGAATTACAGCGCCATCTTTTTTTAAATGGTTGGTATATGGATAGGAGTCTTCCACTTTTAATGACTCGAAGGGCCAACAAAGGCTATCAGAGCAGGTTCATGAATAAAACCTATCTGGAAGCAACTAATTATTGTCCTAAAATGGATAGATTGGGTGCCAGCTATCTTGTAGCGATGACAGCTGCTGCTGTAGGCCCTAAATCCCAATTACCTATAGATGGATGGATGGATGGATGGATAGGGCGTTTGTAGCACGGCATCAGATGCTCAGGCTTCGATCTATTGATGCAGATAGGGTATGGCTACTGTTGTTTGGATACAATGTCTTTGAAGTTATAATTATAATGTTTAGAAGTTCACATAGTTTCGTTAAATAACAAGATGCTCGATCTATTGATGGAGATACGATGTGGATACTAGAATGGATACAAGGTCTTTGAAGATCTAATTGTAATCAATATGGAGATATTAAAAGATGTCGAAAGATTATAGAAGCGATGTGTTTCGCTTTTTGCCAATTTGTTATCTATAGATATTTGTTATACATAAGATATCATCGACGGCCTTTTCGGGCAATTCTTCTTCAGTGTGGTAAAGTGATAAAATAAACGTTTAGATTATTACATACTTTACTACAGTTTATAGATAACATGTTTGTCCGAATGCTCCTAATATTAAGAAAGACAAAAAATGACGGTATATTTATTCTTTTAACACAAGTTAATGGACACACACACTATGAACCAAGTACAAGATTTTTTGTTTAAAATACAAGTTTACTGTGGTATTCATCTACAAGAATTTTAGTAGGGGTAGATGGTGTAGCGCTGACATGATTACAGTAGAGCGGTGAATATTGAGTTTTGAAATTTTGACTTTGATACCTATTACAGTAAAACCTATCATTAAGCCGAGAAGTGCATTAAAGACAGAAAACTATATGTTATGACATACGGCCTCTTAATACATGTTCACATACATGTACTAGGTAATTATGGGACTATGTGGTTATAGCCAGGTTTCCAGTTAAACATGGTTCGTTTAAGACAAGTTTTCCAGTGGGAACCTCTACATAGAAATGCTGGTTGTATTATAAAGTGTGGGAGATGTAGATAAAATTGTGACACAGGGATTTGTAAAGTGTTTGAGTGTCCAGTTAAGACATAGCTTGCTTAAGACAAGTTTCCCTAAGGTAGCCTCTCCACAAAAATTTTGGTTGTGTTCTAAATTGTAGAAGAGGTAGATAAAAATAGCAAACTGTCGAGCCTAAAGACTCAGCCTTGTTTAAAGGCGAAGAAGAGGCTTTGGTTTGAAAGCTGCCAGTTATATGTTTTAAAGAAGAAATGGATCCCTGATATTTCTAGCTCTTGTGTTTGAGGTGACAGTACCTGCTTCGCTGTTGTTGTCGGTGCTGTGGTGCGAGCTGGGCTGCTGGGGCAGAGGTCCCGGCGTCCCTGTAGATCCCGTGGGGGAGCGCACGTCGTCTACACTGGTGGTGTAGGAGTTGAGGGACTGGCTGGGGGGTCTCTGGGACATGTACTGGACACACGAGGTAGCTTTTAGAGATCATCGTCTCTCCATATGTGGCACTCTTAATGTTTTAATAAGTATTATTTTATAAGAATTGTGGTGTCTCTTAGTTTATACAAAGTGGCCCTTAAAGATGAATAGGTATAGTCGAACATTGCTATAACTACTACACTTGGGACCAAGCTTGTTGTTATAATCATGTTGTGTTTTGGTGCTATAACCACGGCTATAACAATTGGGTCTTTATAATTGTGATGTTTAACTATGTTGATATGTCAAAATAGGCTTCTATAACGAGGTTACACTATATTAGTAAAGTGACGAAAGACTCGGCTTCGCGTCCGTGATCTGCCCGAGTGAATATTTGTACATCCATATTATTAATATCAAAAAGTAGCAGTAGAGTATTAATGATGATCGGACTCATTAACGTATCAACATCATTTTCGATCCCGGATATGCAAATCGGCCTATTATTTGGGCTACCACTATAGATACATTTTGAAAATATTGCGATCAAAAAAAAAATTATCTTTATAATGGCTAAGAGAAAATAAACTAAAAATTGATCTCGATAACTGAGCCATGCTGTGTTACACACTGAGAAGAAGTGCGCGTTGTGCTACTACTGACTTGAAGTATTACTCCTACCTTTCATAAAGATAATGGCTAGGAGAAATAAACTAAAAATTGATTTCGATAATTGAGCCAAACTGTGTTACAGACTGAGAAGAAGGACGCGTGCTGCTACCACTGACTTCGTGTATCAAAGATGGCCATAAAGGAGAATCGTGAGTGTGGGATGTAAGTAAATATCATTAACTAGGTACATAAGGAGATGGCTTGGAGGAGAAAGTGGCAAAGTGTATGCAAATTGGCCCATTGTGTTCTTTAATTGGAAAATGGCCTTTAGGGAAGAACCAAAATTTCTATGCAAATTTTTCCTTTTCCCTTAGAAATAAAAGTGGTTGCGCGACGATGGGGATGACTTGGCATTGTTCCCTTATCCTGAACATCACTGTGGTATTTGAAAGGTAATTGTTGTTGACCACATATTGTAGAATTTGCATAGCAAATGTTGTTGACCACACATTGTAGTATTTGTACGGCAAATGTGGTGTTGACCACACATTGTAGTATTTATACAGCAATTGTTGTAGATTTACATAGAGGTAACCGATTAGTTTAATTTTTAAAATATCGAAATATAACTCCATATAAATTTAAATATATAAGAGAAAAACTTTTTTTTTGCTAAATATCTTATACACGTTTCAAATTAGTATGCGTAAAAAAAATAGACTAATATAACAACATGGACTAGCAAAGATAATCTTAATTAAAAGCAAAAACCTGCTTGCTTTTAGATATTTAATAAACAAGCATTGAAGCTGTAATATTAGTCCCAAATATTTGATAGCATTTCTATCATTATTTTAAAATAACAAAGTACTGTGTGTAAAGTGTGTGCGTAGCAGAAGATTTATAAGAACATTCCACGAGAAATCAGAATCCTCTTTTAAAGGTGAACATTCGTTGGAAATTGATTAGATCAGTTCAGTATTTTTGATTTGGCAAAAAGTGGTTGCTTATCTCAACGACCTCTCCGGAGAGGTCGCTCAAGGGAGGTTTAGCGCATCAGTGTGAGGCAAGCCACTCTGGTAATGGGCCTTGTTCCATTAGTGCCCACCACTGCCGAAGAAGAAAGACCAATCAATCCTCGGCTCCATTTACTTTATCAGACCGGGGGGTCCAAGTCTCACTATTAGTCTAACAACAACAACAACACAACAACAACAGCAGCAGCTCCGGGAGCAAGCATTAGCAAGATGGGATGGAGCTATTACGTCCCTTGTTCTTCTCAACTTCTATTTGACACTCTTCAGAATTCTTCACCATTTGATTAACTAGCTGAATGGATGTCTGGATTTCTATAATCCTTTGAGAAATTTAAAAATGAGAAATAAGTTTATTATATTTTTTCCCATCAATGGGCATTCAATATATATATAAACTAGTGGAAATAAGATAGAATATAATGAAATTTGACATGAATGAACAGGTAATTATGATTTTAAAATGTGCTTACATTCAACTATTTTTTAAACTTTTAGCATCCAAAATTTAATCGTTCCTTGCACTTGGAAAGACATTTGAGTCAAATTCCCAGTTTTTCTTGAATTCCATCAGGGTGCAAACACATCCCCCCCCCCCCCCCCCCCCCACTAGTGTATTAGAAGATTCTCTAACGTAGAAGCATTTTGATGATAATAAGCTATTTATCAAATTTAAATATCTACTTTCAGTTCATTAAATATATAAATAACTTTATTTTTTTTTATCCTTTTCTCTTTGCAGACTCGTTGTATGAGATAAAAGTATTTTTGAGTATGATCCGAGTCATCCTCAAATGAATAGCTATTCTACTATGGGGTTATTCACATATTATAATTTACTATTATATAATACTATTTATTAGGGGAATCTCTCTATACTATACATATAGATGTTGTGGACCGCATTAATAACTAGACAACGATGACTAATCCATATAACAGAATAACAACTTATTTACAAATCATTTTTCAAATTTACATTGAAAAAAATCATATTTTTCACAAATATATTGTCACGGTAATGAGGAATCGCTTAAGTTAAGATAAACTAAGATATATTGATCAAGATAACGTAGCTAAAGCCTACTTACAACAAAAATTGTACGCAGCAGTGTTGCTAATTTGATTCAGTGATAAATTTATTTATTCATTGATAAATTATTGTCACAATCATTTTTTAAAAATTAGGAATATTTTACAAGTTTGCCCCAAAAGTTCGTGAACACTTGCAAAAATTGAAATACCAATTTTATTCGCCATAATATTATTCGCCGTTATGTATGATGTCTTTGTATTATGTATAAAGTAATTGTATTATGTATTATATTATGTATTCGCCGTAATATAATTATTTGCCAAGTAATAAGAAAAACGTTTTAGGAAAAACACGAACCTTTGGGACAACCTTATAGGATAGAAGGGGGCAAGAGGCATCTGTGAAACTTTCAAATTTACACAATTGGAAGTGATGTACCATTTAAAAAAATAAGTAAAGGTATATTGTCTAATTAAAGTTTCAACATAAAATATGTCGTAGCGATGGAGAGAAGGATTTGATTGATCGGTACAAGCTGGGAGGTGCGAGAGGCCGGCCTGCTAGGTCAATTATGGCACAGAGGTGCTAAAAAAGAAGAAGAATGGCTCCATTATAGAGTTTCGTGATCAGGCCATGTAAACGAACTACCAGCATCATCTACTCTAAAGAAGATTACAAACTCTTGTTAGCTTAGTTGATCCATTCGTGCATTTTTTACCTCTTTATTCTATCCATTTCTATTGATAGACATTTGTTTTGCCAAAAAAAAAAAAATGAATTCCTGAATTCCTAATAAATAATTTTAAACTTAGCACTATAGGACACATGTATTATATTTTATGCCAGAGACCCCCCAGTTGCATCGTCTAATCTGAATATGAGTGTTTAATTGTAGCGTTAATATGTAGCGTGTAACATAAGAAAGAAAAAAGAGTAAAACAAAAGGCAAGGGATAACCAAAGGCAAATATAACGGAAATCATATTTATATATAAACTGATTAAGATTAAATATATTAGAATGGTTTAGTTTTCATCGTATCATAAAAAAATTAAAAAATCGGAATAAAGTGATTAAAATGGAAAAGATGATAACACTAAATTCCAACAAATATATATGATACAAATATATGATGGTAACATTAGAAATCCTTATCCTATTTTATTTGCACAAAGGCAAAAAAGAGAGAAACAAAGATAAATATGAACAGGATGGCAATATCTATTCACAGTCTGTAGAAGTGGATGAAAGGTTATCGCTATAAAACATTTGAATGAGGTAAACCAAGAAATTCCAGGGTCATCTTTGGCTATTTCTAATATTTCGTATATTGTCATTTAATTTGTGGTGGTTTAAGAGCAGATAGCTTTTGTATTTCCGACATTTGAATACTAACTAGTTACAATATCAGTCTGTGATGCTGAAAACACACACAGACGATATACAGATCTCATCTTGAAGAAATGGTTGAAGAAACTGCAGGTAAAGAGGTCTACATATTTTACAATATCAAATGCACTTTGAGAATGAGTATGCAAAGAGAATGCTTCTTTCAGGAAATACCTTAAAGTGCAAATGCCCTGGCAAGTAAAATTCTCCGTGGATTGGTGCATCCAACCAACCAGACACTGGGCGGATGTGACGTCATACAATTGCTGGCCAATTATCATCCGCCATCTTGTAATTACGGGATGTTGCGTGGCGTACCGTCCGTCGTCTGATCAAATACTGCGATCGGCTGCTGCTGCTATTACTAACTTACATACTGTGGAGGCGGATGCATTTAAAAGTGGGATCCCTAAAAATACAGTAAAAACAACAAAAGGCTGTTAAATTATACTGAATTACAGAAAGGCCAAGAAGATATATATAGATTGTAATGCATGCTTCTTATGCATTGCTCAATATATCTATCTACAAAATAAGTTTGTCATTTGCGAATATTGTTATGTATTCAACCATTTCTAATAAACACACAAAATTTAACAGCCTGTTTTTATTTTTTCAAATGTTAATAAAATTTGCGCGTTATTTTTTTTATTATTAGCTATGAATATTAATGCTTATTTGGATTATATCTGTTTTGCTTTGAAATAACTCCAAATTCACAATCTCGTTTCTTGATGGGTTTATTGGAACTATTGGAAAAATATATATTTTTGCAATAAATTGATAAAGAGGGAGCAATCTCTCGAAATATTTTAAGAAAAAAATTGTTTTTTTTTTCCTTTACAGATCCAGGTACGCCCTTTTATATAATCTAAAAATATATATGTTCCCTACTTATAATAAGTATTTAAAACACGTATTTATAATCAGTTTCCAAAAATATTAAGGACACGATGAGAAAGCAGCAACGTCACAAAAAAATGTGCCGTATATCAATATGGCGGCTGCTACAAGTTGTCAGAAGAAGAAACAATTGTACGTAAACGTGGGCGTAAAAGCGTAGGTGCCAGTCGCCCTTTCAAGGATGCCCCACCACCTGCTGGAACAAGAGGCGCGCGCAAATTCCATCTTCAAATTTATAGGACAGTAGGGCCTCTATTTTGCTAGAAAATATATATTCGCTCAATCCATATAGAAAAAAAAAACTATTATTACCTAAAATACATTTTAGGTTTAAATTTGCTTGCATTATAAGTACTAATGTGGCAATATGTATTGGATATTGGAAATTTACCATCTCGGCAGAGAAGTTGATCCATATGTATGTAATATGATGATGCAACAATTGTTATATCACTGTAATATTTGTTGTATTACACTTTTGTAGAATCTGTCGACTTAACCGTTCTGTGGCAATATCGTTGCGGGGTTCCTTGTTGTTGGATTTGAATGGTGAGGATTGGTTGAAGCGCAGTCGTTGAGTGGTAAGTGAAGCACACAGTTAGGAATAATCAGGACACGTGATTGAGTTTGGAAATATAAGGCAACGGGTTGGAGGAAAGAAAGCTTGAGAAGAACTGAGCGATTTGACTTATTAATTAGTTGATCACATGGCGGTGATTGTACTTAGCTGTGGGATGAGCAGAGGGAGAGAGGTCTAGAGCAGATGTCACCTTCTTGGAAGCTAAATCACTACTAACCATTCTTGTCTTTCGATTTAACACCACGAGTCAGTTTCTCTCTGATTGGTTGAGAGATCTCACATGATCTTTCCCTATTGGTTGACCTACTTAAGGTGCTATCTTCTGATAGGCCGGCGGCTTCCTTTGGTGAAAGCTGTGCCCTGCCTGGTATATCTGATTTCGTCAGGAAGTGTTTGGTGTCTTGACGCTTATAGTTTCGAAGGATATTAGACACGTCCTGTTTTTGCCGGAAGTACTGGATATCTCTCAAACTTTTATAACTTCTGGTCACTCGACACGTCCTGTTTGTCAGGAAGTATTGAGTGAATCTTGGCTAAAATAACTTCTGCGGTCACTAGAGACGCCCGGTCTCTGCCCCTGCAGTATTGACACAGGGGTGCCCAGAATAGTCGTGCCAGCCTTAGGTCTTACTTCCTATATCTTTTGTTACTTTCTTTCCTCCAGTTACCTTGTTCTTTATTAAGTCTTTGAAATTCATACATGGTACATACATAGTGGGTCGGGGTTGCATTTAATTATACACAAATTATGACAGATGCGCCCCCTACATGTGAAGAATTCAAGAAGGGGTTAGCCTGAGAGAATTCTGTAAAGTGAAAAATAATTTTGTGGGAAAATTAGTTGTGGGTATTGAGTCTATATACAAGCATTGGTGGCGATATAATAAGTACTATAGAATGGTGTTGATGATATAGGTTGAGTATAATTAATAGAAATCAAAAATTTTTTAATTGTAAGAAATCAATGAATGTTATGGTACATAGTGGGCAAAAAAAAGAAAATGCGCCTAAACGAATTCTACTCGAGTTAAGAAATGAATTCGAGGGAGTTCTATTAAGGCTTTGAAATCAAAATAAAAATAATATAAAAATAGTTGAATGACATCAAAATTGAATGTGTTTGGTTGAAAAAGAAATATATTTTGTTGCATGGTGACAAAGACAACTGCTTAGTTACTTTTTTGCTCGAATTCTGAGAAAAAGGAATCGAGGAAATTTCATAAGGTGCTTTGAAATCAAAACAAAATGAAATAAGAATAGTTGAATGAAATCAAAATTGAATGTGTTTGGTTGAGTGGTGAGAAAAAAAGAAAAATGCCTAATTACTTTTTTGTTTGAATTTTGGAAAGGAATTCGAGGAAATTTCATAAGGTCTTTTGAGAAATCAAAAATAAAAATAAAATAAAAGTTTTTTGAGCGAAATCAAAGTTGAGTGCTTGGTTGAATGGAAAAAAAAAAAGGAAAATGCCTAACCTTATTCTAGCTCGGAATTGG
Source organism: Cordylochernes scorpioides (assembly GCA_030710605.1). NCBI lineage: Eukaryota > Metazoa > Arthropoda > Arachnida > Pseudoscorpiones > Chernetidae > Cordylochernes > Cordylochernes scorpioides. The sequence goes on along the minus strand of CP092884.1, from coordinate 20,797,395 downwards.
GAATGGAAACCGAGGGGATTCTATTAGGTCTTTTGAGAAATCAAAATAAAATAAGATAAAAATAAAAGTTGAATGAAATCAAAGTGAAGGCTTGGTTGCACAAAAAAAAAGAAAAAGCCTTGTTGTATGAAAAAAAAAGAAAATGCTTTGTTGCGTTGGTGAAAAAAAAGAATTGCCTAATTACTATCCTACTTGAGATTGGGAATGAAATCGAAGGGGTTTTCATTAGGTCTTTTGAGAAATCAAAATAAAAATAAAAATAAGAGTTGAACGAAATCAAAGTGAATGCTTGGTGCGTGGTGAGAAAAAAAAAAGGAAAAATGCCTAATTATATTCTAGCTCGGAATTGGGAATGGAGACCGAGGGAATTCTATTAGGTCTTTTGAGAAATCAAAAATAAAAATAAAATAAAGTTTTTTTTTTTTTTTTTTTTTTTTTTTTTTTTTTGAGCGAAATCAAGGTTGAGTGTTTGAAAAAAAGAAAAATGAAAAATAAAAAGGTTTCAACAATAAAGGGTGATTTAATGTTTTTAGTTTAATCGAAAACCAGTGTTTTCGTTGATAATTGAGTTGTGACAATATAAGTCAAGTGGTAAATAGAATGATAATTGATAAATAAAAATGATAATATAAACTAATTGGGAAAAAAAAAATGATAATTAATGATAAAAGTGGTAATAAGTTGAATAAATTGATAAATTGATTAAATATTTAACTTTTAATTGAGAGAAAATAATAAAATGATTGATATGAAAAATAAGATGTATTGGTTGGAACCCTTTGGTATCTACATGCCCTGATCTAAATGTATTGATTGTTCCATTTTGCCCTATAAATGTTTTACTTGCTCAATTATGTGTAACTTTTTGTCTTTGTGTGTGTTGTGAAAAATGTTAGAAGTTTTTGTGTAAGAAATGTGTGAAACGAATTCTATGTGTTGTCAAGATCCTAAGGTCTGGGATGTCTACGCGTAGGTGGAATTTGTGCCTAGTGTGAAAAATGTAAAGTTTGGAAGTCTTTAAAAGAATAAAAGAATAGAAATGTGAACTCATTTGGAGCGTCTGTGTGTCTTAAGTTTCTTGTGAGAATATAATTGAACTATGTTTTTTGTAAAAGTCGATATGTAGCTCGTATTGGGATCCAAACTGAACGACACTTAGAGAAGCCCACAGTTGACCTCAATTCAGCTGTTGGTCGAGGGGCCCCACGGTAATTAGAAACCGGAAGCAGGGGGGCGATGTGGAGAAACAAAGTCCCTCCCCGGGGTGATTCCCAATTTATCCCCCGTCTATTTGCGTAATTGGAGTCGGAAACGAGGCGTGCGGGGCTTGTTTTTGGAGGGTGGTTTCTCCGACATTGTTTGGTCATCTTTTCAGCTACTGTTATCTCTTCGGAGTTTATTTAGATTTTCTGCGAAGATGGTTCCTAAAATTATGAGAAGTTTTATAAATGCTTGTCCACAATGAAAAACTGCCTCTTGTAGTTCGAAGATTTTCTGATCGGGCATAGCATAGATAAACAAGTACTTGATGAATAAGATTGGAATACAGTTGTATGGCAGAAGTAACAAACAAAGGATAAAAATCAGATGAAAGATAGGATATTGCCCCATGTTCGTCCACATTTTTGTAACTGGGGACTCTGAAATATTTGCTTGAACCTTATGAATTGTAGAATTTGAATGATTGGTAGGTTCGCAGTTCTCCTGTCTGAGATCTTTAGGGAGTGGTGTGATATGATTGGATTGGTTGTCAGGTTTACAGTTCTCCTGCTTGATCGTCAATGGTTTTATTAGAGATATGTCGGCGGTAATTGGTTTAGGTTGAGATGTGTGATCTTTTCTCTGACGTGGATGTGGTAATTTTGGCATTGTTGGTGTTGTGTGTATGTTGTGCTTTATGTACGAATTTTGTTTTGTTTGGGTACCTGTGTCGGTATTTTTACGTGCAGGTTGTTTGTATTCATCGATTCTTCTAGCGAATCGGCAGGTGGGGCAGGTTTTTACCTGTTTTGCGATGTCTTGTGTCATGTTCTGCCAATAATATTGTGCTGAGATGAGTCTCGTCATCTTGGAGATGTTTGGGTGGTGGTGTTGTGTGTGTACGGACTTAAGAAGTCTGGTTGTAAATGAATTTGGGACTATAGTTTTAAGTACTCCTTTTCGGGAGACGGTGCGCAGTTTATTGGGATCCATAGTCACGCGGGATTTTCCCGGTGGAGAAGACTGTTGGCTCTTTATGAGTGGCGCATCTAGAAAGCCACAAAATGGGATACGAGTTACAACGCCCGTTTCATATTGTTGTACTCCATTTATGCTACGGACCTCATATTCGTATCTTGACAATCTTAACCTCCATCGAAACAATCTGCCTGACGGAGCTTTGATCTCTTTCAACCACTGCAATGCGGGATGGTCAGAAAATATTGTAAACTTTCTGTCCATTAGACAGGTGCGGAAATTATCCACACTTTCCACAATGGCTAGGCATTGTAGTTCCAAGTCTGAATAATTTCGCTCGTGACTACGCAGAGATCGGCTGAAATGTTGAACGGTGTATGTTTTCCCATCAGGGTAGACTTGTTTAAGTACGCCTGTAATGCTGAATGTTGAGGTGTTACAGTACACCTGGCATGGCAGACCTTCCTGGTAAAGGTGTAATGTGGGGTGTGTGGTAAGGTTTTCTTTCAGGTTAGTGAACGCTTTCTGACATTCGTCATCCCAGACCCACATGACATCTCTTTTTAGAAGGTTGACAAGCGGCGTCCGCAAGCGGGCGTGGTCTGGAATGAACTCTTTATAGACGTTCACATCTTTTAGGAAAGATCGCAAGGTTTTTCGATTGTGTGGTTGTTCGGTGGCGTGAATTTTTTCTATGTTTTGTGTAGATGGGATGATTGTATTATTCTTAACGGTTGTGCATGTGTTTGTTTGTTGTTGTTGTCTTTTGGCGTGCGTGTTGCGTGTGTTGTGAGGTACATTTGCGTGTTTATGGCGTTGCGAAGTATGGTCATGTGTGAATCTTGTGTGGTAAGTGGGTGAGCTGTGTCGGTGTACGGACACTTGTTTGGGCATTAATGGAGTTGTAGATTGAAGTCGTGGTGGCTTTATATGTGGTGGGCATAAAGTATTGGCAATTGAGTTGAGCGAAAAGTTGTGTGGTGTGAGATTAGAATGGTGGCATGTAAATATTTGGGGTTTGGGCAATGAATGCAGGCAAGGGTTTCCATGTGTGAAAGCTTTGGGTGCTGTGCGAGTCCTTTGGGACAGGTTTTGGTCTAGCCCGTGCTTGCATTCATTTGACACATGTTTAAAGTGGTAGATAGTATTAGACAATGGGACGCCACGTTGGAAAATAGTGCCGCGATTATAATTTAGTTTTAATTTATATTGATAAAGGGTTTCTAAGGTAAGAATTCCAAATGGCAAGGATGCATTTACCACGTGGAAGTTCTCTCTACGGGTTATTTGGCCTATTGTCAGAGGGAAAGTTAAATGTCCTATTATTTTCGTAAAACTATTTAGGGGGGATAGATCAAGGGAAGGTTTTTTAATACTTAAATTGGGGAGTTGTGCTTTTAATCTATTGTATAAATGATACGGCAATATGTTCGAACCTGCGTCTGGTTCAATGAGAAAGGTACATGGTAGGTCCTGGGTCAGATACAAGTCCAAAGTTAATTTGATGGTGTCATTGGGTGGATTGCCTACCTTAGTCTCGAAAAGTCTCCATTGTGGCGTCTTCGGCTTGGTGTGGCTGGCTTGGAATATCTGTTGAACCGGATCGGGACCTTTTGCACTGTCCCCGCGATTGAAAGGGAAATCTAGTCATTTGTACTGCTTCCATTCGAGTGGATCGCGTTGTCGGTACACTGGGTCCGTGTCGCGTGGATTGCTTCCGTGTGTACTGGTACGGCATGGCGGGTGGCGATAACTCGGTGGGCGTCAGGTTGTTCGGACACGTACCGGCGGTGCAGGCGGCGGTTGTCCCTTGTAGCGCGGCGGTCAGTTCTAAAATTACCGTCGCCAGGGTATATCTTGTCGCTTCGTTCGTTGTCAGTTTCTTCTCTCTTGGTTTATCATTGCCTTTTGTTGTGCTGGCGCCTGGGTTAATTTCCATCTTCATCCTGATTAAGCTCTATAATCTTTATCCTGTCGACTTAATGTAATACGATGCAAATTGTTGTTATTACACTATAATATTTGATGTATTACACTTTTGTAGAATCTGTCGACTTAACCGTTCTGTGGCAATATCGTTGCGGGGTTCCTTGTTGTTGGATTTGAATGGTGAGGATTGGTTGAAGCGCAGTCGTTGAGTGGTAAGTGAAGCACACAGTTAGGAATAATCAGGACACGTGATTGAGTTTGGAAATATAAGGCAACGGGTTGGAGGAAAGAAAGCTTGAGAAGAACTGAGCGATTTGACTTATTAATTAGTTGATCACATGGCGGTGATTGTACTTAGCTGTGGGATGAGCAGAGGGAGAGAGGTCTAGAGCAGATGTCACCTTCTTGGAAGCTAAATCACTACTAACCATTCTTGTCTTTCGATTTAACACCACGAGTCAGTTTCTCTCTGATTGGTTGAGAGATCTCACATGATCTTTCCCTATTGGTTGACCTACTTAAGGTGCTATCTTCTGATAGGCCGGCGGCTTCCTTTGGTGAAAGCTGTGCCCTGCCTGGTATATCTGATTTCGTCAGGAAGTGTTTGGTGTCTTGACGCTTATAGTTTCGAAGGATATTAGACACGTCCTGTTTTTGCCGGAAGTACTGGATATCTCTCAAACTTTTATAACTTCTGGTCACTCGACACGTCCTGTTTGTCAGGAAGTATTGAGTGAATCTTGGCTAAAATAACTTCTGCGGTCACTAGAGACGCCCGGTCTCTGCCCCTGCAGTATTGACACAGGGGTGCCCAGAATAGTCGTGCCAGCCTTAGGTCTTACTTCCTATATCTTTTGTTACTTTCTTTCCTCCAGTTACCTTGTTCTTTATTAAGTCTTTGAAATTCATACATGGTACATACATAGTGGGTCGGGGTTGCATTTAATTATACACAAATTATGACATGTATTTATATATTTATGAATTTTTAAAAAGGACATTTTTGTTGAATATTTGTTGAAACCACGATTATATAGAACGAAGCCTATAACACTGATGTGACAATGTGTATGTACGGTATTAAAAATATCGGCAGCGGGGTTTACCCATATGTAAATATCTGAGTTTAGATGCTAGTATATATAAGATATTCTATACTAAATCATCTAAAGCTTCACTCTCTTAACACTTTTAATACGCACTGTTATAACCATGAAGAATCTGGCACAGAAAAACGTTCATGAGCTATCCAGGTGATAAGTGATGACTTCCCTGAGCGACCACTCTTTAGTGAAATCTATATTGATTGTATTATTTGGTCCAGGGTCACAATCCCGAGGGTTGTATGCGCCCGGGGCAAAATTTATTTTGGCGCTCCATCCCAACCGCGCTTTCTCTCCCCATCACTTATCTTTCAAATCTCTCACAACCAATCTTTTAATCTTATTTAAAATTAAAAATAATATAATAGGGAGTTTTTAATTGGTGTTTTGGTCTTGATAAGATCGCTTGCGGCCTTCTTGCGGCTCCCTTCGTTGATCGTGCGCCCAGAGGGACTCTTACTTGAGATCTAATCCAAACTCCAATGAGCGACTACCTCCAGGAGAGACCAAGAGTATCTATGTTTCTTGACAGTCTCTCATAAGAGTTGCTACTGTACTGACTCCTATAATTTGCAACATCCTTAGCAAATGCGTAAATACATAAATAAAATTCTAACAAAATAGCAGTCGAATTTGATAAACGTATCAATTAAATTCAAACATCTTCAAACAGAATATTAATTACGAAAATTAAAAACGAACAAATTAACAGCATATTCTTAAAATATTAAACAATTCTATAAACTAGCCTAGTTTGAAATACCAAATTCAAAAGTATTTCTCTACTAGCAATTCTCTCTCCAAAATATAGATTCGATACTTCAAAAAGTTCGGGCCGAGATGAAGAGGCAATAAGATTAGAGAATGGAGAGTCATGGTTCTAAGGACGCACTAAAAAAGGATCAGAAGATGCCATAATTTGACCTTTCTTTGACCCCCTCCAGTAGAAATACGAAGCAGAGGACGGCGGAATCTTCTTTACATAAATCCGCCATTACACTCGAAGCAGCCGAGAATGTTTTATACAAGAGCGTTATGAATTATTCAGCCAAAATATAATGATTTTTTATTTCCATTTTTTTTTATTTGACTCGGTTGGATTTCTCCCCCCCCCCCCCCCTTTTTTTTTTTCCCCTCTCCGCCCTTCCATCGTATTTTTTATATTAATATTATTAAATATTTTATTCGAAGATTTTTCTTTGAATAGCCATTGTCCAGAATCCATTTTGATAATCAATCAAATGTATAGTGCAGTTTTTCTGACTCTGAGCCTATTTTCTAAAATCGCACATATATATGATATTTGCATATATATATAAAATATGCAAATATCACATAAATAATCAGAATAAAAAATAATTGTTATGTCAAAAACAATTCATCAATATCACTTTTTTCGTTTACAAGTCTTGAATTTCGTATAATTGACATGGATAGAAATGCTCCAAAAAGATGAGCGATATCGTTGTCGAAATATTGAAAAATATTAATAAATATTCAATACAAGATAAGTTGTCATCTTCAATATTGTTTTATATCATCATAATTATAATGGGATCATCTTTGATACGGAGGTTGTCATCATGGAACAGCATTTCACGCTAATACGGAAAATCCAAGTCTATGCCATTTCAATTATTTCATGGAATGCGACATGTCATTAACTTTATCATACATACACACACAAGGTTAGGAAAAAAAAAATTAAAGAAATAATTTAAGAGAAATGATTATTTCCTTAAATATTTATATATACTCCCCCTTCAAATTAAGAAGTATAAAAATAAAAAAATATGAGAGAAGAAAATGGCTTAGATGGCCTTGATGTCATATCGAGATGTCCTGCTGACATTTCCTCGCAGTTTAGCGGACTCGAATTGTGCGTAAACAATGGTTGAATCTGGTCAAAAGTATTTTTTTTCTATTTATTTAATCATAGAATATAATATTGAAAATAATTATTCAAATAGCTAAAAGTATAAATAAGTTTTTTTTTTCTGATTTTAAAACTATAATCTTTAAAAATTTGGACAAGTATGACTCGCGAAGTGTGCTGTAAATATGTAAATTGAGACTAAATAAATAAATACAATTTGAAATATTCTGAAAATTAAATATAAATTTAGGATACAGAGCGCGCAAAGATGAATCAGTTGACACATCTAAGTATTTATATTATTTTAAAAATAATTATTTGGCAAAAAAAAAAAACTCTAGAGGAATGTATTGACTAAAAGTTATTATAAAAAGTGAGAAGATTTAAACCTTTTTTTTTCGAGAGAGAGAGAGCGTTGTTTTGCCCAAATATTCTTTCCTGAAAACTTAGAAAATTTCAGTATGCTAACACAGCTGGACTACAAGGCAGTAACTTTTATCTATCAACTATTGGAAAAAAGAAGACATTTCATAATGCTATAATTTATTGTCTTAAAAGGATTTATAGTAATTTAGGATTGTCTTTAGCAACATGATGTTCTAGGATATGCTGTGAAAGCTAAGGTATACTGTAAATAGCCTTTACCTATCAACACAAATAATAAAAAAAGAAAGATATTTAATGATTTATGGTGTTATAAAGAATCTTGAAGATAGGATCGCTCTAGCACCATAGCGTTCCACCAGGATGTACTGTAGAGTCCAGCGGATACCTCCTCCCCTTCAGAGAACACGGGGGGAAACCTGGATTAAGTCCCTGCTGCCTAAAGCGGCTTAAAGTTGCCAGCTTGTAGCCTGTTAGACTCGGTGATAAATGATCATTGTCTCCTGGGGAAGATCCAACCATTTGGGGAATCCTTTTTATTCTTTGTTTATTTCAGGGTGGATTTGGCCGTCCACGTCTGCCCAGAGGGGATTGTGCGAGGCGAGCAAGTCGGAGCTAATCCCTCAAATACGTTTTTGATAGCGGCGGAGTGGTGCCATCTGCCTCTCCAACAAGTGCCCTGATCCAATCAACCAATCGGAGAACAAAGAGAATTTCAGAGAGTCCACAACTGAGAGGACCACACGAATAATTCTATCAAGAAAAAGGCATCTCCTTATCGTGCAACTGAAAGTTGCTGATGGCTTGCGCCATCTATCGGAATAAATATAAACTATTCTCGTTGATTTTTAATTATTCCAGAATTGGCCAAATACCCATTCTTGATTAATCAAGAAAAGCTAACCACGGACGCGTTTCGGGCTGTTGGACCTCATCAGCGTGGTGCAAGCTTTACCTCATGGTCATTAAGGCATTGGTCATTAAGGCATCCTGAAAATTCTATGTTGAATAAACATTTTCATAATCATCAATTCCCTTCAATTTGAATAGAATAAAACAAGTGCCCCGATTCAATCAACCAATTAAAGAACAAAGAGAGACTTTCGGAGAGTACACAACTGAAATGACCACGCTGAATTCAATGTTGAATATATTTTTTATAATGTCTTTTAAAATTTAAATGAAGTAAAGCAAGTACACACCCTGATCCAATAAGGCAATCGAAGAATATGTTTAGTTCCATAGAAAAACAATATAGAATCCACAGCCAGAGGATTTCTAGATTATCACTTGTATGATATTAACAACGCAATATTTCTATATATATACTTGTATTTTATATTTCTATAAGGCTTCTATATTGTGATTTTAAAGAAAATAAGAATAATAAAAAAACACACACGCATCATTAAAATAACAAAATCTATAATGTCCATTTATAAACACTCATTTTTTATCCTTTAACATACTCATCAGTATGTAACCCGAAGTGTGTTAAATTATTGAAATCTTAACTCTTATAGCCAAGATTGAAAAAACAGATACTCTTTAAAAAAAAAAAAAGGGTAGATCGCGGAAGAGCAAAAAGTTGGGGTTAACTAAAAAAATGTGATTAAGCTAGCTTTGCAGTTAAATATCCAAGAAAATACTCTAAGACGATGCGGTAGAGAAGATGGTTAAAAAGGCGACAGTAGGTCGCGGTAGAGCAGATAAGAAAGGGTAAAAGTTGTGAATATTTTACTTTAGGCTTAAATTCTCAAATGTAGTCTGAAGAAACCTATTATTCAAGGATGATTGTGCAAATAGGTTCTCCGAGTTTAGAGAAAAGACTTAGCTAACAATGTGATGCAGCTAGCCAAACATCGATGAATCTGCACGTGGCAAAGAAGCAGAGTAGTCGCCGACAGCTGGAGACAACCTTGTTCCAAGAAGGACAAACAGTCCTAGCGGTCGCTTTGTCCACTTATGCAATACTTGCAGTGGCGCAAGCATCTCCATACTGGCTCTCTAACTCTTTCTTCTTTTTTTCTTACCGATGTCTCTAGAGGCAAGGCGGAATAAAAAGTCAATTTGTTCCTTTTTTTTTGCACATCTTGTGGAAAGCAATCGCTTATAATAAATTTAGACTATTTAACGGCAAAATGTTTGAAAGACTGGGCTTTCTAACAATGTGATGGGATATGCATCAATGTATTGGAATCTCTAACAATGGGATGGGATATGCAACAATGAATCGCAATATCTAACAACATGAGGAAATATGCAACACTGTATTGGAATATCTAACAATGTGATGGATATGCAACAATGTGTTGGGCATGTGTAGCAAAATAGAAAGCTATCTAACGTTTACTTGTGTAACAAGGATACAAATATTTAATGCTCCATTAGGATATGCAATATTGATTTGAATATGTAAAAAATAGTTAACATAAGCAACAATGTCAAGAAATATACAAATAATATAATAGAATATGCAAAAAAAAGTGTTAGGGTATGTAATAATGGTGTTTAAATATAAAATAATTCGTTTGGATGTGTGTATGCAGCAATATGTAGTGAGATATGTAATTAGGAGTTAAATATGCAACAATGTAATGTAATGTAATAATGATTTAGATATTTGACAAGAGGTTTGAATACAACAATTGACTATGATTATGTAATAGGTTACACAAATATGCTAACATGAATATAATAATAATGCCTAATTTGGTTTAAAGATGAAAAAAAAAAACGAGAAAATTTTCGAGCCAATAAAAGCTAGTCGTCTGCCTTTTCAATCATTGATACCAATAATTTTATTTTCTCGAAAATTCACTCGTTTTTTAAACTTTTACTAAAGTCAAAGTTGTTCTATAAATTGTTAGAATCACGACATTTATTCTGCTAGAAATCCCTGATTTATCGCAATGATGCCAAATATTTGAAAAAAAAAAAAAAAGGTAAAACATAACGTTAGAAAATTTTAATTAATTTTTATTTATCTATATTATTCCTGCATGTACCCTACATTTCTGCTCGGAGAATCTGTATAAGACTTAAAGGTCTTTAAAGCTTTTTGTTGTTGTTGTTGTTGTATATATATTTATATTGAAATTTATAACACTTTTGTGGCGTGTTAAAACATATTCTCTATTATATAGATATCTCACATTAGCCAAGACTACTGTTCCAGAAGATTTATCACTGAAGATGTAAAAAAAGCGGTGTAATGAACAAACATGGCGTTGTTATCAAGTGGTTTAGTGGGTTCAATTTTGGCCAGAGTTCAATACATACATGGAGAAATCTTTTGCTTTAAATAAGAATGTCTTTATATCTCGTCTTGCTTTTTTCTGACATCCAATTCCTCTTCCAAGAATAATTAAACCAAGAAATATGTCGACGTAATAAAAAATCAAACTATTCTCACACCGCCAAAAGTTACCATTACAGAATAAGAGAGATTCAATCGCCAAATTCCTATGATACAAAATAAATAAGCCTGATAACAAAATAATTCATAAATGCAACTCTGAAATATATTTTTTTAAATATAGATAAAAATGACAAAAATAAAAAGTTTTAATATTACCCAAAAAAAGATGAACTTCCTAGAATCGAACCCGGGATCTTATATTTAATTAGAAAATGTGTCGCGGTGCAATGCCTCTGAGCTAAAGAATGCTGATTATGATCATGTGACAAAAAATAGCCAATCAGATCACGAATAAAATGTATATATAAATGTATTGCATTTTAATGCATGCTGAAGCATTATAGTAGGTGTGGTCCATATGCAACAACATTTTTTTTATTCTCATATAATTTTGTTGCCCTATAGTCATTTAATAAATATTAGAAAATATAAATTTTACCAAAGACAAGATTTAAAGATAATTTAGGTTCCTTGAAGAAAGGATTTTCCTAAAATCCAATGTCCTCACTTAAGTCCAAAGACTAAAATATTGAGCTGCATTTATCATTCTGAGGAAACCGAGTTCTGGAACATTTAAATCGGGATTCGATAGCTTCAAGGTAGAGGCGGTGGCCCAAGAAAAAGATTTGGAGGGATGATTTAAGAAAAAAAGTTCCCTCCAGGGATCAAATGATGCGAAGAACAATTTGAATTGATTTTGCCTCTAATATTCTTTTTATGAAGAAGAGAGAAGAAGACGGGGAATGTTGATGGGTGTGTGGCAGTGAAGTCTCCCGTGTTGATTACCATCGCCCTGGCTAACCAGCACATCATCCTTCTGGAAGTAACATCATTGATTACTCCACTCCGTTCTAATGGATAACTAGCACATCATCCTTCTGGAGGGAACATCATTGATTACTATCTCTCTCGACCCTGTTTTGACGGCTAACTAGCACATCATCCTTCTGGAGGGAACATCATTGATTACTATCTCTCTCGACCCCGTTTTGACGGCTAACTAGTAAATCATCGTTCTGGAAGGAACATCATTGATTACCATCTCTCTCGACCACGTTTTGACGGCTAACTAGCACATCATCATCTTTTTTCCGAATAAATAATGTATTCGGAATATAAATATTAAGATAAAATGGACAATTGATCAATGTTTTTCGAAAAGACGATAGTCCTTATTAGCAAATTTCTAAGAACAACAAAAATTGACGGAATGAAAAAAATATATATATAATTTTGACTGCAATAAAAGATTTCTAAATCACATTTTCTAAGTAGTCGCTAACTGAATTTTTGTTTCATACAATTTCAAGCGATCACAAAAATTGACCGAATTTAAAGTATAAGTCCAAAATATTCATTTACCGAATAGCGACGTTTTACCGTGCAACGATTTTTCGTATATAGAGTTTTCAAGTTTATATAAACCAGGTTTATTGACAAGTAAGTTTATAAACAGTCTAAATCAAGCATGTCAAACTCAAATCCTAACACGGGCCAAATAAAAAAGTAATAAGATTATGTGGGCCGCAAAAAAAAGAAAACAAGTAATTAAATTTTTATAGTAACATTTATGTAGGTTTATTTTTTAAAATACTAATAAGAAAAAAGAAAGTAAAGTTAATATTTTCTCCCTGATATTTGGCATCTCTTTTCTGCTACCATCTTTCCTACTTCGGGGGAAATCTTGTTCGCAGTGATTAATTTTAAAACTGACCCAAGGTGAACGTCAGTAATTCTCGATCTGATTGGAGACTTATTTCCTTTCATAAGTGAAAATAACTGCTCGCACCGATAAGTACTTCCAAACATGGACATAATTTATATGCTAATTTTCGAGTGTTTTCAAATCTGGCTGGCAAATATTTGTAAAATTCAGAAACGCCAACTTCAATGAATTTTGCCTTTAAATCTGAATCGCACTGGATATCTATTACCTCCATTTGCATATGATTAGGTACTGATTCTATATTTATCGAGAAAATCGAAGAAAACAAAGTAAACTTGCCTTCCAAAGATTTGAAATCAGAAAACCTCGTTTCAAATTCATTTCTAAGACTTAAAATTTTTTCCGCATATTTTTGATACGATGCAGTTTCACCTAAACTTGATTTGTACATGTTGCATGTCGGAAAGTGCATTAAATCTTCGTTTTTCAACTGCTTTTCCCAAAGAACTAGCTTACATTTGAATGCATTAACTTGGTCACACATGTTGGTAATGATCTGATCCTTTCCTTGCAGTTTCAAATTTAAATCCGACAAGTGTTTTGTTATGTCAACCATGAAGGAAAAATCTTGCAACCATACTTGATCAGAAAACAAAGTGATGTCTTGGTTCTTGGTTATTAAAAACTGACATATTTCTTCTTTCAAGTCCCAAAATTGTTTGGAGAATCTTGGAGCATGATAGCCAACGTACCTCGGTATAGTATGATAAACCTGAATATTCGCTTTCTAATTCAGTTAAGGACAGAGAGAACTGTCGCTGATTTAAACCTCGAGATCTTATTAAATTGATGAATACTTATGGCGATGTACATACGTTATGTATGTAGGTATAATATTATCAAAACTTACGACTTATGTATGGCGACCAGTGGTTCGTTATTAATACATAAATTATGTATAATTACAATTATTAAAAATTAGGCTACAAATTTTTATTATTATTTTTTTAATTTATAATTTTTTTTTAATTAAAATATATTGTCTGGTGGGCCGCAAATTTATTCGTTGTGGGCCGCATGAGGCCCGCGGGCCGCGAGTTTGACATGCCTGGTCTAAATCTATTTGCAAAAAGCCTTATAAACAAGTACATTAAACCGCAGTGGGATCAATTTGATTCAAAGTGAAGATGAATGTATTTATTCAGTGAGAGAGAGATAATTTATATAATTTTATTAATATTTCACTGATATTATTTTTTAAATTCTCAATAATCAACGTTTAAATTTTTAAATTTTAAGGAATCCCAAAAATAAGACAAATTTGAAGAAGGAACTTAATTAACTTTATAGCGAATACCATCATTGTAGGTTGTATTTTGATTAATTCAAGCTAAGACTTCATCAACCTTTTAAACGTTTATTGTTCTTTGACAGGCTTTCCAACTTTTTTTAAGGGCGACAGTAGGTCGCCGAAACGTTAAAGGACAATAAACGTTTATAAAAAGTTTAATGAAGTCTTAACTTGAGTGAATTAATCTTTTTTGTATTTACAATGTTGGTACCCGAAACAAGTAAACATCATTTTCTGTGAAAGAAGAAGCGAAATGATAGATAGCGTAGACAGACCAGCAGGGTAGTTAGAGAGAGATAGGAGGGTATCTAAGGGCTGGCTGATTGAATAATGCCCCCACCCACCCCCAGCCTAATCTTCGCCGCTGTGAGATTTGATGGCCACATCCGCTGCGGCCATTGTTGAGGCCTTTTGGACCGAAACTGGCCGCCATTGTTCGGCCCCGACACCTTTACATCATGTCGGACATGGTCGTTGTTATTGAATGCGCTCATTGCTCTTACACCATCGTTCTGCTCTTTCTTGGGTAGATTCTTAGGATTCTTCTTTTGCCATCGGAGTAAGTTCTGCTCTTTCTTGGGTAGATGCTTAGGATTCTTCGTTTACCATCGGAGAAAGTTCTGCTCTTTCTTGGATAGATGCTAAGGATTCTTCTTTCGGAGTGAGTTCTGCTATTTCTTGGGTAGGTGCTTAGCATTCTTCTTTCGCCATTGGACTAAGTTCTGCTCTTTCTTAGGTAGATGCATAGGATTCTTCTCACAGCATCTGAGTAAGTTAAGTATGTTATATATATATATATAAATTTATTCTACTCTACTGAATGCGTAATTTTTATTATTTCACAGCACAAATTGTGTCAAAATTATAAACGTTTGAGTGATGTAGCAAATAGTAGAAATATAACATTCGTCTGATAATAGAATAAATAATATATAATCTGCATAGATTTTTTTTTTTCAATATCCAAAAACTTGAAAAAATTCTGATTAAAAAGAAGAGGCGCAAAAAAAAAAAATCCATTTACACGTTCAATATTTCACAAGCAAAAATTCTTGAGAGAGATTTGTCAATTCCCGGAAAAATTCTTTGAGGGGCGAAAGAAAGAAAAGAAACAAACGCCCCCGCCGCAGACGACAACGTAGATAAGAGCGTCAGACGATGAGTGACAGGTCAGGTTCCCCCAGACGATTCTCGTTATAATCAATTTCCTTTTTTAATTATCACTAGATTCTTTATCAAGAAGTCAGCTACTTCGGTTACTTACTGAAAGTGTAAAAGGATAAAAAATTTTTTTTTTTTTCAATATTCTTTCCATTATTTATTTCAGTGTTTTATCAATCTGTCATCATTTCTCAAAATTAATTGATGTGCCAGCACCCTCGTACAAGCCGAGATTAATTATGTGACAGCATACCGTGATTGTTTTTTCACATCTTACGTTTAAGGAAGCAAGTAACATTTACACCTTTCTCTTTCACGCTGCAGTTATCGATAAGAATCTAACAAGATAGAGCTACTCTTGTTCTAAAAGAAACGATTATAACCTCTTGTATCATATGCTAAGTTGGAGATACGAATAATCCAGGGATAAGTTTCATATATTGTTTAATATCGTCGCTCAAGCTTTCGGGCCTTCATGTCCAAAACTATGATTCCTATATGGTTGAATCCTTCTGCGGAAGAGCACTGAGTTCTGAAAACTCTTGAGTATCGATATTAAAATATCTGCAAGAAGCTTACATGATTCTTATTTACCAACTATATAAGAGAATACAAGAACATAAGCTGATCGTAAATGTTACAAAAAGAACCTTGAAAATATTAAACCACAGGCAAAACTTCGTCATTATAATCTGTTGGAATATTTTGATTCAATTTATATAAATAATATGAGAGAGAGATTAATTATCAATAGTTATAATAAACTTTGATTTTTTAAGGTGATCTACGCAAAACTAACGAAGTTCATCAAATATTCGTGTGAGATAGCATCAGACTTGGCAAAAGAGCCCCCCATCCATCCCCACAAGATGTAGATGAAGAAAACAATAAAGAAGAAACTAGGGCAGGAGACCACAAAAGTGACTGCTGGCCATGTGGCCGATGGCCACACAACACCAATTCTTACAGCGTCAATCCAACGAGAATGACCGTCCCCCCCCCATAGCTTTTTGTGCCCCACGATAACGACTCCAGCAGACGAGGCCCGCCCAGTCTTTTGCTCTAATTACAATACTTAACGTGGCTGTACCGCAAGATCGCTATTTGCACCTTTCGCCCCATTTTTTGTCGTTCCTGAAAAGTTCCGTGATCCATGTATTTGTTGTCGGATATCAGTCTATTTTACTTTTGTACCATTGGTTGACATACGTTTTCCCTTCCTTTCTACCTATCTTTATTTTATAATTTAATTGGTAAATCCACGTGAGTGCAAATTATAGAAATATCGCCAAATATGCGCTCTGTCCTTTAGAACTATTTTTGTTTGTATTTGATTTATTTACAATGCCAAGCAGCAACAAAGTTTCCAGTCATAAGCTAGCGAGCGCAAAGTAGTTTACATTTTGAAAGATTTTCCAGGAATGCTGGGTTGAGCTATTTTCTGTTGCTATACATTTCTTTTAGAATCCACTAGTTATAAAGTAAAATAAAAACAGATGGAATGTAGTAAAATGTGGTCAGCTAATTTTTTTTCATTTAATATCGCTAATAAAACTAGTAGCGTTTTAGAAATTATAAGAAGTTTTAATATTAAAATATCTGATGATAAAAAAGTGGCATATTTTCTGCTAAAACTTTCGAAAAAGTACGGGCTTTGAAACAATTCAGATATTAGGACTAGAGATGTCTGCTGGTCGAAACTGTATATTACAGCAAGTAGGATTTAGAACTGAAATTCACATTTAATCTTTTTTTTTTTTAATGGCATCAGCCTCTCGAATCTTATACAAATCCTTCTCACCGGTGAAAGAAAATATCCATACGAGAAGGACTCTTGTAGACATGTGATGTACTTATAGTATAACCAGTCGCCATCTACCACGATTACTATTTTCTGTGGATTGTGTGAAAAATGTGGATTTTTCCCCCGAGTAAACTGTTGTAAGCATGAGATCAACTGATACTTTGTGTCTACTTATGAGAACAGATTATCATTATAATAGCACTGAACACGTTATTTCGTCTGTCAGCAATGCTGTGAATGAATGTACGGGATTGTAAGATATTGCTCACATACTGAAAACAATAGGGATGTGTTGAAGTGAAGGAGTTCCAAGATAGGAAAGGCGCTGCAGGAAGGTGTCAAGTTGGCAGGTGAGATAAGGCCTCCTATCAATGTAATGATGCGGTGTGTGAAAAAGCTGATAGAGGCCAGGCTGCTAAAGGTTAGAGGGCGACAAGACTTCTCCAACGGATTCATTGCTCCGAAGAACCTATATAGCATCCAATGATATAGTTTCCAAGTACGATAGCTCTTCCACGCCATATTTTTATGAACATTGTCTTATTCTGTCTTAATAGTAATAAAAAACTGTTGAATCCGGCCAAAGCCCATCTTAAGAAGAAGTCTGCGGCATCCAATCATTTTACTTCGGTCTATAAGTAGTTACTCAAGAAAGGTTTTAATATTTCCGCGGGGTCCTACAAGCACAACAATAATAATAATAATAACTAATACATAGATCTCTGTTTATAATAATGAGTAAAGAACAGACATTTAGTCCATATCTAAAATGGTTGAAAAAACAAAGAAAATGTAATTTACAGATAATGCCGTTATGCTCCAATATTGTAAATGTATCAAACGAACTACAAACGAATCATGGCAAAAGACAATTTAGCCAGTAGTTGTTTCAAGTAGAGCAAAAATTTCATAGTTCTTTATGTGCTCGATGAGTGGAAATATCGAAAGAATCCTAAAGAAACCATTTATATTCCAACATATTATTTTTTCCGCGATATTTAGCCAGTAGTTAACCGAGAATCAAGAGAACTCCAGCAGTTAAAACTTCAAGACTTTCCAACATGTATCAAGTTCAAAACTAATAGCGTCCCTTCTCAAGCATTCAAGCAAGATTTTTAAACAATTTTTAAGCTGTTGAGACTAATAGAGTTGGCCCGAGAAAAATAAGCAACAACAGCCGATCTAGCAGCAGGCAGCCAGCTAGGGAAAGGTTCCAAGAACCGGCGGAGGTTGAGCAAGTCCGGGAGTTGGACTTATTTACGACCACCGCCTGTTGGCTCACTGGAGGAAGCGTCAGTGTTCTTCTGCAGCGACAAATTACCGCGTTGCGCTTTCCAGAGTGACGCAAAGTTATTTATGAACGTTGCCTGCCATTGTGCCGTGGCGCTTGGCACACGAATAGTTAATAGGCAATTGACAATCTCAGAAATAGTGATTACAGTGAAATCGACATATGATCTTCAGCCTTCTTTTATCACACCGTATCCTTTCGATACCATATCGAACAACTTGTTAAATGATCTAGAAACCAAACGATAAAACTTGAAAGTGAAACATTTTGTTGACCCTAAGAAAAAAAAAAGCACTCAAAATATTTAAAGATGTTAATGACAACAGAATAGAACAATGCAACTTTTTATTGGATGATCAACATTTTCTCAAAAAAGTCTTCAGCCCTAACAGATCATTCTACCAAAATATTTATGGTTGCCAATCTGACTTGGTCGTTAAAAAAGCATTTTACCAAAGATATTCTTTACTGTATTATGGAACTATTTGAAATTAGAATGATTAAACAATATTTTTTTTTATTTGCCTCTCAGACAGTATTTACAAATCCATATTACATTAAGTGCAATATTCCCGCAATTAATGTGCTTACACTACAATGATTGTTACATCCAAGTTACAACATGCTTTTAAAGATAACTTAGGTAACTATAGAGAAGAAGCCATCAATGTTCTGTGTTCTTAAATGTTGAAACTTCAAGTGCCTTCTGCAGTTGTTACATAAAAGGAATATCAAAAACCAGTTTTTCAATTTAATACCTGAAACACGTGTCGACTTGCTATGGTGTAAAAATTGTCAACCCATTATGAAGCATCTATCAATGGAACTTCCTCTTTCACATAAGGTGGGGGATGGAAGCCATCAGAATTCCGAGGACGTCGCAACTTAGAAGCTTTTTTGAAAAGAGAAGGAAGTTGCAGCTGGGTGATGTTCTGACATGATGATAATCCCTACAGATCCCCTTCGGGAATTGTGCTAAATTCCAAGATCTTGCTGCAAGAACAAAGCAGATGGCTGCTTGTCCTCAAATTCTTTATACTGTGGCATCGCAGCAATAGCTAGAAATGCAATATTTTATTATTTTATTAATATAAATAATTATTACACAGAACCAGGTATCATAAGTATTAAAAATGTATAAATGTTATAGATAGATCTTCATGTACGCGATTCCATATAACAACTCGCAAAGGGAGAGAAACAAAAGAATCTTCTCCGTAATCTAAGTATTCACGATAAAACAAACACCAATCGCTTGATACTATTTTAAAAAACGAGAACTCAACTTCTAATGCTTCTTTATTTCAATATAAAACTGGGCTCGTAGTTAGGGCCGTAAAATCTTTTGGTTTGAAAGCTCGCCCAGTTTTATCGAAATAAAGAAAGGAATCGATATGTAAGTTTAGCTTTCATGTTTTAAAATCTACGTATATTTTCTATAATTCAACATTATTTACCACAATCCAAACCCACAAATACTGAAAATGTATCTTCGATAGGGATGAATAGATTAGGCATCTAATATTCTATGGGACGGACTCGTGGAATGGAAATTAGAGCGGAAATATTAAAGATGATCATATATTTCATTAAAAGGTTCTACGCTATATATGAAAGTTGTGAAGTTAACTCTTAATGTGTAGAAAGGTGTGTAACACGAGCTGGTACTCTAGAATGGTGACAGAGAAGCAGGTCAGTGCCGCCGACAATAGCTAAGTCCGGGGTGAGCCGTCGCCACCCCAGCCTATCTGCAAGTGCCAAAACCCTGATAAGACCTCACTCGCCCTCGATAAAGATTTCAACATTACGACTTATCTTTTTCTAGCACTTAGCTCTTATCAGGACTCTTCCTGTTGGACAACAAAGAAGTTTCGAGAAAAGGGCGGAGGACTCTCAGATGCCCACAACTTGAGTTAGCATACCCGAAGTTACCATCGATAAAGAATGAGAACAATCTCATGTGGTAAAAAAAAGTGGCTAAAAGATAAAAAGTTATGGTCACATAATGAGAAAATCATCGAGGAATAGGTTTCTTGTATAAATATTTTCACTATCGGATCTCAAGCTTGACGGCCTTCTACAGGCGCATTGATGACTCATCACGATAGTAATCAATCCTCCTGTAAACGAGCGTCAAGGCCTGAAAGCTTGAGATACGATACTAATATATGTATATATCTGACAAAGTTCAGCACTCTTAGAGAATTAGGATGCATAGATCTCTGGTAAGGACGATTACTTCATGAATGTCGAAGCAATACATTTGCCAACACACGTCAGTGTTTAGTACATCAAAATGTAATTTGCAGAGGCGCCGACATTTTAAATTATTCTGGTAGACTGTTGATTGGCAGGTAAGTCAGCCAATTATAAGAGTGCACCCCGCCATTTTAATTAGACCAAGCAAGCCAAAGAAAGCAGCTACAGAGGGTTGCTAGTTTTTTTTTTTTTTCTTCCGCCAGATGGGGCCACGCTGGGGCCAAATTGAATCAAATTGGGCTCAATTGGAACCTCTCCGAATGAAAAACGCCATCTTCCCAATTCCCAGCCATCCAACCGAGAGGCCATTCCTGGCTTGTGGTGTCCTGTTGGAAAACATGTGCCATGTTGGCGCCAATTGAAGAAACACATAGTGAATTATTCCTGATATGACGGCAATGGTGCAATTCAAATGTTACAACTCAAACAATTCATTTTATAAGCCGTTCCTATTTTGTTGAAGTACCTGTTAGAACGACTTAAAACATTTCCAATAAAATATTCTATTAGAAACTCTCATGAGTGACCGCAGTCTAAACATTGATACGCCTGGTTTCTTAGTCGTTCTTCGGGGTTCAAGCTAAACTAGAATTTTTTTTTTTTTTAATTAACAAAAACGATCGTTGAGGAAATGGTAGTTCAAGGTAGTTTTTGGCACATATACGTTCAATATATATGTTTATATTCGAAAAAAAAAAAACAAAAAAATATATTATAATAAACAAAACAAAAAAAAAAGTAAAAGCATGCAACATGAATACTGAAACGAAGAGATCGCCTTTCGCAATTAAAAAAACAGTTTTATAAATATAAGCGTATATATATATTTTTTGTGGTATGATTCTTTATTTAGAACAGCAATTTCGAGTCCAAAGTTGGAAGCTCAAAAACATACCATTATTATGTACCATGTATTCTAAATAAAGATTTCATATGAAAGAAATATATTTATATTTTCTTATAAATAACTGCGCAATTGTTTTTAAATAAGGTACAATTTGTATTATATATTAGAAACATAAGATAACAAGACCAAATCCAAATCAATAAAATCGTTAAATTGATATTTTGATATTAGCGTTTTGACCATTCAGTACTTTTGACTGAAAATGGTAACCTCGTTGTTATCATTCAATACGTTTGTCTGAAGATGGTAAACTCTCTTTGTTACTATCCAGTACGTTTGAATGAAAATGGTAACCACTTTATCGAAACGTCACACACAATTTAATGGTTTGGATTTGGTCTTGTTATCTTATGTAACTGCAATTTAGTTTATTTTTTTAAAACAACTAGAACAATAAGAAGTATATAAGAAGGGACTCTTCTAGGGATTTAAAAAAAAAATATATATATATATTTTTTTTATCTACTAATAAAATAAAATAATAATTCCACTTAGATTGCGTATTCAATATATTCCCCTTAGAACTATAGAGACTTACTTCGCCAACAAAAAAAGAGATCTCCATTGTTATCCCTAACAAACAAGGTGTTTTCCAGACTTGAAAGCCCTGGAAATTTTCTTTTGAATGGCTTTCGACGCCAGCAAGGAGATGTCCAAGAGAATGGCCACCATTTGTCCACAGATTAATGTACCGCTTCTAATGAGAGCTCGGCAGAACCTTCTCTTCAAATACCATTCGTCTGCCGTGCCAGCGGCAAGGGCAGGGCGAGAGATTGTGTCACAGATAAGCGGCGAGGTACTAAAGTTGTCACCTTGATTTACTGCCCAGGCTACTTTGAGTCGCTAGTCAAATACTTTGAGAAAACACCCGTTATCATAGGAAAGGAAGGTTCATTGTGTTTGAACCTTGCCCAGTCGGAATGGTCGGACTTGGTGTTATTTGTCTCTTGTCTTCGGGATCTTCTGAGAAGTTTAAAATATGATTAAATATAATTATATGATCACTAAGGAAGGAAGGTTCGTTCATTGTGTTTGAACCTTGCCCAACGTGCTCAGTCGGAATGGTCCGATTTGGTGATCTTTGTCTCTTGTCTTCGGGAACGTATCTTCTGAGAAGTTTAAAATATGGATAAAAATAGGATTGCTAAGGAAGGAAAATTCGTTCATTGTGTTTGAACCTAGCCCAACGTACGATGGATGACCCTACTTGGAGATATATTGTCTTTGAGAGAAATAGAATATTCTTTTGAGAAGCTTAAAATTATTGAAAAAGTATATATATATAGTAGTTGAAAAAAATATATATATCTCTAATATTCTCATCAAGTTTCTGTTTTGAGGCGAATAAGTAACAAATCGCAGGCTGCTTAAAATTAACTAAATTATGGGATTTTCCCACTGTAGACGTAAAATGTAATGTCATAGCGAGAATCTTTCTATCTCTACACGGGGATGAAGGGTCTGAAGTCTTTGCGGTATCATTGGCCGCTCTGAATAGTGCATTGTTCATTTCGCTTCTATCGTCTGTATTTTAAGGTTAGTAATGGGAATTAGTGAGGCTGTTGAGCTTTTAGAATTGTACATATATATTATGCGCAGCGTCTTATTACAAAACCGCGTTGGAAATATATTTTGGTTTTGAGTTCTCTATTTTCAACTGACAGAAATTTACCAAGAATGAAAGGGCGAGACCTACGAAATTCTGAATTTCTTGCACGAGATGAGTAAAATATGATCAAACACTGCTCTGGAATTTCGATTTAAGAGTGTCATAGAGTATTATAGAATTTGAAATGTGAAGGAAGGCGTCCGAAACTGACTATCCACTGTTGACGGCGGTGGTATCGGCCGTTACAACTATGGTACCAATTATTCTGCTTATATTATCTGTATCTGAAGGTTTATTCTTGGGATGTTTATGAAACTATTCAGATGGAGCATTTATAAGGGTATACTTTTTATGCCGTGTCTTGTAGAAAGTATTTTAGAGGGTCTGAGAGTTTGCAGGTATGACTGGGTATGACCACCCGCAGGGGTCTCGGCGGCAGCAGGTCTCGGAGGAGGACACCGCCAAATAATGAGACGAATTCCAGGAACCGGCGGCGAGTGTTATCTTCTCCACGGGGAGTCCATGCTAGGCACGCAGCCCGTTACGTGCCCCGCATCACGAGCAGGCCTTGGAAACAATTTATATAGACGACGACCGTTTTTTAAGCGAATCTTCTTTTCTTACTCTGTTGCCCCCTTTTTTTCCTTTTCTTCTCTCAGATTGACTTCGTGGTTTGATTTAAACTTTCACGAACCATCGCTTAGTCCTTGCTTCTTTAACAGGTTCTCTAGCTGGTTTAACTGGATTTTTTTTTTTTTTACAATCTTTGTGATTTTTTTTTTTTTAGTGTTTGACCAAATATATTTGAATGACCAATGAGTTAGTTACCGATCCATATAGATAGATCTAAAATTAAAAGGCCATATGCAGAAAGGTATTTAAAATGCAGTAGTTGTTCGTCAAAAAAACATTTTATCTGTTTATATATATAGTAGAATCTCCATGAGAGAACACCTCTCTACAAAGGACATTTTACATTTGTAAAATTACCATTTTTACTATTTTGCAACTCTCTGGTAAAAGGACACCTCTCTCTAAAGGACACTTTGGCTCTGCAATTAGGTGTCCTTTACAGGTAGGTTCTACTGTATATATACAAACATACCAGAGAGCTACAAAATAGTAAAATGGGTAATTTTACAAATGTAAACTGTTCTTTGTAGAGAAGTGTCCTTTAGCGTGAGTGTCCTCTCATGGAGGTTCTACTGTATATATGTATAAATAAATGAAATGTTCTTTTGACGAACAACTACTACATATATATATAACTGTGCAACAATTACTCAATACGTACAGTATTAATGAATATCCGTGTATATCTATATACATATATAATATATTAAAATATACAAGTATCAGAGTCATCAATCAACAATCAATCAACAATTCTGTCACCGTTTGCTTTTGTGAATGGAATAAATACCCAAATATGGCCATTTTTATAAGCATCGGTGGTTCAGTGGTAGAATGCTCGCCTGCCACGCGGGCGGTCCGGGTTCGATTCCCGGCCGATGCATTTTTTTTTTTTTTTTACAATTTTTAAAACTCATTTATGCGATAAAACAGAATAAGAGAAGAAACTTTTCTTCTCTTATTCTGTTTTATCGCATAAACAATACCGAGAAGATTATCACTGTCGTTAAAACTCATTTATATTATTATTAAAATATACAAGTATCAGAGTCATCAATTGTCATCGTTTGCTTTTGTGAATGGAATGCTTTTACGTAATATACGTAAAATACGTAACTAATATGACTGAAATTTTAGCAGTATGTATAGTAGAATCTGGAAAAACTTATATAGAATATTTCAGGTCTCTATCCCGAATATTCTTCGAGTTATTTGAAAATTTGAGTTGCAAATTTGCTCTTTCGCTCGCAAGCAGCGCCTCTAGCGGTGAAGATGGGAGGTAATATCAGCTGACCTAATGTAAATGTAAAACGTGTTTTAACAGGACATAGAAAAAAATACGGAAGAGATATTTGTCGCATTTTTAGCCAAGAAAAATTTAAATTGACAGGTTCTGGGCAAAAATAGTTGTTTTTTTTTAGTCAGAAAATGATTATGACAATATTGCTGTATCATATTTGATTATCAAATACAAAATTATATCAGGAAAAATTCCAAAAAGCAGACACCACGGGTGAAGCCAGTTCATTTTTAGTATGCAGGAACAAAATTCTAACAGAAAAACATTCATTCGAGCAGAAGACACAAAGCCAGATCATCTCTTTATAAAAATATCGCTTCTCAGACACAAAGTTTGGAGCGGGACGTTTCACAAGAATGACATCCACGGCGCCAATTTATAATTGTAACGAATAGTATTTGAATAAAAGCATTTAATCGGGTAAAACCCGGGCGTTGCCCGGGTCATTCGGCTAGTATATATATAAATATATATTACTCAATTACTGATTACTTAATTAATATATATATATATTCATTAATACTGTACGTATTGAGTAATTGTTGCACAGTTTCTAAAGCGCTGGCTATAGAGCGGCACGTGAATGTAAGAAAAATGGTCAATGTGTGATACTAGTTGAAGATAGCAGACGAACAGCAGGGCGCGGGCGAACTCCTGAATATTTCAGACGAGGTAGGCGTGGTGGCGGAGGTGTGGTCCTCCATGTCGTTACGACAATGTGTCCTGGAATGAAGATTGCTCTAAAATATAATAGATAATGTAAATATAGACTCTTTATAATATAACGAATTGTCTTGGAAAACATCGATGTGTCGATAACAATGTTTTCAATCATTTGTAGATCTGTCATTTATAGGTTCCTGTTACAAAATAACTTTATTAGGTATTTCTCAAAAAGAGCAACCTAGCTTATGTTATTTATAATGAAAAATATGAACAGAAAAAAAAAGTGTACAAAGCGCGGAAGGGATTCGATCCCGGTTAATGGCTGTCGGGAATCGAGGGTTTTAGCCACTCGTCAACCGACCTTCGCATTTAGAGATTTTTATAGAGAAAGTTTATGGATTTTAAAAATTTTGTAGAGAGAGATATATTGGGTATGTTAAATATATATATTTACTGTCTCTAACCATTAAATTTTACAAAGAAATGTGAAACTATATTTCTATTTATCCTAATATTTCTATTATACCTTCTCAAACGCGAATAGGACAGTAAACAAAAATAATAAAATGCGCGAAATATTTATAATTATGATGTATTTTCCATGGTTTATAGGAAGTTTGAACATCGCCGAAATATCTGAGTTGAGAGAACGCTTAGGTGAAGATCTAAAAGTTCCTGGGGTTGTCTACAACTTTATATATAGACATTGAAATTCTAAATGAGAGAGAGTGAATAAATACAGTAGAACTTGGATAATTCGAACTTCTTTAATTCGAATATTTATCTTGGTCCCTAGAATTTCCTATAAATATTTTTGGATAATTCGAATTTTTTTTATGGTCCCTTGGGGTTCGAATTATCCAAGTTCGACTGTATTATTATATTTATAAACTCTCTCTTATATATATTATACTTCAACGTTTCAATTGAAAAACCCTGTAAGATTTATAAATGAGTTAAACAAAGCATCAAGGGCTGCGTATCTTTTATTAGCACGAATATAAAACGAGCTTTCGGGCTCATACGCCCTTCTACAGGAATTAACAAAACGATTATCCATTTTTAAATAAAGATAAAAGATGGATAATCGTTTTGTTAATTCCTGTAGAAGGGCGTATGAGCCCGAAAGCTCGTTTTATATTCGTGCTAATAAAAGATACGCAGCCCTTGATGCTTTGTTTAACTCATTTATACTTCAAAGTTTACATTTATAATATTATTTGTATATATAGAGTAATTCCACTCTGCCATCCGAAAAGTACATGTGCTCCTGGTCAGGATATGCCTTTTTTATTTTTAATATCAACACCTGACCTTTTTATTTTTTTCTATTATTTTTTCACATATAGAGTAATATATTTTTCTCCACTTTTATATTTTATCTTCCAGCATAATCTTATGTGAAACTAAAATGTTCTTATAAAAGCTGTGTGTGTATTATTATAGATTTATCTCTTAGTTTATTCTCTTCACACAATAATATATAACTTAAAGAGAAATTCTTTGCCATATTTTAAGATTTCGATACATCAAATGTTCACTATTTATGAAAAATATTTTATTAAAAATTGAAGATATATATATACATAAGATATTCATACATGTGTATATGTGATGTTATATCCCCAAGAAAAATGTGTCAACTTGCCATTTTTCCTGATAAAAAAATTGTGGAGGGGGGGAAACTTTCAAAAGGCCAATAAACTTTACAGCTAAAATGGAACAGGGGAGAGTGGGGAGGGAGAAGAAAAAAACCGTCACAATCACCTTAAAATGACCACATAAAAATAAAATCCCACAAAAGAGAAGTGCTCTACAATAAACACAACTTTCTTTCCTATAAAAAAATATAATAAATATATAAAAACTCTATTTAAGTCGATAACTTTATAAAAGCAAAAAGTTTCAATAGTGATTGTCCAAATGACAATTTTTTTTGAAGTCAATATATTTATCCATTACTGAAATGGGAGGAAAAGTTTGGGATTAGGATCTTTAAAAGCAAAAAAAAAAAAAAAAAAGGTTGTGAAAACAAATCGTATTAGTAGAATGGAGTTACGTTGCATTCTAGGATATCAAGACAACATTGCGACTAAAGAATTCACATAGAGAAATAAAGAAGAATAACAAAAGAATGGAATATGTAAAGTTGTCGTATTCAAATCGAGGAGTTATGACAATGGAATGGAAGACTGAAAACCATTAGGGGTAAGTTTTTGGGGTACGGACTCCATAAAGTTTTTTTTTTTTTTTTTTTGGGAATATGCCAAGAACGTTTTATGGAGCGTTCTGATTTATGGCATGGTTGACATGGGCAGGTACGTAGGGTTCCTATGGGTATCGATGGAATAATCTTGTTATATCTTTTTCTGTAGGACTTGATGGTCTTCTTGACTATGCGATTTCTATATGAGCTTCAAACTCTAGAATATCCTCGCTCAGCTTTCAAACTGAAAAGCAAGTCTATCTAAGGGTGTGAAAAAATCCGAATCATCCATATTCAGTCTCTTAAAATTCAGGCTAGTATACACAGGGGCCTATATATCTATCTATATGTAAAACCAATTTTTAAGCCAATACATTTTGAATAGGTATTCAATCATATTTAACTATAGGCGAATCAGCCGCGCAATGCCCATGTACATATTGAATGAAGAGAACGAGGAGCTCTTTTATTCTTATTTATTTTTTCAAAATCAAAATTTTCTCAAATAGGTGTCAATTAAAATTTTTGAGTTATAAGTTAAAATTGTAATCATTATTAGTGGTTCTTAATCCATATATATACAACCAACCGAACAGAATGTCACATTTATGTAGATTGAGGTAGTCTTTTCTACGAACAAATCTACAATGTCATAGGACTTTTTTTTAAGGTTTTAGCTAAATGATGATTTGTATTACAGTAGAACTTGTGGAAAATTCGAACGTCTTTAATTCGAATATTAATCTTGGTCCCTAGAATTTCCGTTTTTATTTCGAATTTTTGGATGTATCAAACAGTGTAAAATCTTGTGAATCAATTTATATGTATATGCGATTCATCTACATATGCAAATAAAGAACAATCATATGAAAAAAAAAAATGAATGGATAACGCCACATAAACATCATTGAGGACACAATAATGAATCCATCATGTGTTCAATCAAAGGAACTTTTCATAAATGATAGGGTACTTTAATGTTTGAATTAAGTGCTTGGAGTTTTGTTTTTATTTATTCATGTTGACAATTTTTTACTGCTCCTACCGTGTGATAAAAAAAAGAAATAGTCTTGTTCATGAGTTGGTAAGATTATTAAGTTTTGCCATTTTAATATATTAAAATGTTTATTTAATTTTTTTTTCAATGGTATTTACAACAGTTGATGTGAGCGCGACCTTTGTAAAGACATTACCCTAAACTTATTTATTGTGCTGTGGTTTATGTAGAATATAATCAAAACTTTAAATATTAAAAACTAAATAATTTGTGCATAATTTGGACTAATCTTAATTACTAATTAAGATGTGTTATAATATTCACTCGAGAAGATGCCAGGCGATAGCCGGGTTATTCATCCTTAGTAAATTAATTCGGAATCAAATCAAAGTTGTCATTATTATGAACAACTTCAAATTGTAAATAAAGAAGAAGGTGTGTGTGTGTGGAAACTTGTCATTTAGGTGTGAAGGTCTTCGTACCTGGTCTGGAGTGGAGGAGCTGTCGCTGCTGTTCGGGCCCATGTCAGGGTTGCCTCGGCCCCCTCCACCGCCCCCGTTGGTGCCGCTGTGCCCCCCACCGCCCCCATTGCTGTTGTTATTGTTGTCCCCCAGGTCCGGCTTGGAGTCGCGCTCATCAATCACCAGGTCGATGGGCATCTTGCCCTTCAGACAGCTGATGTACCGTTGGCAGAAGTTGTCGCACAGTTCATGCACCTGCACCACCATGATACCAGGTTTACAACGTTGTAGTTAGCCACCAATCCTCCTGTAGGACATCAAGGTCAAAAAGCTTGAGATCCGATAATAAAATGAAAATCTTACGTCTTCAGTGTGGACTGAACTCAAAGGCTAATAATTACTGGCCAACAAGTGTTCATGAAGATAACCTTTAACCGCGTCGTCAGCATTGTCGCCATTTTCAAGATAAAATCTTAAATGGGAAGCTTAATTGTTATCGATTTTTTAAGGTATTTTTAATAACAAGTTGAAAAGTACATTTTCCATTATATATTCAACCGACACATCATAAACTATACACACAAGTTCATGTATAATCAAAGTCTTGCCATATGATACATGGCTCTATTATGCGAATTTCTTGTTTACTATTTATACATTCTTGGCTACTTGTTGCGTACCTGTCGTCTACTTAGCGTATACATATATATTTCTGTTTGAGGTATATATGCTAGAATTATTATTTAGTAGATATATATATATATATATAGCTACTATATATATTACACGCATTTCGGGAACATTATTACAAAGCGTTTTTTTCCGGTTGACTTCTTTGCATATGTCATACTAGAAATTTTTGATCTCCAGTACGATGTTCACCAAAGAGAAGTGCGGCCCTATGCAGTCAAATTACCCGTGTGTTGTGCAGTCAGGATCCAACCCACTCTGTCCACCATGGCCACCGTGTTCTAAGGGATGATGGGCGAGCGAGAAGGAGGAAGTATTTGATTCAGCGCAAGGTCACCAGAGACATAAACCTCCTCTATCAGATCCAGTAGGCCGGTGACGTTTGGCCAGCGCTGACGTCCTTTTTTAAAAACGGAAACAGTAAACAAAACATGCAACCGATAAGATGACCTCGTGGACATAAACGGCTTTTTCCGACTGAGCAAGTTGATAGGAAATACTCCAGATAAAACTGAGGTTCGTCGCCTGAACACCATATCTAGCTGTTTGAATCGTCTTCCACGATTCTAATCGTTTTCATATTCATTTGAATTCGTATTTGAATCAAATAGGATAAATTTGCACAAATAATAAAGTAGGATGGTCAGCATTAATAACTGGCCAATGGAAGAGTTGGTTCTGAATTTTCAAGAATTTCCTTTAACTCTCTTTGATCACTCGGTTGAAAATATCAATAAATATTATCATTTAAGGTATCAAATATTAAAAAAAAACTTTTTTTTTCAACTAACGCCACCCCAGATCATTAATAGAGAGGGTTGAAAAATATATAGATATTTGTGTGTGAAAGAGGTTAAAGATCTTGATGTATTATTAAACACACACCCATGTAGATAACACGGGTTCCTGGAGCGCGTAAATAAAGAGTATATAAAATTTAATTAAAAAGGATATAACGTTTCGGGGTTGTTCATTTCATCCTTGTGCCAATCTTCTCTGTAGAATTCCTATCGTACGTGGCATTGATACAGCTAGGAGATTGACTTTCCTATAAAGTAAGAGTGTGGTCAAGGTCATTTGAAAGTCAATAATCAACTTGAATTCAGACGTAAGAGGTACGTCCACTCGAGACCGTCTGCAGTTTTTATACCTTCACTGGCGGCGACATCATTTATTTCGTGCTCCATCATTTGTCAGGGCAGCAGATAGCGTCTGGACCATGGCAGAATGCATCTCACGTAGCTCAAGGTTTGTAGTTGCGCTTTGTTGCTTTTATAGTTTTTGTTCCTTTGACTTGGAATGTTGTGGTGGTGTATATTTTGTGCCTTTATAATGCTGCTGTAATTTAGTATGTTCTGATGGTGGATACTTTGTTGCTTTATAGTGCTGTTGTAATTTAGTATGTTGTGATGTTGGAATACTTTGTGTCTTTATAGTTCTATTGTAATTTGGAATGATGTGGTGGTGGAATACTTTGTTTTTATAGTTCTGTTGTAATTTGGAATATGTTGTAGTGGTGGAATATATTGTGTTTTTATAGTGCTGTTGTAACTTAGGATGAGGTGGTGGAATACACTTTGTATTTACGAAGTTGTTGTAATTGTGGATGTCAAAGTAGAATACGTTTTTTTTCAGCTTGGGATGTTGTGGTGACATACATTGTCTTTACGGGGTTATTGTGAGTTCAGCGTTGATTACGTTTTGTTGCTTATACAGTGGTTTGGGATGTGCTGGAATATTTTAACAATCCAAAAATATACTCGTCTTCTAATTTCATCTCCAAAAATATTTATAGATCGATTACATGTTTTAATAATAAACAATATACCTGCAGTGTTCAAGTAGACATAGCAAATGATAACCACGCGACTGTATGGTTTTAGCGGCTTACAAAAGATTTACCCTCAAGACAAAGACATGCTAAAGACAAGTTTTACTTTTTTTTTCTAAAATATACTAAAATGGTGAAAAACACCATGGTAAACATTAAAATACCGAATTATCTCCCTCTCAAGGTCAGTTTGGTTATCATAAGCGATAGAGAAAAAGTTATCCTAATTTTTATCGTAATATGATAATAAGCGTTTAGGTTTTTAATATTTTAAACTCTTGTTTAGAATTTATATTCTGACGTCTCTCAACGACCAGTTATCGCCTGTTTCAAGGAAAACTCTTGATATTGATTTCTTGTGTAGCTAAATTGTGATTGACCTAATATTTAGAACGTGCAGCGCGTCGATATTTTAGAGCCAAATAATATAAAGAAAAGAATATGAGTTTACCTCGAAAAGGTCGACACAGGGTCGCCGAAACAAAGTATACAAAGGAGAGGTTAAGTAACTCATTTCTAAAACCAACCTATAAAATGCAAAGGGCTATTAAGATCAAACGGTAGAATGGTGGCAAATGATGTAAAACCGTTTTGTTCTCCATTTACTTGTGGCGTGGTTTGAAGAACCTCTTAAAACCAAAATTATACCTTTCCTCGGTGGATTTGTCCCGCGATGGAAGATTTATGAAGTAAGCTCCCAGTGATTACAGCTTCGATGGCGGCTGCCCGTCTATCAATCAATCACCTGCCGACCAATCAGGGAGCGAACAATTAAGTTCGTCTGCTCGTAATTGCTCCACATTGTTAGAAGCACCCGGGGAACGAGGCTAAACGTCTTGTCACTGACACTCCAATACAACGTCTGCTGAGCCATTCTAATTCAGTGAATGGCTGGCATTGTAAGCGTGATTCTTCTGAAAGATCTTTTATCTTCGAAACATTTCGTACTATATATATATACAGTAGAAGCTTCCCATAGTGCCTCTTTTCATAAACGACTATCCATAAAAAAAAAAAAGTATTATTAATATCTATCTATTTTGTGTGAATAGAGAAAAGTAAGAAATAATTAAAGGTGAGGCAGTTAAAATGAACGATAGGGCAGTGACTGAGTTATATAGTTACTCAAATGAGCTCTTTTAGACTGCAAAACGCCATTTTTCGGAATAAATATCAACTAAACATTATTTTAAATATATTCCACTATATTGGCCAACCCATTTTCTTTATAAGTTAAGCAAAACCACCACGATTCATTTAAAAACAGACTCATGTTTACTTTTTTTACACAAAATTTAAATTTGAACTATTTTGCTTCACTTATCACTAGCTGATTGAGCCGGGTTCTGCCCAACCACTATCTTCCCCAAAGAATAAACCAAAAACCATAGTTATTAAAACCTAAACAACCCAATTAAAAATACTAAGGATTTCAGGAATCCATGTCGATTTTATGAATTTAAAGCTCGCCCTAGACTGACATGGATTGAAATTATAATTTCAAGGTGGACGTTTTGAAAGCTGGTATTGTGGCTTTGTCATCGACTCGAGTCTGTTAGCTTGTATAGACGTTCAAAAAATGGCGCAGTATTCGTGTTTTTTTTTTTATGGAATAGATACCTTTATCTTTTATAATCATATTATAAATATATGGGAGGATACTGTTCAAATGAAGGCGAAATCAATATTCTCTAACTTCAATTAAAAAAAAAAACTATCAAGAAATGTACACGCAATTTTTAATAGGTCTTTTGTGTATATTAGAAACGCTATTTTTTTTCTAAAAATTGCACGTTTCTAACATTATTATTTTGGTGAAAATAACTTGCGGCAATTGTCGAAACCATGTCCTAAACCATAATCTGCCCATTAATATGTCATAAGATACCTTTTCTACGAACGATACCATCCTTAAAATCAGGGATTTGACGCTACGGCACCAAAAAATAACAAAAGTAAAGAATTATAGAGGAAATGCCATTTTTGATGACAAAGAGGAAGTAACAAGCGTTACTAAATTGATAACAAAAAATATATAATTTTACTCATTTTGAAAAGTTCGGCAACACGTGCTTGCCATGGTGATGGTTAATTTATTCTAAATACTTCTTCAAATAAGGCCATTCTAAATCCAGGGTTGCCAAAGGAAATTTACTTTTTTTCATAGATTAAATGTCGTCTTTTTTATTCGTTGCAAGATCTCTTCTGGAATAATAAAACGTTTAATTGTACCTCTTTTGAGATGTAGGGAAAGTTTCTTTTTAGTGTTATTTTACACAAGTCATATCAAAATTTATTTTCTTTTACTATATATATATATACATCTAAAAAATAAAAGTATTTTTAATATAATCTTCTTTATCAAAATTGATTATATAAAGTAACAAAATTTGTTTAACATATTTTTCAAGATGTATGTCCATGTTATATCCTCTATATTGATCGCTGTGCTTTAAAATTATAATTTTAAGATGAAAACTAGACTGGATTTCCTTTAACAACCGAATGATCTATCTAGGCGTGTCAACTTATCGAGAAAAATATATTTTTTAGTAAGATAAAACTTTTTTTTAGATGAATCGGATGAATAAAATAAGTTGTAACGAATAAAAAACGATGGTTTTAAGGAGCATGGACGTTTAATGGAGGAGATGCTTTCGAGAAGTTTTATTCCAATTCTTTATACGATTGCTGCGCAATAGTACTGCTACCATTACAACTAAAGTCTCTTTAAAATGTGTTTCGTCTTACACTAACTCTTTCTAGAGACTAAGAAGGAAAAAAACAAAGTAGTAAATAACGATAAAAATTATCAATAGGTAAATATATAACTGTTCTTGGTAGTGAGGCAACAACTGCATGTATTCTAGTCAGCTTCTTCAATTTGTCAACGATAGTCTAAACTTTGTGATTCTGAACTGGTAGCACACAAGTAGACAAAACTTATCGGTCAATGAATCAAAGAAAAGCTTGATGCATATCTTTTACTTGTTATATGTTGATAGGCATGTGTATTGGAAAGTCTTATTGCAAATTAAATTAAAAATTAACAACAAGTTTTTTTTTTAATGTAAAAAAGCAAGATTTCGAGCAAAAACGCTCATCTACTAACTAATTTAAATTATAAAGAAAGATACAGGCTATTTATAACAATCAAATGGTTTGCTGAAGGGTTATAGTCTTTATTTCATCACAAAACTTTGATTAACCGGTAGAAGAACGTTTTTGCTGGAAAGCTTGCTCTTTTACAATAAAAAAGAAACGTGTTGCTAATTTTATATTAATTTATATATTACTATTAACAATTTATTTAATACAGTAGAACCTTTATGAAAGGACACTCACGCTAGAGAATACCTCTCTACAAAGGACAGTTCTCTTCTCCAAAATGATCCTTTTTCCTGTTTTTTTAACTATCTTGTAAGAGGATACCTCTCTCTAAAGGACACTTTGGCTCAGCAGCTAGATGTCCTTTACTGAGAGGTTCGTCTGTATAATAGCATTTAATAGATATAACGTTACAAGAAAGATTAGCTTATCAGTTATAATTTTATATTATACAAACTCTCTAAGGTCAATATGTATTCTTTATATATAAGTATACTTGTAAAATAAATTTTGATTTTTCGTTCAAAAGAAACACATGCGGGATAATTTAAAATGTCGTTCTACAATCATAAGCCGCATTGTATTATAAATTACTTTATATAATATTTACGAACGTAAAAATATGTCCAGGGTAGCCTAGTGGATATGGCATCTGCCCGGTAAGCGGAATACTGTGGGTTTGATTCCCATCCCTGGACACTTTATTTTTCCGTTTATCATTACTCTTCACAATTCATCCTTTCATACTTTATCCCTAAGGTTAGAAATAATCGTTATTTATCCTTAAAATAAATTTCGATTTTTCGTTCAAAAGAAACACATGCGGGATAATTTAAAATGTAGTTTTACAATCATAAGCCGCATTATATTGTATTATAAAATACTTGTATATTTATATCAAGATATGAGTATACGATTTTTCTGCAGCAGGAAATCCATTTAAAAAAAAAATAGACAACTAGTTAATTCGTAAATCGAAGCACTTTAAAAATTGACATAAAATAGAGAAACGCACACAAATATAAGTTAATTCGATTCAAATATATGTTTTAATATGCAAATCAAGTTAATAACAAATAGAAAATGAGATGACATCAACGAAATGCCTCGTTGTAGGAACATGGCCATCCACATGGACCAACCATGATGATGACTGAACGATCCATGATATCATAACCCATCTGGCCCATTAAGATATGAGAGCACGGTAGTCAACGCCTTAATGGATATGACCATTTCATTCTTGTATGCACTCATCCTTTCTTTCCTATTGATTCTAAAATTGATCTATCTTTGTTAGCAATAGAGTCGTTTCATTTTGTTCTAACTTCCCCGAATTTATTTTACCTATTTGGCCTATTTGAATAAGCTTAAAATTAATATGTATATACGTTTCCTTTAAAAGAATGCAACAGATTTCTGGAGAGAAATGAGTTTCTTTTAATTTTATTAGTGAATTCTCAAGCTTTCGGGCATTTCCGCTCTTCTACAGGAGTACAAAACGAATAATAATTATTCACGATTGCCATGCAATACTTAGTTTTATATTGGAAGTATATACACACACACAGAGAGAGAGAGAGAGAGGCCCCTGCGCAAGGGGTCATGAAGGGTTCTCTAGCCTATGGAGAGGGCTACAGTGAGTGAGCTAGACGGTACAAAGGTTCGAGGACCCGCTCGTGGGCTACGTAGATAAACTGGGAGTCATATCTATTATTTTACTGCCCCATCAATCTACTTTATGGCGCCTTTTACTCCTGCCAGGCATAAACATGGCTCCCTCTGTCAGCTTGACCGCTCACATTTTCGCGTTTTTTTCCCAATACTTTCTTCTTTCTAACAAAATTTTGTGTATTATGAATACGAGAGAATTTGAAAGCTACCAAAAATGCCCAAGGTAATTGTAAGCTAATAATTAATAGAAGAATTGCCTTACCAAGATATCATCTATAGGCCACGTGCTATATATGTAAAAAAATATATATTGTAGAAGAAACATAAGTCGGGGAGAAGAACTTCTCTTATTCTAAAAATATATAGATAAACTGCTTCAATAAATGTTTTCAAATCATCTAGGAATAGGATTCTTGTATAAATCTTTTTATTATCGAGTCCCAAGCTTTTGGGCCTTAATGCCCTTCTACATGATAATTCTAGGCCAAGCTACAATACTGCCCATTAAAAACAAAGATCTATTTATACCATATGCATTTTTACATAAAAAAAAGGTAAAACACACTTCAAAAAGAAAAAGTAAATTTGCATATATGAAAAGTGGACTATAATGCAAAATAATCCTTTAAAACAAATTGAGGTAGACTATACTATAAATATTACTTTTTGAAAGAAACTTAATTTGCAACTGCTATGGGGAAAGAATGAAGCCAGACAAATGCGTTAACTTCCTATTCCAAACGAAATACAATAAACTAGGATTGATTTGTAGTTGTAAAAGGCTATACTTCCAAATAATGTATCCGAAAAGCATCAAGCATAAACGAAGGAAGAATATTGGAATGGGCATTATATATCTAAGAAAGCTTATGTAAATAAGTTCCAGGACAAACCAGTTGGGATGGAAATATCGTTTGCATATTGAGGGCTTAGCAAACAAGGCAAGGTTTTATTTTGATGGGGTCCTGGAGGGTAAACACCGGACGTGTTGCGGCTGTTGGTGTGCAAACACGGCCTTCACATGGTCAAACACTGCCAAATGAAGATGTGATGAAGATGCCTCTTTAGGCTCCAAGTATTTAAGATCCCAATCATTCTTATGATATCAAAGCCATTTTAATTCGTTTGTGTATAAATATGTATTTATTTTGGCAACTCTAGACTTAATCTGCAATTGTCTAATTAATGTTTTCTACTAAGGAAGTATTATACAAAATGTTGATGTAAAGAAAATGAACTTCTGACCATGCAACTAAAAGTTGCTGATGGCAGAGCGCCATCTATTGGAATAAATATAAACTAATCATTTTTAAAAATTGTTTTTGTGATTCACCGTAATTGGCCAAGTTCTTTTCTTGAATTAAAAAGCCCAACGTGTACACGTTTCAGGCTGGTCCTTACCAGCATGGTGCAGGCTGTACAATAGCGACCCACCAAGGAGGGTGTTATCACTTCTTTTTAGTTCAAGAAACTGGCATTTAAAACCCAATGTGGGTTCATAATGCAATGTACAGAAGAGGCTAAAGTTGTGCTTTTACCGAGTGTATCCCTAGCAACATATTGCTATAGACCTCTATTAGTAGTCTTACTAATGTACTGAGATACCATAGTAACGAAATTTTAAATGTGTGTATTGCGACCATAAACTATCTTATGACGGATTTCTATTAGAAGTAGTGTAATATCAGATCAACCTATGCCGGAGGTGGCTCCGACCACAGTGTTTTAAAAACGGGCATTAAGAGAATCCGTAGGTAGTAATGGAAGAAAGGAGTCGGGACCTGAGCCTCAGGGAAATAGCAGATGCCAAGGTCGCACTCTCTTTCTCTCTTGGTGGTCTGCACCATCTTTGTTTTAATAATGGAGGCGTGACAGCGCGATGGGATAATTACAGCAATCGCTCCAATTGAATTCCGCGATGGCCGGCACAGTCCCCCTTCTTCAGGCCTGATTTGGATTATTCTTTGTTTCAACCCTTAGCAATCGGTGATTCATCTACCTCGCAGTTTGGAGACATTCAAAGAAACCGTCGGGATTACAACTACTTCTTTATATTCTTTCTTTGAAATAATTAGGATCATCCTTTGTCCCAAATCTAGCAGTCCAGAAAACAACTTTAGTTTCCTCATAACCACGAGACGGACACACGTCATATACCCTTCTGATGAGGTTTTGATTAGAGCGTCAAATCTATATGAAGGTTTAACTTTGTTAACACTTCTGTTGAGGGACCTATTAAACATATATATTGATGATAATACTAATTATTCAAATATAATGCTAATAAAATGGAATCGTTCTTGGCTTTGAAAAGTTCACACTTCAAACATCAGAATGTCTTTTACCACATCATATATGTAAATGGGTTCAAAGTGGGTGTGTGTTTCAAAACCATGTTTTATAAGAATGTGAACCATAACGTATGGGACTTACCTTTTCAAGCTCCAGAAGGTGAAACCTTAGGACTTGGATGGCTTGCACCATCTGCGACACACGTTGGAAATTGGAGCCTTCTGCGCAGTTACCAGCTGTCTGCTGATGCCAGTGAGACCTATTTACACGTGTTGTTTGACGCTATGCAAATCAACGAAAATTACATTTATCTGTTCTGTCAATTTCAAAACGTTGATAATAATTTCTGATATTAATAACTTTTACAGAACTACACGCGTTTTCATTATATTGAAAAAAATGTAGGTATAGACCCTAAAATATATTCTAATTGAGAACAGAAATGGAAAAAATACCTATTCACGTCTTTTTTCATAGGAATCCATGAAAGGACGCTACAAGATTATAAACACTACATACGCTTACAAATTCCTTCTGTAAACTGGACCTGAGACCATCGAACTGTAACTAAGGGGAGAGTTGAGAGGATAAATATACCACTTTGTCGATTGCTCTTTTAGATTCCTTTAAAATGTTAACGTCGTCTTTGTATACGGTAATGTGCGAAAATAAAGTCGATTAGCAATATTCTAATAATCAAATACCGTTTTTAAAATATAGCCAGGTATCTCTATCTCTACAATTAGCTTTTATTAAAATAGAATAGGGATATTCTAAGATGATTTTTTTTTTTGTGGACAGATTCCTCGGCAGAAAAATAAAACTTGAATATGTTCCCAATTATAATTTCTGTACCTTATAGATCACCTTAAGTTTTGTTCAGATTTTCAAAATGTCTTTTTACATCAAAAAAGGAAAAACATTTTTTTTTTTGTTTAAATTTAATAGAACCAACCTTCTTTGGAGAACATATTTTTGAGAATAAAATCATCCGGAAAAAGCAATACATTTCTTCCCTTTATAAGAGCATTGTTTAATGATTTATTTTAAGAAGATTCCATTGCAGTCAATGCCATTATATTTTACACTGTAATATATAAAAAGGACATAGATAGGCGGTGTGAAAAAAAAAAGAGTATTGAGCTGTAATATTAGAGCAAACTTACATGAAAATTCTCTATAATCACCATAGTTCAGAAAATACCATGTCAGAAGACGTGTCCCAACATCGGCTGAAACAACCTGTCTCCTATATGACAGGAGAAGGACTATAAATTTTCTAAAATATTTTCCGAAACTCTGTGAGCGGAGAAAAAAAAAGAAATAATTGGGGGACCAGATACCAATTTTCTTCCATAAAACGAGCAGAAAGGAGAGGCTCAGCATAAATCATCCACGTTAGGTAATCCTTGGGAAGTGCAGGGCCAAGATAGAAGCAGACGCCATGCCTCCAAATTGCTCCATTGGAGCCCACACTATAAAAGGACTAAGGCCAAAATATTGGAGGATTAAAGGCTCTCACAGAATTTCCTTTTTTTTAATCAGAGGGGAAAAAAATATGAAAAAGAGTAATTAGAAAACGTAAAAAATGACTATATTTAAGTCAAAATTTTATATATTTCAAGTAGCAATTCATTTTTCCATAAAAAAATTATATTCCATAAAATTGTTCTCTCTACTTACGTAAGATATAAATTTAAATATGAAAAATATCAATGATTGGCAATTAAGAAGGTTTGGTCGTAGTGACCAGTTGACCAACCCGACGTAATAATGACCAGCTGTCCTTTTAAAACTCCCGAAGACGGCAGCGTGTCCTAATTGCTTTCTTCAAATTGACAAAGGCAGAATGAGCTTGTTAGGCCCTTTATTACAAAGACCTGTCTGACGCCGGATTCCATTGTGTTCCCCTTTTCCATTTCCTTTGTTCTTCCAATAAAGTCATTATCTCTCCATCCAAGCTATTTGTTTTGTTCACATGTGGAATTTTCTTTGAATACCACCCTAAAATTGAATATGTGTCACTAAAAAAAGTCACTAATATATTCTAAAAATTCACAATATAACATACCCATAGATTATATGGGTTAAGAGTCGTAATTTTTTAAAATTCTATGAATTAGAAATTACGATTTAATATGAACGACCAGTTGACCAACTTTCCCTTCCAATAGAATTCTCTATATAGGGAGGGAGTTAATACAAATCCTTTTTGATTGACATCAAGGTAAGTAGCTGTCAAAAAATAAATGGATATCTAAAATTGATATTATGGAAAGGAATTTTGCTAAAATATATTTGTTAAAAAACGTTTTTTTGGAAGCATCGTGAAATCATTAAAACATTTTGAATCCATAATTCGAAAATTAACCGATCATACATGCAACGTAGAAATTTTGTTGTTGTTGTTGTTTCTTATCCCCTTGTGTAAAGATAACACGAATCCCATGAGTTCATGTTCTCATGGAATGGGGTGTAGGGGTGCAGCTTTCGTTGATCATGGCACCATGATCCAGGCACACTTTGGTGAAAGTCTGACTTTGCCTGTAGTTTGAGACTGTTCCTAACATAGAAGCCTTTGCTGCACTCTAACATGAGTACGGACACAGCTCCTCCGTATTCCTGGAGTGGGACCCTTGTTGAGGACCATCAACCGGGTCAGTTGAACTCAGGATTTTTAAAGGGGAAGTGTCCCTCCTGGTTACAGCATCAAGTCTACTAGAACAAGACTTGATACGATCGTGTAGAGGGTTTACTGTACCTCCCAACAATGTCCACTGCACCAGAGGCCAGGTACAGAGGGGTAAGAGAGGTGAACGTAGAAATTCTAAAGAATATAATCTAAAGTAAAAAAAAAAGAAAATAAACCATAGCTAAATCAAAGTGACGAAATATTCACATGGAAGTCCCGATGCTTGTGCTTAATTTTTATGTACTCATTTTCTTTTTGACCCATTGTTTATTAATCTCAATTATCCTACTCTCTCTCTTTAGCTATCCATAGTTTGATGGCTGGCAGTATTCCTGTCCTCTCAGAGCTTCCTTTCTATGACTAGTCTTTAGGGGAAATCGTGGGGTCAACTCCTGAAATTCTCTATGTATCTCATTCTTGGCTTTCCTCTTCCTGGTATCTTTCCACTACAGAAATACCATTATCAACTCAGACCGTCGGACAAGATGTTCAAATGTGCTGATTCTCTTTTTCGTAATCGTCTCCAGTAGGCCATAGCGCCCTCCCCGATTATTTTAGGACATATACATTGCGTAATCTGTCAGTAATGGGCTTCTCATCATAGTTTGCCATCATCACATCTTGAAAACCCTGCAACTTTAGCATCCCCAGGCCCCTGAGAGGTATACACACTACAAATGGAGCTCTTGATAAAATGTCTTTTGGTTTTAAGCAACATGGCATTGATCTAATTGTCATTTATATTATATAATGGTAAATTGAAGCAACATAATATAAATGAGCATATTGCACTACACAACTTTCCATGAGATACCGTTTTCAAAAACATAACTAATCCTGGTCTCTCATTGAAGGTTGAGTTAGGTCAGGTCAAGTTATCGATTTTACAAAGTGGTCATTCAGGAGAAGTTTTACCACATTATTAGTGACTATTTATTCCATAAGAATATAGAGAGAACATATGTTATTTGCGAACGTTCTAAACGTATCATCAAGAGATATCCTGATGAAGTGTCTCGGTGTAGAACAGATACAACATATTGCGACTTGTCAAAAAAGACAATAAAACAAACGAATGGTAGTCGCACCTGGGTGCACGTGCCATATTGATGTGAAAACAAAGGTCAGTACCTAACATGTGGCACGGTGGAATTGTGCCACGGTGTGTGTAACTCTAGCGCGAACTTGATCTAACTTCCAACGCCCACTCCGGGCTTATTTTACGCACAGAAGACTATTTCCGGCCAGCTTGGCTACAGTTGGATAGAAACATACTTAAGAAACTTCTTCGTCAACAGGACAATAGGAGTCATTGCGAGCTAATGGATGATATAAAATGTTTTGCAGTTTAAAG
Source organism: Cordylochernes scorpioides (assembly GCA_030710605.1). Taxonomy (NCBI): domain Eukaryota; kingdom Metazoa; phylum Arthropoda; class Arachnida; order Pseudoscorpiones; family Chernetidae; genus Cordylochernes; species Cordylochernes scorpioides. The sequence continues at coordinate 20,754,552 of CP092884.1, read as the reverse complement.
TGAACATTTTGAAAATTGATACAAAGCAATAACGCGCTATCTATATATGGTAAATGGAAACATTAAGACGCGAATGTTTCTTTTACACATAAATCCATTTTCTACTGTCCTTACTGCGATGAAAACCTATTGGGAGGGCTTGGTGAACCCTCCCAGCGGTTTCACCAATTTAATCTACCAGACCGCTTCTTTATAGCTCTAATACTGTATTAGATCATTCGGTCTATATATTTGAAATTGAAATAGAGTAAAAGTTGTTTCAAAGAACAATTCATCTAATCACTTGATCTAATACATCCTCCAATGAGAGTCTACCTCCAGGAGATATCAGGGTTATCCATGTTTAGGAAGTTTGTGATGGGGCCCACTGTAAATATATACTATCTAAATAATTTATGATATGCGCTTAATTTTCTCTATGATGTATACTTATTAAAAAATATACTCTCAACACTATATCGGTTAAGTTCACTTAAAAAATTAACTATTCAGTCAATCGAGGGCTTAGATTAAGTCCTACAAAATTTCGACATTGACAATATGCGTATTACAATATTTTATTATTATTGATAATTCATTTTTCGTTTTTTTTTTTTTTTTTTTAATGTGCAAATCAGCGTTCATTATAAATAGAAAAGATTCCACTTTGTAAATTTGGTGCCAAAGTCTACGCATTCTGGTGTTTTTCCTATCACCATTATCTCTAAAAATGCACTTCGTGTCATAAAAGATATAGGCTAAGACAGAACAATTTGATGAACTACCAATGTAAAGAAGTTGAAAATAAAAAGAAGTAAATTATAAATGCTAGTTCTTATCCATGAAAATTCCATCTTCACAATCACTGCTACAATCATCCCGAGCGTTGCATGCACCCTAGATGAGATTTCTTGTGACGCCTCATGCTTCCTTCCCTTCTCTTCGAAATCTTAATATCCTCAACATTGAAAATAAAATATAATAGGAATCTTCAAATTTATATTTTGGTACCATTATGATTATTTGCTACTTTGCGGTCTTCTCGGATCGAGCGTCCACTCGGGCGAGTAGGCATCCCTGTCTACAAGTCATGCACAAGAAAGATGAATACTTACTAGACTATCTAGTTCTGCATTGGGGGAGTAGTAGGGCTTCTCTTGCCGAATCTGAAAACATGCCAGCAGCTACTTTTAGTTCAGACTTGTCCAGTACACAAGCAACAACACCGTGGAGATGAGATTGGGACAACTTCTTTCTTCACAGCAATCATCATATGGTAGAAAACAGAATAAGGTAGATGTATATGGGATAATTTAATAATGTCACGTAGAAAATGAGGAAACCATAGACAAGCGCGTCTGGATAACAAGGCAATTTATTTTGATCAAAAAACTTTATTCACATCAAAAAACAGAGTCAACTACAGAAATATGCTGAGTAACATATAACATAGAGTAACATAAATTATAAACACATAAAATCGCCTATCTTCTTCTCGGAAAAATTCAAAAAGGTTTTTGCCTCGTCGAAATATTGAATTTTAATAAATTTATTGATCCAGAATATGCTTTTATTTTAAATAACATATATGGATTGCTCTATATTTAACAATATATATATATATACTCTATGATGGTGAATGCATACTTATTTCTCACTCGATATGGCATTCGGTGATATAAATATTTTTGAAGCATCTTTGGATATTGGTCTTTTTCATCCATAAATGCAGGTCATTTGTATGCTCCAGGAACTTGAGTAACTAAATAAATAATCCATAAATGAGCTTGCACTTCCAATAAACCTTTTAAATCTGAATTTCCTCTCATTTTCCCACTCCTTTTCCGTGTCTCTTAGAAGAATCTGTATATAAGACTAAAGGTCATAATAAAGATATTGATTGATGAGTTTATATTAAATACTAGCGGAAGTAGCTGGTTTTGCCCGGGTTTTACCCGAGTGAAAGTTTGCATAACGAATATTTGATAAAAAATATTTTTTTGAGAAAACATTCACTTTCTACTGAACCGATTTTTATGAAGATTTATTTAAAAATAGAGAAAAGTAGCGTTAAAAATATTTATAATTTTCATAAATATAGCTTAAAGTTTTATAGTAACAATAAAACAACATTTTATTTTGTATATAATTATTTTTATTCAGAGAATACCTGCAAATAAAGTTTGAAAGCTTGTACAAAAAGGTTGTATTGATAATAAACTCTTTTCACCTTAAAGTAATAGTGATCGTTATTTGTACCTTGGTCAAGATATCTATGGGTGATTATTCTGCTTCTAAAGTATTATTTCTATAAACCAACACGTGCCTCTTGTAAAAAAAATATCTAATCACACGATATATTTATTCTGCATGTACTTTAAAACTGTGTGAATAAAATTTTGGTGAAATATGAATATTTACATAAAAAGAACTTAACATTGATTCTATTAGCGATAGACTTTTTAATTAATAATAATAATTAAAAAAAAAAAACATATCAAAATCGGTTTGACCAAACATTTATTAAAATCTCTATAAACTGATATAAAAAAAGAGATACTAAATAAAAACCTTTATTTATTCGCCTTTCAACAACACCGAAAACATTTTTCCTAGTCGATTCCATTTTAAAATTATACTAAGATATCGGGGTTTTCCGGGAAAATTGGAAAACATGGACAAAATGAGTAGTATGGATAGGGAATGAATTTAAAAATGATAAATTCAGTTTTTATTAGCCACCTATGTCTTTGTTGGAACTTGAGCCCTAGAGTATGACAGGCATTGCTGATTTGATCTGCTAGGCCGGCTGAGGTGCCGGACTTATATAATAAGACCATTGTGCAACCAAACGACGTCAATCTATTTTTAAAAAATGGCAGACGTGCTAATAGGTCGGCGGTGTGAGAGGTAAAAAATACAGGCGGCGCATGCTTCAAAATAGATGGACCTTGGAGCGACAAAAATAGGAACAACCTTCTTGGATGGGCCGAGAGAGGTTACTGCTCACAGCGTCTTGCACTAGTTATTCTTACAAACGACTTACGAAAACGTATAGTCCACATTGAATAATATATAGAGATGAATTCAGATAAGGTATTGGTTCTCCCTACCAATGCCTTCCATTCAAGAACTTTAATTATGATCGTTGTCAAAAATGAAGAACAACAATACCGATTTACTGGGTAGTTGAATTTAGAAAGAGCAGGGTACATACTCCTTTCAATAAGTCTCAATTACTTTCAGAAATAAGGAGAGAGAAGCAATGAAGAACTAAAGTACTTTAGGCAATAAACTCTAAAAAAAAAAACCGCCCCATTCAAACTAAAACGATCATAAGATCTATCAGCAAAACCGTACATCAAGAAAATAAATATTATTAGCGCACGGACATCCTAAAATTTACTCTCACAAAAAAAAAAAAGGTATACTATTGGCACGATAGATATAGCAACGCTACATTCACACGAAAAGTATCAGTACAACCATTGTGTATAAAACACCCTTCTGTGTCTTACCTCAAGAAAACATGGTATCGGCGCAAGAATGCTGAAAGCATATGATATACTCAACAATTAAGTTACATGGAAAGTACCGTCAGAACAATTATAAAGAGCATCTATCAATGCTTTATATCAATAAGAAAAAATATAATCGGTCCAATTATTATGAAAACGAACAAAAATGTTTAAATAAATGAAACTTTGTAAGGTAATACTATCAGGATTATTGTATGGAACATTTTACCAATGCCATCCATCAATGGTGTACATCAGCAGAAGTATACAAGAAGTATCATGAAGGAGACCGATCATTACGCTAACAAATACACCATTTTTACAAGGAAATAAAGTACTCCTAGAAGACCTTTGTATAGACCACAATTTTATTATACTCACTTTAATGTGCCTACTTTATTACCTGATAATAAGGGGTACGTTTTGTTTATTGCAGGAAGTACATTTCCTCAAACCTACCGTACTGTACACATCGCCCTCTACTGGCCAAAATTGATATCAGTTTTATATTGCTTCAACACATGTTCTAATTGCTAAAACCATTAGTTAAGACGTTCGACGATTTTTTTTTTATGGGTCACGACTATCCAACGGGGGGGAGCATCAATTTTAACCCTGATATGTCTAGAACATTTTCCCAAATATACATCGTAAAGATAAAGAAATATTGAATGATTTCTACAGTTAAAAAGTAGGGCCGTCAATAGAAATATTTACTCATCCAGTTTTATCGAAATGAATCATTATAAGTTTAAGTTCCCTTTACTTTAAACACAGCTAAAAATATATTTTCTCTTTCATATTTATACTATATATTCATTCTTCGTGGCTTTCCAAAATATCAAAATCCCCAAGATAAATGAAATAACTATAGCTTTATATTACTTCAACACATGTACTAATTGCCCAAACAATTATTCAAGATGTCCGACGATTTTTTGACTGATCACGACTTTCCAACGAGAAAAAAAATACATCAATTTTAACCCTGATATGTCTAGAACATTTTTCCAAATCTACATACAAAGGATAAAGAAACAAAAAGACACACAATTATATTTTATATTAAAAATTGATCAAAAGTATCCACCCTATTGGCAATTCCCACTATACCTTTGATGATGATAACGTTAACAGAAGAACATCATTAAAGATGTCAAACAATCAATTTATTTTTAGCAGCATTTCAAAATGGCAGAATTCCTAAAAGAAGAATGAGCTCATACCACTTTGTTGGGGGGTGTATAAAAATAAACGTTTTGGCCAGTGATAGATACAAAACTCCTGCAAATAACCAAACGAGGGGAGGACTACATAGTGGGCAGGTTCTCCAACCTAGAGGGGCAATAAATTCGGTGATTGATTGCTAGGCCAATAAAGATTGGAAATGTAAACAACAGCCAGTAGCTCCATCTTCCTCAACTTAATGGCGGACACTCTTGTCACCAGAGCCTGTCAACTGCCCTTGCTACTGCGTGAACAACCTCTTGATTTTTTTTTAAGATTTCTTCTTTTTTTTTTTTTAGAACTGAACATTGGTCAATGATTAAGTATTTTTAGTTGAAAAGAAAGAGGGGATATGAGAATTTTAATATTAGAACAATATTTTTCTATTTCTGAAAGCATATATAATTAAGAAATTATATATATTATTTTTTGTGTAGTTATTTTTCGATCTTTTTATTTTGAATTTGGGATAATAAAAAAATAAAAATAAGAAATTAAAAGGCCTACCGTTATTATTGTAGTTTGATACTATGATAAATAGGTTGCCAAATATATACACTATATGTAAAATATATATCTATGTTTAGCGTATATTTAAGCACATATGAATTGTATATAAACGATATAAATAATGATAATCAGTTTTAAAGAATACAATCTATTCCCGAAATTAAATGCAATCATGAATATGAATATGAATATTCACAAATATCAAGATATAATTAAAAATGCTATTCGAATTAAAATGGAGACGAGATACAAAAGATTAATGCTTGAAAAACTGCAATCAATAAAACGATTTTGATGAATTTTTAAAAAGCAAGAGTGCCTGAAAACACTTGTTTATCGATTCGAGGAGGCAGAAAATCAAAGCTAGTTTGAATAATTGATAGTATACTGAAAGAAAAACGACCAAAAGCGTAAAAATGATAATTATGATTATGCATATTAATATAATATTGGATTTTTTAGTATTCGGTTTAATAAAAAGGAAAATTAAGTTTAATATTTAATGATAAATTATCAATCGAATGTTTTTCTATCACAAGGATTACATTCAATATATTTTATAGGCATATATATTCAAGAATATTAATTTTATTATTAGAGAGTGTTATTGTAGAGTTCAAACATGATGCTATTACTAGAGTAAAATGTAATTGCTAATTACATTTTTATAATGTTCAAGCAGAAATATTATCCTTGTGAAAAAGATTTCTAAATTAAAGACGTACTGACATATGTTTTAGAAAAATAACTCTTTTATCACTAACTATAATCACACTATTTTTATATTTTTGTTTATAAGTAATATGTGCTGTGCTTAAATTTTTCCTTTATACAAAATGATTTTAATAAATTTTATTAGGAAATGAATATTATATATTCTGAATTAAACTATTTTAATATGTGGATCATTATTATTCAAATTATTTTTAATTCAAAATATTTTTAAAATATTTTATAAAAAATACACAATATTCAATAAAAGATTCAAATAATATATTGAAAGCGTGTGTTCATTTAAAAATAAAATACCATTTCGCGCGTCAAAAATATTGCGTCGATTTTTTTTAATGATGTAAAATAAAGGATGAAAAGAGACTTAATGGCAACATAATTTAGTTCCTAATAAATAAATAGCCAAAAAGTTTTCCCTATTTCTTTTTGTGTCAAATAAAAAATAATCAAACAGACGAAATTTTCAATATATAGTCATTTGCCGCCAATTTAAATGAGAAAGGAGTGGGCATGAAATTGGAAAGAAAGAAATAAAAAAGTTTTTTTTTTAAACCCTTTTTTAATGAGAACTTGTAGCTTAGATGTGCCGAAAGCCCTAGATTTAGGGGTTGATGACGATTTTTTTTTCAAATATTTTGAGTGATTCGTAAAAAAAAAAAAAAATCTATAAAGCCAAATAAAAGAGAAAGAAGTATTTGAAATATTTCTTTCTTATCTTAATTTATACTAATACAATTTTCATAATTATTTTTTTTTATATTAAGTAAATTATGTATACAATAGTTTTCTTTCGATAATTTAATATTTTGGAAACGCTCAGGGTAAAGTAGAGTTAACTCGGCTTTACTCACAATCTTATTATTCAGGTTTAAAAGTTTGCTTTGCGAATTTTGATTTCGTAACTAATTATAGAAATATTTAAATTTTAGTTTTATCATCAACTAGCTTATATCAACAGAATTGGACGAATTACCGTACCTCTCAAATATATTAAAATAAAGCTTCCAGGGCTAAGTTTCTTGTGCAAACTTTTTATTTCAATCTTTCGGACTTGTCAGTCCTTTAACAGGATTATCACGTTAACAAAAATTAATAATAAATACTATTTTGTTAACGTGATAGTCCTGTTGAAGGACTGACAAGTCCGAAAGCTTGAAAATAAAAAGTTCGCACAAGAAACTTGACCCTGGAAGCTTTATTTATTTTATAATATTATAAATCAGGGAAGAACGTTTATTTTTACAATATAGTATTGTATATCAATATACAAAATTTATAATTTATTGTTTTTATAAGTCTTACAAATGATTATAAAAATATTTGTTATTATCATAATCAATTATATAAAAGTGAGCAGCTGGAATTCACAAGATGGCGCCCGAAGGTCAAAAGGGCAATTTAATCTAGAAAAGTGCATTTGCCAACAATATCTTCTGGTGACGCCTGCCTCAGACAATTGGAGAGGAAAGTTAAACACTAGCGCGCCCCTAGCCAAACAGACGAACCCTCGGCGATGTTGTAATTAACGTTGCCACCCAAAAGATCTTCCCTTCTACCAGCTTCGAGGGATGTCAACTTTATAAATATACTAATGTGGTTAGTTCAAATTAATTCCATAAAATTATTTTAATAATCTCAAACTATATTTTTGATTAACAAACGATAAATATTTGCGCATAGTTTGATAAATATATTTGAGAAAAAAACTTTGTAAAATTTCACATTAAGAAAAGTGTTTTATAATGGATCTCAAAATATTTTTTTCCCCGATATAAATTAAATTTCAAACTAAACTTCAAATTATTATCTCGTGCCGATATTTTCTACAGTTTTACAGAATTTTCCCGAACGACGAGTTGTTATAAATGGATTGAAAAGTTTGTTGAGCTGCACCACCACCCAATCCATTAATTTTCTCCAACTTCGTCTGACATTTCTATCGTTAACTGTAGACCAAGTGCGATTTTATTAAAAATATATCTATTTTTACCATCATAAATCATGTCTATATTTGTGTATTGAATATTTGTCTGTTTTATAATATGCTAAACTGTATTCTTATTTTAATGTATAATGAAAAAAAAAACTTTAATATAAAATATTATTTCTATCTTATATAAAAAACATTCATAAATTTATTATAATATTTGAATGGCAAAAGCAAATTAAATTGTTTTTAAGTTAAATCTAAAATATTTCTAAAATGATAAATATTTTTTAAATTGAGCTTATTAAAATCTATAAAAGTATTATGAAATAATGATAAGATCTTTATTAATATTTCATCACTATTACATTTTCCATATATTTCATCGCTTATTGTGCCTTTGGGGGTCGTTTACGAATTTCGCCTTATCTCTAAAGGGACTAAGGGAAATTAAGTAGTTTTTCAGAAAAAAAGGGGGGCATCGTTAAAAATGTTTAAAGCTAATCTTTTATAGCAGTTTGAAGCTTTGATCATCATTAAAAAATGGAGGCTTAATCGAATGCAAAAGATATCTCATTTTTATTTAACATTAATGGCTGTAAGGAAGGTGGCTATCACATAATGGCTTCTTTTCATGCAAACTTGATAGAATAGATTACAAAAAGTGATTTGATTTTGCTTTTTTATATATTTGGATAAACTCTTATTAATATAATGTGGTAGAAAATTTATAGTTGAATTGAGAAAAATGTTTTTATACATATTATATTATATTTAACTTTAAAAATTGATCAAATTGTTATTATTTTGTTTATATGTTTTGCGGATACACTAAATGTCTTGAGAACATTTTTTAAAAATGTTTATATATATATTTTTAATTAAATCTGATGTTCATGAGGCATAAATATCTATATTTTTTAAAAATATAATTAAACCACAAATGATAAATGCAATAATTTTTATTTTTATTATAAAAATATAAATGAGAAGGTTAAAGCTGCAAATAATCAAAAAGTCTTTAAAATTTTACGTTATTTTTTCGGACATAAATGTGGCAATAAATGCACTTGAAAAGGTCGTGGATATCGACTTCCAGAGATAAATGTCTTCGAATAACCCCATATACTTGCGGTAATGGCTGGGATGACAGTCAAGGCTTTTATTCGACAACTTAATATATAAATCTCGAATAGGTTTAAGAAAAATCGAAAAGTGTAAATTCACAAATTTAAAAAATATTAGTGCAATTATTGATTACATAATATATTTTTATAGATAACTTGCAAAAATAGTGATATTATAGTTTTGTTTTGTAAACTAAATTACCCTGTTTCGATAAAAAAAAAATATCTGAAATATATCATATTAAATTTAACAATCAATATGCAAAAAAAAAAAAAAAAACGTATTTTAAAATTATGTAAAAAATAATTACAATTAAATAATCAAAATATACAGAATTGTCGATTATTAAAATTGTTGATACTGAATAAATAATTTGAAAAAAATGAGAGATTAAATATTTAAATATATTTTTCAAAGTAGGATAAATAAATTTTTAAAAGTCTTAAATTGCCCCAGTAACATCTTAAAATGACACGTCAGTGGGAAAAAAAGGGCATTGGGATTAAAAAGAACTGTGGAAGTGTGTAATTGGCAAGTTAAAAACATAAAAGAAGGGAAGCTAAAAAAAATGAAGTAAAAAAAAAGTGAAACAAACGACACGAGCAACAATACTAATTAATTATTGTAATTCCCTTGCAGACGACGAGGGTGGAATGGGGAAGAGGGTTGTTGTAATTGAAATGAGGCAAACATTTGGCTTGCATTAATTACCGAAGTGTCATAATTATGCGCATTTCGTAATTACCAACTCACTCGACCGACCCTCCCTCAAACATACATATTTTGTCAGGCGAGAAGGAACTGCAAATGAAATTCCTCGACGCCATTTTGAAATGAGTGGGTTTCCCAAATTAGATTTAAAATTATTTAGAAGGCATAAAACATCTTAATTCCTTTAAAACACGAATAAACATTTCTCACTGGCATTTTTAGAATTAAAAGAAAAATTGTTAACTGATTTTAAATAAACTTGAAATGGAAGCGTAATTAATTTGCAGATCTCTCTAATTATAGCTCAAAACAAGGCCTAAAGTTTATAGTCATTACCCTTAGTTTTGCAATCATTAATTTAGGCTGTTAGTAATTAAAAGAGGCTTAGGGTTTAAATAAGGCTAAGGTTTCGATGGAAGTTTCATGCAAATGTTTTTATAAAATTATTATTCACTAATACGAAATTTTCTAAGCGTTAAAAAAATATATTTTTGGGGTTCCTTCCTTGATGTAAATATAGAATTGGCACTGGAAAGAATTATGAATGGAACAGGAAAATGGCGCGCATTTCCTTGTGCAAGACAACGAAGGTGTTGACGTAGAAAATGATAGACCCTGCTAACGAGTTTTTTTTTTCTGCTGTAATGATTAATGATCAAGATTTAATGTTTTTTTTTCTCAAGAATGTCATATATATATAAAGGGGGAAAATGGATGTCTTATTACGTTTTTACATTTTATAAAACATTGAATAAACAATTTCACGATTAAAATGATCTTAGAACAATTCGTGTCAAATCGTCTGGAATATATAAAATACTCATTCAAGATATTACTTCTACTTCTCGAAATAATATCAAATGAATCACTTGTAGAGAGCTATTATTTTTGTCTATAATCTCTTTGACGTATGTAATTTATCTAAATGAGATGCCATTCAAATTGATTGATTGCATTATGGCTTAAATATGATTTGATTTATATTGATGATTAAATCGGCCATAATAAAATGTTCACAATTAAATGAAGGAAATCATCATTTATCATTTTGTTAAATTAAAACATAGGACTTTTTTTTTTTCCAAAGTAATTTCTCTTATTCAGTGTTTGTATAGCCTTTTCAAACAGTTTAAATATAATTCAAATCTATGTGAGCAATAGTTACCCAGGAATCATAAAAAATAAATAGCATTATTATTAGAAAAATAGACCTCCCAACCCAATATGACAATATCCCAGACAAATCATATATATAATTGTTTGTGTACTATTATTTTAGCTATAAACAGTCTGCTGCACGCCCGCGAAGTCACATGCCAATAACAATTTTTTTTTGTAGAAAGATCATTTTGATATTGTACAAAAAAGTAATTGCCCGTTGAAGAGCAGAAATTCGATCGAAAGCTTGCAAAAATCTAAAATAAAAGAAACTTTTTACCAAAATTCTATTTTCCCTTTTAAAATAATCAACTCTTCCAAAACTAATAACAAAGTGTATATATATTAGTTCGTGTTTTTTTTTAGAACATTCATATATATGAATATTGTTACTCAATTTATAAGATTACCACATCTCTCTACTTTGAAATTTTTTTTTTTTTGTAAATACATTTTCTTTTTAATTATTCTTATTTGAAATATTATAAATTTAAGTTAAGAGCTCGAAATATGCCCTGAATATTCCGTGATATAATGTGTTAAATATTAGGAAAAATATATTTATATATAGAGCCAAATTATATAAGCATTTTCGAATAAAATTTTCTATGGATAAATGAAAATTTGGATAAAACAAACCTATTTTATATATCGAATTAATATATCTTATAATATTTAGGTATAATCATTGAAGAAGAAACAGCGGTATTAATAATAATCAGACGCAGAGGCAAGTTTGGCAACAGTATGTCCGGGACCTAGTTTAAACAGGAAGGATCAATTTAGAGGAGTCTCAGCTGTTATTCCAGCACACAGGCAGGCTCTTCTAAAAAATAATAATAAGATAAAGAAAGCGCAAATTAAAACAATAAGGAAAAATTTGGACCAAAAAATAATATAACATTTTTTTTTTCAAAACGTTAAAAATAAACGGTCATATAATCCTACAGAAGACATCAATTTCTATTTTGGAAAAAAGGCGTGGCACTACTGTCACGCACCATCGTCTGTTCCCCTTTACGGCTAAATGACATCATACCACAGCGTCAATCTAAAATATATTTTCTTCTTGCAATTTAAAATTGTAGTCAGTCTCAAATAACTAAATGTAGTATATGTACTGCCGAACATGCGTGTACTAGTAACTCTAAATGTTGCAATCAAACGATTCTAGCGTTTTAAAATTTAGATTTTGTAATAAAAAATCGCGTTAATATAAAAATATACACACTGCTCAATATCTCATGTTAATTTCGCTTATAAATTATATTTTATTAAGATATTTTATGTATATTTTTTGACAATATAAAGGATGAGATAGAATATTGAAATTGATTAAATACGATTAATAAATTAATATTTTGTTACCCACACAACTATTCTCTTATATACGGAGAATTTTTTTTTTGTGAGAAAAAAAAATATATATAAAAAAACTCGACACTTGCACTTATATTTTAAAGATATCATGGCGGGAAAATAGATAAAAATAAGGATTCTCTTAAAAAAAAGGTATAAAATATTAAGGAATATAGAATATTAAAATATAGATAGAATTTATAAATTTTTTAAAGAAAAAAAAAACGCCTTTTTGGAAGAAACAATTTTTTAAGCCTGAGAAATTCAATTTCTGAAGTTTTTTTAGCCTTGAAATATTTACCATTTTCTCCCATAATAAGGTTTAGACCTATTGAAAAACGAAAAAAAAAAAAAAACATTTAAAATGTTTCCAAAAACATGGTATTTTAAAATATTTAATACCGTTTTATATAAACATGTAAAATGAGATTATAGATTAAAATATGCATGATTTTAAAAATTATATAACTATTTATATTATTCTCTAAAAAGTATGTTAAATAAAATGTATGCGATTAATTAGATAAATGTTTGTAGGTATGTTTCGATTTTTTAAACAGAATAGGCTATCATCCATTTAGAGAGGAAAAAGGGAAAAGAAGATTACGTTTTATTTCCAATTTGGAACAGACGATTTGAAGGAAAGCAATCCGCCATTTCTATGTTTGGGGATAAAATGGGTGGAAGGATGAAATGAACTAAGGGCAGGGGTGCAATGAGAAAGCAAATAAAATATTGGCCTATCTAAATTCGATACCCCTTACGAAAAAGGGCAGAAGATTCTTTAAGGGTAATGTACTTCTCCCCCACTTTGAGCAATAGATTTTTTTTCTGCCAGACGAGATCGGGCTAGTATACAATCTGCTGTTTCTTTTTTTCCGGGCATTATAAGAACTGGGCTATTTGATTTCTTTTCTTTTAAGTTTGTCTCTCAGGTTTGGAAATTTTCTGGAAGCAATCTGAACCTCGAGTTAGATTAGGGAATTGCTGCACTTTCCTCTTGGGAAGGTCAAACTTTGATTTGTTTAGAGCAAATGGTTGGATTCTCTTTGTTTCTGTATTACCTTTCTGGATTTCTTTTTGATTCAGAAAAAAAATCCATAACATTGGCCAAATAATACATTGAGTAGTATAAATCACTGTTTAATTTTTAAAACTTCATTTGAAACTCCAAAGTAGGCCAATACTTAAAAAAAAAAAAAAAAAAAAACGCTTGAGGATGAAATTATTTAAGAATTAGAAACACACAATAACGCGTACACTTGAATCGTGTAACATCGCTATGTTTAATTGTATAAATAAAAAAATGATTAAAAAACAAAAAGAATTTTAAAATATGATTCTGAAAACGATCATCTTAAAAAGTTCAAATAATGTTTAATCCCCAAATTTCAAGCCTTTTACTTTGACTAATTTTCATGTGCTTAATTAGGCAGCAATCGTTAATTATTTATTATTATATGTTTGTAAAATGTAAGTAGGTTCGTATAAATATGTCATAGAAATATTTCGATCCAATGCTGCAACAATAATAATACGCTACTATCGTATGGACAAAAAAAAGGTGAATTAGTCCTGGTACGCCTCCCCATCGGGGTCCTACAATACGATCTCTCCATAGCCAGTTTTCAAATAGCTATAAGACACTGTCTTGGTTTCTCTCTTCATATCTCTAGAAACGAGGGCTTCTTCTTTATCTGGTGCCTTCGATGGATCTTTTTCGTGGTCCATCATGACTTAGCTCAAACAATTTAAATAATCAATATGACATTATACTTTTTGAAAAGTGAATAGTACAAAAGTGAAATTATACTGCGATCAACAGGTGGATAAATTAAGGTAAAAGCATCTCTTGATTGTGAAACTAAAAGTTGTGCTGATGGCTTGCGCAATCTGTCGGAATAAGTATCGACTAATCATTGATTTTTAATTATTCGAAAATTGGAAAAATACCCATTATTTATTAATTAAGAAAACTAGCCACGTATGCATTTCGGGCTGTTGGCCCTCATCAACATGGTGCAAGTTGTACTTCAACGACCAAAAAAAGCTGGTCTTTGTTTTATCCTGAAAAACAGCTTGCACCACGCTGTTAAGGGCCAACAACCCAAAACAAACGTGTACGTGGTTAGCTTATCTTGATTAATTAAGAAAGGGTATTTGGCCAAATTCTGGAATAATAAAAATGATTAGTTTATATTTATTTCGACAGATGGCGCAAGCCATTAGCAACTTTTAGTTGCACGATCAGAAGATGCCTTTTTTCTTAATTATATTTTTTGTTCAAAATATAAAGTACATCACTGTATAGCTTTGTTTAGAACGTTTAAATCTTCAAACAGGCTGTGATAGGTTCAAAAGCTATTTTTAATATGAGAAACTTGAGTATTTGATTGTAATACTTTGCCTGATCCCACGCCAAATCTTTCTGCGATCCCACAATATGAATCCTGCACATTTCCATAATTTTTAAATGGATTACTCCGTTCAGGACAAATTTTCCCATCCAGCTTTAATCCTAACGAACATACGGTCCAACCAAATATGGCGCGATAAAAAAATATCGAGATTAAAGCGTTTTGCCACAGGTTTGTGAATCGAGGCAGAGCGGGGCTGGCGGCTGTTTGTTATGGAAATATAGTGGAGCCCCGTTCCCACAGCGCCACGTGCCCATTCAGCCCTGTTGCCGGATTGTTCTTGCTCACTGATCTCCTCGTTGTTCATTTGATCTCTGATGCAGAACTCGTTTCACGCCCGAATGCCAATCCGACGATTTCCATCCCGATCTAAACGACCAAATCCGATTGAAAAGTTCTTATCAATGAGTGAGAAGGACGTGGTCTCTTCAAGCAACAACGATATCTAAAAGAATCAAGACTATTATTCGTCAGCGTATCGTTCTTCCTTTACCATTCTACTCTTGCAGAGCATGTAGAGGTATGGATCCAACGAAGCAAACTACCACAAGGTCTAAGAGATTTCCCTCTGTTGACATCCTCAAGGAAATCCTATTCCCTTTATCTTCCTCAAATAACCATGGTCAAAAGTAACGATCCTTTTTCTCTTACATCATATCCAGACCTTGTCGGTCACAATATCTGATAGACGATCAATTTTTAGGATGGATATATGTTAGGCCTCATAAAGCATAAAACTATCTGTATTTAAGAGACTGGATTACTGAAAAATCTAAGATCAAGGCTTTGAAAATCCTTACTCTTTCTAGAACGCGCACAAAGAAATCAAGCTCATTTATTTATCCAAAACAACTTGTGAAAATATGGCAATACATTGCTTAGAGCTGATTTATCAGAACGGCTAATATGTTATTTTAACATATAGCTCGAAATTCACCAACTTCGTCATAAGATGAATGATCCTCTACACTGACGTTAAATTCCAACCGATATTTGTTTTTACAAATATATAGGAATATAAAATAAGGGCTTTCACGCAGGAATGAAATAGAAATTCAAGTGGTTTGGTGATAATGGATCAACATGCACCAAAGAAAAAGGCATTGAAAATAATGCTTTTGCTAAATGACATTTATATAACATTCGGCCTGTGCCACATGGGTAGTGAGTGGATGTAGAGGGAGGGAGACATCCTACCTGCTTGGCAAAGACGGCGATGTCCTCGTTGAAAGATTCCGAAGAGCAGACATCACCTCCTGCAATCCCTGGGTCTCTAGGAGTGCAGGTGGCCAGCTCGCACTTCTCGAATATGAGCGCCAGAAGAGGGAACAGAGGATGCCTGCACAAGCATGTTGTTCGGTCACTTCCACCAAGTAGAATATCACATAACTGGTACAGAGCAGAAGGGAACAAGCCCCAATTCTGTACTCCCAAGAGAACAGAAGTCCTTGATTTCCAGACTTAAGTCTGGTCACATACGGACAATGACTTTATATAATGGTATACTTACTAAGTGTAATTCTCAACCTGCAATCCCAAACCACATCATTGGCTGTATTGGCTAACCCATTGATGAGCTCTATTCATCCCCAGCAGACACCATCAAAAGTCTCAAGCTCTACAGGCTTGATACCCTAAAATGATTGATTGGAGATAAGAAAGAAAAAGAGAAAATAACTTTTTAAATTATTATTGTAGATAAATATCTAAAAGGGTAATCCTGAGTAAATGCATTACGCGACTTTTGAGAGTATAATTGTTAATCAATGTTTGAAATTAAAAATAAAGACAATAATTTTGTAATGGCTATGCATAGTTTACTTATTCGAATTTTGATTTTTTGGCATTCTGAGAAGATAGTTTAGATCGGGGTTGTGTACAAATACCCCATTAGATTATATTGATGATTTTTTTTTACTAATGTTCTACATGAATCGCAAAACTAATTGCAATTTGGCTAGAACATATTGACTTAAAATGCAAATAAAATAATTTTCCTAAATGATTAATTTATAGATCTGGTCTGAGAGAGACAAATAAAAAAATAATAATTTCAGAATTTTCCTCGGTATCAACACACCTCTTAGAGAGTTAATTAAATTTTGAGGTAGGGTTGTATATATCCATATTTATATTTAGGTCAATATTTTAGCCATGCTTTCCACACCCTCTTTATTTACATATTCTTGCCTAGAAAATTAGCTATTGGCAGTCAAACTGAATTGATAATTTATCTTTAATTTTGGCTGCTAACGTGCTTCTTTTTTGTTTATTTCCATTTTTAATATTGAAAATGGAACGGTTTTTGAGTTCTTGAGTATCTGTCTGTATATGACAATAGTAGCAACTGCAAAAATTCAACACTAGCGCTTAAATGTTTCCAATTTTTTTTTAGACACATAGAACGATAGTTTTGAGTCGGTAAATGCCATCTCACATACACAAATCAAAATATTCACATACAACAAATATATATTTTAAAGGAATTCAAAATAAAGTATTTGAACGATAACAAAGGTCAATGTTAACAATCAAATATCCATAGAAAAGAGAGATTGGAAAAAGTCAACAAACTAGAATAGGTGGACGAGATAGGATCTTTTAAAGAAGATTGTATTTCAAAAAGGGTAAACTTTCAGAAATTTGAGGCCAGGACATGAGCGCGGGGCGGAATAAATTGGGCAACAAAGGCCGCATAAGATGTCGCTGATAAGATCCTTTGTGGGTGGAGGGAAGGTTGGGCGAGAAGATCCCCAGTTCTGGGGGTGGAAAAGCAGGGGACTTGCTGTCATGCGCCAACTAACGACGAAGTGTCTAACAGTCGGAGATAATAAAATATAATGTTCAATTTTAGCACCTCAACTTGTGATTGAACGATATTTTGTCTGTTTATTGGTAAACAACACAATTTGTAATTGAATGATTCTTCAATGTTTATTGATAATGTTTCCCATTTTGTAGTTGAACGATATTTTGTCAGTTTGTTGGTAATATTTCCCATTTTGTAGTTGAACGATATTTTGCTAGTTTGTTGGTAATGTTTCCCATTTTGTGGTTGAATGATATTTAGGTGGTTTGCTGGTAACTTTTTTACAAATTGTTTCACTGAAAATATAACGAGAGAAATATGTACAGGGTGATCCAAAAGTCCCGCACAACTTTAAAAATTAATAACTCCGCGAATATTCGCGCTAGAGCAATGCGGTAAACACCATTGTGTTCAGGATGCAATGGGATTTTTTATGGCAAATAATGTGAAATTCGAAATCGATTTTAGTTACAATTTTATTCGCCAGATGGCGCTCTACCAGAATCAGAGATTCAGCGGCCAAATTGTTTGATAAATTGAAAAATATAACTGATCAACACGTATTTTTCCTTTTTGAATACCAGGAAAGAACCCTAATAATATCAAATAACAAATTAATAAAACACCACTTCGCCAAAAGTATGAAGAATTGGTTAACGATTTTCAAATACAATCAGAGATATGTAAAATAGGTAAATGCAAAATAAAACATGTAGCAAAAAGAAAATTGATATTTTAGATACGGTTTGTTTCCGAAGATAATAAATTTCTAATATTTTTAATTCAACTCTCACTCAGTATCGATTATATTTATTTTAATTCATTTGAAAAATATGTATCTATCTCTGATAATTTATTTTACTCTGGAATGCCGTTGTTGTTGTCGTGTCCAATAAAGAGCCTCAGATGTAAAATGCATCTCCATCACATCAGCAGCAATGTCCACTATCTTGGGTGTGTAAAGCTGCTGCTCTAGGTCTATGTCAAATTTCTGCAAGGCTGCGGCCATTGCTGGCTATGAGAATATGTGGGTAGGTGTAAGTTCCACACCAGGACAATTGTTGCATGCCCTATAGGTTCTTGTGCCATCTGGATGTATTGTCATTCCTTTATAGTGTTTTGTTCTAAGTCTTGTTATAGTTTTTGTCATTTTTCTCTCAGAGTTTATTTCGCATTTTGATCTTTTCTTATTTTTTTGTTTAATTATCTTGTATTCTGACAAAGAATCAGCGTCAAATAATGACATTTGTTCTTTCCTTTGGCTCAGCTTTCTGGCTTCCTTTGCCAATTCAAATGCCATTTCATTACCCCCGATCCCAGCATGGGCAGGGATCCAATGTAGAATGCAGTTATTCTCCAATGGTTCCAGTTGGGTAAGTAACGAGTGTATTTTCTGTGTGATTTTAGTATTGCCCTTCTGAATTGCTTCTAGAGCGGATATGGAGTCGCTGTATATTAAAATTCCTTCTGTTTGATGCAGGGATGGTTGGTTAAGGCATACATCAAGGGCTTTCCAGATAGCTGTCAGTTCACAAGTGAAGTTTGACGAAATCTGTCCTGCTCCTTCTTTGAATTTGATGTTTGTTCCATCTTGCAGTATTATGTTAATTCCGGCCCCTCCATTACTCAGGGTAAGGTCTGAAGATCCATCTGTATATGCTGTTAAAGGGCGTGGCCTAGCATTTTTAATCAATAATTTGTACTATGAGGACATAGCCGTTAATATTCCAAACACATTAGACCTCGAAACCCAAGGTATCAAAGTCTACCTCAATCAAAACAAAGCCATCAACATATACAATATGTATCACCCTCCAAACAATACATTTATTGACGATGGAACAATGGCTCAATTTCTTACAGACAACACTATTATTTTAGGTGACCTTAATGCCAAACATCAACTATGGGGATGTTCTACGCCAAACCCAAGAGGCAAAATACTATCAAACATATTTGACGACAATGCATTCATGTGCTTAAATGATGGGAATCCTACCCATCATTCCTACAGCTATAATACTGCACAAGCCCTTGATATAAGTTTTTACTATCCTGACATTTTCCACAAATGCAAATAGCAAATATTAAAAGGTTTTGAAAGTGATCATTTGCCTAATTTGATAGAAATTAACACCAAGACCAAAACTAGCTCAATTAAGAAAAATTATGGAACTTCAAAAAGGCTAATATGATATCTTTCGAAAACACCATTATTAAAGCAGCCAAAGTGTCAATACCAAGAGGTTATATTAAGAAATGGATTCCAAATTATACACACCAGGCAAAAAATATTCAAACACTTATAACTAAAAGAAATGAACTACAAAAAAGTGCACCCAAAACCAAACAAATTGTAGAACTGAACTGAACATTGTGATTGCAAAAATAAAAAGATTATACGTAAATGTGAAAAGGGAAAAATGGAAACAAACTTGTGAAAACCTGAACCCAAGAAACCCAAATACAAAACTTTGGAATTTAGCAAAACAAATTGACAGAGTCCAGCCACAAACTGAAAACACAAATATGATTGAGAATACAGATGGTACACCAGCAACTAATGACAAAATTGCTGCCAATCCTTTAGGTAATTCATATCAAATAAGTAGTAAAATCAAGGTTGAAAAAAGGACCAAAAGATTATTCATGACTGTAAAAATGTCACCAGCACTCATAATATTTTCCATGAAAAAAATCAATATGAAAGAGCTAGATTATGCATTACAAAACACTGACCAAAACAAGACTCCTGGGCCAGATGGAATCCATGGCCGAATGATATCAAACTTGGGCAAAATTGGCAAAGAAAGACTTCTTAATATTTTCAATATCTACTGGAAAACTGGAAAATTGCCTCAAGACTGTAAAAATGCAACAATAATTCCCATTAAAAACTTGACAAATCTGCTGATGACCCAAAAAACTACCGACCTATCTCCCTCACAAATATTTGCTGCAAATTAATGGAAAAAATTATATTCAGACGACTCACCTACCACCCCGACACAAGAAATCTCTTACCAGAAGAACAATATGGATTTAGGAAAGGACATGGGGCATTAGACCAACTCTTATTTTTCACACAAAAGGTAAAAGATGCACAAAACAAAAAGCCAACTAACCACACCATAGCTGCTTTTTAGACCTTACACAAGCTTTTGATAAGGGGGGTATGGAAAAACAAGTTAATTACAAAATTATACAAATATTTCAAAATTGATGGAAAGCTATCACTTGGATAAATGATTCCCTTAAAAATATATACATCAGGGTCAAATATAATGGCACTCTATCTAAAACCTTCAAATTGTACCAAGGATTACCACAAGGATCAGTCCTTAGCCCAACTCTCTTCACCCTATTTATTGCAGGCATAGAAGAAAAATTTTCACATAAAACCAATATTGGACTTTTCGCTGATGACATTATTCTATGGAGCAGCAACACTAACTGGAAAAAAGCTGAAAGAGATTTGAACAAGACTATTCTCCACCTAGAAAAATTTGCTAATAAACATAAATTAGAATTTAACCCCCAAAAATCTGAAACCTGTCTTTTTACTACCGATAAGAAACTATACAAAATAAGACCAAATATTATTCTGAAAGAACAACAATTGCAATATAATAAACATCCTAAATATCTCGGCTACACCCTGGATCCAGAAATTAACTCCAGTAAACATATTGAAGGAGTTGTTAGAAAAGGAAGAGACCGACTAAAAATCTTGAAATATATTTCAGGAAGAGTGGAGAGCTGAAGCAACAACACTAAAATTAACTTACACATCTCTAATGAGACCTATCTTGGAATATGGATATCAAATCTATGGTACAGCATCTGAAACAAATCTAAAAACACTGAAAAGGATACAACTAAATGCACCTAGAATTATTACAGGTCTTCGAAATACCTGCCCTAATAATATTGTACTTTGCGAGGCAGACATTATGCCCTTGAAGGATAGAATAAGCTACAATCTGCCAAAATATATAAACAAAATCAAGAGTTATGAAAATAAACACAGAACTTTCAATTACATACTTATTTGGGAACCCAATATAAGACTCAAAAAAGAAGGCCCTCTCCACCTGGCCAAAAGAAATGGATTTTTAAAATATAAAGTGGAAAAATATTATTTAGCTGAAAAAATATCTACATGCGAACCACTAAGAAAATGTTATTTTTAATGCCACTTTAAACGAACCCACCAACAAACAATACCAAAATCCAGAATACTTAAAACAATTATCATTAGAAATAATTAATATAAAATTCCTAAAAATGCAATAACTATCTATACCGATGGCAGCAGAGACGAGTTGGGACACACTGGCAGTGGCTCTCTCATTAAAACCACAAATGGCAATGAGAAAATGAACAGAAGAAACCCAGATTTTTGCTCATCTTCAGATCAGAACTTATAGCCATCTATGAAGTCTTAAAATCCATCAGAAATACTAAACATCACGATATATGGATTCTTACTCATAGTAGAAGTGCCATACAACACTTGAGTCACACAGGGGAACTTAGAGACAAAGTAAGCAGGAACATAATTGGTTATCTCCAAAAACTCTCAATACCTCAAAATTTCACCTTCAATGGATACCCTTACATGTTAGCATTGAAGGCAATGAAGCTGCTGATGCGCTAGCGAGAAAAAGGCACAAAAGAACCCTTGCTACAGAAAAATAAACTTACTTTTAAAGAAATAGAAACAGTAGCCAAAATAAACAAGAACTGGAGGATCCCACCTAAGCACAGTTGGTACACCCTAGAAGCAGATGGCCACCCAGACCTTTCAGTCCACAAGCCGGCATGCGAAGCATGCCCTTCGCTGCTATTCTGTTCAACTCATAAGCCAAGTAACGGTATCCAAGCTAGTGCTTGGACATTGTACCTGGAAACACCACCTCCCAGACAACGTGTCTGGAAGGATTTCTATACCGGTGGCCTTTAATCACAGCAAAATAGGAAACTATCTACTGTGTCCAGCAGGGACCGCGGGGAGGCAGCCCCCGGTCGACTCTGTTCACTCACAGCTGAGGAAAAGCTCAGCTTCCACGTCGTGGGCTTTCTCAAGAAGCTTGCTGTGATTTCTCAGCAGCTTACTCTCGATCGCGCCCCTCGCCCTCCTTCTCTCTTCCTGCACACCCACTACCCTTGGACAATCCAAGACGTAGTGGCGTGCATTCACATCCCTTTCTCCATAGACGCAATCAGGGTTTCTATTAATTTTAAATCTGTGGAGACTTGGGGAAGAGCCCATGTCCTGAACTACCCTAATGAGTTTGTGGGACATTACCTTACAGAGGTACTTGGGTGTTGTTACCCCATTGAATACCTCTCTCCCCTTCACACTGTTCCTCCATCTGTCCAACCATAAGTCCTGGACGTGACCCCTGATCCTCCTATAAACTTCTTTCTTGGTCACTGGGGTCCTCAGTGATCAACCTCTAAAGCATCCTGCCTTAGCGATCCTGTCTGCGAACTCATTACCTTCGTTGAGGCTGTGTCTCCTAAACCAAGAGAGCTCCTGGGCCCGCGTCATCATCTCCAGCTCCTGGATTATTTGATGCGCGAGTTGCCCTTTCTCCAGATTGATAACGACGAGGGCCGACATACAATCTGAATAGAGGCGGTCCGGGCTGAAGTTCTTCTCGGCACACACTCTGAGGGCTATCTTGATCGCAACCAGCTCGGCTGAAAAGACCAATTCGTCCACTTAAAGTCCCAGGGCATCTTCCCTTTTCTCCCAGATCTTCTGTCTGATGGTCTCCTCCTCTAGTTTCAATCCCAGGGGAATAAGCCCAGCGAGGACCAATAAGGCCTCACTGCTGGTAGTGCGGTATCCCCCTGTGATTCTGAGTGCCGCTGTCCTCTGCACTCTCTCTAGAGTAGTCGCCACCTTCTGATCTCTGTTTCGGCGCCACCAAGCCCTGGAAGCATATAGCAAGATTGGCTCGACACAGGAGAGGCAGAGGTTCCTAAAAATAGTACCCTCCTTCTCTCCCCCCCCCCCCCCCCCTGTTGAGAGCCAACCAGGACAGGCCTGCACAACGCCTCCTTGCCTCTCGCCACCATCTCCTCCGCCTGGTATTGCCAACCCATCTTGTCATCAATGACCACCCCCAGGATGGTCATCCTATTGACCAACGCTACCCTCCGTCCTTCCATCCGGATAGCCGGCTTGTGTTCCCATTTGATCCCTTTCCTTTTAGTTCTTATGTCCCTAGGCTTAAAGCTGAGGGCTTTAGTTTTGGAGACATTGAACTTAAGGCCAGATTCATGGGCCCAGATCGAGAAAATTTGGAGAGAAGTTTCAACACACTTCTCAGCCTTCGCTCTCGAAGCAGCCTCAATGATGAGGAACTGGTCGTCAGCATAGAGAACCAGCCTGTCTCCCTCATGGAGCTCCTCCTGGAAAACGGTGTTTACCAGGATATTCCACAGAATAGGTCCGCAGCAAGAGCCCTGGGGGCAACCCCTAGCACAGTTTCTTTCCAACTTCCGCCTAACAAAACTGAGGCTAATCCGTCTATCCCTCAGGAAGTCACGAATCAAGCTGCACAAATTATCAGGACAACCCATGTCCATCAAATTTCTCATCAGCTTGTTCCAGCTCATGGAGTTGAACGCGCTATCAATGTCCAGGGCCACGAAAAGAACCCAAGCACCCTTATTTAAGCCCATCTCAACCCCCTCTAAAACCTCGTTCAGAGCTGTGGTTGTGGACTTCCCTTCCCTAAAACCATGTTGGAAAGAGGAAAGGAGCTCATTACTCTCTAGCCAGTGCTTCAGTCGCTGAGCTAGTAGGCTATCCAGGACCTTACCTAGACACACTAGTAAAGAAAGCGGACGATAATCATTAGGAGAATTACCCTTTCTACCAGACTTTTCGAGAAGCATTACTCGGGCAACCTTCCATGCCTCAGGAAATGTACCAGTGTCCAGGCACTTATTGAATAACCTGGAAAGAAGCGATGGGTGCATCCTTACCAGGGCTTTCACGACCGTGTTATCGATCCTTTCGGGACCAGGAGATTTCCTTTTCCCGAACTTGAAAGCCGTCAGTTTCACCTCATTCTCAGAAAAGGGCGGATCCACCAAACCACAAGTGGTCAGAGAGATCTCGTCCTCTGGTTCCTCGTTTCCGAAGTGCCGATCCAAATTGTTTTTATTTTGTCTTCTGCTTTCGAGCGAGTAGGTCTAGAACACATTCTGTCTGAATTTTCTCATTGTTGGTGGATGAAACAGCACCAGTGATTATTTTGGCCGCTTTTGCTTGAACACTGTCTAGTCTTACTTTTAGTGATGAGCTTGAGGGAGCCCAGACCGGTGTTGCATATTCCATTATCGGTCTTATTAAGGTGGTATATGTTGTTCTGAGAATTCTGGGTTTTGCTCCCCAATTTGTTCCACATAGCCTTCTCAGAATGTTTAGTTTTCTGATAGCTCTATTTGAGGTGCTAATTATGTGCTCTGAAAATTAAAATTCCTCATTAATAATAATTAAAATAATTTTGTTTACATCTTGTCAATACATACACAGTCTGCACTATTAAAAAAAGATAATATGCATTATATACACTATGTATAATGAATATGGCGCCTCTGCCAGCGCTGAAGAGTTTGGTGGAGAATCGCCAGTGGGTCTCCAGCGACACCAAGCATTTTGCGATCTACGATGAATACGCAGATCGCGAACTTCGCCGCTGAGGAGATGGTGATGGCGTGGTCCTCGAGACCAACTGGAAAGATCCAGGACTGCAGTATCACACCTAGGTATTATGGATTTCTAATTTTATCAATTATTTGTTTGTTTATGCTTATTTTGTGGTTATATTTATGCCTCTTTCCCTGGGAGTGGAGAAGACGCATAGGTTTGGTTTTATTGGGTTTATGGTCATTGTGAGTTCCATTGCCCACTTCTCCAGTCCTCTCATTGATGTCTTTAGTATCTTTTACGATTTTTCTATGCTGCTACTTGTGTGCCATATGGCTATATCATCTGCATAACAGGCAACCTTTGTGTCTTCAGTGAGGTAAGGATGGATGTCGTTAATATATAGCAGATAGAGTAGAGGACTGAGCTCCGATCCCCTTCCTTCCTTGGAAAATTCTCCATTGACCCGAACCTTTAACCTTCTTCCCCTTAAGAAGTCTGCAATCCAGAATAAGGTTTTTCCTCTTACTCCGATGTTGTGCAGCTTTTCACGTAATTTCTCCCTCCACACTCGATCAAAAGCTGAGGTCATATCAAGGAATATAGCCGTGGTCTTCTTTGGCGGTTTTTCCCGGAAAGAATCTATTATTGATTGACAGAAGTAGAACAGTTGATCAGTTGTACAGTGCTGATATCTATAGGCCGTTTGGCAGAGGTTTATTTTATTATTTTTTGTGAGCCAGACTATGAGCCTAGAGTGGATAATTCGTTCTGGTATTTTACAAAGTATGCTGGCGAGAGCAATTGGCCGATAGTTCTTGTATTCCTTGGCATCTTTGTTTGGCTTCAGTATTGGCACTATAATTGATATCTTCCAATTCTTTGGTAGTTTACCAGTTTGCCATGAAATGTTCAGTATTCGTAGGAGTTGATTATTAGCTTTGACTTCAAAGTGTTTAATCATTTGACCAAAGATTAGATTATCTCTTGGTGACCTCTTGGAATTTTTTTATTGATGGGTTAAGCTCATTCAGTGTGAAGTCTCTCGAGAAAATATCTTGTTGATGGAAGTTTCTTGCTTGTTTAACTAACTGGTTTATATTATTTTTAGAGTCCTGTCTTCATTCGTATAGTTGAGTATGGAAGTGCTTGAAAGATATTCAGCAATTATGTCAGCCATCTGTTTGTTCTCGTTCTCGCTGTTCTATTCATATCGGTTAGAGTATTGGAGGATTGGTGTTGGTTTTGATTGTTCTCTAACACTCTAATTATATTCCAGTGTTGGCTGTCCTTTCTTGGATCCATTTTTTTTCACAGAATTCTGCCATTTTTCTTGTTTGAATATCCAAATTTCTTGTTATATTTTGTGAATAATTTCAATGAGTTCCTTTCTGTTTTATTTGTTTTAAGAAGTCCATTCATATTGTCTCTCTCTCTGAAATCATTGCCTCGATGTTGTGGTCCTTCCAGTAACGTATCCACAGGTCTTTACGTCTACCTCTAGTTATAGATGCTCTTTTGCAGCTTTTTAAATGTTCGAAGAGAATTTTTCCAAGTTTTTGTCAAGCGTTCTGTAATTCAATTTTTCGTTGCACAGTTCTTCAAGCTTTTCTGTGAATATTTTTCAAGTCGGCTTTCCTAAAGTTCCATGTTCTTTTATTCTAATGGACATTCTCAATTTTGAAGTTTAGGGTTGTTAAAATTGGTCTGTGGTCACTGATTGCACCTCTCAGGATTTTCCATTGTGTTGCGAGTGCGATGTTGTAATTTATCGCTGTGATGTCTATTGCAGATTCTGTGCCTGTGGACTTAGATAGATGTTCTCTCCGTTATTTAACGGTGTAAGGTCGAGGTCGGTTAGCATGTTCTCAACCTACTGACTTTTGTTATCCTGGACAGGTGATCCCCGAATTGAACTTTTGGCGTTAAATTCGCCGAAGTATGATTGTGATATCCGAAGACGCTTCACTTAATGTCTCTATTGTGTGTACCCATACAAAATGCAAAGGTTTCACGAGCTAAAAGTTGGCGATTTTGAGATGCGTCAAGAATTCGCTGAATGGGTTTTCCGGCAAATTGATATTGATGAAAACTGGCTGTCGAATGTTCTGTGAACAGATGATGCTCACTTTTCTCTAAACGGAGAATTTAACATTCAAAACAGCCGCATTTGGGCAACAGAAAACCCTAGGATTTTTACAGAAATTCCACTTTACCAGCCTAGAGTTACAGTTTTGTGTGGGTTCACTTCTTTTATTATTGGGTCATTTTTCTTTGAAAAATGAATGGAAGAACTTTTAAAACCGTTTTTGTAACTGGTGAACGTTATGAGAAAAGGGTATTCCCATATTGCAGGGTAAAAGCACTAAGCGAAATAACATTCATGAAAGATGGAGGACCTCCTCATACCTCCCGAGGTGCCAAACAATTGCTGAAGGATACGTTCGGTGAAAATCGTGTGATAGGTCGCCACTTTATATACCAGTGGCCTCCAAGATCAACAGACTTGACGCCTTGCGATTTTTGTTTATGGGGATACATTAAATCGTGTGTTTATCGATGCTGGCCTACCACATTGGCCATGTTGAAGGCTTCTATCAGATGGCACGCTTTATCAATTTAACAGATATGTTATTTAATGCTGTCCATTCTGTCATTTATGGTCTGCAGGCGGTGATTGAGAATGAAGGGTGCCACATTGAGCAAGGATTGTGACCTAATACAAGAGAGAAGGCAGTTACCTCATGTGTTGTATAAGCCGCCATGTATTATATTATCTATCAATATTTTGCAGCTCTTTGTGTTGGGATATGGGGTTAATAAATGCTGTCCTCACATCTTGACTCTTTTTTTTTTTGTGAACAGTAATATTTTGTTTGTCATTTGCTCACATATTATGTCGTGCAAACCAGAGTGTTATAACTTCTCGAATAACACTGGTACACACAATTTTACCCCTTATGTTTAGTTTTTCGCTTTTCGCTCATTAGAAGAAATACATAGATAATAGATAACATAGAAATACATACATAATAAATACATGTAGCATAAGGAATATTTTCTGTACACCAATAACTTTAGAAATTTTGTGAAAAAAAAATAATACAAAATGATTTTACTACCACGTTTTTCAACGCAAAAGGTCGATTTAAAATTTATTTTTATTTGAGGGGACACATTTTTAAAATTGTTTACAGTATAATAAACAATGATAACATTTGACAAGCCCATAGGATATTTGGAATAAAGTACGACAAATATATTTTGTCACTCCCCTCTATATTTCATTTGTTGGATCATGACAAATATCCAGTTAAATAGTCAAGGGTCGCCAATCAGTCAAGAAACTACACATTTCTTATAGCAAGAAATCCTATTAATAGTGCCATCATAATTTTTGGTACTATATTAACATTTAAAAATTCGTGTATTGATATCAGCAGTGTTTTCAAACATTCAATCTATTTCACAAAACCTCATATAAAAAATAAATATTTTGCTACATGTTTTAATTTGCATTTACCTATTTTACATATCTCTGATTGTATTTAAAAATCGTTAAACAATTCTTCATACTTTTGGCGAAATGGTGTTTTATTAATTTGTTATTTAATATTATTAGGGTTCTTTCCTGGTATTCAAAAAGGAAAAATACGTGTCGATCAGTTATATATTTCAATTTATCAAACAATTGGGCCGCTGACTCTCTGATTCTGGTAGAGCGCCATCTGGCGAATAAAATTGTAACTAAAATCAATTTCGAATTTTTCATTATTTGCCATAAAAAATCCCATTGCATCCTGAATACAATGGTGTTTACCGCATTGCTCTAGCGCAAATATTCGCGGAGTTGTTAATTTTTAAAATAGTGCGGGACTTTTGGATCACCCTGTATATTAAATAGATATCGTGTGTGTATTACAAAATTGAGCTAAAATCAAAAATTGAGACTTTATATAAGGTTTCTCCTTTTAGATAAAATAGAAAAATTAATATATAATTGCAAAAAGAAAATGAAACGTTCGGATCAACTTTTGACAAACAGAGAGCAGACGACGTTTGATAAAGGAAGCAGGTGATACTTCAAGGTCTTTTGAGAATAAACTGATGAATCGATTAATAATATACTTTTGGGGGTGTCAAAAAGATAAATTTACTCAAGCGTTTTCCTACAAAAAGTCTAAGAAAATATTTAACAACATTTAATGAAAGATTATCCAATAGGAGATGAGAAAGAAGAAAAGCAAATCGCACAAAAAAATATATTTATAAACGGCCTATTCAATAAGCACCCCTAGCTCACCCCGTAAGGTAAATGCAATATTTTGAGAAAAGAAAAATATATATATAAAAAAGGAAGACTAGTTTTGCCCTAGGGTCTAAAGAAGTAAAAGACACTTTTAGGATACATATTTTCTAAAAAAGACGTAAGAATGGAGCGTATTAGAGGTAGAAAAAATTGTAAGGATGAAGGACACCTCCAAAAAAGGGAGGAAGAAAAAAAAGAACGATAAGAGATGTAAAGGACACAAGGGAGGGGCTCAGCCGACCCCGGATTAGGGGGGGGGGGGGGGAGAATAAGGAAGATGTGGGGAGAAGGTGTCGGGATGTATATGTCGCTTCTGAACTGTCCATTGTCCCATTGCTTCTGGTAGTCATAACAAAAATAGACGACCATCTCCTGAACAATTCAAAATACAAGATCTTGGAATTGCCAAAACAAAGGAGAAACAGAATTGGTGGAAGACCAGGCAAATAGGTGCAAGATCGTTTAAAAAAAAGTCAAACAATATCAAAGTTATTATAAGAAATTTTAATTTTATAGTGTAAAAAAATAATATGTTTACTGCGCATTGTTTTCATCTGGCAACGCCGCGAAATCAGATGACGCTTGTACAGTGCTTTTCCCGGTAAACAAGAACTATTTTACCTTTTTTTTTTAATGCAATTGAATAATTTTGTGTATTTTATCATTTAAATTTAAGTGTGTGTATATATATAATCTTTTTCTAACTCATTTTAAAATATTGTATCATTAATTCTAATATAAAAGCTGTTTGTAAATATTATTTTATTATTCTTTCTCAACAACTTGGAGGATAATAAATACTTGTACCTCCTGATATTTCACATCATTGATTGCTAAGTATTTGCACGAAGCCAACAAATTACGACAATACCATAACTCAACAGATGGACAAAATCCATTGAGTAGCTGAACTCTTTGTTGAGATTTGAGGGCACCGAAGGACATGGTAGCTTTGTTATTATTATTGGTATATGGTAGGTCTTTATAGAAACAAAGAGACTATGAATATTAAACTAACTTTTGGCCTTTATCATTAAAGAATGTACACAAGGAAAACCTATCCCTAAAACCAATCCATATATTGATATCTACATATTTATATTATATATACACATTGACATGTATAGTAAATTATATTTATTAATGTATTTTAATCCTATAAGGCAGGTAGGCTTTCTCAATCAAACTTCTCCATCGTTTCTATCCTTGTTTAATTTTGTGATCTTTTGAAACTTGAATTATTTTTACTTTTTTTTTCTTCATTTGCAGAGACTCCGGGGTAAATCCATGTATAAGAAATTTCTTTTCCTCCAATTTACCCAGGCTAATCA
Source organism: Cordylochernes scorpioides (assembly GCA_030710605.1). NCBI lineage: Eukaryota > Metazoa > Arthropoda > Arachnida > Pseudoscorpiones > Chernetidae > Cordylochernes > Cordylochernes scorpioides. The sequence goes on along the minus strand of CP092884.1, from coordinate 20,723,765 downwards.
ATATATTGACTTGATTGTCTTACTTAAGTTTCCCTGTATATACATTTTATATTACCATTAAATCTATAGCAAAAGTTGTAGCAACTTGTGCTAAGACGTTGCACCTATAATAATATGTAAACTACATGAAATCAATGTTCAAGATATTTTCTATGTTTTAAAAAAATAGTTCCTATATATTTTTTTAAACAAAAAAAAAAAAACTTTATTAAGACCCTTTAGTCTTATACAGATTCTCTAAGCACGGAAATGTAAGGTGCATGCAGGAGAATAATACAATAGTAATATTACCAGTAATAAGATGTTATTATTATTATTGAAAGATAATCACATTTAATGGTAATATAATATAATGGTATATATACAGGGAAACTTGAGTAAGACAATCAAGTCAATATATAGATTAGTCTGGGTAAATTGGAGGAAAAGAAATTTCTTATACACGGATTTACCCCGGAGACTCTGCAAATGAAGAAAAAAAAATCAAATTTCAAAAGATCACAAAATTAAACAAGGATAGAAACGATTTCTAGATAGAGTAATTTAATGTATTTCGAATATGAAAGAATATTTTAAAAACAAATTCAGTTTTTTTTTTTTTTTTTCAATTAGTAATATTTCTGTTGCAGACATCAGAATGTGAAACATATTTTCATATATGGGCTTAGACCTGATGAAAAGCTAAAACGCTTGGAAAAGTTCACCGTTTTTATCCAATAAGAGAAACTCCCCTACAATCATCCTTCTGATATTACATATATTTACATAGTTCCCGTTGAAGAATGAACATGAAGAGAGGCGAGCTTAGAAAGAATGTGGCTCTAGTGCATCAAGGAAAAAGATTGCGCACGAGAATGAGAAGTGGCTATTGTATGGAGGCGCCGATCTTGAGACCTTGCATTCACTTTTATTGGTTTAGCAAAAGCTATATAGGTCAGTCGTCTCAGTATGTGGGATTTTACCATTTGATTCGGGCTATTTAGGTTTTACAGTAGAATTCTTCTCCGATTTTTGGTGCATCGACTCTGGGGATCTGACGCTACTCGTACGTCTGCCCTCCCTTCAATTATTCCAGCCCAGGCCAAGTGTCATGCAACATGAAAATTTTGATATTTCCTAAATTTATTTCATCAAAGTGGCAAACTCTATAAAATGTTTACTCTTTTAAGAACAGCATTAGCACCCAAGATATTTACATAAAAAAAAAACTTTTAATACAGTTTTTGAAACTCTTTTCTTATGGTGGTCCAATTCAAGTAATAACGTCGTTGATGCACAAAAGTATCATTTGAATCTAGAGATAATTCTCGAATCTCGTTGTATAAAGGATACTAAAAGGTGAATGGGAATTGAAAAATTTATCTATTAAAAATCCTCAAAGAAGAGAAAATAAGCTTCGAAATAGCTTCAATAAATTTTATTTCTTTAAGGTTGGAAATTCAAAGTGTGGTAAAGAAGATTTTCTACAAACACAGATTGTTTCTGCTGTGTCGAGGTAAGGCTTGGCTTGACAAAACAGCATCACACGATGAGATCAGCTACAGGAAGGATGAGTCTGCAGAATGCCGCAAATAAAACAAAAGAATCCGTTAGGGTTCGTTTGGTTTGTCCCCTTAGTTGTTTGGTAACCTTAGGAACAACAATGGCTGCTGTGATCTTGTTGCCTGACAACGTCGACTTTAACACCCAATGGGTGGTCATCTTTTGTAACGACACTCACTCTTTGTGGAAGTTGCTCTCGCACAACTTCCTTTTCTTCTGTGTAGAGGAAAGAAACTATGGGAAAATGTATGCTAACGACTCCTCTTTTACGTCTACACCAAGTTAACGACTTCTTTTGAAAAGCCAAGTTCTTATTTAAGATCATGTCTTAAATGGCAATGGCACTTTGCATCACCGCGCGATCACTGAAATTGACCTCAAAGTAATAATTTCCTGAAATTTAAATATATTTTATTTTTTAAGATGAAAAGATCACACACAATCTTCCGGGGATAAGTTTCTTTTAAAACATTTTAATTCATAAATATCCAGATTTTGGGCACGAAGCCCTTCTACAAGAGAAAACACTACAATAAATCCCCAATTTTATTTTGTTGGGGCTGATAATAATATAATAAATACAATTTGAAAGGGCAATAATAATTAATTACAACACAACCTTTTATTAAATAATTAAAAAGGTTTCCGGAGATGTGAGTTTCTTTTTATTTTAAAACCGTCTCAAGCTTTCGGACATTTCTGCCTTTCTAGAGGAGAACATATACAATGAATAAAACGCAGCCTGATGTCAGTTTGGTTAATGTGCAGGAAATTTAAATCAATTGATGTGAAAAGCTTTTATTAAGACATTATTTAGACCTTTATCCCGGAGCCCAAGAAGGGGAAGAGCAATGGTAGAGATGATCAATAAATAAATAGGTAATCAGTTATAGACAGCCTTTTGGTATTGTGATAACAATCACTGCATTGCATTGTTGTCTTCTAGTGTTTATTTATCATATTTAACGATATTCTCAGCTATAATGCACGAAGGAGCGTGTGGCCACTGGACATGGTCGGACATGGAGGCTGTTGTTGGGTGCTGCGTTGCCTGGAGTACAGAAATTCCATCTATGCTTCCTTTCTTCCTGTGGTGAATCTGTATAATAAAGGTTTAATAAAGCTGTGTGTGTGATATTCTCAGCTATTCTGTCGAAAAATCTCCCATCGGCCAATGAATCATAGAAAAGCTAATAATCAATAAATTAAATTAATTGCTTTTTTTTTTTTACTAAATAACTCGGCTTCTGCCCGAATGAATCGTACCCAATGATTATTTTAACACATTTTATTTTCGAATTCAATATACCATATAATTATAATATTTTTATATTAATAATACTAGTAGCTGTGATGAACCCGGCTTCGCCCGAGTTCTCTACGAGTGAATGTTGACAACAGAATATCGTTTTAATAATGCCTTACATCTAAATATTTCTCTCTATATACTCATTTGTATGAATAGTAATTGTTTCTTTTTATAAATATTGAAAATAAAAATATATATATTAGTATAAAATATATAAATTATGATATTTAAAGCATATTTTAAACTTTTATAGGAAAAATCAAAGGATGGCATAGACGGACGCAAAAAAAAAAATATATATATATATATATATGGTCAAATATTAATAAATGTTGAGACATGTGATATTTGTCTCATTAAAGGCCACGTCTCATCACAGACGGCTATTTTCGCATCCTTTGGCGGCTTTTAATAAAACTGTATTTACATATAAAAGTTGGATAAATATTTATCGGGGCGCACTTATTTACTATTACATAAAGAGACCTTATCAAAATAATTTTCTATGAAAATTTATTTAAAAAATCAATAAAGGTGTTTATATTGTCAATTGGCTGTCCTCTTTAGAAGATACGAACGTCTTGTTTCGATTATTTCGTTCCATTTATCGGTTTTACTCGATAGAGCGTCCGTCAATCACTTCTCTCAGGTCAAGAGGTAGATCAACAAGTGTCGGCTGCCACGTTGTATTTGGGTTAAGAATTTTGTTCAAAGCTAGATATAAGAATCAACATAAAAATTACACTAGATAGAGTGGATTTTGCGTGAATCTCTCCAGCAATATTATTCTAATATATTATCGACAAATAACTTCACTAGTTTTACCGATCCTTCTGTCTCCAATTCCAAAATTGTTTGAAAACCCCGAAGTGGATACCACCCCCGCCAGTACAAGGCTGGGTTGTAACAAGCAGGGCCACCCAGGGTGGAACATGGAAGCTTATGTTCCCCACTAAAGATCTGCACTTTTAGGAAATTGGTTTAATTGCCTCTAGTTCTCATCAAAGCCCTCGTAAACTGTGGGGGGTGTCAGCCTCCCGTCTGGCTTCAGGCATCATTCCGGCATCTCACCTTCCTGGAAAATTTAATTTATATATATAAAGAAATGAAAGCATTAAAGAACGAATATTTCTTTTACACATAAAACAAACTTCTATTGCCCTTACTGCGATGAGAAAAATATACAGAAGACTTAGCTCATAAATGGTGAACCCTCCCAGCGGTTTCGCCAAATTATTCTAACAGACCGCTTCTTATAGCTTTAATACTGTTATATTCTACGATTATGCTTATATATGCTTACGATGAAGTGTGGAATCTCATAAATGGTATTCAAGAAAACTATGGACATAAGCTTTTAGGATAGTGTATAACAGATATTGAATATGAAATGAATTGTTTTGATGGAAATATATATCCTAGAAATTCGCCTTTGCATGTACGACAGACTCCTAGTTCCTATAGTAACTAGTTTTAGTTACTACTTTCTCTTGAAACTCAATTTACACCAAATGAAACGCAGAGTAATTAATGAAATTGAAGAATGCGTTGTTTGAAATCTCATCGTATAAAAATACACTGTCATATGATAAGCAGAGACCGGATATTTTAGTGCTGCACTATTTTTTTATTATTTCTATTCCCAAACCAGGATGCTTTAAAAGTCCGGGTTAAGTACAGAAGAGATCCTACGATATTTATAGAGATCTTTTAACCTATTTGACTATATTTTAAAAATGATATTTTCTGCATGTGAAAGGAAATAAAAACATGATCTTTCATTTGACTCGAAGAGCTTTTCGCTACATAAACCTTCTTGACAAGTTAGAGCGGGTTTCAATAACGCGTCAATTAATTCCAATTATAGAAGTTTCAAGGCCTATACCTCCATTGGCGGTGTAATTTGACCAAAGTGATTCCATTTGAATTATACACATTTGGGATTGTTTAGTTCATTGTATGGAGATGTATGGGGCGCCTTGACATTTTTCCCACCGGAGTTGAACTCATTTGGAGCTCAAGGATGTAAGCCGAATGTCCAGTGCTCTGAACAAGGAAATTTATTTTTTTATTATTACCATTATGTTCATTTTAGTATTAGTAGTGGCGCTAGGAATCAATTAATATATTCATCAACATTTTCCTAGCACTAAAGATAATAATTAGAATGATATTAGTCTTATTATTTGCATATGCTTTGAAAAGCCTATATGATAAACTTAAGCCACCTACATGTGTGGAATTATTTAATGTTTAATTTAGCAGTTTTGGTGGAAAGTTACAAACATCCATTGAGCCAAAGGCTTATCGGGATCTTCACATCCATATTTTTAAGCTATCCTTTTTACATGCAATTATCTATAAATATTTATAGTATATGGCTATATATATAAATAGTAGCTATTTTCACTTTTAAAATGAGTAAACGATAATATATGTCAATATAAGATATCTTGCAGTTATTTCATAATAAGTTATCTCAAGACGTGATTCTATCGTTAAAAGAAAACGTTAGTTTTTCATATTAAAAAAAATAATAATAATAAAAAAGAGGATTAAACTTAGATTCGAAAATTTCAAAAATGTGTTTAAAGTATTGGTTGAAATTATTGGATTATTTTCTTCATGGTCAACAGGTTCATTATCTCATTCAATAGTCACGCTTCCAAATTTTTATCTTATTTTCTTTTTTGTGCTTGATCCATTTCTATTATATACAAATATTTTTCAAAATGGCCTCTCTCTCATGCACCTTTAACATAAAATGCATATAGGATTTAGCGTTCAAAAAGTAAAACGTAAATCTGTGTATATCTGTGTGTGTGAAAAGAAAAACTAAAGATGTCTATTATTTTTTTTAAGCAGACGATGAAAAAAGCGCGCCATTTAGTCAATCTCATTTTAACGATAGATATCGATCTCTGATTTTTTTTAAAAACGCGAGTTAAAAAAAAAAAACATGAATATTTAATGCTTATGGTGAAAATGTCATGGGGAGGTACGTAATCAATTCAGTTTAAATAGGTTTGGCCAGCTGTGTTTTTAGAACAATTTTGAACTTGTTTTATAAATTTATGGTAAATCATTTTTATTGATCTTTCTATTAATTCGTTGATTTACTTCGAGTTACCAGGTTGTCTATCTTCACTTATTATTGCTCTAATCGCAGAAAGGTGTAAAATTTTAAGATTTTTCTTTTATATATTTTAAAAATAGTATTGATTTTATTTCTCTATTTTTTTTTTTTACAGAATTATTTAAATACTAAAAAAAGAAAATATATAAAAAACAAAAAGCTTTATTAAGACCTTTTAGCCTTATACAGATTCTCCGAGCACAGAAATGTGGGTACATGTGGGAATAAGTCATATTACCAGTAATGAGCAATTTTATTATTATTTTTAAAGCTAAACACATTTAATGGTAATATTAAATTTATATACAGGAAAACGTAATTAAGTAATCAAGCTAATAAAAAGATTAGTCTGGGTAAATCCGGGGAAAATAAATTTCTTATACATGGATTTACCACGGAGTCTCTACAAATGAAAAAAAAAAAAAAGTAAAAGCTAAAATAACATTAAAAAAATATATTATTAATATTTATATTCAAAATAACCTTCCTTTTCAGAACCTTACCTAAAATTTGTATTTGTTTTAAATAAAATTATTAATTTAAAAATGTATAAATCTACATTAAAGTATCAATTTTAGCATAATTATTGGGGTAAAGTCCAATTTTAGTATCACAAAGAAAGAATTACTTAAAACTTGTCCTTAAGACAATAATCTAAAGACAAAATCTCTATCAATCTTTTATTGAACAAATGTTTTAATACTAATGGTGGGACAGTGCAAGTTTCAGCCATTGGACTAAGACAACAGGGGTCGGCATACTTTTGAGTCGGAAGAGTCGGAAGATTACAATTTACAAAATTTCAAAGTTTTTAAAGAGCCACATTTTTTTTCTTTCCAACAATAAATAGTACTCGCATAAATAATATTTGCGTATGGAACTATATAAAGAGCCGCAGCTTCACATCCAAAAAGCCGCATGTGACTCGCGAGCCGCAGTTTGCCGACCTCTGGACTAAGGGATTCGACGTATCGTGTTTTCTACCTATTGGTTGTCTGGAATATCAAAAACCATAAAAGATTAAATTTTATTTTACAAAATCAACTCTCTTCCTTCAGCACCACTATATCTATCCTTTTATATTCACATAATCTTTCTTATATAATGTATCATATTATAATGTTTTTTTTTCTCTCATGCAATATTCACATATTTACTGCATTTTCGTCTTAAAAAAAAAAAAAAAAAGAGTACAACCAACATATGGAATCACTACATGGAATATGGGCAAGATGGCCCCATGAGGTCCGACCCCATACCATCCCCTCCAATTCGCATCCCCCTCCCCTTTTCGACGTCCCATTGCGCAAGACCTTCTTCTCGGCTGTTGGTTGGTATGTGGTATCAGGTTCTTATTGTCAGCAGACTGTTCTACGATAATTACTAAGGCACCTAATTACCAGAAGTTTTCAGAGAATCCACAGAAAGTAATTGCTGCCGCATAACCTTCAAACAACACAATACTGCAGCAGAAGACGCGAGTGCCTGACTTTCTCACACAATAGAACAACTATACTCTCCATTTATAAGTCGCCTAACCTAGAATGATAAAATCTATATATATATATATATATATATAAATGGGAAATTTCATAAGTGGGCTTCGCTTAAAACTTTTGTTAGAATGAATCAATTTAAACCAAATTTTAAACACTTGTGTAAAACAAGATAATTTTTTGCGTAACATCAAAAGTTATAACATAGCTATTTTATTTTTTTTATTAATTGAATACAAAATTACCACAGAATACTTTTTTATTTAGTTATTTTTATTTTCAGTTACGAAACTTCAAAATTATAAATGTTCAACCTCCATTATTAACCTTTTTCTTAATAGGTTTGTGTGGGCTTTATTATTATTATTATATATATATATTTTTTTTATATCACAGATATTTACGTTTTTGGGAAAATTTTCACTCGGGTACTACCCGGACGGAGCCGGGTTACTCGGCTAATATGAAATAAATATTTCATATTCATATATAAACTTAACTAAAATGAAAAGTTGATTATAAGTTGGGCTGTCGTGGGTTTATGTCCGTTCAGAAGATCGGTTGTGGTGGACATGTTAGGTTGCAACAGATTCAACCATCGTGACTGTTGTCATTTTGGCTTAACAAAAGAAAACTAAATGCCCTAAGAAGCTAAATTAAAAATATATATATTTTTTCATACTATTTGAACATTTTAAATATCTTATTAGAGATTTTTTGAGCACTCAAAATATTAAAAATTAATGAAGAAAGCTTGTTAATATATAAAAGAAAAAGAGTTAAATATAAATAAATAAATAAATATTAATAAAAATTTGAATAGAAAAATGTTTATGAGTATTGTAGTAGACATAAACACATATTTCAAATATCATGCATAGATAAAACGCTCTATAATATCATTGAAAAAGTGAACGATCAATTCAGTACAGAATTTGATGCAGAATGAATGGCAAGAGATTTTGTCGAAATGGTGATAACAGGCGTCGGTAGAAAAGTCGCTTCTCATCATCAACTGTATAGAATTTTGGTAGAGGAAAAATATGTTATTGAGAAATGCTTACAAGATGATTGTTTTATATGTGATTTTTGTCATGGTATGATGATAATTTTAGCAAAATCGACGTGTTTACAGAAATTTCAAATATGACAAAGCCCTCTGAATGCTACCAACCTTAAACTTTCTACGCAGATGGGGTACATCAATTTAGGAATTCAGCCGAAGAAGAACTTAGAAATCTGCAGAAATAAATCTAATGCCGGAAAATACATTACAATAGGATGAAGTATCCATAGTTGCATATGTGTAAATTAAATGCAAATGCTCTTTCAAAAAGTCTTTCCGAATATGGATACAGTTACACCTTTCTTATCTGATTAGCAAATATAACTGAGATTTCTAAGTTCAAATATGCATATACATACTTGAAGCGATATTATCTGATTTTAAAAGAACATAGTCAATCATTATAATACGAAATAACATAATCAAAAATAGTATATCGGAAACTATATACCATACGTTCTTTTCTATTATGAGTACTAACGTTTTTATAGAAATTTTGGTATAGATATGAAATATAGGTGCAGGTTTCTTTGTTGATTATCCGTTGTTATCATTTTAATCCATTCCCGTATCACCCCCACAAATTCACGCCAATAAATAATTTGTATATGCGTATAAAAACGTGTGTAACAAAGGTAGCTAATCGTAAAGATAGAGGCTGCCTGGCCGGGATTCATAGTTCTTCAAATTAAAGATACTTCGGCCAGTAAATCTTTAATTTTAAGAAAGGTAGCTAAGTCAGAATATTACTGAAATATTATAGCAGATATTTAAAATATATATTGGAATGTTTCTTTTTTTACATATAAATGAGGCATTGGTTGTGCGATAAATGAATTCACCGAAATGTGTCTAGAGTTTAGTTATTGTACTCAAATAATCGTGTGATTTTCTTAGAAATATTTGAGAAATAAACAGAAGAGTAGTTGAGATCAGGCATTTAAAATGAATAATGAAAAGGCAAACCCTGACAGACTATTGAAATAAGCATTTTTAAAAATGGTAAACCATCATCTTTTGGAATATATATCAACTAAACGTTAATATAGAGTGATTCCTCTATATTGGCCAACCCATTTTCTTGATACATTATTTCAAACTTCTCTGGGCAATAATGTGACTTCACGTGGCATGTCAAATTAGGCCCAAAAATACGGATCGTGTGATTAAGCGAGATGTAAAACTCATCAAGGATCTACTTCTCGCAAAATGTGTAAAGAAGAGTAGTTCTATTGAAAAGCAGAAGATCTACTGAAGAGAGGCGTGCACACACAAGAGCCTCCCTTTCTCTCCTCCCTCGATTCACAAGAAAAGAAAAAAAAAACTGGCCAGGAGGATTCGTGACTTGCCAGAATTAAAAATACTCCACTCGCTGCTACTCAAAAGAAACTTCAAGTGATAAACATCATTAAATATCCTCTTAAAGTCCCTTAAAACTATCATTTACAGAATTTAGGGAGATAAAAAAATTACACTTTATTTTACGATAATTAGACTACGATTTCAGCTTGAAATCCCAAAAGCGTTTACGCGCTTAATGTAAGAATTGAAGAAAAAATATATAAAGTTTAAGTCTTTTTTTACTAAAAGATTTTTTAAAGTCCTTTATATAACCTAACATTATATCCATGACTAGTATAAAACTTTTATTGCATTAAATGTAAAAATAAGGATTCAATACCGCTAAAAATTCAAATATACATTTAGTATTATCGTTTTTCTCTTTTAACTTTGTGATTTGTGAAAACAGGGCAAAGGCAGAAAAATTGCCAAATGGCCATCAGTCCAAAGCCCATTACAAAGAATGATTTTGGATTTAAAAAGATGGTATTCTTTTCACGAACCTACTTCGAAAAAGATAAAAATGACTAACCCATTAGTTAGCGCCTGCCTAAACTATTATTTCACAAGATGGCGGTTGAGTTGTCAACTGTAACGGCGATAACCAGCGTTCTATCTGATGGTTTGTCAACTTTGATTGAACGCCACTGTTGCCAGCTTGAAAATGAGATTCATCGAGCGCTCATTTAATTTTTTTTTTTTTTTTTACAAGGCGGTTTACATTCTCAACAGAGTTGCTAACCGTATGTTATATTGTATTTTATTTTGAAATGTCACAAACTGGGATTTAATGATGATCAATGTAATAGTTTAGTTTTATTTAGAGACTGATTGTGTGTGATAGGGCTATTCGGCTATTAAAACAAAAGGTTGCTAACACGAACACAACAAAAAATTGTGTTGCACATCAATTTTCCAGTTATCAAATGAAACAATTCAAAACGTTTTTTAAATCAACAGATTGATGAACACTTTGACATTCAGAAATCTTGAAAAATAGTTTATGCAATTATTTAAACAAATATATCATTTTTCATCGAAAATAACATTTTTGTTCGACTAAAAACGGTACTATGTGAAAAATGCTAAATACTAAAAGCACCAACCGTGTATGCCTTACAACAAATGGCCGCTATATCCATTTTATGCAATTCATTATTAATGACCTTTATAAATTGTTTTTTTTTTTTTTTTTTTGAAAGTCATTCATAATAGCGAAACTGGTGTTTATAATTTTTGAAGTGGTTTTGTAAATACTTTGAGGGTTAACTGGACAGATGTCACTTTGTCAATTGCTCTTTTCATAATCCTTTTATTTTTTAACGTGGTCTTTGTTCGGAAATGTGAAAAATAAATATTATTATATAATAGATGAAGCAATTTCAGTCTTCTTTCTTTACAAACATCCCTTTTTAAAAAATGGCTTTGTTTCTTTTATTTTAAAGTTAGGCTATGAAATAAGATTAACGAAATTTTGTCATTTTAGCATTTTGGTAAAGAGAAAGAGCTTTACCAAAACATTTCCATTTTAAAAATGATTTCGTCTGCTTTATATATTTTATAAGAAGGTTAGGAAATATGATTAGCGAAATTTTGTCATTTTAGCATTTTGGTAAGGAGAAAAACTTCACCGAAACATGCATTTTGAAAATGATTTCGTCTGCTTTATTTTATATGATGGTTAATGAAATAAGATTATGGAAAGTGTGCCATTTTTTAGTATTTTGGTAAGGAAAAAATTGTTTCTAAGTGAAGTGATATGCTAGATAAGAAAGAAAATATGGAATACAAATGGTGTATAGGTGACGACGAGGTAGATGATTTGTAGGTGTCCGTCTGGGTGGCCCTGTGCTAACGACTGCGGGTGACAGTTTTAAAAGGTTATAAGGAAGAAGAATTCCCCCAGTCACAGGATTCTTGCCCCATAAAAGATGTTTGGGGCCATTTAGGTTCGGGGTGGAGGCCTCAGTTTAAAAGGTGGGGGGGAGGGAGGGATGGTTTTTCCTTGAAGACTCCAAAAATGTATTTGTTTAGGGATTTTAATTTCTTTGAGATTTGTGTTTTTCTAGGAGTACCTCTATCTTCCCCCTCCCCCACTTCTAATCCTCCTTCCATCCCTCTTGTAAGATAAACAAACTAGCAACGTAGAAGAGATAAAGATGTTGTGTTTCAGCGTTAGATAGCATTTTGTTGATTAGTTGTCAATTTTTTTTTTACTTGTCATAAGTTTTATCAAAAATTTGTGACCAATATTTATCCCTTTTTGAAACACTTTTTATATGAGTTTTGAAAAGGTATAATTTTGATTGACATGTTCCGATATCGTTATTTGAGCAATTTCGACATGTCGATTGTCAGAGCATTTTGCAAAGACGTCAAAGATAACAGTTAGGCTGAGCATCTGTTTAGCCTTCTGCCTTCGCTCTTATTAGAATCTTCGCTTTTAACGGCACAGAACAGGGGACAATAACCATGGAAGAATATACACTAACCCTAGGTGGAATGAAAACAGCCAAAGAATACATAGGATTTCTTGGAATAGAGAAGAACATAACCGATGACGTAATTGATAAACACACGTTATTTTACGCATTCAACGCAACTGGAATCCTCGGCCGTATTGAATCACAAAACGTTTAATTGTAAAATGTCTCGGGTATTTGAGTCGCGAATTGCAATAATATGTGATAACGGTTCAATACAAGCTGTGAAGAAAGAAAATACAACTTACCCATAGATCGCGTCCTTATCCCGCTTGTGCACATCAGGTACAGGGCCCATGATGTGGTTCGACATGACGGTGTGGTTAGCTGCAGGGTGGTAGGGATGCATAGCTGCTGAAGCGGGGGAATGGTTCAAATGTGGGGGGCCCCCGGCCCCTGAACCTCCGTGGCCTAGGGGCTGCAAACCTCTGCTGTGAGGATCATACAGAGGCCCTTCCATCGGCGCGAAATGCCCCAGACCTTCTTCGTACTAAAAACAAAAGATAGAAACCAAAATTAGAGAGATGTTTAAAAAAAACATCAGCAACACTTACGCGTTGGGCCATGGGTAGGTTAGTAAAGCTTACAGGCGCGTATGAGAGCGCCACCCAGCGGCCCGAGTGCGCAGGCGCGGCCGGTGCCCTCCCATTGGTCGGGCAAGTTGTCTCGGCATGTCAATCTTGAGTTAGCAGCGGTAGGGCTTGCGTCTCTCTGCCACTCCCCGTTCCTTTTGCTTTGTTGGGGATGCCATTGATTGTTCTTGGCCCTGATTGGTCCAAATAATGGGGCAGTTGTGAATATGAAGTCTGGGCGTCAGTATATATCTATTTCTACGGATGTTATTCTCATCTTGATGTCTTCCCCCACAGACGTCTGTCTCTTGATTAGAACAAACCCTGGTTGGGATTAAATGCCGTTGCTGAAACGGGTCAATGAACGGTTAAATCACATTGTAACAATGTTGAAGGCACTGATTAGCTAAAGAAGAGCATTGGTTAGAATTAAACTGCATATTAAACAATCGATGTCAAATGTAGGAATTTAGTGCACACAATCGAACTTGACCTACAAGTCAAGGGCAATGATGCATACATCATAGGAATAAGGAAAATCGCGTAGTATAGCGGGCTATTATGTAAAATGGCGATAAAATATATATTATAACTAAGATTATTTATTTTATTCTAATAGAATTTTTAAACCATTTAGAGACAATTACGGTGATGGAAAGCTTGACTTAGTAAATGATGCACCTCCTTGCAGTTATTGAAATTTAATTTATCGTTATTTTTCCATATTTTGCATATCCTGTTTGTTTTTTTGTGTGTTTTTTATTTTATTTTATTCGACATATGGTAACTCGTTCAAATTTGATGAGAGCTAGAATTTAATGCATTCAACCACATCACTCATCCTCTTAAAGGCCAAGACAAGAAACAAAAAGGTGTATCAAGGCTTTATATATATTAACACAAAGCAATAACGCGCCATCTATACATATAAAATGAAAGGAATTAAAAGCACGAATGTTTCTTTTATACATAATACAAATTTCTACTGCCCTTACTGCAATGAAAACATATATTGGGAGGGCTTGGCTCATCAGTGGTGAACCCTCCCAGCGGTTTCGCCAATTTAATCCACCAGACCGCTTCTCAGAGCTTTAATACTGTATTGGACGATTCTACTTATATATGCAGCACTGAAGGATGGAATCTCAGAAATGGTTTTCAAGAAAACTATTGACATAAGCTTATAGGACAGTAGAATTACATTCTTTCATTGCAGTAAGGGCAGTAGAAATTTGTATTATGTATAAAAGGAACATTCGTGCTTTTAATTCCTTTCATTTTATATGTATAGATGGCGCGTTATTGCTTCGTGTTAATTTATGTCTAACTGACCTTGTCTTTATTGTTTGCGGAAGAGTATTGCTCGATGCAAATATTTGAATGTAATTCTACTGTCCTATAAGCTTATGTCCATAGTTTTCTTGAAAACCATTTCTGTTTATATATATAAATATAATAATAATATATATATATATATAAATATAATATATATATAAATATATATATAAAGATTTACTTAAGGGGATATTGCTTTAAAAAAAAAAAAAGATACTGAAACTCAAATCAAAGTTGTCTTATTTAAGAATCCGAAATTCAAATTCTTTATAATAAATACAAAAAGAGGCCCGCCTTTTTTAAATATGCATTAAACAATACATTTTGTATATCACTCCAGCATAAAACGTAAAGATGATAAGGAATAAGCACAACAACAATTTTGGCAAATTCAAACAAAAAGTCAACCTGTATACCATGGTTTCGGGCTATAGCCTTCATCAGTATCCAGGGGGGCGGCTTCGATTTCATAACATCTTACGAGAGGAATTATGAAATCAGTCTTTTTTCAAAAAAGGCGTTTAAGCTGGTGAAGTGGCGCAAAGAGCTGATTTTCAGGCCAGAATACAGTTTAAAGTTGCGGGGGGATGGTATTCATGTACCAAAAGGAAGAGGCACCCCTAGTGTTGACATTTATTTTGACGGGAGAGGCGCCATATGTTTTTAAAGATATTATAAAAGTGAAAAGACGAATTGTAACATGTGATTCTTTATATGTATTCGTTAATTCTACCTCAGGCCTCTCTTCCCTTTTTATTGACCAATTTATTTTTTAACAACGTAATGATGAAAGTTGATCTATCGTATCCTGTTATATGACGAAGAAACTCTCAGAAAACTTTGTCTCATGCAAATATGTGGTTTTAAAATGGGTTTAAAAAAAATAAAAGATGTACTGGTATAGAGGTATTTTAAAACTATATAGTTGTATCAGACACAAAGCTTCCAAGAGTTTATTTCTCCAGCATATAAAAGAACTAGCCGAATGACCCGGGCAACGCCCTTGTTTTACCCGATTGAATGTTTTGATTCAAATACTATTTGTTACAATTATAAATTGGCGCCTTAAATAAATGCATATTTTAGTTAATAACTATAGCCTATGTGCTCTATCTGTCTATGTACTGTTGGCTTCCGTAGGCGTCTCTTACTGGGAAAAAGAAAGAGAGGATTCCATTTGGTTATTAACTAATATATGCATTTATTTAAGGAGCGACCCGCTCCAACACAATAGTTACAGGGGGGGGGGGGGGGGGGGGGGCAAAGGTGGCGTGATCGTAGCCGACCAATAGGAGGGCGCCATTCCAAAAAAAAAAAAGCAAACCGTGACAGAGGCCACGCATGACGCTCGTAACTGTATATAGAATACGATGTATCAACCTTCAATAAAATAATCTTCTGTATCAATATTAAGGGGACATCGTCAGGTTTCCAGGGATAAGTTTCTTTTTTTGAAAATTTTAACTTATATCTTTAACTTTCGGGCATGAAAGTCCTTCTACAGGAGCAAACACGATATAATAATGCCTGAAAAAAGCTAGAAATCTAAATTAAAATTTTCAAAAAAAGAAACTTATCCCTGGAAGTCTGATGACGGCATTATTCTAATGTTAAAAAATATATATCAATTTATAAGGGGAAGAAGCCCCTAACGTCTGAAAGCTTGCCGAATATCTAAAAAAAAGAAGCATATTGTAATTGGTTCTTGTAGTTTTATTATTGAGAGCATCTTTAGATTAAGAACTTTTTTTTTTTTTTTTCAAATTTGATTTCTGATTTTGTGAGAAGATATTTGGCCTTTACAGGTACATAGAAAGAACAACGGTCCATGTTCGTGTAATGCCTGCTCTCACAATAATCATTATGAACACCATTCTATGTCAGGTTTATGGTTCAGTAAAGTTTTTTTGCTTGAGTCCCACTTATCGGACTTTATCAGCTCTAATAGCAGTGCAGTGGAGGACATTGCGCTGAGCAGACACTAGTTATTTATATATGTGAACCAGGTTCTTCGAGCGTTAGTTATTGTGCATAATTATATATTTTCGAGAGAGGGAGAAGTATATATACAGTAGAACCTCTATGTAAAGGGCACCTAAATTTAGAGCAAAAGTGTCCTTTAGTGAGAAGTGTCCTCTTATTGAAGAGCTTCTAAATAGTAAAAAAAAAAAAAAAAGTCAATCTTGTCAATGAAAACTTTCCTATGTATAGAGGTGTCCACTAGTGGGAGTGTCTAGAACGTAAAGCAATACACTTATAACGTCGCGGCCCCGGTAAACTACCTGAATCTAGAACAACACACTTAGAACACCGCGGTCCCGGTACACAACAAAAATCTGAAACAACAGACTTGGAACACCGCGGTCCTGGTGAACATCCAGTATCTAAAACAACAGACTTAGAACACCGTGGTCCTAGTAAACAACCTGAATCTAAAACAACACACTTAGAACACTTCGGTCCCGGTACACAACAAGAATCTAAAACAACACACTTAGAACACCGCGGTCACAGTACACAACAAGAATCTAAAACAACACACTTAGAACACCGCGGTTCCGGTACACAAAAATAATTTAAAACAACAGATTTGGAACACCGCGATCACAGTACACAACAAGAATCTAAATCAACAGACTTGGAACACCGCGATCACAGTACACAACAATAATCTAAAACAACACACTTGGAACGCCGCGGTCACAGTACACAACAAGAATCTAAAACAACACACTTGGAACGCCGCGGTCACAGTACACAACAAGAATCTAAAACAACAGACTTGGGACACCGCGGTCCCGGTAAACAACCTGAATCTAAAACAACAGACTTGGAACACCGTGGTTCCGGTACACAAAAATAATCTAAAACAACAGACTTGGAACACCGCGGTCACAGTACACAACAAGAATCTAAAACAACAGACTTGGAACACCGCGGTCACAGTACACAACAAGAATCTAAAACAACAGACTTGGAACACCGCGGTCACAGTGCACAACAAGAATCTAAAACAACACACTTGGAACGCCGTGGTCAGATTACACAACAAGAATCTAAAACAACAGACTTGGAATACCGCGGTCCCGGTACACAACAAGAATCTAAAACAACACACTTGGAACGCCGTGGTCACAGTACACAACAAGAATCTAAAACAACAGACTTGGAACACCGCGGTCACAGTACACAACAAGAATCTAAAACAACAGACTTGGAACACCGCGGTCACAGTACACAACAAGAATCTAAAACAACACACTTGGAACGCCGTGGTCACAGTACACAACAAGAATCTAAAACAACAGACTTGGAACACCGCGGTCCCGGTATATAGCCAGAATCTTAAAATAGACTTAAAACACCGCAGTCCTGGTACACAACAGACAAAGAAGCATCCTCATTAGAATTGTGTAGGGCATAAACCATTTTGTATAAAATTATTTATTCATACGGCAGCGTGTACAATTAGAATGTTTCCAGTCGGGACATCTTTATAACTTCCGAATTTTTCTGAATACATACATGGATTACAGACCGCTTACTGACCCAGAAACTTTTTTCTAATGAAGCTTCTCTTGGAGATTCTGTGGTGACTTGATATCCTAAAAATGTAGCCATACTTTTTATTATTATTATTATTTTTTTTTTTTTGCATTGGGATGTCTTGAGCTTAAATCTAAAAATATTATAGCGTAGTTTATTTGTTCTTATGTTAAGTCACATAACTTCAAGTTTCAGATTTTGTTAGATTTTTTTGCATAGATTGGTTAGTATTGTCATTGGTATATAAATTTTGGTATCCTCAATTTCAGTATAAATTGTTCGTTGGTACTGAAGAATAAAGCTCTATTTCTACTTCCCTCTTCAACTGTTTTCTAACGCGACAATATCTTTCACCCAATATTTTTATTAAAAGCTTTTATTAAACTCCCTCTTCGTATCTTTTTGCAACGCTAATTTCACTAATTTGTATTTCATCTATTCAGCTGAAAAATTTCAGGTGTGTGTGATCACGCTGACATGTCACAGCAGAGTAAAATGAAATTCGCGTCATTATTTTACAACGGAATTGAAAAAGCTTATAAAATAACGTTATATCACGCTATTTATAAGGCTAAAATTTTTATTTAAAAAAATGTATTCTTTGAATCTCTTTCTCATCAACCCATAGGTTGGTAGGATTCCTTTCCACCAGAACTTGATTTTTATGGCTAAGTCTCTATTTTAACAATGTCAACATTTTATCATTGGTATCTGAACCAAAAGCCTGGAGTTATTCTGGAATGTGGGATGAGCCGACAGACATTAAACTATTTCCAGGCTCAAAGACCGCTCCTTTTCCACAATGGTGTAAAGACCTCACAATGCACCGTATGCAGGACCAAAGAGGCCTCACCAGACCACTTCTTGAAATATATGGGAACCTCAAGACAAGACCTATTTTTCAACCCTACCAAGATTATAAATTTAATCCATGGATTTTATTTCAGTCTCCGTGACCTTGCATATTTTATTTATTTATTTCAATTCAAAACGCTATGTCCCCCTAGGGACACTTGCGCTAAATGTACATACAAATATAACAAAGAAAATATTCAACATGGAAAGATACACAGAAAGTTACTTAGAAAGATTCATAAATGTTATTTACCTATAGAGATATTCTTTGAATTTTATTTACAGTTACATCATTAAATTTAAAATATATACATATATACACACATATATACGCATACACCTATATATTGTTTACAACCATATAATATGTCCCATATTTCCTTGAGATCGTTACATCAAATACCATTTTTCTTAATGAAATCCAAAATATATTTACAAAAGAAATTAAATTTTATATATGTGTCCTTATTTGAAATTAAATCACTAGGGCCTAAAGCTATTAAATCGTTGTTGACTCTGTAATCTTGAAAGACAGGGCACTCTAGCAAGAGATGTATTGAAGTTTGTTCCCCCAATCCACAGAAACATGTCGAATCTTGCACAGCCTGAATTTTCTTAAGAAAACACCTGAAATTTCCATGATCTGTGATAAATTGTGAATTATAATAGTTTGGTCGAAAATATTTCGGAATTTCATAAGGAAAGAAACTTTGAAATGTTTGATTAGTATTCTTTTTCATTAAATTAATCCTTGATATAATGAAATCTTTGAGTATACCTGGAATATACAAATCATAAAATTGTTTATCTTCTGTTGATAAATTATTCAACTCATATATATATATATATAACCTATAATTCTAGATTCCATATAATCAGTGATCAAAGGAATATTGGCTAAGGTGTGAACACAGTTATAACTGGTTGTTTTATATGTTTGGGTACACCATAGCAGAATTTGATATTGCATTGAGTTCAGTTTGTACTTATATTTTTTTGCTAATAAATTGAAACCATATTTCTGTTCCGTAAGTTAACGTTGGTCTTATTATAGATTTATAAAGTGTAAGCCTTTTTTGGGTGCTAAGACCCCAAGATTTTCCACATATTGAAAAAAGAAGGCTTTTCAATCTTTGGGTTTTGTTTAGTATAATGTTAAGGTGATGGCCAAAATTCAATTTGTTTTTCCATCTATGATTCGCAATCGTAATTCCAAGAATTTTAATTTCTTCTACGGGCACAATAATATTGTCTATAAAATTAATTGAAATTTTATCTTTATTGTGCAAGTGTAAAATACTAGTTTTATCAAGATTGATATTTAGCTTATTATCATTACACCATTGATCTATCTTTTCCAAATTAAACTCAATAGACTTTTTTAGATTTGTTAACCCATTATTCCAACATATAATAGTTACATTATCAGCATAGAGCAAATGATTTCAGAGTTTGGTGATTGCAGATAATTACACAATAGGATAATAATAAATAAATAAAAATGTCGTAGGATCTCTTCTCGCGAAATTGTCCAAGAATTCCATTTCCAGCCTCCCCTTCTTGATCGTACTTCCAACGTTAAAACTAGACGCCATCCATTGACCGTCGCATCAAACTAGCGGCCTTGGATCGGTGACAAAGCCACAACACCAGCTTTGGCCAACTGAGACGCGTCCACCTGGAGACCGTGGTTTCGGGCTATGGCCTTCATCAGTCCAGGGAGGGCTTTAGTTCATGATATCCACAAGAAATTAAATGAAATCTTCACAATCTGCCATGGAAGTTTTGCCGGGAGGATATTGATCTATTAAAAA
This sequence comes from Cordylochernes scorpioides, assembly GCA_030710605.1. Lineage (NCBI taxonomy): Eukaryota > Metazoa > Arthropoda > Arachnida > Pseudoscorpiones > Chernetidae > Cordylochernes > Cordylochernes scorpioides. The sequence continues at coordinate 20,703,270 of CP092884.1, read as the reverse complement.
ATATATATATATGAACAAACAAATTTATTTATTAAAACATATGGAGGCTTATACACGGCTTAGCTCCAAAGTCTGCAAAGCAAAAAAAATAATTTAAAAAAATATTTATATATAATAATAATAATGAATATATATAATAATGAATATATTCATAAAGGATGAGTTTCTTTATTTGAAAAATTAATTCGAGCTTTCGGGCGCAAGCTGCCCTTCTACAGGAATAATATTTACAATTTCAATTGCGCCCGAAAGCTCGAATTAATTTTTCAAATAAAGAAACTCATCCTTTATGAATATATTCATTATTATAATTATTGAAAGGATTATTCGTCTTAAATGAATATATATATTAAAAATAATAAAGGCATCTCCTGACCACGAGCACATGTGCTTTTTAGATGGCAGAGCGCCATCTAGTGGAGCAAAAATAGACTAAACGTTTATTTAGCTTGCTCCGTGATATTTGGCCAACCCAATTTCTTGATAAATCAAGAAAAGCCATCACGAACGCGTTTCGCGCTGTTGGCGCTCGTCAGCTTGGAGAAGGCTGTAACCACTGCGACCAAAAAGATTATTTGGTCCCAATGGCTTCCCGAAAAATCAAGAAATGGGTATTTAAGGCCAAATTTGCGTAAAGACGCTTAACACATGAAAAAACAATAGAAAAATATATAAATGTGAAAAAAATAGAAAAAATAAAAAGGTCAAATGCCAATAAAAATGGCATATCCTGACCAGGAGCACATGTGCTTTACAAAAGGCAGAGCGCCATCTGGTGGAACAGAAATCAACTAAAAATTGATTTAGGCTGTTCCCTGATATTTGGCCAACCCAATTTCTTGATAAATCAAGAAAACCCATCCACGAACGCGTTTCGCGCTCGTCAGCGTGGAGTAGGCTTTACCACTGCGACCAAACAAGTAGCGTTAAAGCAGCGTATCCGTTTTCAGCGATAAATAATCATAACGTCACTGTAAACAAAGGAACTGATGAATCATTGCCTGTACCGTATGTACTTGGTATAAGCAACAAAATGAATGGCTGGAACATATCTAAGTTGTTCTTAAAGCGATGGTCTATAGCCATTTCCACAAAAAATCTTAATTATGTCTAACTTGTCCTTATTGTTTGCGTAAGAGCATTGCTCAATGCAAATATTTAAATGTAATCCTATTGTCCTAATAATAGTTAGATTAAATACCATTTCTAAGATTCTACCCTTCAGTGCAGCATATAAAAGCAGAATGATCCAATACAGTATTATAGCTCTAAAGAGGCGGTCTGGTGGATTAAATTGGCGAAACCGCTGTGAGGGTTAACCACTGATGAGCCAAGCCCTCCGAATATTTTTCATCGCAGTATGGACAGTAGAAGTTTGATTTATTTGTGAAAAGAAACATTCGCGTCTTAATGATTTCATTCGTTATATATAGATGGCGCTTATTACTTTGTATTAAAATCTTAGTTTTAAATAGTCTTCGAAATTAAAAATATATATATATATCATATGCATCATTCTCCTTCTTGAAAGGTCCCAATCCTAGCCGAGGGTGCAAGTAGCAAACGGAACTCTGACGTCTTGTAGATGTAAAGTCGAGCTCTTCTTTACACGTCGTCAGGTTGAGAGAGAGAGAAAAAAAAAAAAGAATACCTCGAAATGACAAAATTTAATTTGTGATCCGAACACAATTCAACCATATTTACATAAAAATAAATTCTACCAATTATTTTTCTTTAAGAAAAATAACTGCTTGTTCTCGACTCCTTGTATATTAGTACTTACTAAGCTCTTCCTTTCTTTTTTTCCCTTTATTTGATACACTGTAAATAACATTGCTGATTACTGGTGCTCTTACTGTTATTCCTGCATGTACCTTATATTTCTGCTCGGAAAATCTGCATTAGACCACAAAGGTCTAATAAATATTTTTGTTGTTGTTATATAAAAAGAATAGAGATGCAATGAGATAAGTGGTTAAACATTGAAATTAGTAATCTGTTTATAAATAGTTTGTTATATAGCTCCCCCCTTACCAGTGGATGCTTTCAAACTTTGTTGCTTCTCGCACGATTCTGACAAGGATGTTTCTGTCAAGGAGATTACCTTGGTGTCGTGGGAGGGATTTGGTCTCCATTTGCTTTGCATCTTTTAATCTTGAGTCGTTAAGAGCGGCTTTGCAGTCGTAGCGTCGATATGGAATGCATTCTTCTTGGAGGGAAATCTTGACACGGCGGTGAAGTCAATCGCGGCAAAATAGAGACTACAGAACCCATGGCTTCAAGGTCTTCTCGGCGATCTTCAGCTTGTCTTCCTTAATATACTCAGCATCTACCCCAATGTCACGCAGAAAACGAGTTAAAACAAAACTAAGGTTGGCATGGCAATTTAGTTTTTTAACAAAATAATTCAAACTTATTTACATAAAAGAGAGACAATGAGATGTGTATGCTATGTAGCAATTTAGAATTCTGTTTATAAAATAATGAATATTCTGTCATGGTAAATAGATAGACGTGTGATATGATTACAATCCAATAAATATCAGACATTAGCACGCCATTTATCTACACTCATGGAGAAAACTTGTAGAAGTTGTACCTTTTTTTTAGCATGTATATATTTTTTATTTTATTATTATATATTGCATTTTTTTTTTCAAAACGAGAACGTTCGCGAATTTACATGTATGGTAAATCCGCAGTTATATAAGCAAATAAGGAGTGTTTATGCTTAATATACAACAACAACAACAAAAAGCTTTATTAAGACCTTTTAGTTGTATACAGATTCTCAAAGCAGAAATGTAGGATACACGCAGGAAAAAAATAATAGTACGTTAATGGTAATATGATATTTATATACAGGAAAATTATATAAAGACAATCAAGCTAATAGATTAGTCTGGGTGAATTGGAGGAAGAGAAATTTATTATACATGGATTTACCGCTGATTCACCGCAAATGAAGGTGAAAAAGTTTATGCTTAATATATGAAATTTCCTTGAGTTTTGTCTATGAGTGTATAAGTCTAAACAAGTAGTGGTGCGTACAATCCTGTTATTAAATTTATACCAAACACTGGCCTTTTGCGAATTATTGGCGGAAGAGCAACAACAACAACAAAAAAGCCTTTATTTAGGGTCACTGACCCTATACAGGATTCACCAGAGGTATGCATAAGAACAAAGCAGTGAGACCAAGGAAATAACGATATATACAGAGTAAGAAGAAAATGAAAAAAAAAAAAACAAGAAAAGAAGAAAAAAAAAGAAAGAAAGAGGGAAGCAAGAAATCAACACAAAAAGAGTAGCAGTAAGAAAGTGAGGAGTGAGTATCACTTGGCCTTCTTCTGAGATATGGACTTGTGGAAACCATAAAACGCCGTAGCAATATACTTATTCTGGGTCATATTGTCAATTATTGATGGAAGTGAAGCACAGAGTTGCCCAGTTTTGAGCATAAGGGTTCTTCTTTCTTCTTTCAGAGCAGGGCAATCAAAAATATAGTGAGTGATTTCATTTTTTAGTTTTGAATTACAGAAGGTACAAGTCGGGTCCTCACCGCAGAGCATCTTGGTGTGGTTTTCTCTAAAAAAACTTGAAAGTATTCTAACTTGTGCGAGTAGTCTTACAACCGGGAAAGGAAAATCTCCTAAAAGGTATCCCTCCGTCATGAAAGATATGTGAATGTCTTTGTAGTGAGAGTATAGCTTAGATTTATCCATTCTTGTAAGGTCGTTTTGTATAGATTGGTCTGCCGCTGTTTTTAAGAGCCCTGTAATCGCGCTCCTCAGCGTTTCAGGGTCATCACAGGAAACAAGTGCAGGGGATCCATTATTGTTAAGCAGATTGGTGAGCTTTTTAATGAAACCGATGGGTGTGCCCGAAGCATTAGACAGTTCCCGTGTTCTATTAAAACATATACGTGGCAATCTGTCACTGCTCATATTCAACACCCGCAGCCAATACTTCAGGGTTAATTTTAAGGCTGTTACACTCAATGAGATACGACCGGTTTCTAATATTGGCGGAAGAGCATTGCTCGACGCAAGAAGTATATAAAATATAAATTTCTACTATATCCTCAAAGCCATTAGTTTCCTTAAATACCTTCACCAAAAATTCCTCAAAAGTGTCGGATATAAAATAATACACATCCCATTACAGCGGCCTGATATATTAAGCTGGCGAAATCGCTGAGAGGGTTCACCACTGATGAGCCAGACCCTCCCAATATTTTTCCATCGCAGTAAGGACAGTGGGAAGAAGTTTTATTTGAAAAATAATGACCCGCTTTTTATACTCTACAAGAATTCTCCCAACCCCCTCTACTCAGCATATGAATACACATGGTGCTATAATACCTTAAACAATGTGGAATGGTTCCGTATAATCATTTGAGGTTTACACTTCTTTTTTTTCCCATTTGTTATCCCCCTAGGCAAGCAAGTTTCCATCAAGGGATGTAACCACGGCACGCTGAGGAAATGCAAGCAGTAATTAGCGATGCTGTAATTGCTACACAGACGATAATTCCAAATCCTTGGCCTCGAGCTAATTGGCACTAATAGCCCACAATTGTGCATCCGAGGAACAGAGAGATGTTTTCTCTGGATCATGCGCCTTACATTCGCTGCTGCCGGATGATTCAACATCAGAAAAAATGACAGACACTAGACTTCGCCATTCCCGAAAATCAAAATCAATCATAATAGAGATTTGGCCATGTAACCAATATGATATAGGCATTAATACCTTTGCAATACAAGAAATGAAGTCACAGATAAGACGAAAATTCAGCATGGTTGTGTATAGTACTGATGTGTTAAGGTACAAGAAATATATATAGTAGGAAAAGGAAAAGTTGATAGGCATTCAACACAATATAGGTATATGTATATATATATACCAAAAAGAAAGAAATTAAAAGTTCGGGCAGTTGAATTAACTCAAAACATATGTCTTGAACCACTCAATGAGCTTTTTAGATGGCAAAGCGCCTTCTTTCAGAGTTAATATCAACTAAAGATTGATTTCAACTCCTTCCTAGGGCATTGGCCAATCCATTTTATTGATAAACCCAGATAATCGTCTGTTGGACCTTGTAAGCGTTGTGCCTCAACGACACAAAGTGCTGCCCCCCCCCCCCCCCCCAGAAGCTGCTTTAAAAATAAAGATATGGGTATTTTAGGCCGAATTTGCGTAAGTTTTGTGAGCAGCATCGGGGCATGCCTTTTCTCCTCTTCGTATTTTTCCTTTTGATACATTTAAGCGCATATACTCACGGAAATTCGGCATACAAAATATTCATTTCTTGATTTAAAAAGAAGTCATTTTGGTCGTAGAGGTACAGCCTCACCACGCTGCCGAGAGCTAACAGCCCAAAACGCTTATGTCAGCTACCTAACCTTGACGTATGCACGAAGGAACGTGTGGTCACTGGACATGCGTCGGACCTGGAGGCTGTTGTTGGGTGCTGCGCTGCCTGGAGTAGAGGAGCGCCATCTCTGTTTTCTTTCTTCCTGTGGTGAATCTGTATAAGACCGGTGGTCTTAATAAAGCTTTGTGTGTGTGCTTATGTCAGCTACTCAGCTTACAAATTGATAAATATGCACATATACAAAGTGTTGAAGAGTTAGTAATATGTAGTCAAAATATTTATAATGAGCCACCTTTCTATAATGTTAGAAAATCATTCAATGTTATCAACATCATTTTTTATAATGCTAGTGACTAGGCCAGGCCTTTATCTATATCCTGATGGAATTTTTTATCCAGCTAGATCGCATACTAATATATCCTTATTTGACATAATATTTGATTCCAAGAAATTTATGAGACTGCACACCGGCTTTTTGAACATCTAATCAATATTTACTAGGGTTAATTTATCTTTTTGTGTATTTCTAAACAAATTACTACCTTTTTCGGTTGGAATTTCTATTTTTTTCAATTGAAAAAAATTCTTATTATTTCAACCACATCTCTTTTCATCTTCAATCATTCTTAACTCGCATGAAAACGTTCTCTTTTTATTTAAATAAAATAACAAAATATAGGAATGACAAATTATCTAACGTTAAAATAAAATGAACAAAATGCAAATCCATCATTTAAATAACTATGGTCTGATCTTGTTAACGTTGTGAAAAAGAGTTGTATCGGACAAGAAAGGAACATTTGAGTTTTGGCCTCCACCCAATGAGTCGAGTTTTTCTGCAGTCATCAAAGGTATGCCATCACATTTGAATGAGGATTTCCCGGAGGAAAGAACATGAAAAGAGACAACTTTTAAATTACAACCCGGGTAATACGTTCGCGCCCTTTCCTCCTTCGTTAATTTCCTCGGCAATTTCTGAGCCAACAATGCTGTGTTTACTTCTTGGACTTCCTTGAGAGATGGCGGCCGCTTGCTCCTTTCGGCTTTTATTTTAACTAACTCCCTAACTAACCAGTTTTAGCTTTACCTAAACTAATCCATCGTACTGAAAAAAAAACGGTATTATTTTCTCCTCAAGAGATTCCATAACAGTTTAGCGACAAGGTTATTTTATTAAAGTCTAGACAAGCTTTGAAGCCACAGGATCTTTCTCAGACCCTTACCTAAACATTAGTATGCTTAGGTAAAGACCTTGGGAATGAAACTGTCTTGAAAGCTAGTCCGTATTGTAATAAAATTTTCCTGTCGCTTCATTGTTGTTGAATCCCTTGATTGGTAAACTAATCAGCTCCACACCGCTGTGAGGATAACACCATAGGACTTGTCTTAAGCGGCAATTCTAGGGGTTTGGGGGCAGAGAAATTGCAGAATAACTCGGGCTTGAAGACATGTACTTATAGGCCATTCGGTTTTAGCCGGGTATAACACTTTTTACGTTAAGATAGGTATTTCTATATAGCGATGAATTATATATTTTACAAAATTTATCCCCCCAAGTACACATATCCATACAGGCAACGGTAATCATGGTGAGTAGTTAGCGACTGCTTTTACTGTAAGTGCACCGCCTTCATCTACATATGTAGAAGGCAGTTAAACTTTTGCGCTTACAAGTGTGTCAGTGCCCTGGTTTGGATATTTGCACTCATTGGTGAGGTTGGATATTTACAAGAATCGGGAGCCTTTAAAGCATTTTTTTCTTCATAAAATATGCCCAATGCAGGATACGAGCTCAGGTTGTGGATCTATATAAAAACAATATAATACGAATTGAACAGAAAAAAAAAAGAAACAAATCAACCTGAGATATAAACATAGAAACTAAGGGACAATGCAATAGCCTTTTAAACGAAAAAATTACGCTGTTTCATGCAAAAGCATGAAGTGCTCCGTACAAGCCTTTGATGTATAATGATGAAAGGTAACACAAAGAAATCGCCAACAACCATAAGGTATAAAACCTATTTTGGGAAATCGTAAAGACGTGAGATATTTGATATAATAATAAAAGATCACGGGATTCTTCACAGAATTTGTAGGAGGATTGCCATGACCCATGGGGTAAAGAATATATTGTAGCAAAGTATTTATTATTTTATTAACAGAATATCATTTCACACACACACACACACACAAAAGCCTTTATTAAGACACACAGGTCTTACAGAGGATTCTCCTTGGGGTTACAAGACGGAGAAACCTATGAAAGTGGGAAATAAAAAATGGAGAAAGATTATATACATATGGTAAATATATACAGATTATAAGAAAAATTAAAAAAATATATATAAGAAAGAAAAAAAAAATTGGAAATATGGATGGGAGAAGTGGAGAGCGAAAAGAGGAAAGAAAACAGGTATTTACATATGGAACAAGTCAATTTAAGCTCTTCTGCTCACAACAGAATATCATTTTTGATTATTATATTTTTCTCTGTAAACTTTCCTCATTGCTTATCTTGTATTTTATCAATTATAGACGAATGACCCGGCTTCGCCCGGGAATTCAGGAGTACATAAAAACGAATAAACGCCGTTAAGATGCTAATAATATGTACATTTAAATATTAGGAGAGATTTTGCATATTGCTTGATATTAGAATATTTTATTAAGTTAGTTTGTATTTTTTGCATATTTACTATTGTTTGTTTAATTTAAGAATTATCATATTGACTGTAACTTTTATTTATTATATATATATATATATAAAAAAAAAACAAAGGCCAGAACAAAAATTAATAAAAAAATACGAAAGCCATTGTTTACATACAGTAACGCTAATTTTGTAAAGTTTTTTTTTTAAATTTCATTGTGTGCACTTACCGTAACTTAGTAATATAAATTTCTCTCTCAATACTTTTGTAAAAAAAAGTGACACTCGTATAAAAAGATATTTAAAAAAAAGTACGCAAGCAACTTGAAAAGAAATGCAGAACGCTCATTGGTCGCTTAATTGGCCTCGTGTTGTTACTTCGCCTCGTAATTACTCCGCGTAAAAAAAAAGTTCTTCAAATGAAAAAAAAGAAATAGCCAAAAATACTAATCAAAATGTAGCCGAAAAATTTCCTCAGGTTTATAAAAAGCGACATGCAAAATTTGGTACCAATTGTTTCAGTAATTTTTTAGTTTATCGCGAAACAGACAGTCGTCTTTGGGTTCCGGGCTAATTGGCCTATCAAATGTGGTCTTCTAGCCCTACTATGGCTGCAGAACGCGAACTGGTGGCAAGGGATCCTAGGATCTGGCAGTGGAGGTGTCATCGCAGGGGTGGAGGAAGCTGGAGAGGTCAGGGAAACAGCGCCTTGATGCGGTGAGAAGCCTTGATGGAGGCCAGTTGAGGAGGCAGGAGGTCCTGGAAGCCTAGAACTTGAGGGCTCTAGACTTCAAAATGGGGCAGCTTGAGGCTCTCGCCTCGTGCTTGTCTGGGAGGCCCTTGGCACAGCAGTTGGCGCACTTGAAAGTGCGCTGGTCGGCAACGGAGGGGCAGGCGCGGCCTTCATGGCCGCCTTCACCGCAGTGGAAGCACTTAGGAGCTCTGGTGCATTGGGCAGAGTTGTGGCCGAAGCCACAACAGCGGAAGCAGACTCGGGCGCGGATGGATTCCTCGAAGTTGAGGATTACTCCATCCACCACGACCCTTCCGCGATTGCCCAGGGCTCTGAAGGTCTTGATGTCCACCTCGATGAAGGCGGTGCAGGTCCCGTTTCTGGGTGCAGAACGGTGCGCCACGCGCACCACCTTGTCCCCAGGGAGTTGGCTGACAGCAGGGGTTTCCAGGAGCGTCTCTTCAATGGTGGAGTTGGATGTTTCCTCATCCACTTTGAAGAGGCAGATGCGAGGCAGGATCTCCTTCTGTTGGCGGACCTTCATGCCATCCAGCTTGTTGACCAGGGAGGTGGTAACAGCTGGGATGGTATCGGGGTTGCTGGAGTGGAGGACAAGCTTCCCTTTGGTTCGCAGGGAGGCCCAAACGCCTTGGGGTAGAGTGTGGGCAGCGCGGACAGCTTTAAGCATTTCCCTTGGGTCAACCTGTGGGTCATCAGAGATGACCACTGTGTGGGCCGCCGATTTTTCTCCACGCGAAACAGACAGACATTGACTTTTATATATATAGAGATCATTTATATAGACTTGCCTTAAATAAATTGCTGTCATCCTGAAGTTTGTTTTTCCTAATTTTCCACGCGGCAATATTTGTGAACTGTGTGGAGTGCCTTCTCTCTTGAGCCACGTCCTGTCAGGCCGGCCGGTCCTCAATTTCCCGACTGAAAAAAGTTTGAACCATTGGGTTCAATTAATTAAGTTTTTAGTTGTTTCCCTTGCGATTCATGTCTCGGAAATAAAGAATATTATCATCGTTTATTGTTTAAACAAGTAGTACCCAGGTTATATACAAAATCCCATTAAAGTAGAGCTATCAAAAAGATAAGGTGCTCTAATGGACTCCTATTCTTGTACAAGGTCAAATCCCATCAGTGAGTGCAAGCAATCTCTGTTACCGTGTAGTAGTAAGTACAATTTCTAACTGCTATCTACAAGTGTAATAGACATATGGTTGCACTTGTAGTGTAGTCTTAACCCTACAAACCATTATTTCCTTTCAACCCATAGGTTGGAGGCTGGCAGTTTCCATTTCAGGGCTAGTCTTATGATGGTTTTGTGTGTGATTATAATGAGTTCTATATATAAATATTTACACTCATGGACAAAACTTAAGTAAATGGAAAGTCTTTGAAGTCGTCTATTTTGTTAAAGGAGACAGATGCAATTTTGTTCACACTTGGTTATCTCTCGCGTCTTTAATAAAAATCACTATGTATCAAATATCTTTCAGAATAATTGTCTGAATACCGATATACACACACATACAGCTTTATTGGGACCACCGGTCTTATACAGATTCACCACAGGAAGGAAGCATAGATGGAGCTCCTATACTCCAGGTAGCGCAGAGCCCAAACAGCCTCCAGGTCCGACGCATGTCCACTGGCCACAAAATCCTGATATACATGCTAAAAGGTACAACTTCCTCAAGTTTTTTCCATGAATGTATATATAATGCACTAGACGAATGGCCCGGACAACGCCCGGGTTTTACCCGAGTGCGAATATATTTTAAAAACGTTGTCTTGGGTGGTCGCTATAGACAGGGTGGTCTGTATAGACAGGTGTATGTATCACACAGCCGATAACAGGGTTGTCTAGAGTGGCCGCTATAGACAGGGTGGTCTGTATAGACAGGTGTATGTATCACACAGCCGATAACAGGGTTGTCTAGAGTGGCCGCTATAGACAGGGTGGTCTGTATAGACAGGTGTATGTATCACACTGCTGATAACAGGGTTGCCTAATTCTTTTTTTTTTTTCTTGAAAAAAGAGATACTTCGGCCAGTATAAATCTTTTTATTACATCGACGTTTCGACAAAAAGCTTTTGTCCTCGTCAGGAGCAAATAAAAATTAAAACATATAGCAAGGCGCTAAAAATTAATCTAGGGTTGCCTAAGGTGACCGCTATAGACAGGGTGGTCTGTATAGACAGGTGAATGTAACACACTAATGATAACAGGGTTGCCTAAGGTGACCGCTATAGACAGGGTGGTCTGTATAGACAGGTGGATGTATCACACAGCTGATAACAGGGTTGTCTAGAGTGGCCGCTATAGACAGGTGTATGTATCACACAGCTGATAACAGGGTTTTCTAGAATGGCCGCTATATACAGGGTGGTCTGTATAGACAGGTGGATGTAACACACTGCTGATTACAGGGTTGCCTAAAGTGTCCGCTATAGACAGGGTGGTCTGTATAGACAGGTGAATGTAACACACTAATGATAACAGGGTTGCCTAAGGTGACCGCTATAGGCAGGATGGTCTGTATAGACAGGTGGATGTATCACACAGCTGATAACAGGGTTGTCTAGAGTGGCCGCTATAGACAGGTGTATGTATCACACAGCTGATAACAGGGTTTTCTAGAATGGCCGCTATATACAGGGTGGTCTGTATAGACAGGTGGATGTAACACACTGCTGATTACAGGGTTGCCTAAAGTGTCTGCTATAGACAGGGTGGTCTGTATAGACAGGTGGATGTAACACACTGCTGATAACAGGGTTGTCTAGAAGGGGGCAGGGAGGACACGTGTTCGCCGGCGGCAGCCAATGGGCGCGCATTCTATCCGTGAGCTTCAGAATAAGGCAATTATATAAGTAGATTAGCGCGCTTTATCTGTTATAAGAAATTTAAAATATTTTTGACGCGTATATTTCTTTTTGAAATAAAATAATTGCACCCATAGTCCATTTAAAATACCTTACCAATAGATCAGCTTCAGTATTGGTATAAAAGCAAAACAGGCCAATGAAATTATACATCGGTATGGTAGATTAAACTGGCGAAATCGCTGGAAGGGTTTACCACTGTTGAGCCAGGCAATCCCATTATTTTATCACTCCAGTAAGGAAAGTCGAAAATAATTTTATTTTAAAAAATGAACATATGCGCCAAAAAATAGTTTAAATTTCTTATATGTGCATATATTTCTCATATAACCTTTTGTATATTCTACATTCTTTATCCCTCTTTAGCACCCACTCATTTTGTGTATCTCTCAGGAAAATCTGGATATAAGACTAAAGAGGTCTTAATAAATATATTCATTGATGATTATCCTAATCTGAATTTCTATCAATTCTACTTATTATTGTTCCTATAGAAAAGGAACTGCTTGTATATGCGTTTGCTTGTAAATGCGCTTGCTTGTATATAAGTTTATGCCAAGCTCTTTCTTTCTTGTGAGCAATAATTACCTAGAAATTATTTGAAAAAAAGAAGAATAAATAAAATTAAGGTAAAGAGTTTCTTTTAATTTTGATATCAAAAACTTTCGAGCAAAATGTCTGCTCTTCAACGGGCAAATACTTCTATGTCTAATATAAAGATGATCTTTATATTTGCCCGTTGAAGAGCAGACATTTTGCTCGGAAGTTTGCAAAATCAAAAGAAACTCTTTACCTTAATTTTATTTATTCTTCTTTATTTCTTCTTTCCCCCTATTTGATACATTGCTGATTATTGTTACTATTGCTTTTATATTCCTGTTTATACCCCGTTCTACTCGGAGAATCTGTATAAGATCAAAAGGTCCTAATAAACCTTTTTGTTGGTGATGGTGATGATGAATATCATAGCTTGTACCGTGTATTTTTGAGATAATCATAAAAAAGTTTTCAAGCTACTTTAAGTTGGTCTATGCAAGACGCCTAGGTCAGAGAAAGACGCTGTTCCATGAAGATGTCCATTGAGTTAATGACTTGGCATTCATTAATCAACAGCCTAGTTAAACAGCCCGAACATTGTCTTTAACCTCACTCACGCCGGGTATAATTGTTATGGTTCATTAAAGACCGCCTTTATGATGGTGCCTCGTGATCCCTTTACAACTTTTAATGGCCAATTTGACGATAAGAAACCTTCAGACTCTTCTCACGAAAGGAAGGTCCTCGTTTCCCCACCCCACTTTGTAAATATTGAGATTCCTTATCACAATCGTTTTTTTTTTCTTATCTTTTACTAGCGTCAAATATTTATATCACAAATATTCTGTTATAATTCTCGTTCATTTTCGAGTTCACCCCTGAAAACCCCTGGCTCTACTGCTAACTGCTCTCCAGAGCGGCCACCCGCACCCTCCCCCATCAATATGGGAAGAGGAAAACCGAAAAAGACCAACAATGCTGACACTGAAGTTACGCCCGCCGAAGAATGTGAACAGGAAATAACTATGTGGAATGCCAAGCCGCCCTTTGACTTTGCTGCAAGGGGCTATCGCCCCGATACACCTGTGTATGTCTCCCCCGCCTTTCCATCACCAAACTACTATGGCTCCTCCGCCAACTACAATACCTCCTCTACCATGAACCTGAAGGCCTTCAAATTACCGCTGAAACTGTTGAAGAAACTGACAGGATCACCGGGTCCAAATACAACAGCTTCTCCCATCCTGACCTGCACTCCACCATTGACAGGCTTCTCCAGAATCGCCGCGCCTGCATCCTTGGGCTTTCAGAGGAACTGAAGGCCATGACTGCTGACCGCGACCAACTCCTGGAGAAACTCACTGCCCTCGAAGCCTCCTCCGCCCGCCCTCCTGTTAGCTCTACCCCTACCCAAACCTACCCAGCTCCTTCCTGCAAGGACACCTGCTCCCAGACTGATTCAATCAAGCCCGCCACCCCTGCTCCTGCTGCTCTCCCTGCCAAGAAGCCTGCCCCCACGTTGCCTGCTCCTACAAAAAGGAAGCAGCCTGAGGCTCCCAACCCGCCTGCAAAGAGGACAAATCTGCAAGGTCCTTCAAAGCCTGCGCCTTCCCGCGTCTCCAAGCCTGCGGCCGCCCAAGTGACCCTCCATGGAGAAAAATCGGCGGCCCACACAGTGGTCATTTCAGATGACCCACAGGCTGATCCAAGGGAGATGCTCAAAGCTGTCTGCGCTGCCCACTCTCTCCCCTAAGGCGTCTGGGCTTCCCTGCGCACTAAGGGGAAACTGGTCCTCCATTCCAGTAACCCTGACACCATCCCTGCGGTGACAACCTCTCTGGCCAACAAGCTGGATGGAATGAAGGTCCGCCAGCAGAAGGAGATCCTGCCGCGCATCTGTCTCTTCAAAGTGGATGAGGAGACATCCAACTCCACAATTGAGGAGACCTTCCTGGAGACCCCTGCAGTCAGACAACTTCCTGGGGACAAGGTAGTGCGCGTGGCGCACCGTTCTGCACCCAGAAACGGGACCTGCACCGCCTTCATCGAGGTGGACCTCAAGACCTTCAGAGTCCTGGGCGTGCGCGGAAGGATCGTGGTGGATGGAGTAATCCTCAACTTCGAGGAGTCCATCCGCGCCCGCGTCTGCTTCCGCTGTTGTGGCTTCGGCCACAACTCTGCACAATGCACCAGAGCTCCAAAGTGCTTCCACTGCGGTGAAGACGGCCATGAAAGCCGCGCCTGCCCATCCATTGCCGACCAGCGCACTTCCAAGTGTGCCAACTACTGTGCCAAGGGCCTCCCAGACAAGCACGAGGCGAGAGCCTCAAGCTGCCCCATCCTGAAGTCTAGAGCCCTCAAGTTCTAGGCTTTCAGAACCTCCTGCCTCCTCAACTGGACTACATCCCTGCTTCTCACCGCATCAAGGCGCTGTTACCCTGACTTCTCCAGCTTCCTCCACCCCTGCTATGACACCTCAACTGCCTGATCTTAGGATCCCTTGCCACCAGATCGCGTTCTGCAGCCATGTTGAGGCTAGAAGACCTTATCAGATAGGCCAATTAGTAGCCCGGAAATTCAAGAAACTTGAACTGTTATAATTCTGATTTTGTTGCTCCGTAGAAAGGGGGTTGTCATTGCCCCGTTTCAGCCATATTTCAGAGTTCCCTGTAGGCCTTCACGGTTAGCGTAGCGGCTCGGTGCTCACGACACCGTACTTCGCCCTACAGGGCAGTCCCTTACTTGTGCTGCTTCTCCCCACGTAGAGGAGGGGTTGGACAGGTTCTGCGCAGGCTTTTATATATTATTATTATCCCTAGTACACGTGGTACAGGCCATTAAAATCATGGTGGGTAGAAGTTGGCGACTGCTTTTACTGTAAGTGCCCCACATGCCTACACATGTGAAAAGCAGTTCGACTTTTGTACTTACAAATATGCCAGAGCCCCGTTTGGTTACTTGCACTCGCTGGTGGGGTTGAACTTTTGCAAGAATTGGAGCTTTTTTTTTTTATTAGAAAAAAGTGCCCAATGCGGGATTCGATCCCGGGTCGTAGTGGTCGAAAACCAATGGTTTAGACAACCCTTCCACCGACCTGTTATACTTCTCTGGAAAGTTTGAAATTTTCGTTGATATTCATTATCACAGGTGTGCGGATTTCGACAAAAAAAAAAAGGCATAAGAGGCCTTAACTCTTTAATCAAGTAAATAAAAATAGTTGCGGCGTCTTATGCCTTTTTTTTTTTTTGTAACTTTCATTGATAATTAAAGATTGATATTTTTCGATTTAATCAATAGATTAATTTAAAAAAATATTTTGTGTTGTTTATAGAAAAATTCACTCCTTAAGACTCATTTTTATTCAATTTAAATAAAGTATAGTTGCTTAGGAGAAAATAAATTGCCTTGTCATCCTGGTAATTTTATTTCCTTACTTTACTACGTTACATTTTGGTGGAGATGCTGGGTGGTTTAGGGAAGACAAACTATTGTCCTTACTGCCTGAAAATATTGGAAGGGCTTGGCTCATCAGTGGGGAATCCTCCTAGCAGGAGGCTGTCCTCTCTGGACGAATTACGACCATGGTATAAAATGAAATAAGTGATTACTAAAGCAACTACATCTCACAAAATATTACATTTATTCTCTATCCTACACTACCTGTAGTAGTAAAAACTTGCTAACCCGGGCTCCTGGAGCGTGTACATAGATCGCTTCCTACACTCGCATCAACAAAGAGTTGAAAAAAAAGTAACAGTGTAGCATATACAAGCAGAATCGTCCAATTCAGCATTAAAGCTCTACGAAGCGGTCTGGTGGATTAAATTGGCGAAACCTCTGGGGAGAATTTTTCACTAATGAGCCAAGCCCTCCCAATATTTTTTTCATCGCAGTAAGGATAGTAAAAGTTTGTTTTATGTGTTAAATAAATATTCGTACTTTGATGCTTTCATTTCCTAAATATAAAGAGTGCTTATATAATACATAATATGTTAATATTTTAATTTAAAAAATACATTTAAATTAATATTTGAAAGTAAATTTGAAATGATAAAAGAGTTATTTTGAATATAAATGGAGAGGCGAATCAAAAAAAAAAAAAAATTTTTATGTAAATATTTTTAAAATATTTTTCTTTTTCGATTTTTAGACTTCGAAGCGAATCCAATGTATAAAATTATATTGTGCAATAACGCGGTTATAATTTGTGGATATGCTAAATAAACATTTAAAAGTTTTTTTATCCATGAAAAGTGGCCTCCTCTATATTTGGAACTTCCGGCCGAACCAGGTGAAACAAGGCATGAACCAAGGTCGTTGGTACACGCGTACTTTCTGCATCACCGCCCATCACCACTTCGAGCTCCACAGCCACCTTATTCATACACATAATGTCTTTATAAAGGGGGTCGGTGGAAGGATGGTCGAAACTGTTGGTTTTCGACCGCTACGACCCGGGATCGAATCCTGCATTGGGCACTTTTTTCTGATAAAAAAAAAAAATCTAATGGCCCCCGATTCTTGCAAAAGTCTAACCCCACCAGCGAGTGCAAGTAACCAAACGGAGCTCTGGCACATTTTTAAGTGCAAAGTCGAACTGCTTTTCACATGTGTAGACATGTGGTGCACTTACAGTAAAAAAGCAGTCGTCTACTGTTACCCACTGGGATTATCATGGCCTAGGATAAGCAAAAAAAAAGTCTTTGTTAGGAACTTTTATTCTTTCGTATATGAGATTCTCCTGGGAAATTTAATACAGAAAGATATAAAAATGAGTACACCCTTGTTCAGCGGTACATATACTAAAATTGGAACGATACAGAGAAGATTGCATGGGCCCCCTTCACTATTAATATTCAACATATGATTATAACTTTTACCCTTTTTTTTCACTCGCAGAGACTCCGGGGTAAATTCAGCTATAAGAACAAGGTAATAAGACCAAATCCAAATAAATAAATAGTGTGTGACGTTTCGGTAACAGCGTTGTTACCATCTTCAGACAAAAGTACTGAATGAGAAAATTTTGTTTTTTTGGTTCCGGCTAATTGTCCAAATGGGATGGACTTCTAGCCCTTCTCGACTCATCATCCGGACGACACATGCAAACAGCCCGCTGAATCTGGTAACAGCGCGCCGCTTGCGAGGGAACCAAGGCAGCACCAAGCACACCTAGAGCTCAAAGCCCCAAGGCTACAAAAATAGGGTGATCACAGGGATCAGAAGTCTGGCTTCTATCTTATAAGGTAAGAATAAGACGAATTAAGATAATATAAGGATGAGAAAATTTTACCACAGCATGTTTTTAAATAGTTCCTGTTATCTAGTGTGTAAACAAGATAACAGATAAGAAGAAGATATTTATCTGATAAACAGATGGGATAAACACATGATGAATATTTCTCTTAGAATTAAAAGTTTTTCAAATATAATTAAAAGCATATCTATAAATATCATTTATATTTCCTCTTTCTTCCATTCTGTTAATTGTAGCACATTTCTTTTGAATGAAAAATGCTTCTTTAAATTGTCTTTTAAAATAATTTTTCTCATAATCTAGTATCTTTGTTTCTTTTAGGTTAAAATTATTATGTCCTGTGATTTTTCTATGTTCTACAAGTGCAGAATTCTCAATTTTATCCCATTTCAGAGCATATTAATGGTTTTTCATTCTTTCTTTTAAAGTTCTGGATGTTTGTCCTACATCTTGGTAACAACGCTGTTACCGAAACGTCACACACTATTTATTTATTTGGATTTGGTCTTATTACCTTGTGCTTATAATCTATAATCCAAATTGTGCCTTATCAGGTATAAGAAATTTATTTTCATCCAATTTACCCAGATTAATCTATTTATTAGATTGATTGTCTCAATTAAGCTTTCCTGTATATAAATTTCATATTACCTTATTACCCTTCATTTCTACTCGGAGAATCTGTATAAGACTGAAAGGTCTTAATAAAGCTTTTTGTTGTTGTTGATATTAAAATGAAACAGGAGAAAGACAAGAGCGCCTTCAAATGATATAGCCCGGCTCACCATTAATGAGCCAGGCCAAAGGTCTGCAAACTGTGGCTCGCGAGCCACATGCGGCTCTTTGGATGTGAAGCTGTTTTATATAGTTCCATACGCAAATATTATTTATGCGAGTACTATTTATTGTTGGTAAGAAAAAATGTTGTGGCTCTTTGAAAACTTTGAAACCTTGTAAATTATTGCCGACTCCTGAGCTAGGCCCTCCCATTAGTTTTCCAATGCAGTAAGGTCAGTATTTTTAACTGTGAAAGACAAGAACGGTTATAAATTATATTATTTTTCTTGAATATAGATGACTCGCTATTGCCTTATGTTTAAATCATGCCTAGGTGGTCTTTTAGGGATTATTTGAGGAAGAGCATTGCCTGAAGCAAATATTGACAAATATTGAATTTTTTAAATAAGACATAAGATATTAGTAAATACTCATCTATGCATGTTTCATATGTAAATGCCAGTGTTTTTATAATTTTATTTATTTTTATATTCTATTTTTTTTTTTCTCGGATTTCATCGGAACTAAACAAAGATAATTTCCTGGTGGTTAAGCGTTTGATTTTTGTGGTTGACACACTCCGTGTATTACGGTGCCCACCGCTACATCGTGCTGGAGACAAAATGGTATAGGTCAAGTAGCGAGGCTGTGATATGTTCTGGAGTCAGGATTAGAGGAAACATGGGATAAAGGTGGTTATGAAACAGCATAATCGTTACATGGGTTCCAGAACAAAGTTAGCAAAACTCAATGTGAGCCAAACGTTAACTCTGTTATGGCGAATTGTGCCTCATTTTAAAATACCATTTATTTAGAAGGAATGAAATAAAAATTAATTATTTGTAAATAACGCGCACCATCTATATACAGTAGAACTTGAATAATTACTACGTATTTAATTCGAAAACTTCTTTAATTCGAATATTTATCTTGGTGCCTAGAATTTCCGTTTTTAATTCGAATTTTTGGATAATTCGATTTTTTTTTGTCTCTTGGGCTTCAATTTATCCAAGTTAGACTGTATAAGAATTAAAACTATTGAGCCCGAATTGTTCTTTTTTAAATAAAAAAAAAAAAAAAAAAACTTTCTAAGCTCCTTACTTCGATGAAAAAAAAAAATCGATAGATCATACAGATCTATAAACTATTTTGATATATAAAATCATATACATATATGTTTAATTAAAAAGGCATATATTGGATCAAAATATCATTTATTTTACCAATATTTCAGTTGGCTAAACGCCAACCTTTATCAAGGTGTTATAACATATTAATGTGTGTCAACAACAAACTCAGCGCCACATAACGTCAACAGAATTAAGTTTTAAAAATATTTTGTTTTTTTTGTTGTTGACACACATTAATATGTTATAACACTTTGATAAAGGTTGACGTTTAGCCAGCTGAAATATTGGTAAAATAAATTATATTTTGATCCAATATATGCCTTTTTAATTAAAGATTTATTTATGGATTGCTCTATTTTCAAAATACATATATGTATATAATATTATATCAAAAATATAATAGCTCTAGAGATGTACACTTACTGCTATAAATTGCTGTGTCATCCTGAAATTTGTCTTTCCTAATTTTCTACGTGACAATATTATAAAATGATATAATAAAGTTATATATTGATTGATATAAAAAGAGTAAAGGAATTAAAGGCCTCCCTCATGATAATCATTTTGAGTTAGGGGTTATAACGGGTCCCACTTTACAACATGTACACACACATATAGAAGCCGTGAGCCGTGTTACTTTGATTTACAATGGACAGGTTTAGTTATTTGCATCCACTAATGAGATTGCAGTTATGTAAGAAGCTTGAGAGAGAATTAAAAAACTGGTTTCATGTTTGTTGGGGTTTACCTGGAACATAGGTACACAATGACTTAGGTTGATGCAAATTGGATAAACACCCTAAAAAATTATTCTATGTGGACGAGAAATTAATCTTAAATAACACTAGTACACGCACTTTTTCCTTCTCAATATTTGAAAGTTGTTTCTAGTAAATTACCATCCGTAGATCATGAATATTACTTTCATTTTTAAAAAATTAGCTCAATTTTTTGAAAAATATTTGAAAATATTTAATTTTATAAAGAAGCTGATGTCATCGCTGTCAGCAAAATATTTTGAAGATATTGACTTTGTAAGCATAAAATTTAATCATCATTTAGATGAAATGCATACCATTGCAATTTTATATCAATAAAATGTTTATCAATACACTAGACGAATGGCCCGGGCAACGCCCGGGTTTTACCCGAGTGCGTATATATTTTAAAAACGTTTTAATTCAAATACTATTCGTTACAATTATAAATTGGCGCCGTGGATGTCTCTCTTGTGAAACGTCCCGCCCCAAACTGTGTGTGTCTTGAAAATATTAAAATAAAAATGTGAATTTTCATAAAGATTTCATCATGTCGATTTTTTTTTTGCATTTCACCTACTAAATCGATAGAGAAAATTACATTTGCAACATGAACTTAGTTATATTGACTAAATAGAAAACTGCATAGTAATAAAGATCATTTTTTTTAAGGCACCATATCGTTTTTTTTTCAATAAAATCGAAACAAAAAAATTCACAAAAAAATGACCCTATAACTTTCCGCAAGGTTCTAAATGGTCACACGGCCAGTGAATATATAAGTAAATAGATAAATATATAGATATATATTCTAAACTGCGGTAAAAGTTTTTTGAATGAACCCATATCATAAATATGCAATGAAAATAACAATTAAAAATTACTAAAGCAATTTTAATTGTTATTTTCATTGCATATGTAGCTTAGTGGTCATGGCATCTGCCCGGTAAGCGGAAGGTCGTGGGTTCGATTCCCATCCCTTGACACTTTTTTTATTTTATCCATTCTGACCAAAATCTATCCGTGAACTTCACACAGTGAACTTCACACAGACAGAATAAGGCAATTATATAAATAGATTTATTTTCAAATATATTTTTAAATATATAAATAATGGCGCGTAAATGCAAAGCTAATCTAGAAATGTTCTGCTACATTTGTAGAAAATTTACAATTCCCAAACAGAGGAAACGTATCACCCCAAAGATAAAAGAATGCTATAAAGAATATGTTGGTGTGGCCTTAGGTGATCAAGACAAGTGGTGGTGCCCCCATAGGGTGTGCGGAATGTGCTATCAAGGGCTTTTGCAATGGAAATCGGGGAAATCAAAAGGTATGCCCTTTGGTGTACCAATGGTTTGGCGAGAACCAAAAAATCACCATGACGATTGTTATTTCTGTGTCTGCAAAATCACAGGCCTTAATAGTAAAAAGAAGCAAACTAACTTTTATCCTGATATATAATCAGCTAGTCAACCTATTCCTCACGACCTCGAGAATCCCATACCGATTCCTAAAACGGTTAAAGAATCCTATATCAAAAAGTATGATCAGCACACATCATTTGCAATCATCAATTAGAAGTCCCTGAATTTATTTCAAATGAAAGTGGCATTCCACATTTATTTGATCAGGCACCATTGAATGTTCTAGTTAGGGATCTAGGGCTATCAAAAGAAGCAGCAGAAATCCTTAGATCAAGATTAAAGCAAAGGAATCTCTTGTTACCACAAACCAAAATCTCTGTCTATCGTAATAGGGAACAATAGGAATTTTACAGGGCTTGCAGAAAGGAAACACAAAGTATCCTTGCTTTTTATGCAAGTGGGACAGCCGAGACAGAAATAATCATTATATACAAAAATTGGCCTTAAAGAAGTACGTTTCGCTTAGGTGAAAACATTGAAAATGAACCGCTTTTCCATAAACTAAAAATGCTTCTTCCCCCTTTACATATCAAATTAGGGTTAAAGAAAAATTTTGTAAAGGCTTTAAAGAAAGAGATAGTGATGCTGTCAAATATTTAATGACTAAATTTCCGAAGATTAGTTGTTCTAAGATACCGGAAGGTATTTTCATTGGATCTCAAATTCGTAAACTAATAAATGACGAAGAGTTTATTGCAACATTGAAAGAAGATGTGAAAAATGCTTGGCTTGCACTCATCGACGTTGTCAAACACTTTTTAGGCAATGATAAGTCACCGAATTATGCGAGAATCGTCGAAAATTTGATTTCCAAATTCCATAAGCTCGAGTGCATAACGAATCTAAAGTTTCATTTTATGGATTCACATTTAAACTTTCCCCTGATAATCTCGGTGCAGAGAGCGAAGAACAAGGTGAACGCTTCTACCAAGATATTAAAATCATTGAGCAACGATACAATGGTCTTTGGAATCAACATATGGTGGCGGGATATTGTTGAAATCTGATGCGTGCTGAGAAACAAGCAAAATATAATAGACTTCACAGAAAAAATCTTTAAATCCGGAATATAATTTTTTATTACTTCCTAAATATTACTGCATATTTACAAATAATGTTTATTAAACCAAATAAAATGTTTTTTCGCATACACTGCTTTTTTTAAGACCTTCCATCTTATATATATAAAAAAAAATTCCCGATAATTTTGAAAAAGAAAGGGAAAGAAATTAGATTTTTAAATGAAAATTTATATGGATATAGCGTAAGTAGTTTGATAAATATATTCATCTAAGGGCAGTTATTGAAGTAAAATATATAAACATGCATATATGTATAATATTGTTTCTTCATTTGCACTATCTTTGGCGCATTTATTTATATAGTAATAAGTTTGATGTCATAACTTTTCCTCCAATAGATGAAAATCATCGGTAAAAGGCATTATATCCATAACTTGAGAAATTGAACTAATCGAAAAAAAAAATAAATATTGATACCACGTTAATCAGCACAAAAAGTTAACCCAGAAAAAGTTTTGTTTATTTGAGGAGGAGAATTTTTTTTTTCATTTTGTGTACTAGTGTAATTAATTAAAAAAAAACTTTTATTTAAAAAAAGCAATAAAAAGTAGAAAATAAATATTGTCACGTAAAGAATTAGGAAAGACAAACTTTAGGATGTCACGGTAATTTATTGAAGAACAAATTAAAATTTATAAAATACAAGAAAAATAAGGAGGGATATTTACAGTGTAGCAAATATAAATATCAAAATAACACTATTTAAACTGCCACCATCAAACAATTAAATTTATTTGAGTAAAAATAAAAGCGGCATGTGGGACGAACATCGTATATTGAGTGAAGAGGTAAAATATTTAGAGAAACATAAAAACACTTGCTACTTAGTTGCTTCATATTAAATCAGATTGAGTTCCAAATTATTAATGAGCGTCCCCCCCCCTTCCCCCGCCGCTTTTATTTTTTTACTCAAATAAATCTTATAATTCTATAATATATTTTGATCTTTTTCAACGCAATTTTACCCAAATGTTCAAAATATTTTTAGCCAAAATTTTCTAAAGGTTATTCTCATATATGAAATTTTATAGTTTTTTGGAAATTTTTATTATTTTGTGTTGTTGTGTCATCAGAATGGTACTCCATTTCAATTTACACACACACACACACAAAAGCCTTTATTAGGGACTTACCCCATACAGATTCTCCCAATTGGGTAAGGTAATAATCATCTTGTGTTACTTAGGTAGTGAAATAGAAATTGAACTGGCTTTACTCTTCGTCTCAAAGTCATTCACTTGTTGACTGGTCTTTACATAATGATGATCTAAAAAAGTTATAATAAGCTATTGCCTTAGATTTGTTTGCTGATATTTTTGAAAGCAATACGTAGGGTGGAATGTTGGTACATTTAATTTGTTGATATTAGTACATCAATTTTAATGCGCCTTACATTTATTCAAAATATTCTATGATATTTAATATTAATTTAAAACAGAATATTTAGATTATCATCATTCCTTTTTATAGTTTCATTCATTTTGTAATATTTATTGTACACTAGCGGACGTACCCGGCTTCGCCCGGGTTTTACCCGAGTAAAAGTTTGTCTAACGAATCTCTCGATAAAGTGAACATTTTTTTCCCGGTCCCTTGAAAAATACTCGATAAGTTGAATAAAATCAATATTAATTGGTTCCCTCGGTAATTGGAAATTAAAGGAATAGTATCTTGCCTTGGAATTGTATCATTATTCTTGTATGGATGTACCCGGCTTCGCCCGGGTTTTACCCGAGTAAAGGTTTGTTTAACGAATCTCTCGATAAAGTGAACATTTTTTCCCGGTCCCTTGAAAAATACTCGATAAGTTGAATAAAATCAATATTAATTGGTTCCCTCGGTAATTGGAAGTTAAAGGAATAGTATCTTGCCTTTGAATTGTATCATTATTCTTGTCTCAAGTAAATTGCCGTGTCATCCTGAATTTTGTCTTTCCTAATTTTCTACATTACAAAATCATCGTATCATCATGATAATATTTAGAGCAGATTGTTGAATTATAACAGATAAATTAGAATATTTATCTTGATTATTTCTAGGCGAAAAGTTATTTCAAAAATTTTATTTGCTAGAAACCTTCCCAGTACTTTACTAAATAACTTCCCAAAGGTTAATGGCGATCCAATGAGTGGTTTGGTCAGGCATAAAGGACAAACAAACAAACAGACACACACACATACATTCATTTTTATATATATATAGACTAGCGGACGTACCCGGCTTCGCCCGAGGTTTTACCCGAGTAAAGGTTTGTCTAACGAACATTTGCCCGTGTTTTACCCGAGTAAAGGTTTGTCTAACGAATCTCTCGATAAAGTGAACATTTTTTCCCGGTCCCTTGAAAAATACTCGATAAGTTGAATAAATTCAATATTAATCGGTACCCGAGTAAAGGTCTGTCTAACGAACATTTGTTAAAACAATTCTCTATAGACTTATAAAAAGAAATAGATATATTTTGATAATTTGAAACTGATAAAGTGATCATTTTTTCCCGGTCCCTGTGTGCCGTGTCATTCTGAATTTTGTCTTTCCTAATTTTCTACATTACAAAATCATCGTTTTATCTAGTGAACATTTTTTCCCGGTCCCTTGAAAAATACTCGATAAGGTTGAATAAATTCATGGTCGTTTATGGAAGATGGACGAAGTTCCCGGAGGTCATCTTGGGCAAGCTCCCGCGAGGCTTTTTTTCTTGTCTACTTGGCATAGCTGTGTCACCAACTCTGCCCTGATTGGTCGGTGGGTACTTTGACTGTCGGCCGGCGGCCTGGCGAATCCATTCTCGCACGGGGTCTGCCCCACTCCAAACTTTTGGCAAAGCACTTTCTAATTAAAGATTATTGTCTTAAATAATCTTTAAGAACAAAAAGTATAATAATTGAACGATAGGAAATTATAGTAAATAATTATACTAAACTAAATGATGTAAAAATAATTATACATGAAATTTGAAATAAGTTTTAGAAAAGTTATCGTTAAGTCCACGGGAAAAGATGTAGCCAAAACAAATAGGTTTTTAACAGTGACACGTGAGCACCCGCCTCGAGACGCGCTCCTCTCTCCTAACATTACTCCCCCTCTTGAAAAAGCCTATCTCCGTCTCAATGGTGGCGCTGCTTGCGAGTTATAAAGCTACAAATCTGCAAATAACTCTAAGGATATTAAAGATATTCAAGATATTATTTTTCGTAAACCTTTCCGGAGATACACCTAATAATATCCCAATATTTCACGGCGATTGGATGTATGGTTTTCGAATCCATAGAGGACACACAGACATTCAATTTTATATATATATAGATATATCTTGATTGGTTATTGGAGCGAGAGAGGACCTAGAGCGAGACTGCGGATCACGACCTACGAGGAAGACCACGAATAAATAAACACAATAACTTTGAAAGGTAATTTATTTTTATTTACTTTTACTTTTATTTATTTGCTTTGAATATGGAAACCCGCTCAGGAAACGTGTATAACACCAAGAAGGAAGAAACCAAGGTCGACGACCCTGCAAAGCTGCAACTTGGTGTAACAATATAGGGCCTTCCTCTCTGCATCAAGGGCTGTACAATTAAGAAGGTAATGAGGGAGTTCTTCAGTAATTTCATTGTCACACAGTGTACATATTAAGTTTTTGGCCTCAAACGTCAGAACGTAATTTTTTTATAGACTGTACATAGTATTCTCGATTGGGCTATACATCGTTTGACTGGTAAAGGGAAATCATCGGTTAGGTAGCATTCTATTTCTATTGACGTATGGAAATTTGTATAATGTGGATAAAGTTTTGAATTTCTTATTCTTGATTGGTCTTCTTGCATCGATTGATCTGACATTGTCCTAATTATCAAAGAATATAACTTTGCAATATATTGTGACCGCGCATCCAATAAGCCATGAGATACCTACTCCATTTCAATTTAAACCCACTTGACTGAGAAAGCTCAAATACCATTTCCAAACCCTCAATGTTTCATATAAAAGCAGAAAGATTCAATACAGTATTAGAGCTCTAAAGAAGCGGTCTGGTAGATTAAATTGGCGAAACCGCTGAGAGGGTTCACCACTGATGAGCCAAGCCCTCTCAATATATTTTTTCATCGCAGTAAGGGCAGTAAAAGTTTGATTTATTTTTGAAAAGAAACATTCGCGTTTTGATGTTTTCATTTGTAATATAATAGATCTGAGTCGGAGTTTTTACTAGCTTGAGATAATTTTTGCTATCTCAGCATATATAATGGTCAAAGTTGGATAAATAGATTGCAGAAATACATGGAACATATTTTTTAAAGAATATTAATATTGAGCAAAAAGACGCTCAAATGGCGTATTTTGATTTCTATCAATCCAACTAATCAGTTGAGCCAGTTCATATCACGTGATATTTATCTAACTTTTGGCTGGCTGACTGATGGTGTATCAAAAATTGGTGACCAAGAAGGAAAAATCAACGTCGGTTGGGTCTGTTCAGCTGACAAGGAGATTGTGGCTCTCATCAGTAGAGAGGCGACACCAGAGTTAACATCTGAGATTGATACAAGAGTTGAAATTTCTTCGGTATGAATGTCAGGTGATAATAAGAATTCTTACTTGCATTTTTCAAAATATTGGTATTTAAATTCGCAATATACAGTTTATATATTATAATGTATTTTTATTACTTCTTTCTTCCTTCTAAATTTGCGTCAGTATTTTCTCGCTACCATTTAATATATAATTATATCAAAATATATAGCATAATTGCTTATTATCTTTTCTAATTTTCAATGAAATATTTTTATCCATTATCGTCCTTATTATATATTTTTATTGCTTCGGTGATTATTTTGTTGAAAATGAGATTATTTCATTTATCATACACAAACCACAAAGAGAGAATTAATTGCTTTGTTTTTTGTTGTCAATCGGACCTTTTTCCATGGTCAAATTTCAATAAGAATATTTCGATATTTCAATATGAATCATTTTCATTAAAATTACTATGATAAGGATTTTAAAAAATCATTTTTGCTTTATGTAAATATTTAAAATATTAGTTAGTTTGTAATTTATATTATTTTTATATTATATACCTCTAACATCCAGAAATCTGAAAATTTTACAACTTGTATTCTTAGCTATATTGAGCGAGTATACAAAATTTCAAATTCATATATTGTCTGGAGGTATATTAAAATTGATCACCAAATTTGAAAATAAATATATAAATTAGAATTAGTCTATTGTCGACTACCCAAAATCATAAATTTTGTCAACTTGCAATGTCATCGGGTTTTAGCAAGTGTACCAAATTTTATGCTTCTAAGTGCTATGTATATTAAAAATTGATTTTAAAATTTGTGGACAGACAGACATTGAAGCAGCTTAAATAAAAACTTCTAAAAACTACTATTCATACAGTTGATTCTTTTAAAACAATAATTTTTCTTTTTATTTTGAATGTAAGAGTGTTTTTAGGCAAGCTGTTCAGAATATTGGAAGAAAGACTATTGTTAAGAATGCGAGTTATGCGGAGATCCAAGTTAGAGGAATCTCATTATATTCTTCATTGTTTCAGACTTCAGGGGAAGAGACAAAAATAAGAAGCTTCACGTGCCTATCAACCTATCTAACACAAACAAGTCAAGGATTTACAAATTTCTTTCGGATTCAATGGCCGATGAGAACTTGATATATTTGTTCACCAGTTATACAGTTCAGCAGAAGAGCTGAGAATATCCTTAAAAATAAAAGCGAAGATGACTAGAAGATACGCAGTATTTGCTATGTCTTTCCACTAAGACAGCATATAGTTTCCTTAGCGATACTTTCTTCCAATGTTTGGATTTTTCATTTCTTGGACTCCGGGACAAGTCTATGCTAGATGAAATATCTTAATGAATGGCTTTTTGCTGTTTTTGTTAGGTAGAAGCAGTTTTAGGCTTGTTAGAATCAAGTAAAAATTTCCAATTTCCAAAAGATCGAATATTGTGATCAAAAGATTTACAAATCAGTTAGCAGTCATTATATCGTCTAATCAACACAATCCACATCTATGTCACATTAGTAACTCGCCTACTTTGCACCATATCACCCAATAATGTAAACTATCATACTTTGTCCCATAACGTCCAACAACAGTAACTTTATAATTTTGTCTCAAAACTCCCAACAATGATAAATTTGTCCCATAACGTCCAACAATGATAACTTTGAGACTTTTTCCAATAACGCCCAACAATGGTAACTTTCCTACCATGTCTCATAAAGCCCAACAATGGAACTTTTATAACTTTGTCCCATAACGCCCAATAATGGTAACTTTCAGACTTTGTTCCATAACGCCCAACAATGGAACTTTCCGACTTTGTACCAAAACGCCCAAAAATGGTAACTTTCCTACTTGGTCGCACAACGCCCAACAATGATAATTTTCTTTATTTATTCCATAACATTTTAAGAATCTATCTTTCGAATTTGCCCCATAATACCTAACAATAGTATCTTTCCGACCTAAGACCTGTGTGTCTTAATAAAGGCTTTTGTGTGTGTGTGTATCTTTCAGACCTCTTTCTCTATCTTGTCCTAAAAACGCCATAGTATCGTACATATTATAGTATGAAATGTACGATACTATGGAATTTTTGGGACAAAGTCGGAAAGTTATACACTTGTATAAAACCACTCCCTTGACAGTCCCAGACTCATCCATCCTGAAAGAGATCTGGCTAGACCATCCATGTCAATTAAATGTAGTTTAGCCAGAGTTCTTCTTTCTTCATACTTATTTATGAGATATTTAAAATCAATTCGAAATGGCGGTGGCTAATTACACCAACTATTGATTGCTTATCGATCAAAGAGTAGTAAATTGTTTTGATGGGATAAGATAACTACTGGTGTGTTCCCACAGCATAGAGGTGAGAGAATTGTATGTATTATTATGTTTATTACTAGAGGATATATCAACTATTGTCATATCTGACATTTCTGTGAGACTGACAAGCTTCTGTAAAAAGAGGAAGGATTTGTGAATTGACCAGAATAATTTGTTTGAAATTGAGTTTTGGGCTTTATTGGTTGTCAAAAATTTTCGGTAAGATTATTCCGGGTATAAACGTTGTCCCCTGACTTATCTACTTATATAATTGCCTTATTCTGTCTGTGTGAAGTTCACTGTGTGAAGTTCACGGATAGATTTTGGTCAGAATGGATAAAATAAAAAAAGTGTCAAAACGAACCCACGACCTTCCGCTTACCGGGCAGATGCCATGACCACTAGGCCACATGACCACAATTTATAATTGTAACAAATAGTATTTGAATCAAAACATTCAATCGGGTAAAACACGGGCGTTGCCCGGGTCATTCGGCTAGTAATCTAATAAAATCATTAAAAAATCCAGGGCTAAGTTTCTTGTACAATTTTATTTCTATAGCTTTCGGGCTAACATGCCATTATTTTAGTGGCTTCTGTTGAAGGGCATGTTAGCCCGAATTTAGCCCTGTGGATACTTTGTTGATTTTATTAATTGTAAGATAGTAAGTAGATATACAACAACAACAACAACAAAAAAGCCTTTATTTAGGGTCACTGACCCTATACAGGATTCACCAGAGGTATGCATAAGAACAAAGCAGTGAGACAACGGAAATAGCGATATATACAGAGTAAAAAGAGAAAGAAAAAAAAAACAAGAAAAGGAGAAAAAAAAAAATAATAAGAAAGAGGGAAGCAAGAAATCAACACAAAAAGAGTAGCAGTAAGAAAGTGAGGAGTGAGTATCACTTGGCCTTCTTCTGAGATATGGACTTGTGGAAACCATAAAACGCCGTAGCAATATACTTATTCTGGGTCATATTGTCAATTATTGATGGAAGTGAAGCACAGAGTTGCCCAGTTTTGAGCATAAGGGTTCTTCTTTCTTCTTTCAGAGCAGAGCAATCAAAAATATAGTGAGTGATTTCATTTTGTAGTTTTGAATTACAGAAGGTACAAGTCGGGTCCTCACCGCAGAGCATCTTGGTGTGGTTTTCTCTAAAAAAACTTGAAAGTATTCTAACTTGTGCGAGTAGTCTTACAACCGGGAAAGGAAAATCCCCTAAAAGGTATCCCTCCGTCATGAAAGATATGTGAATGTCTTTGTAGTGAGAGTATAGCTTAGATTTATCCATTCTTGTAAGGTCGTTTTGTATAGATTGGTCTGCCGCTGTTTTTAAGAGCCCTGTAATCGCGCTCCTCAGCGTTTCAGGGTCATCACAGGAAACAAGTGCAGGGGATCCATTATCGTTAAGCAGATTAGTGAGCTTTTTAATGAAACCGATGGGTGTGCCCGAAGCATTAGAGAGTTCCCGTGTTCTATTAAAACATATACGTGGCAATCTGTCACTGCTCATATTCAACACCCGCAGCCAATACTTCAGGGTTAATTTTAAGGCTGTTACACTCAATGAGATACGACCGGTTTCTAATCTGATTAGGTAACCTGGAGTGTATCTGGGCAGATTCAGGAACCTACGGATAAATATGTCTTGTATATTGTCCAGTAAGTCTTTATGCTCTGTTGCCCATAATGGAGCGGCATACATCAGGACAGCTCTCACTATTGTATCAAAGAGTTTGATTGATAAATTTATTGACTTTGCTTTTGATTTTATTAATATTGGGTGTGTGGCGTTAATTGCTGTAAGTGCTTTTCCTTTAAAGTAATTTGCCGGGTGAGTAGTTGTTATTGTTGGTGTCAGAGGGAATCCCAAGTATGTATATCTTGAAGTTATTGCTATGGGTTTATCATTCCAGAACCATCTATCCTTATTTGAGGGTTTACCTCCATTACGGAACACCATAATCTTTGACTTGGACTCATTTAGTGTCATTAAGTTCTCATCGAGATATTCTTTCAGTATTTTGATCTTCTTTTGGAGGTTTATCCTGGACTCACCTATAATTGCTATGTCGTCGGCGTACAGCAATAAATGGATATCTCCAAATTCTGGCAAATTTACACTCGGCAGGTCTGAGTTATTATAAATTTCGATTAAGTCCGTGATAAATAATATAAATAGCAGTGGGGAAAGTGGTTCTCCCTGGAGGACTCCCGAGTTTATCTTAATACTTTCCGTAAATGATCCCTTCCATCTGATAGCTATAATTGCTTGTTCGTAGTAACTTTTGATCGTACTTATGAATTGGTAACTTATGCCTAGGTTGTAAAGTTTTTTCCAAAGTAGTGAGTGGGGTACAGTATCAAATGCCTTCCTTAGATCGACAAAAAAGACATATAGTTTTCCCCTCTTTTTTCTTAATGATAGTTGGATTAAAGTAGTTAGTGTAAATATGTGGTCAATACATGATCTTTCTTTTCTAAATCCCGCTTGGTTTTCGGGTATAACCCTTCTTCCTTCGACCCATTCCTCCAGTCGTGATCTTAGGATTGATGTGAAAAGCTTTGATACATTGCTAATCAGTGCAATACCTCGGTAGTTGGAGGGGCTGTTCTTATAACCGTTTTTAAAGATTGGGTGTATAGTGGAATTAGTCCAAATTGCTGGGTATTTTCCAGTCGTCATAACACTATTGTAGAGTTGTTTCAACAGCAGTATGTACGAATCAGGGAGTGTTTTTAATACTTCATTGGGGATGCCATCGGGCCCGCATGCCTTGTTACTCCTCAAAGCAGCTATCTCCTTGTATATGTCTGCATTGGTTATCTCTGAGTCCAATATAGGATCGTTCTGAGAAATCACATTATGTAAATTACAAATTCTCAAATTTTTCTCTGTAGTCATTAGTTCGCGGTAAAAGTTCAGCCAGTCCTGTATAGATATTTCTCCTTGGATTATAGATGTGCTTTTGTAGAGCGCAATAGTTTTCCAGAAGGTCTTTGAGTCTTTAGCATTTCTGAGTATTTCCTGTTTTTCATTATCAAAGCCTTTCCTTTTTAGATCCAATAAAGCAAGATATTTCTTTCTGGAAGAAGCATAACATTCTCTGTCTTCCAATCTATTTGTTTTACGATATTTCTTCAGACTTTCTTTTGCCAGTTTTTTCATATCATAGCAGTCCTTATCGAACCACGGCTTAGATTTCCTGGGGCCGCCCTTAATTGAGTAGGTTATTTTTGCAGATGACATTGCTTCCAAAATTCGCTGATTGAAAGTGTATACAAGGTCATCGGAGGCTGGTATGTTTTTTTCCCGCAATTCTTCCAGTTTCATTTTAAACGTTGCGAGTCCATCGGCTGACCATCTATATCTCGTAATATTATAATCTTCCCGTTTGGTTTTTTTCTCATTGAAGTTTTGGCCTTTTATCGTTAAAACCAAAGGATGGTGGTCTGAGTACAGTTGGTCATCGACTTTGAAGTCCAGTAAAATTTGTAGTGAACCCTGTGAGAGTATGCAATAGTCAATAGTTGAAGAGCCTCTTTCGGATATGTATGTAAAATCTCCATCTTTATCACCTCTAGATCTTCCATTAACTATTGTCAAAGAATTATCTTCCAGGAAATCAAGAAGTTTATTAGACAGAGATGATATTATATGATCTTTAGCCCTTCTTTCCGATGTTAGGGGGAGCTGGAAATTAAGTGGATTGTGTAGTCCTCCCAACTTCCCAGTTCTGATGTTTAAATCTCCAAGTAAAATAATTTCTTTTCCATCTGCTATTTGCTTTTGAATGTATGTAAACAGCTTATCTAAGTTATGCAGCTGTATTTGGTTTGGAGGAAGGTATACAAATATTAAACAGATAACATGTTGGGGGGCTCTTGTGTTTGTTGATAAGATAATAGATAACCAAGTGCCATCCTTTTCAGAACTCTCTACTCTATATTTCCCGCCTTCCCTAAAACCGACAATTATACCCCCTGACCCTCTTCCCCTTCCAGATTCTTTGGTGGCAGGTAATTCGATAATTTGATAATCTTTTAGTGTTATGTTAGTCCTGTTCAGGCACCATGTTTCAAGTAGAGCAAAAATTTCGTAGTTCTTTATGTGCTCGAGGAGTGGAAATATCGAAAGAATCCCATAGAAACCATTTATATTCCAACATATTATTTTTTCGGCGATGTCTCGCGAATTTTCAGAAAAATTTGCATTGTCATCGTCTTGAGAATCATATTTACATGTATTTATGTCGTAGTAACTTTCCGTTATTTGATTATGGGGCGGAGAATTAATTTGTGATTTTGATGTCGTATTTCTTCTATTTACACAATTGTTTCTACAAGGTTTTTGCTATATAGCAACTCCTGTGCTATCAACAACTTGGCCATTCATCACTTTACAGACTTTATCATTTACCAAAAGCTTGTTATCTCTCAACTTCGATTTTATTCCCCTTTCACCCAATTCTTTCCTTTTTGCAATTAGGATGCGCCGTTGCTCTCTAACATTTTTACTATAATCTTTACTTATCGAAATTTTAGTATCTCTGAGTTTGTAGGCATTTTTAAATATTTTTGCTCTATCAGCATAATCAGGCACCACAACAAGAACTGGTGCATTGGATCCGCGTGAAAGTCGGTGACATTTTGTTATTTTTAAATCATCTCCGATTTCCATTTTATCTCTAATTATGTTTTGAATCTTTAAGTTGCAATCTGCCTGATTTTCGTCACCCTCCCTCTCAATACCATAGAACACTAGATTGGGCTCACGCAGTCTCGTCTCAAAAAATTCGACTCTAGCCTCCAGTTCATTTACCTTTAACGAATTACATGAAGCCAGTTTTTCGGTAGCCTGTTGAGACTCTATACATTTGGTTAGCTTCTCCTCTATATTGCAGAATCGCTTATCCCAATCGTCCATTCGAGTCTCTATTTTGGTAAGTCTGATGTCAATTCTCTCTCCTAGACTCTTTATTTCCGTCGCCATGTTCAAGATTAGCATTTTTAGCTCGCCATCTATTGATTCTCTCTCTCCTGAGTGTACTGACGCAGTCAAAGTAGTTTGCTTTTTGGTTGGGGGGCCTGGGTTTTGTTCAATGCCTGAGATAAATAATAGAGCCAGAATGATACATAGCAGTCTTTTTTGGTTACCAGATATATTCCCAGATGGTAAGTTTATATTTAGGCCACATTGTCTATCATTATCCCTTCGTACTGAGTTTTTTGCATAGTGCGTTACCTTGAGTAAATTTGCATATTTATTGTTGCATAACACGAGTACTAAGAGTGACAGTATTATCCCTTTCATAGTATAAGGCAAATATACACTGAAATATTAGTAATATAAACTATATTTACCGGAGCGGTGCTGCACGTGTTGTTTATTGTCCGGCCACCTAGCGGCGAATCTAGTAAGTAGATATAATTAAAAGTTAAATGAAGTTTATTTCGTTGTAAATTTAAATAAATTATGATTAAAATAATAATTGTCTTCATATTCTAAAGATATAGAATAATCAATATCACTTTAGTCAAAGAAAAACCAACTTTAAATTTTATAAAGCATGGAGAAAAGACACAAAAAAAAATCCTACCTATCTCTTTCGCTTCGCTGCACGTGGCCTTTCCGTTTCAGGTTTTTACATGCATATATTTTACCAATGGTATGCAGTCGTAACATCTTGGAAAATATATTAATACTTTAAATAACTATTTGCTTTAGTTCAACTAATAAAATAACGAGGATGAAA
Source organism: Cordylochernes scorpioides (assembly GCA_030710605.1). Classification (NCBI taxonomy): domain Eukaryota; kingdom Metazoa; phylum Arthropoda; class Arachnida; order Pseudoscorpiones; family Chernetidae; genus Cordylochernes; species Cordylochernes scorpioides. Next base: position 20,668,012 of record CP092884.1, on the reverse strand, counting down.
TACCTGAATTGAGGCGTGAATAAGAAGAAGAAGAAGAAAAAAAAAAAAAAGAAGATTCGATTACATATTTACAAAATTTTTGTGCCGACCAAAGGAAAAAAACGAAAATGAATTCATATAGTGCAAAGCCGCTCTATCTGGCGGTCGAATTTACAGAGAGTTTGTGTTATAGAATATATTTATAATTAAAAATGAACATTATACACATGTGTAGAGTCATCCAAAAAGGACAACAAACAATGGTAAAATAATATAGAAGTAAATAGGTCGTAATCAGCTATACCCAGTCATAGTGGTGGGGTATAACAATTCCTGGGTGTCTTCTCTCTAGTCATCTTCATCAATATTTTTTGAAACTTCTCTACTGCACTGTAGAAGTAGGCAAGAATATCATCGGCCAATAAATGAGAGAAACGTTTGTAAATCTTTGACTTATTACATAATCCCTAGATGCACAATTAGAGGAAGAGTTGCCTCTTCTGGTACATGCCATCTTTGAGTTGTTATATTGATAGGCATGTACCAGAAGAGGCAACTCTTCCTTTAATTGCAACATCTAGTGATGATAAAGAATGAACCACACTACCAGTTTTATCAAATTTAGACAAAAGACAAACTTGTATACCTCTTCTGGTACGTGAATATCCTCCTCCCGCAATTTTACATTGATATGCATATGAAACTGCAAATTTTTGACTTTAAGATGGAAAGACTATCTTCAAGTTCAGTTAGCCAACCTGACCAGAATTATCAAGATTTCATTTTGAGCTGGTTCTGGGAATGATACATGTGGATACCAATGTGTAATAATGGGCGTAAGAATTTTCTACCAAATTTTAAGGCTCCGGTTTGTGCCGGAATATTTCCGACCCTACCATATTATTTAAACAAGGGTTTACTATTATTATTATATTTATAAAATAATCCATGTACGCACTACTCATTTTTACAGAGTTTTCTTATCATTGCTATACCCTCTCTGTGGTTGCTTTATCTCCTAGATGAAGACGAAGAGCCTATACTAACTTTGAAATTATTGGTAATTAGTGATTCTGGCTCTATGAATATGTAGACTTTAAAAATTTATCTTTCGAGTCATATATAGAAAGAGAGTTGAAGGACATCCTGAGACTTTCGTCACTTTCTTACATCAGCTGATGTTCTCCAAGCTTGAACAATCCCCGCTTTAAGAATAGAAATGGATAATAAAAATAGCGTAAAATTAAAGCTATAGTCTTTATATACGCGCTTGTAAATCCAACATAAGATTTTAAAGGCATCGATAAAAACCTTTATACGAAATTTATTTTTATATGATAGATTGGAGAGCTCTCGGAATATATACTTTTCTTTGCTGAGACATATATATTGTAAAATAACCAATCGCTTCAATCTGAGCAGAAAAATGAATATTCTGAAAGCTTCTCGTTCTATCAAACGAAAACTAGTGCATACATGTTCTTTATCAATGTCATAAAAAGATATAATAATTACTGTTGCATTCCAACAGTAGGTGTCTCGAGTCCTGGGTTTCCTTGCCACAGTAACAGCTAGAGTTCTCAACCTCCAATTGTTGACAAAAATTCCCTAAACTTTCCGTGGTTCGTTGTGAACTGGGTATTGTAAAATTAGAACGGAAAAATAATGGAATTCCTAACGGGAAAAAGCTTTAAACGGTTTCATTTGTTTTTAGAAATAATTATTCCATTTTTTGCACTTAAAAACGATCTTATTATAATTGAAGCATGTGGTCTAAAAGCATTTTGACCTTCTATAGAAAGTTGAATCAAATCATACAAGTATTTATACTTGTATTTGATTATTATAGATTCTCCGCCAGGTGGCCAAAGGGAAAGGTTGCGTGAAACGACAGCTCCTGCTAGGTAATTTATTTTTAAAGCTTTTTCGCCGTACTTTATAAAAAAGAGCTATTTTTTTATTGAGGTGATATTGGTAAATTTATATCTTCATAATATGAGGCCAATTGTAATTCTTATCATAATTTATTTAAATTTACAGCGAAACAAGCCTCGCTCAACTTTTATCTATGCAAATTTTGATTCGTGTGAAAATTGTGCAAATCATAGTTTGGCAGTGGATCTGGGTTATGTTGAGAATCTGAAATTCAAGATTCAGATTCAGTACAGAAGGCCAAAGCTTAGATGTATAATTTTGATGTTATTACTGATATCTGGCATAGAGCAAAACCCGGGACCTAGGCCCACTAGGCAAACTACGCTCGAGTCATGTAAGGAAGGTGATATTCGACAATTGATTGGTGCAATCTCAAATAAAATGGATAACTGGGGGGATAAACTGATATCTGGCATAGAGCAAAACCCGGGACCTAGGCCCACTAGGCAAACTACGCTCGAGTCATGTATGGAAGGTGATATTCGACAATTGATTGGTGCAATCTCAAATAAAATGGATAACTGGGGGGATAAATTAGAGACAAGATTACTTTCTATAGAGCAAGGAGTTGATAAATTAAATCGACGTATACAACAACTGGAGAATACTATGGAAAACACGGTAAAATCTGTCTCGAAGAATTCTGAAAGGATCCAAGAAATTGAGAAAAGAATAGATTTCACGGAAATGAAAATGAGAGAAAGTAATTTAATTTTTTACGGAGTCGAAAAGAAAGAAAATGAAACAAGCGATGAATCTCTCGCAAAAATAAAACAGATAATTACGGACAATATGCAAATCTCCGAGAATATTAACATCCTTAAATGTCATCGATTATCTAAAAGGCCGAGCGCACCCCTACTGGTTGAAATACCCAAATATGAAGACAGAATAAAACTATTTAGGAATGCATTCAAGCTTAAGCAATTAAGGATTTACATAAATAAGGATTACACCTTAAAAGTTAGAGAACAGCGTCGACTGTTGATTAATAAGAGAAAAGAACTTTTGGCTAAAGGAATCTCATCTAGACTTCGAGATAGCAAGTTGATTGTGGGAAGTACTGTTTACCAAGTTATAAATGATAAGATCATGAGTTCAGAAGGAACTGAGATATAGCAAACACTCAGAAAGGAACTGGAAGGATCACATCATATCTCTTTTTACAGGCAAGAAAAGATCACCATCAATCACATATAGCTAATAGGAATGGAAAACTAAACTACTCGATTTAACAACTATTAAAACTTGGTCACAATTATGTAAATATTATGTATTGGAATTTTTCCAATTTATACGTTTTCCCTTTCATTAATTATTTAAAACAATCTGAAATATTTGCTATAACGGAAACTTAGTGCCAATTTGATCTAAAACTCGAGATCGAGAATTTCCAGGTTTACCAATCACTTGCCAGAAAAATCTCGGGTCAGGGAAGAAGCTCTGAAGACATCATTGTGGGAATTTATATCAAAAATAAACACATACTGGACAATGTTGAAGAGAAAACTAATTGGATTTCGGTTACTTAAAATGAACCCAAGCATAGATTCATTGCTGACTTGTATAACCTTCACGTATCTACCTCCTAACGAACTCCAACTAGAGAATATATATATCACCATTATATTCTTTATTATCCAACTTTATAGACAATAGTTCAGTAGCTCTAAATCTATATAACTTCCATAAAAATGCTGTAAAAAAGAAAGACTTAACCGAACATTCAAACATACCAAAAATTTCTGTTTGATGAGAAAGACAGAACCAACATCCAATTATTTGTTTAGGCAGATACGATAAGTTAACAATGATAAAACGGTGTTTACCTTACAACCCTGAACACGAGGATTTCCTGGGAAATCTCTTAAAGATTTCTTAAAAAATACATGGCCCACCTGTGCTGTGTGAGAGCTTAAATGGTCTTGTTTCATATGTAAATACCTGTTTTCTTTCCTCTTTTCGCTCTCCACTTCTCCCATCCATATTTCCAAATTTTTTTATTTTTTTTTCTCTTTTTTTGATTTTTTTTTTATTCTTCTTATTTTTTATTCTTTCTTATAATCTGTATATATTTACCAAATGAATATAATCTTTCCCCATTTTTTATTTCCCACTTTCATAGGTTTCTCCGTTTTGTAACCCCAAGGAGAATCCTCTGTAAGACCTGTGTGTCTTAATAAAGGCTTTTGTGTGTGTGTGTGTGTGTGTGTGTATTTGATTATTATTATATTAGATTCAATAGAATCATTATATTAGTTTCAATAATATCAAATTAGATTCTATATAGTCTGTGAGAAGGGGTATATTCGCTAAACTATGGACAAAGTTGGAAGAAGTAGTTTTATATGCTCTAATCGACCAAAAAAGAAATTGGTATTGAATAGAATTTAGTCTTTCTTTTCATAGCTATTAATGCATTTATACCAAATTTCTGAACCATACGTAAGAACTAGCCTGATTATTGTGTGTTTTATATTCCAAATAATTGAATAGTAACATCGCGCGAGTGGGTAAGTTGGATTAATGCTGAAATTGTAAAATTTATATGAAACGCTTTTCCATGCGACTTGTATAAAAATAGGTGTAGTTCAGATGCCACATTACATATATTGTGAAAATAGATAAAACTTATGTGAAACATAATTTCCTGATAATTCGATTTCGCAATATTTACTTTAAGCAGCTCCATGATAATTGTTGGGCTAGCATCCACTCCCTACTGAATCCATTAGTGTCATGATAAATTGATATTTGTTACTCTTCTCCATCAAACCGTTGAGAAATTTTGCGTGTAGGTAGATAAATATATATATTAACATATAATCTATTCAAAGAATGAAATTAGACAATAAACAAACTATTTTCATATCTTGGAGTTGTATAAAATTTTGAGAATCATTATATACTGACTCTACATGACCCAGCTTCCCTTAGTGAATGTTTGCCTGGAAAATTTTGTTTTAATGAATGTTATTTATTATAATTATTTCATAATCACTTTAACTAGTGGGCATGAAGATTCAGGGTCAATTGTAAACATTTTATTTAATATGAAACATTTATATTATGATGCATTAGCGCGCCATATGTTATGAAAATTCGAAACTATTATAGACGGGTATGATTATTTTAAAAATTAAACAATTTCTATTGCCCTTACTGCAATGGAAAAATTAATGGGAGGGCCTGGCTCATCAGTGGTGAACCCTCCCAGCGGTTTCGCCAGTTTAATCTACCATACCGCTGTTATATTGCATTTTTCGTGTTGAATTATCTCCCTCCGCTGTAAGCTTTCGGAACAAGCTTTTTCGGAGAACAAACACCGGACAACACAAGACAAACGGCCCGCAGCATCTGGAAGTGCGCGCCGTTTGTGAGGGAACCAAGGCAGCACCAAGCACACCTAAGGCTCCGCAGGCTTCAAAAATAAGGGATCATTTCAGAGATCAAGATCAGGAGATCAAGACCCAGAGATCAAAAGGTCTGGCTTTTATCTTTAGCGAGCCCCCGTTGGGACATATTGAATTTTTCGATCTTCCTTTTATAGTGATACTGATGCTAGACTCTTGATAGTGATGCTAGACTCTTGGAATGGTCATTTTAGATGAAATATGGACATAGGCTTTGAGGACAGCAGAATTACATACAATTATAAATATATAATATGCTCGAGCAATCGCTCTTCCGCAAACATTAAATTGAGTCTTTTATTTGAATAATTAAATTATGATGAATTAGCGCGCCATCTGTTATGAAAATTCGAAACTATTATAGATGCGTATGATTCTTTTGAATTAAATATTTATAATTGTATGTAATTCTGCTGTCCTCAAAGCCTATGTCCATATTTCATCTAAAATACACATTTCAAGAGTCTAGCATCAGTATTACTAGAAAAAAAATCGAAAAATGCAATATAACAGCGGTATGGTAGATTAAACTGGCGAAACCGCTTGGAGGGTTCACCACTGATGAGCCAGGCCCTCCCATTAATTTTTCCATTGCAGTAAGGGAAGTATAAATTCTTTAATTTTTAAAAGAATCATACGCGTCTATAATTGTTTCAAAATTTCAATATGAAACATATCATTTCATTTAATGCATATACACTTGGATAAAAATGCACTTGAGTAAAATCCGGGGATTGCCTTGTCATTCAGCAAGTATTGTATAGCAGAATATATTTCTATTATTTTATTTACTGAATATTGATTCTGATATGTTGCTACACTCATCACATCGCGATATTGAAGTACTTGCGCCTATTATAGTGTGGAAACACAAACAAAACAACAAATAAATTGACACTTGAAATTAAATATTGTCACGGTAGTGATATAACGAGTATTACAAAAGTTTAAGTAAAAAAACAATGGTTGTCTGTAAAGTCGGTTTTACGGGCGAAGATTTTACGTGACAACGGTAGAATATTTATTGATATGAATATAATTAAATTGCACAATAGGAACAAGGAATTGAATGAAAATAAGAATTGCACAAATTTTAACTATAGAAATATATTTTGTTTACTAAAACATTGTACATGTAAACTTAAACTTAACTATTTCCTATTTGAGTGATTTTGTTGAGGATAGGACGATGATAGGAGAAATATGAAATGAAAGGAAGTGTTTCTGCTGTAATGTGTCTTGCGAAAGTCAAGTCGAAAGTTGTTCCTTTTAACGTAGTTGACTTAGAAACGTTTGATACGCAATCAAGATTATACGTATTTTTCATGAAATTAAGAAACGAGTTGTCAGGCTTTACGTTTTTGTTAAAATCACCACACAGAAGAATCGGTATACTAGAATCAATTTGCACGAACGGTGGCACGTACTGGCTGTTGTGAATGTACGGACCGAGTCCTTGCCATAGTAACATTCCAATATCCTGCATACTAGCTCCTGGATGAATATATACAGCACCGAGTATAAACTTGAAGCTAGTATTAGCGGCGAAGCAAGTAACTTCAGTCATGCACATGTCACCCTTGGTTTTAATGACACGAGTTACGTCTGTAATCGCAACTTGGAACACTTCCGCCGTAGATGTCGATGATAATTTACGATAGATCGCCACTCCACCAGCCGCGTTGGTATCTGAGTTAGGTCGATTATTTTCCCTGGATACGCACTCATAACCCTTGATTGGAGTTGGTTCACAAGTGTCGCGCATCCACGTTTCAGTCAATACTAAATAGTCTGATCGTGGTATCACTGTATCTGTTTCAATGTCCGCGGCATGGGCACTTAAACTTTGACAGTTGATGTTCGTTACAATAAGTTGTCCAGCGTCGGTTGCGTCGTCGCAGAATTTTACGGCTTGTTTGGTAATTGTGTCTAGAGTGTGTCCACGAAGTCGTAAGTATTCATTGCGAATATCTCGAGTAGTCTGTGAGTCGTTTCCATCTCGGCCATGTTTGAAAACCAATGGAGAGTCCTTTTCTGTTATGATGTACAATCCGTCGATACTTGTGACGCGGCTCATGGCTACATATACCAATTGCTGTGGTTGTTTTGAGGAGTACTTGTAAACAATTGTAGTAAACGTCCCACCCTGGGCCTTGCAAGCATGGCCAAAATCGTTGTCCAGGAAAGTAGATTGAAATCTCCGTATTGACGATGACCATTTGGTATACCAGGTGGATTGTTCCAGTTGTATTGCTGTTTGGCTTGAAGAAGTAGTCGGTTGTACATCAGTCCGAGAAGATGCTGCTCTACGTTGTCGGAATGCACGTTGCCGTTGAGCGTTAGTTAGGGGAACGCTCGTTCTCTCCGCCACGACAGGAACGCTTGTTCTCTCCACCACAGAACAAGACGTTGAAGCAGGTGACTCTGACGTACCGCTGGTGAGGGCTATGTTAGCAGATTTACGTAGCTTGAACCTGCGTTGCCTCTCCGCAGCCGCTTTTGCAAAGGCTCTTACTTGTTCAGGAGTTCTGGTCAATGCTTTTCGTAGTCTGTACTCACGTTGTCGCTGAGCATTCGTTCTGGCGGTAGAGGTGGTGTGTGGAACAACGAAAGGTACTGCAGACGTTGACGGCACGATATCCTCCGTCTCCATTGAAGTACTGGAAGTTGAAGGCACCGTTTCCATTGTTTTGAGAGTGGTGATTCCTGTTGAACATTTGAAATTGAATGGATGAATTTTTAATTTTAAAGAATCAATTTGAAAATCAAAACACTTATTCAGATCGAAGGTTCAAATTTTTGCTAAATAATTTTGAAATTAAATAAAATTTGTAATTGTAAATGATGAAGTTGAAAATTAAAACATTTACTTATATTAGATGTTAAAATTCTTGCTCAGCACAGTTTAAATAAAGTTTTCTTATATCTGCCACTTTTCCTTAATATTTGTAATTTTAAATAATCAATTCGAAAATCAAAACATTTATTCAGATCGAAGGTTCAAATTTTTGCTAAATAAATTTGAAACTATTTAAAATTTGTAAAATAATAATTAATTAATTAATTAATTTTAAACTAATAATTTACTTAACACTATTTTTTTTTTCACACACAAAAGCCTTTATTAAGACACACAGGTCTTACAGAGGATTCTCCTTGGGGTTTACTTAACACTATCAACATTTATCAATAGTATGACATAACCTATAAACTCAGTTTCTCAACTTTTGTGTCAATCTAACAATTAATCAATCAATCATAGTTTACGATAATGAAATATCAGTGTACAATTATTTACCTTTATTGTTGTAGTTGTTGTAAATGACGAATCTAAGCACTCCACATTTTCACTACAGACACAGCTGACGATACTTTAACCACACGTGTGAACTTGTATTATGACGCTTTCTTGTTTTTCCAACGCCAAGAACGTTCGAGAAAGACAAAGACAGAGACAAGCATGCGCCGATTCAATGCGACGTTGTAATCCATTGCCTCATGCTTTGAATCATATCTGGCCTTGTCCTTTTCTTGGGCTTTCAAGGTTTCTAATCTTGCTAGCTGCGCCTAGTCTCTTCGACTCGCGAGGCAATCTTCTGACTGTATTCCTCTTAGAGTTCTTCATGCGAATTTGGAAAAAGAGTGTGTACATTCATTTCGGCTTCGCGTCCATGGATCAGTTTAAAAGGGGTAAAACCTGTCGTATCTTGTTTTGCGGTGTTGTAGGCGAAGGTCACGTAGGGCAGGATTACGTTCCAGTCTTTTTGCTCGACGCCCACATACATTGCCAGCATGTTACCTAATGTTTTATTAAGTCTTTCCGTTAATCCATTCGTCTGGGGATGATAGGCTGTTGTAAACCTATGTATGGAAGAGCACTGGTTAGTAAGTTCCGTTAACATCTTTGATTGAAAGTATTCTCGTCCACGATCCTTAATGATTTCTCTGGGAGCTCCGTGTTTCAGGACAACATCTTCCATCAAGAACTTGGCAACTTCTTTTGCTTCTCCTGTGGGTAATACAACAACAACAACAAAAAAGCCTTTATTTAGGGCCACTCGCCCTATACAGGATTCGCCAGTTCACAAGGGATAGGGAGAACACTGTGAGGCCTTTTTCCGGGATATAGTCTTGTGGAATCCAAATATCGCCATCGCTATATACCTATTCTTTGATATTTCATTAATCAGTGCCGGAAATGAAGGACAAAGTTGCCCCGTTTTATCATTTAGTTTTCGTCTTTCCTCAGACAGAGCAGCACAGTCAAATAAGTAATGCAACATCTCCGTTGTTATTCCTGATCCACAGAAAGTGCATTTCAGGTCTTCACGCCTCAATAAAATCAAATGGTGTTCTCTGAAAAAAATTGAAAGGGTTCTAAATTGTGCAATTAATCTGATGATAGGAAAAGGGAGTTCAGTTAAGAAGTATTCTTCGGTGGTAAAGGTTGTATATATGTCTCTATAGTGGGAATATAACTTTGATTGAGTTATTCTTGTTAGGTCGTTTTGTATTGTTTGCTCTATCGCAGTTCTTAATATTCCAGGGATAGCATTCCTTAGTGAGTCAGGATCATTACAATAAGAGGCCTTGGTAATAGCGAATCGGGTTAAATAGCCTGTGCAGACTATGATCCACTTATTACCCGTATCAGACTTGGGAAATCTTTCAAGGAGGTCCATTCCAACTCTCTGAAAAGGGGAGGTTGCAGGAGGTATGGCCTTAAGTAGTCCGGGTGGCTTTTGAGTTGATTGTTTCTTTCTTTGGCACTCTTTACAATGAGCGACATACTTCCGTATGTCCCGGAGAAGTCCTGGCCAGAAATATTTGTTGCTAACTCTCTCATATGTCTTCAAAAATCCAAGATGACCTGCTGTGGGAGGGTCGTGTAAACTTCCAGTGCTTGGGAATAACTAAAAGGTGCTGATTTCCCAGGGGGTCGAAATTCTATTTGTATAAGATTCCTTTTAACATTTCATATCCTTTCGATTCGGCACCAAATCGTTCTGTTTCCTCTATCAATTTACTAATTTTAGGGTCTTTTCTTTGTTCACGCTCGAAGCACGTCAGAGCAGTTATTGAGGGTATATCATCATCCTCATCATTGTATGCTTCTTCCGATTAAAGTTGGAGAGGATTCTGAGAAAGACAGTCGGCATCTTGGTGTTTGCGTCCACTTTTATAAACAACCGTTACATTGTATTCTTGGAGTTTTAAAGCCCATCTTGCTTGTCAGGTCCTTCAGGTTAGATAACCAGCAAAGAGCGTGGTGGTCAGTGACGATGACAAACTCACGACCAAAAAGGTACGGTCGAAATTTGTTGATGGCCCATATTGAGGCCAAGCATTCTCTTTCCGTTGTTGAGTAATTCTTCTCCGCCTTAGATAAAGTTCTCGAAGCATAATCAACTAGCCGCTCTTTCCCATCGTTGATCTGTACGAGGACAGCTCCAATTCCATAACCGCTGGCGTCAGGATGAAGCTCGGTTAGCAGTTGTTCTTCGAAATAGGCAAGAACAGGTTTTGACATCAATGCTTTTTTCAAGGAATCAAAAGCATCCTGTTAGTCAGAGTTCCACGTATTTTATTATATTTTTTGAGGACTTCGTGTAGAGGAGCAGCTTTCTCAGCAAAATTTTCGATACATCTACGATAATAGGAACATAGGCCAATGAAGCTTCTCACATCTATTATAGATTTTGGGGTTGGAAACTTGGCGATAGCTTCAATCTTTTCTGGATCGGGATAAATACCTTTACTATCGACGAGGTGTCCAAACACTTTGATTTGTTTGGTTCCGAAAAGGCACTTTTTTGGGTTGAGGCGTAGCTCGGCTTTGTCGAAACATTGTAGTATGATTTCAAGCCGGTATAAATGTTCGTTGAACGATTTGGAATACACCACTATGTCGTCTAAATAACAGAGGGCCATTGTCCATTTCAGGCCTTTCAATATCTTGTCCATCATGCGCTCGAATGTTGCAGGGGCATTTCTCAGGCCAAAGGGCATGACTAGGAATTCGTAGAGTCCGTCAGGGGTAATAAAGGCAGTTTTTCTCTATCTGCTTCGTCGACTTCTATTTGCCAATATCCTGAACGAAGGTTCATTGATGAATAAAAGTTTGTTCCTTTCAGGGAGTCAAGTGTATCATCGATTCGGGGTAGTGGGTATACATCTTTTTTAGTAACCATGGACTTTCTGAATGACGTATAATCCCGGCGTCTAGCATTTTGTCAACTTCCGTTTGGATTGCTTGGCGTTCTGTAGGGGAGACTCGATATGGTCTATGCTTGATGGTGTGATGGTTTCCAGTTTCAATTTTATGTTTGGTTACTGAAGTTTGCTTTACTGGCTCATTATGTTTATCAAATATTTTATCATATTGTTTTAAAATTGATAAGATTTGAGACTGCTGCTCATCTGATAAATCATCACTAATTAAATTTTGTAAAAATTTAGTCCCTTTTATCAGCATGAATGGCATCTTTCGCATTTTTCACCTCCTTATTAAATTCAGAACATTCTGAGATAGCCGTCAAGTTATTTTCCTTCAACCCCTTGAATTTTTCCCAGGCACATTCCCTTAGGGACTATTTGAGCTGTGGTGTTAGAATTTACGATCCAAAGTTTTCCTTTATTATGGGAAAACCTGAATAATTCATAGGGAAGTGTTAACCCTTTTCCTATTAATACCTTTTTCGAAGGTTCAAAAAGTACCTGATTTTGCCCATTAAGCTCTTCATTCATAACATTTATTAGTTTGGTAGATTCGGCTGGGATTACGACGCTTCTGCTAACCACAACCTTTCCCATGGAAGCTAGTGAATTTAGTGCATCTTTGGCCTCTTCCAATCTGATTTCGGCGCGTCCACAATCAATCACGGCGTTTGATGCCTCTTGGAAATCCCATCCGAGGATAATACTTGGGTTACTATTAGGGAGGACGATAAACTCAAGCGGCTGTTCCAATCCATTGATGCTCAAGCTGATTGTGCATCGGCCGATCTATGTAACATTCTTGCCATCAGCAACTTTCAGAGTCATTCCGCTATCCTTGAACATGGTCTTTTTTAATTGTCGTCTTAATCCATCAGAGATAACCGAAAAAGAGGAACCCGAATCGACTAGAGCCGAAAACGCAATGTGATCAATGATGATTTCGACAAAATTTTGTTGTAATTTAGCGGCTGTCGACGATGGAGGGTTTTTCACACCCGCGGCTTCCCCCTCGAAAGAAGACGCGACGCTTAGTTTTTTTCTAGATTGTAGCGGCGTGGGGATTGGCTTGTATGGCGGCCTGGGGAGATGGACTGGCGTCTTGGGGATCTTCCTCTGTTTGGATACGGCGATTGTCTGCGGTAGGTTTGGCTTCTTATGGCTTGGTGGTTACCCATTTGAGGTTCTTGGGTGCTTGGTGCATGTCCTTTGGGTCTCTGCGTCCATTGTCGGCGTTCTCTACAATACCTACAACATGGCCTGGGCGGCCGCAATTACAACATATTGGGATGTTGTCATGCGTCCTCCATTCATCCGTTCTTCGTTGTGGTGGCCTCTGGTTATATATGGGTGTTTGGGTAGGGTACTGACGTCTTGGAACCTGGTTGAATGTGCGTGTTTGGTTGGGGTACGACTGTCGTGGCGGAGGCCTTTGAATAGGTTTCGAAATTGCAGCCACGTTTTTTTTTTCAATCTCTTCTCGGATAATTTCTTTCAGAGAAGATGGTTCAGGGGTAGTTGACTCCGGATTTAGTGCGCGATGAACTTCTTCACGCACGATGCGTCGGATTAAGTCTTCCATTGATTCAGAGTCTGCTGAATCGATGGCGGTAACATTCGGTAGTCTGTTAATTTACACGTTTATTTACACGTTGTTTATGTGAAGCCTCGATTTTTCGACACCATTTTATGAACTCATCGATAGTTGCAATGTCTAAAATGATGATTGCCTGATATATCTCCTCCGATATTCCTTTCGTCAAGTGTGCAACTATTTCATTTTCCATCATAGCCGGATTCACTTCTCTGCACAAATGGAGAACATCTTGAATGTACGAATCACTCGTCTCCTCCTTCCCCTGAGCTCGAGTTTTGAGTTTCTCTGCGAGCTGATCTTTTAGGGCGACATGATGTCCGAAATTCTGAGAAAACATTTTCACAAAAATATCCCATGAATTAATTTTCTCTTCAACATTTTGTACCATCTGTGCGTTGTTCCTTGGAGGAAAAATAAACATTTGCGAGGCACATTGAATCATCCCAGCAGTTGTAACGAATAACGCGATGGTATTCTTTCAACCATTTTTCTGGATTCTGGTGGTGTTCTCCCGTAAAAATAGAAGGGTTTCTAAAAGGTTGAAAGTGGTACTCACCCATTTTTGTCTGTGTCTCTTGCTTTACCATAGCGATGTTTTCTTGAGGTTCTAGTCCTTGGAGTCTTCGGCTTCTTCTAACGGCATGGGCGGCGAGGGGATAATCCAGCTTCTCCACCAGTTGTCACGGTAGTGATAACGAGTATAACAAAAGTTTAAGTAAAAATAATTTATTGGTTAGAATGCAAACTATTTCTAAAATTTTATTTACAAGTAATAATATACAAGTTGGTAAAGGGGTGATGACTATGCAAATATTTATGATGATATACAACAGAATATTTAAAATAATTATTCAGTGACAATATTTGCAAATTTACATGTATTAATCGACAGAGTTCATACAATTTGTCGCATACCTCGACATATTTGCATGGCATTGTTTTGTTTTATATATTTTTCATTATGTTTCTTATGAAAGGTTGTTATATTTGCATGTCCGCGAGAAGCGCGATGTATATTTATAGGTCAAGAGAATAATAAAGGCAGAGTTTCTATTGTCATAGATCTTCTCGTGTTCATTCTTACTCGTTCTTTAATATAGAACGTTACAACATGGCGCAGCCGACAGGATGCTTAAGATCGACCATGGAAAGCCGCATCAGGGCGATGGCGAGGCAGCAACGCCTAATGAGGGACTTTCTTCTTAGAAATAATAGTGGAATCAGGGTAGGTAGGCCAGTTAAAATGGATGTGGCTACCTTTGATGGAAGAAATGCTAATCCTAAAATTTGGATCAAACTATATGAAAACATTTGTGAAAACAATGGATGGGTTGGAGACGAGGCTAGAATAACTGGGATGCGATCCTATCTAACAGGATCGGCTTTGTTATGGTTCGACAACGAATTCCAGGATGAAGAGGAATATTGTTGGAAGGATTGGAAGCAGGAATTCATTTGTTCTTTTAACGATGAAGAAGAATATTTCAGCGAAGAAGAGGAAGAAGAAGAGGAGGAGGAAGAAGAAGAAAGCCTTGAGTCTCTAGAAAGTATTGAGTCTCTAGAAAGCCTTGCGTCTCTGGAAAGTATTGAGTCTCTAGAAAGTCTTGAAAAGTCTGAAATAAGTCTTGAAACGTCTGTTGAAGTTGAAGAGAGTGAAAGGCTCAAGTTGATAAAAAGTCTGGTGAAGTTGAAGAAAGCGAAAAAGCTCAAGTTGATAAAAAGTCAGTTATAGGAACTGAAAGTGTAGAGCCTCTTACGAAAGAGGTAGATGTTATTGCTGATAGTGGAATGGAGCCTAAAGATTCTACAGCACCTGATCATGGTGCGGAAGGAAAAGAATTAGTGGAATATGATGATTCAAAGGTGGAAGTCGAAGGTTTGATCAGCGGAGTTAAAATATTTAATCAAGACTTGTACCTGGGCGACTACCTAACTGTTCACGGTGACTTGATCGTAGCCAGATTGGTGATTGACGGTGAAGTCAACGGTGTTAGCCTGGACGATGTCGTTCGAACTAAGGGTAGTAGGCAATAACTGGACCCGTTAATTTCTCCGATTCCATAGGAGTTAGTGGAACGCTGCACGTCCATAATGTTTACACTGGCACTGTGAACCAAATCAATCTGGAAGAACTTTTCTTCAACAAGCTGACGTACTCCACCCGTCAGGTAGTTCCAGGCCACAAGATAATCCATGGAACTGTAAGCCTCTCTCCGGGTGCAGATCTAGATACCTTGCCTCTAAACGAGCCTATAGTTATCTATGGAAATGTCATGTTTCTAGACGGCGTAAGCATCGATAACATCTGGCATGGCACCAATTATCATTTGTGGGAATTAAGTGACGATTTCATTCTATATAACGGAAGCCAAGAAATATATGGAGAAAAGGAACCTACTAAGGAGTCTGGTACTGGCGAAATCGAACCTACTAAGGAGTCTGGTACTGGCGAAAAAGAACCTACTAAGGAGTCTGGTACTGGCGAAAAAGAACCTACTAAGGAGTCTGGTACTGGCAAAAAAGAACCAAAGCCTGGTACCGGCGAAGAAGCACCTCCAAAGGAGTTGAGTCTCTCCACCACCTGGAATAATAGAAACACCATCACCAAAGACATGAAGTTATTGAAAAGAGCTTTGAGAGAGCTACCCTGTTACGATACTCTGTTGGAAACTCTCAAGAAAGGAATCTATTCGTTTCAAACAAGCGGTGAAAAAAGAAATATGAAATTAGGAATATGTGATGCTATTATCTGCCATGGAATAGGTGATTTCGATAAATGCAATCACGCAAGATGTCGTTTGTTAATATTAAAGAAATTAACACGCTGCCAAAAAGTTTGGATTTATGCTAAAGAATTCAGCCAGATGCAAAAAAGCATGCTTGATAAATACGACATTGGAATGATGCAAATTTCAGAGATAGAAAGTGGATTCAGAAGAGAAGCTGAAGGACTTGAGGAATTGCTAACAGCATCCGTACATAATGCTTTTGTAACCTTCGCTGATATTTTCGAAGGAAAAAGAATTAAATATGTAGGAAAAGGTGTCCAATGTATTTGCTATGGTGAAGTCTTATCAAGCGACAAGTTTTCAACTATTTATAGAATTGGACGATTGAATTTAAAACGACGTTCATGGGGACAATCTACTGCTGAAGAATTTGAGGAATATGACATTGATGATTTACGAAATGAATTGGCCATCTACAATTCTTTAAGAACCCTAAAAAATGGTCAAATCAATTTATGTTATCCATATTCCTTTATGCTTGTTAAAGATACTGAGAAGACGTTTAGGCTTCTCAAAAATATCTTTGAAAAAGGAAATCCATGGCCTTACTATTGTGAAGGAGAACGAAAAAATTATTTTGTTTTCCTAATGTAATATGGAGGAATAACTCTCGAAACGGCTATCAAATCGAGACTTTCATATGAAGATTTATTAGTATTATTTCGCCAGATTTGTATAGTTTTTGCAATTGGTGAAGAGGAAATTGAACTTTTACATGATGATCTTCATATTAACAATGTTCTAGTTGCAGAAACAGAAGATAAACTAATCAAATATGAAGTAGCTTCAAAAAAGATTAAAATCCCAACTCTTGGATATATTGCTAAAGTAATCGATTTTGGGAATACCAGGTGTATTAAGGATATAGATTATAGACAAAGGATGATTAGTAAATATGGAAAGAGACCATGTCCAATCGAGTATTCAAGAAAGAATCTATTTATGCCGAGTGGACTCTATTTTGAAATGATAAATATGAGTTTGGTACTTCGTGCAGCACTAACTGAACTGCCAAGAGTAACCACATGTCTACAACTGTATGAGGGTTTAATTCAAATCTTAAAAGATTTGGCAATTCTTGAATTCCATGAACCGGAATCTGTTGAACAAAGAGGATCTCCTGTAGATATATACGAGGAAGTTGTGAGAGCGAATTGGACAAAGAAAGGACTACGTGACATTGCCATGATTGGGGGGGATGTCTTATCCTTTACTTTAGAGGCCACGAGGTTCTATCGTTACCTGCAGCTACTTCGAACTCAGAAGTGGTATGTCAAAATAGGCAGACCAACTAGACCGAAGATGGAATTACTCGTAAATTGCCTGGAAGTGTATTACATCCCACCCTATGACGAGCCTGTTCTGGCATATCTTAAAGACGTAGGTAAACCAGCATCTATAGGACATTTATATGACATGATTCCTAAGTGGACCAATCCCATGTTATTCGTTGGCAATGAAGACGAACCTTCTGTTTTTTACCAGCATGTTTTCAAGCACGATCGTAGTATGATGTGGTGTAACCAGACTAGAGAAGCGCTAAAACGCTTGGATTTGAATGAGATACATAGCCACGATATCAATGGCGTAGACTTTTCCAATGACGCAGCAAAAAAGGACAATTGCATCCCTTACACTATGGAGCCTCTTCAGAAACCCGATAAAGTGAAGTCTAAAGACGGAGATAAAGAAGATGATCCTAATCCGAATGTTTTTTACGAGAATGTTTCTCAGCTAATTTGGACCCATAATGAAATGCGAGAATTTAACTCTGCTTGTGAAATACATACTGAATTCATTGAGGAGACATCCATGCAGGATATAACCATCACCAAGTGGCCGGAGGACAATTTCATCATAGACCACCAGGAGTCCCATCACAGGAGTGATGAGAGGTCATGGAGGGGGAGTCTGTCGCATACCTCGACATATTTGCATGGCATTGTTTTGTTTTATATATTTTTACATTATGTTTCTTATGAAAGGTTGTTATATTTGCATGTCCGCGAGAAGCGCGATGTATATATATAGGTCAAGAGAATAATAAAGGCAGAGTTTCTATTGTCATAGATCTTCTCGTGTTCATTCTTACTCGTTCTTTAATATAGAACGTTACACAATTTATATAAACAAAGTGGCTGAGAGATGTAAGAGAGTTAAATAATTTAGATCAGGGAACAATTTATGTCTCACTTCTGAAAAATTCGGACAGTCATAGATAAGGTGAAGAGCAGTTTGTTAAGTTTCTCTGCAGGAACAATTTGGTGTTTCTGATAGACCTATTTTTTATGTAAGTATTGCTAAAATTTTCCGTATGTGTGACAAATTGAGTGACTATAAAAATTTCTCTCTATTTTCTTCTTTTTTATTTTATGGGAATAAGGTTAAATTGTTTGCATCAAAATAATGGCCTTGTCTTCCTTCACTTTACTACGGGAAAACATCAATAATTATTCCTTTATTTATTTATTTTTTATTCCTAGCTTTTCTCTCGGTTTTTGAAGTTTATCAAAATAGATGTTTTTACTTAAAAGTAAATATCTACAACAAACAGCCTGTAAAAAAAAAAAAACATTTTCGCTAAAAAACCTTACCTACAAAAGTTGAGGAAGAAAAAAAAAGTTGTTTTTGTGAAATTACAGAATATTCACAGAATATTCAATAAAGACACAAGAAAAGAACTAATTGCCCGAGTTAGCCTTATCAAATAACGCTTACTTTACATATTGTAGCGTAGAAATTAAGTCTTTGTATATCTGAAGGTGTGAAAGTATTTATTGATGACGTCACGGCGACTAGTCGACAATTATTAACAAATCAACCAAACTATCTACAGCTAGGGAATCTTGAACAAGCAAGCAAAGAAATATTTTAAAGATGATTTTACAAATACAGAGTAATATATATTTTTATAATCTGTTGAATATTTTCATTGAATAATATTAAATTAAATAATAAATTATTTCTTTGCCACAATATTGTAAAACGTTTACGATAAGTTTTATTTAAAAAATTATGTAAAAATTGGTTCTTTTTGTGTTGATTTCTTGCTTCCCTCTTTCTTATTATTATTTTTTTCCTTTTCTTGTTTTTTTTTTTTTTTTTTTCTTTCTCTTTTTACTCTGTATATATCGCTATTTCCGTTGTCTCACTGCTTTGTTCTTATGCATACCTCTGGTGAATCCTGTATAGGGTCAGTGACCCTAAATAAAGGCTTTTTTGTTGTTGTATGTAAAAATTGGTATGAAAACATATTTGTGAAATATGAAAAATAGTACAAAAGTGAATTTGTACTTGGATCAAGGCCTTTCTTCTTAATATTTGTGAAATTTTGAAATTTCAATTTAGACATGTTTTCAATAAAATCAATTTATTCCCTAACGTTTTTCCATTAGTGTATTTTGTTACGACATTTATCTGTGAGAAAGTTGGCTCGAGTCCTGCAACACTGGCCGTCGGAACGTGACCCTAGGTAAAAATGCTCCATTATTCCCATTTCACGATGCCACGGTGCGCATGTTTTGACAGTAAGAAAAAAAATCTGCCTTCGTCAAAAAGGAGAAAAAAAAAACAACTTCCGTTCTTCACCACTCTAAAACAGCGGGTTCTTTCCACTCAGTTAAGTTTAAGGAGGAACAGAAAGTTGTGAATTAAACCTGGAGAGTTCCTTTATTTTTGATTTTTTATTAATCAACCAGGCGCGATATTGAAGTATTTGCGCCTATTACAGAGGAAACAAACAAAATAGCAAGCAAATTGATACTTGAAATATAAAAAATTCAAAAAATTTTACATGTATTAATTTATAGAGATCATAAAAATTATATAAACAAAGTGGCTGAGAGATGTAAGAGAGTTAGATCATTTAGATCAGGGAACAATCAATGTCTCACTTCTTCAAAGTTCGGACAGTCATAGATAAGCTGAAAAGCAGTTTGTTCAGCTTCTATGCAGGAACAATTTGGTGTTTTGATAAACCTTTTTTATGTAAGTATTGCTGGAATTTTCCGTCTGATGTGACAAATTGAGTGACTATAAAAATTGGATGGAACTGTGTAGGAATTCCGTTTGGAAAATAATAATAGCTTTTTCTTTTCTAAAAATTGTTTTAAATATTTATCTTTGTGATTTTTGTTTTTTCAGTTCATTTTTTATTGATTTATAGTTGAGATAGTCTTATGAAAGGTGCATGCGAAAGGTGTGAACATTTGTATGATATGGTTTTCATTAGAAACTGCTTAGGATGGATGGATCGTCTGATGGTATATAAACGACCCTTTTAAGACAACCAAAATGCAGGATCGAAACCTGCTTTGAACATTTAAAATATATATATATCAAAAATTACTTCAATGGTTATATTACTTCTTACACACAAAGTCAAACCCTCCTAGTGAGTGCAAGTAACCAAACAGGGTTCTCAGTAAGTTGTTGTTGTGTCCAATGAAAAGCGTCAGATGTCTCCGTGCATCTCTATCACAGCAGTCGCAAAGTTCTCTATCTTGAATGTGTAGAGCTACTGTTCTTGGTCCATGTCGATTTTCGGCATGGCTGCGGCCATTTATGGACATGAGAATATGTGGTTAGGTGTTAGTCTCACACCAGGACAATTGTTACACGTGTAGGTTCTTGTGCTATATGATTGTATTGTCATTCCTTTATAAGTGTAGCTGCTATGTGGATATCTGAAGCGCCTACAGTAAATAGCAGTTACCTCACCACGGCACTCACCATGGTTCTCTGTGTATTCTTGTTTTATTTTAGGTAAATCAAGTCACCAAAGACTGGTGAGTCTCCTCAATCAGGCTCCTCCAAGGCGATCTATCCATTGTGTGAGCATGTTGACTTGGGTCATTCATTGATGATTTTTGTGAATAGCGTGGGCAATGTTGCCTTGGGTCATTCATTGATGATATTTTTGATAATGTGGGCAATGTTACCATGGGACATTCATTGATTATTTTGTGGATAGTGTGGGCAATGTTGCCTTGGGTCATTCATTTATGATTTGTGTGATAGTGTGGGCAATGTGTTGCCTTTGGCCATTCATTGATGATATTTTTGATATAGTGTGGGAAACGTTGCCTTGGATTAATCATTGTTGATTTTTTTTTATAGTGTGTGAATATAGTGATATATAGTGTCTAATACTGTCTTGGATAATTCTCATTGATCGTATTTTTGATAGTGTGCGCAATTCATTGATGCTTTTTGTGGATAGTTTGGGCAATGTTGCTTTTGATCATTCATTGATAATATTATTATTAGAGTGTGGACAATGTTGTCTTGGGTCATTCAATGATGATTTTTGTGATATAGTGTATAATTCTTCCTTGAATCATTCATTGGTGATTTTTTGTGATAGTGTGGGCAATGTGGCCTTGAGTCATTCATTGATTATTTTTGTGATATAGTGTGGGAAATGTAGCCTTGGGCAATCAATGATGATTTTTGTGATAATATGAACAATGTTACCGTGGGGTTATTCATTGATGATTTTTCTAATAGTGTGATCAATGTTTCCTTGGGTCATTCATTGATGATTTTTTGATAGTGTGAGAAATGTAGCCTTGGGTCATTTATTGATGATTTTTGAGGGAAAAACAATTTTGTGGTTTCCTCTTTCTTTCAGCATACATATAATCACAAGGTAATGATAATCCAAATTGTGCTTTTTCATTTCAGCATCCATATTCCGATGACCTTATAGTAGATTCATCTGACTTTAAAAGCCGTTTTCAACATCAAGAACAATTGGGTGTTCTTCTCTACATATGCGTATGTAGTTGGAGACTTCACCCGGGTTAAGTAACAGAACAAAATTTACTTTTTCAACGCCACGATTCAAAGTGTGATCTTTGAAAGGCCAGGATGGTCTCACAACTAGTACGTCACAATAGCGAAATGTCTTCTTCTATGGAATAGGATTTCTCAAACAATGTGTCCGATCTTCAGCTTTAGATAAAACGAAATAGTGAATACAAAAGTCACTTCTATCCTCAAAATTGACGCCAAATCAATGCGCCATCTGCAAACTAGCAGACTCGATTCGGTGACAAAGCCACCATACCAACTTTGGCAAAACGCCCACCCGAAGACCATGGTTTTATATGATCTACAAGGGAAAAATATGAGATCTTCCTATTTTGCAAATGGCAAATACATATAAAAAAAAGAGTAAATAATAAAAAAATATATAGGTGAAAATTTTGCCGAGAGGATATTGATCAATAAAAATAAAGAGGTAACATATTCCGTCAAATTAAACGTCAAAACTAGTCGCCATCTATTATTTTGACGGGAGATGTGACCTTCATTTTTATAGATCAATATCCTCTCGGCAAAATTTCCATCTCTATTTTGGCCATAGATTTTCTCTAGCCACACACACTTTGCCAGCTAATACAACTCCCAATAAATTCCATAAACTTATGTTTTAAAATATTTACTTAACAATAAATACTTGTTGTTTATGTGATAAAGAGAAGGTAGCGTGATAATAAACTGATTTTAAACCCATAGAAATGCCAAAATCGCTAGGCAAAGATTAGGCCATTAGAAAAGCGAAGGTTAGTCCATTATAAAATGAAGGTTAGACCATAAGAGAAGCAAAGGTTAGACAATAAGCAAAAAAGCGAAGGTTAGACCATAAGAAAAGCGAAGGCTAAACCATAAGAGAGAATCGAAGGTTAGACCATAAGAAAAAAAAAAAAAAAGCGAAGATTAGACCATAAGAGAAGCGAAGGTTGACCATAAGAGAAGCGAGAGAAAGCTCTCTAGGCCATAAGAAAAGCAAAGGTTAGACCATAAGAGGAGCGAAAAGGCCGCAAGAAAGAAGCCAGTGTTCCAATATGCAAATCGGTTTAAAAATTGGCGTCTTTGTAGTTGTAGAAAAGCAGCCGGAGTGTTTGTCGATTGGGCAATTCCTGGTTGACAGATCGCCCCAACATGTGTCGTCTGGTAACAAAGGGGGGCGTAACCAAATGGCGACCTATTGTCTCAATGCTGGGTGGCCTCTTGCAAAATGGAATTTTATTGTTTTCTTTCAGCACTTTGCATGTTTTCTTCCATATCTGCTCCACATAATGTTTATTCACTTGTGTTCCAGAACAACTGGTGTTGCAGGAAAAATCAAACAACTTTTGAAGGGAAATAATTGCTGACGTGGCTTGTTCATACTTCTTAAAATTAAAGATACTTCGGCCAGTATAAATCTTTTTATTATCTCGACAAAAATATTTTGTTCTCGTCAGGAACAACGTTTTCCTGACGAGGACAAAACATTTTTGTCTAAACGTTGAGATAATAAAAATATTTTCTGGCCGAAGTATCTTTAATTTTAAGAACTACGAATGCCGGCCAGACAGCCTTTATCTTCACGATTGTTCATACTTGTACATCTAAAATATTACTCGTCAATTAAGAAACATACAAAGAATTCTTCATTGAGACATATAACATTGTATATAAATTCATCACAAAATCTCACGAGAAAAAAAAAAAAGAACTAAAAGCTATTTACACGCATTAATAATAATGCTAATATATATGCACAAAAATTAAATAAGAAAATCTAATAAATGGTTTTATGTGGTAAGTTCAAATGAAAAGCAGAGAAAAAGAGTGAGAGAGATGCGAGAGAGAATATAAAAGCAAACAGATATTTGTATATGATGCACACATACAAAATCCTTTAGTAAAACCTATCGTATTTTATACACAATTCTTTTGAAATTATATATAAAGAACATGGTATCAATTAAGGAACTAAACAGAATTAAACTATTTTGTAGATGCGATTGTGGCTTGTTTCTACAGGTGTAGACTATATTGCCACGTGGAAAATTAGGGAAGACAAAAACTTCAGGAGTAGACAACAATTTATTTAAGGAAAGGACAAACTATGAAAGGTAAACAAAAGATAAGCCACGAGGGGAATTTACAGAGTAGCAAAATATAATCATAAAAATAACCACTCTGTTAATAAAAATAATAAAATTAATAAATACTTTGTTACAATATATTGATTGCACATGTGTAGATATATAATATTTATATACATTTTCCAGAGGAGTAACAAAATAAATACAAAACTTAACAACATAGTAATATATCTTCTTTAGTTTTCTAAATTTTCTCTTTTGTCTTTCTATGAATGTAAATACTGTACACAATTTTCGTATAAAATTTTTAAATCGATCCGTTCTTCTGTTGAATAATTTTTCATCAGGCGAAATGTCTTAATGAAGTCTTATGTGCATGTATCATATGTAGATACTCATCTTTTACTCATCTTTTTACTATTATCAAAAAATTATTGTATAATTATATTTTTAAAATTTATATTTTTAGATCAATATCCTCCCGGCAAAATTTCCATCTATATTCTATTTTTGTTTACCTTGAATTTACTAAACAAATCCGCGTGTATGAGAGTGTTTATTTAGGTTTTCGTATATACCACATCTGAATTATTAATATTAAATGTAAATATTTTTTCCTTTCTTTATTATTGTTTTCCGTTGCAGACTTCGTTGCGAGTCATTAAAAGACTCTACGTCTTAATAGATAATTTTGTGTATGCTTAGATATGTGTACATATAGTACTAACAACCTTAAATTTTCTATGATCCTATACTTGATGGCCGATTGCTACGTCTATTCAAAGTCGTAGGTGTTCCTTATTTGGCTACTTTCACTCACTTATGTAGCTGGGATTGTACAAGAATCGGAAACCATTCAAGCAATTAATCGCCCAAAAGCATTTAGCACAGATATCCATCACCTCCTTTTCAAAATTTACATTTTAAACGATTTTTTTTTTGTCATCAGGTACAAGGATATGTGAGGAAATGGATCATTCCATATAGAGAATGAATATCTCTTCATACATCTTTAGTAGATATTTGTCATTTTAAAGTTCTTGAATTTTTTCAAGACTGCAAGGAGGAAAAAAGACCTAACAAAGTAACTGAACTGTGTGGAAATATTTTCTTCTTCACAAGATGACTCAATAGTCTACTTCTTCACTGTGTTTTATGCACGAAAAACGATGTGTTTGACTTTTGTACATAGATATTCTTTCCTTTTCTTATTTTTCTCATTTCTGAGCGAGGATTCAGTTTCTTCCCCTGCTTCTCATTTCTTTTTAAATTTATTTCTAACAGGAGAATCGTCTGTATAAGACGGAATGTCTTAATAAAGGCTTGTGTGTGTGTAGTAGATATTTGTCACTCTCCCTCATTTTATTAAAGGTATTCTTTTTATTTGTTTATTTTTGTCTTAGATGGTCATAGCAGCTCAACATAAGGAGGCTCTTGCTTAACGTTACCTTGATGATCGCTTGTCCAACACCAGAACAAACTTAGTCACCTACGATCAGCCCACGGTCTTGAAAACCTTCTGTGCTCTTGACCTAGATGGTACTTCTCTTGCCAGGGGAGATATATTAGCTCTTTCCCGTAGTTATTATTTTGGAAAATTTGGTATCCTTTTTAGGTAAAACATAAAGCATACAATTACGCTTTTCATAAAAGGATATACAATAATATTTTGTAATATTGTGAAAGATTAATAT
This sequence comes from Cordylochernes scorpioides, assembly GCA_030710605.1. Lineage (NCBI taxonomy): Eukaryota > Metazoa > Arthropoda > Arachnida > Pseudoscorpiones > Chernetidae > Cordylochernes > Cordylochernes scorpioides. The sequence continues at coordinate 20,642,506 of CP092884.1, read as the reverse complement.
GATGTATTAGCGCGCCATCTGTTATAAGAAATGTAAACTATTTTCGACCTGTATGGTTCTTTTTGAATAAAAACAAATTTCTACTACCCTTACTGCAATGATAAAATAATGGAAAGGCCTGGCTCATCAGTGGTGAACCCTCCCAGCGGTTTCGTCAGTTTAATCTACCATAAACAACCGCTGGGAGGGTTCACCACCGATGAGCCAGGCCTTTCCATTATTTTATCATTGCAGTAAGGGCAGTAGAATTTTTTTTTTAAATTTAAAAGAACCATAGTGTCGAAAATAGCTTACATTTCTTATTATGAAATATATTCATATGAAAAAGTGCACTTATCTCGTTTAAAAATCATTTAATTCATCATTATTGTGCAGAACACAGGGGTGTTGATAAAGAATGTGCCATAACACCAGCTCTAGAAAATTCAGACGAAAAGACCAACTTGTATACCGTGGTTTTGGGCTATGGGCTCAGTACATGTGCAGCTTCGATTTCATAACATCTTACGAGAGAAGTCATGAAATTGTTCGAATCCATCAAAAAGGTGTTTAAGCTGGTGAAATGGAAGACCAATCTTGGGCCAGAATACGTGTAATTGTGTGCTGGAAGAAGATATTGAAGTGTGAAAAGTGCTCCTTTTCCGATTAATGGGTTGTCTTTTGTCTGAATTCTTTAAAACTAGTATCATGGTACATACTTTCATCTTACCTTTGCGTACTGCACTGGAATGGTGAAAAAAAAACTTTTTTAAATGCATTTTTAAACAGGTGAGAGGTCTACTTTTAGCACATATATTGGTGGTGCTTGTTCCAGTCTCATAAAGGTCATACAGGCTGAGAAAAACCACTAAGACAACCGAAGAGCTCGTTAAGCTCTAGACCAAGCAAAGAAGATGGCCCAATAGATGATGCCGCTGATTTACTCTTTAAAATATTCATCTTCTTTTAGCACAGAACCATGGTGTATAAAGGTCGCACAGATCACCGAAGACACTCAAGCAAGGCAGAAGATGGCCAGCAGATGATGTCGCAACATCCCACAATGACAACACGATAGCTATCTCCGCTGTAACAGGCGCCAGCCGTCAACTCAAGTGTTTGCTCCAAGTTTTAGCTGGTGTGTTTGAAAAAGGTGGCAAAGCGCCCAAATTTGTTGACCTCGGGGTCGGAGCAAATAAGAACAGGGAAGTTTCCCCGCCCGCCCGCCCGCTTGTCCGTCGCCTCACCGGTTCAACCATCCCCCCCTTTTTAAATGATTGAAATACCTTTAAATGGAATTTTATATTGTGTGTGGATGAAAAACCTCAAAGAGATTAAGGCTCTTGAGAATAAAACACTGGTCGTCTGAATTCTTCTATACAGGAAGGTAGCATTCTGAAGGTAGAAATAGCTGATTTTTGAACAATCGGAATTCGCATTAAGTACTTTAATGAAAAAAAAAATCGATTCAATTGTTCTCAATATTTGCACAAGTACAACGTCAATAGCGATAACTAAACGGGCCTCAGTTATTTTGTTAGTGCAAAGTTGACTGTCTTCTATATGTGTAGACGTGTGGTGCACTTACAGTAAATATCATTGATCGCCAACTATCCATTATAGCGGTTTGTACCATGTGTACTTGGGATTAGTAAACAGTCTGCAATAGAGTCTGCAATAGAAAATAATATAAAAGTAAAAATTAATTACCTTTAGTATTTATTTATTACAAAATACACGCTATATCCTATATAGATATTTGCGTGTAATCGTTAAAACTATTTTATATACATAGTTTCAAAAAATATATACAAATCATTTCTAGTATGAGAGAGAGAGAGTGAAAAATTAAATCACATTTAATGGTAATAATGCAATTTATATACAGGAAAACTTAATTAATACAATCAAGCTCATAAATATATTAGTCTGGGTAAATCCGAGAGAAGAGAGATTTCTCTTATACATGGATTTACTACTGAGTCTGCAAATGAAAAAAAAGTAAAAGCTAATCCCATTTAATGGTAATATATGATGAAACTTATATACAGGAAACTTAATTAAGGAGATGCCTTTTTCTTAATTTATTAAGACAGTTAAGCGCATAAACAGATTTGTCTTGGTAAAAATCCGAGGTAAAGAAAAAAAATTATAAAAAATTAATAAATGAATAAAAACACTGGTATATATATTTACATATGATACATACATACATAAGCCTTTACTAAGATCTTTCGTCTTATGAAAAAATTTGAAGAATGAAGGTTATAAAAATTTGAAGTGGAAATTATTTACAGTATTTGCGTTCATATAAAGCGAAAAAGATAATAATGGCAAAAATAAAGGAGGAATATTACAATCATGTTAGGTCTTGTTGAAATATTTTAGTAAATACCCAGTTTAAATCGAACAATCTCTTTGCACCATGGGGTTCGCTCTTATCTCGCCGATACTGTCGCTTAAAAGTTTCCTTTTTTATGAATAGTTAAAAGAGTTGATATTCTTTTCATTAGCTCTAATTACTTTATTAGGGTGAACCGAAAGCTTTGCAATATTCCGGTCACTTCATTCCATATAAAAACCTAGCCAATCAAAGTATAGACTGTTGCACTGTTTTAAGCCATTTGCTGCCAGTTCTTCAATTCCGCGACAATGCCAGTTCTGGTCTTTCGGAGAGGAGAACTCTTTCACCCCAGTTTCCAACTCATTCTGTCATTGAAGTTTCGCCCGAAAAGGAAGGAGGAAATTGACCGGAACAAGCAATAATCCAATGGTGCAAGGTTCGGATTATATATGCTAAGTCATAACAGTTCGATTACTTCATACTTCATTACTTCGTCGTTCGAGCAGTATGTTGGTTTGGGACTATCCCCTTGTAGAAGAACGCATTTTCTGTTTACCAAATCCAGAGTTATTCTGCTTCAAAACTTCTTATATAATCCAGATAGCAGATAAATATATATTGGCGTTGATGGTTTAACCGTGTGGAATGAACTGGTGGTAGATTATCTCTTCAAATTTCCACCAGACATACAGTATCGACTTAAGTTCGAAGCTCCCAAGTTTGATAACATATTCAGGTGGTTGACTTTGGCTCAACAATTGCTTTTGGCTGTTAGATTTACGATAATTGGCCTAATTCTTTTCGCAAGTAATAATTCCTTTCATGAAATGTACATCATGCTGATTAGCTAGCACTTTCTTGCACACGTCCAATCGGCGGTTTGCCTGATTTGACATCAATTCGTGAGGTACAAAGCGATAGCTTCTGCTGGAGTTGTCTAAAACTTGTAGTTCGTGAAGATGAAAAACTACACTGAGTTTTGATGTCTCTACTGATAGTCTCCAAGTGCTGGTTGTCGGATTTGCCTCTAGAGCTTGGCGCAGATCTATAGTTCGCGCCTAGGGTTATCTATAAGATGATTCCTGTCACCTAAGAACAAATTTTCTTGAACAACCTGATAACGTACTGTGGTTCAAGGACCCTTTCGTATGACAAAAATTTTGTTGTTGCTTCAGTAGCATTATGATAAAATTTAACTCGTATATAAGGTAAAAATTCTATAATAACTTTTTATTGTGATAATCTCAATAAATATATTGAAAGTTCAATTAAAGCGAATGAAAAGAAAATATAAAAACGAAACGAGGCAAAATATGATAGAGCACCACACGTGCTTCAGAATAAGGTACACGTGCTAGAGCTTAAATAATCGAGTGAGACGGCTGCTAATAGCGTTGCCTTTAAATATTGCAAAACCTTCGGTTCACCCTCTGCACTTTTCTGCTAGCAGATTCCTACAAACCCATTTATAGCAGAGAAATTTTTCGCGTTGGTAAATGTGATAATCTGTAATTTTTCCTTTCTGCTTGAAATAGGGAGCAGTAAAAACAATAAATCAGTCTCTCTCCTCACAGCTTAATCCAAAACCATTCTTCCGAAATTCGGAGCGGCGTTGATGCTTTTTTCAGCAAGACCGGAATATTTTCGAATAAATTCAAATTAAATACCTTTTTATAAAGCCTTTATTTTCATATATGTAGTGAAATTATACAGGAATTTTTCCATACTCTACGTTTTACTGACCGGCTTTAGAATATGATATAGTAATTCTCCGCCAAAAGATCGCTTATGAAAACAATTCGCCATATGTCTTATTGGCAAAAGTAGTGAAAAGCAGGACCAATGCATTGACTTTTCACAAATTTTGGAGGACAGCACAGTCAAAAGGCGTATTACAGAAGAGGGACCCAACTTTAGGAAAGATTAACGCTATTCTTCACTTTTTGTAGATACATATCATGTTCCTTCTGTTTACCCATCTAGGAGAATCCTTGTATGGGACGAGTGTCCCTAATAAAGGCTTGTTGTTGGTGTATTTCTATCTATGTAGTAAGGTTTTGTTATTTTTTATAAAACCAAAAATAGAAAAACAATCAATGAGAAGAACTATTAAATCGAACCCTGCTCCTGTACAGATGAGAGGCATAGCCCGAAACCATGGTATATAGGTTTACTTTTTGTCTGAATCTGCCAAAACAGGTGTTGTGGCTCACTCCTTATCACCGCCATTACGTGTTCTACTGGGGTAGCAAACATATTGCATCGTTTTAATGCATTTTTAAAGGGAGATACGTCTTTTATGGTACATATGCTTTTATATAATAATTTATTTGACTGAAATTGCAGATAATCTCACAAAAGTATTTTTTATAGCGTTAAACATCAGACAGTTACTAAGGTTAAAGATATGTATGAATTTGTATATACAAGGTTGTCCCAAAAGTTCGTAAACACTTGCAAAAATTTAAATACCAATATTATTCGCCATTATGTATTATATTCGCCATGTTTGTATTATGTATAAAGTAATAATAGTATTCGCCAAGTAATAATAAAAACAACGTTTTAAGAAAAACATTAACTTTTGGAAAACCTTATAGCAGAGAGAATTGTCAAAGAATTAATCACTTTTGTTAATATATTTATGGCTATTTGTCTGACTTAAAGGATCAGGTTCCTAATCTATCCCATTGTTTCTTTTTTTTTTCTTGTATAGGGATCTATATAACTGTTTTTATGTTATGATGCAGTAGCGCGACATCTGCCATTAAAATTCGAAACTATTATTGACGCGTATGATTTTTCAAAATTTTCAAAAAAATAATCATAGTTTCGAATTTTCATAACTGTTTTTGTTTAACAATTAAAATTGACGTAATTATCCCTAGCGGGGATATCACGTTTTGTGTGCGTTGAAATAAATAAAAAGTTAATGAAAGACAATTTGATAGCTTGCAGAATAAATAAGAAGCATATTGAAAATCGTCCTTTTACCTTTAGCACTTACTTTACAAGTAAGCTTAGATAAAGAAACCAGCCTGGTGTGTGGAGATCACACAATCTCTGATTGGGAAAGGGTAGAAGGGGAACGTAATGGCCCAGCCGGACACAGTCAAATTGTATGGAAATGAAGACGCAGGTGTTCAATCATCACCTGTGCAGTGCGGAGAGATAATGAAGCCTTGGACTTCTACACCGCCTTAAACGACAATTAACTTCAAGTTATTTCAGCAGTGGACATCACTTGTTGTACAACATTGTCAACTTTCATTGTCCCTTCTCTGTCATTTCTGTTGACAATTTAATGCCCAAAATTCAATTTTAATTTGACGATAATGATTAAAACGTTGTTGTTTTCAAACATGAAGAATTATAGAAATTGCTTAAGCATTTTTATGCCGTTCTTTGTGTGTACGAACCCCTGTTTAAAATATCTGAAAGTTTATTTATTTGTTATTTTTTAGCTTATATCAGTCCATTGCTGAACTGATGTTTTTCTTTTGGCTTTCTATTTTTCAATATTCTGACATCACTTAAAGAGCGGAGGGTTCAAGTTGCATCTGCGATAAATAAATACAAACTTCAAGTCACCTATTATTAGAGTGGTCAATATTTTTTCAGGTATCATAGAAAACAAAAATTCAATAACTTCGAAGAAATGTATGCATTTTTTAATAGTAAGTAACAATACAAAATTTTATAATTTTTGTAAATATATTTGATTTACTTTTTTTTTTTATAGAAATCAAGCCTTCAACTTATTGATTTATTTTTTCCCTTTTATATTTTTATTTAATTGTCTATGGTTTATGTATATTTATATGTGTGTGCAAATGCTCCTTACAGAGAAATTGTGTTTTAGAGTTAATGTACATATAGATATATATGCAAGGTGTGTCCAATAATTTCCCGGAAGGTTTTTTCCCCGCAATATTAAAAAAAAAAAATAAAAAGAGCAAAAATTTTCAAACACCAATTCTAATAAATAGAAAGCTTTACAAACACGGCCGTATATAGCATCACGATTTTCCACGCGCAGCACGTGAATAAAAATAATTTCAAAATATCACTTCAAGTAGCTTCTTCGGTTTTTACAGGATTCAAAAACTGAATAGCGAATTGGTATAAAATTTTGTTTTAAAAATCTGTAAATCTGTATTCGATACTTCAAATTTATTGAAAATAACCTTCACAAGATTCCTGAAAACACACACAAAAAAATAGAATTAAATAAAGGAATATCCACGAATTTGGGCTACGTGACATCGCGATAGAAAAACTGGGATATATAAATCTTTAGTGGGAATAAAAACCAAAGAAGATTTGCAGTTGAAGAAGACACTTGCCAAATTTGTTTCGAAATGTTGACATTCCAACAGAAAAATGATCGTGTTGATGCCTCAAGAAACATGTTTGAAATTGTCTAACAAACCCTAATTAAAAGGAAAACAATAACTGGAGGCGAAAATTGTATTTACGGGCATGATCCCGAAACTAAACGACAATCCATGAAGTGGAAAGGAAAAGGAAATTTTACTAGTGTCATTCTTCGACATAAAAGGGATTGTACATTATGAATACCTTGAGGAAGGGCAAACAATAAAAAATGAAGTTTATTTAAACATCTTGAGACGTCTATGCGAATCAATTTGCCATAAAAAAAAAAAAGAAATGTGAGATTTCAAAAATTGGTTTCTCCATCACGACAACGTTCGGCCACACACCGCTACATATGTGCTGATTTTTTTGGCCAAGAACGGCACCACAATACTTCACCAACCTGCTAATTCTCCAGACTTAGTTCCCAATGACTTTTTCCTATTCCCAAAAATCAAGATGGCTTTGAAAGGGAGGTTTTTGACACTGGAGAAACCATCATTGTGGATCAAATGTTTTGAAGCACGAAGAAGCGATGGAAACTGTGCATAGATGCGGGAGGAGCGTATTTTGAAAAATACTGATAATATCTTTCTAAGTCTCACCTTTTTTCTTATTTTTGATTTTTCTGGAAAGTTATTGGACACATACCTTGTATATAAATATTTAAACTTCTATATTTTATACTCATTTCTGCCAATTTCTTCCTTCCCTTTGTGGCAAATCTTTTCCTTGGACAACTAATTTCTGGTCTCCATATTGAAATTTATCAGGTCTATTTTACCTTAAGTATTGTATTTATTCTAGCTTCATTTACTTCTTTAAATGAAAATTATATATTTATATATTTTTTCAGTTTGTTTTTCTCTCTCGAATCCAGTTTCTTTTTATTTAATGCTATGCCTAAAATCTCGTTCTTTCCATTCTCCAATGTACTGTTCTTTTATTATGTGTATATACTTTGAACCTTTTGAAGCCTTCGTAACATTTCTTTTGTTTCACACAAATATAAAAAAGACGTAAGTAAAGTCAAATATATACAAACAATCTTAGAATCAAAATTAATCTTTGCGTCTCGTGTATCTTTGCGAAAAAGGTAAATTCCTCGAATAGTTAAAATAAAAGAATTACGGAGCGGCCAAAAGAACTTGGAATTGATTGGTTTACAAGGTCCATGTATTAATAAATTCTTACTCAATAAACATTTCTATTAACACTCATGTTTCACTTGTATATATAATGATGAAGTTTGTGAATTGGATAAAATGTTTTATTGTGAATTTTAGTGGTAGTCTTTACAGAGGAGGATGAGTATTTGGGAAACAAATAGAACATATGCGAGATTATCAAAGAATAACTTTATTAAGACCTTAATAGTCTATATACAAAATCTTCTGAGAGATAAGAAAAGGAGAGGGGGAAAAGAGGGATAAAGAAATTAGAATTTATAAAGTTATATGAAAAAATATGTACATATGGAGCACATACATATGCATATACAGATGAAGCTATATATAGAGTATGTCGAGGAGTCGGAAGTTGTCAATGGAATATTTCCAGTTGACATTAATGCCTCACATCTGCACCAGAAGGTGTTGGCAGAGGTTTCCCCAATATGACGCTTCGCAATTAGTTCTACATCGTCTTTATAAAGAGGGAAGAAAATATATTTTTTAAATTATTATTCTTATACAGTATACATATAAGTATACAGGCCATGATGATCGCACACACAATAAAAGCCTTTATTAAGACATAAAGTCTTATACATGGAGTCTGAAAACACACAAATGGAAATAATAATAATAATAAAAGTATAAAAGCTAATCATATATTTAATGGTAATAATGAAAATTATATACAGGAGAAAACTCAATTAAAACAAATAAACTCATAAACACAGATTGGTCTGGATAAATCCGAGGAAAATAAAAAGATACAAAATAAATAAAAGAATAAAAACACTGGTATTTCGCATATGATACATGTATATATATATATAAGCCTTCGTCTTATTGAAAAATTCCCCAGCTGAAAAATGGAGGTTATAAAAATTTGAAGGGCCATTAAATCATGGTGGGAAGTACTGGAAACCGATTTTACTAAGCGAACCACATGTCTACACATGTGAAAATCAGTTTACTTTTGCACTTACAAGTGTACCAGTTTGGTAACCGGTTTGGTTACTTTCACTCACTGGTGGAGTTGGAATTTTGCAATAAATGTAGGCCAAGAGCAATTTTTATTCAGAAACAAAGTATTTTGTAAATAATCTCGCTTAGAAAAAAAGAATATAAACACGAGCCAAAATATGACATATTTAAAACTAAATTCCGTTATTACAGTCTTAAAAGTTTTCTTTCGATCAGAAGATCAATGATGGGTCAAAAATTAAAATCTATCTCATCGAGAGAGATAATCTTTTGAATGAAAGCTTTCCAGGCTTCAATAAAGAAACTAGCCACGCGTAAATTTCCGTAATCTTTTTATTAACACAAAGCAATAGCGCGCCATATAAAATTTTATATATATATATGGCGCGCTATTGCTTTGTGTTAATTTATGCCTAACTGGCCTTGTCTTTATAGTTTGCTGAAGAGCATTGCTCGAAATAAATATTTGAATGTAATTCTACTGTCCTATAAGCTTATGTCCATAGTTTACTTGAAAACCATTTCTAAGATTCCATCCTTCCGTGTAACATATAAAAGCAGAATGATCCAATACAGTATTAGAGCTCTGAGAAGCGGTCTGGTGGATTAAATTGGCGAAACCGCTGGGAGGGTTCACCACTGATGAGCCAAGCCCTCCCAATATATTTTTTCATCGCAGTAAGGACAGTAGAAGTTCGTTTTATGTATAAAAGAAACATTCGCGCTTTTAAATCTTTTTATTCTTAAAAAGTATTTCTTACATCGTTTGTATTATGAGTAATCAACCCTTCCTCTACATGGTGGGTGGGAGAAGCAGCACAAGTAGGGGACTGTCCTGTAGGGTGAAGTACGGTGGGGACAGCCCCAGGCCGCTACGGTAGCCGTGAAGTCCTAGAGAGAACCCTGAAATGAGACTGACTATCGGGGAAATGGCATCCCCTCATTCCATGGAGCAGCACCAAGAATCTGTACAAGACATTCTCCGCCAGGTGGCCAAAGGGAAAGGTTGCGTGAAACGACAGCTCCTGCTAGGTAATTTATTTTTAAAGCTTTTTCGCCGTACTTTATAAAAAAGAGCTATTTTTTTATTGAGGTGATATTGGTAAATTTATATCTTCATAATATGAGGCCAATTGTAATTCTTATCATAATTTATTTAAATTTACAGCGAAACAAGCCTCGCTCAACTTTTATCTATGCAAATTTTGATTCGTGTGAAAATTGTGCAAATTATAGTTTGGCAGTGGATCTGGGTTATGTTGAGAATCTGAAATTCAAGATTCAGATTCAGTACAGAAGGCCAAAGCTTAGATGTATAATTTTGATGTTATTACTGATATCTGGCATAGAGCAAAACCCGGGACCTAGGCCCACTAGGCAAACTACGCTCGAGTCATGTAAGGAAGGTGATATTCGACAATTGATTGGTGCAATCTCAAATAAAATGGATAACTGGGGGGATAAACTGATATCTGGCATAGAGCAAAACCCGGGACCTAGGCCCACTAGGCAAACTACGCTCGAGTCATGTATGGAAGGTGATATTCGACAATTGATTGGTGCAATCTCAAATAAAATGGATAACTGGGGGGATAAATTAGAGACAAGATTACTTTCTATAGAGCAAGGAGTTGATAAATTAAATCGACGTATACAACAACTGGAGAATACTATGGAAAACACGGTAAAATCTGTCTCGAAGAATTCTGAAAGGATCCAAGAAATTGAGAAAAGAATAGATTTCACGGAAATGAAAATGAGAGAAAGTAATTTAATTTTTTACGGAGTCGAAAAGAAAGAAAATGAAACAAGCGATGAATCTCTCGCAAAAATAAAACAGATAATTACGGACAATATGCAAATCTCCGAGAATATTAACATCCTTAAATGTCATCGATTATCTAAAAGGCCGAGCGCACCCCTACTGGTTGAAATACCCAAATATGAAGACAGAATAAAACTATTTAGGAATGCATTCAAGCTTAAGCAATTAAGGATTTACATAAATAAGGATTACACCTTAAAAGTTAGAGAACAGCGTCGATTGTTGATTAATAAGAGAAAAGAACTTTTGGCTAAAGGAATCTCATCTAGACTTCGAGATAGCAAGTTGATTGTGGGAAGTACTGTTTACCAAGTTATAAATGATAAGATCATGAGTTCAGAAGGAACTGAGATATAGCAAACACTCAGAAAGGAACTGGAAGGATCACATCATATCTCTTTTTACAGGCAAGAAAATATCACCATCAATCACATATAGCTAATAGGAATGGAAAACTAAACTACTCGATTTAACAACTATTAAAACTTGGTCACAATTATGTAAATATTATGTATTGGAATTTTTCCAATTTATACGTTTTCCCTTTCATTAATTATTTAAAACAATCTGAAATATTTGCTATAACGGAAACTTAGTGCCAATTTTATCTAAAACTCGAGATCGAGAATTTCCAGGTTTACCAATCACTTGCCAGAAAAATCTCGGGTCAGGGAAGAAGCTCTGAAGACATCATTGTGGGAATTTATATCAAAAATAAACACATACTGGACAATGTTGAAGAGAAAACTAATTGGATTTCGGTTACTTAAAATGAACCCAAGCATAGATTCATTGCTGACTTGTATAACCTTCACGTATCTACCTCCTAACGAACTCCAACTAGAGAATATATATATCACCATTATATTCTTTATTATCCAACTTTATAGACAATAGTTCAGTAGCTCTAAATCTATATAACTTCCATAAAAATGCTGTAAAAAAGAAAGACTTAACCGAACATTCAAACATACCAAAAATTTCTGTTTGATGAGAAAGACAGAACCAACATCCAATTATTTGTTTAGGCAGATACGATAAGTTAACAATGATAAAACGGTGTTTACCTTACAACCCTGAACACGAGGATTTCCTGGGAAATCTCTTAAAGATTTCTTAAAAAATACATGGCCCACCTGTGCTGTGTGAGAGCTTAAACGGTCTTGTTTCATATGTAAATACCTGTTTTCTTTCCTCTTTTCGCTCTCCACTTCTCCCATCCATATTTCCAAATTTTTTGATTTTTTTTCTCTTTTTTTGATTTTTTTTTTTTATTCTTCTTATTTTTTATTCTTTCTTATAATCTGTATATATTTACCAAATGTATATAATCTTTCCCCATTTTTTATTTCCCACTTTCATAGGTTTCTCCGTTTTGTAACCCCAAGGAGAATCCTCTGTAAGACCTGTGTGTCTTAATAAAGGCTTTTGTGTGTGTGTGTGTGTGTGTGTGTGTGAATCTGTACAAGACACCACCACCATTAGGGGTAATGAGGACAACACACTAAGTATTAACCCCAAAACATATATTAGTGGTCCTAACCCCTTCTCTTTCTCATTTTATCTATCTCTCTATAGCCGGCTGCCGGACCTACAGTCCTGGATCTTTCCGGTTAGTCTCGAGGACCATGCCATCACCATCTTCTCAGCGGCAAATCATGCGATCTACGTTTTCTTCTTAGATCTCGAAATGCGTGATGTCGCTGGATACCCGCTGGCGATTCTCCACCAAACTCTGCAGTGGTGGCAGAGACGCCATGTATATATTCATTGTACATAGTTGTACAAGTATATATCTAATTATTAGTTTTAAATAATAGTGCAGATTGTGCACTTTTGCATGTGTTGACAAGATGCTAATAAAATTATGTTAATTGTCCATATTTATCGCCGGCCGTGCGGCCATGGTGTGCGTGAGCCCAGAAATTTTGTCATTTGGCGGTGGTAGTATGAATATAGCGAATTAAAATAGGCTGAAGGATCTATTTCTCCAATGTCTGACAAAAGCGAGTCTTGTGGACAGGGGGAAAATGTCCTTTTCACGAATGTCAATTAAACGAGGCAGAATAGATATATATAAATTTGCATATAGAGATAAAACATGTTTTAATTGTCCATTCGGGATAAGTGATGGATAGGACAGGTTCTTACTTAAGACACAGTTATCTGTATACACAGGTTCTGCTGTAGTTTCCTATCTTTATGGAAATTCTAAAAGCAAGTGTACCACTAAACAGATTTTAGTATAGTACATACTCTTAAATGATTAATCGTCCAACAAAAGCCATGTAAAGATGTTACGAAATCGTAGGTGGCTCTAGAATATCGAAAAGAGACGAAAGGGAAGATGACTAGAAGACGGCGGCATTCATTAGCTACAGCTAATTTTGGTGCTAATTTGGCTATTGTTTGCTTTTCTCCTTTGACTTAAGGGTCGAGCTGACGAGGCTTTTGTTGCTGTTGATGTACTAGTTTTTTTTTTTTTTTAGATTAGAAACTTTTTACCTCGGTCAATATAAAATCAAATACATAGAGTTATGATGTATACGCTCATGGACAAAACTCAAGGAATTTGTTCCTTTTATCAGGTATATCGGGATTCAAACAATAATTATGATATTTGGCCAACCCATTTTCTTGATAAATCAAGAAAACCCAACCACAAACGTGTTTCGGGCTGTTGGCCCTCGTCAGCGTGGTGCAGCCTAATCTAAAAAGCACACGTGCTCGTGGTCAGAATATGCCTTTTTAATTTTAATATACAAAACAAAAAATAGCTTTATTAGGACCTTTTAGTCTCATATAGTCTCATCCGTGCAGAAAAGGATATATATAGGAATATATATATAACCCAGTAATAATAACAATAATCAGAGATGCTATTTACAATGTATCAAATAGGGGGGAAGAAGAAAGAAAGGGCTTGGCATGGAACTTATATAAAAGGAATCGAGAACAAGCAGTTCCTTTTCTTAAAGAAACAGTTAGTAGTATTGACAGAAATTTATAATAAGTGAAAAAGGAAAATACAGCACAATGTATTATACATAATTATCAGATATATACAGGGTGTACCAGGTAAATTGGGACTAACTTTGACAGTCCATAAAACAAAAACTACTTGAGATTAAAAACTTGTTTTTTTTCATTACGTAGCCATATTCATGTAAAATGCAACAGTACATGTGTGCGCAGTGTAGTGATGAAGAGTAACCGAGAATTTGAAAATCGAGCTGCCATCATCGTTGCTCTGCGCGCCGGAAGGAGCCCCAAAGAGATAGTGGAGATTTTCTTAAATTGCCCAAAACCACTATTTATCGTGTCAAGAAGCAGTTTGATGAGGCCGACAGTTACAAAGAGGGGATAGCTACAAGGAAAAAGCACTCGCGTCGATCGGACAGGGTAAGAGGCGAAGAATTTGTCAAAAATGTCAAGGAGAAGATTGATGGAAACCCTGGGAAGAGCATGAGGGCCATAGCCAAGGAAATGGACGTTGGCTCTATGACAATTGTCAGAACTATCCATGAGGACCTTGGTCTCAAGTCTTATGCCCTTCGGAAAGGTCAGTTGCTGACTGAGAATATGAAGAATAACAGAAAAGGAAAGGCTGCTGCCCTCCTCAACAACCTGAAACACGACTCTTTTGGCATGCTAAGGTTCTTCTCTGACGAAAAGAACTTTGACGTGGACCAAAAGGTAAATCCCAGGAATGATCGCTGGATCTGTAAAGACCCCTCAGAGATACCTGTCGTGATGCACACGAAATTTCCTGCCTCCGTAATGGTCCTTGGCGTTATCAGCAGTGAAGGTGATGTCATGCCTCCCCATTTCTTTGAGAAGGGCCTTAGGATGAACGCTGACACCTACATCAATGTTCTGGAGACCGTTGTGAAGCCTTGGATGTACATGGTGGCCGCAGGAAGGAAGTATGTCTTCCAACAGGACTCAGCTCCAGCCCATAAGGCAAAAAAGACACAATCGTGGCTGACACTTAACGTCCCTAGTCACTGGGGTCCTGATATTTGGCCCCCTAATTCTCCAGATTGCAATCCCCTCGACTACTATGTATGGGGCGTTGTTGAGAGAGATGTCAACAAAGCTCCTCATACCACCATCCAGTCTGTCAAGAAAGCAGTTCACACGGTGATGACCCAAATGGACAAGGTCATCGTCACCAAGGCCTGTGCTTCATTCCGCACTCTCCTCGAGACTGTTGTAGCTAATAATGGAAACTACATTGAATAAATAAAAACTATATCCTTTTATCTACTACTGTGTCAAATTTCATTCGGATATTTTAATTTTTACTTGCAAAAATTTCAGTTAAAATACCATTGTTGAAATTCCCAATTTACCTGGTACACCCTGTATACAATATTACAATATATAAAGTTATATACAATATTTTTCAAAAACAATATTTTGTGTGAGGAATAAGGAATATTGTAACGTAGTATTGATTGTAGATCTAAAACTCTATGAACGGAGCGCAATAAATATTCCATTCCAGTGTTAATAACTTCGATAATGACATTGATGTAGGGTTGTTGGTGGGGGAGTGATACACACCGTCGGTTTTAGACCGCAACAACTCGAGATCGAATCGGAAATTGATTACTTTTTTTATTCTGCTCAATGGCCTCCAACTCGTGCATAAGTCCAACTTCAACAATGAGTGTAAGTGACCAAACGTGACAGCCTGTAAGTGCAAAAATCTCATTAATGCAATACACTCATGGACAAAAATTTAAGAAGTGAAAAGTATTTGATTTCATCGGTCGTCTATTATTATTTTTTTTTTTTGAAGGAGACAGAGACAATTTTATTCACACTTGGTTATCTCACTCTGTGAGCGCACTTCCAGTAAAAGGTAATCATCATCCCACAATAATTATCATGGCCTTTATCACATGACCTTGGAATAAGTAAAAACGCAAATTGATGAGAATTGTTCTTTAAATTCAATGTACCAGAAGTGTAAAGTTCAAATCGCAGTAATCAGAATTGATGCATTTTAATAACATTATCACATATCTAGTGATTTACATACACTTATGGACAAAACTTAAGGAAGTGGAATGTCTTTGAAGTTCCCGGTGTCCGTTTTTTTTTTTTTTTAAGGTTGGAGAGGCAATTCTTTTCACACTTGGTTATCTCGTGTATATTCAATAAAAATCACTGTGTATAAATATATTTCAGAGTTATTATCTACATTCCGATTTACATGCTGAAAGGTCCAACTTCTTTAAGTTCTGTCCATGAGGGCATTTTGTGATCAATTTTTGGTAACACCGTTGCTACAAACTTGTGATATGCACTTGTGCGCATACTCAGGCGATGTCAAAATTATAAGAATGTCATTCCATCTCCTGAAAAACTGTTGTTGAGAAACGTCAGTACAGTATAACATATCCACCTTATGTACCTAGTTTATTTAAATAGTATTACCAAGAATTCCTCAAAGTACCGAATATATAAGCAATAAGCCCAATTTCAATATTTGAGCTGTCTAGATGATTAAACTGATAAAACCGCTGGGAGGGTGCACCACTGATGAGTCACAGAGGCCCTGCCAATATTTTTCTATTGCAGTAAGGGCAATAGGAAATTACTTTATCCAATAATATCCAAAAAGCTTGGAGTTCAAAGAATTGACAAAAATCCGCATTGGGGAAAAGAGAGAGAATAGTCATATTTAAAAAAATATATATATATTTTGACGAACAATTTAAATAACTAAGAAATTAAAGCAATAAAGCACGAATGCTTCTTTTACACATAAAACAAACTTATACTGCCCTTATTGCCATGGAAAAATGTATTGGAAAGGCTTTGCTCATCAGTGTCCTAAAAGCTTATGTCCACAGTTTGCTTGAATGCCATTTATAAAATTCCACCCTTCACAGTGTAGCATATATAAGCAGAATCGCCGAATACAGTATTAGAGTTCTAAAAAGCGTTATGGTGGATTAAACTGCTGGGAGAGTTCACCACTGATCCAAGCCCTCCCAATACATTTTTTCATTGCAGTAAGGGCAGTAGAAGTTTGCTTTATGAGTAAAAGAAACATTTGTGCTTTTTTTTATTCAAATAAAAAGGCATATATTGGATCAAAATATCATTTATTTTACCAATATTTCAGTTGGCTGAACGCCAACCTTTAATAAGGTATTATAATATTTTAATGTGTGCCAACAACAAACTCAGCGCCACATAACGTCAATAGATTTGATCCAATATATGCCTTTTTATTTAAAGATTTATTTATGGATTTCTCTATTTTCAAAACTTTTTTTTTATGTATATATGGCGCGTTTATTGCCTTATAATTATTTTAAATAACTCTATTGTGCATTTTTATAAATATATACGTATATATATATGTCATAATTTGTATAATACCCAAAATGTATAATTTATTTTCACCATAATTATTATGTTAAATTGTAAATACAAATTCATCCATGTATAAATCTGTACAAAATAAATCTGGGAGCCAGCGCGCGCGCTCACGAGTGTGGAATACGTTCTTTTTTGAAGCATACATGCACAACGGTCGCGCCCTTCGATTCGACCACGACAGCTACGACAAGTAAGAGTCGACAGGATTAAGAACCTCAAGAGAATGATCAAGGCAAAGAGACAAGCAGGCCAGAAAGAGGCCAAGTTAACTCAAGAGAATAAGTCGGTAATAGATGCACTAACAGCGATGATGAGAACACTAGGGCGGGACGCGCCCACCACCGCAGCCAGATTTGACGGATCAAGTTCCGCGGAGTCGTTCTTAAGGGAGTTCAAAAATCCGTTAAGGCGCTCATCCGAAGATGTGCCTCATACCCAGAAGCGACAAGGAGGATCCCCCCCCCCCCCCCCCACACACACACCGCCTACACCATGCAAGCACTGCCAAGGGCCCCACTGGAACAATCAGTGTCCACAACGGGCCAACTTGCCTGGGCAGCGTGCCGATCATCATCGACTATCGACACCGCCGCGGTATTTTCGTGACCCAAGAGACAGCCCTGCCGAGTAACCAGAAGTACAACCCACACGCCATTAACGGCGTAAGTACCCTGACTCTCAAGTTGCTACTAGCCAACCATTTATGTTCATTTCTAATAGATACTGGCACTAACGTTAATATTATTTGTTTAAAACAATTCAAAACATTAGGAACTAAAATGTTACCTGTGAATAATGATGTTACTATTAGAACTTTGTCTCATAACATCCAACCTGTGGGATTTGCATTTATTTTGGTTACTGTAGGATCCATTAAGGATCACTTGTTATTTTATATAATAGATCATGATCTACCATTTGGCAGTTTTTCTTTAAATTCATTGGGGATTTTTCGATTAACTATTGATTTTTTTTTTTCAAAAATAATATATCAGGATAATATCATGCTAGCACAGTCACAATATTGTTTTAAAGATTATTTTACGCCTCCATTAAAAAACTTTACAATTCAACCCGACCCTAATAACCATACCATGCCCCACACTACTCAATTATTTCCTCATAACAACCTTAATAGTACCACAAATTTAGAAAATTATATAGTTGCACATCTCCTCATATAATTAATGAATGTAAAAATCTTATTAGAGAAAATATTGTTTTTTTTTCCTATCGATAAGTTTTCAATACCTGCTTTAAATATCGACCCGGTTAAAATTATACCTAACAGTGATAAGATTATAACACTAAGACCATATAGAATACCATATAGCGATTACCCTGAAATAAAATATCAAATAGAGAAAATGTTAGAAAATCAAATAATAGAACCATCGAATAGCCCATAGGCCTCTCCCGTAACACTTCCTAGAAAAAGAGATGGCTCGAAACGTTTTTTTGTAGATTTTAGAAAACTTAACGAATTAATGTCTGTAAATAGTTATATATCCCATACCACTAATCGGAACAGTACTAGATCAATTATCTAATTCCAAATACTTTTCCACCATAGATATAACCTCCGCCTTCTGGCAAATTCCAATCCATCCCGAATCTAGGCCCCTACTTTCATTTGTAACCCACCTGGGGCAATACCATTTCAATAGACTACCATTTGGTCTCAAATTAAGTCCCCAAATATTCGAAAGGCAGTTAAATCAATTGATACAGAAACACAAATTAACATTTGCTAATCATTATTTTGATGACTTCATAATCCATTCTAACAGTTTAGAGGAACACTTAGGACACTTACAGGAATTTTTTTCACTTTTGTAAATTAGGAAATATAAAATTAAATCTTAATAAATGCCAGTTTTCAGAACTTCTATTGACTACCTGGGATATAAGATTCGTTCAGGTACCTGCACGCCACATGTTAGGAATATAGATGTAATTAATGCCACAAAACCCCCTACTAACGTAAAAACCTTGCAATCATTCCCCCCCCTAGGCGCCATTAATGTTTACAACAAATTCATTCCAGATTATGCGTGCATTAGAAATCCTCGAAATCAACTTTTGAAAAAGAACGTTAAATGGGAATGGACGTCAGACTGTCAAAAGGCGTTTGACAAACTCAAACGACTGCTTTCATCAGGTCCCATTCTCCATTTTTATAAATCAGATTTGCCCTGTCAAGTGTACTCTGATGCATCTTTGCAAGGGATAGGAGGAGTACTGAAACAGCTCCATCCAGATGGAAACTCATATCCAGTACATAATTATAGCCGCACTCTGCGCAAATACGAGCGCAATTATACCATCACCGAATTAGAGTGTCTGGCCTAATTGAAACAGTAGATCGTTTCAAGGTCTATCTGGCGAGAAATTGTTCTACTATTTTCACCTATCATTGTGCCTTACAGTGGCTGAAAAGCATAAAAAATCTGACAGGAAGACTCTTTCGATGGAGTTTGAGATTGTCAGTCTACGACTATCAGGTGAAGTTCATCAAAGGCGCCAAACAACTAGAGGCTGACCTGTTATCCCGAAATCCGTTTTGTGGCCTTCTTGACGCCACGAAATTAAAAATGTACCAAAGTGAACTTCGGGATAATTCCAAGTATGTTCACCAAACCTCAGGCCTGACTACCATCACCAGACGTGGTGTGAGTAAAATAGTTGTTCCGCCATCCTTACGACCCACCATACTTAAAGAAGCCCACCAAAAATTCAACCATCCAGGAATTTCTCAATTGACTAGGATCATCTCCGCCCAATACTTTTGGGGCGGAATGTCGATAGACATTCGTGCCTTCGTTAAGAATTGTAACATCTGTCAAATGAGCAAAACCCCAAAGAGATCGAAGTTTGGAGAGTTGGGCGAATTGCCAGAATCCCCACTTCCATTCGATCTGGTCTCAATGGACACTATAGCCGGGTTTTCTAGATATGGGAGTGCAAAATTATCTGCATGTAGTAGTAGACCACGCGACTCGATTCGCATGGACATTTCCATCTCGTTCCACCAGTACGACCACATATATTCAAATAATGAAAAGGGTGCTATAAAGTGGTTGTCCGAGGCGTCTCCTTACAGATAGAGCCCCTGCCTTTACATCACCGAGGTTTAGGAGATTTCTAATCTTTCATTACATTCAACCAATGCTCACTACCAGCAACGATCCACAAGCAAACGGTTTATCCGAACGTTTGAACGCAACCTTGACCGGAAAACTTAGGCTCCTCCATCTTCAACATCCTAGAGCTAGTTGGACTATGCTTCAATCCAAAGTAGTTAAGGCATATAACGATACCCCTCATTCTGTCACGGGATTTCCCCCATCATACCTCATGAATGGCTCCCTGACGAAAGAACTTTCAGAACATTTAGATCCTTATCCATCGGTCACTGAATCTAGACGCCTAGCGTTACAGAGAACGAAAGAACGTCATAAGCTAGATAAGATCAGATTTTATAATAATCACAGGTCCCCCGACTTTGAGGTAGGCGATCTAGTCCTTACCAAAATTTACCAACACCCCAATACGGGCAAATTAGTGCCTTACTTTAGCGGACCATATGAAATAATTGAGGTGATATCTCCCTATACAGTTAGAATCAATAAACCTAATCAAGTTCAAAACTTAGCCACGAAAATTATCCACGTAAACAAATTGAAACACTATTCCGAAGACACTGAATACATCTTCACACCTCACTCAACGAACGCACTCAGCGCGCCAAAATCACATTTTATTTACCATCATTTCCCACCGGAAATATTTCATGATGATCATAAGAATTATGCATCTACATTAAGTAACCCATTTAATCACATGAACCCCGATATTTTCCTAGATAACGACGAACCAACATTAACAGCCAGATACATTTCTACTCCTGACACCATCCCAAAGATTGATATCCAATTAGAACCTTCCCCGACAACGAAGATAATGCTCCCATCCTCACCAACACGTAATCATTCTCCGAAAATTAGCCCTCAATTAAGTGCTTTCCTTATTAACTGTGACAATGCGAAATTAGAAAATAAGTCAGTCATAAGCAAAAATACGTTAGTACCGTTGCCCATAGTTAAATATTTTAATAGGATTAAACAGTTCCCAATATTTTTTCTATCCCTCCTTACAATGGCGTGTATTAACCCAAACGTCTACATGACGATTATACATTTTTATGAAAAAAGGGCATATCCTTATCGTGCAACTGAAAGTTGCTGATGGCTTACGCCAGCGGGGGCGGAAGACCCTGTGGGGCTGCCCTCTACGGTCACCCTAGAGGGGAGTGAGTGTAGAGAGGCGTCTCTACGTGTTGCACTCGCGAAAGCGAGGCGCACGTGTCT
Organism: Cordylochernes scorpioides; assembly: GCA_030710605.1. Taxonomy (NCBI): domain Eukaryota; kingdom Metazoa; phylum Arthropoda; class Arachnida; order Pseudoscorpiones; family Chernetidae; genus Cordylochernes; species Cordylochernes scorpioides. Next base: position 20,621,056 of record CP092884.1, on the reverse strand, counting down.
TGAAACTCTTGGGTCTTCGCTCTGTGTGTGCGCCATTGGGAGCGTCCTTGCCGTGCGCACCATGAGAAACCAAGGGGTGCACACAGTAGTACCACCCCCCCCGCCTCCACGTCGGTGTCCCCGCGTCAACCTCGGCACCTCAGAGGTCCTTGATTCGACGGCAGATTCAGGGAGGACTGGGTAAGGGTGCGAGGGCTAAAGGGGGGGGGAGTCCTATAGGAGCGTAGGACGGGTGGATCCAAGTCCGAACGAGAGGGCTCGGACAGTAACCTTGCCAATGAACTCTCGGAGACGCCTGTGGGTGAGTGGTCAACCCCATTGTAGCCGGACCATACTGGCGGGCGCGAGGGGCCTACCAAAGGCCGCTCGGTGCATGGAGAATGCATCATTCCTTCGGGCTGTGTGACGCTAGAGGGGACGCAAGGGCATTGCTGCCTATATCGTCCCTGGCTATGTGAGCCGAATTTTCTAATCTGGCTTACGCCATCTATCGGAATAAATATCAACTATTTTCGTTGATTTTTAATTATTCCAGAATTGGCCAAATACCCATTATTGATTAATCAAGAAAAGCTAACCACGGACCGTCGTCCCGATTAAGACAAATTCAATCAATCTTGATTCATTGTCTTGAAGAGCTTTCGATGGTCCTTTGGAACGCCTTCAAGAACTTCATTAATCACTCAGAAAAGGATGGTGACCACGTCATTAAGATTGATAACCCCCATAAGATTATGTCTTCAGGGAATCCAATATAGAATATCAAAAAATCTATTTTGAATTAGATAACACCACCTGCATTGCCCATTGACTACCACAAACTGATAGTCACCGACTTATCTTGAAACGATCCGTTCAGGATGTACGTCACAGAATTCAGTACGTTGCCCTCTGACCATTTGCAAGAAACCATTATGTTCACACACCAACATCAAGAGATATTCTTCTTGCGCTACTTCATTGGTATGACAACCGTCCTCTTTTCTCTCCATCCCAAACGAGAAACCTTCCGAGGACTCCAGTGGCCCAATTTAGATCATCCTACCAACTTGTTCGCCACGACCCAAGTCTTCATTCCTTTTCATGCCTGAGCACCTTTTCAACACCCCTTTTCTTACGTTTCTTATGGAAAGTACGGTAAAGAAGAGGATGCTCAGCCCATCACCAATCCACCAACACTCCAGCGCAGGAGATCCTCTCACACACAGAACACCCTCACAAACAGATACACAGTCGTAGCCACATCACACAGGTTCGTATCCTGCTACATTTAATACATTTAAACTTTGTCTTATGTAGTATATATCATATTTAATTTTTTCCATCTATACTTGTATATATTTTTAGTTTAATATCACACAAATTTTTCAATTTGTACATAGTATCAGAATTCAATTTATAAAATTGCCTCCCAATCTCAACTAAATAATTTTAAAATCATTTTAAATTTATTTATCCCACACAGGTTCCATCTGTCATAATTTGTATAATATCCAAAATGTATAATTTATTTTCACCATAATTATTATGTTAAATTGTAAATACAAATTCATCCATGTATAAATCTGTACAAAATAAATCTGGGAGCCAGCGCGCGCGGTGGAAGGCCACACCTCCGCCGCGTGCACGAGTGTGGAATACGTTCTTTTTTGAAGCATACATGCACAACGGTCGCGCCCTTCCATTCGACCACGACAGCTACGACATATATATATACCGTACAGTCGAACATGGATAATTCGAAGCCCAAGAGACAAAAAAAAAAAACGATTTAAAAACGGAAATTCTATTTATATAAAATTCTAGAGACCAAGGTAAATATTCAAATTAAAGACGTTTCCGAATCATCCAAGTTCTACTGTATATCTTTATATCTATAAAAATGAAATCCAAAATCGATGTTTGTTATCGCGTTGCGCAAAATCTACAGAATAAATCATTATGAAATTTTGCATGTAGGTAGCGGAAGATTTCGTTTAACATATAGGCCATTCAAAAAAACTAAAAAAGTTAATGTGCTTTTTTAAAAAATATAAAACCAAAAAGCGTTAGTTTCAGCTTTTTACCGTTTGGGCGCAGCACTGGTCGCGACGATAAATGAATTTGATTGGTTAATAATTTACACGTGGTTTGTTTACACGATGAATGTTAGTTTGTTTACACGATGAATGTTTTTAAAAGGTAAGATTATCCAATCGCCGTGAAACTTTAGGAAGTTATTTACTATACTACTGGGAAGGTTTCTGGTTTGAATTTGATTTGAAATAAATATTCTTTGCAATTACATATGCAAATTTTCTACTTTCACTCGCAAGCAGCGCCTCTCGCGGCATCTGGCGAAACTATATTTATAAATTGTAACAATGTTTGAAATGTGTTCGAAGTATGATAAATTTAATTTGAGAATTTAGTAATATAATATTCCAATGACGTAAAAAAACTTGGCATTTTAATATTAATATATATTTAAAGAAAATATTGTAACGTTTTTGTGCTAAATGTTAAAATGTAATGTTAAAATAATTTTTACATTGTTAGTTTAATTTGTTGTTGTTTTATAATAATGAAGATGCAAATAGAATTGTTGTTGTTGTTTATTATCGTTTGTTTATATAAAAAATTTACATTGTATGTGATGATGATAGCAAAAATGAATTTTAAAATTAATATATATAATTCATTGAGAAAAAAGAAATAATATTATCAAATTCACAAAAGTGACAATATCTTATTTAAAATATAATAAATGTTTTCAAAAAATTATGTGTTTCAAAAATATATTTATATACGTTTATAAATCGATATATAGGTGGATTGGATGTTTTCTCGAATCGTTTTAACAAATGTTCGTTAAGCAAACTTTTAATCGGATAAAACCCGGGCGAAACCGGATACACATCCGCTAGTATATGAATAAAAATAAAATAATATTTTGAAAAATAATAATTTCTTTCTCTTTTTTTCTCCCATTCCTTTGCTGTATTTCTCGGGACAATCTGTATATTAGATTAAAGGTCTTAATAAAGGTAATGAATATATTGGACCCAGTTTTAGAGAGAAGGAAAACCTCTGTATTATTAAACTATATTTTACTTCGATCCCTTGAGTAATCGCTTATGGCATGTTTTTTTCTGGATAGCGACAGCCAGCCAAACAAGCAGACTCAGCAGTCGCCATGCCGGTAAATTGTCGGAAGAAAACATTTCATCAGATTTTCCGCTTCACAGAATCCGCCCCAGTATCTCCACAACACAGCTAACCAGTGCGGTCAAATCTACTAAGTGGCCTTCCATTTTTTTTTTCTTCCAATTTGGCTCTGAGCCAGCCGAAGATTTCTCGGAGCGGAAAAAAAGAAGACGACTGGATTTTATGCCCATCTGAGTCGTCGTCCCAATTTTTCACTTGGCTTCCATCACTTAAATAATTTATTGATACAACAGTTGAAGAGAAAAAAGAGCAACAAATAAAAAAGAATTACTCAAGCAAAGAACTAATAACATTATTTGAAAAAAAAAAAAAAACTATTAGACTAATGGAAGTATTAAAGATATTTTGCATTTCCTTTCTTCTTTTTTTTTTGTCCTTTTTTTGCTGCGACATCGCGTGCTTGATTTGTTCAGTTGATATAATTTAAAATTCCGCAGAAAAAAAAATAGATGCATAGCTAGCGAAGCATTATTGGTCGGTGAATTATAAATTCAACTTTATATTTCCATTTTTTAGAGAGTAAAAAAATGTTAAAATAAGGTTGAGCTGATGCTCTTTTTATATCGATATGATCAGATTTGGAAAATGTATTTTGAATTATTGATTACTTTTCTGAAGGTTTAACAAATCGTCTTGGGATTCGGTTTCTTTTACCTTGAGCAGGTTACCAATAGTGACATGCTCTTCTCTATCCAGAATTTTAAAAACTATTTTCCATATTTTATCGTACAGCCTCTAAAATACTAGTTTCCTCATTTATTAGAGCGTTCTTTACATGGACATACAGTTGTAAGAACTTTTTAATTCTATAATTTCAAATCTAAAAATCAACTCCATATTTTAGAATAAAAATGTTATAATAATTTTGAGCTCTTTTTATATTGATAAGATCAGATATTGAAAATTCATTTTTTAAGGAATAATTAAACGACAATTTTACAAATCGTCATCTTTAGTTTCATTGATCTTGAGCGTGCCATCCCTCTGTCATAAGCTCTTTATTATTTTTCGTATTTTATTCTACAACTTCTCTAATACCAAAGTTTACTAATTTATTAAATTACACTTTATATGAATATGTACAAACTTTTCTATTCTATTCACTTGTTTTGAGCACAACGCAACTGTAAAAAAAGTCAAATTATCATCATTAGCCATGACCTGAAAACTTGCGTATCAATCGTCCGAACTCCTTTTTGCAAAAGCGTTCTGGCTTTCGTTTCGAGTTGGAATCGCTTGCCTTCTCCTATATTTGAATCTTAACTTCTCCCACGTAATGACCATGTAAAAATGGAGTATTTAACGTTTTTGTGGCATTTATAATGTAAATTTCATATTTGTTCTTGGATACTGTCTCCATATGCTTGATATTTTCTTTAGTTGAAATTTCACCTTTCTCTCCAATGCCTTTGAATCGTTTTCTTCAATATCGCAAGAACACCTATTCAAGATACTGTAGAGTACTTCTACACACTACTTCTATAAAATGGTGTACACGGGGTAATTTTCCAAGACCTAGAGTAGCTTTGTAAAATTTGGGCTATATGTTCCCTTTTGGACAGTTCCACACACACACACACACACACAAAAGCCTTTATTAAGACACACAGGTCTTACAGAGGATTCTCCTTGGGGTTACAAAACGGAGAAACCTATGAAAGTGGGAAATAAAAAATGGAGAAAGATTATATACATTTGGTAAATATATACAGATTATAAGAAAGAATAAAAAATAAGAAGAATAAAAAAAATCAAAAAAAGAGAAAAAAAAAAAAAAAAAAAAAATTGGAAATATGGATGGGAGAAGTGGAGAGCGAAAAGAGGAAAGAAAACAGGTATTTACATATGGAGCAAGACCATTTAAGCTCTCACACAGCACAGGTGGGCCATGTATTTTTTAAGGAATCTTTAAGAGATTTCCCAGGAAATCCTCGTGTTCAGGGTTGTAAGGTAAACACCGTTTTATCATTGTTAACTTATCGTATCTGCCTAAACAAATAATTGGATGTTGGTTCTGTCTTTCTTATCAAACAGAAATTTTTGGTATGTTTGAATGTTCGGTTAAGTCTTTCTTTTTTACAGCATTTTTATGGAAGTTATATAGATTTAGAGCTACTGAACTATTGTCTATAAAGTTGGATAATAAAGAATATAATGTGAAGTGTGTATGGCCTATCTTAGAGAAGAGTATTTTTCTTTCCGTGTCAAGAGGCATGCATTCAAATATATAATGTTCTAATTCATTTTCGGTTCTATTTTGGCATAGTTGGCAATACAAGTCTTCTGTCCTTAGATATTTTATATGGTCTTCTCGATATAAAACAAATAGAATTCTCAATTGCGCAATGAGGCGTTTAGCCGGCAGTGGGAGTTCACTTAGTAGATAGTTCTCTGCTGCGAATGTTTTATGTAAATATTTGTAGTGTGTGTGTAGCTTCGAATTGGTTATTCTTGATTGGTCGGTTTGGATAGACTGTTCTATAGTGATTCTGATAATTTGAGGTATTGCTTTCTGTAGAATATTGGGGTCTGAACAATTCTTTAACCACATGAATCCAGTTGAGTTTAGGATATTCATTAAATTTTCTGTAAAACCTATAAAGGCATTCGTCAGAGTGGACGTTTCCCATAATTGGGCTAGACAGATTGCGGGCAATCTGGATTTTTCCATTTTTAATATTCTTAACCAGAACTTTAGAATTAGTTTGGTTGCTGTGACTCCTAGTGAGAAGCGTCCGGTTTCCATGCGTAGTATGTAGCCTGGTGTGTTACTCGGCAAGTTCAATAGTCGTCGGAGATAGTTATTCTGAATTTGGTCCAAGATTTTGTACTTTTCGTTTGCCCAAATTGGAGCAGAATACAGCAGAGTTGACAGGATAATCGAGTCTAATAGTTTCATTGATGAACCAAATGAATTCAACCTGGATTTCTCCATAATTTTCCATACTTCGCCGGTAGCTGCAAGCGCTTTGCCTTTAAAGTATGAAGCCACTTGACTAAACGAGATTGTTGTTGTGAGGGGATAGCCAAGATAGAGATATTTCGATGTCACTGTCAACAGTTGGTCTCCCCAGAACCATTTGTCCGATTTTGCAGGTTGGACAGTTCCCTGCTAGCACTCGCTGAGGAAACATCTTCTCCTCTTCTGCCATGACGTCTATGAATGAAGCGCGCAAAACTACAATGCCATCTGAGAACAAGATTGACATTGAAGCTCTGGAGGCTGAAGACATTGTCGTCGTCTCCAACCACTTCGAGGTCTTGCGTTCCCTAAACCAGTCTTCCCTCAGAGGACTCCACCTGGACCTAGTCCAATACATCGAGAGGCAGACTGGGCTGGTAAAGGGCCTCTACGCGGATGTCAAGAGCCTATCTGACATCGTGGACGACTTCCTGGAACTGTAAAAAAATCCTGGGGCAAACTAAGCAGCTCAAGATTTCACACAAAGTTTGTCCAAACTGGCCCTAATCCCGCCTGCCAGGATTCTGGCACTCAGACCGAGCCCATTCAACCTGCTACTCCCGCTCCAGCTGCTGTTTTTGTGGCCGCCTCTGCTTCCAAGAAGTCAGCTGCTGCCCCTGCCAAGAAGAAGCAGCCAGAAGCACCCAACCTGCCTGCCAAAATAACCAACGCTGCTGTTGCCACCAAGCCTGATCCATCCTGTGCCACCAAGCCATCCGCTCCCAAGGTCTCAAACTGCACTTCAAGAAATCGGCGGCGCATGCCGTAGTAGTGTCAGAAAACCCACAGACCGACCCCCGGGACATCCTGAAGGCTGTCCACTTTGCCCATCGCCCCAAGGCGTCTGGGCGTCTCTGCGCACCAGAGGAAAGCTGGTGCTTTACGCCAGAAACTCAGACACCATTCCTGCTGTCAGCTCCTTCTTGGACAACAAGCTGGAAGGCCCGCTAGCAGAAGGTAATCCTGCCGTGCACCTTCCTTTTCAGGGTGTACGAGGATACCACCAACTCCACCATTGAAGAGACATTCCTGATAACTCCAGAGCCCCCGAATGCTTCCACTGCGGTGAAGAAGGTCACGAGGGTCGTGCCTGTTCCTCCCTGGCGAACTCGTGCACTTCAAAATGCGCTAACTGCTGTGCCGAACACCCACGAAACGAGAGCTGAATCCTGCCCAATCCTGAGGTTGAAATAAGTCAAGTTATAGGCCTCCAGGACCATCCTGCCTCCCGCCTTGATCTCCGCGGATCTCATCCTTCCCACCTGAAACTCCTGCCTCCCCCTGCTTCCCGAGCTATCCTGACCGTACCTGGCACTGATCCCTGGCCATCCCTTCACAGGCTCCACCCCGGCGAGCTCGATAGATTTCTGTTTCTTGGGTCACTTGTACCTTTGAAGTTGCGACTGGCTTACTTGGTTTCGAGCGAAGTTAGAAGACCAATTCTCTTATTGTCCAATTAACCTTAGCAAAACATTGCCATAGAGCTTCTTGATTCAAAGGGATTTTCCCCATAGAGGATTGAAATAGATGGCGCTCTGCCGCCTAAAATGCTTAGTTGGGCGGTCAGGATATGCTTTTAAAAATAATAATATTGTAAAATGGATGACAAGCTATCCGAGAGGCCAGGATTATAGTATAAAATTGGGGGAAGATGGGTGGACTCCACTGTTCCAACTGCCATGTGTGATTCGGACAGGCGCCACAAACAGCATTCGTGTGTGGGGTTGAACAGAGAGTCTTGGTCACATATGCGACGAGTGGAGGACGCGGCGAGTTGCCTCCGGGCGTGTGGATGATCCTGCAAGACTGTACCAGAAAAGCTTGCCCTACCTGGACGGGAGCCGGCCGTTGACGAGGAGGATCCTTCTGATGGCGGATATTTTAGGCAATTCCATCTAAGTGTACCTAGTTCCCCATTCCATTGCTCCTGGCAATAAAGTATATCGAACTAAGCTGTATCCACAAAGAACCTACATTGAACCTTGTACGCAAACAACGACGGCTGAAAAGAGTCGTAAAAATGTTTATGTTCATTCTTACGATATTCAAATTTCCCTGCGCTAGCAGACGATATAGACCACTTTTCTTCCGGAATTCAAATTCTGAGACAGAATGAGTACAAATTCGTGTCCAGAATTTTCACGAGCATCCATTATTGTATGTTGACGTGTCTCTATTTAATAAAATAAATAATTCAGGTAATTTCTGACTGCATACTCACTTTTAAACGGGCTGACTTGATAAAAGTTGCCAGCATGGAATTTACCCTGGCCTAGGGTGTGAAGGAAGCCTGGACTCCCTCCCTGCCAGTCAAGACCTCAGTTTACCTTGAGATTATCACGGGCGCCGTTCCCCTGGCTGTCCCTTTGTCCTCCCCCTTCGGTGTTTGCCCCTCTCGACACCTCGTCCAGGCAGCTGGTTTGACACCATTGTTCTTAAACGGCGTCTTGACAAAGGTTATTGGAAGATCTCTTGTAAAAAAAAAAAAACAGGGAAAACCCCTTCGACAAATATATTTCCTGTTTAGAACAAACTTAGGTCTTTTATAAAATAGTTCTAAATTTAGAATATTTCTGAAAATAGTTTTTTCGTTTAATGTAAATATAGAAGTATATAGTTAAAATATGATTATTAGAGAATTAGCGAATTTATATATATTTTTTAATAAAATCTTTTTATTAATAAATGTAAAATTTTTTTTTGGAGGGGGACGGGGGGGTGCTAGATGGATTTTAAAACATATTTACCGAATAATGTAATATCAATATATCTGTAACCAAGACAAACCATATTTGATATGTACCAAAAGAAGAATCTCTCCCTTTAATTATGTATCAGAACGATGCAGTTGTTCATCACCCTAGTAAACAACTTTGCTAGTGATGATAAAGAATGAGACACAACACCAGTTTTGAAAAATTCAGACAAAAGTCAACTTGTATACCAAGGTGATGTACAGTGCATCTTTCTGATGCACAATTGAAGTGAGAAGTGCCTATTTTGGTACACGAATATCATCTTCCAGACATTTTATGTTTTATATTTGCATATACACTCATGGAGAAAACTTAAGGAAGTAGAAGTCTCTAATGTCGCCGGTTGTCTGTTTTTTTTTTTTTTTTGAAGGAGACAGAAGCAATTTTGTTCACACTTGGTTATCTCGTATGCCTTCAATAAAGGTCACTGTGTATCAAATACCTTTCAGAGTTATTATCTGAATCCCGATATACATGCTAAAAGGCAAACTTCCTTAAGTTTTATCCATGAGTGTATACGAAATTTCATTAATGATCCCAAGCATATCTTGCTTCAAATAATTATTATTTGGCAAAAAAATAAAAATCCAGGGATGCGTTTCTTAAATACCATTTTTAATATATCTAGCTTCGGGATTTTCAAGAACACTCCTGTGAAAGCTAGAGAAATATTAGAATGATATTTAAGAAACACACATCCCTGAATGATTTTTGTCAAAAAATAGAGCTCAAGGGTTTTATTTTAAAATCCAACAATTAATACTAACACAACACATCCGATATTTCGAATCCTCTACTGAGTGGATAGAAAATATTCAAAAGAAGTTCTCCTAGAAGAAGATGGATAATTATTTAGCTTTGTCGAATATCGGAAGATATCAATAAAATATCTGATCCTAAATATGCTTGCCATTATTGATGAATTTCATATGAATGGATTCGACAATGGATTCCTGCCCATGCTGGGATCGGGGGTAATGAGATGACGGATGTACTAGCAAAGGAAACCAGGAAGTTGAGCCAAAGGAAAGAAAAATTGTCAATACTTGACGCTGATTCTTTGACAAAATCAAAGATAATCCAACTGAAGACAAAAAAAAAAAAGTCGAATATGCAATATAAAGGCAGAAAAACAATCACAAAAACAATCACAAGACTCAGAACGAGATATTACAAAGGAAGGATCATACATTCAGAAGGCACAAGAGCCTAGAGGACATGTAAAAACTGTCCTGGTGTAAAACTAACACCTGTCCACATATTCTCCTGTCCAGCAATGACCGCAACATTGCAGAAAATCGATATGGACTTAGAAGGGCAGCTTTGCACACCCAAGATAGAGGACATTGCGACTGCTGTGATATAGATGCACGGAGACATCTGAGGCTCTTCATTGGACACGACAATAACAACAACATTGTAAAAAATAGTACAAAAGTGAAATTGTACTTGGGATCAGGTGAATAAATTAAGAAAAAGGCATCTTTTCTGATGCACCACGCTGACGAGGGCCAACAGCCCGAAACGCGTACGTGGTTAGCTTTTTTTATTTTAATACTAGCGGATGTACCCGGCTTCGCCCGGGTTTTACCCGAGTAAAGGTTTGTATAACGAACATTTGTTAAAACAATTCTCTATAAACATATAAAAAAAAATATATATATATATTTTGAAAATTTGAAACTCGTAAATTTGAATCTCTCGATAAAGTGATCATTTTTTCCCGGTCCCTGTGTGCCGTGTCATCCTGAATTTTGTATTTCCAAATTTTCTACATTACAAAATAATCGTTTTATCTAGCGGATGTACCCGGCTTCGCCCAGGTTTTTCTCGAGGGAATGTTTGTAGTCTAGTAATAAGAAAATATACTACACCTAAAAACTATCAGAGAAAAGAGAAACCACGGAAGGTGAACAGAAAAATGCTTACAATGGATGTTATGTTTACGATATCAAGTTAAATAAAAACAAAGATAAAATTTGCATATGTTGGTCACTATAAATTTGTATATTTGTTAGGCGAAATTAGAAACATGATAAAAACAATTGGGTATTTAAAAACAAATGTAGAAATAAAAGTTGAAGTATAATAAACAATGTTAAAGATTAGTTTTAATTAATAATCAAGATTGTGTGTGAATATGTGAGAAAGATGTAATATCGTTGTTGTTTTCTTGGCCGACTGTTTTACATATGGTGTTATCATAAAATTGCTTGTTTTGAATATTTTTTAGATTGAGATTATTAGCTAGTATGTAAAAAAATTAACTCTGTTGAAATTTAATTTTGTATTTATATATAAATAAAATTAACTCTGTTGATTTTTTTTGTATTTAATCGATAACAGCGAAGTTACGCATGTTAATGTTAGGAAATATATTTTGATGTTAAGCAAAACCTGCTCCATCTCGTTTTACATAAATGTTGAAAATTTGGTTGAAATTGATGCATTGTAACGAAAGTTTTTAGTGATGTCCACTTATGAAATTTCCATTTTATTAATATAGATAATCAAGAATGGGTGTTTGGCCAATTCTGGAATAATTGATAAATCAACGCATAGTTGATATTTATTTCGACAGATGGCACAAACCATCAGAAACTTTTAGTTGCACGATCAGGAGTTGCCTTTTCTTTTTTCTTAACAACATTGGAGTTATTAAGGTATTTATAGCACTGAAATTTAAATAGAACTTCACAAAAAAAAAATCCTTTTCCTCACACAACCTATAATTTTTTTTTAGCGCACAAGATATTTGTGTGATATAAATAAAAAATCCTGAAAGCCGCGCTGAAATTTTTCATGTTTTTTTTTTTTTTAACTTTCAGGATCTTTTTTTTTTTTAATCAAAAATCATTCAATAATTCTATATACTAAATACATTAAATTTTAAAATTTAAAGTAATATTATACAACTACTTTTATTTCTGAAATTAGATCTAAATTTGTTTACTTTTTTTCGAAATAGAAACAGTAGTATAATTTTTCTTGAAACGTCAACAATCAGGGTATTTAGAATTATTGTGTGTGTGAATATTTTGATAAAATAGAGATTCCAAAGCTAAATAAAAATGTGAAAAGTTTAGCGCTGTTTTTATAAGTTTTATCTTTATATTTCTAAATGGTTTGCATATGTTTAGCAGTTACGAACTGTTGATTATATGATATCGTAAGGCAGCATATGATACCATAGGTGAATAAGACCAGAAGGCATTACTTTTAGCCATTGAATTGGTTGCTGAAAATGGTCGATATGGTCGGCATCTCCGGGGAAGAAATCCAAGATGTCGTGTGCTTTTTTTTTCCTAGCGTGAGTTGTGCCTAAGTGGTGCGTACAAAAACAGAAGATAGTTCTATATAATCATTAAAAATTGGTTTAAAAATAAATATCATATCAAAATATTTTTGACACATCAATTTGATAGAAAAACAAATTATAATAGCACATACACGCAAATGATTCTGTTAGATTTCTCTTTTCTCGTTCTCTCAAAATACAATAATTATATTTAACAATGAAGAGATTTATTTGAAAAAGTAGTGAAAAGCAGGACCAATGCATTGACTTTTCACAAATTTTGGAGAACAGCACAGTTAAAAGGCGAAACACAGAAGAGGGACCCAACTTGAGGAAAGATGTCATTATTTACCTTTTATTTAGATAACTATTATATTATATTCCTTCTGTTTACCCATCTAGGAGAATCCTGTATGGGACGAGTGTCCCTATTAAAGGCTTTATTGTCGATTTAACAATAGAGGGTCTCAAATGTATAACGAATACAATGTTGCACATTCTTTATGATAAAAGGATTATAACAAGGCACAAATCGATTCATGAACCAAACGAAAGGTCGAAACTTCTCACTGTTAAGGCTGAGCAAGATTATATCGCTTCAGAGCAGTGAAAAAAGGATTCACCAAGTGAGCTGATAATGCTGCTTCAGAGGCAGTCCTAACTCAGCAGCAGCAATTTATTTTCATCAAGGGGAAACTGCCCAATTTACAAATTTCATAAGGGTTTGGACGAACTTATACTCAACATACCCCAGGCTCAATTTTGACTTAGCCTTTGATATCAATAGGAATATTATATAAGAATTACAACTTTTTCAAGTACTAACGTTTTTTTATATAAATAAAACAAATTTTCTACCGTCCTTACTGTGTTGAAAAATAGAGAGAGGGCTTGGCTCATCAATAGTGAGCCTTCCCAGTGGTTTCTCCAATTTAATCCACCAAACCGGTTTTTAGAGCTTTAGCACTCTAAGCCAAGCTCTTCCAATATTTTTCATAGCAGTAAGAACAGCAGATATTGGTTTATGAGCTTAATTGTCTTATGAATTCCTGTATATAAATTTCATCATTACCATAAAATGTGTGTGTGATTAGCTTTTACTTTTTATTTATTTTCAGACATTTTCCATTTTTAAGAAATTTATTTTTCTCGAATTTACCCAGTCCAATCTGTATTTATGAGCTTAATTGTCGTAATTAAGTTTTACTCTATATAAATTTCACATTATTACCATTAAATGTGATTATTATTCATTTATTTAAATACTCTGTGGTAAAACCATGTATAAGACTATATGTCTCAATAAAGGTTTTTATGTGTGCATTTATAAAACAATATCAAAAAGCTTTATTTAGACCTTTTGGTCTTATACAGATCCTCCGAGTAGAAGAGGGTATAAACAGAAATACCACAGTAATAGTAACAATAATTAGCAATGTTATTTATAATGTATCAAATAGGGGAAAGGGATAAAGAAAGGGTTTGGCATAAACTCATTCAAGCAAACGAGAACAACAGTTCTTTTTCTTAAAGAAAATTAATTAGTTGTATTGCAACAGAAATTTGATTATTACAAGTGAAAAAGGAATATACAACAATGTATTATACATAATTATCAGTCCTTTATAGTTTTATACATGATGAATCAAAAGAAGAGGATTATCTATAGTCGGGATATAAAATCTTAGGGGTTAATTGATTAGTTCATTCGCTCAGTTTGTTCAGTAGAAGCCACCGGATTCATTAAGTTATTTCAAATAGCATCCGAAGCTATATAAAATATTTAAATGTAAAGCTTAGGTCAGCCAGCGCAGAGAGTATTTAGCCAGTTGTAGTGTGTGTATTTCTAAATAGATGTTGTAAAACTTGTATAAGATTGATAAAACAAGGATAAAAAGAGAACATAAATAAAACGTTCAGGCTCAAAAAGAGTTCTAGTTCAAGAGGTATCCTCATCTTATGGCAGGGAAGTGGCTGCTTTTGTTCCAGAGACAGCAGAGGGCTCTCCTCTCCCCCTCTCTGTGAGAAATATTGTTATTTTATTCTATAGATTCAACAGTAGGGAGGGGGGAGGCTCCCCTTGATTGTCCATGACGTGAATATTGACCGACCCCCCTTCACATAATCTTATGAATTCATCACTGATGGAGTTTTCTTTATTTAATACGTAGACGATAATTATTTAAAACAGGATCAAAGGTTACTCTCTCCCTCTCATCAACGTAATGGAAAATGATGACGATAAAGAATAATTCTGGAAGTTGGTGAATCCTTTTGATTTTTTAGTAGATACAACTATTGAAAAAGAGCAATTACATTTTAAAAATATATTAAACAATAGAAGCTTTTCTTGGATCCATATTTTTTATTCCTAACGTTCAATATTTCGACGTTCGCCCATATTCTTCTGCGATTAAAACCTTGGATTTTGAAAATGCAAAAGATTTATACATACACATACAGGGTAAACTCGCAAAATTACTTCTGTTGGAGAGCTGGGGGTATTGGGTAAAGTTTTCAACTAGCAATAATCGCGCCTCGGAAGTTCCTCACTGGCTACGATATCGCCTCTGCGCAAAGCTGTTATAGAGCTGGGTATCAATAGAAGACAAAATAGAATAAATAACACAATCATACATATATATTAAAAAAAAATTAAAAGGTGTATGTGATAGAATATACACATATTATTTTAATAATATATCCGAAGAATCAATGATTCCTATTGAATGGTTTAATCCCACCAACCTGCAGGATTTAAAAGGTGCGTTCATTGATTTCCAAGAATGGTTGAAAAATAAAATTTAAAAAAATTAGATGAAACATTTTTATATCTAGTTAAATACTGGACATAAAAAACCACACCTGACTGAAAGCACGAGTCTCGTGTCGCACGCGCCGATCTAAAAAAGAAACAAAACAACTTCCATATACGGTTCGCATTTCTATTTATAAAATGGCCGTTTATATTATTTTATTTATTTTTATTTCACACACACACACAAAGCCTTTATTAAGACATTAGTCTTATACAGATTCTACGTACAAGGTGCAATATCAGGAAAAGAGCAGCACAGGAAACCAGTAGTTCCGCAACTATATACAATTATTAGTAACTAGACGAATGGCCCGGGCAACGCCCGGGGTTTACCCGAGTGCGAATATATTCTAAAACCGTTGACTTGGGTGGTCGCTATTAACAGGGTGGTCTGTATAGACAGGTGGATGTATCACACAGCTGATAACAGGGTTGTCTAGAGTGGTCGCTATAGACAGGGTGGTCTGTATAGACAGGTTTATGAGAGAGGCACAAACTTACAGGTTGTTGACGCCGCAATCCCCAGAGAGAGTGTTTTTTGTTGCATCATGCTGTGACTCACACGACGACCCAAGGTCAACAGGGGTGGAGCAGCAAGCTTAAGTCTATCACCGTCTGGCGGCGCTGCTTGCGAGTTATATCTACAATTCTGCAAATAACTCTAAGGATATTCAAGATATTCAAGAAATTATTTTTCGAAAACCTTTCCGGGGATATACCTAATAATATCCCAGAATTTCATGGCGATTGGATGTATGGTTTTTGAATAACAGGGTTGTCTAGAGGGGGGCAGGGAGGCCACGTGTTCGCTGGCGGCCAATGGGCGCGCATTCTTTCCGTGAGCTTCAGACAAACAGACAAACAGACAAACAAACAGACAGAATAAGGCAAATATATAAGTAGATAAGGAAAAGTAAGATTTAATATGAAAGGTCGACGCCATCTCCCCAAGTCTTCAATTCCATAAGCGCGGAGCAGAAATAGGGACTAAGTTATTTAGTTCGCCATAAATATAGCATCCAGACACAAAAAAGGAGGTTTACTTCAGCACAGCCATCCATATTACCAGCTCCGCAATCTCTCATCGTCGACCAACACGATGGCCCCTCGATGTTTCGTCATCATTCTGAGGTGTAAGAACAATAGCTTCCAAGTTCTCTTTTCTCCCTCTTTACACCTACTGCCTTGTAAAAATTATATAGGGCCTGAGCAACTAGTCTGCTTGTTTAGGCACTGGTTAACATCATTTGGATTGACCTAAGTTGGCTGGTGTCTACCATTGAAAAGAATGTCCTTCTCTCCTCACTAATATCTTGGCATTCATAGATATAATGAGATAGTTCAGTTTCCATATTTTCTTTGCAGAGATCACAAATCTTATCACCCTCTTTGAAAATGTTTGTATGGTTTTCCTTGAAAAACGAATATAGTATTCTCTGTTGTGCGATATAGCGTTTTACTGGGAATGGAAAGTTGCTAAGTAAATAATTTGGTCGCACATTGCTCCCTGCCCATATTTAGGTCAATAGAATTCTCCAACATCAAAAAACAGCTTGCCCTCTCCCAATACCCTCGCCATTTCATACACAAATACCAATACACACACACACAAAAGCCTTTATTAAGACACACAGGTCTTACAGAGGATTCTCCTTGGGGTTACAAAACGGAGAAACCTATGAAAGTGGGAAATAAAAAAATAGAGAAAGATTATATACATTTGGTAAATATATACAGATTATAAGAAAGAATAAAAAAAATAAGAAGAATAAAAAAATCAAAAAAAAAAAAAAAGTTTTGGAAATATGGATGGGAGAAGTGGAGAGCGAAAAGGCAAATACCAATACAACCCTGCTATTTTGAAACCCCTCATACCTCATAGAAACACCTGCATTTTGCCTTATTCACCACAATCCGCTACCATAGCCCGCATGCTTAAATCCCATGGCATCTTATTTTAAAAATAATAAAAGCCTGGCCACCGTTCTTAGACACCCCATTACCCGCATACAGAGACCTACCAGTGTTCGATCGTCTGGTGGCTCGGTCTACTCGGTCTCATGCAACGATTGTAGTGCAACCTACGTGGGTGAGACTGGTAGGTCCGTGGCCATCAGGATGATCGAACATGGTAGATGTATCAATAATAAAGACAGCAGATCCCTCATATACGACCACACACTTAATACTGGCCATTCTTTCAATCTAGCTTCTCCCACCACCCTATACACTAACATTCCCAGTAAACACCAAAGATTAATCATAGAGGCCATTTTGTCCATTTCCAAAAACAGTATTAATCGTCATATTGATTTACCTGACCAATATCATGATATATGTAGTAACTTAAAAAACGGATAACCCCCCCCCCCCCCCCCCCCCCGTCTATTGGTCTTGTGTGGCCGCTGATGGCGGGTTGAACAGTTGATATCTGGTAATATAACTCCGTAATAGTGGCATACGCGTTTTGAGAACTCTATCGTAGATTTTAGTTTTTTAGCGCAGATTCATGTTACTTTCCCGAATTCATGTTTTACCATAGCCATTCTGCAATTTGTATCGTTTTTAATTATTTAACATTACACGATTAGCATGCTTACGTAGTTGTTATATATCAGTAATTTAGATATGCAAATTTTAACCTGAATTGTATTTTCGCCGTACTATATACATCACATATGCAAATATACCTCAAATAGATTCCTATATAAAGCCTTTGTTACCTTAGTTTGCTACCTGTTGAAGGGCGTGACTGCCCGAAAGCTTGTCACACGTTTATCTGAATAAAAAATCTTTTCTCCTTAATTTTCATTACTATTTTAAATACTCAATGGAGAAAGTTTTCATGTAGTTCGGAATGAACTGTGTAAATACTCATAGTGAGGGTAGAATTTAGAATTCTCTATTTTTGCCTGGTCACTTTGAATAGATTGTTCTATTGCAATTTCAGTTATTAAAGGTATTTCTTGCCGGATAATCCTTGCATCGTTGCAGTTAATTAACCAAGAAAATCCTGTTGAGTATGTTGGCCAAACTTTCCGCAAGTCCAATATATATTTATTATTATATTATTTATTGAAAAAAAAGTGCTACTGGGACGCATAAATGGATTAAAGAATTTTGTAAATGCTGCTTTATGCCGTTCAAGAACTTTTGAAAGGTTTTCACACTTCCAAAAAGGACGGGAAGAGGTAAACGATTATCAACATACTGGGCGTCCAAGAACATTACGTTGTGGGGAAAACAAGCTAAAAATGAAGGAATTAATCAAATTATCAGACGAATTTCTATTGAAGACTTGTCTTCACAGACTGAGCTATCTGTAGGACTGTGTCTCAAATAGTGACAAAAGATTTGGACCTATCCGGACGTCTTCAAAATTTGTTCCCCGGATTCTAACGGAGGAACAAAAGGAGGTTAGAATGGAAGTCTGCCAAAACATGATCGAAATGACTCGGATTGATCCAGAGTGGAGTCCAAAAATCATTACCGCGGTTGAGACATGGTTGTGTATCAGTATGACCCGGAAACTAAACGTCAATCCAGCCAATGGATTGAAAGAGGTGAACCGAAGCCCAAAAAGGCAAAATTTGCAAAAGTCAAAGCCAAGATAGTGCTTGTTACATTTTTTCGAGATAAACTGTTTGGTTCACCATAAATTTATTCCTCTTGGATGTACATTTAATTAAGGGGTTTATTTAGGGATAATGAAGCGTTTAAGGGAGGGAGTGCGCCTTAAAAAACCTGAAAGATGGTAAAAACAATGAGTGGATACCGGTACTTCACGTCGATAATGCGCGACCGCACACAGCACATATTGTTTTGCAGTCCTTGACCAAGCATTCAACCACATAGCTTTCTCATCCACCGTATCCTCCCGACTTAGCCCACAATGACTTCTTCCTCTATCCTAAATTGAAAATGAAGTTGAAAAGAAGGAAATTTGACAACGTTGATACAAGTTGAATCGAAGGCAACCTTTAGGAGCCTCTCAAAGATGATTTTATCTCCTGCTTCGACAATTGGAAAAAAAAGTTGACACAAATGTATTGAGGCAGGAGGGGCATATTTTTAAAAATATTAAATTAGTTTTTATTTATATATATATTTTTAAAAAATATGAAACAATCCTGAAAATTAATGAACGCATCTTGTAAAACATCACTACTCATGTGTCACGTGGATGATAGGTTTACAAGGTTTGATTCCATGAAAATTGTATGAGTTTCTTATATACACCCTGTGTGTGTGAATTTACTATCGGAGGCAGTTTAGGGGTAACCTATAGACATAAGTTTATAGGTATATAGATGTGCATACATATATTGGAAATTAATTTTATACAGCAATGCTCTTCTGAAAATATGGTTTCATATTAAAGCTATTATTATCTAGCGTGTCCGGACTAGACGAAAGCAAAGGTCCTATAGACCGTTGACAGCTATGAAATGTGGTCTAGATGAAAGCCGAAGGCCTAGAGACCGTGGAAAACTGTAAAGTCAGGCCTGGACGGAAGCCGAAGGCTTATAGACCGTGGGCAACTGTGAAGTCCGGCCTGGATGAAAGCCGAAGTCCTATAGACCGTAGACAACTATAAAGTCCGGCCTGGACGAAAGCAGAAGCCCCATAGAACACTGAGAACTATGATTTCCGGCCTGGAAATAGCCGAAGTCCTATAGATCCTGGACATCTTTAAGTCCGGTCTGAACAAAAACTGAAGCCCTATAGACCATGGACAACTGTCAAGTCCGGCTTGGACGAAAGCCGAAGCCCCATAGACCGCTGACAACTATGAAGTCCGGCTTGGACAAAGCCGAAGCCCTATAGATCATGGACATCTGTAAGTCTGACCTGGACGAAAGCAGAAGCCCTATAGACCGTGGACTACTATGAAGTCCGGCCTGGACGGAAGCAGAAGCCATATAGACCGTGGACAACTGTGAAGTCCGGCCTGGACGAAAGCAGAATTCCTATAGACCGCGGACTACTGTCAAGTCTGGCCTGAACGAAAGCCGAAGCCCTTTCGACCGTGGTCGACTCTGAAGTCCAGCTTGGACGAAAGCCGAAGCCTTATAGACCGTGGACAACTATGAAGTCAGGCCTGGATGAAAGCCAAAGTCCTATAGACCGTAGAAAACTGTGAAGTCCGGCCTGAATTTAAGCCGAAGTCCTATAGACCGTGTACAACTATAAAGTACAACCTGAACGAAAGCCATATAGACCGCGGACAACTATGAAGTCCGACCTGGACGAAAGCCGAAGCCCCATAGACCGCTGACAATTGTGAAGTTCGGCCTGGACAAAGCCGAAACCCTTCAGACGGCGGACAGCTGTGAGGTCGATAATGGAGTTGGAGCCTGTAAACCGCGTACAGCTGTGAGGTCCAGCCTGAGATAGGACCCCCCAGTTCCACCTAATGCTGCCGATCAATATTCAATGTTTACAAAGCCCCCGTTTGCACAAGACCAAACAATTTACTGACGAGCCACCCATTGTGTTGGTGGCTGATTTATTAGGTTTGCCTTCCTCCATTTCGGTATTGTTTACCATTTAATTTACCTATTCCTGTCTCTAATAGAAGTTACCTGAAGGAATACGCCGCCTTGCTTATAAGAATATACTCTCATATCAACCACATATCTCTGGAATTACAAATTTTTGGTCCCAGCCATATCAACCTTGTTCTCTATCTTCATTTATCACATATATAATACACTACGAGTTTTTAGTTGTAAAGTTTTAAGCAATCTCCTCCAAAGATACTGAACTATGCATAGCGATCTATTAAGGAAAAAAAAGGCATCTCCTTATCGTGCAACTGAAAGTTGCTGACGACTTGCGCCATCTATCGGAATAAATATAAACTATTCGTTGAATTTTAATTATTCCAGAATTGAGGTACAGCTTGCACCACGCTGACGAGGGCCAACAGCCCGAAACGCGCACGTGGTTAGCTTTTATTGATTAATCAAGACCAATTTGGCCAATTCTGTAATAATTAAAATTCAACGAATAGTTGATATTTATTCCGATAGATGGCGCAAGCCGTCATTAACTTTCAGTTGCACGATAAGTAATGCCTTTTTTTTCTTAATTTATTCACCTTATCCCAGTACAATTTCACATTTGTACTATTTATTCATAGCAATCTTATACCAAAATTTTCGTTATTTTTTGCTTCGTGTGTCACACTTATTTTTATTTCTGCAAATATTAAGTAGTTATACAGTATTTATCTTTTAAATTATTCAATTTTATAATCGTAGATTATTCGCTTTCGAATTTTACTTTATTTATTTATCATCATCAAATTGCTTTGTCTTCAAAACATGTGCGTTTGGATGATTGAATTCTATTAATTTCTAATGATAGCTATTTCGTGTTTCTAATTCAATTGTTAGTCATAATTGTTAGTATAATTTTGTTTCATATATTTTTTTTTTTACAACAAAAACTGCAAAAATCTAATAAATATTTTAATATATCTGTTATATTTAATATTAATTGGATTTCAACTTCATCACGCATATCCATATAAATAATACACTAAGAGAGTTTTTAGTTGTAAAGTTTTAATAAATCTCCTCCAAATATACATAGCGATCTAAAAATACCAAAAATTTCGTTATTTTTTGCTTCGTGTGTGTCATAATTATTTTTATTCTCAAAATATTAGTAGTTATATTTATTTTTTAATTTATTAAATTTTCCAATTGTAGAATTTTTTTCTCTCAAATTTTTATTTATTTATCACCACACCAAATTGCTTTGTTTTCAAAAAACATATGCGTTTGTATTATTGTCCTTTAATGGTATATATTTCGTGTTTCTAATTCACTTGTTAATTAGTTTTATCATAATTGTTAGTATATATTTGTTTAATATTTCTATTTTTTTTTTACAAGCAAAAACTGCAAATATTCATAACATATTTTAATATATTTTTTGAAAATAGAATAATCCATAAATAAATATTTAATTAAAAGGCATATATTGGATCAAAATATAATTTATTTTACCAATATTTCAGGTGGCTGTGGCGCCAAGTTTGTTGTTGACACACATTAATATGTTATAATACCTTGAAAAAGGTTGGCGTTCAGCCAACTGAAATATTGGTAAATTAAATGATATTTTGATCCAATATATGCCTTTTTTAATTAAAAATATTAATATATCTTATATATTCGAAACTATTATAGACGCGTATTATTATTCAACTTTATTAACATCATGAAACGCGATATCCCAAACTCAGGGATATTTGCGTCAATACATTTCACTTGCATTACAGCAATTCGGCTATATACAATACTGTTCAATTCATTATTTTACATAAATCAACCAAAGAAAATTGTCCAAAGAGAAAAACAAACAACAAAGCAAAACACACAGAGCAAGCATCGCAGTTCTTTTTTTTTTCTAAGATTCCTTCTCTTTTTTCCAATTCAAGAGAAAGTTGTATATGTATTTACAAAATTGATCAAAATTTTTATACTTTTCTTTTTTGTCTACAAATTCATCAAGCTGTCCAATATGACCAAATCTATTTTCCCTAAAATCCCGGAAAATTGGGCACTCCAGAAGTAGATGTCTCGCGTCTTGAAATAAATGATTCTTTTAAAAATTAAACAATTTCTACTGCCCTTACTGCAATGGAAAAATTAATGGGAGGGCTTTGCTCATCAGTGGTGAACCCTCCCATCGGTTTCGCCAGTTTAATATACCATACCGCTGTTATATTGAATTTTTCGATCTTCCTTTTATAGTGATTGTTTAGAATTTAGTAGAAATTGTTTAATTTTTAAAAGAATCATACGCGTCTATAATAGTTTCGAATTTTCATAACAGATGGCGCGCTAATGCATCATAATATCTTATATTCCAGAGTAATTGGATTACAATACCTTCAAGCATATCCATATAGATAATACACTAACGTGCTTGTGCTTGATCAATCTTTATCAAGAGGGGAATAGAGAATGAACAATCAATTTAATTGATATGAAGCACCTAAACACAGGACCAATACTTCTTTGTATAGCGGATATAAAGGGTATCGATCTATTTTCTGCTATTTAAATTTATATTTGAATAATTTATACATTTATTTATTTTCTGTTTTGGAGTATTGCTGTATTAACTGTATATTGCATTATAACTAAGAAAATCGAAAAAAAAAATCTGATTCACCTTTCAATCGGTCAATTTTTTTGGTGAAAGAGGTTTAGATGGGAGTTTCCGGCTTTGAACAATATATTTAAAATAGTCTACATATCTCCTATTTTCATTCCAATAGTCCTATTTCTTGGTCGAAGAGGATTGGTAAGGTAGCCATGTAAGCTAACGTAGCCGAAACTACCGCCCAGGTCTTCTGAAGAGGTCCGCCTGAGTACCATCCTCTTTTCAATTGGTCGAACCCTTATGGTTTTCATTCCTTCCTTTAATTAATATAATAATATTGAAACATTTATATACAACAACACTGAAATAATGAATAGTTACAAAGACCTAGGGAAAAGTGATATAATAGGTTTGCCAGTTTGGATCAGTGCGATTCCTCGCATTTGATTGGCATTTTTTTTCTTATATTGTATCCTCCAAATCACACTAGAGAGATTGACATTAAAATAGGCTTTATTAAAAAATCACAAAACGAATTTAATTGAAAATTATATATATATAAAAAAAAATCTTATCATCCCTCTTCAAGTGAGAAGATAAGGGGAAAAAAAAACTTCTCTCTCTCCCTTTAGCTTAATTTTAATTATTATAAAATTATTATCATGGTTCTGTCTTTGCTATTTTCTACACACCTATCTCTTAGCTTATTCCCTTTTCTACCCAGCACATGACGCGTAACGGCCGAAGCTATGCTAGAGTTTTTTTTAAAATCATATTATATCCCTCTATATATATAAAAGATATATTGACGATATTCTTTGCATAACCGAAAACAACAATACAATAAGCATTCTGGATTTCCTGAACAATATAAAACCATTTCTCACATTTACACATGAAATAGAAGAAAAAAACTCTTTATCATTCTTAGATATAATTCTCACCAGAAACAACTCTAAAATAGAAACAGGCATTTACCGCAAGCCAACTCACACAGGTGGTTACTTGAATTTCAGCTCATTCGGCCCTATTAACCATAAAATATCTGCCATAAAAACCCTATCAAAAAGAATATCTACTCATTGCTCTAATAATCTAGAAAAAGTACAACAAGAAAAAATAATACTAATGAATGAATTACAAAGCAATAGTTATCCCACAGAATTTATCAAAAGACAATTCTACAGATCAACATTCATCCCTCCTTCCAATAGCCAATCTCACAAATCATATTGCACACTTCCGTACAGCTACGGCATCGAAAGAATCAGTAGAGCCCTCAAGAAGTACAACATCAAGACGATATACCAGACACCATCCAACTTAAAAACACTTCTCCGCCATCCCGATACCAAACATAACACAAACAACAGTCAAAAATCCAACCTCATTTACAGAATCCCGTGCCGATCTTGCCCAGCTACATACATAGGAGAGACAGGGAAAACTCTAGAAGAAAGAACCAATCAACACAGGACAGCCCTTCAAAACTATAGCCCTCTTTCCCTTTTAGTAGATCACGCACTGAAACAGGACCACATACCAAATTTTGACTCAACTGAAATAGTATATCAAAATATCAAGGACAAACATTCAAGACTTTTTCTAGAAAGCTGGACCTCAATAGAAGATAAAAACAGTATCAATCGAAAAATAGACATTCCTCAATTATACTTACAATTTAAAACCATATAGCCCACTACTATACATTTATATATATAACAAATTACTGATTTTCAATTCTTTTATTTTAAATGTATATATTTATTTATTCGCTATATATTAATATTGTATATCACTTTATTATTAATAATTATATTTATAAACATGCATTTTGTAGATTTTAGAAATTTTAAAATTTTATAGCAGTTGTACATACTCGTGAAATGATACGCGAGCTATTCAAAACAATCTTGTTCCCCGAAGAAGTTTGGCGAGTTGCCACACGAAATATCGGAAATAAAACTTTTTGATCCAAAATAGGCATTTTTAAATAATATATATATATATATTTAAACCAACAACCCCATATTGTATATAACTTATAACCAGATTTTCATGTTGTATAATAGAAACACATCTGTAAATGATTATACGCATGATTGACATGTGTCATTACATCATCATATGCAATGTACTTTGTACAAACTGAGGATAAATAAATAAAACTCTGTAATAGATTAAGAGTTGAGCTAAAGAGATAGAAGTCAAAAACGTCTAAATTCGAGATAGATGGAAGTTACAAAACAACATCTAAAGATAGATTGGAAACTGTCAGGACGGCGCCAGTGTACAGTTACGCCAGACGATCCACGCTCTTTTGCAGCTGCTGAAATGCAATACTCCCTTTCTCAGAAAAGGTATATAAAGCCTCCGTCTTAACCTATAAATACAGTCACTTGACAGTTACTTCACCATCAGCGTGAGCCCTCGTCGGTTGTCACCCAGGTCCTCCTCATCGACCATGTAGACCAGTAAGAACTCTTTTATCTCCATCTTTCGCTCCTAGCTCAACTTTTATCTGTTCACGGAACTTTCTTAGTGCAACTGTGTCTTCGTTTTTTGTGTGGACATTCCCAAGCTTTCCACTCTGCCTCGACCACGACTGCCTGTACTTTGTGAGAACTTTTAAAGGTCTTCCAAGGTGCAGAGAGGTACTGGAAAACTCCCCATCCTGACTGTTCCTCTCGGTCAACACAGTATAGCGAGAGTTACAGGACCTCATCACATAGTTTAAGTCGACTGGATACCACATCACATTTTCAGTCGACAGGATTCTACAAGAGTCAACAGATCTCATTACATATATATATTTATTATTGTAAGTGTTTCATAAAATACTTTTACGATTTCATCTAATATACGAAATTACCTCTATTTCAATACGATGATAAACAGCGCCGGACGTTATCAAAATAAATTATTCTATAGTGGCAAGGTTGTTGGAGCTATTTCTATACAGTAACTATCATTTCATCTATATTTTGGCCAGATACTTGACCTACCCACTTTTCTAGATAAACACCTCTTTGGTAAATGCTGAGGATTTCAGGAATCCCGTGCAGATCTCATTAATCGAAGCCTGCCTTGAACTGACGAGGATCATTAGCCTGAAACCTTGGTCTTCAGGTGTACGCACTGAATTTGACAAAGCTCGCATACTTCCAACTTATCAGAACATATGACTCTCTGGCAAAGTCTGGAGCTCTTGGCCCACCTGAAGCCAGGGAATCTACCAGTCAACTAGACGAAAGAGACCTCCTCCGTACCATCAAAACCCAATGCCTGCAGGAACGGAAATCTAATGCTGCACATGACTGGTACAGAGCAGGAGGGACAAGCACCGGTTCTGTTCTCCCAAGAGAACAACAGTCTTCTAGTCATCTACGGACAATGACTTTACAGAATGGTTGCAAGGTTTTCCCACTATGTACTAAGTGCAATTCTCAACCTGCAACCCCAAAACACATTATTGACTTATTGACTCATACATTGATTATCTCCACTCATCCCCAGCAGACAATATCAAAAGGCTCAAGCTTCACAAGCTTGATAACACTGATATGATTGAGTGGAGATAAGAAAGAAGAAGAATCAGAACTTATAGTAAATAACAGTAACATCCATAATAGACACCAAAGGTTTATTATAGAATCAATGATTTTTAAACAAGGTAACAGTATAAACCATAGTATTGAGATCTGCCAGAAACATATATATAATACAATAGATAAAATTAAAATCCATAGTAGAGCCGTAATAAATGTTTTATTTCATTTTGCTATTGGAGAATTTTTATGGGATGAAGGTATTGTGAAAGTATATACAAGGTGTGTCCAATAAATAATGAGACCGGTCAAAAACAAAGAAAAAATGAAATTATAATTTTTTTAAAAAAGTCTTTCAAAAAAATAGAAAGCTTCAGCTACACTGCGGTATATCACATCACGTGATTGCGCGCGCAGTCGATAAATTGTAAGCTTGTAAAAAGAACGCCTTGCATAACAACTTCTAATTTGTAATGGATAGAAAATTCGAAAAACGAATTTGTATTGATTTCTGCTACCAAATTGGGAAATCGGCTACAGAAACCTTAAATTTGTTGAAATTGGCATTTGGAATTGAAAATATAAATAAGCCCACCACATTTAGATGGTTTTCACGATTTAAAAATGGAATGGAATCGGTGAAAGATGAGAAGCGTGTTGGACGTCCAATTCTGCACAGGAACCCTGAAAAGGTGAGCCAAATTTCAAATTTGATAAAATAAAATCCACGAATAGGGTTACGGGACATTGAGGAAGAAACAGGGATATCAAAATCATTAGTTGGATCGATAATTAAAGAAGACTTGCAGTTAAAGAAGATACCTTCAAAATTTGTCCCTAAAATGCTCGCAATCCAACAAAAGGAGAATTGCGTTGAAGTTGCCAAATATATATATATATATACTTGAAATGGTGGAAGAAAACCCTAATTGGAAGGAAAAAGTAATAACTGGAGACGAGACATGGGTTTACGGGTATGACCCGGAAACAAAACGCCAATCCATGAAGTGGAAAGGAAAAGATGAACCAAGATCGAAGAAATCCCGACTTTGCAAGTCAAAAAACAAAGTCTTATTGGTCACGTTCTTTGACATAAATGGAATTGTGCATTATGAATATCTAGAGGAAGGTCAAACAATCAATAAGGAGTCTTATTTAAACATTATGAGACGTGTACGTGAATCAATTCGTCTGAAAAGAAGTGAAATGTGGAGTTCCAAAAATTGGATTATCCATCATGATAATGCACCAGCACACATCGCTACATCTGTACTGACTTATTTGGCTAAACACGGCATCCAAATACTTCAACAACCTCCCTATTCCCTAGACCTAGTTCCAAATGATTTCTTTCTCTTTCCAAAACTCAAAATGGCTCTAAAAGGAAGGAGATTTGACACTAGAGAGTCCATCATAGCGGATTCGAAAAAGGTCTTGAAGAACATCCCGAAAAATGCTTTTTCTAAATGTTTTAAATCATGGGAGAAGAGATGGAAATTATGTATAGATGCGGGAGGGGACTATTTTGAAAAATACAAATAAAATTATTTTTAATCATTCTATTTTTTCTTTATTTTTGACCAGTCTCATTATTTATTGGACACACCTTGTATATGTACTTGGTCTGATAATTTTATATAAAGGTGAAAACTATCATCATATATTTTCTAAGAAAAAATCGTAAATAAGCAAATTTCATTGTAATAGAGTTATATATACGATTCTGAAAGATGTAAAATAAATTTTTGCATCTATATATGTATCCGGCTTCGCCCGGGTTTTATCCGAGTAAAAGTTTGCCTAACGAACATTTGTTAAAACGATTCGAGAAAACATCCAATCCACCTATATATTGATTTATAAACGTATATAAATATATTTTTGAAACACATATATTTTTGAAAACATTTATTATATTTTAAATAAGATATTGTCACTTTTGTGAATTTGATAATTAATTATTTCTTTTTTTCTCAATGAATTATATATATTAATTTAAAAATTCATTTTTGTTATCATCATCACATACAATGTAAATTTTTATATAAACAAACGATAATAAACAACAACAACATCAATGGCCATGGATTCCTGCAAGAAGAAGAAGAAGAAAGCCAACAAGCCCTCTCAACCCTCGGTTGACATCGCGGCTCTTGTTGAAGAAGACAACATGGTCATATCCCGCCACTACCAAATCCTGCCATCCCTCGGCCAGCCCTCCCTAGCAGCTCTTCACCTGGACCTTGTTCGCTTCATTGAGCAGCGAACGGAAATAATCAAGTGCCTAGTTAGGGATATGAAGAACCTCGCGGGCACCGTGAATGACTTCATGGAGCTGGATGAAATCATGGATGCCCAAATGCCCAAGAAAACCTGCTAGACCACTCAAACTGGCCCTGCTCCCACCTGCAAGGACTCTAGCGCTCAGACCGAGCTCATCAAGCCTGCCACCCCCGCCTCCGCTGCTGTCCCTGTGGCAGCACCTGCTCCCAAAAAGCCAGATCCTGCTCTAACCAAGAGGAAGCAGTCAGAGGCGTCAAACCCGCCCGCTAAGAGGACCAAACCACTGGTTCCAGCTAAGCCTGCATCTTCCCGCGCCCCCAAGCCTGCCGTTGCCAAAGGCACTCTCAATGGGGAGAAATCTGCGGCCCACATCGTGGTTATTGCAGATAACCCGCAGGCTGATCCACGGGACATCCTCAAAGCTGTCCGTGCTGCCCACACTCTGCCCCAAGGCGTCTGGGCGTCTCTGCGCACCAGGGGAAAACTGGTGCTGCACTCCAACACTCCAGAGGCCATTCCTGCCGTCAGCTCTGCCCTGGACAACAAGCTCCAAGGCCTGAAAGCCCGGGAACTGAGGCAATTCCTCCCAAGAATCTGCCTCTTCAACGTGGAGGCGGAAACCGCGGATGAGGACATTGTCCAGGCGTTCCTGTCCACCGATGCCCTCAGCCAGCTTCCTGGAGACAAGTCTGTCCGAGTGGCACACAGATCTCCAACCAGAAATGGAACCTGCACGGCCTTTATTTAGCTGGACTTGGCTTCCTACAAGGCCATTGGAAGACGCGGCAGGATCATTGTGGACCAAGTGATCCTGAACTACGAGGAGTC
The DNA here is from genome assembly GCA_030710605.1 of Cordylochernes scorpioides. Lineage (NCBI taxonomy): Eukaryota > Metazoa > Arthropoda > Arachnida > Pseudoscorpiones > Chernetidae > Cordylochernes > Cordylochernes scorpioides. Next base: position 20,591,232 of record CP092884.1, on the reverse strand, counting down.
TGTCCGCGTCTGCTACCGCTGCTGTGGCTACGGCCACAACGCCGATAGGTGCACCAAGGCTACGGTCACCTGCTTCCACTGCGCTTCTAGCGACCACCAAGGCCGAAGCTGTCCAACTCTCGCCAACCTGCGCACGGCCAAGTGCACCAACTGCTCAGCTAAGGGCCTCTCTGCCGACCATGAGGCAAGATCAATGTCTTGTCCAACTGCCAGAGCTAGAGCTGCAAAGTTCTAGTCCTCCCGCCTTTTCCTGCCTCCTGACCTCCGCGGACCCAATCCGGCCTAACCTGCCTCTTCCCTAACGGTGATCCTGTCCCTAGCCTCCCCAGCCTGGTCATAGTGGTTTTATATATTCCGCTTTACGCGGCCGTTGGGGCTAAAAAATCATTTATTTTGGTTAGCAGCCAGGTAAATAAAAGATATTTTCTCTCTCACAACAACAACAATGTAATTTGCATCTTCATTATTATAAAACAACAACAAATTAAATTAACAATGTAAAAAATATTTCAACATTACATTTTAACATTTAACACAAAAACGTTACAATATTTTCTTTAAATATATATTGTTGCACCAGGTTGCGGCTTGGCAGACTCTTCAGCCTGGATTCTCTCCTGTGCTGGGTCTTGCATCTTACCAGAGCGTGTTTCAACCATCCTACAAATTTATAAAAGGAAATAACGAGATAAGTCTTCTTTAAGTAGCCACCAGAATCCTTTCTTTATTTTCTCACATCAAAGAGAGCAGTGAAGTCACAGTGTACCTAAATACAAATGATGATAAATTAATAATCTGTTTTAAATAAATATCATAGAATATTTTATATAAAAATAAATAAATATATAATTTAAATTTCAAATATATTAAAACTAATATAAGAAATACGCCATTAATCATGATGTAACACTTCCCCCTCTCCAGAGGTCGTCACGTCCTCGTGATTGACCTCATCAATTCTTTCAAAATAGGGTTTGATTCTTGAGACATGGACAATCAATGGGTCTTGGCCAGGATTATCTTTTGGTTCAATTAAGTAATTTACGTTGGACAGCTTCTTTAATATTCTATATGGGCCAAAATATTTTCTCAGTAGTTTCTCACACTTTCCTATTTTCCTAATTGGTGTCCAAACTGCTACTAATTCTCCTGGTTCGTAGCTTCTTTCCATGTGTTTCTTGTCATAGTTCTTTTTCATTCTTTCTTGAGTCTTTATTGTGTTGTTAATAACTAATTTCCTTGTTCTGTTTATTTTGTCTAAGTGATGTTTTATGTATTCATCATAATCATCTTTGTCAATGTCCACCGAGATATTCCTGTCGTCCAAAAGAGACGTGGGTTCTCTTCCAAACATCAGGAAAAAGGGAGAATATCCTGTGGTTTCTTGAATTGTAGTATTGTAAGCGTGAGTGATGAATGGGAGTATTTCGTCCCAATTTTTCTGATCGGTGTTCACATACATACTGAGCATATTGATCAATGTTCTATTTAACCGCTCTGTCAATCCATTAGTCTGGGGATGATAGCTCGTTGTGAAGCAATGTTTAATCTTGCACGTTTTCATCACCTCTTTCATTAAATTACTGGTAAATTGAGAGCCTCTGTCACTAATAAGATATTGTGGGGCTCCGTGCCGAAGAAAAATATCCTCTACTAGAAATTTAGAAACTTCTTTCACTGTTGCTTCCGAGACTGCTCTTGTTTCTGCATATCTAGTGTAGTAGTCCGACAGCACGATTATCCATTTTTTCCTGTTTTTCGTAGATGGTAGTGGACCAACAAAGTCAATTCCAATTCTTTCGAAAGGAAAGTTGGCTGGGGGGATGGGCTGTAGTAGTCCAGAAGGTAATTGGTTTGAGCCTTTCCTACTTTGGCAAAGGTGACACGTCTTAACGAATTCTGAGACATCCTTTAGCATGGATGGCCAAAAGTATTTACTCTTTATTCGGTACATGGTTCTGGCGACGCCCAGATGGCCATTCGACATATGATTGTGATATTCTTTCATAATTTCTTTCTTTTTATTCTCTGGAACCACAAGCAACCACGCCCTGCCTTCAGGGTTCGGGTTTTTCTTAAAGAGGCATCCATCTTCTTCTTTAAAGTTTTGCGCAATTGATCGCCTGCTTCCATTAAGGTTTTTCTTAACACTTTCGATAAATTTATCCTCTTCGTCTGTTATTTGATTTAAAAATAGCCTTTCAAAATCCTCATCCCAATCAGTTTCTGGTAAGGGCCCCCTAGATAAGCCATCGGCGTCCAGATGCTTCTTTCCCGATTTATGTATTATATCGAAGTCATATTCTTGAATTTTCAATGCCCATCTTGCCAATCGACCTGTTGGATCCTTCAAGTTTTTGAGCCAGCATAAGGCGTGATGGTCTGTTACTATTTTAAAGTGTCTTCCATAAAGGTAGGGTCGTAATTTTGACATTGACCAAACAACGGCCAGACATTCTTTTTCAGTGGTTGAATAATTTTGCTCCGCTTTACTTAGGGTACGACTCAAATATGAGATCACCTTCTCTTCACCACCGATGTCTTGGACAAGTGTTGCACCTATGCCGATGTTGGACGCATCAGTATGAACATAAGTAGGTGCATTTGGATTGAAGTGACCTAAAATTGGTGGACTTAATAGTGCTGTTTTTAGGGTTTGAAACGCTTCCTCTTGTCTTTCTGTCCAGTTAAATGATACACTTTTTTTTATAAGGTTGGTCAAAGGGTCAGCAATTTTTGAAAAGTCTTTGATAAATTTTCTATAATATGAACACATTCCCAAAAAGGATTGTACTTCTTTGACCTTTTTGGGTCGAGGAAAATTTCTGACAGCTTTGATGTTATGTTCCGCGGGTTTTATACCATGTTTGCTCGTTATATAGCCGAGAATCTCCAATTCTTCAAAAGCAAATCGGCATTTTTTGTCGTTTAACCTTAAATTAGATTCACGAAAACATCTAAAAACAGCTTCAAGTCTTTTGAGGTGCGTTGGAAAATCCGGGCTATATATGATAACATCATCCAGATAACACAAACAAATTTGCCATCTCAGATTTCCAAGCATATTCTCCATATTTCTTTCAAAGGTAGCAGGCGCGTTACAAAGTCCAAAAGGCATCACGTTGAATTCATATAATCCATGCGCTGTGGTGAAAGCTGTTTTCTCTTTGTCTCTTTCTTCGACTTCAACTTGCCAATATCCAGATCTGAGGTCTATTGCTGAGAAGTGTGTAGATCCTTGGAGAGTATCCATAACTTCGTCTATTCTAGGGATCGGATAGACATCTTTTACTGTCACATTATTCAGTTTTCTGTAGTCCACACAAAATCTGTATTTACCATCTCGCTTCTTGACCAATATTACTGGAAAAGACCAGGGGCTAGAAGATGGCCTAATTATGCCTTCTGTAAGCATCTCGTCAATTTGCTCTTTTATAATATCTCGTTCTTTAGCACTTACCCGGTAAGGCTTGTGTTTAATTGGCTTCGCGTCTTCTGTGTCTATCCGATGTTTTGCCAAATTGGTTCTCCCTAATCTCGATGAAAAAAGATCTCCATACCTTTCTAAAACTTGTTTTAACTCCTTCTGTTCCTTTGGTGAAAGATTTTCGTTTATTTGGAATCTAGGTTCTTCGTTCTTTTCTACCTCTCTTTCTCGACTCACATTTATTTTCGCTGGAGTACTTCCAAAAGCCAATGTTTGGTTTTTCATTATTTTTAACGGTCGAGGATACGGATTAGTTATCCAGATGTGTGTTTCCCTATTTATAACATTGATCAAGCTTCTTGCTAGACGAAGTCCATTTGTTTGAAACATTTTGCTGCTCTCCTCGATAATATATTCTCCATCCTCTGTTTCTACCAATGCCTTGATCAATTTCATGGAACATTCCGGTACAATGGAATCCTTGGCACTCTTTATTTTCAACATTTCAAAATTGATTTCGTCATGATTATTCGTCAAATCATATTTTATAGTTTCTTGCTTGCAATCTATTTTTGCGTTCATTTTCTTAAGGAAATCTCTCCCAAGAATTAATGTCCGTAAATGCGTTTTCAATATCACAAAGTTGTGTGATAATGTTTCGTCATCAATTTTTATATTTAAAAATATACTTCCTACCATGTCCAATTTTTTTCCATCGGGTCCTGCACAAATTTTTGCGAGTTTACTTATACCATGGCCTGTATCGAGGGCCGTTCTGAGGTCGACCACTGAGAGGTCAGCACCTGTATCAACCAAAGCTTCAAAAGTCCCTATCTTGTCCACATTAATTTTTAATTTGTATTTAGGGTCCAACTTCTTGATTCCGTTTATGGTCGACTTGCTTTGATTGACAGATTCAGGCGCGACGCTTAGTTTAAATCTTCCAACACGGAATATCTATTCCGGGTAGGAATATTTGTCTGTGTGCTATGACATACATCAGCATAAAGCCGAGGTCCTGATTTCTCTGATATTTCATTCATTTGGCATTTTTCTTCGACCTTCTCTTGGGTATCTGCTGGATCCTCTTCTAGGATTCTTATAAACTTGACCCTACAATAACGGGCCACGTGCCCTGGCTTGTTACATTTAAAGCAGATTGGTCTTCCATCTTCCGTCCTATTTTTGCTCACTTCTTGGCTTTTATTGTAAGTGTTTCTCTGAAGGTTTGGTTTCGGCACAAAGTTAGGATTATAAGGACGTCTAGGGGTAGAGGGCTGGGGAAAGTTGTTTCGATACTGTCTGGGGGTAGGAGGGGAGTCGTTCTTGTAATTATTGGAAACAGGGGCTTGGGGCCTGGAAGTGGTCTGGTAGTTTCGTGCGGCAGTCGGCGGCACGTACCTCGATTGTTGTTGGGGTCTAGAATAGCGTGGACCGTTATATAGGTTTCTGGATTTCTCCACACGTTCCCGATACTTCTTTTCAAAAGAATCCATTTTCTTGCACACGACAAGAAGGTCATCGGTCGTTTTAGGAGGGTTCAGGTAGAGCGCGAATGAGTACTCTTTTTTCAGTCCTCCAATAACATGTTCAATTTTTGTTTCTTCTTCCATTGCGGGGTCAACCTTGTTGCACAACACTAGAATGTCTTCCGCGAACCTGATTGCTGGTTCATTCCAGTGTTGCATTCTGTTGAGCTTCATTCTAAGTTCTTCTTTATTCGCGTCCAAAGAAAAATCCTGAATGAGGCGGATTTTAATATTTTCCCAGCTCGTGAAACTAGCTTTGTGTAAATTCAACCAGGTTTTAGCGCTTCCCGTCATGTTCATGGCGGCATAACGAGAGATAATGTAGTCTGCCCAATGGTACAAGAAGCCAATTTCTTCAAGAGATTCAATCCATGGGCGAGGGTCTTCCGTTCCATCATACTTGGGGATGTCGATGTTGGGATTCAGGACAACTGGGTCGAAACTAGCATCTCTACCAATTGTTGCACCAGGTTGCGGCTTGGCAGACTCTTCAGCCTGGATTCTCTCCTGTGCTGGGTCTTGCATCTTACCAGAGCGTGTTTCAACCATCCTACAAATTTATAAAAGGAAATAACGAGATAAGTCTTCTTTAAGTAGCCACCAGAATCCTTTCTTTATTTTCTCACATCAAAGAGAGCAGTGAAGTCACAGTGTACCTAAATACAAATGATGATAAATTAATAATCTGTTTTAAATAAATATCATAGAATATTTTATATAAAAATAAATAAATATATAATTTAAATTTCAAATATATTAAAACTAATATAAGAAATACGCCATTAATCATGATGTAACAATATTAATATTAAAATGCCATGTTTTTTTTACGTCATTGGAATATTATATTACTAAATTCTCAAATTAAATTTATCATACTTGGAACACATTTTAAGCATTGTTACAATTTATAAATATAATTTCACCAGATGCCGCGAGAGGCGCTGCTTGCGAGTGAAAGTAGAAAATTTGCAAATGTAATTGCAAAGAATATTTATTTCAAATCAAATTCAAACCAGAAACCTTCCCAGTAGTATAGTAAATAACTTCCTAAAGTTTCACGGCGATTGGATAATCTTACCTTTTGAAAACATGCATCGTGTAAACAAATTAACATTCATCGTGTAAACAAACCACGTGTAAATTATTAACCAATCAAATTCATTTATCGTCGCGACCAGTGCTGCGCTCAAACGGTAAAAGGCTGGAACTAACGCTTTTTGGTTTTATATATAAAATAAGCACATTAACTTTTTTAGTTTTTTGAATAGCCTATATGTTAAAAGAAATCTTCAGCTACCTACATGCAAAATTTAATAATGATATATTCTGTAGATTTTGAGCAACACGATAACAAACATCGATTTTAGATTTCATTTTTATAGATATAAGGATTTAGATAATTATTTTTCAGCGTGTATAGTTAGCAGGAAGTTACACTTCTAGGTGCTTTTGTTGAAGGGCATGTAAGCCCGAAAGCTAGAGAAATAAAATGGCGCAAGAAACTTAACCCTAGATTGCTTGTTGATATTATTAGAGTGATGTAGTTTTGTCAGCTTTCTGAGTTCTCTAGATTGCGGAGACTGTCAATAGATGACGTTTTGTTTTAGCGGAAGAAGTGATCTTTATTTTTATGGCTAGTTAATTGTATATCAACATCCCTCCAACAGCCTTATCTGACGTTAGATTTATCATTTTGATAAAGGCCGTCGTGCAGTCCGTCGAAATATAAAAATAAAAATAATTTCATCAAGATCAAAGATAAACTTTTTTCATTGAAATTGAAATTATATTTTTGTATTTTTATATATTAAATTAGCTGAATAACCTAGAGTTTCCCGAGTGGCTGTTCAACGAATTTAGTTTCAAAAAAGTTTATTATTTTATTTGTAGTATAATTATTTTATATATAGACGTGGTACAGTTCATGATAATCATGCTGGGCAGTATTTGACGACTGCTTTTACTGTAAGTGCACCACATGTCTACACATGTGAAAAGCAGTTCGACTTTGCATTTACAAGTGTGTCAGAGACCCGTTTGATTACTTGCACTCGCTGGTGGGGTTGGACTTTTGTAAGAATCGGGAGCCATTTAGCGTTTTTTTTTTTTTTAATTACAAAAAAAGCGCCCAATTCTATCCTGGGTCGTAGCGGTCGAAAACCAAGGGTTTATATCACTTATCCACTGACCCCAGTATAATTATGTATGATTGGAATTAATGGGGAGGGGGAGAAGTCCGACCACACCTCCCTGCGGTTCCCTAGACCCTTGGAATATTTGACCAAATTCTGGTTCGTTTTCAAGGTGACTAACGTGGCAACGGCACCCATTTTCCAATGAAGAGCAAAGATAGTGGATATTGCGACTGCTGTGATAGAGATGCACGGGGACATCTGAGGCTCTTTATTGGACACGACAACAACAACAACATAGGAAAACATTTTTAAAATATTATCATCATCATTTAGCGACCTAAAATAGACTAATTAGTCCGTAATTTGGTTAAGTTTTATATTCTTGCGTCGAAACTACGGAAGCCAATCCATCCAAACCTAATCGGTCAAATATTGTATATTTAAATATAAATAAGGCTTACCTGGATCTGTGAAAAAAAAATTTTTTTCGAGGGATTGCTTCCTATTTATCAATTTATTGCGCAAAAAAAACCTTAAAAGTAATTTAACAAATTTTGTCGATCACATGGAAACATAATTGTCATTGGCCAAAATGAAAAATAAGTTGAAAATTAAAAGGATAAAAGGAATAAAATAACGACAATTTTGCTTCCATATTATCTACAAGAATTTGTAAAAGTTTTTTTTTGTGCAATAAATTGATAGAGAGGGAGCAATCCCTCTAAATATTTTGAAAAAAAAAAAGTTTTTTTCAGAGATCAAGTATACGCCCTTTTTTATATAATTATATTTAATCGAATTTTAGCTCAAATGTTATTTGTATACGAGACATATACGTCGAGTTTAATTTATTTTAAGATTGAATAAGTAACATTTGTATGTATATATGTATGTTGGTTCCAAGTTGGTGTCTAAACAGATCAAACAATGTTGATAAATTTATCATACCCTAATATGAAAAAAAAAGTACTTGATTATAACGAAAAGCTCGCCATCTTTATTTAGAAATATGAACCAAAAGTTTTGAAAACTTTAAAATTTGATAATTCTGCGAATATTTGCGCTAGAGCAATGCAGTAAATGCCATTATGCTTAGTATGCAATCGATTTTTTACTGCAAATATTAAAAATACTAGAGTATTTATTACAATTTTAATTGCTAGATGGCGCTCTACGATAATTAGAAAATAAATCTTAAATATAATTATTGTTGTGAAAAAATAGTATAAATGTGATATTGTGTATAGGGATAAGGTGCATAAATTAAGAAAGAAAAAAAAGGCATCTCCTTATCGTGCAACTGAAAGTTGTTGATGAAATGCGTACACATGGTTAGCTTTTCTTGATTAATTAAGAATGGGTATTTGGCCAATTCTGCAATAATTAAAAATCAACGAATAGTTAATATTTATTCCGATAGAGGGCGCAAGCCATCAGCAACTTTCAGTTGCACGACAAGGAGATGATTTTTTTTTTCATTCTTAATAATTACTGTTGTCGGAAAAAAAAAAAGAGTCAAAAGGTAAAGACAGAATTTATTATCCCTATTACCTGACATAAAGAGCCACAAAATGTTGGTAAATGATATAATACGTGGCAGCTAATACGAATTAATATATAGCACATAAAGTAACAACTTTTTCTCTTGTTATAATTCACAATCCTTGCTCAATGTGGCGTCCTTCATTCTCACACACCGCCTGCAGACGATAGATTGGACAGCATTAAACAACATATCTGTTGAAATTAATGAAACGTCTCATTTGATATAAGCCGTCAACATGGCCAATGTGGTAGACCGGCATTGATAAACACACACGCGACTTACTGTATCCCCATAGCCAAGAATCGCAAGGCGATATGTCTGGTAATCTTGGTGGCTACTGGTGTATAAAATGGCGACTTGTCACACTATCTTCACTGAACGTATCCTCCACCAATTTTTTTGACACAACAGGCGATAGGAAGAGGTTCTTTATCTTGCATAAATGTTATTTCGCTTAGTGTTTTTATTTCCTGCAGTATGAGATTAACTTTTTCTCTCAACATTTTTACATAACGCGTTCACCTGTTATACAAGTTATACATGTACACACAGAAATGGTTTAAAAGCTGTGCCATTGATTTCTTTTTTAAAATGGTCCAATAATAAAAGTGAAGAAGTGAACCCACACAAAACTATCTCTGAGCTGACGAAGTAGCGTTTCTGTGAAAATTCTGAAGTTTAATGTTGCCCAAATGAGGCTTTTTTGAGTGTTAACTATTCCGTTTAGAGAAAAGTGAGATTCATCTATACACAGAGCATTCGACAGCCAGTTTTCATCAATACCGATTTGACGGAAAAGCTAAGCAGCAAATTTTTGACACTTCTTAAAATCTTTGGCTTTCAGCTTGTCAAATATTTGCATTTTTACGGATATTTTTTAAGAACAATTTTTAGTGCTCTCCAAACTGTTCAATACGAAATCCTCAACTTTTAGTTGAACGATCAGGAGATGTCTTTATTTTAAATTTATTTATTCACCAGATCCCAATACAATTTCACTTTTTCACTATTTTTCACATTATTTGTCGTTCTCATACCCTTCCGGCTTTACATGTTTCATGATTTTTCAGGATGCCCCAAAGACCAGTTTTATTGATCGTTGAGGTAGAGCTTGCACCACGCTAATGAGGGCCAATTAGGAAAGGGTATTTGGCCAATGTATAATTTAAATCGACGATTAAGTTATATTTATCCTGACAGATGGCGCGAGCCATAACAAATTTTAGTTGCACGATCAGGAAATTCCTTTTCTCAGATAATAAACTGTATGATAAAAATGCATCTATATACGGTCTTCTTCTATAAATAATAATAATAAAAATAATTTAAAAAAGATGTTAGCGTCCATCGAGTCGATTTCGACTTTTGTGGCTATATGGACAAATATTATCCAATTTCATCTGTTAGTGACCGTTATTCGCAGCGCATCTAGTGACCTTACGGTTGCTTCCTTGACTCCTTCTAGCCAGCTCATTGTAGGGCTTCTTCTCTTCATACAATTTTCCCAACATCAATGTCTTTTCTATACCATTTGCTCTCATTATATGTCCAAAGTAGGTCAGTCTTTGTTAACATATTTGGGATTCTAGGGATCTAATAGAATTAATTTCATTTAAGATTGAAACATTTGATTGAAAAAAAGATACTGTCGAAAAAAATAATTTTTGATTTTATATATCTGTTAATATGATAACTAGGGTTGAACTTTTTGAGAGAAACCGACTAGTTATTTTTGAAACCAATATCGGTGTTTTTTAAATTATAACTCACAAATTTGTCCAATAAATCATGTGATTAATAACAAGAGGTGGATATTTAAGATTTAATTGAAATACATTTTATTTTCAAACAAGAAAAAAAAAAAAGAAAAATGGTCAGATGTTGATATTAAAAACAAAATTGGCATTTCCTGACCGCTCACACGAGCATTTTAGATGGCAGAGTGCCATCTAGTGAAACAAAAATAAACTAAGCGTTGATTTAGCTTGTTCCAAAAATATTTGGCTAACCCAATTTCTTGATAAATCAAGAAAGTTAACAACGTACGCGTTTCGGGCTGTTGACCCTCGTAAGCGTGGTGCAGACTGTACCTCTACGATCAAAGATTTGGTCCCAGAGGCTTCCTGAGATAACAAGAAATGGGTTTAAGGCCAAGTTTGCGTAAAGACTCTTTTCATACGAAAAAAAAAAAAAAACAAGAAAAAAAAAAGAAAAAAAAGAAAATGGTCAGGTGTTAATATTAAAAACAAAATTGGTATTTCTTGACCGCTGACATGAGCTTTTTCAAGCTAAATCAACGTTTAGTTGATTTTTGTTCCACTAGATGGCGCTCTGCTATCTAAAATGCTCATGTGAGCGGTCAGGAATTGCCAATTTTGTTTTTGATATCAACACCTGGCCATTTTTATTTTTTTTCTTGTTTTTTCACACACATATATAAAGATTGCTCCGTTTTCAAACAATAATAATCAGCCAACAAATGGAAGTCCAAAAATAGAGAAATAGAGAATGTGTGTTTTTAGAGTTAAAACTGAATATTATATATATTAAGCCATTATTCTATATACAGTTACGAGCGTCATTCTTCATCGCCTCTGTCACGGTTTGCTTTTTTTTTTGGAATGGCGCCCTCCTATTGGTTGGCTACGATCACGCCACCTTTGCCCCCCCCCCCCCCCACCCCCCCATTTTTGTAACTATTGTGTTGGAGCGGGTCGCTCCTTAAATAAATAATAACCAAATGGAATCCTCTCTTTCTTTTTCCCAGTAAGAGACGCCTACGGAAGCCAACAGTACATAGACAGATAAAGCACATAGGCTATAGTTATTAACTAACATATGCATTTATTTAAGGCGCCAAATTATAATTGTAACAAATAGTATTTGAATCAAAACATTCAATCGGGGGTAAAACACGGGCGTTGCCCGGGTCATTCGGCTAGTATAATATAATAAACGGGCTCCGAGGATTAAGTTTCTTGCTTTATTTTATATTCACTCAAGCTTTCGGGTATTATAAATCCTTCTACAGGAGTATATATGACATATGGTCCTATACATGGATTCACCACGGAGTCTGCAAAGGAAAAAATAAAATAAATTCACTTTTTGTTGTTGTTTCTTATACCCTTGTGCATAGATTACACGAATTCCATGAGTCCATGCTCCTCGAGCTGTTTGATGATAAGCAGCGGCCTCTCCCAAAGGTCCTGTTTAGTGCATCTAATGCAAGCCAAAATGTATTCTGGAACTGAAGGTGCTAAGCTACATTTTGGGCAAGTGGTAAGATTTTGTTGTTATTTTTTAAAAATCTTAAATGGCTTGAGATGGCCTATTCTAAATTTTGTTAGTGTTGTTTGGTGCTGTCTATTTCTGGGGTTCATATATCCTCCTGGGTCTACTTCACTGTACCAGCTGTGCTTAGGTGGGAACCTCTAGTTCTTGTTTATTTTTGTTTCGGCTTCTGTGTCTCTATTTATTTAAAAGGAAGTTTATTATTCCGCGGAAAAGGTTCTTTTGTGCCTTTTTGTTAGTTCATCAGCAGCCTCATTTCCTTCAATGCCAATGTGTGAGGGTATCGATTGGAGATGAATTTTTGAAAGTTTTTGAAGATAAATAATTCAACCAAAATAGAAAGCTACTTATATTTATTAATAAAAATTCAGATTGAGTATATATAGAAAAAATCTAATTAAGAATCAGTCTCATACACCTATTTGCATGATAGGTCCGAGGAAAACAGAAATCTTAAAAATAAATGAAAGAATTAAAAACACGAAGATTTTTTTTAGGAATTCTTGGAATTGTCAAAGAACAAAATGGCTTTGACCTCCAAGACGTCCACAATTTCTTACCCAATTGAGGCTAAAATAAACTTTCCGACGAAGAGGGAAGTGCAGAAAGTTAATTAATTAATTGATTCTCAATGGTCACGTACTTATTTAATTGAACGTTTCGCGAGCCTTTGTTCAGATTTGTTATTTTGGGATGCCAGCGCTCTTTTAGTACGCCGAGATGGTTGGTACCTGCCGCATCTCTAGCGAATCTCAAGATCAACGCACATGGCAGTTTTTGATTTCCATTGCAGCAAGACAGCAGAAAAATTATTTTATTTATTATTTTCATTTACCACATATAGATGATGCGTTATATTCTTATGTTTAATTTATGTCTAACTGGCTTGGTAATCTATTTATATATATAAAAATGAAGGTGAATTTGTCTGTACTCGATAGATTAAAAAACCATACATCCAATCGCCGTGAAAATTTGGGAAATTATTAGATATAACCCCGGGAAGGTTTTTGAAATTTAAAAAAATCAGAGTTGGGGTTTTAGCACTACTAAGATAAAGTTCACCATAAATCATCAAATATCTTTTATTTCATGATGATATTTAATAATTACAAAATTATTGTTCAATTGAAATTCGTTTGCAATTTTGTTTAATATCACAAGTGAAGAAGCATTTTTATTCTACCATCAACTATGTATATCTATGTTTTGTGCATATGTTATATTTAAATGACATGTATGTAGGGATAATTTTATTGTGAATTTTCATTTTGATGTATTGTATGCATTTGATCACTAATAAACTATGTTTGAGGTATCAAAACTGCCTTTTTGTTCAAACACAGAAACATGTGAACGGGTACAGCTAGGTGGACCAGAGTATCAAACATAAAGTTATCTTGGCAAGTATAGATTCAGTAGGGATTGGTGGTTGTTTGCTAGAATCGTTTTAACAAATGTTCGTTAGACAAACTTTTACTCGGGTAAAAACCGGCCGAAGCCAGGTACATTCGCTAATCTATATATATATAAAATTGAATGTCTGTGTGTGTGTCTGTGTGTCCTCTATGGATTCGAAAACCATACATCCAATCGCCGTGAAATATTAGGATATTATTAGGTGTATCTCCGGAAAGGTTTACGAAAAATAATATCTTGAATATCTTTAATATCCTTAGAGTTATTTGCAGATTTGTAGCTTTAACTCGCAAGCAGCGCCACCATTTAGACGGAGATAGGCTTTTTCAAGAGGGGGAGTAATGTTAGGAGAGAGGAGCGCGTCTCGAGGCGGGTGCTCACGTGTCACTGTTAAAAACCTATTTGTTTTGGCTACATCTTTTCCCGTGGACTTAACGATAACTTTTCTAAAACTTATTTCAAATTTCATGTATAATTATTTTTACATCATTTAGTTTAGTATAATTATTTACTATAATTTCCTATCGTTCAATTATTATACTTTTTGTTCTTAAAGATTATTTAAGACAATAATCTTTAATATTAGAAAGTGCTTTGCCAAAAGTTTGGAGTGGGGCAGACCCCGTGCGAGAATGGATTCGCCCGGCCGCCGGCCGACAGTCAAAGTACCCACCGACCATTCAGGGCAGAGTTGGTGACACAGCTATGCCAAGTAGACAAGAAAAAAAGCCTCGCGGGAGCTTGCCCAAGATGACCTCCGGGAACTTCGTCCATCTTCCATAAACGACCATGAATTTATTCAACCTTATCGAGTATTTTTCAAGGGACCGGGAAAAAATGTTCACTAGATAAAACGATGATTTTGTAATGTAGAAAATTAGGAAAGACAAAATTCAGAATGACACGGCACACAGGGACCGGGAAAAAATAATCACTTTATCAGTTTCAAATTATCAAAATATATCTATTTCTTTTTATAAGTCTATAGAGAATTGTTTTAACAAATGTTCGTTAGACAGACCTTTACTCGGGTACCGATTAATATTGAATTTCTTCAACTTATCGAGTATTTTTCAAGGGACCGGGAAAAAATGTTCACTTTATCGAGAGATTCGTTAGACAAACCTTTACTCGGGTAAAACACGGGCAAATGTTCGTTAGACAAACCTTTACTCGGGTAAAACCTCGGGCGAAGCCGGGTACGTCCGCTAATTATTAATAAAAAATACATCTCTCTTGATCGTGCACCTAAAAGTTGCTGATGGCTTGCGTCATCTATCGTAATAAATATCAACTATTCGTTCAAATTTTTAATAATAATATTTAAGTAATTAACAATCAACGAATAGTTGATATTTATTCCGACAGATGGCGGAAGCCATCAGCAACTTTTAGGTGCATGATCAAGAGATGCTTTTTTCTTAATTTATCCATTTGATCCCCTAGTACAATTTTAATTTTACACTATTTTTTCACTTTGTAATTATTGTTTAGTATTGTATAGTATTGCTCGATACAAACATTTATATATAATTCTATTCTTCGAGGTCTAAAAAATGGTTTATGATTATATTGTTGAAACCGAAGCGGTAGTGAATCACTGATGAGCCAAGCCCTTCATAAAAAAAATCGTAATAAACTTGAAAAATCTATTCCTTAATTGTATTATTACTTAGACATTTGTGTTTGGATTTTCAAAGTATATATTGATGTGTAAATTCAAATGCGAAAATGTATTGCGCTCTGTCGTAAGTCTTGGGTTATTACTCTTTGATTATTCCAAAGAAAAAACCTTTAATAATTGTTGGAATAGCGATCAAAATATTGGCATGGAGCATTGGAGGATCGACCAATCAACGCCCGCGGCGGCGCTGCGGTCGACGTCAAGATATATAGTCTTTTTGTCTCTCGCCTTCCTATATCTACTTGCCTTTAAAATGTTGCTACTTTAACATCTTGTTTTAAGTTACTTTGTTTAATAAATAATCCTTTTATTCCTTGATTCAATCTCAAACTTCAACAATAATGAATATATATTTTTAAATATTAAATTTTATTCCCCTAAATATAGAGATGGAGATATTAAAGAAACTTGAGGAAATTTGAAAAATAATTTTTGTTCCTAAGATGGTCCATACCTATTTTCAATAGTTTCGCATTTATTAGAAGATAGTTTTTATATACTTTACATGTATGGTGATATATATATATATAAAAGAATAATATCTATAGTATTATTGTTATTATCCCTAGTACACGTGGTACAGGCCATGATAATCATGGTGGGTAGTTAGCGACTGCTTTTACTGTAAGTGCACCACATGTCTACAAATGTGAAAAGCAGTTCGACTTTTGTACTTACAAATATCTGAATACTAGCCGAATGACCCGGGCAACGCCCGTGTTTTACCCGATTGAATGTTTTGATTCAAATACTATTTGTTACAATTATAAATTGGCGCCTTAAATATATGCATATGTTAGTTAATAACTATAGCCTATGTGCTTTATCTGTCTATGTACTGTTGGCTTCCGTAGGCGTCTCTTACTGGGAAAAAGAAAGAGAGGATTCCATTTGGTTATTATCTAATATATGCATTTATTTAGGGAGCGACCCGCTCCAACACAATAGTTACAAAGACGAAATAGCGAGTGGGGGGGGGGGGGGGAGGGGGGCAAAGGTGGCGTGATCGTAGCCAACCAATAGGAGGGCGCCATTCCAAAAAAAAAAAAAAGCAAACGGTGACAGAGATGACAAATGATTAAGAGATGAAGAATTAAGAACGCATGACGCTCGTAACTGTATATAGAATATTTGCATCAATTTTCAATTTCTCCTTTGCTTTTGTTAATTCATCATATACATTCATGGACAAATTTAAGGAAGTTGTACCTTTTAGCATGTACACTGCGTGACATTGAAAATGGAACACCAAGAAATAGTGGCCAGAAAGTGATGAAACTCGGCAGACAGAGAGAGACAGGGACGAACAATAAGTGATCTTTATTTCAAAATGATAGTCATAATACAGAGCGAGAACGGCGTCGGCTTAGTAGCAAGTAGGACCACCGCGGACGGCGATGCACGCAGCAACACGTCTAGGTAGAGAGTCAATCAGAGTACGGATGGCGTCCTGAGGGATGGCTCTCCATTCCCTCTCAACCATTTGCCACAGTTCGTCTTCTGAACGCGGCTGTGGCAAGGCATGCAAACGGCGTCCAATGATGTCCCAGACGTGCTCCATTGGTGAGAGATCAGGAGAGTACGGTGGCCAGGGAAGCATCTGTACATCTTGCAGAGCTTGTTGGCTAATGCGAGCAGTGTGCAGGTCGGGCGTTATCCTGCTGATAAAGGGCATTGGGTACCCCCTGAAGGAAGGGGAGTGTCACCGGTCGCAGCACATCATCAACGTATCGTTGGGCCGTCATAGTGCCCTGAATACGAAGTAAAGGTGACCTGGAATCATACGCGATTGCGCGCCAAACCATGATTCCACGTTGTCGCACGGTGGGGCGTTCCACAATTGCTGCCGGATTGGACTTTTCTCCACGTCGACGCCACACGCGTACACGGCGACTATCACTGGACAAGCAGAAACGCGACTCATCTGAGAACACGACTCTGTGTCATTCCGTCATCCACGTCGATCTAGCCTGGCACCATTCCAAACGTTGGCGCCTATTCGGTGGGGTCAATGGCAGTCTTCTTAGCGGACGGCATGAGTGCAAGCCATTAGCAACCAATCGACGGGAAATGGTTCTGGTCGAGATGGAATGATCTAGGGTGTCTTGCACATGTTGCAGGATGGCGGTACAAGTGGCTTGTGGGGCCGCCACTGCTTGTCGAAGGATACGCCGATCCACACGTGCTGACGTCACTCTGGTTGCACCGACATTGCTATAAATTGCCACATTTCCTTGTTCCAACCATCTTCTCCACAGTCGGTGCACCGTGGACGCACCAAGGTGTGTATCAGCTGCGATTTGACGTATGGACCAACCTGCCCTTTTCAGTCCGATCACCATGCCCCTCGTAAAAGCGTCTGTCCGCTTGCACTGCCTCCGTTTACGATGACCTGGCATTCTCTGTTATTACACGTGTCTTTTGACACAAGAACAAAATTTCTACAATGATTTTCCTTGAAGAAATAACGACACGAATACTGTCCTTTCTGCAAGTTCCTTCCCTTATATCTTACTCCATGTGCGCACGAGAGCTGCGCATTTTACATCATTTGCATAACTCGGTTAGGCGCGTCTACCCTGAAATTTGCATAATTTTCTGGCCACTATTTCTTGGTGTTCCATTTTCAATGTCACGCAGTGTATATCGGGATTCGACAATAACTCTGAAAGATATTTGATACACAGAGACCTTTATTGAAGACACACGAGATAACCAAGTGTAAACAAAATTGCCTCTGTCTCTTAAAAAAAAAAAAAACACAACCGGCGATATCAAAGACTTTCAACTTCCAAGTTTTGTTCATAAAAGTAGTTTTAAGATCTTTATCGTTGTGCATCCTTTCAAATAAATTCATCTTATAGAGGCCTTATATTTGATAGTGTATGATTACAATATGTTTATGATAATACAAAAAGGACTATATGCATATAATTTTTTGTATCACTATACATCCAGATATTATTAAAATACGAAATATTCTGCGATAAATAAATTAAATGTTAATTAGGGGGTCGATGGAAGGATGGTCTAAACCGTTGGTTTTCGACCGCTACGACCCGGGTTCGATTCCCGCATTGGGCACTTTTTTCTGATAAAAAAAAAAATTGCTCCAATGGCCCCCGATTCTTGCAAAAGCCCAACCCCACCAGCGAGTGCAAGTAACCAAAAGGGACTCTGGCACATTTGTAAGTGCAAAGTTGAACTTTTCACATGTGTAGCCATCAGTCGCCTTCTTCTACCCACTATGATTATCATGGCCTGTACACCGTGTACTAGGGATAAGCAAAAAAAAAAAATGTTACAATAGAAATCAGTAGCTTTGATTTATCAAAAAAATGTTAGCATCAGGTTCCGAACGCATACCACAGCTGAAGGAACTAGGCAATTCGGATGGTGTTGCTTATATATATATAGATATATGCAACGTTTCTATGATGATCTGTACACGTCAATATGAAGATGATATTGTTTTGCGTAAAGAAAAGAGAACAATCAACCGTCTGACTAACTAACTTTATTTCAATCATGCGCCTTTTCTTTATAGTTACAAATATTTACATAATTCCAGACAGAGTAAAAATTTACATCTATTTATAATTAATAAGCAGAATGTGACAACCCCCCTACTAATATATTGTTACATAAAAAGAAAAATGGCGCATTCCAGAAGAGAATGTTTTAGAACGTTCTAGAAAAATGTAGAAAAATCGGAGAACAACGGATTGGCCAATCAGTAGCGATTACGCAATGCTCAAGCCTGTCGGCTTTGTGATTGGCTAACCAACCATGACCGTTCTGGAAAGATCTACTCCGGTATATATAGGGATGAGGAACTCATGCCAGGAAGTCGAAGAACGAAGCTACGTGGTGTACTACAAGCAAGCTGCTGTCTCAAGAGGTCGGACTGCTGCCTACCGCCGACGCCGGTGTACTTCCTGGAAGATTCTAGAAGGTTCTACGAACTTCTGTCTCCTGTACTGCTCCTGCTTTCCCTCACTGCGCTGCAGTTGGTGAGTGTGTAACTACTGTTTTCTTTATTGTTGTTTTATTTTTGCACTCTTCTGTAATTATTTTATCAATTAGGCTTAAATAAAGTCCTAAAGATCCTTTGTACCCACGGAAGTTATTCTTTGTTAACCAACAACGCAACAATTTGGTGTCAGAAGTGGGATCTTTAGGTGAAGCCTGAATAATTTATGGTACTTACCAGAAAAATGGAAGAAATATTGAAAGCGATCCAAGCTCAAAACCAGGATCTTCAAGCTCAAAATCAAGAAACTCGCGAGGTTTTTAAAGCTCAAAATCAAGAGCTAAAAGAAAGCTTGGGGCTTAAATTCAAATGCTTGGAAGATCAAATCTCTTCTGTAAAAGAAGAAATGAAAGAAGAAATCTCCTCTGTAAAAGAAGAAATGAAAGGAGAAATGAAAGATGAAATTTCCTCTGTGAAAGAAGAAATGGCTTCTTTAAAAGAGAGACTTGCTGCTGTCGAAACGGGCCATCCAAGATCTCCGGTGTTCCAGCAAGAGAATAATAATTCGGGTAGGCTTCTTGTCAAAGTTCCTACCTTTGATGGACAATCATCATGGACCTCCTTCAAAACCCAGTTCGATGTGGTTGCCCAAGCTAACGGATGGAACGTTAGAGATAAGGCAAGCTTTTTGGCTGCTGCACTTCGTGGACCTGCAGTGGATGTACTCCAGATGATTCCGGAACAACTTCGCCTAGACTTCAACTCCCTGATTGATACTCTGGATTCCCGATATGGAGAAGAACATTACCAACAGCTTCATGTGGTAAAGTTCAAGAATAGACTACAAGAAAAGAAAGAAAGTTTGCAGGATTTGGCCAACGACATCCGACGCCTGGCAAGATTAGCCTTTCCAACGTGCCCGTCTGAAACACAAGACTTTATGGCCCAACAACAATTTATTGATGCCATCGGAGACCCTGAGACCCAAAAGTTTGCCAGACTTTCAAGTGCGACTACTCTACAAGAAACCCTTGTCCAAGCCATGAAGCATGAAGCTGCCCAACAAGCCTCAAGAGGAAGTTATCGCTTGGCTAGACAAGTTAAATTGGATAATCCAGAAAGAGAAAAGGGTCGCTGCTGGACCTGTGGAGCTAATGACCACCTGTCTCGAACTTGCCCCCGAAAAGTAAAACAGCGCAGTGATACAGGTTGCTGGAAATGTGGAAAAGATGGCCACATAAGGAAAAACTGTCCAGATAACTCTAAAAACCCCTCAGCCCCTAGGAAGAACCAGGAAAACTACGAATAGTCAGCTTTTTGGGGCGAAAGCTGGCTGGGCCATTTGAGAATGCCCCTGATGGTACCATCCAAGTCTCCAGTCTTCGAAATACAGAAAATGGATTATTGCTACGAGGTTTCATAAATGGAAGAAGCTGCGACATGGTAATTGACACTGGAGCTAATGTCACCCTCGTGCGAACTGATGTCTTCCAGAATCTGTATCCAAAGCCTGCTGAGGTTAGAATGAAGCCAATTTCACTGCAAACTGCAACAGGGGAGCGGGCTAAAGTGCACCATTGTGTCTTGCTAAGCATACAAATCGGAAGCAAGATTTTCCAGCATAAAGGCTACGTTGCAGATATCATGGACGAGTGCATCATTGGTCTGGATGTCCTGAGGCAATTTGGACTTTCGATAGATATCGGGCAGAACTTGCTACGGACCAGCGATGAAGATATCCCTCTCCTGACATCTCAGCAACTTCACAATTTTCAAGCCTGCCGAGTGTTAGCTTTAGAAGACACACAAGTTCCCCCACGCAGTGAATGTGTCATCAAAGGACAGTTGGAAACTACAAAGGTCAGTCCAAAATTTGTTATCCTGGAAGGAGACTCCGAGGCACCTTCAAGGGGGATTCTCGTAGCAAAGGAACTTATTGACACTGGACGGGACGTAATACCAGTAAGGGTGGTGAATCTCTACGACTCTGCACGTGCCATCAAGAAAGGCTCATGCCTTGGAAATGCAGAACCTGCTGTTTTGATTAAGAGAAACCATCCAGTGATGCAGAAGTCTAAAAGTGAAGACAATGTTCCAGATCATCTTCAACAAGTCTGGGAGGAAACAAAGAAAGAACTTCAACCTGGACAGCAGAGAGAACTGGCAACACTCCTTGCTACCTACAACAAAATTTTTGCCAAGTCATCAGAAGACTATGGAAGAACAGATTTGACAAGGCATAGAATCAACACTGGCGAATCAAACCCAATTAAACAAGCACCCCATCGGATACCCCTTGCTCGACGTCAAGAAGCGGAAACCTTGGTAAAAGAGATGCTTGATCAAAACATTATTGAACCATCTTCAAGTCCCTGGGTTTCTCCAGTTGTCTTGGTGAAAAAGAAAGATGGATCTACAAGATTTTGTGTCGACTATAGGAAGTTGAATGATATCACCAAGAAGGACTCTTATCCTTTTCCTCGCATTGATGCAACTCTAGATACATTGGCTGGATCCCAATGGTTTTCAACACTGGATTTGAAAAGTGGATACTGGCAAGTAGAAATGCATCCTGATGACAAAGAAAAGACTGCATTTACAACTGGATCTGGATTGTGGCAGTTCAATGTAATGCCTTTCGGACTCTGCAACGCGCCAGCAACCTTTGAACGTCTAATGGAAGCTGTTCTGCAAGGACTGGCTACCGAAACATGTATGGTGTATTTGGATGACATCATTGTACTTGGAAAGAACTTTGAAGAGCATCTCTCGAACATTGAGAAGGTGTTTAAACGTTTAGAAGCTGCCAATTTAAAATTGAGTCCAAAGAAGTGCAAACTCTTTAAAAAGGAAGTAGCCTACCTGGGGCATATAATTTCTGCTGAAGGTGTTCAAACTGATCCAGAAAAGACAGAAACTGTAAGAATGTGGCCTACTCCTAAAGATTTGACACAACTGAGAAGCTTTCTGGGATTATGCACTTACTACCGAAGGTTCATCCCAGGGTTCTCCAATATTGCAAGACCTCTACATCGTTTGACTGAAAGTGGAAGGCCGTTTGTTTGGACTCCCGATTGTCAGCGAGCCATGGAAAAACTGAAAGAGATGCTGGTGGCTGCTCCTATTCTGGCCTACCCTAGACCTGGAGACTCTTTCATCCTGGACACAGACGCAAGTAATACAGGAATTGGTGGCGTCCTCTCACAAGTGCAGGAAGGCTCCGAAAGAGTGATTGCTTATTTTAGCAAGACCCTATCCAAACCCGAACGAAACTACTGTGTTACTAGAAAAGAGTTGCTGGCTATCGTCAAGTCTATTGAACATTTCCATCACTACCTATATGGACAGGAATTTATTCTCAGGAGTGATCACGCTTCCTTGCAATGGCTTTTAAATTTCAAGAACCCAGAAGGACAGCTAGCCAGATGGATTCAAAGACTTCAGGAATACCAAGTTAAAATTCAACATCGTCCTGGAAAACGCCACCAGAATGCTGATGCGCTTTCAAGAAGGCCATGTGTTCCACAATGTGGACATTGTGCTCGTGCTGAAGACAAATATGGCGTAAGGCAAGTTACAGTGCAAGAAAGCGATGAAGTAGAAGAGCAACATTGGACTGGACAAGCTTTAAGAAAAGCTCAACGTGAAGACCGAGATCTCTTGCCAATGATAAATTGGAAGGAATCAGATGAAAAACCATCCTGGGAAGATGTGGCCCCATACAGTCCTAAAACCAAAAGTCTCTGGTCCCTCTGGAATTCTTTGACCCTGCGAGATGGTGTCTTATATAGGAAATGGGAGAGCGATGATGGAAAGCATGAATCCTGGAAGTTGGTGTTACCCAGATCTCATGTACCTTTGGCTCTCCAGGAGATGCATAGCAGTCCCACGGGAGGTCACTTCGGCATCAGAAAAACATTGGCCAAAGCTAGAGAAAGATTTTGTTGGCCAGAAAGTCGAGCTGATGTTGAAAAATGGTGCAGAAACTGTACGCAATGTTCAGCGAGAAAGGGACCGACAACAAGATCCAAAGGAAAGTTGAAGATCTACAATGTAGGTGCCCCATTTGAACGGATTGCCATTGATGTTGCGGGGCCCTTTCCAAAAAGCGACCTAGGAAATAAGTACATCCTGGTAATAATGGATTACTTCACTAAATGGCCTGTCGCAGTCCCTATTCCAGACCAAGAGGCTTCAACTGTATCCGAGGCGCTATTGCAAGATTGGGTCTGCATTTTTGGCGTGCCCAGAATTCTGCATTCCGACCAAGGAAGAAATTTCGAATCGAATATTTTCCAAGAACTGTGTAGACGACTGGGCATTGAGAAAACAAGAACTACACCTTTGCATCCTCAATCTGATGGAATGGTTGAACGTTTTAACAGGACTCTTACACAGCACCTGACCATGTTTGTTGACAAGAATCAAAGAGACTGGGATCAACATCTTCCCATGCTCCTGATGGCTTATCGATCAGCTGAGCATGAGTCGACTGGTTATAGTCCTGCTAGAATGCTATTTGGGCATGAACTCCGAATGCCTTGTGATGTGCTCCTTGGTCGTCCAGAAGAAACCTTCGAAAACACTAATGAGTACATCTCTCACCTGGAAGAAAGGATGCTGTCCATTCATCAGTGGGCAAGAGAGAAGCTTCACTTTTCCAGCGAGAAAATGAAAGACAGGTACAACGTCAAGACTTCCCACAAGACTTTCAAAGAGGGTGAAATGGTTTGGCTCCATAATCCTCAACGGAAGAAAGGACTTTCTCCTAAACTTCAGTATCAGTGGGAAGGTCCCTACAAGATCATCAAGTGTCTCAATGATGTCATCTATCGAATTCAGAAGACCCGGACTTCTAAACCCAAAGTTGTGCACTACAACCGATTAGCACCTTTCAGAGGTTCTGTTCCAGAACAATGGACTGTTCGAGACGATCAGTCCTAAGGAGGGGGCAGTGTTACATAAAAAGAAAAATGGCGCATTCCAGAAGAGAATGTTTTAGAACGTTCTAGAAAAATGTAGAAAAATCGGAGAACAACGGATTGGCCAATCAGTAGCGATTACGCAATGCTCAAGCCTGTCGGCTTTGTGAT
The DNA here is from genome assembly GCA_030710605.1 of Cordylochernes scorpioides. NCBI lineage: Eukaryota > Metazoa > Arthropoda > Arachnida > Pseudoscorpiones > Chernetidae > Cordylochernes > Cordylochernes scorpioides. The sequence goes on along the minus strand of CP092884.1, from coordinate 20,567,129 downwards.
TGGCTAACCAACCATGACCGTTCTGGAAAGATCTACTCCGGTATATATAGGGATGAGGAACTCATGCCAGGAAGTCGAAGAACGAAGCTACGTGGTGTACTACAAGCAAGCTGCTGTCTCAAGAGGTCGGACTGCTGCCTACCGCCGACGCCGGTGTACTTCCTGGAAGATTCTAGAAGGTTCTACGAACTTCTGTCTCCTGTACTGCTCCTGCTTTCCCTCACTGCGCTGCAGTTGGTGAGTGTGTAACTACTGTTTTCTTTATTGTTGTTTTATTTTTGCACTCTTCTGTAATTATTTTATCAATTAGGCTTAAATAAAGTCCTAAAGATCCTTTGTACCCACGGAAGTTATTCTTTGTTAACCAACAACGCAACAATATATATATATATATATATATTTCAGATTTACTTACACAAATGAAAGTTGGGAGGGGTTAGAAGGTTAGGGAAAAAACGCATTCTGCAAAAAATAAAATAAAATAAAATAATAATAATTATTATTATTATTATTCTCACTATGGCATTAGGGCGGTCGGACCTGATAGTTGGGGTATCCAGGCGCGTACCTAATCCACTGTATCGCATAGTGACCATTTTACTAGAGGTCCTTGGGGTGACCGGCCTGTTAGTTTTTTTTTCAGGTGTGTCACTTAGAACATATGCAACAGGGCTGTACTGTCCATCATTAGCAGGGTCCTTCAATGTTTGTAGATAGAATTCAAGCTTTACCATTGAAGTGGAAAATTACATGGACGTAAAAAAAAAAAAACATTTTGCGATATTAAGCAGTCCCCTTAGAGAGTGGAAACTACTTTCTGCATAACCCGTTGCTCTCACTTCCAGTCTGGACGCTGGCAGGAAGACACAGCGATGTACATAAAACCCTTCCAGACTTAGAAGTCATTATTGTTGATGCAAAAAAAGGAGTCGCCCCTTGCTAACTTTTGGTTATGGTCGGATTCAAGACATCCATCCAAATCCTCCACATCTTGGAAGGGAAGTGGATAATTCCCCATGCCTTCATTCGAGGTTGAAAAAGGGTCCCATAGTTTTAATTTAGATACATTAACTATTGTGCTGGGCTTATTTTCAGGCTGGGATGGTTTATATATTTCGACTATGTGAGGTGATGGGGTAGAAAGAACGGTGTAGGGATCTGGATAATAAATTGGTGACAGTTTGCCATGGTCTACCTGATGAGGGATTCGATACAAAACTTTATCTCCAATTTTTAAATTCGGGAATCTATGAGAACTATTGTATCTTTTAACTAACCTTTTATGTAATTCCTCGGTTTTTTCATTGGCAATGGTTCGGGCTTTTTCTACTGGCGGATGCGGATTCGTAAGATCAGAGATCTAGGAAGGGAGGTTTCCGTACAGCAAGTATATAAGAGGGAATGTAGTCGTAGAGTGGGGTGTGTTTCGATATTCTTCCAGCGTCTTTTGTAACAATTTAGGCCAAGGGGCCCTAGGGTTACCTTGATATTGTATTTTTAAGTTTCCAATCGACGCTGTATTAGCCCGTTCTAATAGTCCATTACACTCTGGATGGGACGGAGAGGTCATTACGTGCTTTATACCGTTCTCCTGATTAAATTTATTAAATCTCTTCGAGACAAATGAGGGATGTCTATCCGTGACTAATATTCTAGGTTTTCCTATATTTAATAATTGGTTGATGATATTTATGTAGGTCGCGATGGATGTGCCTTTGGAAGCATAACCCCAGATATATCGTGAATGATGGTCGATAACGGTATGGATACAATTTTTAGCACTATTATAACCTTCTAGGCCCAAAACCGTATCTAAAGCCACGACATCGAAGGGTTTTGTCGCCCTAGGTAATGATCCCATCAGTCCATAGGAGGGCCTGGTGATACTCTTTATTGTTTGACAGTCCTTGCAGTTCTTAACATAATTCTTTATCTTCCCTATCATCCCCTTAAAATAGTATTGAACGAAAAGTGCTCTGATCATAGCACTGATGCCTGGGTGCCCTAAAGATTCATGGGCTTTCTGAATCAGGTTATCTTGGAGCTCCAGGGGAACGACTATCCTATCCTTGTTATTAAGTTTTATATAAGTAATACCATCCACCATAGAGTATAATTTTGAAGGTGAAACGATAAATCACCCTGGTTTTGTTTCAAGGCTTGAGCTGACAAAAATAAGAGTATGGAAGTCTGGAGAGCATATCGGCTTCGTGATTTTCACAACCCTTGTTATAATTAAATCCAAGTCATATTCGGACAACTTCAAAGACCATCGGAACAGTCTCCCATTGGTGTGTTTGAAGCTATTCAGCCATATCAGCGCCTTATGATCCGTGTGAACTATGACGTGACTGCCGGATATGTAAGGGTGGTAGCTCTTACAAGTCTCGACCACCGCGAACAGTTCTAGTTCTGTTATTGTATATTTAGACTCGGCACCTCGCAAAGCCCTACTGAAATAGGCGAACGGCTTTTGCGTGCCATCAGGATATTCCTGTTTAAGCACCGCTCCTATACCCGAGATACTGGCATCACAATAAATATGTGTAGCCAAAGAAGGGTTAAAAAGTTGAAGTATTGCTTTGGAGCATAGCGCTTCCTTTAAATCCTCAAAGCTTCTCTGACATTCCTCCGTCCAGATAAACCGGGAGTTTTTCTTGAGAATCTCGTTCAAAGGGGCTCTTAGGTTGTTAAAATTCTTTATAAATTTCGCGTAATGTGTCACGCTTCCCAAAAAGGATCTTAAACATCGCAAATCACGAGGTGGGGGCAATGATTTGATGACATCGACATTAACGCCCGAAGGCGAGATCTGGTTCTCCGAAATTTAATAGCCGAGGTAAGTTATCCTTTTCATAAATAGTAGACATTTATCTCTCCTCAACTGTATGCCTTCTTTTTTTAAAATCTCGAATATTTTTCCTAGGTGTTTTAAATGGGATTCCTCGTTTTCTGAAAATACTAAAATATCATCAAAATAAGATGTTACATTATCAAGTTTATATTTCTGCAGAATGCCAGAGAGCTTTATATTAAATATTGCAGGGGCGGTTTTTAATCCAAACGGCAATCTACACCAGACATAAGAGCCCTCAGAAGTTGAGAAACATGTCACCTCCCGATCTTTTGGATGAAGAGGGATTGTCCAGTAAGCGCTCAAGATATCTAGGCATGAAAATACTCTGGCGCCCTGTACCTTCTGAACTATATCCTCCATTAATGGAATGGGGAACGAATCTGAAATTATTTTCCTGTTTAGGAGTCTATAGTCGATACAAAGCATAACCCTTCCCTCGCCCTTCTTGGGTGCGAGCGTCACAGGTGCGCTGTATGGGGAAGACGCAGGTTTGATTAAGCCGTACTTTAACAATTGCTCAATTTGTTGTTTTATTAAATCCCGATCTCTCAAGCTATGACGATACGGTCGAACACAGACAGGATTTTTGTCACTCAGGTTCAGTCTTGGAGGCTGGATGTTCAATGGTTTTATATTAAATTTGTTTTCCCAAAATATCTCTGAATAATTATCTAATAATCTTTTTACCATAGTGAAAAGTTCTATATTATCATGTAAATAACAATCATTCGTGTCAGGCAGTGGCATAAGTTTTGCATCTGGTTGATACCCTGGCTTAGATTTTAATACATAAGGAACTGCTCCACTGTCTGGCACGGAACAATATACTACTCTGATCAAAAAGTTTCGACACTAGCTCATAAGTTGAAAAAACTTTATTATTCTACCAAATTCAAATTGTCCCCTTCAAACTAGTCCCCGTTGACCGTGATGCACTTCAGCCACCTTTTTTTCCAGTCGGCAAAACACCTCTGGTAGTCTGTTTTCGGGATCGCCTTCATGGCCTTCTTCGATTCCACTTTGATCTCTTCTATACTATGAAATTTCCGACCCATTAACTTTTTTTTTTTAGTTTTCCAAAGAGGGAGAAGTCGCAGGGGTCAAATCGGGACTGTAGGGGGGTTGGGGGAACACAGAGGTTGAGTGGTCCTGCAGGAACTTCGAGATTTTGAGAGCTGTGTGCGCCGGCGCGTTATCGTGGTGGAGGATCCACGACTTGCTCCTCCACAGCTCCGGGCGTTTCTGCCGGATCGCTTCCCTCATTCGCCTCAAAACTCCCAGGTAGGAGTCAGCAGTTATTATAGAGCCTTGTTGAAATTCATGATGAACGATGCCCTGGTAGTCGAAGAACACCGGCAACATGACCTTGACTTTGCTGGGAGCCTTACTCGCTTCCTTTGGTCTCGGCTCATTTTTAAAGCGCCACTCCGATGCCTGTTGGGTAGTTTCCGAATCAAAGCCGTAAATCCATGTTTCGTCTCCAGTAATGACCCTCTTCAGCAATTCGGGGTCGTCGGTTGTCGCTTCGAGATTGAGACTGGCCGTTTCTTTCCGGGCGTTCTTTTGATCAAAAGTCAAATCTTTGGGAACGAGAACGGCGTTGAGTCTTCTCACTCCCAAAGTGTCCTTCATTATCGATTGAGTCGACCCGAATGATATCCCTGCTTCTTCGGCGACCTCCCTGACAGTTATTCGTCGGTCTTCACGCACCAGTTCAAACACCTTGTCCACTTTTTCAGGCGTGGTTGATGTGGACGGTCTCCCGGAACGCTCGTTGTCGGCGGTCTCTTCCCGACCCTCCTTGAAGCGCTTGTACCACTCGAAAACTCGTCTTCGGCTCATGACGGCATCCCCGTAGGCTGTTTGCAACATCCAAAAAATTTCGGAAGCCTTGAATCCATTTTTCACAAAGAACTTGATGCAAATTCGTTGATCCTCCATTTCGGTGACTAACGAAATCGAAGAACGGGCAAAATGGCTTTACTTCGAACAGCCGCTGCTCGCGCTGTTGTGGCGCGTGATTTTTGAAAATTGGCAGGTCTCCAAGCCAAGGGCGACGCTTGCGTTTGCCACAAACCGGGAGAAAATATATTAAGTTTTCAGGATTTTATGAGCAAAGTGTCGAAACTTTTTGATCAGAGTAGTTTGTTTGTATTGTTTTGCGTAAAGAAAAGAGAACAATCAACCGTCTGACTAACTAACTTTATTTCAATCATGCGCCTTTTCTTTATAGTAACAAATATTTACATAATTCCTTACAGCGTAAAAATTTACATCTATTAATAATTTATAAGCATAATGTGACATATATATATGTATATATGTGACGAGCGCCAAAAGCGCGAAACGCGTTCGTGGATGTCTTTTCTTGATTTATCAAGAAATTGGGTTGGCCAAATATCAGGGAACAGGCTAAATCAATGTTTAGTTGATTTCTGTTCCACCAGATGGCGCTCTGCCTTCTGTAAAGCACATGTGCTCCTGGTCAGGATATGCCATTTTTATTATTGATTTCAACACCTGATATATTTTTTTTCTTTCGTTTTTTCATATATATATATATAATTAAAAAGGCCTTTATTGGATCAAAATATCATTTATTTTACCAATATTTCAGTTGGCTGAACGCCAACCTTTATCAAGGTGTTATAACACCTTGATAAAGGTTGGCGTTCAGCCAACTGAAATATTGGTAAAATAAATGATATTTTGATCCAATATATGCCTTTTTAATTAAAGATTTATCTATGGATTGCTCTATTTTCAAAAAAAAAAATATATATATGTGAAAAAATAGTACAAATGTAACATTGTACTGGGATAAGGTGCATAAATTAAGAAAAAGGCATCTCCTTATCGTGCAACTGAAAGTTGCTGATGGCTGGCGCCATCTGTCGGAATAAATATCAACTATTCTCGTTGATTTTTAATTATTCCAGAATTGGCCAAATACCCATTCTTGATTAATCAAGAAAAGCTAACCACGGACGCGTTTCGGGCTGTTGGCCCTCATCAGCGTGGTGCAAGCTGTACCTCAACAACCAAAAAATTGGTCATTAAGGCATCCTGAAAAATCATGAAACGGGTAGTTAAAGCCAGAATTGCGTGAGGACGCTACACAATGTGAAAAAATAGTACAAATGTAACATTGTACTACGATAAGGAGATGCCTTTTTCTTAATATATATATATATAGGTATAAGACAATATATAATGGAAACTTGAACCTGAACTAAATTCTTCAACCGAGAAAGATTCCATGCCTCTAATCTGTGCTGAGCAGGAGGAATTTGACCTCTTTCCTACGGGAGAGATATGCAAATCACACTGTCAATTGATTTAAATCTCCTGGACATTAATTAAACATTAAGAAAAAGGCATCTCCTTATCATGCAACAAAAATTGCTGATGGCTTGCGCCATCTATTGGAATAAATATCAACTATTCATTGATTTTTAATCATTCCATAATTGGCCAAATACCCCTTCTTTATTAATTAAGAAAAGCTAACCACGTACGCGTTTCGGACTGTTGGCCCTGGTCAGCGTGGTGCAAGCTTCACCTCAACGACCAAAAAACTGTTCATTTAGGCATCCTGAAAAATCATGAAACGGGTAGTTAAGGCCAGAATTGCGTGAGACCGCGAAAAAAATTATACTATTTTTTCACATTAATTAAACAATTAAAAAATGTTTCCGGAGAAGAGTTTCTTTTTAATTCAAAACCGTCTCAAGCTTTTTTAATTGTTTAACAAATCACACTGTATTCATCATCATCTTTGGCAGACATGAAAGTCCCAGGAACAATAGCGCTTTGCTGTTTGATGAAACCTAGCAACTTCTGGCTATTGTTGCAGGTCTGTCCACAATGGATACCAAGTCATAGGGTGGCTATTGTGATATTGTGCTATCAATTGCTCAAGTTCCGGACAACACCAATATCCGATAATAGGCCATAGAAACTTATGCCTTAATAATGACTGAGTACGTATACTACAAAAGGACTTGGTTTATTAATTACTCAAGTCAAGTTCCGGGCATCGCCTATATTTTTAGAAAATCTAGACCATTAATTACTCACGTCCCTGGAAACGAAAATATTTCTAGAAAATATGAAGTATTAATTACTCACGTCCCGGGAAACGCCAATGTTTCTAGAAGATCTGAACTATTAGTTACTCAAATCCTGGACAACGCCAATATTTATAGAAGTTCTGAGCTATTAAATACTCAAGTCCCGGGCAACGCCAATATTTCTAGAAGATCTGGGCCATTAATTACTCAAGTCCTGGGCAACGCTAATATTTCCAGAATATCTGAACCATTAATTACTCACGACCCGGGCAACGCCAATATTTCTAGAAGTTCTGAACTATTAATTACTCTCAAGTCCTAGGCAACGCTAATATTTCCAGAATATCTGGACCATTAATTACTCACGACCCGGGCAACGCCAATATTTCTAGAAGTTCTGAACTATTAATTACTCTCAAGTCCTAGGCAACGCTAATATTTCCAGAATATGTGGACCATTAATTACTCACGACCCGGGCAACATCAATATTTCTAGAAGTTCTGAACTATTAATTACTCTCAAGTCCTAGGCAACGCCAATATTTCCAGACGAAGGCATCAGTTTAACGGCTAAAAGCGGATGAGGTGTGACAAAAAAACAAGAGAGAAAAATTCGCTGGAAGAGGCGTCGCGTGGGACCCATCTAGAAGAGCGGGGGGAGGTAAAAAAGAGGGGAGGGACTCTTCTATAAATAGGGCGCAAGATGTTCCCCGAAGAACGCTTGCCAGGATAGACTTCCTTCTCTTTGAAGAGAGGGAAAAAATGTGCCAACCGTCGGCGTAATGAACAAAGATAAAAGGAGTTTAAGGGAGGGGGGACTGGAGTTGGAACAAAAGAGGTCTTGGTCTTATAAATAGGTCTCCCCCACGCCTGATGAAGATCCTAATGAGGCATCAAAGATTCTCGGATGGTATCAGTGCTACTAATTAAGCTGCAGACGAACCCCGATAACGCCGCAGTCGATACCTTGACGTCATACCTGGGAGGCGGAGCGAAATCTGATTGGTCGCTTTACTTTGACAATTGTTGGGAAATGGAAGTCTGACAAGTTAGTTCCTTGTCATATTAACTTGTTTATTGCAAAGATTTTTCTTCTTTCTTTCGTTCTTTAATACTTGTTTTTATTGTGTTGTTGGAGTAGTGAGGGAATTGTTCGCAGACTTTCTTTTACAATAGTCCAGAAAATCGAACCACCATCTTTGTGGAATGGAATAATGTCTTTTTCCATTAACGAAAGGCAAATGTCTTCGGCTCAAACTATTCTTGTACTTGTCTCTCGAAGGATTTATTTCCTTCATAAATCTGCTGATGAAACGTACCATATTTCTTCTAGGAATTCAATTATTCGGCACCATTTGGAACAACACTGCACAAATATAAGTCAACATTACATAGTGCCACCTGCATGTTGAAGATGGAATCATTTAATGCTAATTTTAAAGCAATAACACGCTATCTATATATAAGAAATGAAAGCATTAAAGCACGAATATTTCTTTTATACATAAAACAAACCTCTACTGTCCTTACTGAGATGAAAATATATTGGGAGGGCTTGGCTCATCAGTGGTGAACCCTCCCATTGATTTTGCCAATTTAATCTACCAGATCGCTTCTTAAAGCTCTAATACTGTATTTTACGATTCTAAATATATATGCTACACTGAAAGGTGGAATCTTAGAAATAGTATTCAAGCAAATTAGGGACATAAGCTTTTAGAAGTAGTTTGCCTTGAATACTATTTCTAAGATTCCACCCTTCAGTGCAGCATATATAAGTAGAATCGTCCAATACAGTATTAGAGCTCTAAGAAGCGGTCTGGTAGAATAAATTGGCGAAACCGGTGGGAGAATTCACCACTGATGAGCCAAGCCCTCCTAATTTTTTTCATTGCAATAAGGACAGTAGAAGTTTGTTTTATGTGTAAAAGAAACATTCGTGCTTTAAACGCAATTTTTTAAAATCATATCGGAAACTTCTTTCTGATTGCTTGGCCGATGAGAGCTTTGTTCACTCGTACTACTGGTTCTATAGTTCAGCATAAAAAATATCGTAAAAAATGAAAAATTAGACGACTAAAAGACACGCAGATTTTGCTATGCCCCTCCATCACACACACATATATAGCTCATTTGTGTGTGCACATAGCTGATTACATATTCACTTATCGATATCTTTCTATCAAAATTCTTCTCTCTCTCTCTCACCACTGATGAGCTAATCTTTCCCATTATTTTTATTTATTTTTTAATTCCACAAATCCTTATTCATTTCCATCCGCAACTTTATATACAACTAGGGCCAAATCTTATAATTTTAAAGATAAATTTTGAAAAAAAAAATCGTCATTAACTAATTGATCATCTTGCTTCAATTAAAGCTGCCTCTTAAGTGACCTCAATTTTCAATAATATTAATTTTAAAATGTTTAAAATTCAAATGCATGATTTTGTTGTTGTTTTTGTTGTCGTGTCCAATGAAGAGCCTCAGATGTCCCCATGCATCTCTATCACAGCAGTCGTAATGTCCACTATCTTGGGTGTGTAAAGCTGCTGCTCTGGGTCCATGTCAATTTTCTGCAAGGCTGCGGTCATTGCTGGACATGAGAATATGTGGGTAGGTGTTAGTTCCACACCAGGACAGTTGTTGCATGTCCTTTAGGTTCTTGTGCCATCCGGATGTATTGTCATTCCTTTATGAGTGTTTCGTTCTGAGTCTTGTTATAGTTTTTGTAATTCTCTCAGAGTTTATTTCGCATATTTGAGCTTTTATTATTTTTTGTTGAATCATCTTGTATTTTGCCAAAGCACCAGCGTAAAATACTGACATTTGCTCTTTTTTGGCTCAACTTTCAAATGCATGATATTTATATGGTTTAAATATGCAATTGTTAATAGAGGGGCTACTGTTAATAAGGAATTATTTCCTATTAGGTATCATTTAACAAGATGGAATTTTTTCCGGCAGGAGAGATTGATCTATAGAAATAAAGGTCTCCTCTCCCGTTAAAATACAACAACATCAAAAATATTTATTAAGACCTTTTGGTCTTATACAGATTCCCCGTGATTATATGTAGGGTATATGCATACACAACAGTAATAATACCAGTAATCATCAATGTTATTTACAGTTATCAAATAAGGGGAAAAAAAGGAATAGAGCTTAGTATAAACTTATATACATGTTGTACAAGCGGTCGGAAGCAAGCAGTTATTTTTATCAAATAACAATAATTAGTAGAATTGAGACAGGAATATACATAATTATCAGGCATCTTTATAGTTTTATACATGGATGGATCAAGGGTAGAGGTCTGTTTAAAAAAGTTGGAATATAAAGTCTTAGGGATTAATTAATTTGTTGATTCACCCAGTTGTTCAGTAGAAGCCACCGGATTCATTAAGTTAATTCGAATATGAGACTCGCAGCTTTATAAAATTTAAAATATTTAAAATTAAAGCTTCTGTCAGTCAGTGAAGGATTTAATCAGTTAAACATTTGTTGAGAGTTGGGTTGAAACATAAGGGAATCGCCCAGCAATTCTTCTCTGCATTCCATCATGAGAGGGCAGTAGGCTATTAGGTGTGTAATTTTATCTTGTATTTTATTTATGCATAAGTCACAAGTTGTAGGGCAATCAGGTTTCCAACGTTTTGAGCAATTTTCAGAAAAAAAAATCCAAAAAAGTCTAAGTTGTGCAATGAAACATTTAATTTTCAGCGGCAGTGCAGGTTTTAAGTATATTTCAGTTATTATTGAATTATTCAAATATTCGAAGTGACTATAAAAATGGTCGAAATTTGCATATACTCTTTTTGTATAGATTGTTCTATTGTAGTTCGAATTATTTAGAGAATTTCACTTTTTACTACCGTATAAACTGTACAGATTTTCAAATACGCGCGCGCGAAAATCTCTCTCTATTCTTTTCTAGAATATTTGAAAGATTTAGTACAAAATTATGTCCTGTCTTCTGTTGGATATTTTCTCTCCAGAGATAAGATAGTCATGCGCGTGGTAGTCGACTCTTTTCCATTTTCGTCACTCGTAACCAAAATCTAAGGATTAATTCTAGCAATACCCTTTCACTTTCGGCTCTTAGTATGAATCCGGGTATAAATTTTGGTAATTTCAGGAACCACCGCAAGAAAATATTTTGGATTTGGCCCACTGTCTTTATTTGGTTATTTTCCTAAATTGGTGCTACATATAGTAGATAGGATACTACAATCGAGTCCAGTAATTTCAATGCTGTTCATATTGAGGTTGTCTTTAATTTAACCAGAATTTTTCCTATTGCATTATTGAAATTATTGATATATTTTTGAAATATTGCTCAACGTGTCAGGTCGAGTTTTGTGTAGTTAATAAGCAACCTAATTAATGTATTTAGTGGTTATAATCGGAGGTTCTTGTCCCCAAAACCATCTTTCATTTTTGCCTATACGGCCTTCATTTCGACACACCATTATTTTAGATTTGTCCCGGTTCAAGGTGAGATGGTTATCCTCTAGGTGTTTCTTTAGAAAGTTTATTTTCTTCTGCAGATTATATATATATAAATTTATTAAGAAAATATATATATCTCTTTATCGTGCAACTGAAAGTTGCTGATGACTTGCGCTATCTATCGGAATAAATATAAACTATTCGTTGATTTTTAATTATTCCAGAATTGGCCAAATACCTATTTTTGATTAATCAATAAAAGCTAACCACGCACGCGTTTCGAGCTGTTGGCCCTCGTCAGCGTGGTGCAAGCTGTACCTCAACGACCAAAAACTAGTCATTCAGGTATCCTGAAAAATCATGAAAAGGGTATTTAAGGCCTGAATTGAGTGAGAATGTATTTGACCAATTCTGGGATAATTAAAAATCAACGAATAGTTTATATTTATTCCGATAGGTGGCGCAAGCCATCGGCAACTTTCAGTTGTACGATAAGAAGATGCCTTTTTTTCTTAATATATATATACATATATTAAAAATAAAGGAAGCATATCCTGACCACGAGCACATGTGCTTTTTAGATGGCAGAGCGCCATCTAGTGGAGAAAAAATAAACTAAACGTTTATTTATCTTGCTCCGTAATATTTGGCCAACCCAATTTCTTGATAAATCAAAAAAAGCCACTTGTCGTTTCGCGCTGTTGGCGCTCGTCAGCGTGGAGCAGGCTGTACCACTGCGACCAAAAAGATTTTTAGTCCCAGAGGCTTCTTAAGAAACCAAGAAATGGGTATTTAAGCCAAATTTGCGTAAATACGCTTAATAAGGTACCGCCTGCTTCACGCTGACGAGCGCCAACAGCGCGAAACGCGTTCGTGGATGGCTTTTCTTGATTTATCAAGAAATTGGGTTGGCCAAATATCACGGAGCAAGTTAAATAAACGTTTAGTTTATTTTTGCTTCACTAGATGGCGCTCTGCCATCTAAAAAGCATATGTGCTCGTGGTCAGGAGATGCCTTTTTTATTTTTAATATCAACACCTGACCCACTTTTATTATTTTTTCTATTGTTTTTTCATGTGTAAAGCGTCTTTACGCAAATTTGGCCTTTAATGCCCATTTTTTGATTTCTCAAGAAGCCATTGGGACCAAAAATCTTTTTGGTCGCAGTGGTTACAGCCTTCTCCACGCTGACGAGCGCCAACAGCGCGAAACGCGTTCGTGGATGGCTTTTCTTGATTTATCAAGAAATTGGGTTGGCCAAATATCACGGAGCAAGTTAAATAAACGTTTAGTTTATTTTTGCTCCACTAGATGGCGCTCTGCCATCTAAAAAGCACATGTGCTCGTGGTCAGGAGATGCCTTTTTTATTTTTAATATATACTCTTCCAGGAATAATAAAGCAAACCTACAGTTGACCCAGAGAGAGACGGGAGGATAAGGACCGGTCACTTTAGACATCAGCGACATTCAAAGGGGCTCCTGGGGGCCGTCACTTAACACCTCGGGACTTTGAATACAGTTGAGGGATGGTGGGCGACAAGAACGAACGGCCGGCCGCTCAGCGGTGGCAGGCCCGGCTGCCCCCCCCCCCCCCCCCCCCCCCTCTCTCTCTCTCTCTGGTTGCCTGGGTTCCTTCTCATCCAACTTGTGGTGTGATTATTTCTCTTTCCCCACCTTATTATTATATTGCCACAATAAAAGTCGACAGGATAAGACCTGGCCGGGAAACAAATTCCCATACCTACTAGAATATGAAGAAAAAAGAAGCACAGCCATGGAGATCGGACGAATCCGCAGCCAAGCTCCACAATAATTTACAACCAACCCAACTGTAGCCACTCCTCTTCGAGCTCTAACCCCCTTCCTCGCCAACTTTTGAACCGTGATCCAGAAGAAGTGATCACCAACGACGGATATGAACCTGCCGCACGCTTCTCCCAGCACTAGATCTGCCCAAGAACGATCACCGCGCTAGAGCAGGACACCTTCCATCATCATGGACAAGACTCCGCCATATCCCTGACACTACTGTGGCGGACAACTCTGTCCCGTACAATGTCAACAGAAAGAACCCTCCCTCAATGAACTTAATGAATCTACTTGCGCCCTCAACCAGCATAACCTGTGAGTGTAATTGTTTCCACCCCTAGCATTTATTCTTTAAAGAAGTCATTCCTTGTAGACTCTGATGCCAATATTTACATAATTAGTTTAGTTCAATTTGTGTGAATATGTGAAAATGTTTAATATTTCCATTTATTCTCTCACCCCTATTAACAGTGATCTTATTATCCATACCAAGCATGTCAAACTCGCGGCCCGCGGGCCTCATGCGGCCCATACGAATGAATTTGCGGCCCACCAGATAATATATTTTAATTTAAAAAAATATATAAATTAAAAAAAAATTAATAAAAATTTGTAGCCTAATTTAAAAAAATTGTAATTATACATAATTTATTTATTAATAACGAACCACTGGTCGCCATACATAAGTCGTAAGTTTTGATAATATTATACCTACATACATAACGTATGTACATCGCCATAAGTATTGTGTGCCTTAAAGTTTAAAGAAAGTTCAAAATATTAATTAAAACGTTTTATTATTTTGTGTTAGCGATTACTATTTTTTTTTCAGACCTTTGTATTCAATATGTCTTCATCAAAACCAAGTGGCAGTAAAACTAAACGAAAAATTGCTGACGAACATAGGAATTTTCAAGAAAAGTGGGAATTAGAGTATTTTTGCTCTGAAGTAAAAGATAAAATCATCTGCTTGATATGTAATAATGCTATTAGTGTACCAAAATTATATAACATTAAACGTCATTATGAACAACATAAATCAAAATATGATACCTACGAAGGTTTAATGAGACAAGAAAAGTTAAAAGAGTTCAAGTTGGGAATGAAAAAACAACAGTTCATGTTTACTAAAGTATCACAAGAGAGTGAAGCGGCGGTGCATGCAAGCTACGTTTTATCGGAGATGATAGCTAAACACTCAAAACCTTTTACTGAAGGTGATTTCATCAAGGTATGTTTAATTAAAGCTGCCGAAATTGTTTGTCCTGGAAGTGTGAAGACGTTTCAAGCAATATCTTTGTCTCGAAATACCGTTGTGGAAAGAGTTACTGATATGGCCAGAAATTTAAATGATCAGATAAAAGAAAAATCATATTGTTTCGAAGCATTTTCCATTGCCTGTGATGAGAGTACAGACATTGGGGGCGTAGCTCAGTTAGCTGTTTTTTTTTCGAGCTTGCGACACGGATTTCAACATTTTTGAGGAATTATTGGAACTAGTACCGATACATGGCACTACTACAGGAGAAGATATATTTAATTGCGTTTATGATCTTCTGCAAAAATACAATTTACCTCAATCAAAATTGACTTCTGTAGCAACAGATGGAGCTCCTTCAATGACTGGAAAAACCAACGGTTTCGTAGCATTACTGCGAAAAAAACTAAGTGAAATTTCTGATGGTTCCAAAATTCATCATACGCATTACATTATACATCAGGAAGTATTATGTACGAAGGTAATAAAAATGGAAAATGTGTTGACACCTATCAAAAAATTCATCAATTTCATAAGATCTCGAGGTTTAAATCAGCGACAGTTCTCTCTGTTCTTAACTGAATTAGAAAGCGAATATTCAGGTTTATCATACTATACCGAGGTACGTTGGCTATCATGGTCCAAGGTTCTTGTTGTATTCCAATTGATTACACACAGCGCTCAACGTTAATTATACTTTAATTAACTACAAGGTAAAGGGATTAGATATAGATTAAAAGTAAACATGGGGAAAAAGAGAAAAGAATAAGTCTCGTGGCCACGCGGCCTCGCCTGGGTTACATCCACAGGTAGTGACGTCAGAGCTTCAGGGTTGCCGAGCCAGCAATCTCCTCCCTCGAAGTGACCTTCTATTCATGGATCACTTCGCCGCTTAAGAGTCTCGAACGATGAAGTTCGTGTTGGTTTCTCCCCAGTGGCTTGGTCAAAATGTCCGCTGTGAAATGTAGAGCAGTCCACCAATTAGTTCACGGTAGGGAAGGTCTTGGCAGTTTTCTTCATCTTCTTCCTCAAGAAGTTCTGGTCTGGTTTCCATCGGCGTTGAGACTTCTCTTCCTTCCTGAAGATTGAACCGTTCCAGTAGACTTTTTATATAGGCTCTTTGTGTTAGAGTTACGCATCCATCCTTTGATCGAGTGAAGTTGACACCAAGCAGGTAGGATACTGGTCCGATGTACTTTGTTTCGAAGTGACCTCTCAGCAGTTCAATGCACTTTTCTCTCACTTCTTGATTCTCCGTCAGAGTAAGAATATCATCCACGTATAATGATAGGATTATCATTCCTTCGTTCAGCTTGAGCTTGTAGACACAAGGGTCAACTGGATTCCTCACAAATCCCTTTTTCTTCAACCACTCATCAAGGCACTTGTTCCAACATCTGCCGCTTTGCTTCAGTCCGTACAGAGACCTTTTGAGTTGGCAGTAAAGATGTTCCTCACCAGGTTTAACAAAGCCTTCTGGTTTTTCCATGTAGATCACTCTGTCAAGCTTGCCGTAGAGATAAGCACTTTTCACGTCATATTGGTCTATGAACCAGTTATTTTCAACACCTATTGCTGTGAGCAGTCTTGTCGTTTCGAAACTTGAAACAGGTGAGTAAATCTCATCATAATCGATTCCCTTTTGTTGAGTGAAGCCCTTTGCCACAAGTCGGGCCTTGTATCTAACTACTTGACCCTCGGCGTTGGTCTTCTTGTGTAGTACCCACTTACAAGCAATTGGGGCAGAGTCTTTTGGTAGTTCTGTTAGTTCCCAAACATTGTGCTTTCTCAAGGATTCCAATTCTTCTTCGATTGCTTCAAGCCAATGCTCAGCTTCAGGACCTTGGATAGCTTCTTTATACGAAGTAGGATCTCCCTTATTTACTTCGGTACTGAGGAGTGCAATTGAGTTCTGAGCATTTCTCTGGTTCCTTAGAATCATTGGATGAGATCGAGTAGGAGAAGGCTTCACAGTATCTTCATTATGGCTGTCCTCTTCTGTAGGTGTCACGTCTTCTTGATCTAATAAAGACACTGGATTATCTTCAATCTCCCGTTGAGTCCCATAGCTGTAGTGTTCAACTGATGGAAGCTCCTCCCGGTTGCTGTCGTTCCTCGATACATCACTCTCTTTGAAGACACAGTCCCGAGATTCCACCACTTTCTTCATCTCAGGAATCCACACTCTGTAGCCACGTCCTCTGAGTGCATATCCAACAAGGTTACCTTTGACAGCTCTTCTTTCGAGTTTGGATTTACGGACTTGTCTTGGAATATGGACAAATACTTGACAGCCAATAGCTCTTAGGTGTTTAAGACTAGGCTTGTTCCCTGTCCACAGTTCATATGGCGTACTTTCACCATTGTGATTGTTGAGAACTCTGTTTCTGACATAGGCTGCGGTGTAAGTCAGCTCCGCCCAGGAAGCCTTTGGCAGACCACTTCCAGATATAGTGCTCCTGACAAGATCTAGGAGTGTCCTATTCATTCTTTCTGCCACACCATTCTGTTGAGGTGTATACGTCATAGTGTGTTCATGAACTATTCCGACGCTCGTGCAGAAAGTGTCCCATTCTTTGGAACAAAATTCCAAGCCATTATCCGTACGTATTCGTTTTAGTTTCCGGCTGGTTTGTTTCTCAGATTCTTGAATCCACTCTTTGACTTTCCCCAGGGTTTCGCCTTTGTTTTTCAGGAAAAATACACTTGTATATCTCGTAGATTCATCAATGATGGTTAAGACGTACTTGGCTCCTCCCCAGCTCAATACGTCGAGTGGACCCATCAAATCCGCATGCACCAAGTCCAACGGCATGATTTCTTTTTCCTCCTTGTGTGAGTGTTGAAGGAATGGCAGACGGTAAGACTTGCCGATCAAGCAGTCTTCGCACTTTTCTGGCTTTGCCGGGCTGCAATTAAGTCCTCTTACGCTTTGGTTCTTGGCCATCTTTGCTATCGTATATGCATTTACATGCATCAGCCTTTTGTGCCAAAGTTCCAGTGTAAGCTCTTCCTTGCATTCAGATGCAAGAGAAACATGATCATTCTGATCTATCGGAGAGGATGGAGTAGTCTGGACGTAGTAAAGTCTACCCAACTTCTTTCCCTCTATCAAGAGTTTACCTTTCATGTCCATAATGTGGCAACCACTCCTGTTGAAGACAACCTTTCTACCGTTTTCTATCATTTGGCGTACAGACAGAACACTGTGACGCATATCTGGAACATACAAGGTGTTATGGGCAACCATTTTGCTGGCATCTCCCTTGTGTCCAACAATATTGGCACTGACAGTACCGATACCACATGCTTCTATAGAAGAACCATTCGCAATAGTGATGGAACTCATATTGCTTGTGCACTCTTTCAGACATGTGAAGTAATCTCTCTTGGGAGTCATATGGTGCGTCGCTCCAGAATCTATGATCCAGGTCTCGGCGGTAGCTCCAAACAAAGTGTTGCACATTGCCGACATATTTACGCCTTTGTTTTGGTCAAACCTCTTTGGTCTTTGTTCATTCTTTCCTTTCTTCCTGCATTCCCTTGCATAATGGCCTTTACCTCCACATTTGAAACAAACAACCTTTGCTTTAAATTGTTTTTCTGTTTCAATGGGCTTCGAAGAGGCATTAACGACCATGGCACCCACATCTTTTGGTAGATTAGAGGAACGCCTTTCTGCTTCTGCCAACAGCCGTCTTTTAACTGTGGCGGTCGTGAAGTCTGAATCAGGCAAGTTACATATGGTTGAGACAACGGTGTCCCAATCCTCTGGTAATCCACCCAAAAGAACCATAGCCAAATCGCCATCATCAATTTTGTCGCCAATTTGGGCCAGTTCATTTACAATGTAGTTTATCTTCCCCATATACTCTTCCATATTGCTGTGCTGAGTCAACCTTTCGCCATATAACTGCCTTCTTAGTTGTACGGCTCGATATCTACTATCCTTTGGTGCGTATAATTTTTCCAGTTCCTCCCAGACCTCTTTTGGAGTATTCAAATGATGAACATGCAATTGTTGCTCATCATTAATCCCGAGGCAAATTTTTGCGAACGCCTTACCCTCCCGCGACAAAAAAAGTTTTGTTGCAACAAGGTCACTAGGGTCAGGCTTATCCTCTCCTGGATTGATCAAACTCCACAAGTCGTTTTCCATTAGAACGAGTTTCATCTGGAAGCTCCAGCTGGAGTAATTAGCACCATTTAATTTTGTAATCGTTGTGTTTGCCATTTTACAAAATATTTGGTAAGTAGAAAAAAAGGATGGTCCAAGTAATCAAAGGAAATTTGTTTACTCACGTTTTAGGCCTTGCGCTTCTTCAGTCTGACGTTTTAGGTCTTGCGCTTCTTCAGTTTCACGTTTTAGGCCTTGCGCTTCTTCAGTCTCATAATCTTTGTTGTATTCCAATTGATTACACACAGCGCTCAACGTTAATTATACTTTAATTAACTACAAGGTAAAGGGATTAGATATAGATTAAAAGTAAACATGGGGAAAAAGAGAAAAGAATAAGTCTCGTGGCCACGCGGCCTCGCCTGGGTTACATCCACAGGTAGTGACGTCAGAGCTTCAGGGTTGCCGAGCCAGCAGTTCTCAAACAATTTTGGGACTTGAAAGAAGAAATATGTCAGTTTTTAATAACCAAGAATCAATACATCACTTTGTTTCCTGATCAAGTATGGTTGCAAAATTTTTCCTTCATGGTTGACATAACAAAACACTTGTCGGATTTAAATTTGAAACTGAAAGGAAAGGATCAGATCATTACCAACATGTGTGACCAAGTTAATGCATTCAAATGTAAGCTAGTTCTTTGGGAAAAGCAGTTGAAAAAAGAAGATTTAATGCACTTTCCGACATGCAACATGTACAAATCAAGTTTAGGTGAAACTGCATCGTATCAAAAATATGCGGAAAAAAATTTAAGTCTTAGAAATGAATTTGAAACAAGGTTTTCTGATTTCAAATCTTTGGAAGGCAAGTTTACTTTGTTTTTTTCGATTTTCTCGATAGATATAGAATCAGTACCTAATCATATGCAAATGAAGGTAATAGATATCCAGTGCGATTCAGATTTAAAGGCAAAATTCATTGAAGTTGGCGTTTCTGAATTTTATAAATATTTGCCAGCCAGATTTGAAAACACTCGAAAATTAGCATATGAAATTATGTCCATGTTTGGAAGTACTTATCGGTGCGAGCAGTTATTTTCACTTATGAAAGGAAATAAGGCTCCAATCAGATCGAGAATTACTGACGTTCACCTTGGGTCAGTTTTAAAATTAATCACTGCGAACAAGATTTCCCCCGAAGTAGGAAAGATGGTAGCAGAAAAGAGATGCCAAATATCAGGGAGAAAATATTAACTTTACTTTCTTTTTTCTTATTAGTATTTTTTAAAATAAACCTACATAAATGTTACTATAAACATTTAATTACTTGTTTTCTTTTTTTGCGGCCCACATAATCTTATTACTTTTTTATTTGGGCCGTGTTAGGATTTGAGTTTGACATGCTTGATCCATGCTTTTGTACCCTTTTGTATATGACCTTCTCTCCTACTTGTAAGCACGGCTCACGAATTATAATTTCTTGCCCCAAACGACTTATAACTCATTCTGTTAGCTCAGGCGTCGAAGAATTCCAACCACCAAGTGAGTCTTGCTTACAACCAACCCATAGTAACTTATCAATCTTCCCCTGAATGTCCCACTCATCCTTACAACTTTGTCAACCTTCTACCAGTCCAGGCCCCTCTTGAGAATTAATGAGTTGTCAATTATCGAACTACTTTTGCCACTAATCTCCACTCTTCATTTACGATAATATATTTTGTAGAATTTCTCTCTAGTATATCCACCGACCCCCACCATCTAGCCACTGGTGTGTTCGTCACAGGATGCAGATTGACTAACTGCTAGATGTTTATCAACTCCTTTTTGTTCGCACTTGAACAATCTGCATCGAGCGGCACAGTTCGCTCCTTCTTCTCGCGCCACACGTTCGCCACCCGGACCCCGTCTTCAAATTTATGTTTGTCCCTTGTCCATACCAGCACGATATAACCTACTTCCGATTTTTCCCACGGAGGTACGTTAAACATCGTCGCTGATTCTGTCCGGTCCGTCATCATTTCGCGCAGACATGGGTTTTACGTTCAACCCGTCGCGAAATCAACTCCTCGCACAAGCTCCCACGACGGTTCAAACACCTCGTGTACGAGAAGCTTGTCAATTGTAAAGGACAACACCGTCCTCGTCTCTCAATGTTCGGCACTGTGCGCGCAGACTTTCCTCTAATTAGTTAAAACTACTAGAGTGCCTTAGTATCGAAATAATTAAGGTGAAAAGGCCCAAAGCAAGTTTCCCCTCGCTCTGTTCGCCTATATTCTACCTTTGTATCTCGAACTATAAGTCCTTGCGACTTCCTCAGCTACACACGGGACTTTCCCCCTCGGACTCGCTACACGAGTAACTGCATAGATAAGGTAGAATGGCCCAAAGCAAGTTCCCCTCGCTCTGTTCGCCAAAATTCTAACATTGTATGTAGTTCTATAAAAACCTAAATAATTGCAATCAGCAATTCAAGGAAGAAAAACTTTTTTGCAACAAGTTTCTTTTATTCTGCAATTTGGCAAGCTTTCAGGCGTTAGCCTATCATCAGGCCGATTTCGCAAATATATATTAAAAAATAATACAAAATCTAAACTATATATAGGCGTAGAACTGATCTTACCGGAAATAAACAAATTGTAATAAAATATATCGTATACACCGATACATGCAAATGTGCCGAAAACTTTAAAATAAAATAAAAAATAAAAATTTTTAAAACAAATTTAAAACTATGAAATTTGAGATACGCTAAGATTACATAAAAATGACTAAATTAAGATTTGGAAATTACAATAAGACAAAAAACCGACTATGAATTTATACAACTAATTTAGCTATGGGATATATGAAGGTACTGCTGTGGTATATCGATCCTTCTGTTAATGCTCTTTTTATCGTTCGAAACCAAGGATTCCAGTATAAGTCTATTATGTTTGGAGAATATATTTCGGAAGTAACACTTGACTTCCTGTAGGTTTAAATGGTGGCCAGTAGAATCCTCATGTTGATAAATAAAAGATCTGCTATCTCGGTTCTTTACGTTCCTAATATGCTCTTTAACTCTGGTACCAACAGTTCGGCCGGTTTCCCCCACGTAAGAAGCGGTACATTGTTGGCAAGATAATGAATAAACCGCATTTTGCTGGTCACTCGGTTCTGTCTTAACCTGAGTTATCATGATGTAAGTGTCTTCAGACAGATCGACCAAACCACTAATTCGAAAACAGTAGCCCTGTTTAAGCGGAAACTGGCATCCTTAAAGAAAGAAAAACTGATAACCGACGCCCAATTCAAAGAATTCACATCTTCCACCAACCGAATCCCTTACATCTATGGGTTACCGAAGCTACATAAGGAGGATATCCCTCTGAGACCAATAATAGCGAACCATCTTTCGCCAGCTATGCCATTTTCAAGGTTCTTAACTTCATTCCTGTCTCCAGTGATACGCCCTTACAATTCCTTTTCCATCAGTAACATACCTGATTTCATCATTAAATTACGGAATTCCAAACCAAATCCGGGATGTATCATGGGCTCCTTTGATGTTGTATCCTTGTTCCTTAGCTTACCGCACAATCTAATCGTGGAAAACCTGAAAGAAATACTGGCCCAAAATTCTACTGATTCCATTGAAAACAGTAGGGTCGTCACTTTATTCCAGCTCTGCCTTTCATTGAATAATTTCAAGTTTGAAGATTTAATCTACCCCAACAGATTTGTGGTTCCCCTATGGGGAGCCCACTTTCATTGATAGCGGCTGAAATTGTCATGTTGAAAATAGACAAGTGGATCACTAACTTCAAACACCTTGGCATAAAAAGATGGCACCGCTATATTGATGACATCTTTTGCGAGTTTGAAGAGGACAAAGGAAACCTGATTTTAAACACTCTGAACAGTTACAACCCCCAGATAAAATTCACTATGGAGACAGAGACAGAGGCCGCCTTGCCTTATTTGGACATACTCATCCTCAGAACCGAACACAAATTCCATTCGACCGTTTATTATAAGAAAGGAATAGAGCCGTCATACCTCAATTTCAACTCATTTGGCCCGATATAAGTCACAAGATTTCCATAGTCAAAACATTGACAAAAAGAATTATCACGCATTGCTCCCTTCCAGGCTTCAGAAAGATTGAAAAGAGCAACATCATCCGAAACCTCCAGAGATATGGATTCCCAGCCTCATTTGTGATGAAACACACTTATAAAGGGTTCCTTCCCCGAAACCGGCAGGTATATCGATCTAATTGCTATTTGCAGTATTCCCCTACTAATCAAAGGCTAGCAGATGTTTTGAGGAAATTTGGGATTAGGCCTGTTTTTGTAGGCTCTCGATCCATCGGCCAATTAGTCAGACATTCAATCACGAAATCTCAGGTTAAGACAGAACCGAGTGACCAGCAAAATGCGGTTTATTCATTATCTTGCCAACAATGTACCGCTTCTTACGTGGGGGAAACCGGCCGAACTGTTGGCACCAGAGTTAAAGAGCATATTAGGAACGTAAAGAACCGAGATAGCAGATCTTTTATTTATCAACATGAGGATTCTACTGGCCACCATTTCAACCTACAGGAAGTCAAGTGTTACTTCCGAAATATATTCTCCAAACATAATAGACTTATACTGGAATCCTTGGTTTCGAACGATAAAAAGAGCATTAACAGAAGGATCGATATACCACAGCAGTACCTTCATATATCCCATAGCTAAATTAGTTGTATAAATTCATAGTCGGTTTTTTGTCTTATTGTAATTTCCAAATCTTAATTTAGTCATTTTTATGTAATCTTAGCGTATCTCAAATTTCATAGTTTTAAATTTGTTTTAAAATTTTATATTTTTTATTTTATTTTAAAGTTTTCGGCACATTTGCGGCACATTATACGATATATTTTATTACAATTTGTTTATTTCCGGTAAGATCAGTTCTACGCCTATATATAGTTTAGATTTTGTATTATTTTTTAATATATATTTGCGAAATCGGCCTGATGATAGGCTAACGCCTGAAAGCTTGCCAAATTGCAGAATAAAAGAAACTTGTTGCAAAAAAAAAATTTCTTCCTTGAATGTAGTTCTATATTTACCTCAGTTCTGAGCTCACGCAATTTTAACCCTCAACCTCATATTTCGTACTCTACACCTATAGCATAGTAAGCCCATGCCAAGTTTCCCCTTGTCATGTCCGCCTGAAAAACATATATTAAAGTTCAGAGTTTCCCAGTCTAAATGACCTTAAGATTTCCATCATGTGTATGTGACTCCCCTTCTCCTTGTTCACACCTCTCAATAGCATTTCCCTTATAATAAATTAGATGTTATTGTATATAGCCTTTTATAACTTTGAAATTATCAAAAATTCCCTTAAATATCAAAATCTCCGGTGTTTTAAAACTGCTTGTAAATAATATTTACTTGTGTACTATACAATATTTTATTTACATAAAACTATGTCACCATAACCATAATTAATTTCAACTGTAAAATTATTTTCTCTATTCCTGGCTTCTCCAGCTTTAAGTATACTCAAACCATGCTCAGCCTTCTTCAACGGGGGCCATATGTCATAATATATACTCTTCCAGGAATAATAAAGCAAACATACAGTTGACCCAGAGAGAGACGGGAGGGTAAGGACCGTTCACTTTAGACATCAGCGACATTCCAAGGGGCTCCTGGGGGCCGTCACTTAACACCTCGGGACTTTGAAGACAGTTGGGGGATGGTGGGCGACAAGAACGAACGGCCGGCCGCTCAGCGGTGGCAGGCCCGGCTGTCCCCCCCCCCCCCCCTCTCTCTCTGGTTGCCTGGGTTCCTTCTCTTTCAACTTGTGGTGTGATTATTTCTCTTTCCCCACCTTATTATTATATTTCCACATATATATATATTAAAAATAATGAAGGCATCTCCTGACCACGAGCACATGTGCTTTTTAGATGGCAGAGCGCCATCTAGTGGAGCAAAAATAAACTAAACGTTTATTTAGCTTGCTCCGTGATATTTGGCCAACCCAATTTCTTGATAAATCAAGAAAAGTCATCCACGAACGCGTTTCGCGCTGTTGGCGCTCGTCAGCGTGGAGTAGACTGTAACCACTGCGACCAAAAATATTTTTGGTCCCAATGGCTTCTTGAGAAATCAATAAATGGGTATATTTTTCTATTGTTTTTTCATGTGTTAAGCGTCTTTACGCAAATTTGGCCTTAAATACCCATTTCTTGATTTCTCAAGAAGCCATTGGGACCAAAAATATTTTGGTCGCAGTGGTTACAGTCTTCTCCACGCTGACGAGCGCCAACAGCGCGAAACGCGTTCGTGGATGACTTTTCTTGATTTATCAAGAAATTGGGTTGGCCAAATATCACGGAGCAAGCTAAATAAACGTTTAGTTTATTTTTGCTCCACTAGATGGCGCTCTGCCATCTAAAAAGCACATGTGCTCGTGGTCAGGAGATGCCTTCTTTATTTTTAATATCAACACCTGACCCACTTATCTTTTATTTTTTTTTCTATTGTTTTTTCATGTGTTAAGCGTCTTTACGCAAATTTGGCCTTAAATACCCATTTCTTGATTTCTCGAGAAGCCATTGGGACCAAAAATCTTTTTGGTCGCAGTGGTTACAGTCTACTCCACGCTGACGAGCGCCAACAGCGCGAAACGCGTTCGTGGATGACTTTTCTTGATTTATCAAGAAATTGGGTTGGCCAAATATCACGGAGCAAGCTAAATAAACGTTTAGTTTATTTTTGCTCCACTAGATGGCGCTCTGCCATCTAAAAAGCACATGTGCTCGTGGTCAGGAGATGCCTTATATATATATATATACTTATATGTAATATACTTATATATAAACTTTCTAGAGAAAAAAACACCTTGAGGATAACCATCTGATTTAATATCCTCATCTCTAGGTTATCTTCAAATCAAGTTAGAAATCAATCAATCAATGCCTTTATAAAGACCTTTAATCTTACATACATATTCTCCTTAGAGAACAGAAGTGGAATAAAGGGAGAAAGAAATTCGAATTTACAAAGTTATATGGAAAATATGTACACATAGAGCTATATTTATTTGAAGTTTATAATAAATAAATACATAGGTGTTATAGGAATTCTCCTGTTCTCAATCAAATTCAAAATTTGGTAAGTCTTATTAAAAAAGATAGCCCTAAGGTCAAAATAGATCAGTTTGAAAAAAAATAGATGTATTTAAATTTCATATACACTTAGAGTTATTTATGTGAATATAAGATATAAATCAATAAAATTATTGCTACTAACTGAGGGAATTATCGAGTGTTGGCCAAATAAGTACTTCCAAGGCGAAACAGACTTAGCTAAAAATAGAAGAACTTGCTCTTCAGTATCCGTGTTATATTGTCACAGAAAGCTTCGGCATCACCATGGTGGCAAGCAGGGTTAGTTCGACCACAGGTGTTCACCTCCAAGAATAGCTGAGAGGGACGGACGGACCAGTCCAGAAGCAGGACAAGTCAAGCTGACGGCCAGGAGTGAAGTCGTCCTACCCGTTGTTGACGGTGGCTGCAGGATGACCTCTCTGCATGTTACTTGCTTTGTTCTCAATAATGCGCGAAGGTAAATACAGAAGAGTCCAACAGAGATACTTACAGATTCCGCGTTCTTATTTGACTATCCTTGACACGGCGGTGGCATAACAAATGGTGTTAGATGTGGGGTTCCCTTTTCTTGAAGACAATTATGAGTGCAAGTGTGAAACCAGAAAATGACGGTGGATCAATCAGACCTCATTCAAGCTCTCCTTTCAGCAATGAACGGGTTCAGCGAAATCTGTGGGAAGAGCTAGCCGCGATATGCAGTGTTGAATGAGAAGGTCGTCTGATGGAAGGACGTCATGCTTGGCAATATGAAGAATGCCCTATGGAAGATAGATGGTGTGATATAGCTTACTATAAATGGGGGTATGGAGAAGGAAATGATCCGGACCTGCTGTGTAGCGGAGGAGAGCGAACGGATCGCCCCCGACAACGGCTTCAGAACGAGTACTTTGAACCAAGTCAAGCGGACGGGGGGAGAATGTCCCCCAGATGTGCCGTGCTAAAATCCTACCCCGGGATCCCATATGAAAATTTCCGCGAGATCATCGGCGATCATGGTGAACTGAAATACGATGGCGTGACGGCTTGTTACGTCGAGGCCAGACTGTCTGGGACTACAAAGGAGATCCAACTGGGCGCTTCGTGGAAGTGCGACAAGACTGAATGGCCGAAGCACATCGCAGTTGGAGCCAGCAGAGCCTTTGACGCTCCAGGAAAGTCCGAATACATTGTCTGCGACCAGGATGTTCCATGTAAGCCAAGGAATTTTGCCCTCCATCTTCTCTCTTTCAACCAGCAAGGTAAACAGCCAATCGCCTCGAAATAGCTCGGATGTAATTGGGACTACCATGCAGCCCGACGCCCCCAACAGTTTTGAAGATCTATAGTCCATTGCAAGGTTGGCACCAAGTCTAGAGTGCTTATAAGGAGAAAACTTCTAGAGTAAGAAAATGGGTGGCTGACGAAGGACTTAATCTAGCAAAGAATCTGCCTCGACAATCTCAATGAGCCTGACAAAGACGAATATGTGCTGGACAGGCACGAGATGGAGAGAGTGATTCGGGAGCGCAATATCGAAGTTCCCAATGTTACGGAAATGGCGACTGTGGCTACAGGATGTGCGCAAGGAGAAAATTAAGTCACAGACGACATCATCGAAAGGAGTGACCTATGGTCGCCATCATATGGAGAACCACCGCCTTGTGGTAAGTCGGTCGCTCGACAGCAAGACGACAGCTAAGTATCGACACTGATTGGGAGTGGAAAGAGGGCCAGAGTTGGATCATGATGCAACAAACAATTTATAACGGCAATCATGATGTTACATATTAGGACTGCAGACCAGCCTCATGTAATCCGAGACCTTCAGGAATTTAAAGGGCCTCCTGAAGACTGGAAAGGAGGATTACCCTGTTTGAGGCAAGTAGATTTTTTTAGAAGGAGAGTAGTGTTACGACGAGAAAGCTTCGGTATCACGGTTGAGATCCGTTGATTCGGTCAAAAACTATCTTATTCTCTCCATTCTGCTTCTAGATCCACATTTCAAATTCTACCAATATTTCCCTCTACCTTTCCCGTTGACCATGTCTCCGACCTATATAACACCACCACACTCTTAATCGGAGGCTTTACCAGACTTCTCTTAAGTTCCCCAATCTTCATCAGCTTCTTTTATTAGAAGCTTCTATTCTGAGATTGCAACTCTGTGCATTTACCACATACCATTTACCACATATCCAAAAATATTGATATGTTCACATTAAAACTTGCTTCAACACCACCTATCCTCTTCTAGCACGAGTTTAATTTTTCTTCTATAAATTCTCTACAAATTTTCTATATGTTTCTTTATTTCATGCCGACCTTCGAATGCCGGCCAGGCAACCTCTATCTTCAAGATAAAGTGAAAAATGGTATTTACATTTATCAATCTGTGTCATTTAAATACTGTGAGAGAACATGGTGTGATCCCAACAACCAAGTACGATTATTTAAAACAATAAAAAATCTGTGCTTTATATCCATAAATTGTCAGTTTCTTATCAACGTAACACGTCAAGGATTTACCAGATTCTCTCCGATTCATTGGATGATGAGAGATTTATCTAGTTGTGTACCACTAATTCTACAGTTCATCAATAGAGTTGAGAATATCGTTAAGAAATAAAATAGAAGATGACTAGAAGAGACTCATTGGGTGCTATATATCAGTACCAAGACTATATAGATGATTATTCATTTTTTATTAATAAATTCCTTTATATCATTATTAAGAGTGAACTCCAGAGCGAGTCTATATAAGATGAGATGCTTTTAATGATATTCTATGATTTTATTGCGCGCTATGTGTGCTATTATCCTCTTCATCAATTCTTTATGTGTGAGTGTCCGCTAAATAAATCATCCCTTAAGTCTTGTTTATTCCAACTCTGTCCATTATGTGTCGGACACCCTAAGAGGATCCCTATGCCCCAGTTTCACCTCCAACTATACCATCCACCAATTACGAAGGCAGGAGGTCTCACGATTCTATGTACATCGGTGGCGTCTGGAAATAACCTCCCTCGGACAACCGGGTCGTGCACGACCTGACCGGGGACCATACATGGCCTGGATGGGCCATATTCTGGTGATCTAGATGGCAACAATCGGCAGGATTCATACCTCTCCTAGCAAAGGTCCAGAAAGATCCTTCATCAATCACTAAGGTATATAAGGTGGATGTTGAAATGATGTCAGATATTACACGGTTTTCTCTTTTTAAAATAAAATTCTTCGTACTGTCCTTACTTAAGGACTCTTTCCAAGTGCCAAGGGCCAAGAGAAGAAGAATAGGCCAATAAAATCTTTGATGAGCGCATGCGCAATATCATAGCTGTATGGTTGGGTAGACTGGCGAAGCCGCTTGGGAGGGTTCATCACTGATGAGCCAGGTCCTCCCAATATTTGTTTATTGCAGTAAGAACAGTAGGAACCTTTTTTTTTTTTTGAAAAAGAAAAAAAAAAGTTATAAATTGTATCATTTCATTATAGACTGCGCGCTAGTACTTTATGTTTAAAGTAGATATTGTGTGGTAAATAAGATGATGGTGAAGCGTTTCTTTTATTTTCCAAACTAACAAATGTTCCATGTGTTTTTGTCAGGTTTGATAAAGAGCTCAGGAACTAAAACTGGCAGTTTTACATAGTGAAAGGAACACTATGCAGATAATGACTTGCAGGTATTTTACCCCTCGCATTTACTGATTGCAATTATCATTTAAATTTCAAAACAAATATTGCACGGTTTGTACCATCTTACAATCAGAATGATTTTGTTTCTAAGAACATACAAATCCTTATCAGTTATGTAAATTAGGGATCTGCATCAGGAATCTCTAAGTGGAATAAGAAGAATTTCTTCACCATTGCTCAGCGAAAATTACCACTGATAAGCAAACCTTGTGAAACCTTTTCATATTTATTTAAATAATTTAGGAAATGTGTGTCCTGTATAATCGAGCTCAAAACAGAGATGACTGGCGTTGCATCGTGTTTGGGATGTAATACGTACAGTGGGCCACAACGTTCGATCGCGAATAAAGTGACATGTATGTCCTGTGTATAATTGAAATAAATAACGCTGAATTAAACAGGCGTGTGGATCATCCCTAAAGCTTCCACATATTATGAATGTTACAGTTGCATCATTAGGTGTGTGTGTGTCACATTTTAAAATCATCGCATATGATTTTCGCGAAAAATCACCCACCTTTAAACAAAGTGATCAGAAAAATTACAGACGCACCCTGGTTCGTCATAATCACTATCTTAGAATAAAACATTTTATTAAAAATCGGTAAAACTATAAAACCCTTTTACCATCAAGAAAATTTGCAGCTACAAGTGCAGAACAGAAAAAAAAGGCATCTAATTTCAAAATTATGAAAAACGATGATTCCAAAGCGAAAAAAAAAACTTTTTTGATAATATTAATTTCATTCCTATTAAGTGTAGAAGAAATATAATTGTAACGATATGAAAAAAAAAGTTGCTGTTATTTGCATCTCGAAGAGCAAAATTTCACAAAACACTTCTGCTTGGACATTTGTCTTTTGAAATTCCCTTCAATCTATCGTTTGAAAAGCATCAAACCAAACTGGAGATATGAACATAAAAAATATATACATCTTGGAATTGTGGGAAAATTTGGAAACTTAGGATTTGAGAATTTTTTTACGTTTCTGTTTTTGTAAACTGGACTCAAATTCAAATAAATGCGCGAAGCAAAGCAAAAAAAGCCTATTTTCGATAACCATTTGATCTAGAAAATTTTAGAAGATTCTTTGCAATCCTTAAAAAAAATAAAATAACATGTACAAGTCAAAATTACTTTTCTAAATGGTATCTATTTTCTGTCAGAAGTGATATCTTCATCTGGCTCAATTTATATCAAACGTATATTCTGCTTTATAAAATTGGTAATTGACAGCACAAATTAATGGCTGCTTTCTCACAAAAATTGGTATCTTGGAAACGCATCTTTAGAATTATTTGGAAAATAATGTTAACGATATTCAAAACTTTAAACAACAAATAAATTTCTTTTATCTGGATATATATTCTATTATGCGTTTGAAAAAATTGAGAATTTATTTTAAAAAATTCTATATCCAAATTAAAAGATCCTCTGCATTTCGACGTTGAAAATTTCAAATAAGGCGAATCTTCTCAATATGCTCTTTTGATTCCGAAGAAGAATAAAAATAAATAAACTCAATATGTATAGATGACATTCATACGTCATCGTTTTCAAAGAAATAAGCCATTGGAATATCTTTTGTCGTCGAATTATCACCATAATTTCAACAGAAAATCCTTTAAGTCAGTCTTCAAGCTCATCGTGCATCCATGTAAAAATATTCAGGACTTTCTCTAATTGGCCGAAGTATCTTTATTTTCAAGAAATATGAATGCCGGCCAGGCAGCCTCTATCTTTACGATAATCTTAAATACTGTTCTTATTTTGAAAATAGAGCAATCCATATTTAATTCATTAGATAATAAAAGGCATATATTGGATTTTATAAAATATTTATTTTGCCAATCTATATATATAAAATTGAATGTCTGTCTGTCTGTTTGTCTGTCTGTTTGTTTGTACTCTATAGATTCAAAAACCATACATCCAATCGCCGTGAAATTTTGGGATATTATTAGGTATATCACCGGGAAGGTTTTAGAAAAATAATTTCATGAATATCTTGAATAGCCTTAGAGTTATTTGCAGATTTAACTCGCAAGCAGCGCCCCCATTGTGACGATGATAACAAGTTTTCTTATCACTAAGTTTGTTATCTTAAATATTATTTATCAAAAGTAAGATTATCTCAGGATGACACGGCAATGTGACACGGGAAAAAATGTTCACTAGATAAAACTATGATTTTCTATATGATATAAAAAGCCAACAATGAAAAGTGAATGTAATATAAAAAGCCAACAATGAAGAATGAATGTAAGATAAAAAGCCAACAATGAAGAGTGAATGTAAGATAAAAAGCCAACAATGAAGAATGAATGTAAGATAAAAAGCCAACAATAAAGAGTGAATGTAAGATAAAAAGCCAACAATGAATAGTAAATGTAATATAAAAAGCCAACAATGAAGAATGAATGTAAGATAAAAAGCCAACAATGAAGAGTAAATATAATATAAAAAGCCAACAATGAAGAATGAATGTAAGATAAAAAGCCAACAATGAAGAGTAAATATAATATAAAAAGCCAACAATGAAGAGTGAATGTAAGATAAAAAGCCAACAATGAAGAGTGAATGTAATATAAAAAGCCAACAATGAAGAATGAATGTAAGATAAAAAGCCAACAATGAAGAGTAAATCTCTATCTATCTATATATATAAAATTGAAATAATATTATCATGCATATAGAAAAAAATGATTATATGCCTCTTCTTTATGCCGGACCAAACTACTCATTTCATCGACATTTTTGAAAGTAAAACAGTGTAAACGGTATTAAATATGTATAATGGAACAATGGCTTAAAATATAATAGAAAGTGAGCTGAATGAAGAAAAAAAAAAAATGTTAAGAATTCCCTATGAATTGAAATGAAGTGATTTTGGATATAAAATATAAAAAAAAAAACTCGATTGATACACATTTAAAATGGTTAAAATGGCATTTATTAAGCCAAACAGTGTGAAAAAGTAGATACAGTAGAGCTTCCATTGAGAGGATGCCTAAAATCGTAGCTTAAACCGTCTCTCCGAGAGGCAGTCTCTTATTAAAGGTCTATTAGAGATTCTTTAATATCAATTAGAACCTCCAATGAGAGACCACCTACAGGAGAAACAAGTTGAGTCATGTTTTTAGGTGGTCTTTCTTAAGAGACTCTATTTACATATATTAAAATAAACATTTTCTTACTGTTAGGTTTAATTACTGCTAATCTATATATATAAAATTGAATGTCTGTCTGTCTGTACTCTATAGATTCAAAAACCATACATCCAATCGCCGTGAAATTTTGGAATATTATTAGGTATATCACCGGGAAGGTTTTTGAAAAATAATTTCATGAATATCTTGAATATCCTTAGAGTTATTTGCAGATTTGTAGATTTAACTCGCAAGCAGCGCCCCCATTGTGACGATGTAACAAGTTTTCTTATCACTAAGTTTGTTATCTTAAATATTATTTATCAAAAGTAAGATTATCTCAGGATGACACGGCAATTTATTTGCGACAAGAATAATGATACAATTCCAAGGCGAAGATACTATTCCTTTAACTTCCAATTACCGAGGGAACCAATTAATATTGATTTTATTCAACTTATCGAGTATTTCTCAAGGGACCGGGAAAAAATGTTCACTAGATAAAACTATGATTTTCTAATGTAGAAAATTAGGAAAGACAAAATTCAGGATGACAAGGCACACAGGGACCGGGAAAAAATGTTCACTTTATCGAGAGATTCAAATTTACGAGTTTCAAATTATCAAATATATCTTTTTTATTTTTTAATAAGTTTTTAGATAATTGTTTTAACAAATGTTCGCTAGACAAACCTTTACTCGGGTAAAACCCCGGGCGAAGCCGAGTACATTTTATAAGTTTAAAGAGAATTGTTTTAACAAATGTTCGTTAGACAAACATTCACTCGGGTAAAACCCGGGCGAAGCCGGGCGGGTCCGCTAGTATTTTATAAAATCCAATATATGCCTTTTATTATCTAACTGTTCTTATTGCGATGAAAAAGCACGCATCTAAGCTAATGCTCATAGGATACCTTAACCGAAAACTCTTTCTGTTGTTGTCGTGTCCAATTCCAGCATGTCCAGTATGTTCTCTAAGCTTATGCTCATAGAATACCTTAACCAAGAACTCTTTCTAATGCCGGGTATATGAAAAAATAATAGCCCAATATGATATTAGAAGAATTCAAACGATATCGCAGCGGTGTTGTCTGCTGCATTAAATTAACAAAAAGAAGGGTGTTCATCAATGATGAGACAAATCCTCCCAATATATTTTCATCGCAGTAAAGATATCAGGAAGCTGTTTTATTTATAAAAGAAAAATCGTGCTAAAATGCTATTTAACTAGGATATTGAGGCTAAATGACAAAACTATATTATTTATTCAGATGGAAACCTTTCTAAGAGTATGTATTCTTGGGAAATACACCTTTCCCATTAAAATATATTCAAACACATCTATGCACAACTTAAATATTTATTTTAATGAAAGATCTTGGATCTATACGGAATTAGCTGTATTTGTAAATCTCGATGAGCAGAGAACTGTTCTTAAGGATTTCTATTTAAAATTCAATTGACACTTATCGTTAAATATTGGGAAACTTATTTTTGGCAATGTATTTCTTTTCACATATAAATATTATCTCTACACAGACCTCTTACTGCAATGATAAAGGTTATTAAATTAGAAGGCTTGGCTCATCAGTGGTAAACCCTCTCAGCGTTTTCTAGTGATTCCCTGTTTCAAATATCTCACTCCGGTTGTTAAAAATACCACATATATTTATGTTAATTGTATTTATATATATTGAGTGCAAATTAGGCAAGATGCATTAGCGCACCATCTGTTATAAAAAAAGTAAAAATTTTACAGCGCGTTTGTTTCTTTTCGATTAAAACAATTTTCTACTGCCCTTACTGCAATGCTAAAAATAATGGTAGGGCCTGATTCATCAGTGGTGAACCCTCCCAGTGGGTTAGTTATTTTAATATACCATACTACTCTAATATTGCATTTGGCTATTTTCTTATATCTAATACAGAAGATGAACTCTTGGAAAGGCCATTATACTGGTTAAACGTCTGAGAGGGTTCACCACTGATGAGCCAGATCCTCCCATTATTTTTATCATGACAGTGAAGGCAGTGGAAAATAGTTTTTGAAATATTGTAAGAAATTACTTTTATAGATACGATTGTAAATTCCAATAGTTAATAGTATTAGTGCATTGTATTTAAATTAGACTCTAATAGTGTGTGGCCATCACACAATATTTTACATGTAGGTGATATTACGGGATTCAGACAATAACTCTGAAATATATTTGATACATAGTGACCTTTATTGAAGACACACGATGTAACTAAGTGTAAACAAAATTTCCTCTATCTCAAAAAAAAAAAAAAAAAAAAAAAAGACGATCGGCGACATTCACATTCTTAAGTTTTGTCCATGAGTGTATATATATTGTCACGGTAGAGATAACGAGCACTACAAAAGTTTAAGTAAAAATAGTTTATTTAGAAAATGCAAAACTATATCTAAAATTTATTTACAAGTAAAATATATAAGAATCGTAAGGAGTGACTATGCAAATATTAATGATGATATACCACAGAATATTTAAAATAATTATTCAGTGACATTGCCCCCTTCCTAGATGAACAGCGTCCCGCTGTAATTATCACTTGAACAGATCAGCTTGGTCCTCAGGATCATGGTAGGGTTTCATTCTCAGTACATGGACCAGGTCTCTTGTTTGGCGTCTCCTGGTTGGTTGGTCCACAGGTTCAACTTCGAAGGTCACGTCAGAGAGTTTCCGAGTAACCCTGTATGGCCCGAAGTACCTTTTCATCAGTTTTTCTGAGAGTCCCACCTTTCTTATCGGGATGAAAATCCATACCAGGTCACCAACGTTGTAATCCATTGCCTCGTGCTTTGAGTCATATCTGGCCTTGTCCTTTTCTTGGGCTTTCAAGGTTTCTAATCTTGCTAGCTGCCTAGTCTCTTCGACTCGCGAGGCAATCTTCTGACTGTAATCCTCTTGGAGATCTTCATGCGGATTTGGGAAAAGAGTGTCTACAGTTGTCTCGGCTTCGCGTCCATGAATCAGTTTAAAAGGGGTAAAACCTGTCGTATCTTGTTTTGCCGTGTTGTAGGCGAACGTAACGTAGGGCAGGATTACGTCCCAGTCCTTCTGTTCAACACTTACATACATAGCGATCATGTTGGCTAAGGTTTTGTTTAATCTCTCCGTAAGTCCATTCGTCTGGGGATGATACGCTGTCGTGAACCGATGTATCGACGAGCATTGATTGGTGAGCTCCGCAATCAACTTGGATTGGAATACTCGTCCTCGGTCCGTGATGATTTCTCTGGGGGCTCCGTGCTTGAGAACAACATCTTCCATTAAAAACCTGGCTGCTTCTTTTGCTTCCCCTGTGGGGTAAGGCTTTAGTAATGGCAAATCGAGTAAGATAGTCAGTACAGACTATGATCCATTTATTACCAGTATCAGACTTGGGAAATCTTCCAAGGAGGTCCATTCCAACTCTCTGAAAAGGGGAGGTTGCAGGAGGTATTGCCTTAAGTAGACCGGGTGGCTTTTGAGTTGATTGTTTCTTTCTTTGGCACTCTTTACAATGAGCGACATACTTCCTTATGTCCCGGAGAAGTCCTGGCCAGAAATATTTGTTTTTAACTCTCTCATATGTCTTCGAAAATCCAAGATGACCTGCTGTGGGAGCGTCGTGTAAACTTTTCAGTAGTTCTAAGCGTAAGTGCCTGGGAACAACTAAAAGGTGTTGGTTTCCCAGGGGGTCGAAATTCTTTTTGTGTAAGGTTCCTTTTAACATTTCATATCCTTTCGATTCTGCACCAAATCTTTCTGTTTCTTCTATCAATTTACTAATTTTAGGGTCTTTTCTTTGTTCAGCCTCAAAGCACGTCAGAGCAGTTATTGAGGGTATATCATCATCCTCATCATTGTATGCTTCCTCCGATTCAAGTTGGAGAGGATTTCGAGAAAGACAGTCCGCATCTTGGTGTTTGCGTCCACTTTTATGAACAACTGTTACGTTGTATTCTTGGAGTTTTAAAGCCCATCTTGCTAGTCTTCCTGTCGGGTCCTTCAGGTTAGATAACCAGCAAAGAGCGTGGTGGTCAGTGACGATGACAAACTCACGACCAAAAAGGTACGGTCGAAATTTGTTGATGGCCCATATTGCGGCCAAGCATTCTCTTTCCGTTGTTGAGTAATTCCTCTCCGCCTTAGATAAAGTTCTTGAAGCATAACCAACTGGCCGCTCCTTCCCATCGTTGATCTGCACGAGGACAGCTCCAATTCCATAACCGCTGGCGTCAGTATGAAGCTCGGTTGGCAGTTGTTCTTCGAAATAGGCAAGAACAGGTTCAGACATCAATGCTTTTTTCAAGGAATCAAAAGCATCCTGTTGGCCAGAGTTCCACGTGAATTTATTATCTTTTTTGAGGACTTCGTGTAGAGGAGCAGCTTTCTCAGCAAAATTTCGATAAATCTACGATAATAGGAGCATAAGCCAATGAAGCTTCTCACATCTGTTATAGATCTTGGGGTCGGAAACCTGGCGATAGCTTCAATCTTTTCTGGATCGGGATAAATACCTTTACTATCGACGAGGTGTCCAAACACTCTTATTCGTTTGGTTCCGAAAAGGCACTTTTTGGGGTTGAGGCGCAGCTCGGCTTTGTCGAGACATTGTAGTATGATTTCAAGCCGGTGTAAATGTTCGTTGAACGATTTGGAATACACCACGATGTCGTCTATATAACAGAGGGCCATCGTCCATTTCAGGCCTTTCAATATCTTGTCCATCATGCGCTCGAATGTTGCAGGGGCATTACATAGGCCAAAGGGCATGACCAGGAATTCATAGAGTCCGTCAGGGGTAATAAAGGCAGTTTTTTCTCTATCTGCTTCGTCGACTTCTATTTGCCAATATCCTGAACGAAGGTCCATTGATGAATAAAATTTGGTTCCTTTCAGGGAGTCAAGTGTATCATCGATTCGAGGTAGTGGGTAAACGTCTTTTTTAGTAACCTTGTTTAGTCGTCTGTAATAGGCTGATGGATTCCAGTTTCAATTTTATGTTTGGTTACTGAAGTTTGCTTTACTGGTTCATTATTTTTATCAAATATTTTATCATGTCGCTTTAAAATTGATAAGATTTGAGACTGCTGCTCCTCTGATAAATCATCACTAATTAGATTTTGTAATAATTTAAAGTCACCTTTATCAGCATGACTGGCATGATTCACATCTTTCACCTCCTTATTAAATTCAGAACATTCTGAAATAGCCGTCAAGTTATTTTCTTCAACCCTTTGAATTTTTCCCAGGCACATTCCCTTAGGGACTATTTGAGCTGTGGTGCCAGAATTTACGATCCAAAGTTTTCCTTTATTATGGGAAAGCCTGAATAATGCACAGGGAAGTGTTAACCCTTTTCCTATTGATACCTTTTTCGAAGGTTCAAAAAGTACCTGATTTTGCCCATTAAGCTCTTCACTCATAACATTTATTAGTTTGGCAGATTCGGCTGGGATTACGACGCTTCTGCTAGCCACAACCTTTCCCATGGAAGCTGGTGAATTTAGTACATCTTTGGCCTCTTCCAATCTGATTTCGGCGCGTCCACAATCAATCACGGCATTTGATGCCTCTAGGAAATCCCATCCGAGGATAATACTTGGGTTACTATTAGGGAGGACGATAAACTCAAGCGGCTGTTCCAATCCATTGATGCTCAAGCTGATTGTGCATCGGCCGATCTATGTAACATTCTTGCCATCAGCAACTTTCAGAGTCATTCCGCTATCCTTGAACATGGTCTTTTTTTAATTGTCGTCTTAATCCATCAGAGATAACCGAAAAAGAGGAACCCGAATCGACTAGAGCAGAAAACGCAATGTGATCAATGATGATTTCGACATAATTTTGTTGTAATTTAGCGGCTGTCGACGATGGAGGGTTTTTCACACCCGCGGCTTCCCCCTCGAAAGAAGACGCGACGCTTAGTTTTTTTCTAGATTGTAGCGGCGTGGGGATTGGCTTGTATGGCGGCCTGGGGAGATGGACTGGCGTCTTGGGGATCTTCCTCTGTTTGGATACGGCGATTGTCTGCGGTAGGTTTGGCTTCTTATGGCTTGGTGGTTACCCCTTTGAGGTTCTTGGGTGCTTGGTGCATGTCCTTCGGGTCTCTGCGTCCATTGTCGGCGTTCTCTACAATATCACTTAACATGGCCTGGGCGGCCGCAATTAAAACATATTGGGATGTTGTCATGCGTCCTCCATTCATCCGTTCTTCGTTGTGGTGGCGTCTGGTTATATATGGGTGTTTGGGTAGGGTACTGACGTCGTGGAACCTGGTTGAATGTACGTGTTTGGTTGGGGTACGACTGTCGTGGTGGAGGCCCTTGAATAGGCTTCGAAATTGCAGCTACGTTTTTTTCAATCTCTTCTCGGATAATCTCTTTCAGAGAAGATGGTTCAGGGGTAGTTGACTCCGGATTTAGTGCGCGATGAACCTCTTCACGCACGATACGTCGGACCAAGTCTTCCATTGATTCAGAGTCTGCTGAACCGATGGCAGCAACATTCGGTAGTCTGTCGAATACTACACGTTTATTTACACGTTTTTTATTTGAAGCCTTTGATTTTTCGGCACCATTTGATGAACTCATCGATAGTTGCGATGTCTAAAATGATCATTGACTGATATATCTCCTCCGATATTCCTTTCGTCAAGTGTGCGATTATTTCATTTTCCATCATAGCCGGATCTACTTCTCTGCACAGATGGAGAACATCTTGAATGTAGGAATCACTGCTCTCCTCCTTCCCCTGAGCTCGAGTTTTGAGGCTCTCTGCGAGCTGATCTTTTTGGGTGACATGATGTCCGAAATTCTGAGAAAACATTTTCACAAAAATATCCCATGAATTAATTTACTCTTCAACATTTTCGTACCATCTGTGCGCTGTTCCTTGGAGGAAAAAATAAACATTTGCGAGGCACATTGAATCATCCCAGCAGTTATAGCGGGCGACGCGATGGAACTCCTTCAACCATTTTTCTGGATTCTGGTTGCGTTCTCCAGTAAAAATAGAAGGGTTTCTAAAAGGTTGAAAGTGGTACTCACTCATTTTTGTCTGTGTCTCTTGATTGACCATAGCGATGTTTTCCTCAGGTTCTAGTCCTTGTAGTCTTCGGCTTCTTCTAATGGCTTGGGCGTCGAGGGAATATTCCAGCTTCTCCACCAGTTGTCACGGTAGAGATAACGAGCACTACAAAAGTTTAAGTAAAAATAGTTTATTTAGAAAATGCAAAACTATATCTAAAAATTTATTTATAAGTAAAATATATAAGAATCGTAAGGAGTGACTATGCAAATATTAATGATGATATACCACAGATTATTTAAAATAATTATTCAGTGACAATATATATATATGCTAAAAATCTTAATAAATATTTAATAACCTCTAGGTGTATCTTAAAATTTCAAATTCGTAATATTTTATTTTTTACTATAATACCTCTCTATGCAAGCTGCCTACTATTGAGGCTATAACTGTGTCGTGATTT
This sequence comes from Cordylochernes scorpioides, assembly GCA_030710605.1. Taxonomy (NCBI): domain Eukaryota; kingdom Metazoa; phylum Arthropoda; class Arachnida; order Pseudoscorpiones; family Chernetidae; genus Cordylochernes; species Cordylochernes scorpioides. The sequence continues at coordinate 20,527,071 of CP092884.1, read as the reverse complement.
ATATATCAAAAACATATAATAGAGCTATGGGTGGGTGGAGGAGTGGTATAAACCGTCGATTTTAGAAAGCCACGGCCCAGGATCGAATCCCGCATTGGGGTCTTTTTTTTTTTCTGAAGAAAAAATTGCTTCAATGACCTCAGATTTTTCCAGAAGACCAAGGCCATCAGTGAGTGAAAGTAAATAAACGGGGATCTAGCTCACTTGCAAGTGCAAAAGTCGAACTGCGCACTTTCTACAAGTGTAGAATCTGTTACAGTAAAGGCAGTCGCTAACTACCCACCATGATGATCATGGCCACGTGTACTTGGGATATGTACCATCACATAGTGTACAGGCAATGATAAGCATAGTTAATAAAGGATTGTGAATGTGCTTTATGCTGTAGGTGTATCACATGTCAACACATGTAAAGAGCAACATATACAGGTACCTCAAAAAGATAGCAATTTGATAATCGCTATATCAGTTATAATAAAACTAAAATTTTTATGAACGTCCAATATACATTGACATTAATATAAGGGGATACTTTTAAAGAAACTAAAGAAAATAAAAATGTGTGGCTTTTAAAATAAAATATGCCTATTATGCCCTTTAAAGATTTTGATGTGATTTAAAGAAATATGCTTCTAATGAATTCATATACTATTTTGAGAAAAAAAAACTAATTCATTCATATTTCCGATGACTGAACGCCTAGACAAAGGTTGGCGTGTAACCATTTGAAATCTTGAATAATAAATTCTTTTTTTTTAAATTCTAAATCCCCAATATATGTATTTGATTAACTGTATATTTTAATTCTGGATGACTCTATTTTCAAAAAGAAATCATTTTATCATAATTCTCTTTAGTTTTAAGAAATGAAGAGAGAATAAGGCCAGTTTTCTGATTCCAAGAACGTCTGGTTATCATGACATCAAGAGAGTTAAGATGCTATCTTGAGAAAAACCTTGAAGAAAGAAGTAATTGATTCAGAAATGAGCTTTTTCCTGTTCCGATTAAGAAATCATTAAGATCAAATTGATAGATCCGACCTTCCAGAACGATCAGGAAACATTTTAAGTCCACGAACTTATCGACGGGAAAGTTCTGCCTTTCTAGACAAAGGAATAAAATACAAAGAGAGATGTTATAATAGCGATTTGAGAAGCTTTTTCTTCAATCAATACCTTATTAATCATAATCAATCAATAATCGTTTTTAATCACCTTACGTGTAGTTAAATATAATCAGCATGTTTTTGAAAGTGAAAGGAATTCAATAATATTCTTTTTTTTTGTGTGTGTGCCGAAAGAAGCATCTCTCCTGGTTAAAATGCATTAAGACAATGCTTTTTGGTTCAACACCCCACTACCAAAAGATAAGAAGGTAATAAAGAATGAGCCACAACACCAGTTTTAGCATATTTAAGCAAATGCCAATTTGAATACAATGGTTTCACGCTATGGCCCTCATGATCTGTACAACATTCTGTACTATTTTATTGTATTTGAACGAGAGATGTGTCTTATTTGGTGCGTTAATACCATCCTCCAGCAACATGTTGTATTCTGGCCTAAAACACTCGGCCCTGCCATTTTACCAGTTTAAACACATTTTTTGGCGAATTTGACAGATTTCATAACCCCACTTTGTCTTTCTATCAGATTCACTATCAGCCCTAAAGTCCATAGAAAACTGCTATACAAGTAACCTACAAATTTTTAGAGAAATTTCCAAAAATATTAACTCTCTTCACTATGACAGCAGATTGACATTTCATTGGATCCCATCGCATGTAGGCATTAGGGAGAATGAAAATGTCGATGGCTTAGCAAATTCAGCAGCTATCATGCCTTCTGAAAACATATATAATATAGATGAATACAAAATAAAACAGAATAGAGATATATCCAAAGAATGGATCAATAGTATGGCCCACCAATGGTATGAAGGAACAAGACCTGGAGACTTCACAGCTTTCTAGATACGAAGCCACAAAAATATCAAGATTAAATACCGGACATACTAGACCCATTATGTTTATTGATGGAGAAAAAGTTTTTCCTGTCTGCTCAAAATGCTCCAACTCCACTGCAACTCCAGCACTATCCTGGACTGTATTGGAGCTAGGAAGGAGGACATATACAAGAACCCCAAAACTATAGTAGAAAAAATTATTGCTTACAACCTTCATGATCTCGTGTAATCTTACACATGGGATAATAAATAAAAAAAACCTCGTAAGATGTTACGAGCTCGAAGCGGCTTCCGTATGATAAGGGCTAATACCCTGAAACCATGGTAAACAGGTTGGCTTTTATTTTAATTTGCCAAAACTTGTGCTGTGGTTCATCACTTTCTTATTGTTCTGTACTAGGGTAATAAACCAAATGCAATGTCTTAATGCATTTTAAACAGGAGAAGCGTCTATTTTGCTACTTGAATACCATCCTCTCGCAAATTTATATTATGTTCTTATCTTTATACGAAATGAAACCATTAAGCATGTTTTTTATTTGTTAAATAAAACCAACTTCCTACACTTTACTAACACAACGTAATAAGACCAAATCCAACTAAATAAATAGTGTGGGACGTTTCGGTAACAGCGATGTTACCAACATTAGACAAAAGACTGAATGAGAAAATATCACAGCATGCTTTTCAATAGTTCTATTTAATACATAAAACAACTATCTAAAAGCATGTTGTGCAATTCTTCAATCATTTTTGAATGGGAGAATAAAATCAAGTCTCACCTTCTCGAATACTACAATTTCAAAATATTTATCAAAGGGATGTCCTCACAAAGATTAAACTTAAGCAATATCAGATTCTTCTTTGGCTAGTGAGAGCTTATAAAACGACCTCATCAAATTGCATTCATAGTTTGGCAAAAATAAATATTCTCACAGATAACATAGAATCTTTGATAATAAAATACGATTTGGCTAATCTATCAAAAGAAGACATTAATTTATTTAGACTGCATGCTCCAAAATGGGAATTGATTCAAGGCGCAGACTGATTTTATATAAGGCGGTGATACGTCCTATGTTAAGCTATGCATCAAATATCTGGTTCCCTTTTATCAATGCAGCAAAGCGTTCAAAGTTGAATTCTATGCAGTACCAAATTTTAATTAGGTGCATTCATGCTTACAAAAGTTCATCTTCTTACATTACTCATATTCTGGCCAAAACTCCTATGCCGACCGACTACCTTGAATTATCACTAATTAGATACAATATGAATAATTCTCTGACAGACCAAACACTAAATAAGCCCCTTTCAAATGAATTGAATAAATTATACACTGCGTGACATTGAAAATGGAACACCAAGAAATAGTGGCCAGAAAGTGATGAAACTCGGCAGACAGAGAGAGACAGGGACGAACAATAAGTGATCTTTATTTCAAAATGATAGTCATAATACAGAGCGAGAACGGCGTCGGCTTAGTAGCAAGTAGGACCACCGCGGACGGCGATGCACGCAGCAACACGTCTAGGTAGAGAGTCAATCAGAGTACGGATGGCGTCCTGAGGGATGGTTCTCCATTCCCTCTCAACCATTTGCCACAGTTCGTCTTCTGAACGCGGCTGTGGCAAGGCATGCAAACGACGTCCAATGATGTCCCAGACGTGCTCGATTGGTGAGAGATCAGGAGAGTACGGTGGCCAGGAAAGCATCTGTACATCTTGCAGAGCTTGTTGGCTAATGCGAGCAGTGTGCGGTCGGGCGTTATCCTGCTGATAAAGGGCATTGGGTACCCCTTGAAGGTAGGGGAGTGTCACCGGTCGCAGCACATCATCAACGTATCGTTGGGCCGTCATAGTGCCCTGAATACGAAGTAAAGGTGACCTGGAATCATACGCGATTGCGCCCCAAACCATGATTCCACGTTGTCGCACGGTGGGGCGTTCCACAATTGCTGCCGGATTGGACCTTTCTCCACGTCGACGCCACACGCGTAAACGGCGACTATCACTGGACAAGCAGAAACGCGACTCATCTGAGAACACGACCCTGTGCCATTCCGTCATCCACGTCGATCTAGCCCGGCACCATTCCAAACGTTGGCGCCTATTCGGTGGGGTCAATGGCAGTCTTCTTAGCGGATGGCATGAGTGCAAGCCATTAGCAACCAATCGACGGGAAATGGTTCTGGTCGAGATGGAATGATCTAGGGTGTCTTGCACATGTTGCAGGATGGCGGTACAAGTGGCTTGTGGGGCCGCCACTGCTTGTCGAAGGATACGCCGATCCACACGTGCTGACGTCACTCTGGTTGCACCGACATTGCTATAAATTGCCACATTTCCTTGTTCCAACCATCTTCTCCACAGTCGGTGCACCGTGGACGCACCAAGGTGTGTATCAGCTGCGATTTGACGTATGGACCAACCTGCCCTTTTCAGTCCGATCACCATGCCCCTCGTAAAAGCGTCTGTCTGCTTGAACTGCCTCCGTTTACGATGACCTGGCATTCTCTGTTATTACACGTGTCTTTTGACACAAGAACAAAATTTCTACAATGATTTTCCTTGAAGAAATAACGACACGAATACTGTCCTTTCTGCAAGTTCCTTCCCTTATATCTTACTCCATGTGCGCACGAGAGCTGCGCATTTTACATCATTTGCATAACTCGGTTAGGCGCGTCTACCCTGAAATTTGCATAATTTTCTGGCCACTATTTCTTGGTGTTCCATTTTCAATGTCACGCAGTGTATATAAATACAAAATTTAGATTTTATCTTTCTCAAACTAATCCAACGTTCAAGAAATATTTTCCGAGAGATGTACCAAACTTCATTGCTCATGATAAATACACTACTTTGTTCTTCACAGGCAAAGAACCCTTTTTAAATTTTCTGTTTGACTTGAGAGTTATAAATGATCCAACATGTGAATGCTGACTATATGTTAAAACACCAGAGCATTTTTTGTTGGCTTGACCTCTGACTGACCAAATTGTACTGGCTTTGACATAATGCCAAATCATCTTTCTGTATATACTCAATCTTATGAACACTTTGGCAAGTTTAGAGCAATTTTTACACAGATTTATAAATCACCACTAATTCATCGTGTATATAATTAAAGATATATATATGAAAATAATTATAATATAGCACAATAGTCTGATAGACTTCGTGCTTCTGTAATAATAAAATAAAATAAAAAATGCTCCAGAATATAATTCACGACTTCATAGAATCGAGAATGGCTGAAACAATAGTTAACACTAATTAAATCTTTAGGCAATTTTTCCCATTTGGAATTCCTTTTTATTTTGTCCAAATTTTTACAAGCATAGTTCATTACAAATCTTGGTCATTTTGGAGAATTTATGGCGAAAATCGGGGCAACAGATGATCCTAGCTGATTCTGTGGAAAAGAAAATCAAGACTCTATACATTTATTGATAGAATGTCCATTCTTTCACAGCTGCATAAGTAATCATTTTATCCCATCGAAGAAATGTGCGAATTTGTATATAACAAAGACACCTATGTAAAATTCAATAATTTTGTAAATTAATTTCAGACTTTCTTTTCTGTTTGAGAAAACCAACCTTTCAGTTTTAATTTTGCTTTTAGTCTTGTTTATTGAATTGTATGTAAAGTGAATTGTATATAAGCTACTAAAATGTATTTAGGCGCAAGTGTCCCAAGCTGGGATATCGCGTCCAATGTCAAATAAATAAATGTAAAAGGATTAAAAATATTGCCACGTGGAAAATTAGAGTAGACAAATTTCGGGATGGCACAGCAGTTTATTTAAGGCAAGAACAAACAATGAGTGATAAACAAAAGATAAACAAAAGAGAGGGAAAGTGTACAGAGTATAGCAAAATATAAACATAAAAAAGAATACTCTGTTAATAAAATAATAAATACTTTGTTACATAGCTCCTTCCCTATGGGATCTGTCACCCACAGCTAGCAATTATTGTAGTTACTGACATGGATCTGACGTGCTTTTGCAAAGGATTTGATCGAAGTCTTGGAACTTTGTCCCTAGTACCTTTGCGTCCTTTTTATTGCGGCGTGAAGAGCGGCTTTGTCGTCGTTTCGTCTTGGCTTTGACACGTCGGTGGAATCCTGGAGCCTGTCTCTGAAAATGTAGATCACAACCCCTATGGCCTCTAGATCTTTTCGGCGATCTTCAGTTTGTCTTTCCTAATTTACCCAGTATCTCCACCAAAATCCACGTGGAAAATTGGGAAGACAAATTTCGGGATGGCACAGCAGTTTATTTAAAGCAAGAACAAACTATGAGTGATAAACAAAGGATAAGCCAAAGAGGGGAAAAGTGTACAGAGTATAGCAAAATATAAACATAAAAAATAATACTCTGCTAATAAAATAATAAATACTTTGTTACAATATAGATCAGAATATTTCCTTATCATGTAAATGATCGCAGTGCACCATCTAACGGAACGAATAACAACTAAACGCTGATTTTCTTTCTATTGATACCGAATTTGGTCGTGGTTGGTTTATTTGAGAAAGAATTTTGTGACTAGATTACGGAAATTAAAAAGGAATCACAACACCAATCTCGGGCTGTCCCGTGAAAAGGATGCGAGGAATACATGTCATTGGTTGACTTGCATCAAGACCACCTTCCTGAAGCCCCCAATACATTGTTTGTCTTAAAACTGTCGTTTGAGTGGCACATTAAAGCTAATTGGAAAGCTGAGTAGCTGCCATTCCCTAATGGCTTATAAATCAATACCTTTATTAAGACCTTTAGTCTCATATACATATTCTCCAGAGATACTGAAAAAAGAGGGAAAAAGAAATTGGAATTTAGAAAGTTTTATGTTGGAGATATAGAGCTATAATTATTTACATTTAATATTATATTGGGTGAATGAACTAATTAAGCAACCCCTAAGATTTTATAGACCGACTATAGATAATCCTCTTCCTTTGATCCATTTATATTTAAAACTATAAATGACTGAAAAATATGTATAATACATTATTGTATATTCTTTTTTTCCACTTGTACTAATCTAAATTTCTGTCAATACTACTAATTATTGTTCTTTACGAAAAGGAACTACTTGTTCTCGTTTGCTTTTATATAATTTTATACCAAGCCCTTTCTATCTTCTTTACTCCTATTTGATAACATTACTAATTATTTTTACTATTACTGGCATTTATGTTTATACCCTCTGTTTTACTCGAAGAATCTGTATAATATCAAAAGGTCTTAATAAAGCTTTTTGTTATTATATAATATTATATACTTAGGTTTTAGGTATCCTGCTCTTCTATATACACACTAGCCGAATGACCCGGGCAACGCCCGTGTTTTACCCGATTGAATGTTTTGATTCAAATACTATTTGTTATAATTATAAATTGGCGCCTTAAATAATTGCATATGTTAGTTAATAACTATAGCCTAGGTGCTTTATCTGTCTATGTACTGTTGGCTTCCGTAGGCGTCTCTTACTGGGAAAAAGAAAGAGAGGATTCCATTTGGTTATTATCTAATATATGCATTTATTTAGGGAGCGACCCGCTCCAACACAATAGTTACAAAGACGAAATAGCGAGTGGGGGGGCATGATGGGGGGGGGGGGGGCAAAGGTGGCGTGATCGTAGCCAACCAATAGGAGGGCGCCATTCCAAAAAAGAAAAAGCAAACGGTGACAGAGGTGAATGATTAAGAGATGAATAATTGATGACGCTCGTAACTGTATATAGAATATTCCTGTAAGTTATGGGAGAGGGTAGAAAGTAATGGATTCGACAAATAGAAAGCATATATGTAGAACCTATTATGGCGCTTAGCAGTTAAGAGTTATATAGTGGATTTCTTGGAACATGGTGCATCTTTTTCGATTCTGCCTGGTGACGGTTTCACTGAATTGTTTCCGGAGCTAACAGACCCCATTTCTGTTAAAATTAAGCTATTTGGCGATTTCAGTCTAGGATTGGAGGATTCCCGAAACTATCTATCGTGAGAGTATCGAATAAATTATTATTTGAAGCCATTGGGTCAGATTTATTTCAAAGGTACAAAAAATATTAGAACAATAGTGATGATTGCTTAAAAAATAAGTAACGAATGAAGACATTAAGACGCGAATGTCTCCTTTCACAAATAAATCAAACTTCTACTGTCCTTACTGCGATGAAAAAATATTGGGAGAGTTTGGCTCATCAGTTGTGACCCTTCCAGGCGGTTTCGCCAATTTAATCTACCAGACCGCTTCTTTAGAGCTCTAATATGGTATTGGATCATTCTGCTTTTATAGGTAGAATTTATCCTTCAGTGAAGCATATCAAAGCAGAATGATCCAATACCATATTAGAGCTCTAAAGAAGAGGTCTGGTAGATTAAATTGGCGAAACCGCTGGGAGGATTCACCACTGATGAGCCAAGCCCTCTCAATATTTTTTCATCGCAGTAAGGACAGTAGAAGTTTGATTTATTTGTGAAAGGAGACATTCGCATCTTAATGTCTTCATTCGTTATATATAGATGGCGCGTTATATTGCTTTGTAAAAAAATAAGTGCTCATCAATAATTTTATTAACATTTTTGACTATTTCCACGCCAAATAAAACAAATTATTTATAACAAGTGAGTTAATCAAATAATTTTGAATAAGTTCGAAAAAATGTTCCTTTTTTAAAGATTCTCTCCCAATAAATGAGAAGAGTTCTATCAATATAAATATAATATAAGAGAGAGAGAGAGAGAGAGAGAGTATTTTGGACAGTGTAGTATCAACCCCGGAATATATATATTATATCCATAAGGAAAAACAGTCACAGGCTGTGAACATGATCAGAAAAGAAGCTAGTCAAAAACGATGGCATCAGAATGCAGTTTTTAGAATAGACATGGATATTATTCCACTTTTCAGTTTTTATACTCTTTAGCAGGTCTTTATTTATATTGTGACGAATAAATATTCTATTATTTAATTTAATTATTCAATTGAATATGTGAAACAGATTTTTTATTAATTAATATTTGCAAAATCATCATTTAGTTACCTAGCTTGCTTGCTCGATATTCTCTAGCTGTAGATAGTTTTTTTGTTTTGTTGATAATTGTCGACTAGTCGTGCTGACGTCATCAATAAATACGCTTACATATTAAGATATACAAAGACTTGATTTCTACGCTACAACTGGTGGAGAAGCTGGACGTTCCATACAGATACTCCCTTAGAAAGAAACGAAGAATAAGCGAAGTAAAAAAAGTGAAAAAAAAAACAACAACAATGATATCAAAACCGAGGCAGCAACGCAGGTAGGTTCGTTTTTTGTTCAACACCTACCTAGAACCCCCTCCATGTTTTCTGGGGAGGCTAGTGAAGATCCCCACAGCTGGATAAAAAGGTATGAACGCGTAGCAAGGCATAATCATTGGGATGAAAGCCTTCGCCTTGCTAATGCTTACTTCTACCTCGCTGGAACAGCTCTCCGGTGGTATGAGAACAACAAGGAGAGAATTAACACCTGGGAGGAGTTCACGGCCCAGCTGAAAAATGTATTTGGAGAAAAATAAAATATACGGCTACAAGCCGAGAAAAAGCTCAAGACACGGGCGCAGTTGAAAGGTGAAAGCGCCGAGTTCTACATTCAAGATGTGCTTAGCCTATGCCAAGAGGTTGATCCACAAATGAGTGAAGAGAACAAAATCGCTCACTTCATGAAAAGTATTGCATAATAGTTATACCAGGCGCTTCTCCCAAGGGACAATAACAACATGGAACAATTTCTCACTGAGTGTCGTCGTGTTGAAGCTCTACATCGTAAGCGAGTGACACCAACCAGTTACGAGCGCTTACCTAATGTAGCCTCCCTTAGTGATCAGGATAACAGTGCAGGTCTGTCATCAATGATTAGGCAAATTGTCCGCGAGGAGGTACAGCGAGCATTAGCCTCTCCTCGAGAATAACCAGAAATTGCTGCAACTGAATATATGGTGCAGCAGCAAATTGAAAAAAAAAAAAAAAACATTGCGCCAATTTCTAGAAGTTCCCCTCAAAATAGAGCGCCAAGGCCATTACCAAACCCTAGGTACGAGTTCCAACCCAGAAATTTCCAACCAAGACCGCAGCACCCGAAACAAATAAACGGAAGACGCGATACCAACGAATGGCGAACCACTGAAGGAAAGCCAATCTGTTTCCACTGCGGACGCCCTGGCCAGGTCGTGGGCTACTGTCGTGACAGGAGGCGAGAATGTGTAGAAAGACAAAATTGGAATTACAAACAGAGAGATAGGCAAGAGCCTAGAACATTCTATAATTCTCGGACCAGCCAAGAGCCCAACGACGACCTGCCAAGAGAAAATATACGCCGCTACCGAAGCCCCTCCCCTTACACTGGCCGAAAAGGACAACATTCGTCTCCTGATAGAAGATCCAGCCAGTCGCCTCGACGTTTCCGTCAGGAAAACTAGAAGATGCGTCCTAATTTGGAAGTAAGGCCGCAAAATTTAGAAATCCTCCCTTGTCGACTACATAAGAATTTAAAGAAAATTGCATAGACATTAAAATAGAAGTAAAAATGACGCGTGCCCTTGTCGACTCAGGAGCCTCATATTCTGTCATTTCTGAGAGGTTCAGACTCAAACTAAGAAAAATAATAGTAAATTAAATTTTATTGCCCTCTATCTTTAAAATTTTACACAAATAAATTTACTGGCAATGCGTTTCTTTTTTAAATCTCTACAGACCTTACTGCAATGATATGATTTAATGAATGAGAGGGCTTGGCTCATCAGTAGTGAACCCTCTCAGCGGTTTCGCCAAATTAATCTCTATATAGCCCTCTCATTCATTAAATCATATCATTGCAGTAAGGTCTGTAGAGATTTAAAAAAGAAACGCATTGCCAGTAAATTTATTTGTGTAAAATTTTAAGAAAAATAATGTTTGCCGAAACTGACGTCACATTACGAGTAGCCAACGGTAAAATTGTAAGACCAAAAGAACGCTGCACACTGAAACTGGACTTGAATGGACTACAGGAAAGCTTTGAATTTGTCATGGAAGACTGTAGTTACGAAGTTATTCTTGGTTGGGACTTTTTGAAGTTATCTAGGGCGATAATTGATTCAGCTGACGATACACTCTTCTTAGAAAAATGTCTTTTTGAAAATACCCCTAAGAACAGCTCACCTCTCTACTCGGAATTGGAATATAGAATCGAACCCGCCTCTATTTAGCTAATAGAAGTAGAAAGTCGTGACATTCCTAATGACGCAATTGTGGTGGCAGAATGTCGAAAAGAGCTATTGCTGGAAAGAGAACTAACGGCTCCCTCCTTTGTCATTTCATTTACCAGTAACCGAGGTAAACTTTGGGTGGTGAATTGGAGTCCATATCCGAAACCAATCCCACAGGGGATGCATGTAGCCGATAGTGTTGTCATCGTAGATAGACAACTATGTACTCTAGCTGATTGTAACCAAGTTGAAACAGAGGCGGAACATTCTGAAGACCCAAAAATCTCAGAATTTTTTATAGACGATTCACTTGATGAATCTCACAAAGAAAAATTAAGAATTAAAAAAAAACTATACGGATATTTTCGAATTTAGTAAAAGAAAACAATTCAAGGACGTCAATGTTAAACACCGAATTAACACTGGAGACTACCTACCGACCAAACAAAGACCTTACCGAGTTGCACCAAGAGAACGCCAAATTATTCAGGATGAGAGGTAAACAAGATGGAAAAACTTGACATCATTCAGTCCTCTGAAATTCCGTGGGCCTCACCTGTAGTATTGATAAGAAAAAAGGATGGAAGCTGGAGATTCTGCGTCGATTACCGCCGCCTGAACAAAATAAAAAAATATGTCTACCCTCTCTCAAGGATCGACGACACTTTAGACTGCTTACGGGGAGCTAAATTTTATTCTACCATGGATCTCCAATCAGGGTACTGGCAGATCGACGTAGAAGAATCGGACCGTTAGAAAACAGCGTTTATAACTCTAGATGGACTTAATGAGTTCAAAGGAATGCCATTTGGGTTATGTAATGCTCCAGCTACCTTCGAACGAATGATAGATAATCTTCTGAAGGGTCTTAAGTGGATTATTTGCTTGTGTTACCTCGACGACATAAGCGTTTTTTCAGATGATTTTGAAGAACATCTAAGACGACTTCAACTTGTATTAAATTGCCTTAAGAAAGCCGGATTATGCCTCAATTCCAAGAAATGCAAATTTGGTGCAAAAACTATCACGGTCCTTGGTCATGAGGTGAGTGAAAATGGAATTCGTCCCGACCAAGAAAAGATTCGAGCTGTTCGCGACTTCGCTACGCCAAGGTCATTGAAGGAAGTTAGAAGTTTTTTTTGGCCTTTCATCCTACTACCGCCGCTTCATACCCAATTATGCCCACGTAGCCCAACCCTTGAATGACCTTTTGAAGAAAGACTCAGCATTTAATTGGAACCAGGAGGATCAGAATGCATTTGAAACTCTCAAGTCAGCGTTAATTTCCGAACCCGCTCTTGGACATTTTGATTACTCATCCCCAACCGAAATACACACTGACGCAAGCAACTACGGAATAGGAGCAGTATTAGTGCAGATACAAAAGGGAAAGGAAAAAGCCATTGCTTATGCATCCAGAACCTTAAATAAGGCAGAAAAAATTATTCAACTACAGAAAGGGAATGCCTTGCTATCATTTGGACTATCAATAAATTCCGACCATATGTCTTTGGACAGCCGTTCACTATTGTTACAGACCACCACTCTTTGTGCTGGCTGATCAACCTCAAAGACCCATGTGGGAGGTTAGCAAGATGGGCACTTCGGCTGCAAGAGTTTGACATCACTGTCGTGTATAAGAGCGGAAGGAAACATCAGGAAGAAGACTGCATATCAAGAAGTCCATTAGAATACAGTGAAGATATCGAGGAATATATTCCAAGCATAGTGACTTTGCAGAACTTTAGCGAAGAGCAGATGAATGATAACGCCCTTAGAAAAATCGCTGACCAATTACAAAGTACTCCTAATAATTCCTTTGTAAAAATCGATAACACGCTCTGCAGAAAAATTATGATCCAATGGGGAAACGATGGCTTTTGGTGGTTCCTCGCCATTTAAGGCAGGAATTACTGAAAATTTTCCATGATTCACCCACGGCTGGTCACCTCGGATTTACTAAAACCTATGACCGAATAAGAAAAAAGTATTACTGGCCCGGAATGTATAGAACGGTTAGAAGGTATGTGGCACACTGTTCAGATTGTCAGAGACGTAAACATCAGCCCCAACCCCCCTCAGGGCACTTACAGCCTATACCTGTCCCTGAAGTTGCCTTTGAAAAGGTAGGAATGGATCTCTTGGGGAGATTTCCAACATCAGAAGGTGGCAACCGTTGGATTATTGTATGTACGGACTACCTAACGAAATATCTAATAATTAAAGCCCTACTCACAAGTGAATCCATAGAAGTTGCCAAATTTTTCATTGAAGATGTCATCTTAAAGCACGGCGCGTCGAGGGAATTAATCACGGATAGAGGAAGGAACTTCACATCTTCAATGATAAGTGATCTGAACAACCAGTGCAGAATAACCCATCGGAAGACGACCGCCTATCACCCCCAGACAAACGGACTCACGGAGAGGTTGAATAAGACCATAGTAGACATGCTGTCCATGTATGTGGATGTCAACCAGAAAGATTGGGACAGGATTCTTCCATTCGTTACATTTGCATACAACGCAGCAAAGCAATAGTCTACTGGGTTCACCCCATTTTTCCTCGTACACGGGCGTGAAGCCGAGACTCCACTGGACGTGTTATTCCCCAAATTATTGCGAGAGGATGACGATTTCATCCAAACTCTAGGGGCAAGAGCCGAAGAAGCACGAAAACGGGCGCGTATCCACTCCATGAGATATCAAGAAAGCAATAAACGTCGCTATGACGCCCATTACAGAAATATAATTTATCAACCTGGAGATCTCGTATGGATCTTTTTCCTTGTGAGTAAAGTGGTATATTAGGAAAAACTAATGAGACATTACTTTGGCCCATATAAAGTAACCCGAAAAATATCTGATGTGACCTATGAAGTTGAAACATTCAGAAACCAGCAAGGTCGTCGTAAAACAAAAGATTTAGTTCACATTTGTAGAATGAAACCTCATTTAAACCCAGAGGACCAGGAGGACTACCTAGAAAAGGACCCAGAAGATGACTCGCCAAACTTCCAGGAAGAATACATCCCCACCGAACGAACACATCAACCACAGACGCGCGAAGAGACCTCAGGCCTTATCACCCGTTCTCGAGCCTTGAGACTGAGAATGCAAGTCTCCTTCTGAGCATCGGGTCGATGCTCTTTATAGGAGGAGGCTATGTGGCAAAGAAATAATCTATTATTTAATTTAAATTAATTACACTGGTCAACAACATTTTTGCCCAAGGTAACCTGGTGTTTCTAGTGTAACCTTTCATGCTGAACTCAAAAATAAAATCAGAAATTTTCCATCGCCCATGGTTTTTGCGTGACAGCCTTTTTTTGGTATTGAGATAAATAGCAAAAAATATTACGTAAGCATTTTTGTATAAACCTTATTACATTACACTGGTTTATCAAAAATTATTTTTCTTTTTCCCAGAGGAAACAGCATCTTATCTAAATTTAACTCTTTGTGCTGATTTCAAATATACCATTAGTTTTTTTCTATCACGCAAGATTTTTGAGATACACCTACTTGAAATTTGGAAATGTTTTTAATAAATAGGCCTATATTTATTTATTTATTTATTTCAACACACAAACGCGATATCCCGGCTAGGGATAATTGCGTCGATTTACATTTTTTAAACAATTATAAAATTTTTACAAAAAAAAAAGTAATCGAAATAAAAAGAGAAAAAAATATATATATATATATTAGGAACCTGAACCTTTCAGGTTTGAAAGAAAATCATGAATATATTTACAAAAATAGTTAAACTTATGATAATTCTCTCTGCTATTTACAAATTGATATAGATCTACAACATTATTTATTGTCTGTTGTCTAGCGGTGAAGAAGAGTGGACATTCCAGCAGTAGGTGTCTCGAGTCCTGGAATTCGTTGCCACAATGACAGCTAGAGTCTTCAATCGCGCCAATTTTTGATAAAAATCCCTTAAAATTTCCATGGTTCGTTATAAATTGTGAATTATAATAGTTTGGTCGAAAATATTTCGGAATTGCATAAGGAAAGAAACTTTGAAATGTTTGATTAGTATTCTTTTTCAGTAAATTAATCCTTGATATAATGAAATCTTTGAGTATACCTGGAATATACAAATCATAAATTTGTTTATCTTCTGTTGATAAATTATTCAACTCATATAACCTATAATTCTAGATTCCATATAATCAGTGATCAAAGGAATATTGGCTAAGGTGTGAACGCAGTTATAACTGGTTGTTTTATATGTTTGGGTACACCATAGCAGAATTTGATATTGCATTGAGTTCAGTTTGTACTTATATTTTTTGCTAATAAAAATTGAAACCATATTTCTGTTCCGTAAGTTAACGTTGGTCTTATTATAGATTTATAAAGTGTAAGCCTTTTTTGGGTGCTAAGACCCCAAGATTTTCCACATATTGAAAAAAGAAGGTTTTTCAATCTTTGGGTTTTGTTTAGTATAATGTTAAGGTGAGGGCCAAAATTCAATTTGTTTTTCCATCTATGATTCGCAATCGTAATTCCAAGAATTTTAATTTCTTCTACGGGCATAATAATATTGTCTCTAAAATTAATTGAAATTTTGTCTTTATTGTGCAAGTGTAAAATACTAGTTTTATCAAGATTGATATTCAGCTTATTATCATTACACCATTGATCTATATTTTCCAAATTAAACTCAATCGACTTTTTTAGATTTGTTAACCCATTATTCCAACATATAATAGTTACATCATCAGCATAGCAAATGATTTCAGAGTTTGGTGATTGCAAATTAGTTAGCAGATCATTAAAAAATATCAGCCATAACAACGGAGACAATGGTCCACCCTGAGGACAGCCCTTTGTTAATATCTTTGAAACTTTCATATTATTATACTTGAAAATCGTTTTTCTATTTTTCAAAAAAGAACGTAAAATTTTGATCAATTCAACTGGTAAATTGTCTTCGTCTAATTTTTTAAACAAGGCTGGCCACCATGTATTATCAAACGCTCCTTGTATATCAATTGCAATCAGCGTAACTAGTTGTTTCTGTCTATGTTCCATTATGATCTTTGTGATTTCTTTCAAACAGGTTGTTGTTGACTTATTCTTCAAGAAACCATGTTGTCTGGGGCTAAGGAGATCATTTTTTTTATAGTATTCGTATATTTTATTTTTCAAAATTTTTTCAAATAATTTTGATAAGTTAGAAATTAATGAAATAGGTCGATAACTCTTTACTAATTCTAAATTCGTTTTGTGAGGTTTTGGAATTATCCTGAGAGCTGCCTCTTTCCATCTATCTGGATAATATCCGAAGTGAATGCATTTATTAAATAAATCGCATATTAATGGTAAAATTTTTGGAAGGACACTTTTGATCATGTTGTTACTTATAATGTCAAATCAGGGGCTTTTTTGATGTCTATGTTAGATATTAGGTTCACTATTTCCCCTTCCTCAACACATACCTTATTCTTGTTAATCATTTTTAGTTTGTAATTTCTAATTAGTTGATGGTAAGAATCATCCGTATCGAAATTATCATCTGGTACCAACTCATTTAACAAATTGCTCATTGATCGTTCTTTTAGGTGTTCTGGGGCATTGTCAATTAAGGGTATTCCCCTTTGTTTATCTAGTGTTCTTAATTTATTAAAAAATTTATATGCGTTATCAAATGGATTGTTTGTATAATTTTCTTCTATAAAATATCGCCAATTAATTTTCTTTGCTTTATCAATTGCATTAGTGTATCGATTCCTAGTCAACTTGAATGTGTTATAACTGATTGCTCCGTGGCGATAATATAGGTTTCTTATGTAGTGAAAATGATCTTTC
Organism: Cordylochernes scorpioides; assembly: GCA_030710605.1. Lineage (NCBI taxonomy): Eukaryota > Metazoa > Arthropoda > Arachnida > Pseudoscorpiones > Chernetidae > Cordylochernes > Cordylochernes scorpioides. Next base: position 20,510,035 of record CP092884.1, on the reverse strand, counting down.
ATTTTTTTCAATTCATTATTCCACCAGTTATTACTAGAATAATATTTAGAGTTGGAGGATATAACTTCCACAAAGATTTAAAGGCAGCTTCTGTTAAAAGGTTTGGGTACACCATAGCAGAATTTGATATTGCATTGAGTTCAGTTTGTACTTATATTTTTTGCTAATAAATTGAAACCATATTTCTGTTTCGTAAGTTAACGTTGGTCTTATTATTGTGGTACATCCTTCTTGAGTGTCCAGCAGTAGTCAGCAAGCATACCGGGACTCCAAATCCCTTGGTACCGCTTCTCCATGCTTGCTATATCTTAATGAAACCTCTCACCATGCTCATCGCTAACTGCACCAATATTATCTGGACAGAAATCCAGATGTGAATGCAGGAAATGGATCTGTTATGGACATGTTACATCCCAGTGCCTCGAAGGAAAGCAACAGATCATTAACTATGCGTCGGTAATTTTCAACCATTACACTTCCTAAGAAGTCCTTGCAAACGTTTCTAAAGGAATTCCATGCTGCTGCTTCTACTTCATTCAAACTATTTTGAAAATTTCCATCCTGCAGCAATCCTCGAATCTGAGTTCCAACGAAAATGCCTTCTTTTATTTTCGCATCACTTATGCTAGAACATTTTTTTAGGTAGCCAAATTCACTGGCATTTCGATCCATTGCCTTGACAAAGTTCTTCATTAATTCCAGTTTAATATGTAATGGTGGTAAGTAAATATTTTCTGAATCGATCAGGGGAGGATTTACAATATTTTTATGTCCTGGAGTAAAGATTTCACGGTTTGACCAGCTTTTTTTAATGTAATGCCTTTCCCTATCTCTGCTATCCCATTAACACAGAAAACATCAAAATTTTGTATATCCAAGCTGTAATCCACGCAAGAGAGCAATAACTTTCAAATCTCTGCATATTTTCCAACCGTATCTTTCATATTCTATCTTTTTCAAAAGCAGTTTCATGTTTTCGTAAGTCTCTTTCATGTTGGATGGGAACTTATTTCCGTTGTGAAGAAGAACAGCTTTCAAACTAATTTTTGAAGAATCAACCAATAAACGTCACTCTTCCTGTATCATGGTCATGACCAAGCGCTTCCATTAGACTAACAACATCATTGCAATATACTAAATCATTCTCTTGTGAAAAGAAGTCTTGAAAAATCATCTTGACGCTTGCGAAAAAAGCATACTTTTGTGCCTTTATGCAGCAGATTCCAGCCTTTTCACCTAGAGCCTAAAAGTTCACTCTGTTTTTTGGATAAATCTAAATCACGTACGAGGTCGTTCAAATCTCCTTGGGTTAACAAATGAGGTTCAGATGAAGCACCTGCTTCAAAATTTGTGTTATCCGACTGTTGCTCTCGCCTATCTGAATCATCGTCACTAAATATTACATTTTCAGGAGGCTGTGGCACAGGTAAAATATCACTATGAGGAACCGGTCTCAGCAGAAGGCAAATCTGGATATTCATCTGTATGTCTTGATTTGGATGTAATACCTGTAGTCTTTGTCAAACAAAAATAACAGTCTGAAGAATGGTCTTTAGGTTCCCTCCATATCATTGGAACCGCAAAAGGCATATGACGTTCACCTTTAATCTACCCTGTAAGACGTCAAGCACAAATTTCACAGCAATGATGAGGAGCCCAAGTCTTATCTTGGTCACCGACTTTACAGCCAAAATAAAGTTGATAGCACTTTTTGATGAGCGGTGTAAAGTTTCGCCTTTGAACTTTGAAAATTAATTCCCCACAAATGTAACAGAAAATATCAGGAATATTAATGCAACGCCTCGGCATATTGACACAGTCTAGTGCACACGATTTATAAAAGCAAATCGATAGAGAAAAATAAACTGATCACTTCAAATTTACCTGTCACTTCTGATGCAAATCTATTAAACAAATCGTTAGGTTCAATTTAAATATATATATTAAAACTGTTATTCAGCAAATAGCATTCCAGAGCTTGTCGTTGTTTTCGAGTTGAAAGCAAAACAAATTGCATTATAAAATAAACACATTTTTAATTAAAAATTCAATATTTTGTTATTTAAATTAATATTTATGATTCTTAAAGAGCAAAATTTAATTAATAAAAAAAAATAAATAAAGCGTTTGGCTCCACATATTAACTCTTCTTGTCAAAAATAAAGCGCTAGCTAATGTAATGATGTTTAATTAAAAAATGCTTACGTAACATTTTTGCATTATTACTGTGTATACCAATTTATAGAAAAAATGGTTATCCTGCAAGAACTATGGGCGATGGAAAACTTCTGATTTAATTTTTGAATTCAGCATGAAAAGTTACATTGGAATCAACATCAGGTTTTTTGTAGACCTGTGTTTTTCAAAGAAATATGTGAAACAGATTTTTTTATTAATTAATATTTTTAAAATCATCATTTAGTTACCTAGCTTGCTTGCTGGATATTCTCTAGCTGTAGATAGTTTTGTTGATTTGTTTATAATTGTCGACTAGTCGTACTGACGTCATCAATAAATACGATTGCATCTTAAGATATACAAAGACTTGATTCCTACGCTACAATATATACACTGACCCTCCCAATGTTTTTATCAATGCAATAAGGGCATTTATGAAAATTATTTTACTTAAAAATAAACCTACGCGCTATAAATATTTCAAGATTCTATTAATAGATGGCGCGCTAAAGTATCAAAATTAATTTATGGCCAAAAGGCTTTTATAAATTATTTGCGGAAGAGCAATGATCGACGCATGTATTTATGTTAATATTTATATATATTGTCCCTAAAGCTTATGTTCCTAGTTATTTTTTAAATACATTTACCAAGAATTCATCTTGAGTGCCGGATATAAAACCAAAACAGCCCAATACAATATCAGAGATATCTGCGCATAAACATTCCGATAGAGCTGAGATGCCCTGGACACCAAAAAAGACCCACTGTACATCGACTCAATCTGTACCATAGTTCAAATGATAAAATGATATTATATATACAGTTACGAGCGTCATGCGTCATTCTTCAATTCTTCATCTCTGTCACCGTTTGCTTTTTTTTTTTGGAATGGCGCTCTCCTATTGGTTGGCTACGATCACGTGGCTACGATGGCGCCGCTACTACGCGAGACGCTTTGTTTCTCACTTTGCCCCCCCACTCGCTCTTTGGTTGTTGTAAATATTGTGTTGGAGCGAGTCGCCCCTTAAATAAATGCATATATTAGTTAATAACTAAATGGAATCCTCTCTTTCTTTTTCCCAGTAAGAGACACCTACGGAAGCCAAGAGTACATAGACAGATAAAGCACATAGGCTATAGTTATTAACCAATATATGCATACATTTAAGGCGCCAATTTATAATTGTAACAAATAGTATTTGAAACAAAACATTCAATCGGGTAAAACACGGGCTTTGCCCGGGTCATTCGACTAGTGGCAATATAAAAGCGATATAGTAGATTAAATTGGCAAAACCACTGGAAGAGTTCACCACTGATGTGAATGAGGCACTTCCACTATTTTAATCATTAATCATAAGAGTAATAGAAAGATATTTTATTCAAAAATAATTATAGGTGCTATAGATAATTAAAGTTTTTAATGTTTCTCTAACTTTTGTGCTGTGCGTATTTGTGTGTTGTCTTTTGTGTGAGTTATTGTGTGTTGTGTTGTTTGTTGTGTGAGCGTTGTTGTGTATTATTGTAGGTTGTGTTGTGTGTTTGTGTGTGTTGTTTTATATGTTGTGTGTATTGCTGTGTGTTGTGTTATGTATTGTGCGTTTTTTGTGTGTTGTTGTGTGTTTGCGTGTGTTGTTATATGTTGTGTTGTGCGTGTATTGTTGTGTGACTGTGTTTGCTGTTGTGTATTGTGTTATCTTTTTAATAACTTCCCGCCTAATGCGTCCAACTCTTCTTCTTCCCACCGTTCCCATTTCATATTTATTTTATCTTCCAGAACTTCTCATCAATCTATTTCTTCTTATGTATGCCTTATCCAACTCTTAGGTAGCTTTTATGGCTTTCAACAGGCAGGCCTTGTTCCTCCTCCAACCTTCTCCAGACTTCTTAATTACCTGTTCTGTCAGCCTTGTTATTAATATTATCCTCCAGATATCTCCACATTCCGAATTTCTTTCCTCTCTGGCATATATATATATATATAAAGAGGATTAGTAAAGAAAGGGAAAAGTAATGTTAATGACCAGGAAATACGATAAAAATTTCAACTCATGCCAGAGAGGAAAGAAATTCGGAATGTGGATATATCTGGAGGATAATATTAATAACAAGGCTGACAGAACAGGGAATTAAGAAGTCTGGAGAAGGTTGGAGGAGGAACAAGGCCTGCCTGTTGAAAGCCATAAAAGCTACCTAAGAGTTGGATAAGGCATACATAAAAGAAGAAATAGATTGATGAGAAGTTCTGGAAGATATATATATATATACGAGTATATATACAGTAGAACCTCCATGAGAAGACACTCGCGCTAAAGGACCCCTCTCTAAAAAGGACATTTTTCATTTGAAAAATGACCATTTTTACAATTTAGCAACTCTCCGGTAAGAGGACACCTCTCCCTAAAGGACACTTTGACTCTGCAATTAGGTGTCCTTTACAGAGAGGTTCTACTGTATTTATTTATTGAACGTGTTTATCATTATCATCTTTTATCATTTAGAACAATCAGACCTATAAAGTTATCCGCTATTTGTCAATATAACGTGTTCATACACAAATCTCTTTCTCATTATAAATTTCTTCCTATTTGCCTTCGAGAATAGATGTTAAAAAATATTGGTGATATCTCTATATTACCCATCTCTTACCTCTCCTAATTATCAACTCTTGCTATAAATTCTTCCCTTAGTTCCATATCTCTCTCTATCTATTCCAATCCTACCTTTAATCCCAAAAGAAGCTGGTCTAGTACATTTTATCGAAAGCTTTTTTCAAATTCACTCAAGCACATCTATGTTTTCATCCATGTATTCTTTCTCCCAGAATCCTCAGTATTCTACCAGCTCCCCTTGTACCACATTTCTCCCTATATCCGAATTAATCTTCTTACAAAAGTTTGCATCTGTTTTTCATGGATACGAAAGACTGAATACTCTATGTGTGTTGTTAGTGGTAAACTCTCTACCATAAATTAGTTGATAAAAATGTAAAGATATTCTTATGAATTCTTGCGTATTACCATGGATTCTGTATGAAAACAAAAAGCCGTTGAACCTGTACGATACTCTCTCCAAGTCCACGTATCATAGGAAAACTTCCACCCCATCAGTTTCGCTGAAGAGGTCTGACTGCGATCTTGGCAGGCCTTCCTGGCACAAGGCGCCCTGTGACCGTAACAACGGGTCTCTGTACTTGCCTCTCATTACCCGCTTATCTCTCGTCTGCTCTGCTAATTGGCTTCAAATTGCTCAGCGAGAAACACCGAGGCCGTTCTGCGATAAATTTACCTGGCCTTTGACACTTAATTGTTGCCTTTTTAATGGAAGCTCATTTATTTCGGGCTCGGTGGGTTGATAGGTAGATTTGGGGTGAGCGTATTTTAGGAAACAGATGGCATCTGGCTCAGACTTTCTTTCACTGACGAGAAAGTTGCCTTTACGGAAATCTTATACATGCAACAGAATTTGTAGATTTTACTTAAGTGCCACAGCTGTTTCTATATGTCTTCGTGGTATAAATTAAATTATATTATTTGGCCTGCTGAAAAAAAACGAATACATTGTTTCTCTGTCGCAATAAAAAAAAAGAGAAAGAAATATTTACAAAATATCACTCTCTCAAACTTCTAGTTCATCAGTGGTGTGAACCCTCTCAGTTATTTCGTCAATTTATAATTCCGTTTTTCCATTTGGTGATGGCAGGAAATTTTGACTTAAAAAAAAAAAAAAAAAAAAAAAAAGGAAATAATTAGCACTGTTAATGATACTTTCATCAACTTTCACCGTTAGTTGTCGTGGTAAAATTATATATTAATAGTTATTCTTCTGTGAAGCATAAATAGAATGAATTTGGCACGTCAGAAATGAACATGTCGTTAAAACAGACTGATACTTAAACACCTTTAAGATACCTGCTCATCACCTTTTTGGAAAGTGACGAAATTATAGCTTCTATACCAGCTCAGTACCTCTTTGGAAAGGGACCAAATCTAGCTTCTATATATGCTTAACCCCTCTTTTGCAAAGTCAGTTTCGTCAGTTTAATCAAGCACACCGCTTTTTAGAACTCTACTATTTTACTCAGCGAGATTCTGTGTGGGCTTATACATCCTAAACAAAAGGGATAATCTTGGTAAAGTTATTTAAGAAAATTATGCAGATATGATTTGAAGACAATAGAATTACATGTAAGTATTTACATCGAGAATTTCAAACAATTCAAAAAAGCGAGATAAGAATCAATTAAACATAAGACCTTAATGTCTCATCTATGTTCATGGAAATTACTTCTTCTAAAATTTTAAAATTATTATTTATATTCATAGAAATTGAAGCAATATACAATTGAATATTTTTATACCTTGAGGATATCGCGCTCGCTTAGAGGTAATTTGTTCAGTATAGTGAAAACAATAGAATTCAAAGAAACTTCCTAGAGAATTAGATGATGATTTTGCAGGAATAAATCGATTATATAAATAAAAAAACACCCCTCTCATCAAAATAATCGAAAAATATGCGCCAATGTGGCTAATCTAGGCCAATTTTGACGGAAGAGGTGTCTTGTCTTTCTTTATTTTTAACGAAACGTTTGCTTCTGGCAAAACATCCATCAACATTTCAGCCGTATTGTCGACCCAGTTACCTAACAAGCACTTCTTTGACCTATTCTGAGGATTTTGTAAATTCTTTGTGGATCTCATGAAATCAAAGTAGCCTTGAACCGATGAGGGACTTTGTATGAATCCGTGGGGTCCAGGTGGATGTTCTGAATTCGCCAAAGCTGTTGTTGCAGCTTTGTTACTCTTCCGATTCTGCGCGATTACAGAAAGGGTCAATAGATGGCGCATCTTTATATAATTAGTTTATATCTCCACATAATATATATATTTAGTATATTTTAAACTGTATAAAAATGACATTTTTAGTATATTTCACATTTCTTCTAATTAGTTATAGCCGATACCTTAAAAGATTCTACCCTTCTTTTAAAATGTACACCGTTTCTATTTGCTACCGCCCCCATATTTTGTATATATGCTATATCTTTATTAATAATACCTGTAAACCCCCTATTTGTATGTAAAACTAAAAACGTTGACGTCAAAATAAAGATCCAAAGAGCGGTCAGCTGGGGACAGCTGAGGAGAGAGGAGGAAAATGCCAAAGCCCATGTGGGGCCCCCAGGGACTATTTATAGACGAACCCTGGAAAAACAGGACAGGTTTTGGCAGGGGGTCAGCAGATGGTTCTAGGGTGTGGCCATCGACATACGGCTTCTGTCTCAGACAGTCTCTCCCTCCATGGCTCGGGGATAAGCATCCAAGTTTGTGTCATGGCCTCTACCTCTGTCCCGTGGGCTGTTCCCGATCACTCTCGGTGTTAACATCTAGCCCTGCCTCTGCTTCTTGTTGTCCGCGTGTGGGAAGAACATCAACACTCGCCTCACGTACACGACTGCCAGCTTATCCATACATCGACATTTGCAACAATATTACAGAAATTCGACAGGATAACTGAGGACAGCGGCATGCAGAGGATGACAGAGGCACCGGTGGTCAACGGCGCATTCGTGTGAATGCTTCTTCTACTTGCCCTCCACCTTGACGATCCAGTGGACCATCTCAAAGATGCCACGCGAGGACTAGCTGTACCTCGCACCGAGGAGTTCATCATCGCCCCTCATCGACAGTTCCTGTGCCACAGGCACCTCGCTCCATCGGCTCGAACAAGCAGACAAGATCCATCGGGAAAGCCTCGCTACGCCCCGCTTACTAGCACCGACGATGTCACATGGCAACCACCGCAAAAAGTGATCACCAAGCCTCATCGCAGCCCACGCCACAAGACCCATCCAAGACAATATCCTTCTGGTAGGAGAATTTTCTCTACAGAACGCTCTTCATGTAACATTATCTCCGTTTTTTTTTTTCGTACTAAATTTACTACTAAATCGATACCCTATTTTTATAGCAATAGCATTATTATTGTTAAAATTTCAAGTCATTATTTTACCTGCCCCATTACTATTTCATTAAAATTAATCTTTATTATTATTTTGTGTTTCATTTAACCATCATTAGCAATGCTGTCAGCCATCAACAACTAATTATATATATATTTTTCTTCAAATCGTATTTTTTCAAAATCTCTAGGCTTATTACACACATATTATAACTTCAATTATCTTTCTCATAATTTTAAAACTTTTAATATATTTACAGCGTTTATAATATTTTTAAATTGTTAAGATACTTTTGTTTATACTAGACGAATGGCCCGGGCAACGCCCGGGTTTTACCCGAGTGCGTATATATTTTAAAAACGTTTTAATTCAAATACTATTCGTTACAATTATAAATTGGCGCCATGGATGTCACTCTTGTGAAACGTCCCGTTCCAAACTGCGTGTTTTTAAAATGTTTTAATTAAAATACTATTCGTTACAATTATAAATTGGCGCCAATTTGTTTTTATACAACTTTATACAAATTTATTTTTATTCAAATATTAGTGCTTTATAATGGCTATCTCCTTGATGTTACCAATTTAAAAGTTTATTTTCTAATTTTTGATTGTATAAGAAACATATTTTCATTTAAGTATTGTACTTTATGAACGGAAAAAATGTCCAGGGTAGCCTAGTGGTCATGGCATCTGCCCGGTAAGCGGAAGGTCGTGGGTTCGATTCCCCATCCCTTGACACTTTTTTTATTTTATCCATTCTGACCAAAATCTATCCGTGAACTTCACACAGTGAACTTCACACAGACAGAATAAGGCAATTATATAAGTAGATATTTTATCTATTTCGTTTTTCTAATTTTATCGTTGACGTCTTCTAACCTCCCCTGCCCATACCTTCTCATGCATTGCCAAAAGGGCTTCCAGTTCGCCAAACATTTATTATTTTTTTTCATTGATTAATCCAACTGAGAAATCCTTCCTCGCTATATAATTCCCAATAGTGAGTTCAGGATACCCAGCTAGATTATTTTTCTCATCACCCGGCTCATCATTACCAATCATCATTTTTTCTTTTTTTAATTACCATTCAAGTCGGGGGAAATAATCATTGGCAACAGAACAACCCTTGCAACTACCATCCCTTTCTTCATTCCCCAAGCTCATGTATTCCCCTCAAGAGAATATTGCTCGCCAGAATTTTTTACCCGGTTCATCATTTTTATAATTTTATAATTTTTATCTTTTTTTTTCAACATACAAGCCGGGTACCATCATTATTGGCAGCAGTACATCTCTTGCGTTTACCTTTCCCTTTTCACATTCTTCAACCTACATACCTCTCCCTGCTAGTCTGACTAATAATGCAGACGGAACATCTTGAACGTTCTGTTAATGAAAACAGTACCTCACTAACACAAGTTCGTACTGCATTGCAGAACTCATTAAGCTATTTCTTTGCAGGAACATACCCTCATCAACCGTCTGCGTTAACTTATAATCTTAGCTTTATGCTTTTCTTTTATTTATTTTTTCATTCAATAGGTTCTCAATTATTTTTTTTCTCTATAGGTAAATTACTTTTGCGGCATTTCTAATTTTATCTTGCATATTTTCTAAATTTTATCATTTATTCTTATATATGTTCTTTTATCATATTCCATATCTTATTGAGACGTCATCATTATTGTCCTATTTTATTATCCTATATTTATAATAATTTTAACTAATTTGTGCTCAAATTATTTCTTTTGATTTTATTATATAATAGGTTTGTTAGGTCATCATTCATGTTATTTCATTTCCCCCAAACAAACCTTCATCACCGGTGGCACATTCTATAGGGATGTTTATGTGGAAAGAGAAAGCAGGATTCCAGTCATCTGCTTCTTGAGTGCCCAATCTTCCAGAGCTACAGAAACCGGGAAAACATCGAATGCAAGGATCTTTTTATGTTTGTAAATAGTAGGGACTCGTATTTTAAATTTAGAAAATTCTGTAAATATATCTATGATTTTCTCTCTTGGTTAAAAAAACTTAATTATTACCTATTTGTATATTTTTGGTTTGTTTATTTTGTTGGTTGTGATGTAAAATCAAGAATGATTTTAATGTCCTCTTTCTTATCTTTTCAAATCTTGTAATTATTTAATTTTTTTTTGTAATATAGTATCTGAATTTAGTGTTGTTATTGACGCAAGCATCCCTTGTAGGGATATCGCGTCTGATTTGATAAATAGATAAATTAAACTGTATAAAAATGACACTTTTAGTATATGTCACATATCTTCTAATTAGTTATAGCCGATACCTTAAAAGAGTCTACCCTTCTTTTGAAATGTACACCGTTTCTATTTGCTACCGCCCCCATATTTTGTATATATGCTATATCTTTATTAATAATATTTGTAACCCCCTATTTGTATGTAAAACTAAAAATGTTGACGTCAAAATAAAGATCCAAAGAGCGGTCAGCTGGGGACAGCTGGGGAGAGAGGAGGAAAATGCCAAAGCCCATGTGGGGCCCCCAGGGACTCTTTATAAACGACCCCTGGAAAAACAGGACAGGTTTTGGCAGGGGGTCAGCAGATGGTTCTAAGGTGTGGCCATCGACATACGGCTTCTGTCTCAGACAGTCTCTCCCACCATGGCTCGGGGATAAGCATCCAAGTTTGTGTCATGGCCTCTACCTCTGTCCCGTGGGCTGTTCCCGATCACTCTCGGTGTTAACATCTAGCTCTGCCTCTGCTTCTTGTTGTCCGCGTGTGGGAAGAACATCAACACTCGCCTCACGTACACGACTGCCAGCTTATCCATACATCGACATTTGTAACAATATTATATATATATATATATATATATAGATAAAGAATTATTCCTGAATTGAATTAGACGAAAAACATGGTGAAGGAAGACGAGTTTCTTTTATTAATGCATAGGTGCAAGCTTTCGGGTAAAAACCCTTCAACAGGCAAGCAATGAAGCGCGACTTATAAGATCTATGGTACAAATGGTAGGAATAAATATATATATAAATATAAAGGAAAATTTTAAAACTATTTATAAAAGTTAATCTTTACAGAAGAACGATTTTTGAGAAAGTAAATATTAAATCTACAGTCTGAAACCACGAGACGGCGCATGATTAGGGCTATTGAAATAAACATGTGGGAAGTTTAAATAAAGGACAAGAGAGGATGATAAGCTTCTGGAAGCTCTATTTTTCTATTGATGCTGTTCAGTTTGTGGGATACTATGGATTCTAGGATAAGTCTTTGGTGTAAGATATGTATGTGCCTGTAATGTATGGTAGGGTTTTTGATGTTGAAAGTGTGGCCTATGCTCTGCATATGTTGATAAATAAGGGATTTGGTATCTTGCCTGGTAATATTACGGGAATGTTCAGTCATCCTGATGGACACAGATCTACCTGTCTCACCAACGTAAGTGGCAGGACACTGTTCACATGAGACAGAGTAGACTGCGCCCATAGAACGAAGAGGGTCAGGAGGAGCTGAGGACTTAGTATGAGGATGACGGAGGGATGAAAGAATATTCGGGGAGTTTTTATATAAAATTTTTCTTTATATTTAAATATATTTATTCCTACCATTTGTACCATAGATCTTATAAGTCGCGCTTCATTGCTTGCCTGTTGAAGGGTTTTTACCCGAAAGCTTGCACCTATGCATTAATAAAAGAAACTCGTCTTCCTTCACCATGTATTTCGTCTAATATATATATATTTTTTTCTTTTCAAGTGAATCATTCTTAAGATTGGATGGCTTCAAAGGCAATTTTAAGATAATCGATCTATAGCCAGGTCTAGTGGTTAGATATTGCTTCGGTCCATTTATTTAGGATTTTAGTGTGAAAAATTATGCTGGAGTTTTTTTTCTCTTGCCTTATACATCCTTATGCCGATGACCTAATATTAGGCTTAAGTGTCTTTAGAAACACTTTCTAACAAGGATTATGGACATTATAATTTAAAACATATTTTACATAAGCAATTTTGATTTTCCTACTAAAATCAAATAATAATAACAATATTATAATAACATTTTTTTTTTTATAATTTAAAAAATCGTCTCAACATTTTAAAGCACATTTTAGCACAATGTACATCTGATATAAAATATCAGGAGAGCCTTTATAAAAAGTAATGGATCGTCCCAGCGGTTTTGCCAGTTTTATCCATCAGACTACTGCAGCTAGTAGGTCGGACATTCTTTATATAATTATCATTAACGAATGAAAACATTAAGACATGAATGTTTCTTTTCACAAATAAATCAAACTTCTACTGTCCTTGCTGCGATTAAAAAAATATTGGGAGGGCTTGGCTCATCAGTGGTGAACCCTCCCAGCGGTTTCGCCAATTTAATCTACCAGACCGCTTCGTTAGAGCTCCAATACTGTATTGGATCATTCTGATTTTATATGCTACACTGAAGGGTGGAATCTTAGAAATGGTATTTAAGCAAACTATTGACATAAGCTTTTAGGACAGTAGAATTACATTTAAACTTTTGCAATTACATGTGTACCACTCGCTGATGGAGTTGGACTGCAACTTGGTTCAAATCACATTAATAGATACCGCTCAGCAAGAGCAACCTAGTTCATGATAATTGAACAATGAATAATATGTGAAGGTTATTCACATATTAAACAATTTTTAACGCGGGATTCAATCATGGTTCATGACTGTCGGGAATCGAGCGTGTTACCCTCTCATCCACCGACTTTTAGACTGCAAGAATCGGGGACCATTGGACCATTTTTTTTTTCAATCAGAAAAAAGTATCTAATGCGGAATTCGATCCCGGGTCGAAAACCAACGGTTTAGACCACTCGTTCACCGACCCCCGTATTAAAATGTACATTTCACACATATAAACTGATATATGTAAAAAATATCAGGAACAAAATAATTCTATTAAATTAAAAAAAAAAAGTTGGAATTAAATTTGGTCAAAACTAAGTGTTATACCAAATGTCATATAATGGTTTGAATGTGAAAAAACAAGTAAAAATAGAAAAATGGTCAGATTTTGACATTAAAAACAAAATTGTCATTTCCTGACCGCTCACACGAGCGTTTTAGATAGCAGAGCGCCATCTAGTGAAATAAATATCAACTAAACGTTGATTTAGCTAGTCCCAAAAATATTTGGCCCACCCAATTTCCTGATAAATCAATAAAAGTCAACCACGTACGCGTTTCAGGCTGTTGGCCTTCGTCAGCGTGGTGCAGTCATGTCAGCGGTCAGGAAATGCCAATTTTGTTTTTAATATCAACACCTGACCATTTTTCTATTTTTCTTGTTTTTTTTTTACATGAAAAGCGTCTTTACGCAAATTTGACCTTAAATACCCCTTTTTTTTTGTTATTTGGGAACTTTTGGGACCAAACCTTTGGACGTAGAGGTACAGTTTCCACTTAGTCTCGAGGACCACGCCATCACCATCTCCTCAGCGGTGAAGTACGCGATCTACGTATTCTCCACCAAACCCTGCAGCGCTGGCAGAGGCGCCATTTTCTTTGTACATAGTATGATGAATATATATAATTATCTTTTTTTAAATAGTTCAGACTGTGCACTTTGCATGTATTGACAAGATGTCAATAAAAATATTTTAATTGTCAATTGTCATAGAGTACAGTCTGCACCACGCTGACGAGGGCCAACAGCCCGAAACGCTTACGTGGTTCACTTGTCTTGAAGAAATTGGGTTGGCCAAATATTTTTGAAAAAAGCTAAATCAACGTTTATTTTTGTTCCACTAGATGGCGCTCTGCCATCTAAAATGCTCATCTGAGCGGTCAGGAAATGCCAATTTTGTTTTTAAAGTTTAAAATGTGTAAATGATCTTAAAATGCTTGTTTTTTCCTGAATATATTTACATTATCCTAGCTCAATATGTAACGCATATTTAACTTATGAATATATATATATTTTTTAAATGTATCACACCTATCACTTCGTCAATCTCGCACTGAAGATTGCCCTGATAAAAAGTTCATGACTCGGAAGCATGTCAAGCTATAATAATTTTTAAAAGTAATTATATATATTAATAATATTTGAACAATTTACTTGCAAATTTATACCTTTTAAATATAAATAAAATATATGTCGTGTTTTCTATCTATTGGTTGCCTCAAATCTCAGATACCATAAAAGATAACTTTTGTTTTGACAAATTCAACAACTTTTCATTCTACACACACCGACACCTTATATCTATCCGTTTATATTTATATAAAATTTTCTTTTCTATAATGCAAAATATACATATTGACACATTTACGGCATTTTCTTCTTCTTCTTAAAAAAAAAAGAGAGAGAACAAATCAGCATATGGAATCAGGACAATATAAATGGAAATTTACTTTAATAATCATTCAATAATTAAAAAAACAAGAATAATTTTATTGATTATTATTTATCTTTTATGAACCAGAGTTTATTTACATTTTTTTACATATTCATCGAACATTTACATATTTATAGGAATGAGGGTTGGGAGAGGAGTAACAAGAGTGGATATTTCGTCAAAGTTGGATGCACACTCTGTGTGCCAAGCAAGCCCCCAAGAAAACTTGCACGGAGAGAGAACAATCTAATATTCCCTAATGGCAATAAATAACAGCCGATACACCCGGCAGCAGGGAAGAAATAAATCCTCACCAACAACAATATTTTGTGGCCATTTGTTGAGGTACTGTACAATATGTCGGCCCCCGCTGCCTGCCCTGATTTATCTATTAATTACATTTAGCCGACAGTACCTGAAGTTGGTTGGGTGGGGAGCTATACTTTCCTTGTACACATTGTTGTGAATAGCGGGGATTTTACTTTATATTTACATATATATATGGTAATTTAAGCCAACAACCCCATATTGTATATAACTTATAACAAGATTTTCATGTTGTATAATAGAAACACATCTGTAAATGATTATACGCATGATTGACATGTTTCGTTAAATAATAATATGTAATGTAATTTGTACAAACTGAGGATAAATAAATAAAACTCTGTAATAGATTAAGAGTTGAGCTAATGCTAAAGAGATAGAAGTCATAACGTCTCAAATCGAGATAGATTTAGAATTCCCACAACAAGGTCTAAAGATAGATTGGAAACTGTCATGACGGCGCCAGTAGAATTTCACCAGACGATCCACGCCCCTGTCGCATAAGGCCTCCGTCTTAACCTATAAATACAGTCAGTTCACCATCTGCGTCAGCTCTCGTCGGTTGTACCCCAGGTCCACCTCATCCACCATGTAGTCAGTAAGAACGTTTCTATCTCCATCTTTCGTTCCTAGCTCAACTCTTATCTGTTCACGGAACTTTCTTAGTGCAACTGTGTCTTCGTTTTTTTGTGTGGACATTCCCAAGCTTTCCACTGCCTCGACCACGACTGCCTGTACTTTGTGAGAACTGTAAAAGGTCTTCCAAGGTGCAGAGAGGTACTGGAAAACTCCCCATCCTGACTGTTCCTCTCGGTCAACACAGTATAGCGAGAGTTACAGGGACTCACACCATAGATTAAGTCGATCGGATACTTCATCACATTTCTAGTCGACAAGATTCTACAAGGGGCTACCGGACCTCACCACATTTATATTTCAATTTATACTTATATCCCCATATGTAATATAACTATAGTGTAATACCAAAACGAAATGATAAAATTAGCTTGAGTGACATCCGGCGCCAGACAGGAGAAAGGTCTCCGATTACACCGTCGGTCCGTTAAAAACATAGTCGGATTCTTAGGGGTACCCCCTTTGCAAATATAGATAAGACCCGCCTCTCTAAACCGCGGTCCGGTTGCATTCACTGGCTATTTCGTCTTTTCTAAGGTGACATCCAGCATGTCTCGTTCTTTGGTGCAATTCATTCACGCCTGAAACCACTCTGAACATTGAGGTCACAACGACTGCATCTAACCAACATGTCACACTACAGGATAAAACACATCACACACACACACACATATATATATGTTAAAAATGGCATATCCTGACCAGGAGCACATGTGCTTTACAGAAGGCAGAGCGCCATCTGGTGGAACAGAAATCAACTAATCATTGATTTAGCCTGTTCTCTGATATTTGGCGAACCCAATTTCTTGATAAATCAAGAAAAGCCATCCACGAACGCGTTTCGCGCTTTTTGGCGCTCGTCAGTGTGGAGTAAGCTGAACAACTGCGACCAAAAAATATTTTTTGGTCCCAGTGGCTTCTTGAAAAACCAAGAAATGGGTATTTAAGGCCAAACTTGCGTAAATACGCTTAACACATGAAAAAACGAAATAAAAAAATAAAAGATAAAAAGATCAGGTGTTGAAATCAATATTAAAAATGGCATATCCTGACCAGGAGCACATGTGCTTTACAGAAGGCAGAGCGCCATCTGGTGGAACAGAAATCAACTAATCATTGATATAGCCTGTTCCCTGATATTTGGCCAACATTTCTTGGTTTTTCAAGAAGCCACTGGCCAAAAAATATTTTTTGGTCGCAGTGGTTCAGCCTACTCCACGCTGACAAGCGCCAAAAAGCGCGAAACGCGTTCGTGGATGGCTTTTCTCGATTTATCAAGAAATTGGGTTGGCCAAATATCAGGGAACAGGCTAAATCAATGATTAGTTGATTTCTGTTCCACCAGATGGCGCTCTGCCTTCTTGTAAAGCACATGTGCTCCTGGTCAGGATATGCCATTTTTAATATTGATTTCAACACCTGATCTTTTTATCTTTCATTTTTTTATATTTCGTTTTTTCATATATATATATATGTTTGAAAATAGAGCAATCCATATATTACAATATTTAAAAATGCCTATTTTGGATCATAAAGTTTTTATTTCCGATATTTCGTGAGGCAACTCGCCAAACTTCTTCGGGGAACAAGATTGTTTTGATAAGCTCGCGTATCAATTCACGAGTATGTACAACTGTTATAAAATATATATATACTTGGCGGAACTAGAGTGGCATTTCTTTCTTCAATTATGTATCAGAACGATACATTGTGTTCATCACCCTATTAAAAAACTTTACTAGTGGTGGTGAAGCCATGAGCCACAACACCAGTTCTGATGCATAATTAAAAAAAGAGATGCCTCTCTAGGTACATGGATATAATCCTCCCGCAACTGATATAATGATTAGTCTTTATTTTATGTAGTTACTTCGTGTTTTTAATCAAAATAAAATTCACCACACGTATCAAAATAAACGCTAAAGCTAAGCGCCATCTATTGACATTCTCCGCAAACACTAATGGACTCGATTCGGTGACAAAGCAACATCAGTTTTAAAAATTCGAAACGCCTATCTGGAGACGATAGTTTCGGGCTAATAGCCCTCGTCAGTCCAGGGTAAATTCCGATTTAATGAAATCCGAAAGAAATTCGAGAAATCTTCAGAATTAGCCAAAAAGGTGTGTACCTGGTATGGTAGCTAGGCTAATTCTATGGCCAAATATAGATAGGAATTTTGTCGGAAGGATTTAAAAAAATATATGTTTACTTTAGAAAATACACCTTACACACTTGTACACCGAAATTTATCCAATATTCCCGTAATGCTCGAATGGACCACAAAAAGTTGATCCTATTTTATTTATTACAAAACCTACGCTATATCCTGTGTAGATATTTGCGTGTAAATGTTCAAACTATTATATATATATTAATAGTAATTTTTTATATTTGGAAAATAGAGGAAAAGTAAACTATTAAGAACTACAGAACTACCTAACACATTTAAATTAAATAAAAAATTATTAATCTTAAAATTTTTCATAACTATACTATATATATATATATAGTATAGTTATGAAAAATTTTAAGATTAATAATTTTTTTTATTTAATTTAAATGTGTTAGGTAGTTCTGTAGTTCTTAATATATATATATATATTGCCCTCGCCTTAGTATACTCAGTTGCGGAGTACTGCGCCCCTGTGTGGGAAAGAAGCTCCCATACAGACAGCATAGATGCTCAACTTAACCAAACTATGAGATTAATAACGGGAAACATGAGACCTACCCCTATAGACTGGCTCCCATATCTCTCTAACATAGCACCTCCTGACCTCAGAAGAAAGAAATCTACCTCCAACCTTCTCAGTAAAATTAAAGCTAACACTAAGCTTCCAATCAACACTGTTCTCGAAATTCCTCCCCCAACTCGACTAATATCAAGGAATCCTGTATGGGTGGCCGATGAAAATGTAGATCTTAAAGAAGAGTGGAGAAACCGATGGAGCAATCTTGCCATCGCCAACAAAGATCTGGTGGAGGACCCTAACACCAAACCTCCCGGCTACAACCTACCTAGGAGGACCTGGTCAACCCTCAATAGAATCAGGACCTCTACTGGTAGATGCAACTACCTACTAAATAAGTGGAACATGAGTCCAGACCAGAACTGCGACTGTGGACAAATACAAACAATGCACCATATCCTAAGGGACTGTCCTCGAAGATTCTTCCAGGGAACACTTGGGGATATCCACCGGTGCACAGAGGAGGCCCTGGAGTGGATTCGTCACCTCGACATTCCACTCTAGAGAAACTTGCCAACATTGTTGTATTGTGCTGTAAAAAACAATATCATACGCAATATATATATATATATATATATATATATATGTAATATTGTTGCAAATGTCGACGTATGGATAAGCTGGCAGTCGTGTACGTGAGGCGAGTGTTGATGTTCTTCCCACACGCGGACAACAAGAAGCAGAGGCAGGGCTAGATGTTAGCACCGAGAGTGATCGGGGATAGCCCACGGGACAGAGGTAAAGGCCATGACACAAACTTGGATGCCTATCACCGAGACATGGAGAGCCAGACTGAAGCGGACTGCCGAGAAACACACCCTAGAACCATGTGCCGACACTCTGCTAAAACCTGTCCTGTTGACAGGGGTCGTCTATAAAATGTCCCTGGGGTCCCCACATCGGCTGGGCGTTGCCTTTTTCTTCCCCTCTGTCCCTCCCACCAGCTGACCGCTCTCTCTTTGGATCTTTATTTTGACGTCACCATTTTTTAGTTTAAATACAAATAGGGGGTTAAAATACAAATAGTTTATATACAAAATATGGGGTGGTAGTAAATAGAAAGTGTACATTTTAATAGAAGGGTAGGATCTTATAAGGTATCGGCTCTAACTAATTGGAAGATATGTGACATATACTAAAAGTGTCATTATTATACAGTTTAAAATATACTACATATATATATGTGGTAACCGAGGGTCAAATCTGTAGTAACCGAGAGGGACAGTCAGGGCGTGGAGAGTTTTCCAGTACCTCTCTGCACTTTGGAAGACCTTTAACAGTTTTCACAGAGTACAGGCAGTCGTGGTCGAGGCAGAGTGGAAAGCTTGGGAATGTCCACACACAAAAAAAACGAAGAGACACAGTTGTAGTAGGAAAGTTCCGTGAACAGATAAAAATCGAGCTAAGAGCAAGATGGAGTTAGAAGAGTCTTACTGTTTTACATGGTCGATGAGGTGTTCCTGGGTACAACCGACAAGGGCTCACGCCGATGGTGAAGTCTCTATATGTAACATTTCGGCTAGGGCAGATGTTTTATATTTTTGCCGAGGGGGGAGGGGGACAGGCGAGAATTTGGACTTTGAACGGGTCCAAAGGGAGTGGGGTGTCTGCGGTATTTTCTACACCCAATGACCTTGATGGAACGAGGTATTCGGAATGTGGTGGAAGCAGATCGCCGCATCATCATTGACGAAATAATGATTCGACTGCCTCCTGGAATCGAAATTGGACGCTCTTCGATTGGAACAATCATGTCAGATGTTTTGAATTTTCGCAAAGTCTGCGCAAGATGTGTCCCGCGTTTGCTCTCGGAAAATCACAAGCAACAACGGATGGAGTCAGCCCGAGCTTTACTGGAAATGCATCGAAAAGATGGAGATCAACTGTTTTCCCGTATTGTCACTGGAGATGAAAGATGGGTGCATCATTCAACTCCAGAAACAAAACGACAAAGCATGGTGTGGGAGAAGCCTGAGGAAAGTGCACCAAAAAAAGGCGAAGGTCACAATCTCTGCAGGCAAAGTTAAGGCTATCGTCTTTTGGGACTGTAAGGGTGTTTTATTGGTTGACTACCTGCCCCCAAACACTACGGTCAGCGCTGCGAGGTACTGCGAAGTCCTCACTAAACTCAGAGCTGCAATAAAACGGAAACGTGCTGGACTTTTGTCTCGGAAAGTGTTACTCGTCCATGACAATGCTCGCCCTCACGCAGCTCGAACGACCCAAACGTTGTTGGAAAACTTCAAATGGGAAATTTTCACACATCCACCTTATTCTCCGGATCTTGCACCAAGCGACTTCCATCTTTTTCCAGCACTCAAGTTGCACCTTGGAGGCAAGCACTTTGCGAATGATGACGAAGTACAGGCGGAGGCGAACCACTGGCTACGAAGACAGGACACGGCTTGGTACAATAGTGGTATCAAAAAATTGCTACAACGGTTCAAAAATGTTTGGACAGAAATGGTGATTATGTAGAGAAGTAGTCTATGAGTTGCATAATGAAAATAAAATAACTGCATAATTATAAATAATGTTGTTTGTTTGTTAAAAAATAGGGAAACTTATTTATTGGATGGCCCTCGTATATACAAATCTTTTCTCGTATTAGAAAGAGAATGGAAATTTGTATTTGGATTTGCATTTTACAAAATATTTATACACAAGAAAGAGCGTATTTATTATTTAAATATTATATTTATTTATTTATTTCAACACACAAAACGCGATATCCCGGCTAGGAATAATTGCGTCGATTTACATTTTTTTTAAAAACAGAAACAGTTATAAACATATATTATACAAGGAAAAGTAACCGAAATAAAAGAGAAACAATAATATATATTAGGAACCTGAACATTTCAGGTTTGAAAGAAAATCATAAATATATCTACAAAAATAGTTAAACCTATGATAATTCTCTCTGCTATTTACAAATTGATATAGATATACGAGATATACTCGTACAACATTATTTATTGTCTGTTTTCTAGCGGTGGAGAAGAGTGGGCATTCCAGCAGTAGATGTCTTAAGTCCTGAAATTCGTTGCCACAATGACAGCTAGAGTCTTCAACCGCGCCAATTTTTGATAAAAAATCCCTTGAATTTCCATGGTTCGTTATAAACTGGGTATTATAAAAATTTTAGTATAATAAGCAGTCGCCAACTTTAACCCACCATGATTATCATGGCCTGTACCACGTGTACTAGGGATAATAAAAAAAAAAAGTATTTTTATTTTTAAATGCTAATTTATTGATGGAAATATATATATTATATATTCACAACTATTAAATTATTATGAATTAAAGCTAGATTTTCAATTCATTCGTGTAGTTCAAGTCCACGCAGTAGTTGAGATAGTGTCTGCAGAGAATTTGTTAAAATTTTATATATATTCTCTACTGAAAACCTTGGCCTAAACTGAAACTGTTCATTTTACATCGTTTTCTCATTTCTACAACAAATGGGCATTAATATATGTATTGGGTTATGATCTTTTTGATTGCATTAGCATATTGAATAATCTATTCTGGGAGGGGTGGAAGGGTGGTATAAACCGTTGGTTTTCGACCGCTTTCGACCCGGGATCGAATCCTGCATTGGGTACTTCTTTTTTTTTTTCTAATTGAAAAAAATGCTCCAATGACTCCCGATTCTTGAAAAGGTTCAACCCCACTTGTAAGTGCAAAGTCGAACTGCTTTTCACATGTGGTGGGTGCACTTACAGTAAAAGCAGTCGCCAACCCACCATGATTATCATGACCTGTACCCCGTGTACTAGGGATAATTAAAAAGAAGCCATTCTACCAATTCTATACAAGTATGCGTAAAAGTCGCCATGTCCCGTTAAAATATTTTTGTTGTACACACACATTTTGGTAATCTTGAATCTTAAAAAAAAATCTGAAATTATCATTAGAGTATTCACATAGTATTTTTTTTTTATTTTACATTTATGAAGTTAGATATTATTATTTTTGCTGGATCATTTCCACTATAATTTATTACAACTTTAAGTATGTTTGAAATAATGAAATCCGTAAGTTTAAGTATTCTTGCGAGGACATGTGTGAAATTTGATTATGTTGTATTGTAGGCATTTATACAGTGTTTGGGGGGTCGGTGGAAGGGTTGTCTAAACCACTGGTTTCCGACCGCTACGACCCGGGATCGAATCCCGCATTGGGCACTTTTTTTTTTTATAATTAGAAAAATGCTCCAATGGTCCCCGATTTTTGCAAAAGTTCAAACTCACCAGCGAGTGCAAGTAGCCAAACGAGGCTCTGGCACATTTGTAAGTGCAAAGTCGAATTGCTTTTCACATGTGTAGACATGTGGTGCACTTACAGTAAAATCAGTCGCTAACTACCCACCATGATTATCATGGACTGTACCACGTGTGGTGGTGGTGTCTTGTCCATGGAGCAGATCAAATCGGTCCCTGCACCCTGATCACAATACCGGCCAACTGAAGAAAGGGGGATGCCATAGTCAGCCACATTTCAGAGTTCCCTATAGGCCTTCACGGTTACCGTAGCGGCCCGGGGCTCACGAAGTCCCCACCGGACTGTACCACGTGTACTAGGTATAATAATTTTATTTTAAAATAGTGTTTGAGGATTTTATACTGTAATGATTCCAATTTGATTTTATACCTCTTGTTTATATATGGGTATCAGATTGTTGATCTATAAGTTTTGTGCTTCTCTCTAAATAAGGTCTTATATAATACTAATGATCGTTTGCTATCCAACCCCGATTGATCCCTTAATGTTCAGCTGTCCGGATTTCTGAAACATGGGTAGCAAGAGGCTGTTTAGACTGCCTACCTCAACCCTAGATCTATGGCCACCCTCCCAGACTCGACCTCAGCATGGAATTTACTGGTCAACTAGTTTTGCTCAGCAATCCTATCAGGTTGTTGTTAGAGATTCTAGATACCAACTTGTGCTAATGTGCTGGATAAGAGCGGGTAGTTCTGTGCTCCAAGAATCCGTAATATATATCTACAAAGGTTCACTGGCTCGTGGAATGAAAGATTCGAATGAATACATGATCCTAGAAGGTATATATGCTCAGTTTTGTTTCTCTTTAGTATACCTTAATTTATATCTATTGTGTGTGCGCGCGCAGATGTTCATTATTTTCCATATGTAAACATTATGTGTAGACAGTATTCTGGTCTAAAATTCACATTAACACTTCACCAGATAAAATATCTTTAGAAATTTTTGACGAATTCTTCCCCCGTTGGACGTCAAGAATTCGAAACTGCCCTTGTACTGATGAGAACCACAACCTGAAACAGTATACAGCTTAGCTATTTGGCTATATCTGACTTAACTATTTTGTGGCAGCTTTATTGATTAGAATACTTGCAATTTGTGCACAGAGTAGATATATAAAATATCTCATTTTGAAAAAAATTTAAACAGAAGAAATTCTCTTGAACACATGGTTATATATATAACATAAAGTTGCGAGAGGAAGTTATTGATGTACCTAGAAGGCCACCTCTCCGTTCATTTATGCATCAGAACAATGCATTATTTTAAAATGTAAAAATCTTTACTAGTGGTGATTAAGAATGAGCCACAACACCAGGTTTGGAAAATTCAGACAAAAAGCCAACCTGTATACCATGGTTTCGGGCTATGTCCCTCAT
Source organism: Cordylochernes scorpioides (assembly GCA_030710605.1). Classification (NCBI taxonomy): domain Eukaryota; kingdom Metazoa; phylum Arthropoda; class Arachnida; order Pseudoscorpiones; family Chernetidae; genus Cordylochernes; species Cordylochernes scorpioides. The sequence continues at coordinate 20,486,123 of CP092884.1, read as the reverse complement.
CAGTACAGGAGCAGCTTCGATTTAAAAGCATTCTACGAGAGGGGGTTATGAAATCGGTCGAATTTACCACATAGGTGTTCAAGCGAGTGAAGTGGAAAGGGCCAATTTTCAGGCTAAAATACAACATAAAGTTGCGGGAGAAAGTTATTCATGTACCTAGAGGGGCACCTCTGATGAGAGGGTCATAACCCGAAACTATGGTATACAGGTTTTTTTTGTCTGAATTTGCCAAAACTGGTGTTTTGCCTCATTCTTATTCACCACTAGTAAAGTTTTATGCATAATTAAAACGTAAGGTGCCATTAAAGATACAACTAGAGCGACCGCACAACCACCACGACCTCCGGGACAACTAGAGCGACTACACAACCACCACGACCTCAGAGGCAACTAGAGCGACCACACAACCACCACGACCTCCGGGACAACTAGAGCGACTACACAACCACCACGACCTCAGAGGCAACTAGAGCGACTACACAACCACCACGATCTCAGAGGCAACTAGAGCGACTACACAACCACCACGACCTCAGAGGCAACTAGAGCGACTACACAACCACCACGACCTCAGAGGCAACTAGAGCGACTACACAACCATCACGACCTCCGAGACAACTAGAGCGACCACACGACCATTATGACCTCAGGGACAACTAGAGCGACCACACAACCACCACGACCTCAGAGACAACTAGAGCGACTACACAACCACCACGACCTCCGAGACAACTAGAGCGACTACACAACCACCACGACCTCCGAGACAACTAGAGCGACCACACGACCATTATGACCTCAGGGACAACTAGAGCGACCACACAACCACCACGACCTCAGAGACAACTAGAGCGACTACACAACCACCACGACCTCCGAGACAACTAGAGCGACTACACAACCACCACGACCTCCGAGACAACTAGAGCGACCACACGACCATTATGACCTCAGGGACAACTAGAGCGACCACACAACCACCACGACCTCCGGGACAACTAGAGCGACTACACAACCACCACGACCTCAGAGGCAACTAGAGCGACCACACGACCACTATGACCTCAGGGACAATTAGAGCGACCACACAACCACCACGACCTCAGGGATAACTAGAGCGACCACACAACCACCACGACCTCAGGGATAACTAGAGCGACTACATAACCACAACGACCTCAGGGATAACTAGAGCGACCACACAACCACCACGACCTAAGGGACAACTAGAGCTACCACACAACCACCACGACCTCAGGGACAACTAGAGCGACCACACAACCAGAAATGCTCCTATTCCGGCCACGGTCCCAATCTGTCAACAACAAAGCTCGACGTCACACATGGGCGCCAGCTGCCAGCGACACTTGTTTGTTTGTCCCAGTCTAAATTATGGAGTTCTGTGGAACTTCCTCTTTCTTTCTACGAATGACAGAGTTCTGCGCTCGCACCAGCGACTCGTTTTTTCTTAACTCCCATTCGCCACACAGTTTCTTTTGAATACCTATTTATCTCCACCAGTTGTAAAATATTCTTGTTTGGCTTAGCTAAGTTAAGAAAGTACATCAAAGACTCTGTCATGCCAGACAGTCCGTGAAGAGTCTTCCAACTGAAATAATCTCTTATAGGAGACCGCCTACAGGAGAGACGGGGTTCAGCCAAGTTTTTGAGTTATGATCTCTAACATACATTGAAAACTCTATTTAAGAAATGAAACCATTTAGGACAATTTTTATTCTCAATTAGAGCAACTTCTTACTGTAATTACTACGATTAAAAAAAAAATTGTGATAGCCTGTTTCATCAGTGGTGAACTTTCTCAGGGATTTCGCCAATTTCATCATCCGCCATATTGTATTCTCTTTTGATGTAACTCGAATTCCCGGAGCGTAAAAACAATATTGTATTCTATCTTGATATAACCCAGACTCCTTGAGCATACAAACAATATTGTATTCTCTCTCGATGTATCTCGGGCTCCCAGAGCATACAAACAATATTGTAATTTCTCTCGATGTATCTCGGGCTCCCAGAGCGTACAAACAATATTGTATTCTCTCTTGATGTAGCTTGGACTTCTGGAGCGTACAAACAATATTGTATTCTCTCTTGATATAACCCAGACTCCTTGAGCATACAAACTATATTGTATTTTCTCTCGATGTATCTCGGGCTCCCAGAGCGTACAAACAATATTGTATTCTCTCTTGATGTAGCTTGGACTTCTGGAGCGTAAAAACAATATTGTATTGGGCTACTCTGATTATACTTTTATTTCCAACATTGAAAAAAAATTCTTTCATAAGGAAGTTAAGAAAATTGGAACTTGATAAATAGTTTCAAAATTTGTTGAAGGAAAGACTTCAGAATCAAAAGCGGATCGAATAATTCATGAGCATCCCCAAAAGAGAGCACTTTAACACCTTATAATGAATGAATAATTTTAAATTAGGCTAAAGGTGAAACGCGTCCTAAACTGTTACACTGAATGTTTGGTTGATGGTGGATTGGTGGATGGTGGTTGATGGTGGAGCTCCATAAACAGGGATTACGACAACTGAAGTAGTTCTCAAAGTAGGCTCTAAGGATATACACTGCGTGACATTGAAAATGGAACACCAAGAAATAGTGGCCAGAAAATTATGCAAATTTCAGGGTAGACGCGCCTAACCGAGTTATGCAAATGATGTAAAATGCGCAGCTCTCGTGCGCACATGGAGTAAGATATAAGGGAAAGAACTTGCAGAAAGGACAGTATTCGTGTCGTTATTTCTTCAAGGAAAATCATTGTAGAAATTTTGTTCTTGTGTCAAAAGACACGTGTAATAACAGAGAATGCCAGGTCATCGTAAACGGAGGCAGTTCAAGCAGACAGACGCTTTTACGAGGGGCATGGTGATCGGACTGAAAAGGGCAGGTTGGTCCATACGTCAAATCGCAGCTGATACACACCTTGGTGCGTCCACGGTGCACCGACTGTGGAGAAGATGGTTGGAACAAGGAAATGTGGCAATTTATAGGAATGTCGGTGCAACCAGAGTGACGTCAGCACGTGTGGATCGGCGTATCCTTCGACAAGCAGTGGCGGCCCCACAAGCCACTTGTACCGCCATCCTGCAACATGTGCAAGACACCCTAGATCATTCCATCTCGACCAGAACCATTTCCCGTCGATTGGTTGCTAATGGCTTGCACTCATGCCGTCCGCTAAGAAGACTGCCATTGACCCCACCGAATAGGCGCCAACGTTTGGAATGGTGCCGGGCTAGATCGACGTGGATGACGGAATGGCACAGGGTCGTGTTCTCAGATGAGTCGCGTTTCTGCTTGTCCAGTGATAGTCGCCGTGTACGCGTGTGGCGTCGACGTGGAGAAAGGTCCAATCCGGCAGCAATTGTGGAACGCCCCACCGTGCGACAACGTGGAATCATGGTTTGGGGCGCAATCGCGTATGATTCTAGGTCACCTTTACTTCGTATTCAGGGCACTATGACGGCCCAACGATACGTTGATGATGTGCTGCGACCGGTGACACTTCCCTACCTTCAGGGGGTACCCAATGCCCTTTATCAGCAGGATAACGCCCGACCGCACACTGCTCGCATTAGCCAACAAGCTCTGCAAGATGTACAGATGCTTCCCTGGCCACCGTACTCTCCTGATCTCTCACCAATCGAGCACGTCAGGGACATCATTGGACGCCGTTTGCATGCCTTGCCATAGCCGCGTTCAGAAGACGAACTGTGGCAAATGGTTGAGAGGGAATGGAGAGCCATCCCTCAGGACGCCATCCGTACTCTGATTGACTCTCTACCTATACGTGTTGCTGCGTGCATCGCCGTCCGCGGTGGTCCTACTTGCTACTAAGCCGACGCCGTTCTCGCTCTGTATTATGACTATCATTTTGAAATAAAGATCACTTATTGTTCGTCCCTGTCTCTCTCTGTCTGCCGAGGTTCATCACTTTCTGGCCACTATTTCTTGGTGTTCCATTTTCAATGTCACGCAGTGTATTTCCGCAGACTCTGCCAAATAAAGGAGTTTAAAGTTAATTAAATTATAGTAACTGATGTAGTGAAAGAAGAAATCTCAAACTGTGTAATGAATAACTTTGGGAAATTCACTGATGAATTCAAATGTTGTCTTATGATTTAATTACGATAACAGTTTTACTGTAAGGAGAAATCTCAACCTGTGTAATTGAAAACTTTAGCAAAAAATAGAGAATGATGATTCTAAAGTTGGCTTATTATGGTTCAGTTTCGATAACTGGTATGTTGGTACGAGAAATCTCAAACGGTGTAATTGAAAACTTTGGCAAAGGACAGTGAATGATGAATTCTAAAGTTGGCATTTGGTTTAGTTTCGATAACTGGTATGCTGGAACGAGAAATCTTAAACGGTGTAATTAATAACTTTGGGAAAGGACAGTGAATGATGAATTCTAATGTTGGTTTATGGTTTCGTTTCGATGATGACCAGTGTACTATAAGAGAAAAAATCACATCTGCCAGATAGTGGAATGACTCTACTGTAGCCTAAAAGAATTGAACACGCTAAAGAGAGCGCAGGTTTTAAGGTGCAACCAGACAAGCTGGCGGGAGATCTTCATTAAGACGTCGTCCATTTAGTCTGTACGATCCATATCTTAATGCACCGCCCATTTGACGGCGGCTCGCCCATTAAAACGGTATCATTAATGTTCCAATTCATAATTGATATCGGCGGAGGAGAGGAAATGTCTTCAGGGACTCCTGGTGCCGTATCGACCTGCCCCTGCACTCAGTCGGCCGTTATTGCATCATTTAGAGGAAATGTTTTGGAACCAAGTTGCGAGGTGTGAAACTGCCTGAAGATTGATTCCTGCTCGATGAATATTTTAAAATGTTCTGTAAAAAGTATTTATTGGAATTACGGGGTGTAAGATTTCCTCGAATTAGATTATTTATTAAGAAGTTTGAAGTTTTAATGGTGAAAAGCTTGCTATTTGATAACTGTGCTATTTTCACCCATTAAAGCTATTACTTATAAAAGTTGTAGGTTGATATGGTAACCAAAAGACGTTGCCTCCGGTACTGTACTAAGTATTTAAGCCATGCAGCTATATTTGGGGGAATTTGCCAGTAATTATATTGGCTCTGATTTGGCTGCGTAAGCTGTAAACCTTCTCTGCTGAAGATTTAGGGATATTTGTAGAACTTGCGGTTCTATAACTGGTCGATATATCTAACATATATGGAATTGACCCTATGAACTACGATTTGATTAATTTATAATACACAAATTAACTGATTAACTAGACATTAATTTAAATAACAACCGGAAATTGGCTAACCTTTTTTTCCGACATCCACACACACACACACATACGTACGCATACACATGTATTTCTGGATCTGTGAAATACAAATTAAAACCTAGAGTTAAATAGATGGAATGTACACTCATGGACAAAACTTAAGGAAGTTTCATATTTTGATGTCGCCAGTAGTCTATTTTTTTTTTTTTTAAAGACAGAGTCAATTTTTTTCACACTTGGTTACTTCGTGTGTCTTCAATAAAGGCACTGTGTATCAAATATCTTTCAGTTATTGACTGAATCCCGATATGCATGCTAAAAGGTAAAACTTCCTTAAGTTTTGTTCATGAGTATATATTTCATTTTATACACTTCGTCTAACGGCTTATTATCTTCATTTAAGAAACACTGATTATTCTTCGTATAAATATGTAATATATTTGCTATAATTTACACTTTATTTTTCTCTAATTAAAAAAATAATCCGCCCTTTTATTGTTTGTTTCTTAACTTCTTTACTCCACACACAGAACGCACCCAGTGAATATATCAATATATGTTATATTGGTATGGTATTAAATACCATTTCTAAGATTCCACCCTTCAGTGTAGTATACAAAAGCAGAATGATCCAATACCGTATTAGAGCTCTAAAGAAGCGGTCTGGTGAATTAAATTGCGAAACCGCTGGGAGGGTTCACCACTGATGAGCCAAGTCCTCCCAATATTTTTTCATCGCAGTAAGGACAGTAGAAGTTTGATTTATATGTGGAAAGAAACATTCGCGTCGTAATGTCTCAATTCGTTGTATATAGATGACGCGTTATTACTTTGTATTAATATCAATACATTTTAAAATTGTATCCATCTTTTATGTAAATTTTAAAAATATAAATGCACGGAGTAAAACTTATCATGAGCCAATAATCTAATAAGCGACCATATCTTTCTAACTAAAGAATTTAATAATATCAATGAGGAATCCAGGTTGTTTCTTGCACCATTTTTTTTTATTTCTTTAGATTTCGGGCTACCGTTACCTTCAACAGGAGCATATAAAAATCCCAGCTAACTATATTTAGTGCAAGAAACTTAACCCTATATTGCTTGTTGATATTATTAAATCATAAGTCAGGGATGAACGTCTATTGTAACTAAACAATGATTTTTAGATAATAAATTAAACGTCCAGGGATGAGTATCTTTTATTAAATGTTTTTAGAGCTTTCGGAATAACGTCCTTCTACAGGAAAAATTGATACAAAATGAAACTTAACTATGCTATTACGTTTAATAAAAGATACTCATCCTTGGACGTTTATTTTATTATCTAAAATTGCTAGCAAAGGATTATATTCTAAAGAATGTTTGGGTGATATAGCCCAACACCTCCAGGAGATATGGAGAAATTTAAATACTTTGGGCTGTCTTTAATAGAACTCATGATGTAAATAATTATTATTTTTCTTATTTGCATATTCCGCGCCGCAATATTTTAGAAAATCGAACGACTAACCAGAGCATGATTTGGAAAGTCTATCCAGAGATTTCTGGCTATGGCCTTCTTCAGAGTATGGCGGCTTTAGAGTTTACCAGGTCCAACAATGGACTGATAATAGCACGCTTCCAAATTTATCAGAAAGATATTTCAATAATATACACTGATGGCCAAAAGTTGAATTACACCTGGTTTTTGCTCCGTAACTTTAAAAATAAGGCACTTAAAAGCACAAACCAGCAGTTACATATTTAAAATGACATGATGCGTAAGAAACATATGCAGATTTTCCCTATATGTAAATTAGATACGGTCACTTAAACATTTATTGTTTCTTCGGCTAGAGGTCTCTCGCCTGACTCTGCTGCTTTTTGTTGTCTAACTTTTTTTAAGCAAAAATACGAGAATCACGGGACGAGTGTCTTTTGTACGAAGATTTATTTTAAATCGCTCAAGATTTCGGGCTGACCGGCCCTTCTACAGGAGACAAGTGAACATATGGCACATCGGGTACTATATAGTGATGGGACAAACCTAACTTTTTTTGGAACGCTTCTTTTCAAATCAATTTTCATTCTTTTGCACTTATATGCATCGTTTAACTGATTCTTTAAGGTGGCGTGCTATTGAATAGATGGAAATGGAATCAAGCCAAGCTGGTGTAGCAAGGCGTCTAAATGTTTCAAGAATGGTGGTCTCACGCCTCTGGAAGCAGTTTCAAGATACAGAGGATGTCTCCAGAAGACCTGTTTCAGGACGTCCAAAAGTCACAACATCACAAATGGCAGATTTTTGGCAATATAGAAGTATCACGCAGGATACTTATTTCTGAGCTTGGATCGGTCACTGGAAGAAATTTTCTGTCCAAACTGTGTCCAGAAGGCTTAATGCTGTTGGTCTCTATGCAAAACGCCCAGTTTCATGCATACTATTATCACCGTTACACAAAAGGACAAGTTTGAATTGGAGTCGTCAGAATCAAGACTGAACAGACAACGGCTGGAGCAAAGTTCTCTTCACAGATGGATCCCTCCAGAGTGATTCTCGACGATACAAGATATGGAGAGAGGTTGGGACACGATATAGCCCATCAAATGTAAGAGAAAAATACAACTTTGGTGGTGGCGTTGTGATGGTGTGGGCAGGCATCAGTCTAAATGGGCGCACAATCTGCATGTGGTTAGAAGGAGGTTCCTTGAGCGGTCAAAGGTATCGCGATGAGATCCTAGAGCAATATGTTCTTCCGTTGGCTCATACAGAAAGCACAGATTTTGTGATGATCGACGATAACGCTCGTCCCCACATAGCAAAAATAGTGACTTAGTATATTCAAGACACTGGAATTTAAAAAAAAAATGGACTGACCATCCAGGTCTCCAGATTTGAATCCGATAGAACATTCCTGAGATGCCCTTGGGAGACAAGTAGCCGGTCTTTGTCCCCCTCCCAGAAACCTTGATGATCTCAAGACTGCTCTCCGAAAATAAAGGATTCTAATTCCTATTTAAATGATTAACAACCTTGTAAAGAGTATGAGAATCAGATGTTAAGAATGTATTGCTATAAGAGGGGGATCATGCACATTATTAAGAGAGTATTTTTTTTTTAAACATTTGTAAATCTATTTTCTGAGTTCTGACCATATATTAATCATACCTAATTATTGATAAACAAATTATTGAGTGTGAAAAAACTATTAAAAATAAAATACCTATTTGTTTATTTCTCAGGAAGCCTCTGGGACCAAATTTTGGTCGTAGAAGTACAGTCTGCATCACGCTGACGAGGGCAACAGCCCGAAACGCGTTCGTGGTTGACTTTTCTTGATTTATCAAGAAATTGGGTTGGCCAAACATCAAGAAACAAGTTTAAAAAAGGTTTAGTTTATTTTTGTTCCACTAGATGACGCTCTGCCATCTAGAAATGTTCATGCGAACGCGGTCAGGATATGCCATTTTTATTTTTGATATTATAGAGTACTAGACGAATAACCAGGCTTCGCCCGAGAATTCCCCCGAGTGCAATTTCCTTCATACTGAAAGTACATCAATAATAAAAGTAGAAGTGCCATAGAATAGCAATACAGAAGTAACATATAAACCACAGGCAAAAAGTGTGTGCGATGGCAAAAATTGTATTATATTAGTGTTTAGGTATTTGATTTAATTATTATTATTTTTTTTTTGCAATCCATTTTGTTGTTTCAAAATCAATATACATTGGTGTCCAAAAAATAAGAAACTTTTGTTTTTTTAATGATATGTTTTAAAATATACAACGCTAAAAGCTAAAAAGTAATTTAATTAGGTATTTTAAGTCGTAGAATTTATTTATCGCAGCCATTCGATTCGGTAAAATTGAAAATATGCAAATTTTTGCTTGTCTTTATAAGTGTGCTATTTGGCGTGTCGTTTATCCCATCTAAGAATTGTCCAATTATAATTTTATTTAATCATTAGTTAATTATGAGTTTACGAAAAATTTTAGCAGATGATTTAAAATGGAGAGCTGTTGGAAGAATGGAGGCAGGGCAATCACAAGTTGAAGTAGCAAAATGGCTAAATGTGAATAAATCTGTGATCAGCAAAATATGGAAACAGCTCATTGAGACAGGAACCATCAAAAGAAAAGAAGGTTCTGGTAGAAAAAGAAAAACAGCTACCTCTGAAGACCGTTATCTGGTCGTAACTGCCAAGCGCCATAGGGAGATGACAGCTATTCAACTCTCTTATGAACTCTCAAGTGCTACTGGAACGAGAATTTCAAGACAAACTGTTTACCGAAGGCTTCACGAAGGTGCTCTTTATGCAAGACGACCAATGGTCTGTATCCCTTTAACCTCTGCTCACAGGAGAGCCCGCTTGAATTGGTGCTTGGAACATCACGCCTGGACTCATGATCAGTGGGCCAATGTTCTCTTCAGTGACGAGTCAAGATTTAGTTTAAACACAGATTCTCGACGAGTTTTCATCTGGAGGGAGCCTGGAACCCGCTATCATCCCAGTAACATCAGGGAAATAGACAGTTTTAGAGAGGGCAGTCTCTTAGTCTGGGCTGGCATCAGTTCTAGCAGACGCACACCCCTCCACATTTTTTCTGGTGGCACTTTAACTGCCCAAAGGTACAGGGACGAGATCCTTGAGCCCTATCTAAGACCTTATAGAGATCAAATTGGTCACAATTTAATTTTTATGGACGATAATGCTCGTCCGCATAGGGCTAGGCTAGTCAATGAATATCTCCAGAGTGAGAATATTCGAAGGATGGATTGGCCAACCAGATCTCCGGACCTGAATCCAATAGAGCATGTGTGGGATGCTCTAGGGAGGCGTATTAGAGCTCGTCACCCCTCTCCCAGAACCCTCGTTGAGCTAAGAACTGCTCTATTGGAGGAGTGGGGTTTACTACCCCTGGACCTCCTCCAAAGCCTGGTAAACAGTATGAGGGCTCGCTGTGAGACCTTGATAGCTGTTAGAGGTGATCATACTCCCTATTGATATCCTTTTTCTTTAAGATCTGGAACCTTAGCTTTGGGTATGTTGGTAATAATTTGCATATTTCATAATTCCAAAAATATTTTTTAATTTTCATATAGCTAGTCAAATTCTCCATAGTTTGAACTATTTGTATACTAAATTTTATATTTGTTAATAAATTAGCTTTTGAGATATTTCAATATTGGTTAAGTGTCTTATTTTTTGAACACCAGTGTAGTTTAAATAGATGAAAGCTTTTCCACCCAACCCCGAGGTACCCGCCCCAGCGCATTAACCCTTGAAATTGCCTGAGTTGAGTGAGTGACTGCGATGCCCATCTTCTCAGTAATAATAAGAAAAAAAAAAAGGTTTATAAAAAATTAATCCAAAATACTGGCATGTAAATATTTTTCTGTAAAAAATAAAAGAGCACATGGAAATTAGGCAAACATGTGTTTGCTAATGACCGCGACTGCATTCTAAACGATTCTTTTTTTAAATGAGTTAAAAAAAAACAAAGACCAGAACAAAAATTAATAAAAAAATACGAAAGCCATTATTTACATACAGTAACGCTAATTTTGTAAAGTTTTTTTAAAGTTGCATTGTGTGCACTTACCGTAACCTAGTTAGCAATATAAATTTCTCTATCAATACTCAATACTTTTGTAAAAAAGGTAACACTCGTATAAAAATATATTTTTAAAAAGTGCACAAGTAACTTTAAAAAAAATGCAGAACGCTCATTGGTCGCTTAATTGGCCTGGTGTTGTTACTTCACCTCGTATTTACTCCGCGTAAAAAATTTTTTTTCTTCAAATGAAAAAAATAAATAGCCAAAAATACTAATCAAAATGTAGCCGAAATTTTTCCTCAGGGTTATAAAAAGCGGCATGCAAAATTTGGCACCAATTGGTTCAGTAGTTTTTGAGTTTATCGCGAAACAGACAACAGACATTGACTTTTGTATATAAGAAGATTTACAATATGAAAATAAAACCACAAAAATGTTTCAGAAAAATATAAATATATGTATCATTAAACCTACTTTATATAATTTCAAATTAGTAATGGAAAACTAATTGTAACTTAACTTTTGGCCACCAGTGTATATTAAAAATATTTTTTTGTTTCTATTTTAATGGAAATATGGAGCATTTTCAACTTTAAGATTAATTTACTTCTAATAAAATTTATTTGATCATTTGATATTGAAATATAGCGACTAAAATTCTGCAATAATTTACTTTATTTCAACAAGTTGATTCAATCAAGAAGCTTATTGCAGAAAATTACACTCATTGACAAAACTTAAGGAATTTGATACACAGTGACCTTTATTGAAGATACACGAGATAACCAAGGGTAAACAAAATTGCCTCTTGTCTCCTTAAAAAAAAAAAAAAAAAAAAAACAGACGACACCAAAATATAAAATTTCCTAGTTTTGTTCCTGAATCATGTAGTTGCTTGGCTCTCGTAATCAGTTATTTGACTCGATTGTCTATCAATAAAATTCTACTTTATTTTGAATTTTTGAATCACTTTACCAAGTTTAAATGCGATTGAAACAAGCTGTCATTAGTATATAAATTGCATTTTTCGGAATTAAAATCTTTCTAAATAAGGTAGACCTTTCTTGTGTTTGTCTTTCAGCCATTTTCAAGAGGACCGGTGATTCTTACCGGAATTCCTAAAACCTTTAGCCTCTCGTGTTTTACTGTTGTACCATCACTTCGCTGGCAGGTTCTATGATATGTATGGAGATCTGTTGGCTGGCCTGTGGTCCGAGGGAATCTCAGGGTAATTAGCTCTAAGCCTAACAAACCTCGTTAATATCAGGATCTGCCCCTAATGGACCACGTTCACGAACATGTGGCGTGAGCAGCTCGATTTTTTCTCTCGTAGCCTAATTGTTTTTCCAGGGGAAGGGGTAAAATTAAACCCCTCTCTATGTTGGTGAAAGTGCAGAAGAGAGTTTTTAGTGGGAGTGCCTGAAAGTAGATTTTGATCGTGTTCCCAGTTCATTTAGTCAGCAGACTCTATCTTGGTAAATCTTTCGTGGTTGAGATTGTAATAGGAAGTCTGGGAATGTGGCTAAGAACTCTTAGGATATGTCAAATGTAGAATTTATTTGGTCCATACACTTTATTCTTTGTCAAAGATCTATACAAATGATATTTTCATATAAACGCTCTCATTAAAATAGCAAATCTTGTATTAAGTAGACCCTCAAGTGACTGAGAAAGAAATGTGGTTTAATCGAACAGATTACAATTTTACATGGATTCAAGTGCATCTTTTTATTGATTGTTTTATTCTTAACCCCTTTATTCCTTCAGACCAAATCCTATTGATGGTGCTCTTCAAGATAGTTAAATACTTTCTTCAGTGCTCTTGTCCATCCCAATACATTTCAGTATATGCTGGGGAGAGGCCTAGTCAAATTTGTAGTTTATTAAAATCAATAAAGCATCCAGGGCTGAGTTTCTTGTACAACTTTTTATTCCTCAAGCTTTCGGACCTATCAGCCCTTCGACAGTAGTATCACACTCCGGTCGAAGGGCTGATAGGTCCGAAAGCTTGAAAAATAAAAGGTTGTACAATAAATTTAGCCCTGGATGTATTATTGATTTTATTAAATTATAAGTAAAATGTTTATTTTAAATTTGTAGTTTGCTTATTTAGGAAAGGTTTAAAATACATGGAAGAGATAACCACTATAACGTGTGATTTTTCCATATATAATATGTTTTACTATAATTTATAATTAAATTATTTATAAAGGTACAAACCTATGGTACAATACCTTGAAATTATATGTATGTACCTCTACAGACCTATAAGCTTATGTCCATAGTTCACTAAACACCCCTAAGCTGCCTTCCATAGAAAATGCAGGGTATATAACAAAACCAGTCCAATACAATAGTAGAGCGGTCTAGAGATTAATTTGGCGAAACCGCTGAGAGGGTTCACTACTGATGAGCCAAGCCCTCTCATTCAAAAACTCATATCATTGCAGTAAGGTCTGTAGAGATAATATTTGATGATATTTAAAAAGAAACTCATTGCCAGTAAATTTATTTGTGTAAAATTTTAACAAACCTATATTATAAAATTTATCCTACAGCATATAATTGAAAGCAATTTATTTCAAAGCACTTCCATCTCATCTAAGACAGGTGTAAAAAAATGTTATTTGGTTTTTAGGTAAAAGAGAAACGAAGAGAAACAACAAAACTTGACATCATTTTAATGTTCCTCCTTTCATACACTGTTTAGCTTTCCTTGTTCGTTTGTTTCTTTTATTTCTCTATCTCTATAAATGCAAATACTGTATACAAGGCTCATTGCAAATTTTAAAACTATTTTCTTTACTATTATCTCCTTTTGTCTCAACTTATGATAACTCCATACTATTCTGGTTTATTAACAGGTTTATTATTATAATGATATATTCTGTTTGATATTTGTTATAGAGAATTATTGGGAATTTGCTTGATTGTGGAATACATGAGTATGTTTGTGATATTGCAGTCGTGGAACAGAATAATAAAAATAGTTCAGATAAGAATTGGCTTTAATTGATCTTAAGGAAAATAAAACACATAATTTGAGAAAGTACTACCTGATTTGAGGAGTAAAGAAGAAAATAAAATATTACATATTTACCTATATACAAAAGATTTGAGCCTGCCAACGGGAAACAAAAACAATGGGATTATATAGGGAAAGCCTGTTCCCAGATATTTGGCCTATATACGAGAAAGAAAATTTGCCGGGAGGAAATTAATCCATAGAAGCCATGGGCGCTTCTCCCGTCAAAATAAACGTCAGAATCTGACGCCATCTATTGACCGTCGCCGCAACTAGCGGCCCCGGGTCGGTGACAAAGCCACAACACCAACTTTGACAAACTGATAAGGGTCCACCTAGAGACCATGGTTTCGGGCTAATGGCTCTCGTCAATTTAGGGCGGACTTCATTCCATGAGATCCACACGGGATCTAATGGAATCCTCACAACCTACAAAAGAGGTGTTTTGCTGGCAATGTGGCTGGGCCAAATCTATTGGCAAAACATAGATGGAAAATTTGCCGGGAGGAAATTAATCCATAGAAGCAATGGGCGCTTCTCCCGTAAAAATAAACGTTAGAATCTGACGCCATCTATTGACCGTCGCCGCAACTAGCGGCCTCGGGTCGGTGACAAAGCCACAACAGTGAGGATTCCATTAGATCCCGTGTGGATCTCAAGGAATAAAGTCCTCCCTAGACTGACGAAGACCATTAGCCCGAAACCATGGTCTCTAGGTGGACGCTTATCAGTTTGCCAAAGTTAGTGTTGTGGCTTTGTCACCGACTTGAGGCCGCTAATTGCGGCGACGGTCAATAGATGGCGTCAGTTTCTGACGTTTATTTTGACGGGAGAAGCGCCCATTGCTTCTACATATATAGGAGAAAACAATAGAAAAAAAATAAAAAGGTCAGGTGTTGATATTAAAAATAATAAATGTATATCCTGACCAAAGGTACATGTGATTTTTAGATGGCAGAGCGCTATCTAGTGGAGCAAAAATAAACCTAACGTTTATTTAACTTGCTCCGTGATATTTGGCAAACCCAATTTCTTGATAAATCAAGAAAAGCCATCCACGAACGCGTTTCGCGCTGTTGACGCTAGTCAGCGTGGAGCAGGCTGTACTACTGAGACCAAAAATATTTTTGGTCCCAGAGGCTTCTTGAAAAACCAAGAAATGGACATCTAAAAAGCACATGTGCTTTTGATCAGGATATGCCATTATTATTTTTAATATCAACACCTGACCTTTTATTTTTTTTTCTATTGTTTTCTCATGTGTTAAGCGTATTTACGCAAGTTTGGCCTTAAATACCCATTTCTTGGTTTTCAAGAAGCCTCTGGGACCAAAAATATTTTTGGTCTCAGTGGTACAGCCTGCTCCACGCTGACGAGCGCCAACAGCGCGAAACGCGTTCGTGGATGGTTTTTCTTGATTTATAAATTTATGGGTTGGCCAAATATCACGGAGCAAGTTAAATAAACGTTAGGTTTATTTTTGCTCCACTAGATGGCGCTCTGCCATCTAAAAAGCACATGTGCTTCTGGTCAGGATATGCTTTTATTATTTTTAATATACATATATAGCTAAAATATATTTTTGGTAAATTTAAATTTCGTATTATCCCGTTCTTTGGTTAAGTAGTTGTGTATAAGGCGAAATGTCTTAAGGCTTATTTGAAAATTTAAAGCATTCTCCATTGAAGATTAGCAGCACTATATATGAATACATCGAATTATGAAAGAGAATGCCAAACTTTCTCAATTCCATCAAGAGATTATGAAACAAGGCGTATTCGACCAAAATTTACCTCAAATAGTATTTTAAGAATCATTTCTTAAGAATATTTTTAATCTAATGACCTAAAATGTATATTGTGCAATAGTGACTTTCCGCACCACATGTTTTATGGTCCGGCACTGGAAGAGGAGAGAGAAATTAACCGTCAAAAGATTGGTCATAAAAACAAATTGCCATATGTTATAATTGAAAAAGTAGCAAAAAGCAAACCCAATGCATTAGCTTTTCGCAAATTCTGGAAAACAGCACAGACAATAGGCGCAACACAGATGATGGATCCAATTTGAAGAAAGGTCAATCTTAACTCCACTTTATATAGATAACTGCTATTTTACTTCTGTTTACCCATCTGGGAGAATCCTGTATGGGACGAGTGTCCTTAATAAAGGCTTTTTGAAATTGTTGTTTTCTATTAATATTAAATGTAATTAGCTTTTACTATTTTTTTTTTTAAATGCAGACTCTGTGCTAAACACACACACACACACACACAAAAGCCTTTATTAAGACACACAGGTCTTACAGAGGATTCTCCTTGGGGTTACAAGACGGGGAAATCTATGAAAGTGGGAAATAAAAAATGGAGAAAGATTATATACATATGGTAAATATATATAGATTATAAGAAAGAATAAAAAATAAGAAAAAAAATGACTCTGTGCTAAATCCATATATAAGAAATCTCTTTTCCTCCAATTTACCCAAACTATTTATTAGCTTGATGGTCTTAATTGAGTTTTTCTGTATATAAATTTCATATTATACCATTAAATGTGATCAGATTTCAAAATTATAATAATAACAATGTTTATTACTGTTATTATTACTCAGAAGGCCAAAGCTTAGATGTATAATTTTGATGTTATTACTGATATCTGGCATAGAGCAAAACCCGGGACCTAGGCCCACTAGGCAAACTACGCTCGAGTCATGTATAGAAGGTGATATTCGACAATTGATTGGTGCAATCTCAAATAAAATGGATAACTGGGGGGATAAACTGATATCTGGCATAGAGCAAAACCCGGGACCTAGGCCCACTAGGCAAACTACGCTCGAGTCATGTATGGAAGGTGATATTCGACAATTGATTGGTGCAATCTCAAATAAAATGGATAACTGGGGGGATAAATTAGAGACAAGATTACTTTCTATAGAGCAAGGAGTTGATAAATTAAATCGACGTATACAACAACTGGAGAATACTATGGAAAACACGGTAAAATCTGTCTCGAAGAATTCTGAAAGGATCCAAGAAATTGAGAAAAGAATAGATTTCACGGAGATGAAAATGAGAGAAAGTAATTTAATTTTTTACGGAGTCGAAAAGAAAGAAAATGAAACAAGCGATGAATCTCTCGCAAAAATAAAACAGATAATTACGGATAATATGCAAATCTCCGAGAATATTAACATCCTTAAATGTCATCGATTATCTAAAAGGCCGAGCGCACCCCTACTGGTTGAAATACCCAAATATGAAGACAGAATAAAATTATTTAGGAATGCATTCAAGCTTAAGCAATTAAGGATTTACATAAATAAGGATTACACCTTAAAAGTTAGAGAACAGCGTCGATTGTTGATTAATAAGAGAAAAGAACTTTTGGCTAAAGGAATCTCATCTAGACTTCGAGATAGCAAGTTGATTGTGGGAAGTACTGTTTACCAAGTTATAAATGATAAGATCATGAGTTCAGAAGGAACTGAGATATAGCAAACACTCAGAAAGGAACTGGAAGGATCACATCATATCTCTTTTTACAGGCAAGAAAATATCACCATCAATCACATATAGCTAATAGGAATGGAAAACTAAACTACTCGATTTAACAACTATTAAAACTTGGTCACAATTATGTAAATATTATGACATTATATTCTTTATTATCCAACTTTATAGACAATAGTTCAGTAGCTCTAAATCTATATAACTTCCATAAAAATGCTGTAAAAAAGAAAGACTTAACCGAACATTCAAACATACCAAAAATTTCTGTTTGATGAGAAAGACAGAACCAACATCCAATTATTTGTTTAGGCAGATACGATAAGTTAACAATGATAAAACGGTGTTTACCTTACAACCCTGAACACGAGGATTTCCTGGGAAATCTCTTAAAGATTTCTTAAAAAATACATGGCCCACCTGTGCTGTGTGAGAGCTTAAATGGTCTTGTTCTATATGTAAATACCTGTTTTCTTTCCTCTTTTCGCTCTCCACTTCTCCCATCCATATTTCCAAAAAAAAATTTTTTTCTCTTTTTTTGATTTTTTTTTTTTTTTTTATTCTTCTTATTTTTTATTCTTTCTTATAATCTGTATATATTTACCAAATGTATATAATCTTTCTCCATTTTTTATTTCCCACTTTCATAGGTTTCTCCGTTTTGTAACCCCAAGGAGAATCCTCTGTAAGACCTGTGTGTCTTAATAAAGGCTTTTGTGTGTGTGTGTGTGTTATTATTACTCTTTTTCCTGCATGTACCCTATATTTCTACTCGGAGAATCTGTATAAGACTGAAATGTCTTAATAAAGATATTGTTGTTGTTGTTGAATGGATATTTGAGATTTATGCAAAAGTATAATACAAGATGAAATTACACACATAAAGGCCTACTGCTCTCTCATGATGGAATGCAGAGAATTGCTGGGCGATTCCCTTATGCTCCAACCCAACTCTCAACAAATGTTCAACTGGCTAAATACTGCGCCGGCTGACCTAAGCTTTACTTTTAAATATTTTGGATTTCGTAAATCTGCGAGTGATATTCGAAAAACTTGATTAATCCGATGGTTTCTACTGACCAACTGGGTGTAAATGAACTAATTAAGTAACCCCTAAGATTTTATATCCCTACTATCGATAATCCTCTACCCTTGATCCTTCTATTTATAAAAATGGCAATTTAGTTTTAGTAAATGTTTCATATTATTTTTTACTTATAATAATCAACTTATAACTAATGAATATTTATTAGAACTATTTCTCTATCACACACACAAAAACTTTTATCAAGACACACTGGTCTTACAGAGGATTCTCCTTCGGGTTACTATTTCTCTATCTCAATATGGAAAACTTAGTAATTATATCGTGTACTTTATGGTTTATCTGTCAACCCACATAAGTAGAGATAGTACAAGAGCTAACTGAGTGTTCTTAGTAAGTTCTAATTTCTCCAGGTAGCGGTGTACGTGAGGTTGGGCCATAATGTGGCCGAGAATTGGTTCATTTGTTCCTAGGAGGAGCGGATATAAGATTTGATGGTCGTTCAAGAAATGGCTAGCCATCATCGTGTGGTCAAAGTTGTAGAAGTGATAAGTGAAATGCTAGGGATGTTAGTAATGTGTCATTCTAGGAATGCTCGTGTGATATTTTTTAAACAAAGAATTTAATAAATTTGCATGAAGTTATTCTATCTATTTTAAGATGATTCATTTGATCATCATCTTAACATGGAAACATTTTAGAATCCCTAAATAAGCCAAATAATAATAAAATAGTAGAAAATAGCGCCACAATGAGTATATTTTTAAAATTTAGGATTCAAGTTTTCAAGCAAAAATCATTCTCAGGCAGGCTTATCTCAAAGACAAATATCGAGAGTACAGTGGTACCTCGACATACGAGCGCCCCAACATACGAGTTTTTCGAGATACGAGCCGACGAGCAAGTGATTTTTTGCTTTTAGTTACGAGCGAAATTCGAGATACGAGTTCGGTTCGGTAGTGTTGAAGATATTAATCTGTGATTTTAAATGTTTCTTTTTGGCCAGCACTTTTATTTTGTTTTAGCTTTTCCTAAAATGTTTCTTTCTTCTTCTTCATTATTATTTGTTCTATATGCAAAGCTTTGTTTTTTAAGACTTGAATAAACAAATTCAAGTTTATTATATTTTTGTGTGCTTTTAAAGTTAAAACACAACAGGTAGTAACACGCAGTCGCGCCATCACGATCAGTTAGCAGCGTGCTTCCGCTGTGATAAGTTGTGTTTTGTGTTCGCGTTTTGTGTTGCGCTTACATTTACAGTTTTAGTTCATTTATTTTTATAACCATGGATCGGAAAAAAGTTTGTAAAAAGTCAAGTGCTAAGAAAAAGATGATGAGTATTGAATTAAAACGTGATATTATAGAAAAACATGAGCAAGGTGTTCGAGTTGTTGACTTGTCGAGGCAGTATGGCCGTAGTACGTCCATGATATGTTCTGTGCTTAAACGGAAGGAGTCGATAAAGAGGAACATTCTGAGAGGAAGGAAGAAACAAACCTCCTTGGACATGTTTTTTTCTAAACGGCCTACAGGTGAAAGCGAGAAAAATGTAGCGAAAAAGGCAAAGACCAGTGAGGATATCTAATTTATTTCTTTACATTCTCTTTTTTGTTTTTGTGCAATAAATATTTGATATTTATAAATACGTTTTTATTATTTAAAACCACGTAACAAAAATAACTGGGGTGAGATTTTGGAGGTTGGAACGGATTAATGGTAGTTCAATTGTTTTGAATGGGGAAATTTGCTTCGAGATACGAGTAATTCAAGATACGAGCAAGGTTGCGGAACGAATTAAACTCGTATGTCGAGGTACCACTGTATCTATTTCCTAACTAGAAATGTAGTTACATCGGATATAACTTTATAAAATATTTAAAAATAACTTTATTTTTCATACATAGAGATATTATAATTGCTTAAACCTTACTGCATTGATAGAATAAATTCTACATGAGAGGGTCTCTGGCTATCAAGTAACAAATCCAGTCAATGGTTTCGCCAAATTAATCTCCAGACCACTTTATTAATCTATTGTGAACACTTTGTATTGTATATGTGTGTGCAATCTTCAAGGATTGTAAGGTGAAAAATTTAGCAAATCTATTCCATAAGGGGTCAGTGAACGAATGGTACAAGTGGTCAATTATCGACAGCCATGACCCTGGATCGATTCCTGAATTAGAAACCTTTTTATGAATAAAAACTACTCCAGCAGTCCCCGATTTTTTCAAAGTTCAACCCCACCAGCGAGTGGAAGTAACTAAACAGAAATCTGGCATATTTATAAGTGCAAAGTCGAACCGCTTTCTACATATGAAGACATGTGGTGCTCTTACAGTAAAAGCTGTCACCAACTACTGTTCAAAATGATTATTATGGTCTGTACCACCTGTACTAAGAATATTTTTTAAATGACCTTACGCTTACAGGACTGCAGTATATATACATATAATTACAATGAAATACATGGAGAAAAGCATAAACAAGAATACGCTGATAAGATTCCCTAAGTACCAATATCATTGCCTTCCTTAGAGAGCGGTCTGGAGATTAATTTGGCGAAACCACTTAGAGGGTTCACCACTGATAAGTCAAGCCCTCTTATCAAATATTTTGAATAATTACATACAATAGGGATTTTTTAAATCTCATTTTAGATCACTTATCAAGTTTTGTGACATCGATTTCAGAGTCAAGTGGGAGCTTTGGTCCACCAAAGGCTATAACTATATATGTTGAACGCGGGTAGCAATGGGAATATACCATGGTATTCCCTGGTGTGATGTACAGCATGTTCATCTTTGCTCAGACGCTTTAGAAACACGAAAGAACCTCCCTAGTTGCTCGAGTTGATTCACAGAATATCTAAAGAATTGGTGATGTGTGTCGCCAGACCACCTGCTGTCAGTGCGTCACAGGCCTGGCACATTTGTCATGTGGACAGTTTACTTCCTTGAACTCACAAAAATCCATTTTTCAACCTTCACTATCTCCTTCCTAAAAACTGAAATTATTAAATTTTCGCCAAAAGGTCTAGCGATTTATGTCTAAAACTTGTAGATGTAGCTGAATGAATTAATTTTTACTGTCAATCGTAGTTTTTAATTGGCCACAATTTTATCTCTATATATGATATAATTTTTATATCCACAATAAAAATAAAGAATGAGCATATATTAAGGAATACATATACACTCATGGACAAAGCTTAAGGAATTTGTACCTTTTAGCCTGTATATCGGGTTTAGACAATAACCCTGAAAGATATTTGATATATAGTGACCTTTATTGAAGACAATCGTGATAACCAAGTGTGAACAAAATTTACTTTGTCCCTTAAAAACAGACGACTGGTGACTTAAAATATGAAACTTCCTAAAGTTTTGTCCATGACTGTATATCTCATTGGCTACCATATCGTCTTTATAAATTGTTGAAATGATAGATTTTTCTCAGGGTCAATATTCATTTAAACAATTTTCACAATCGGGAATATCCAATAATTTCATATAAACAGAACCTACCCTCAGAGACTACCTGAAACATGAACATTTCTATATCATCCTGGAGGTTGTCTTTCAACTCATTCAACTCAATTCATTTTATTTTTACACAAAGATAGAAAGGTGACGCTCAGGAAAATGGTCGCTCACACGAGGATTTTCTGTATGTTTTATATATACAGTATATATATATAGATGGAAAATTTGCCGGGAGGAAATTAATCCATGGAAGCAATGGTCGCCTCTCCCGTCAAAATTAACGTCAGAATCTGACGCCATCTATTGACCGTCGCCTCATGGAATAAAGTCCGCCCTAGACTGACGAGGGCCATTAGCCCGAAACCATGGTCTCTAGGTGGACGCTTATCAGTTTGCCAAAGTTGGTGTTGTGGCTTTGTCACCGACCCGATGCCGCTAGTTGCGGCGACGGTCAATAGATGGCGTCAGATTCTGACGTTTATTTTGACGGGAGAGGCGACCATTGCTTCCAGTATCTATATTAATAAAATGGAAATTTCATAAGTGGACATCACTAAAAACTTTCGTTACAATGCATCAATTTCAACCAAATTTTCAACATTTATGTAAAACGAGATGGAGCAGGTTTTGCTTAACATCAAAATATATTTCCTAACATTAACATGCGTAACTTCGCTATTATCGATTAAATACAAAAAAAAATCAACAGAGTTAATTTTATTTATATATAAATACAAAATTAAATTTCAACAGAGTTAATTTTTTTACATACTAGCTAATAATCTCAATCTAAAAAATATTCAAAACAAGCAATTTTAAGATAACACCATATGTAAAACAGTCGGCCAAGAAAACAACAACGATATTACATCTTTCTCACATATTCACACACAATCTTGATTAATAATTAAAACTAATCTTTAACATTGTTTATTATACTTCAACTTTTATTTCTACATTTGTTTTTAAATACCCAATTGTTTTATCATGTTTCTAATTTCGCCTAACAAATATACAAATTTATAGTGACCAATATATGCAAATTTTATCTTTGTTTTTATTTAACTTGATATCGTAAACATAACATCCATTGTAAGCATTTTTCTGTTCACCTTCCGTGGTTTCTCTTTTCTCTGATAGTTTTTAGGTGTAGTATATTTTCTTATTACTAGACTACAAACATTCCCTCGAGAAAAACCTGGGCGAAGCCGGGTACATCCGCTAGTATATATATATATATATATATACCAAAAGGGTACTTCTGTCTTTAAATTACGCTAAAACACCAGTTTTGGCAAATTAATACAATAAAACAACATGTATATGTAACCATCCTCTCGCAACTTTATGCTATATAGAGAGGGCATTTGATGACGGCACTTTATTAATGCTATTTCTTTTTTTAATGAAGGACAGATTTTACTAAAATCAGTGAACCGAAGATTACAAATAACTGGGATAGCTTGACTCGTCAGTGGTATCTTCCCAGCGATTTCATCAAATTAATTCTCCAATTCGCTGCAAATAACATCTATTTATTCCACTTATAAGCTTCAAAAATGTATTTTTTAAAAATATGTCGAGTAATTATAAAATCCTGATAAATTATACAGAGTTTCGATTGAATATTATTCTGAGATATGGTTCAACGGGCTACTATCCACACACAATATGAATGATTTTCGAGCACAGAAAAATGGCCGTGGCAAGCAGACAGACCGCAATGCACTATTGCAATACGCCAAGGTACTGCACGCCGCCAAGATTGTTCAAAGAAGGTTAGATTCCCCAGGAAGTTAAGAGAGAGGTGTGATATAGATAAGGAAAAGTAAATAGAGCGGGCATAATTCAACAGGTGCTGGAAATAGGGAAATTTTGGAGAAAAAAATGTTAATAAAAATTTTTTGGTTATATAAAAAATAAAATTTCAGAAATTGAGTTTTTTAATAAACACTAGTAATGTGATAATACATTTACCACTTAATTCAGACATGACAAACACAGCATTAACACTGGACAAATGAGACAAATGGACAAATTTAGGGCTAGGGTTTACTACAATGACCATAGCTCCCACCCTAGAATCTGTAATTGGGCCATAACAAACTCTGTTGGATGGATTAGCAGCGATGAGATTTTGCCGCGCGCGGCTGGGAACTCTTGTAAAAGTAGCAAATGTTATTCTGCTCACGACAAACATTCAGCACAAAATACAAACAAGGCTGAGAGCGTCTTGAACTCATTGAACTAATCCTGGGTATTTTTTTTTTTTCACATGTGCTTGCACATCATGGAGTTGGCATTGTGCTTGTCACCGCACCTGTGACACTTAAGCACGCTCTTATTCTCACAAGCAGCGGTAAAATGTGCATCTGCAGAATTGGCGCACTTGGGCGTTTTGGTACAATTTTTTCTATCAGTGTGCGTCCTGTGAGAGAGGTTACCGCAGACACCACATGGGAAGACGCGATTCGTCCGGGCGAGCCCGAAGGACAGGAAGTCAACAATGACACGACCACGTCCAAGGAGAGCTTCCTCGATACCCTTAGTTACCTCAATAATAGCGGTGGAAGGCGAACCTTCCTTCATAATCAACTTAACCAGTTTAAGGCCGCCGCTGTTACTAACCAACTGCGGGGCTATCACAGGGTTTTCCATGAGATCAGACACCAGTTTAGACTGGGATTCTTTGCTAGGGATGCCGAAAATGGTGAATCTGGGCCTGATTGTCGGGTTTGAAAAGACTTTAAGACCGTCAATGTTGGTGGTCTTAATTCCGTCCACAAACCGCTTCGATTCAGCAGCATTGGGGAAGTGAAGAACAAGTTTTTTTGTCCTTCTCTGTTACTGCGGTCACATCACAACTCTTTAACTGTGAAGTCTTGGCAATTTTGGCTCTAATAGCCTCGAAAGGCAAGTTATCAGAGGCAATTTTCACATTATTTACACTGTTCTTTAGTGTCTGCGCGTAGGTTGGACGCGCTGGCACTCTAGGGTGTACAGTTGTGGGTTGAATGGTAGGGGTAGCTGGATGGGTGTTTATTCTAGAGGGGTTAGGAGGAAATGGAGGCTTATCCAACCTACTTTTAAGTAGGATGTTCAAAAGAGTTCTCTCTCTTACATTTCTCTTGAAAACTCTTAAAACCTCAGTTTGTAGGGCGTTGAAAACACGGGGGGGGGGGGGGGGGGGCAAATAATCTTTTACTGTGTCAGGTAACCCAGTAAGTGTGATAGCAGGAAGGTTAGAAGCAGCGATATCCACTACTTCGTCGTAGTTTTTGTTGAAAAGAGAATCTATCTCTTCGCAGCGCGCAGTCAGGGGATATGGAAGGGGTGAAAATAGGGGCCTGGAGGATCTTACCCTGAAAATACCTATCCATTTGGAGCGGAAACTACATCGGCCACAGGCCCAGGACTTTTAGAGGGCTCCAAAAGTGGGAATGGCTCCATCCCATCAGCTGACATGGCCCGCGACTGTAGGCGAGTATGTACCATTGTGTCCTTGTATCCAAGTGTTTAATCGTTGAATTTTCAATAAAGAATTATTGACTATAATGGTAACCAATGATAACAAGAGCGGGGCTTCAGGATATTATTGGTCATACAATACCCTTTGTGAAACCTGATTATTACGCTTTTTAAAAGCTTGACTAAAGCACCATTAACCACATGCGCCCATACCTTCAAGTTATTAGAGCTATGTATGGGTAAATATAAGTGTGAATTAATTGTTTTTTAATTTCATATCGATACTAAGCCAATCACAATTCAAAAAAGCAGATGTATTCTTAAATATATATTTTTTCTCTTCCATTCCTAGCGTATTATATTCTCCCATTAGCAATCCTAACGTCCAATGTTCAAACGGCAGCAATCCTAGTGCCCCAGGTTCAATCAGCAGCAATCCTAGCGTCCTAGGTTCAACCATTAAAAATCCTAGCGTCCTATATTCTACCATCAGCAATTCTAGCGTCCTATATTCTACCATCAGCAAACCTAGCGTCCTAGGTTCAAACAGCAGCAATCCTGAACCTGCCTACCATTATGCCAACAACGCGGTTAAGACAAATTGATTTTAAACAATTAGAACAGCTAATTGGATTCGGCCGGCCGGCCTTGCCATTAATTAACCGCCATAATTATTCTTAATTTAATAAATATCTGGGCGCTGATAATGCCCCCATTATTAATAACAACGATCCAATTAATCCTGCCAACCACCAAATTTGCATCGAGCACTACTTAGGAACATAAGATTAACGGTTCCACGGTTGTATTTTTCCCTGGAGAACCTTATTGCATCATAATTTTGTTACAGAGAAACATGGTGAAGGATTATTAAAATCTGTTTACTTTCCACGCCACATTTCTTTTGTCCTGTTTTGTCCTACTAAAATGTTTTCTTTGAACAAAAGAGTCACACACGATCACCTTTTCGTTATGAACACACTTTCTTTCAAAATATTAATAACATAAAAATTATGTTAATCAAAGTTCAGCTGGAGACATCTCATTCAATTATTTATATTTATAAATAATGGCTAGCATTAAATTTTGCGATTATTTTCAATGATATCTTTCTTTTGATATACACTCATGGACAAAATTTAAATGGAACGTCTTTGATGTCTCCGGTCATGTTTTTTTTGAAGGAGTCAGAGGCAATTTTGTTCACACTTGGTTATCTCGTGTGTCTTCAGTAGAGGTCACTGTGTATCAAATATATTTCAGAGTTACTGCCTGAATCCCGATATACTTCCTTAAGTTTTGACCATGAGTGTATATTATCAACTATTTTATATCTATGCAGACCACACTGCAATGAGAAAAATTATTATATTGTTTCGTTATTGCTTGACAAAGAATAACTTCCGTGGATACAAAGGATCTTTAGGACTTTATTTAAGCCTAATCAATAAAATAATTAAATAATAATGCAAAATAAAACAACACCGACAACATAGAAAACAGCAGTTACAAACTCACCATTCGCAGCACAGTGAAGGAAAACAGGAGCAGAACAGGAGACAGAAGTTGGTAGAACCTTCTAGAATCTTCCACGAAGTACATCGGCTTCTGCAGTAAGCAGCAGTCTGACCTCTTGAAACAGCAGCTCGCGTTTGCTTCGAGCACACCAGGTTAGCTTCGTTCTTCTTCTCTTCCTTCTCCCTCTTCTACTTCTTCTTCTCTATATATTCCGGAGTAGATCGTTCCAGAACGCTCAAGGTCAGTCAGCAATCAGTAAACAGCCAGCACCAAGCCTTGTGTAATCGCTTTAAATTTGTCAATCAGTTGTTCTACGATTTTTCTAGATTGTTCAAGAACGTTCTAAAACGTTCTATTCTGGAGTGTGTTTTTTTTAATTCTACGTAACAATATATATAGATGATAGAGCTTGGTTATCACTGGTGAACCCTCTCCGTGGTTTCTCGCCAAATTATTTTGTATTTACAATTAAAACTATACTTATTGGCAGGTATCCTAGAACTAGTCCTATAATTTATCTGATGTGTCTGCAAAATCTCTGTTATATTTTCTTATTAAATATACATTGGAATATTTAAAATGGTAAATTTAAGGCTAATATAAGTTATTTAAGTGTTTATTATTCTTTTTATTAAAAATATATATCTTTTAGATTTATATATAGTCAAATACACTTATGAACAAAACTTAAGGTAATTGTATACCTTTTAGTATGTACGTATATCGGTATTCAGACACAATAACTCCGAAAGATATTTGATATACAGTTACCTTTATTAAATACACAGGTGTGAACAAAATTCCCTCTGTCTCCTTAAAAATAACAGACATTAAAGACTTTCGACTTCCTTAAGTTTTGTATATGAGTGTATATCGAATATGGTCAAATATATTTTTCCAATTATGAAATTATTCATAGTTGTAATTTTTTGGGAAATTGTCTCTAGCTCATCAGTGGTCAACCTTCCCTATTCCAGTTTATTCTACTACACCGCTCTGCGGCACTATATATATAAGCACATACTTGTGCATGTATGTTGTGCAGAGAAAATGCGAATATATTGAAGCGATGCAGCAAAGAAGTAGAAAAGAAGACGTGGGAACGCCAAGAGAAGAGGTATCCAGGGGCTCCTCCAAGGAAGTGTTGATTGACAAATTCCAGAGGAGGGGGTGGCAGACAGGGGGAGTCCAGCTGGTGTCGCCGTGAAAGAAGCCGGCCGGCCTGCCGGGGATTTGTGTGCCGAGAAGACATTGCAGTCTGGGGGAAGAAGTCTGTCTGGTGACAACGGGACCTGCAGCAGGGAGAACGGCGGTGACAACAGACGCGGCAAGTTGGCTGGAGGAAGTGGGCTCCGGGACTGTGTGGATTAACAAGTGGAGGACGAGGAGAAACCTACCTGGGGCGGCATTGAAGGCAAGTCCATCTACTGTATAGTTACTTATCTACTCTTTAAAGCTCTTATAATAAATATACCGCACTAAGCTGTATCCTAAAGAATCCACATTGTTTTCTCAGAAACCTTGCACGCAAACATCGACGGCTGAGAAGAGTCGTAACAATATATATACCTACAAGAGGAAACTGCAATGTATTCTAGCCAGGAGACTTGAAAATATTATTTATTTTCAATGCAAACAACAAACATAGTTATCACTATTCCACAATTAAAAATCAATCGACGTCTATATACACAAACACTATATATATGCACACAATTATCATCATTAACTCTGTGCAAAACAATTAAATAAAAACAAATATTAAACTAATTAGCTAATATATTACAGAAACTTTTCTGTCTTCATTTTTGATTTTAATAATCGCAATCGCATCTTTCTGTGAAGTGTTACTTGTCAAATAGACAGATAAGGTGTCCTAGTGTTGGGTATTGATTGGCTGTTCGGTGGTTTTTGGCTATCACATGTTAGTTGGATGTTAAATATGTTGGTTTCTCCACTGATATGAGCCAAAATTTCACAAATCTTTTTCATCTTCAGTTTACTAAGTGTATAAATAAACCCTCTTTATTAAAAATAAATAGCTTTAAATAGTCCCATCTTCAGTATACAGTGGACGATATATATTTTTGCATATACAATAAAAGTACATTTACATATATGTAGTATATTTTGAGTTAGATAATTCACAACCTTCTTCTAATATTTATTATAACCCCATATCTATATAAAAATATGTATCGACCTTGTAACAATGGAAGTGACAAATAAAACAAAGAGGCAGACGAGGTAGACCAGACGAAAACAACCCGGCGCCAGAAAAGTGACGTGATTACAAGAACCAATCAGGACTCCACCAAATGCGGGAGTCCAGTATAAAAAGGCCCAGAAATTAGACAAGGCAGTTGTTTTCAGAGTGACGCCGTTATACGGTCGGTCGGGACTCTCACCCCCCCCCTTCTATCCGCGTAGGCTTAGGGCATCCGCGGCGCCCGTGGTTCGACTGCCTTCGTCCGTGGTCTACCTCTACCTCTTGGAGCTACCATCTAGACCTGCTTCTGTCTCTTGCTGTCCCCGTGCGGGAATCCCATCACGCACCCACGACCACGACTGCCCAGTACATTCCACGTCGGCTTATTCGGGGATACTACAGAACCCGTTAAAGTCGACAGGATAACTGAGGACAGCAGCATGCAGAGGATGACGGAGGTCAGAGACGACTACTTCGCGGATGCCCTCACCAACATGCAGCCCCTCTGCGAAGATCGAGTAAGCCGCCTAACAGACGCCATTCGGGGACTAGCCGTGTCTCGTGCCGAGAAGGTCATCATCGCCCCCATCGACATCTCCTGCGCCACGAACATCTTCCTCCATCGGCTCGAACAGGCAGACAAGATTCATCGATAAATCCTGGCATTGCCCCGCCAACCAGCATCGACGATGTCCCATGGCAACCACCGCAAAAAAGATCACCAAGCCTCATCGCAGCCCACTCCACAAGATCCATTCAAGACATCCATCTGGTAGGAGAAATTTCTCTACAGAACTTTTTAATGTAACACTATCTCCGTTTGCTCTGAATTAATTATTCGATACCATTTTAATAGCAATAACATTATTATTATAAATCCATCAAGTTCATTATTTTACCATTTTTATAGCATTTAAATTCAAATATTAAATCTTGTACACCCTCATTTATCAATTTTTACTTTATTTTAAGCAACTTTTAAATTTTAATTCATTACTTTCAATTTTACATAAAAAATCATATTATATTTTAATTACTCGAATCATATTTTCTAAACTTATTTGTGTTTTTTTATATCTTATTTTTATAGCAAAACTCCAATTTCTTAATCAAATACTCCAAACTTTGCAAAAATCATTGTTATGTTCACTATTTATGTACACGCCCCATTCAAATTATAAGTCACTATCATGCCATTGCCCTTTTACAAGGATAATTTTCCGCACTAATTTAACCCTTCAATCGATACCTTATTTATGGCCATAGTATTAATAATGGCCATAAATAAGGTATCGATTGAAGGGTTAAATTAGTGCGGAAAATTATCCTTGTAAAAGGGCAATGGCATGATTGGCATGAATGGCACTTTAATTATAATTAAAGTTATTACGTTCTTTATTTTACTTGACCTATTAATATTCAAATTGATATTTCTCAATATTTAAAAGTTTTAAAAACTAGTCCTAGGTTTGTATTTTTATAAATATCAATTTTAAATCATCTCATCTCAAAATGTGCCTCCCATTTTTCCCACAATTACAAATACAACTATAAATGTAATATGCGAAAACTAATATCATACCATAAAATTTCCATACCCCATTGCATTTCATTCCTGCCTGTGTTAAATTGTTATTTAAGAAACTCTACCGAATTTTGTACCCATGCCATAACCTTTTCTCTTAGAAACATTTCGTAAATTCATTATTTTATATTTTTTCTAAACCTAATCACCGCTAATAATCTCCAATCTAACGATTTGTCTGAAATCTTAGCGCAAAACTTACTGGGAAACTAAGGTTATTTCACCTAGAGAATCCCAGAACCTCGGGACGACCGAGGAAAGAAAAACAATTCGGCACAGGGGTCGTCATCCCCTGTTTGTTTTTGTTACCGGCGCGGTGCGTCATCCACAGCCCCCACAGTGGCGGCCATGTTGACATCTCCAGTTTCAGTACACCTGTACTCCAATTCGCAGGACGGAGAGATTACATAAGATATTGGCACACCGGTATTCTAGACTTCGTGTCCACCAAACAACCTGCCAGATTAAAACGGATATAAAAATTATATAAAATCCCTTTTATAGCAAATCTTATTTTAAAAATGTTATAGAATAGTTTATCGTTTTGTCAACCCGTTTAAAAATTAGGTCCCCACCATCTCTAAAATCGATCCTGTACATGACACCATGTGAGACGCCATCTTGGCCTCCTAAAAGGACAATTGAATCCCCAAAATTGAAAATTCCCCTATCAATATTAGAACAAAACATCTTCGCCAATGCCATCCATCAAGCTATCACCTTTTTTATATTTGTATGCGTTATGTCTTTATTTTATTTTTCTATACCTCAACCACTCAGCCATTATAAACCATCCAAGCCAACATTATTATATAGTTATTATTGTCATTTCTCATTATATCTTAGAATATTCAACCATCAGCAATCTTTTGAATCATTACTATTCGACTATTTTTTCCTCTGTCAGCATATATAGATCTAAAACTTTACAAATTCAAGCTTTTTAAACATCATTTAAGTTTTTTTTATATAACATTTATATATTTTTAAAAAATACCTTAAGATCGTCGTATTTCTGATATCATTGTTTTTTTATTAGATTATTATTATTTTCTCATATTGACGCCTCTCTCTCTCAATCCTATCTTCCCATCCTATACCACTTACGCATACCTCCTTAACCCATCTCCTCTCAACGCTCGGATCATCATTACAACCATCATTTTTACCATTTTATTACTTTTTTTTTTCGATTTTAATCCGAGCTCAATCATTGGCAACAGGCAACTCTTGACTCCACCTTTCCCATTTCTACACTTTCAACTTACCTACCTCCCCTGTCTGATCTAGTGTTGATTATGAAAAGTCTTGGCAGTTCGGTCAATGAAAACAATACCTCACTTACACAGGCACGTATTGCATTGCCGAACGCCATTGCAAAATTCAACTCAGACTTCCCCTCTTTTTACCACTGCGTCACTCTAAACCTTCAGATATCCATTATAAGTTTATTTGTAACATTTTACTACTTTTGATAAGTTCGTTTTCCTTTTTCTCTCTCTCACCATGTGAGACGTCTCTGAAATTATAATTAAGAAGAAAAATAAAAAAACAAATCATAATGTCATTTCAAATCATTTACCACTTTTGACTTTTCCAAACATCGTCTAATTTGCGTTTATAAGCATTGCATCACGTGGGGAACACACTAACCTAAATACTTACTATATTTTAAAATCTTATTCATTTATATTTTTACGATCCTTGATGTGTGCCATTTTATATTTTAGAATCAATCCATATATTTTAGGATATTTCTTTTACATTAAGATATTTCTCTTTTCCTTCCATCCCTAAACAGTTAAAACCATCAGCCAACCTATATAAACATCACCTGAAACCTTATATTCTTTGACATCATTTGTTTTAATTTTCCATGGCCTACGTCTAAGCTAATTTAACTTAAAAATTTTGTTTTAACATTCACGCCTTTTGCCCATCTGATCTAATGCTACTTACAGAACATCTTGAGATTGCTGAACCCTGAAAACAATACTTCGCTTCTAAGCTCGTATTGCAGGGCAGGACTCCTGAGATGTCCTTTGCAGAAACCAATTCAGACCTTCTTCCTTTATTCCTCACTGCGTCACTACCTATCACAAACCTTTTGCTTAAGTCAATTTTCTTTTATATTTTATTTTACTTTTATTATCTCTACTTCTCCACCTTCCTGTATTACATCCCTGAAACTATGTTGTAAATACTCAAGGCACTTTAAGTAACAAAAAACTGTAACTAGTATACCAACTTTCCCAAATATTTACTTTCGCTATTGTGTGTGTTTACTTTAAATGTATCCTTCCTATGTACTCCTCTTATATATTTTTTGTAGTTTTATAATATTATATCAGTGTGTCACCACTACTCCCCTTTATCTTTATTTTTATTCTAGTAACTAATTTGTGCCCCAAATTATTTCCCATTTAATAGGTTTGCTAGCTTTTCTCTCATTTATTTGTAAATAGACTTACAGTTTTACTAGTTTTGTGGTGTTGGACTTTGTTTTTTAACTTACAGATGTAGATAAAGCATTTCAATATTAATCGATAATATCATTTTGTTTATTAATCATCAACATTAATGCCATCAACTACCAATCAACCCTTTACATATTGTGGCGAAGAAATATTTTATTATTTAATTTAATATTATTCAATGAAAATATATTTAACAGATTATAAAAATATATATTAATCTGTATTTGTGAAATCATCTTTAAAATATTTCTTTGCTTGCTCTTGCTTAAGATTCCCTAGCTGTATATAGTTTGCTAACTTGTTAATAATTGTCGACTCGTCGCTGTGACGTCATCAATAAATACTTTCACATCCCCAGATATACAAAGACTTAATTTTCTACGCTACAACTGGTGAAGAAGCTGGATCGATACCCATTCAGAAAAAAACGGAAAATTGACTCGGTTGAGCAAGAAGAAAAAACCATGAACATCAAGAAAGAAGCAACTACTCAGGTAGGTTCATTTTTTGTCCAACATCTACCTAGAAACCCCTCAATGTTCTCTGGTGAGGGTGTTGAAGATCCCCGTAGCTGGTTAAAAGGGTATGAACGTGTGGCGAAGTACAACCAATGGGATGAAACCCTTTGTCTCGCTAACGTTTATTTCTATCTAACTGGCACTGCTCTCAAATGGTATGAAAACAACGAGGAAAGCATCCAGACATGGACGGAGTTCATGTTACAATTAGAAAATGTATTTGGAAAAAATGAAAGCTCAAGACTGCGAGCTGAGAAAATACTCAAAACTCGCGCACAATTAAAAGGAGAAAGCATCGAATATTACATCCAAGACGTCCTGCGCCTTTGCAAAGAGGTAGATCCACAAATGAATGAGGAAGATAAAATATCTCATCTGATGAAAGGGATAGCTGAGGAGCTCTACCAGGCATTTCTCCCAAGGGATGTGCATAACACTGAGCAATTCGTCACCGAATGTCGCCGCATTGAAAGCATACACTGTAAGCGAGTGACCCCAACCAAATACGAGCGACTACCAAATGTGGCGTCTCTCAGTGATCATGATGACAGGGCAGATCTGTCATCTATGATCAGGCAAATTGTTCGTGAGGAGGTACAGCGGGCATTAGGCTCGACTCGAGAGGAACCAAAAATTTCTACCATCGAAGATATAGTAAAGGAGGAGATTGGAAGAACCCTGGCGCCAATCTCAAAGCCTAGGAGAAGTTCCCCACAGAAGGAAAGACCTCGAGAGTTTTATAATAATAGATATGTGGCCCAAACGATAAGACCGCACCCTGAACCTCGGTACCCAAAACAAGGAGGAAGACGCGATACCAACGAATGGCCAACCACGGAAGGTAAGCCAATCTGTTTCCACTGCGGACGCCCTGGCCACGTCGTGCGCTACTGCCGTGACAGGAGGAGAGAATACGAAGGAGAACAAACTTGGAATTACAAACAGAGAGATAGGCAAGAGCCTAGAACATTCTATAATTCCCGGAGCAGCCAAGAGCCCAACGACGACCTGCCAAGAGAAAATAGACGCCGCTACCGAAGCCCCTCTCCTCACACTGGCCGAAAAGGACAATATTCGTCTCCTGATAGAAGACCCAGCCAGTCGCCTCGCCGTTCCCGTCAGGAAAACTAGAAGATGCGTCCTATTTTGGAGGTAAGGCCGCAAAATTTATAAATCCTCCCTTATCAACAACATTAGAATTAAAAGAAAATTACATAGACATTAAAATAGAAGGAAAAATGACGCGTGCCCTCGTCGACTCAGGAGTCTCATATTCTGTCATTTCTGAGAGGTTCAGACTCAAACTAAGAAAAATAATGTTTGCCGAAATTGACGTCGCATTACGAGTAGCCAACGGTAAAATTGTAAGACCAAAAGGACGCTGCACACTGAAACTGGACTTGAATGGACTACAGGAAAGCTTTGAATTTGTCGTTATGGAAGACTGTAGTCACGAAGTTATTCTTGGTTGGAACTTTTTGAAGTCATCTAGGGCGATAATTGATTCAGCTGACGACACACTCTTCTTAGAAAAATGTCTTTTTGAGGATACCCCTAAGAACAGCTCACCCCTCTACTCGGAATTGGAATATAGAATCGAACCCGCCTCTATTCAGTTAATAGAAGTAGCAAGTCGTGACCTTCCTAATGACGCAATTGTGGTGGCAGAATGTCGAAAAGAGCTATTGCTGGAAAGAGAACTAACGGCTCCCTCCTCTGTCATTTCACTTACCAATAACCGAGGTAAACTTTGGGTGGTGAATTGGAGTCCATATCCGAAACTAATCCCACAGGGGATGCATGTAGCCGATAGTGCTGTCATCGAAGATAGTCAATTATGTACTCTAGCTGATTGTAACCAAGTTGAAACAGAGGCGGAACATTCTGAAGACCCAAAAATCTCGGAATTTGTTATAGATGATTCACTTGATGAATCTCAAAAAGAAAAATTAAGAAATTTGTTAAAAAACTATACGGATATTTTCGAATTTAGTAAAAGGAAACAATTCAAGGACGTCAATGTTAAACACCGAATTAACACTGGAGACCACCTACCGACCAAACAAAGACCTTACCGAGTTGCACCAAGAGAACGCCAAATTATTCAGGATGAGGTAAACAAGATGGAAAAACTTGACATCATTCAGCCCTCTGAAAGTCCGTGGGCCTCACCTGTAGTATTGATAAGAAAAAAAGGATGGAAACTGGAGATTCTTCGTCGATTACCGCCGCCTTAACAAAATAACAAAAAAGGATGTCTACCCTCTCCCAAGGATCGACGACACTTTAGACTGCTTATGGAGAGCTAGATTTTATTCTTCCATGGACCTCCAATCAGGGTACTGACAAATCGACGTAGAAGAATCGGACCGTGAGAAGACAGCATTTATAACTCCAGATGGACTGTACGAGTTCAAAGCAATGCCATTTGGGTTATGTAATGCTCCAGCTACCTTCGAACGAATGATAGATAATCTTTTGAAGGGTCTTAAGTGGACCATTTGCTTGTGTTACCTCGACGACATCATCGTTTTTTCAGATGGCTTTGAAGAACATCTAAGACGCCTTCAACTTGTATTAAATTGCCTTAAGAAAGCCGGATTATGTCTCAATTCCAATAAATGCAAGTTTGGTGCAAAAACTATCACGGTTCTTGGACATGAGGTGAGTGAAAATGGAATTCGTCCCGACCAAGAAAAGATTCGAGCAGTCCGCGACTTCGCTACGCCAAGGTCATTGAAGGAAGTTAGAAGTTTTCTTGGCCTTTCATCCTACTACCGCCGCTTCATACCCAATTATTCCCACGTAGCCCAACCCTTGAATGACCTTTTGAAGAAAGACTCAGCATTTAATTGGAACCAGGAAGAGCAAAATGCATTTGAAGCTCTCAAGTCAGCTATAGGTCTAGTATAGCTATAGTCAGAATAGGAGCAGTATTAGTGCAGATACAAAAGGGAAAGGAAAGAGCCATTGCTTATGCATCCAGAACCTTAAATAAGGCAGAAAAAAATTATTCAACCACAGAAAGGGAATGCCTTGCCATCATTTGGGCTATCAATAAATTCCGACCATATGTCTTTGGACAGCCGTTCACTATTGTTACAGACCACCACTCTTTGTGCTGGCTGACCAACCTCAAAGACCCATGTGGGAGGTTAGCAAGATGGGCACTTCGGCTTCAAGAGTTTGACGTCACTGTCGTGTATAAGAGCGGAAGGAAACATCAGGACGCAGACTGCTTATCAAGAAGTCCATTAGAATACAGTGAAGATATGGAGGAAGATATTCCAAGCATAGTGACTTTGCAGAACTTTAGCGAAGAGCAGATGAATGATCAAGCTATTAGAAAAATCGCTGACAAATTACAAAGTTCTCTTAATAATTCCTTTGTAAAAATCGATAACACGCTCTACAAAAAAAATTACGATCCAATGGGGAAACCATGGCTTTTGGTGGTTCCACGCCATTTAAGGCAGGAATTACTGAAAAATTTCCATGATTCACCCACGGCTGGTCACCTCGGATTTACTAAAACCTATGACCGAATAAGAAAAAAGTATTACTGGCCCGGAATGTATAGAACGGTTAGAAGGTATGTGGCACACTGTTCAGATTGTCAGAGGCGTAAACATCAGCCCCAACTCCCCTCAGGGCACTTACAGCCAATACCTGTTCCTGAAGTTGCCTTTGAAAAGGTAGGAATGGATCTCCTGGGGAGATTTCCAACATCAGAAGGTGTCAACCGTTGGATTATTGTATGTACGGACTACCTAACGAAATATGCGATAACTAAAGCTCTACCCACAAGTGAATCCATGGAAGTCGCCAAATTCTTCATTGAAGATGTCATCTTAAAGCACGGCGCGCCGAGGGAATTAATCACGGATAGAGGAAGGAACTTCACATCTTCAATGATAAGTGATCTGAACAACCAGTGCAGAATAACCCATCGGAAGACGACCGCCTATCACCCCCAGACAAACGGACTCACGGAGAGGTTGAATAAGACCATAGCAGACATGCTGTCCATGTATGTAGATGTCAACCAGAAAGATTGGGACAGGATTCTTCCATTCGTTACATTTGCATACAACACAGCAAAACAAGAGTCTACTGGGTTCACCCCATTTTTCCTTGTACACGGGCGTGAAGCCGAGACTCCACTTGACGTGTTATTCCCCAAGTTATTGCCAGAAGACGACGATTTCATCCAAACTCTAGGGGCAAGAGCCGAAGAAGCACGAAAACTGGCACGTATCCACTCCATGAGATCTCAAGATAGCAATAAACATCGCTATGACGCCCATCACAGAAATATAATTTATCAGCCTGGAGATCTTGTATGGATCTTTATCCCTGTGCGTAAAGTGGGATATTCGGAAAAACTAATGAGACGTTACTTCGGCCCATACAAAGTAACCCGAAAAATATCTGATGTGACCTATGAAGTTGAAACATTCGGAAACCAGCAAGGTCGTCGTAAAACAAAAGATTTAGTTCACATTTGTAGGATGAAACCTTATTTAAACCCAGAGGACCAGGAGGACCAGCTAGAAGAGGACCCAGAAGAAGACTCGACAAACTATCCAGGAAGAAGACATCCCCACTGAACGAACACAACAACCACAGACCCGCGATGAGATCTCAGGCCCTATCACCCGTTCTCGAGCCTTGAGACTGAGGATGTAAGTCTCCTTCTGAGCATCGGGTCGATGCTCTTTATAGGAGGAGGCTATGTGGCGAAGAAATATTTTATTATTTAATTTAATATTATTCAATGAAAATATATTTAACAGATTATAAAAATATATATTAATCTGTATTTGTGAAATCATCTTTAAAATATTTCTTTGCTTGCTCTTGCTTAAGATTCCCTAGCTGTATATAGTTTGCTAACTTGTTAATAATTGTCGACTCGTCGCTGTGACGTCATCAATAAATACTTTCACATCCCCAGATATACAAAGACTTAATTTTCTACGCTACAATATTATTACCTTTAATATTTTTATTTTCTTTTTCATCATGTTTAGACTTAGAATTTTACAACTTCAACTATTTTAGGCACCATTTTAAAAACCTACACCTAACAATATTTATAATATTTCTTAAACAGATAAAACACTTATCATTTTATTTTTCTTAATAGAGTTTCAAAATGTTATTTTTGACGCTTCCCTTACAACCTCTAACTCTACCCATGAACCTTTCCTCCCAACTTTTCACATCCATCAAGAGATTATTGTTCGTCAGCCATTTTCTTTTTTTTTTAATTGATTAAACTGACTAGAAGACCCTTCCTCGCTATATCATTCCCAATAGTGAGCTCAGGAGACCCAGTTAGATTTTTTTCCCCCTCTCATCGTCCGGCTCATCATTTTTTCATTTTTCAACTTTTTCTTTTCACCACACAAGTCGGAGACAATCAAAATTGACAGCAATAAATCTCTTACATCCACCTCCCCTTTTCCGCATCCTTCAAACCTCCAACTACCTTCCAAGGGATTCCAGTTCGCCGAACATTTTTGTTTTTTTCATTGATTAATCCGACTGGAACAATCCTTCCTCGCTATACCATTCCCGATAGTGAGTTCAGGATATCCAGCGCGATCTTTTATTTTTCTCATCGCCCGACTCATCATTTCAATTCACCATTTTTTCAAATTTTCACTTTTTTTTTCTTTTTTCATAATTCAACCGGGCACAATCATTATGGACAACAGGAATCCCTCTTACCTCTACCTCTCCCTTTTACATCCATCAATCTTCCCACCTCTTTTCACTGTCTGAACTAATGATGCAGACGGAATATCTTGGGCCTTCTGTTAATGAAAACAATGCCTCACTTAAACAAGTTCGCATTGCATTGCAGAATGCTTGGGATACTACTTTGCAGAAACATGCTCAGATACCCCTTTCCCTTTTTCAACCTTAGCGTCACATTATACGTTCAGTCAATAAACTAACTTCATTTTTTTCCCTCTCATCTTTTATGCAATAAGATATTATTTTCCTTGTACGATTCATTTTACCATATTTACCATTTTGTATTATATACTTTCTCTTAATCTTTTATCATTCATTTTGTGCATTTTTATTTTTATAACCTTGATTTTTATTTCATTGATACACCACCATTACACGCAATATCTTTCTCTTTTTAACTTGTAGCTTAATAATAATTTTAACTAATTTGTATACAAAAATTATTTCTTTTATATTTTTATAATAGGTTTGTTAGGTTATCATTCATTACATGTCATTCCCCCAACCAAACCTTCATCACCGGGGACACATTCTGTAGTATATTTTGAGTTAGATAATTCACAACCTTCTTCTAATATTTATTATAACCCCATATCTATATAAAAATATGTATCGACCTTGTAACAAGTGACAAATAAAACAAAGAGGCAGACGAGGTAGACCAGACGAAAACAACCCGGCGCCAGAAAAGTGGCGTGATTACAAGAACCAATCAGGACTCTCCACCATATGCGGGAGTCCAGTATAAAAAGGCCCAGAAATTAGACAAGGCAGTTGTTTTCAGAGTGACGCCGTTATACGGTCGGTCGGGACTCTCACCCCCCCCCCCCCTTCTATCCGCGTAGGCTTAGGGCATCCGCGGCGCCCGTGGTTCGACTGCCTTCGTCCGTGGTCTACCTCTACCTCTTGGAGCTACCATCTAGACCTGCCTCTGTCTCTTGCTGTCCCCGTGCGGGAATCCCATCACGCACCCACGACCACGACTGCCCAGTACATTCCACGTCGGCTTATTCGGGGTTACTACATATACATATACAAAAAGCATTCCAGAATAGAATGTTTTTAGAACATTCTAGAATTATGTAGAACAATTGGAGAACTGATTGGCCAATTTAATTTGATTACGCAAGGCTTAGTGCTGGCTGTTTTTTGATTGGCTGACCGACCTTGAGCGTTCTGAAAAGATCTACTGCGGGATATATAGGGAGGCGAAGCACGTGCCAAAAAAAAAAAAAGAAGAAGAAGAAGAAGACCGAAGCTACGTGGTGTGCTCCAAGCAAGCGCGAGCTCCTATCTCAAGAGTTCAGGCTGCTGCTTACCGCCGAAGCCGGTGTATTTCGTGGAAGATTCTGGAAGGTTCTACCAACTTTTGTCTCCTGCTCTGTTCCTGTTTTCCTTTTTTTGTGCTACAGTTGGTGAGTTTGCGACTCCTGAATTTTTTACGTTATTTTCTTTTGCATTCTTCTGTAATTATTTTATTAATTTGGCTTAAATAAAGTCCTAAAGATTCTATGTACCCACGGAAATTGTTATTTTTTCAAGCAAAAACGAAATAATAGGTTGGCTTTATTCGAACATTTTACTTTTCTGAATATGAGTTTGTTCGAGTGTCGAGTTTGACGACTTTAATAATGTGTTTATTCTTGGCGTGTGTAATATGGGGCTTTCAGTATGGTTCTCCAGGGAACTCCGCCTTTGCCGGTCCCAAGCACGGAAGAAAAAGGAGGAGGGGGAGCAGTAACAAGTTATCTAAAAAACCTGGGCTTAGCTGGCGCTGCTGATAGTACCCTGTAAGTGCTCCTGATCCTTGGATACAAAGTGAGCAGCGTCTGTATTCCATATTAGGAGCGGCTGCACATGGCGTCTGTACTTCAAGTCAGAGGTGGCCATTTTATATTGGAGCTAAGTCGGCCAGCTACTGAGTAGTGTTACCAGTCTTAATGACAAAAGCAGACGCATTCTACTTCACCAAATCATTATGGATGTCAAATCTCCTTTGATGAGCTCCACTCATCCCCAGCAGAAACCATCTCAAGCTTTAAAAGCTTGATAGCCTAATATGATTGAGTGAAGATAAGAAAAAAGCAGTATGGTTCTTACTGGTTTGTATAAAATTGTACAGTCGTTCTTGGTAATCATCATTTGAAGGTTCATTCTTGGTAATGGTGTTCAGTCAAATTATGGCGATTTTTTTTATGAATTAATAAATTTCATAAAACAAACACACACTTGGAGCGTATTTCTTCATATTGTCGCGTAGAAAATAACACTGAGAAACTCGCCTTGTAAAGTTTCAAGAAGCTTAACTTTCCAAGAATAAACTTGGAAGTTGAGTTTTAAATGACTTCCAAGAAAGATATGTTTATTCTCTCTCTGCCCGTGGCGCGATCTCCTCGAGCCACGAGTCACAAGCTCTTCTACCCTTTTTAATGTTGTGTTTTCTCAACTTCTTGAAAAAGTAAATGCCGCACTTTTCCCTCCTTTGAAAAGAAACAGCGTCCCGCTGTTCAATTGAAGGTTATTGACCAATTTGCATCAGTCTAGATCTTGATCTTGTCACAGGGCCTAATATCGGTTCTGGGTCGGAGAATTTTTGTTTCAGAACAGGTTCCTCGTTTGGAGTTGAGACAGATATTTATTCTTGAAGTAGTGGATCCAAATATGGCTTAATTCTAAGTACATGTACTGTATCTCTTATATTACGATGTTTTGGAGAGTCAGAAATGGCCTCAATTTCGTAATTGACGGGGGACAATTTTTTTGTAATACGGTAGGGACCGAAGTATTTCTTAATCAGCATTTCTGAGAGTCCAACTTTTCTCACTGGGATAAAGAGCCACACTAGATCCCCACATTATAATCCACAGGTCGATGTTTCCTATCATAGTATACTCTGTCTTTTTCTTGACCTCGATAGAGATGTATTTGTGCAAGGCGTCGGGCTTCTTCAGCTGTGGTAATGAGATGTTGAACATAATCACCAACATTATCATTGTCGTGATATGGAAGGAGTGAATCTAAGGTAGTTTCGGCCTCGCGCCCATGAACTAGAAAGAAGGGACTGAAGCCTGTAGTTTCTTGCTTTGCGGTGTTATAAGCAAATGTTACAAATGGCAGAACTTCGTCCCAGTTTTTCTGTTCCACGTCAACGTACATGGACAACATGTCTGTCAATGTTTTGTTTAATCTTTCAGATAAACCATTAGTCTGCGGATGATAGGCTGTAGTCTTGAGGTGACTTATTTCACTTAAATTATTTATTTCCTTAATTATTTGAGACATAAAGTTCGTACCACGGTCGGTGATGATAGGCTGTAGTCTTGAGGTAACTTATTTCACTTAAATTATTTATTTCCTTAATTATTTGGGACATAAAGTTCGTACCACGGTCGGTGATGATCTGCTGAGGAGCTCCATGTCGGAAAATAATTTCTTCGACAATAAATTTAGCAATTTCCATGGCTCCTGCGTCTGGAATCGCCTTTGTAGTTGCAAATCGCGTCATATATTCAGTGCATACAATAACCCATTTGTTGCCCTGATTCGTAACAGGAAATCTCCCTAATAAATTCATTCCTATCTTTTGAAAAGGAAAATATGCCGGTGGGATAGGCATAAGTTGTCCAGGCGGTCGTTGTGGAACACTTTTCCTGCGCTGGCACTCTTTGCAATGAGCTATATACTGACGAATGGTCTTATACATTCCTCCCCA
Organism: Cordylochernes scorpioides; assembly: GCA_030710605.1. NCBI lineage: Eukaryota > Metazoa > Arthropoda > Arachnida > Pseudoscorpiones > Chernetidae > Cordylochernes > Cordylochernes scorpioides. Next base: position 20,442,956 of record CP092884.1, on the reverse strand, counting down.
AAAGAATCGTTTACGTGCCCGATCATAAGTTTTGGCAAAACCCAAGTGACTAGCTGTAGGGGCATCGTGAAGATTTTCGAGGATTTCCAGCCGCATTTGCTTTGGAAGTACACGAAGCCGTTGCCTTCCATATGGCTCGTAGTTTCTTTTATGAAGTACTCCGTCCATAACTTCGAAGCCTTTAAAATATCCAGTTTTTTCAATTTTGTCTATGATCTTTGCTAAATTGGGATCTCGACTTTGTTCTACACGAATATCGATGATCGATATTATATTTGGGAAGTCTTCTTGCTCTTCTAGTACGGGTTCCTTGATAAACAGTCGGCGTCTTTATGTTTGCGCCCACTCTTATAGACTACGGTGATGTCAAATTCTTGCAGCCAGAGTGCCCATCTAGCGAGTTGTCCGGAAGGATCTTTGAGTCCTGCAAGCCAGCACAGTGAATGATGATCTGTAACAACTGTGAAATTTCGGCCAAAAAGGTAGGGTCTAAATTTGGATGTGGCCCAAACAACCGCAAGCAGTCCTTTTTCAGTCGTAGAATAATTCTTTTCAGCCTTTGTTAGGGTCCTGGATGCATAAGCTATTGGTCTTTCAGCACCTCCTTGTATTTGGATCAACACTGCTCCAATGCCATATCCACTGGCGTCGATGTGTATATGGGTCTCGGCGTCTTCAATAAAGTGCCCAAGAACAGGTTCAGAGGTTAAAGCTTCTTTAAAGATCTCGAAGGAATTTTCTTTTTCTTTATTCCAACAGAATTTGACATCGTTTTTCAAAAGGTCATTCAGAGGCTTAGCTTTGTGGGAAAGTTTTCTACAAATCGTCTATAATAAGAGCACAGTCCTAAAAAACTTCTGATATCAGGTATACTTTTAGGAGATGGAAACTTTAAAATGGCTTCAACCTTTTCGGGATCTGGGTGTATTCCATTTTCATTGACAACGTGTCCTAGTATTTTTAATTGTCTTGAGCCAAATAGACATTTTTCATGGTTCACATTCAATCCATGTTGTTAAAGGCATTCAAGAACAACTTCTAACCTTTTTAGATGTTCTTCAAATGAAGGACCATAAACCACTATATCATCTAAATAGCAAAGGCAGATGTTCCATTTTAGTCCTTTCAAAACGGTATTCATGATCCTCTCAAATGTAGCTGGGACGTTACAGAGGCCAAATGGCATTACCCTAAATTCGTATAGCCCATCAGATGTAATGAATGCCGTCTTCTCTCTATCATGCTCATCCACTTCAATTTGCCAATAGCCAGTTCTTAAATCCATACTTGAGTAATATCTGGCTCCCGATAAATTATTCAAAGCATCATCAACCCGTGGTAATGGATAAACATCTTTCTTGGTGATCTTATTAAGTCGTCGATAGTCAACGCGAAACCTCAAGACCCATTCTTTTTCTTCAGAAGTACTACAGGCGAAGACCAAGGACTTTCAGAAAATTGAATTATATCTTGTTCCATCATTCTTTCAACTTCCTGCTGTATGATTTTCCTCTCCATTCCAGACACTCGGTAAGGCCTCTGCTTAGTTGGAGCGTGATCACCCGTGTCAATCTTGTGCTTTATTTTACTTCGGTCAGGTTGAGACTTCCCAGAAAAATCAAAGGCATCCGAAAACTTCTTAAGAATATTCATCATCTTATTTTGCTGATCCTCAGTAAGATTTGAGTCGATCATTGCTTCTATCTTCTGGTCCAATTTGGTAATCCCTATCTCTTCTTCTTGGATTAATTCATCGCATTTCAAGGAGCATATGGAGCTAACATCAACATCGCTCATGATGGCAAGGGCCATACGAGAAGGAATCATCAGTGGTTGAGAAGTTCCGTTTGCTATCCACAAATCTAATTTCCCTTGCCAGAAGGTTGTTAAAAGAGAGGGCATTATAAATTCCTTCCTTATTAATAGTTCCAATTTGGGAAGATTAAAACATCTTTATGTTCTTGAAGTGGTGTACTTACTACTGATATCTTACAACTTTACTTAGGTGGAATTACATAATTATCAGCAGAGTATACATCAAGGTTATTTTGGTCATCATTTATTGGTAGTGTTTTTTCCAAATACAATTCTTGATGACCACAACCAATAACCGCTCTCGTTGCTTTGAAGAAATCCCACCCCAAAATTATATCGTGGCTGCAATCAGGAATCACGATAAATTCAAAGGTTGTGGCGAGATCATTGATATGGACCTTTAGTGAACATTTTCCCAAAGTTTTAACAAGCTTTCCAATGGCGACTTTAACGACTGGTCCAGATTCAACAAAAAATGGAGTTCTCAGACGTCTTCTAAACTTTTTTGAAACCACGGAATAATCTGCGCCCGAGTCTATCAATATTGTAGTTTCCAGTCCATTAATGTTCCCTTTTATGCAATTCCGTTTTAATTTTGCAGACGTCGATGATGGAGGATTTTCAAAAACTGCGGCCTCACCCCCCATATAGGTCGCGCATCCTAGTTTTCCTCATTTTGGCGACGGGGTGAGCGGCTTGAAAAACGACCTGCCCCTGGTGATTGGCTTCTTCGTCTTGGCATCCTTCCTCTGCCTGGATATGGTGAAGCACTGCGGCTAAAACCTCCGCGTCTAGGGAGAGTTGGGAAATCGTCATTCAAATCGTAGGGTCTTTGTGGGGTTGCATTTTCGGCTGCTGGAAGTGTTCTTCTTAATCTGGCCTCCTCAAAAGTACGTCTTCTTTCTAGACAGTAACGTAAAACATGGCCTGGCTTCCCGCAATGTAAACAGATAGGTTGGTTATCAACCGTTCGCCATTGGTCAGATGTTCTGGGGGCATATGGAGTGTAGTCATCTTCTCGTCGAAATCTTGGCACAAACGTTCTCCTTCTTTGAGATTGGATACTTCACCTTGTAATTGGGGCGAGTACTTGTTGCACCTCCTCTTTAACTATAGCCTCCAAAGAATTCACGTCATTTGTTCTAAAGGGTTCCACTTCAGACATTTTAGGCATAATCTTTTGCAACTCTTCCTGGACAATCCGTCGAATCTTTAAGGTTAAATCTTCTTCAAAGTCCGACGAGATCGGAGTCGCGTTCGGTGATCTTTCATAACGTGTTCTTTTAATGCGGCGTTGTTTCATGTTCTCTAGCTATCGGCAAAATTTCACCAGCTCGTCAACAGTTGTGGGATCTTTGACAATTAGAGCTTGGTAGAAATCTTCGGCAATCCCCTTCATCAAATGTCCAACTTTTTCTTCCTCCTCCATTTCGGGGTTAACTCGTGAGCACAGTTATAGGATTTCTTGAATGTAAGATTCGGTTGTCTCTCCAGGCTTTTGAGCTCTGGTCTTTAGTGTCATTTCGGCTCGTCGAGTAAGCTCTTCTTTTTGCCCAAACACTTCACAAAGATCAGTATTGAATTGAGTCCATGAATTAATAATTTCCTCGTTGTTATCGAACCACTGGGCGGCTGTTCCCTCGAGGTAGAATACAACATTGGCAAGGCTTTGAGTCTCATCCCATTTGTTGTATTTTGCGACCCTTTCAAACATTTTGATCCATTTCTGGGGATCTTGAGCACTCTCGCCAGAGAAAGTCGGAGGATTCCTTGAAATATAACAGGCGTAAGATTGTGTGTTGTCCAGAATTTGTTCCGAAAACTAGAGCTTCAAGAAGCTTCAGTTGTCACTATCTTTGTACTGCTTGGCAGATCCTCAAATCCGTATTGGGGTTGTAGGCCTTGCAGTCGGAAGCTCCTTCTAAGTGCCGTCTTGAATTTACCCGGAATCTCCCTCAAAGATGTCGCGTAGAAAATAACAATGAGAAACTGCCTTGTAAAGTTTCAAGAAGCTTAACTTTCCAAAAATAAACTTAGACGTTGAGTTTTAAATGACTTCCAAGAAAGATATGTTTATTCTCTCTCTGCCCGTGGCGCGATCTCTTCGAGATATACATAATATGGACATTAAGCGCCATATACAAAATAAACATTGTAACTCTCTTTATACTATTTTGAAAATGATCTTATTGAGTATGTTTTCTGTGTAATTAAATATAATTAAATAGCGGTTTATTCAATTAAAAAAAAGTAGTTCAAAAAGTTTCAATCTTTAATAAATAGATGGCGTTCGATGTCATGTTTATATATATCAAATATATCGAGAAATACACATGGCACAGGTTAGTTGTATGAATTTGGGTTTCTATTCAATATAAGATGCATTTGTTTTAGTTTGGATTTAAAGTAGCAACATGTGCGGACGTTAATCCAATACATAGTAGAAAAACATATCACAAGGAAAGGAACTAAAAATAGTCAATGTAGGAAACTTGAATTAGCTAACAGAATGGAGGGTATAGAGCTATTCATTCAAAAATATTTAGCCTGGGATTAAGTATGTTATGAATTGAGATTCTGTTAAAATACTATAATTTAGAATCTACTTGAATCCCTCTCTCACACACACAATAAGTAATCTCAAAATATCTTTCGTTTATATATGCTTTAAAATAATTCTCTCATATTCGAATTAACTTTTGAATGTTTTCTGTAGATTTGGATGCTACTTCCTGTTTTATTTATTGCGTATGATATTGTTTTTTACAGCACAATACAACAATGTTGGCAAGTTTCTCTAGAGTGGAATGTCGAGGTGACGAATCCACTCCAGGGCCTCCTCTGTGCACCGGTGGATATCCCCAAGTGTTCCCTGGAAGAATCTTCGAGGACAGTCCCTTAGGATATGGTGCATTGTTTGTATTTGTCCACAGTCGCAGTTCTGGTCTGGACTCATGTTCCACTTATTTAGTAGGTAGTTGCATCTACCAGTAGAGGTCCTGATTCTATTGAGGGTTGACCAGGTCCTCCTAGGTAGGTTGTAGCCGGGAGGTTTGGTGTTAGGGTCCTCCACCAGGTCTTTGTTGGCGATGGCAAGATTGCTCCATCGGTTTCTCCACTCTTCTTTAAGATCTACATTTCCATCCTGGAGCTTGGGCAAATTCCCAAGGAAAGCAGAGCTGCATGCTGCCAGGCGCGTCCCCGGGCTGTGGATAGGGGAACGGCCATCAGATATGATGGTTAGCTGCGAATAAGATCAGACAACTGGTCAAATAAGCAGTCGCGAACAAGCAGCGTCAGTGTTACCAGGGCGTGGTGGGGTATCAGGTGGCACTGGTACCTCTACAAAAAGCCACAAAAGCCCAATGACGACTCTGAGTCAAATGGCGAGTCCAGCCCGCCATGTAATCAACCAAAGGCTGTAGCCAACAACAACTACTCCAGCGTCTGCATCCATGTTAGGAACGGCTGATGAAGCGTCTGTCCTCCATGTTAGGAGCGGCTTCTTCCGAGGAAGGTGATGGCCGGCATGCGCCCTCGGGCTAGATCTTTTGATCGACAGATATCACCAACTGATGACCAAATATCCTTTAGGATATCCTGGTCTTTACAGCACTAATGAATCGGACTACTTCCTGTAGTGTTGATTGATGTTTTCTGCATTTTCAAAATTTCTATATAATTTTAAACGAGATTTATCACCTACACCCCAAGCGACTACCCTGTTAGTATTTTTAAAAATGACCGTCAAAAGTATTTATTTTGGGCGGACACCATTTCAATTCTACCAAGAAGCCATAAAAACTGGCACCCCATACAATCTATTGAATTCATTCTCTACAACAATCAATTATGAGAAAACTATTCTGAAAACTTGCAAGTAGTGTAGGCCAGTAGAACTACAGGAATCAATCCAATATCTGCCGTGTGGGTAGTGTAGGCCAGCAGAACTGCAGGGATCTATCCAATATCTTGCGTGTGGGCAGTATAGGCCAGCAGGATTAAAGGGATATATCTAATATCTGGTGTGTAGGTAGTGTAAGCCAGCAGGACTGCAAAGATCAAACCAATATCTGGGTGCAGGTAGTGTAGGCCATAAGAATGGCAGGGATCTATCCAATATCTAGCATGAAGGAGGTGTAGGCCAGCTGGATTGCAGGGACAAATCCAATATCTGGCGCGTGGGTAATGTAGGCCAGCAGGACTGCAGGAATCTATCCAATATCTAGCATGAAGGAGGTGTAGGCCAGTAGGACTGCAGGGATCAATCCAATATCTGACCTGTAGGTAGTGTAGGCCAGTAGGACTGCAGGGATCTATCCAATATCTGGCGTGTGGGCAGTATAGGCCAGCAGGACTAAAGGGATCTATCTAATATCTGGTGTGTAGGTAGTGTAAGCCAGCAGGACTGCAAAGATCAAACCAATATCTGGGTGCAGGTAGTGTAGGCCATAAGAATGGCAGGGATCTATCCAATATCTAGCATGAAGGAGGTGTAGGCCAGCTGGATTGCAGGGACAAATCCAATATCTGGCGCGTGGGTAATGTAGGCCAGCAGGACTGCAGGAATCTATCCAATATCTAGCATGAAGGAGGTGTAGGCCAGTAGGACTGCAGGGATCAATCCAATATCTGACTTGTAGGTAGTGTAGGCCAGTAGGACTGCAGGGATCTATCCAATATCTAGCATGAGGGAGGTGTAGGCCAGTACGACTGCAGGGATCAATCCAATATCTGACCTGTAGGTAGTGTAGGCCAGTAGGACTGCAGGGATCTATCCAATATCGGGCCTGTAGGTAGTATAGGCCAGAAGGGCTGCAGGGATCTATCCAATATCTGGGGCGTGGGTGTTTAGGCCAGCAGGACTGCGGGGATCAATCCAATATCTGGCGTGTTTCCTGGATTACTCTTGACTGCCGCCGCTGCCATTTGTTTTAATCTCGACCCTCCCAGACGGAAATGCGGCGATTACTCCTCATTAGGGGGCGCTCGGGTTAGATTTAATTGTGTCAGAGCTCTGTCTGTCTTTGTAGTCTGTCTTTGGGCTGTTTACAGCATCCTGGAGTTGTCTGGACCTGTGTTGTATAGCATCATGGAATTGTATGGACCTACCTATGTTGTACAGCATCATGGTGATGTATAGACCTGTTTTTTTATAGCATCCTGAAATTGTAGAGACCTGTGTTGTACAGCATCCCGGGTTTAAATGGAACTTTTTTGTATAAAATCCTGAAATTGTAGGGACCTGTGCTGTATGGATTCCCGGAGTTGTATGCATCTATGTTTTACAGAATTCTTGAATTATAGGGACCTGTGTTGTACAGCATCCTTGTTGTAGGGATTCGTGTTGTACGTATATTAGTGATGTGTGAAATTGAATGGTATCGTAGTGTTCAGTGGAGTCGTATTATTGCATTATATTCTTTTGTTGCCTTGAATACCTTGATTTGAAAATAAAAGAAACATGGAATGTCATAAAACTTATGTGAATCGGCAAGATCCAAAACAAATGGAGGGATTGTGATATATTCTGAGTTCATGGGTCGGGGTTTGTGGACTAAGGAAAACATGGAATGTCATAAAACTTGTATAAATCGGCAAGATTCAATACAACTGGAAAGTTTTTGATATATTCTGAGTTTATGGACATGGATTTAAGGACAAAAGTAAACATAGAATGTCATAAAACTTGTGTGAATCAGCAAGATCTAAGCCAAGTGGAAGGATTGTGATATATTCTGAGTTAATGGATTTGAGGACAAAAGAAAACATGGAATGCATAAAAATCACCAGCTTGGCGATTTTCTCTAGTGCCAGTGAGTGGTGGTGTCTTGTCCAACCATGGAAAGAGGGGTGCCATTGCCCCGTTAGTCAGCCACATTTTAGAGTTCCCTGTAGGCCTTCACGCTTACCGTAGCGGCTCGGGGCTCACGAAGTCCCCACCGTATTTGCCCTACAGGGCAGTCCTTTACTTGTGCTGCTTCTCCCACCCGCCACGTAGAGGAAGGGTTGGACTTCTGGGCAGGCTCCAGTGCCAGTACAAAGTTTAAAAATCTTTACGTTGGTCATCTTATTTGATTAACGTTAATATTGTGTTGATTCGTATTGTTGTACCTATTTTATTGTTGTTTAAAGTCGTTTTGTGCACAGCTCTGTGGATGTACCTCAGTATTATTATGAATTTTTCGTGTTGAATGGTATCTTTGATGCTTTATGGTACTTGGATGATAAACGATTTATTTGGGTTTATAGAATATCTTGGGGTTGTACGGTATATTGGCATTTTATGATATTGCCACGTGGAAAATTAGGGAAGATCAACTTCGGGGATAAGACAGCAATTTATTTCAGGTAAGAACAAACTATGAATGGTAAACAAAAGATAAGCCACGAGGGAAATTTACAGAGTAGCAAGATATAAACATTAAAAAAAATGACCACTCTGTTAATAAAAATAATAAAATTAATAAATACTTTGTTACATAGCTTCTTCCCTAAGGGTGCTGTGACCCACAGCTAGAAATTATTGTAGATACTAACATGGATCTGACGTGCTTCTGCCAAGGATTCCATCGAAGTCTTGGAACTTTGTACCTAGTACCTTTGCGTCCTTTTTCTTGCGGCGTGAAGAGCGGCTTTGTCGTCGTATCGTCTATAGGGACATTGTCATCTTCGAGGGAAGTCTTGGCTTTATCACGGCGGTGGAATCTTGGAGTCAGTCTCCGAAAATGTAGATCACAGTACCCATGGTTTCAAGGTCTTCTCGGCGGTCTATCAGTTTATCTTCCCTAACTTGCCCAGCATCTCCACCAAAATGCCACGTGGAAAATTAGGGAAGACCAACTTCAGGGATAAGACAGCAATTTATTTCAGGCAAGAACAAACTATGAATGGTAAACAAAAGATAAGCCACGAGGGAAATTTACAGAGTAGCAAGATATAAACATTAAAATGACCACTCTGTTAATAAAAATAATAAAATTAATAAATACTTTGTTACAATATCTTGGTGTTGTACGGTATATATTGGCATTTTATGGTATCTTAGTGTTGTACGGTATCTTGGCATTTTATGACATTTTGGTGTTGAACGGTATATTGGCATTTTATTATATCTTGGTGTTTTACGGTATTTGGCATTTTATGATATCTTGGTGTTGTACGGTAGCTTGGCATTTTTTGATATCTTGGTGTTGTACGGTATCCTGGCATGTTATTATATCTTGGTGTTGTTCGGTATCTTGGCATTTTATGGTATCTTGTTGTTGTACGGTATATATTGGAATTTTATGATATCTTGGTGTTGTAGCGTTTCTTGGCATTTTATGACATCTTGGTGTTGTACGGTATCTTGGCATTCTATTATATCCTGGTGTTTTACCTTATATATTGGCATTTTATTATATCTTGGTGTTGTAGGGTATTTTAGCATTTTATGATATCTTTGTGTTGTACAGTATCTTGGCATTTTATGATATCTTTGTGTTGTACAGTATCTTGGCATTTTATGATATCTTGGTGTTGTACGGTATTTTAAGATGATATACGGCATCAAATTACTGTAAGGTATCTTTAAACATGTAAAATGATGTTTTCATACTGTGTGCCATAATATCAAAGTTCACCTACACTCCGTATAAGTTAACTTTCAAATTTTCTCTCTCATCTTTGTAAAAAACTATAGATATTCTAAATATATATAATTATTCACATGTAGCTACTGATTTTAATCAGGATGGTTTACTTTGAAGAATGGATTAGTAGGATATCTCTCATATTTTTATGTTCCTCACTATAAATTCGTTCAAACAATTCTTGTCGCCTTTATCCTATAGAAAAATTCTCGCGCTACCCAAAATGTTTCGCCTTATTTAACCGAGTTTTACGAATAGTAAATTGAAAACGAATCTTGTAATTTTTAAGTTATAAAATCTATCAGATCTTCAAATTTATATGCCTAATTGTTTCTCTAAATTTTTCAAAATGCAATTTTAGTTTTCAAGGTTAGAGAAACAATCTCTATTATATATAATTTCCAATGTCATGTGGATGTAATTTTATTATTTGTAAGCTAAATAACTCCTATATTTCAATATATTAAAACAAATGTCGCCTCTCCCGTCAAAATAGACATCAAGTTCAGCACCATCTATTGACCGTCTCCGCAAAATAGCAGACTCAATATCCTCCCGGCATATTTTCCATCTCCAATATTTCACTTATTATAAATAAATATAAGATAATCTACTTCATAATATTCCACCTAAAATATGATGTTGATTACAGAAATATTTATCGTTATTTACCGAGAAGAGGAAACTATTTATTTCGCTGGAAGTTATGGAGAAAGGATCCATTTACACTCCCTTATCAATATTTAATCTAGTTAAGTCATTACACAAGAACACTTCGTGGACACAATGGTTATAAAACAAATAGTTTTAAAATCACCAAATTTTTAGAGCTATCCTTATAGATGCTAACAATTATAGCGCTCTTCACAATCCAGAAAATATACCATAGTGCACAGTCTAGCCATAAATTTTGTTACAAACAATTTTATAAATTAGATAATTAAGAACAAAAACTAATGGAATATAAATACATATTTTATTAGCCAATATGACATCGATTTTAAATATATACAATATATATTTGAGACAGGATCTCAAACGTTCGGGCCACTGATCTATGGCTGCACGCACCTTTTCTAAGGGTATTTCTTTCATTGCTTTCACCAATGCTGCTTTCAATTGATCCAAATTACGATATCTTTTAGAGCACACCTTCTCCTCTAAATATTCCCACAAACTGTAATCAAGGGGGTTTAAATCAGGGCTTCCAGAGGGACTTTGGCCTTTATGAACTCCGGAACATTCGTCTCCAACCATTGTTGAGTTGACTTAGCTTTGTGAGCAGGAGCTGAATCTTGTTGAAATATCCAATGTTATCCATTAAACATTTTTGTATTCAGAGGCTTTACTATTTGTTCCAAAATATCTTCTTGATAGTTTTTAGCTGTAGGTTTTGCACCTTTGGCACAGAAGTGGAGATCTGTTACACCTTGGTAGCTAACTCCCCACCAAACCATGACAGAAGAAGGATGATGACTTTTTTCAAGTCTTCTGACTCTCAAAGACGCTTCTAGAGAGCTACGAGCATATATCCTATCATTCTGACGATTAATCTTTTCCTCGACAGTGAAAATTTTCTCGTCTGTGAAAAGGATTCTCTCATGCCATCGACCATCATGCCGCGCCAACAACATTTTTATCTAACCCTTCTAATATCTCTAAGAGCAGGGGTTATCAAATGACCTGTGCGTCGTTTGAAAGTTCTCAGTCTAAGGTCTTCGTTGATTATCCTGGAAACGGTTCTTGGAGCTAAATTCATCTGCTTTGATAATATCTTTTGTTTGCGGCCTGGATTTCGACGAATTCTTTCGCGAATGGCTTTTATAGCTGCTTTCGTTCGTTGCACGCGCGGTCGACCAGATCTTTCAAGGTCATTAATAGTGCCAGCCTTGTTGAACCTTTCAATGGTTCGATAAACAAATTGACGCATAATATTCAAATTTAGTAAAAATTTAAAAATGGATGAAAGACTTTAGCCTACCTTGTGTAAGGCTATTACAGCTATACGGTTTTCTTTAACACCCCAATCCATTATCAAAAAACAAATATATTCCGATTTTTTTTCTAAACACGTGTGCACGAGATATTCAAATAACAACTACTGTATTTTGAATACTTCACTCGGTCAAATTATTTTTTTTATCACTGATTTGGTTTTGTAACAATATTTATGTGGCTAGACTAAGTATTTAAAAATGTGATAAATATAAATTATTATTTGAAAATTGAAAATGCACTCATGTAAGTGGAAATTCGTTTATCTCACCGGCTGCCTTTTTTTTTTTTGAAAGAGGCAGGTAATTTTGTTCAAACTTTCAGAGTTGTCGTCTGTGATTCCCGATATATATATATTAGGTCACGTGGAAATTAGGAAGGAGAAACTTCGGGATGACACAGCAATTTATTTAGGGGGCAAGAACAAATTATGAATAATAATAAAAAAGATAAGCAATGAGGGAGGTTTGCAGGGTAGCAAAATATAAATAAAAACTTATACTCTGTTAATAAAATAATAAATACTCTTTGCTACATAGCTCCTTCCCTATGGGAGCTGTGACCCACAGCTTGCAATTATTGTAGTTACTGACATGGATCTGACGTGCTTCTGCCAAAGATTCCATCGAAAGTCTTGGAACATTGTCCTAGTACCTTTGCGTCCTTTTTATTGCGGCGTGAAGAGCGGCTTTGTCGTCGTATCGTCTATAGGGACATCGTCATCTTGGAGGGAAGTCTTGGCATTGACATGGCGGTGGAATCCTGAAGACAGTCTCTGACAATGTAGATCACAACACCCATGACCTCGAGGTCTTCTCGGAGATCTTCAGCTTGTTTTCCCTAATTTACCCAAACAAAAAACCAAGCAATTTATTTGAGAGAGGCAAGAACAAATTATGAATGATAAAAAAAAAGATAAGCAATGAGAGAAGTTTACAGAGTCGCAAAATATAAACATCAAAAATTATACTCTGTTAATAAAATAATAAATACTTTGCTACATTATATATACACTTTCTCAATTTTTTTCCATGGGTGTATTTTTACGATCTTATTCTTTATTTTGAATATTTTGGAAGGCTATCGAGGTTTTCAAATCTTTTCTTCAGATATTAAACAAATAGAGATTACTATAATCTGATTTGATACGCTATAACTAACATTGCTAATCACTGATACTGTTACTGTTATTCCTACATGTACCCTACATTTCTGGTTGAGAATCTGTATAAGACCAAAAGGTCTTAATAAAGCTTCTTCTTTTTTTTTTTTTTTGCTGCTGTATAATCTCCCCGTAATTAATGGAACATTGGCCAAACTGTGTACACATTTATAGTATATCGTTTTGTATGCTTGTATGTCCTAAAGTAATATTTATATATAACCTTTTTATTGAAAATATAGGATCAAATTTTTGCTCAATATGTAAATATTTGGGTAACATTTAGGAAGAATGATAGATTGATTTGACCAAAATAGAGCGTATCTATAAAAATATCGGTTTGTTCTTTCCTAAAAGTAGACGTTAAAACTAAGTGCCATGTTTAGTTAAGTACCAACACTAAGAATTTATCTTCAAATGCAGACTAATATACGCAAAATGAACAATACAATATTGTTACGTGAATTGATGAATTAAAATGGCAAAATGGCTAAGAATGTTAACTACTGATGAGCCAGTTTTTTTTTTATCTTCTGTTCACTAATGATAGAAATTCGCTTGCTAGCAATAAGAAGAAATGGTGTTGAATAATTATATCGTTATCATTCAGAATAAGCTATATATGGTTAACTAACGATAGTTTTATTGATCTCCTAATTATAGTTTAAAAAATTGAATAAACTATATTTATCCTCTATCTCTCTTTTATATATAGCTAATTATTATTTAATTAAAAACTTTTCCTATAAACCACCCAACATCTGAGACTAACGAGCAGTGGCTAAAAACGCGACAACTTGTGCCGGACGCGTCCAAAAAGAAGCTTCACGACAAATTGATTAGAGGATTAATACGTTATCGATATGGCGTTAAATAAATTGTAAAAAGTTTCCCCACTTCTGAAATAAATCATCAAAAATGCCGTCCAACAAAAATCTTTTCCCTTGTCGAATCAATTTTTAACTTTGGGCCATCTCAGTTTGACAGCCCTAGGTTGGATTGAAGATCTTGATGAGGATTTCTTTCAGCAACTGCTGGGGCTGACAGGGACCTATACAACTTCTCTCTTTCGTGTCTTATATATTATGTCTTGTGACTAGAATAAAACGAGTTAAACGCATATATAAATTTGGAATAAGCTTTAATACTCTCCTTCAATAGAAACTTATAATTTGATTTTTAAATACTTTTTTTTTAATTATACAGAGTGTCCGAAAAGTCGATGTAAAGTCAAATATATTTTACTATGAATATATACATATATATATAGATAAATATATCAAGTATTCTTAAGTAACTGGAGGTATTCACATTAGTATATGATTTAAAAACACACAACACAACACACACACACTCATTTTTATATTGATAAATAAAGTTATATAATAAATTGATGTTGAAATGGAGTATAATGTCAGTATAGCAGGCTATAAATGAAAAATAATTTTGAAGTAGTTATATTAATCAAAATTATCGTTCATTTATAGCTTGCTATACTCTCTCTTTTTAAATATGCATTAGAACAATGTATTATGTTTTATCACCGTAGTAAAAAAATACTAGTGTTTATAAGGAATGAGCCACACACAACACCAGTTTTGGCAAATTCAAACAAAAAGCCAACCTGTATACCATGACTTCGGGCAATGGCCTTCATCAGTACAGGAGCGGCTACGATTTCATAACATCCCACGAGAGGGTTTATGAAATAGGTCGAATTTACCAAAAAGGTGTTAAAGCTGGTGAAGTGGCAAGGCTCGATTTTTAGGCTAGAATACAACATAACGTTGCGGGAGGATGATATTCACGTAATTATATTTAAAGAAAGATGCCTCTTTGGGTACACGAATATCATCATTCCGCAACTTTCAGTTGCACGATGAGGAGATGCCTTTTTCTTTTTCATAATTTATGCACCTTATCCCAGTACAATATTACATTTGTAATATTTTTCATATATATATATATTTTTTTAATAGAGCAATCCATAAATTAATATTTAAACAAAAAGGCATATATTGGATCAAAATATCATTTATTTTACCAATATTTCAGTTGGCTGAACGCCAACCTTTATCAAGGTATTATAACATAAAAAAAGACACACACACACACATTAAAATGTTATAATACCTTGATAAAGGTTGGCGTTCAGCCAACTGAAATATTGGTAAAATAAATGATATTTTGATCCAATATATGCCTTTTTATTAAAAAAAAAATATATATATATATATATTAGGAAAAAAAAGTGTAGAAAGTTAAAGAGAAAAGTAAAAAAAAATAGGAGAGGTCTATATTTAATGCTTCAATAAAAAATGTAGTGCCAAATTAGGGGTATAACAAGTTAATGTTGAATCTTCGGCAGTTACGCGTCATAGAAGAGGAACATAAGAAGAAAAAATAATTAAAGATATCTAGAGTAGAAAAAAAAAGACATAACCATGATAGCATTTGATCAAACTAATATAAGGTAAAGAGAAAAATAAGTTAATTTTTAAAATGAAATTTTCAAGTTTTTTTTTTAAATACGAATTTAAAATTTAAATTAAAATTCGTAAAGCCAATCAGAGATAACATTGCCTATTGTTTTTAAATATTTTTATATAACGGAAACACTATAATTAGTTAAAGATGTGAACTCATAAACCGTTAAAAAGTATAGTAAGTAATAGTTTCGGTGATCCATTGTCGCCCTTTTTCAATGTAAAGATTTTAAGCGAAGTTTGTCCCTAATGGTTCAACCGGGGGGGGGGGGGGGGGGGGGGGGGGAGGAAGAGATTGGTACCAGGCCGGTTCTTATCAAATGTAAACCTGGCGATAATCTAAACTTTACTGCATGACTATCATACCGTTCTCTTTAAGATTGTACCAAATAAAGGGAAAGTAAAAAATAAAAATCCGCACTGTGTGTATATGTGTGCGAAATTCTGATCATATGTACACTCACGGACAAAACTTAAGGAAGTTGTACCTTTTAGCATGCATATCGGGATTCAGACAATAACTCTGTAAGATATTTGATACACAGTGAGCTTTATAAAACACTAGCCGAATGACCCGGGCAACGCCCGTGTTTTACCCGACTGTAGATGTTACAACGGTGATCCTTAGGTCGCTGGTTCAAATCCGGCTCGAGGGAGCCGGCGAGCACGTGACCTCCCTGTGCGCGCGTATCCGTGACAGAGGCCGATGAGGAAAGACGGTCGTGACTATATATAGGGATACATTTTGTGTAGAAATAGGATTAGTTGATTTTATAAGGTAAACTTATTCATACAGTTTGTTTCCCTCGATAGCTCAGTTGGCAGAGCGGAGGACTGTAGATGTTACAACGGTGATCCTTAGGTCGCTGGTTCAAATCCGGCTCGAGGGAGTTTTTTTTTTTTTTTTAATTTTTATTGGCTGCCGGCGAGCACGTGACCTCCCTGTGCGCGCGCATCGGTGACAGAGGCCGATGAGGAAAGACGGTCGTGACTATATATAGGGATACACGATATAACCAAGCGTATACAGAAAAACAGACGACTTGGCTAAACAAGGAATTGCTTTACTACCCCAGCCACCCTATTCTCCTGATCGTGCTCCCAACGATTTTTTCCTTTTCCCTAAAATTAAAAAAGTCTTAAAAGGACGTCGATTTGACTCAATACCTGAAATAAATGAGAATACGAAGAATATTTTGAAAAGCCTGAAAGATGAGGATTTTCAGAGGTGTTTTGATATCAGGAAAAAAAAGATGGAATAAGTGTATAGATAGTGACGGTGATTATTTTGAGAATTTTTAAATAAAACTTCATTATACTTTTGTATTTATTTAAATATTTAGTATTCCTGGAAATTATTGATCACAATATGTATACTCGTATATATATATGAAAGAAAAAAAAAGGCATATCCTTATCGTGCAAATGGAAGTTGCTGATGGCTGGCGCCATCTATCGGAATAAATATCACCTATTCGTTGATTTTTAATTATTCCAGAATTGGCCAAATACCTATTCTTGATTAATCAAGAAAAGCTAACCACGTACGCGTTTCGGGCTGCTGGCCCTCGTCAGCGTGGTGAAAGATGTAAAATAAAAGGATTTAAAAGCGCGTATGTTTCTTTTATTTTAAAGATGTACCTCAACGACCAAAAACCTGGTCATTCAGGCATCCTGAAAAATCATGAAACAGATTGTTAAGGCCAGAATTGCGTGAGAACGCGAAACAATGTGAAAAAATCGTATAAATGTGATATTGTACTGGGATAAAGTGCATAAATTACAAAATCTGAAAGTTGATGATATATATACAGGGTGATCCAAAAGTCCCGCACAACTTTAAAAATTAATAACTCTGCGAATATTCGCGCTAGAGCAATGCGGTAAACACCATTGTGTTCAGGATGCAATGGGATTTTTTATGGCAAATAATGTAAAATTCGAAATAGATTTTAGTTACAATTTTATTCGCCAGATGGCGCTCTACCAGAATCAGAGATTCAGCGGCCAAATTGTTTGATAAATTGAAAAATATAACTGATCGACACGTATTTTTCCTTTTTGAATACCAGGAAAGAACCCTAATAATATCAAATAACAAATTAATAAAACACCACTTCGCCAAAAGTATGAAGAATTGGTTAGCGATTTTCAAATGCAATCAGAGATATGTAAAATAGGTAAATGCAAATTAAAACATGTAGCAAAAAGAAAATTGATATTTTAGATACGGTTTGTTTCCGAAGATAATAAATTTCTAATATTTTTAATTCAACTCTCACTCAGTATCGATTATATTTATTTTAATTCATTTGAAAAATATGTATCTATCTCTGATAATTTATTTTACTCTGGAATGCCGTTGTTGTTGTCGTCTCCAATAAAGAGCCTCAGATGTACCATGTATCTCCATCACATCAGCAGCAATGTCCACTATCTTGGGTGTGTAAAGCTGCTGCTCTGGGTCTATGTCAAATTTCTGCAAGGCTGCGGCCATTGCTGGACATGAAAATATGTGGGTAGGTGCAAGTTCCACACCAGGACAATTGTTGCATGCCCTATAGGTTCTTGTGCCATCTGGATGTATTGTCATTCCTTTATAGAGTTTTGTTCTAAGTCTTGTTATAGTTTTTCTCATTTTTCTCTCAGAGTTTATTTCGCATTTTGATCTTTTCTTATTTTTTTGTTTAATTATCTTGTATTCTGACAAAGAATCAGCGTCAAATAATGACATTTGTTCTTTCCTTTGGCTCAGCTTTCTGGCTTCCTTTGCCAATTCAAATGCCATTTCATTACCCCCGATCCCAGCATGGGCAGGGATCCAATGTAGAATGCAGTTATTCTCCAATGGTTCCAGTTGGGTAAGTAACGAGTGTATTTTCTGTGTGATTTTAGTATTGCCCTTCTGAATTGCTTCCAGAGCGGATATGGAGTCGCTGTATATTAAAATTCCTTCTGCTTGATGCAGGGATGGTTGGTTAAGGCATACATCAAGGGCTTTCCAGATAGCTGTCAGTTCACAAGTGAAGTTTGACGAAATCTGTCCTGCTCCTTCTTTGATTTTGATGTTTGTTCCATCTTGCAGTATTATGTTAATTCCGGCCCATCCATTACTCAGGGTAAGGTCTGAAGATCCATCTGTATATGCTGTTAAAGGGCGTGGCCTAGCATTTTTAATAAATAATTTGTACTATGAGGACATAGCCGTTAATATTCCAAACACATTAGACCTCGAAACCCAAGGTATCAAAGTCTACCTCAATCAAAACAAAGCCATCAACATATACAATTTGTATCACCCTCCAAACAATACATTTATTGACGATGGAACAATGGCTCAGTTTCTTATAGACAACACTATTATTTTAGGTGACCTTAATGCCAAACATCAACTATGGGGATGTTCTACGCTAAACCCAAGAGGCAAAATACTATCAAACATATTTGACGACAATGCCTTCTCATGTGCTTAAATGATGGGAATCCTACCCATCATTCCTACAGCTATAATACTGCACAAGCCCTTGATATAAGTTTTTACTATCCTGACATTTTACACAAATGCAAATAGCAAATATTAAAAGGTTTTGAAAGTGATCATTTGCCTAATTTGATAGAAATTAGCACCAAGACCGAAACTAGCTCAATTAAGAAAAATTATGGAACTCCAAAAAGGCTAATATGATATCTTTCGAAAACA
Organism: Cordylochernes scorpioides; assembly: GCA_030710605.1. Lineage (NCBI taxonomy): Eukaryota > Metazoa > Arthropoda > Arachnida > Pseudoscorpiones > Chernetidae > Cordylochernes > Cordylochernes scorpioides. The sequence continues at coordinate 20,424,164 of CP092884.1, read as the reverse complement.
CCATTATTAAAGCAGCCAAAGTTTCAATACCAAGAGGTTATATTAAGAAATGGATTCCAAATTATACACACCAGGCAAAAAATATTCAAACACTTATAACTAAAAGAAATGAACTACAAAAAAGTGCACCCAAAACCAAACAAATTGTAGAACTGAACTGAACATTGTGATTGCAAAAATAAAAATATTATACGTAAATGTGAAAAGGGAAAAATGGAAACAAACTTGTTAAAACCTGAACCCAAGAAACCCAAATACAAAACTTTGGAATTTTGCAAAACAAATTGACAGAGTCCAGCCACAAACTGAAAACACAAATATGATTGAGAATACAGATGGTACACCAGCAACTAATGACAAAATTGCTGCCAATCTTTTAGGTAATTCATATCAAATAAGTAGTAAAATCAAGGTTGAAAAAAGGCCTGAAACATTATTCATGACTGTAAAAATGTCACCAGCACTCATAATATTTTCCATGAAAAAAATCAATATGAAAGAGCTAGCTTATGCATTAGAAAACACTGACCTAAACAAGACTCCTGGGCCAGATGGAATCCATGGCCGAATGATATCAAACTTGGGCAAAATTGGCAAAGAAAGACTTCTTAATATTTTCAATAACTCCTGGAAAACTGGAAAATTGCCTCAAGACTGTAAAAATGCAACAATAATTCCCATTAAAAAACTTGACAAATCTGCTGATGACCCAAAAAACTACCGACCTATCTCCCTCACAAATATTTGCTGCAAATTAATGGAAAAAATTATATTCAGACGACCCACCTACCACCCCGACACAAGAAATCTCTTACCAGAAGAACAATATGGATTTAGGAAAGGACATGGGACAATAGTCCAACTCTTATTTTTCACACAAAAGGTAAAAGATGCACAGAACAAAAAGCCAACTAACCACACCATAGCTGCTTTTTAGACCTTACACAAGCTTTTGATAAGGGGTATGGAAAAACAAGTTAATTACAAAATTATACAAACATTTCAAAATTGATGGAAAAGCTATCACTTGGATAAATGATTCCCTTAAAAATATATACATCAGGGTCAAATATAATGGCACTCTATCTAAAACCTTCAAATTTTACCAAGGATTACCACAAGGATCAGTCCTTAGCCCAACTCTCTTCACCCTATTTATTGCAGGCATAGAAGACAAATTTTCACATAAAACCAATATTGGACTTTTCGCTGATGACATTATTCTATGGAGCAGCAACACTAACTGGAAAAAAGCTGAAAGAGATTTGAACAAGACTATTCTCCACCTAGAAAAATTTGCTAATAAACATAAATTAGAATTTAACCCCCAAAAATCTGAAACCTGTCTTTTTACTACCGATAAGAAACTATACAAAATAAGACCAAATATTATTCTGAAAGAACAACAATTGCAATATAATAAACATCCTAAATATCTCGGCTACACCCTGGATCCAGAAATTAACTCCAGTAAACATATTGAAGGAGTTGTTAGAAAAGGAAGAGACCGACTAAAAATCTTGAAATATATTTCAGGAAGAGTGGAGAGCTGAAGCAACAACACTAAAATTAACTTACACATCTCTAATGAGACCTATCTTGGAATATGGATATCAAATCTATGGTACAGCATCTGAAACAAATCTAAAAACACTGGAAAGGATACAACTAAATGCACCTAGAATTATTACAGGTCTTCGAAATACCTGCCCTAATAATATTGTACTTTGCGAGGCAGACATTATGCCCTTAAAGGATAGAATAAGCTACAATCTGCCAAAATAGATGAACAAAATCAAGAGTTATGAAAATAAACACAGAACTTTCAATTACATACTTAATTGGGAATCCAATATAAGACCCAAAAAAGAAGGCCCTCTCCACCTGGCCAAAAGAAATGGATTTTTAAAATATAAAGTGGAAAAATATTATTTAGCTGAAAAAATATCTACATGCGAACCACTAACAAAATGTTATTTTTAATGCCACTTTAAACGAACCCACCAACAAACAATACCAAAATCCAGAATACTTAAAACAATTATCATTAGAAATAATTAATAAAATTCCTAAAAATGCAATAACTATCTATACCGATGGTAGCAGAGACGAGTTGGGACACACTGGCAGTGGCTCTCTCATTAAAACCACAAATGGCAATGAGAAAATGAACAGAAGAAACCCAGATTTTTGCTCAATCTTCAGATCAGAACTTATAGCCATCTATGAAGTCTTAAAATCCATCAGAAATACTAAACATCACGATATATGGATTCTTACTCATATTAGAAGTGCCATACAACACTTGAATCACACAGGGGAACTTAGAGACAAAGTAAGCAGGAACATAATTGGTTATCTCCAAAAACTCTCAATACCTCAAAAATTCACCTTCAATCGATACCCTTACATGTTATTTAGCATTAGCCTTAGCATTGAAGGCAATGAAGCTGCTGATGCGCTAGCGAAAAAAGGCACAAAAGAACCCTTGCTATAGAAAAATAAACTTACTTTTAAAGAAATAGAAACAGTAGCCAAAATAAACAAGAACTGGAGGATCCCACCTAAGCACAGTTGGTACACCCTAGAAGCAGATGGCCACCCAGACCTTTCAGTCCACAAGCCGGCATGCGAAGCATGCCCTTCGCTGCTATTCTGTTCAACTCATAAGCCAAGTAACGGTATCCAAGCTAGTGCATGGACATTGTACCTGGAAACACCACCTCCCAGACAACGTGTCTGGAAGGATTTCTATACCGGTGGCCTTTAATCACAGCAAAATAGGAAACTATCTACTGTGTCCAGCAGGGACCGCGGGGAGGCAGCCCCCGGTCGACTCTGTTCACTTACAGCTGAGGAAAAGCTCAGCTGCCACGTCGTGGGCTTTCTCAAGAAGCTTGCTGTGATTTCTCAGCATCTTACTCTCGATCGCGCCCCTCGCCCTCCTTCTCTCTTCCTGCACACCCACTACCCTTGGACAATCCAAGACGTAGTGGCGTGCATTCACATCCCTTTCTCCATAGACGCAATCAGGATTTCTCTTAATTTTAAATCTGTGGAGACTTGGGGAAGAGCCCATGTCCCGAACTACCCTAATGAGTTTGTGGGACATTACCTTACAGAGGTACTTGGGTGTTGTTACCCCATTGAATACCTCTCTCCCCTTCACACTGTTCCTCCATCTGTCCAACCATAAGTCCTGGACGTGACCCCTGATCCTCCTATAAACTTTTTTCTTGGTCACTGGGGTCCTCAGTGATCTACTTCTAAAGCATCCTGCCTTAGCGATCCTGTCTGCGAACTCATTACCTTCGATGAGGCTGTGTCTCCTAAACCAAGGGAGCTCCGGAGCCCGCGTCATCATCTCCATCTCCTGGATTATTTGATGCGCGAGTTGCCCTTTCTCCAGATTGATGGCGACGAGGGCCTACATACAATCTGAATAGAGGCGGTCCGGGCTGAAGTTCTTCTCGACACACACTCTGAGGGCTACCCTGATCACAACCAGCTCGGCTGAAAAGACCAATTCGTCCACTCTGAGTGTTAAGCTTTCTTGGAAGATCAGCTCTCCATTAGTGAATATCACTACCCCAGCTCCAGTATTGGTTCCAGACTTACTACCATCAGTGAAAACCTCCGTGCCAATCCCTGTTGGTCCTCTAGGACTCCAATTCCACTTTGGCAACCACTGCGGAGGCTTCCTCGGGTCCCTCTTCGATTCCAGGGCCCCCGCTTAAAGTCCCAGGGCATCTTCCCTTTTCTCCAAGATCTTCTGTCTGATGGTCTCCTCCTCTAGTTTCAATCCCAGGGGAATAAGCCCAGCGAGGACCAAAAAGGCCTCACTGCTGGTAGTGCGATATCCCCCTGTGATTCTGAGTGCCGCTGTCCTCTGCACTCTCTCTAGAGTTGTTGCCACCTTCTGATCCCTGTTTCGGCGCTACCAAGCCCCGGAAGCATATAGCAAGATTGGCTCGACACAGGAGAGGCAGAGGTTCCTAAAAATAGTACCCTCCTTCTCTCCCCCCCCCCCTTCCCCGTTAAGGGCCAACCAGGACAGGCCTGCACAACGCCTCCCTGCCTCTCGCCACCATCTCCTCCGCCTGGTATTGCCAACCCATCTTGTCATCAATGACCACCCCCAGGATGGTCATCCTATTGACCAACGCTACCCTCCGTCCTTCCATCCGGATAGCCGGCTTGTGTTCCCATTTGATCCCTTTCCTTTTAGTTCTTATGTCCCTAGGCTTAAAGCTGAGGGATTTAGTTTTGGAGACATTGAACTTAAGGCCAGAGTCATGGGCCCAGATCGAGAGAATTTGGAGAGAAGTTCCAACACACTTCTCAGCCTTCGCTCTCGAAGCAGCCTCAATGATGAGGAACTGGTCGTCAGCATAGAGAACCAGCCTGGCTCCCTCAGGGAGCTCCTCCTGGAAAACGGTGTTTACCAGGATATTCCACAGAATAGGTCCGCAGCAAGAGCCCTGGGGGCAACCCCTAGCACAGTTTCTTTCCAACTTCCGCCCACCAAAACTGAGGCTAATCCGTCTATCCCTCAGGAAGTCACGAACCAAGCTGCACAAAATATCAGGACAACCCATGTCCATCAAATTTCTCATCAGCTTGTTCCAGCTCATGGAGTTGAACGCGCCATCCATGTCCAGGGCCACGAAAAGAACCCAAGCACCCTTATTTAAGCCCATCTCAATCCCCTCTAACACCTCGTTCAGAGCTGTGGTTGTGGACTTCCCTTCCCTAAAACCATGTTGGAAAGAGGAAAGGAGTTCATTACTCTCTAGCCAATGCTTCAGTCGCTGAGCTAGTAGGCTATCCAGGACCATACCTAGACACACTAGTAAAGAAAGCGGACGATAATCATTGGGAGAATTACCCTTTCTACCAGACTTTTCGAGAAGCACTACTCGGGCAACCTTCCATGCCTCAGGAAATGCACCAGTGTCCAGGCACCTATTGAATAACCTGGAAAGAAGCGATGGGTGCATCCTTACCAGGGCTTTCACGACCGTGTTATCGATCCCTTCGAGACCAGGAGATTTCCTTTTCCCGAACTTGAAAGCCGTCAGTTTCACCTCATTCTCAGAAAAGGGCGGATCTACCAAACCACAAGTGGTCAGAGAGATCTCGTCCTCTGGTTCCTCGTTTCCGAAGTGCCGATCCAAGTTGTTTTTATTTTGTCTTCTGCTTTCGAGCGAGTAGGTCTAGAACACATTCTCTCTGAATTTTCTCATTGTTGGTGGATGAAACAGCATCAGTGATTATTTTGGCCGCTTTTGCTTGAACACTGTCTAGTCTTACTTTTAGTGATGAGCTTGAGGGAGCCCAGACCGGTGTTGCATATTCCATTATCGGCCTTATTAAGGTGGTATATCTTGTTCTGAGAATTCTGGGTTTTGCTCCCCAATTTGTTCCACATAGCCATCTCAGAATGTTTAGTTTTCTGATAGCTCTATTTGAGGTGCTAATTATGTGTTCTGAAAATTCCAATTCCACATCAATAATAATTAAAATAATTTTGTTGACACATCTTGTCAATACATGCACAGTCTGCACTATTAAAAAAAGATAATTTGCATTATATACACTATGTACAATGAATATGGCGCCTCTGCCAGCGCTGCAGAATTTGGCGGAGAATCGCCAGTGGGTCTCCAGCGACACCACGCATTTTGCGATCTGCGATGAATACGCAGATCGCGTACTTCGCCGCTTAGGAGATGGTGATGGCGTGGTCCTCGAGACCAATTTGAAAGATCCAGGACTGCAGTATCACACCTAGGTATTATGGATTTCTAATTTTATCAAATATTTGTTTGTTTATGCTTATTTTGTGGTTATATTTATGCCTTTTTCCCTGTGAGTGGAGAAGACGCATAGGTTTGGTTTTATTGGGTTTATGGTCATTTGGAGTTCCATTGCCCACTTTTCCAGTCCTCTCATTGATGTTTTCAGTATTTTTTACGATTTTTCTATGCTGCTACTTGTGTGCCATATGGCTATATCATCTGCATAACAGGCAACCTTTGTGTCTTCAGTGAGGTGAGGATGAATGTCGTTAATATATAGCAGATAGAGTAGAGGACTGAGCACAGATCCCTGAGTTACACCAGCCCATGTTCTTCCTTCTTTGGAAAATTCTCCATTGACCCGAACCTTTAACCTTCTTCCCCTTAAGAAGTCTGCAATCCAGATTAAGGTTTTTCCTCTTACTCCGATGTTGTGCAGCTTTTCACGTAATTTCTCCCTCCACACTCGATCAAAAGCTGAGGTCATATCAAGGAATATAGCCGTGGTCTTCTTTGGCGGTTTTTCCTGGAAAGAATTTATTATTGATTGACAGAAGTAGAACAGATGATCAGTCGTACAGTGCTGGGATCTATAGGCAGTTTGGTAGAGGTTTATTTTATTATTGTTAGTGAGCCAGACTATGAGCCTAGAGTGGATATTTCGTTCTGGTATTTTACAAAGTATGCTGGTGAGAGCAATTGGCCGATAGTTCTTGTATTCCTTGGCATCTTTGTTTGGCTTCAGTATTGGCACTATAATTGATATCTTCCAATTCTTTGGTAGTTTACCAGTTTGCCATGAAATGTTCAGTATTCGTAGGAGTTGATTATTAGCTTTGTCTTCAAAGTGTTTAATCATTTGACCAAAGATTAGATTATCTCTTGGTGACCTCTTTAATTTTTTTTATTGATAAGTTTAGCTCATTCAGTGTGAAGTCTCTCGAGAAAATATCTTGTTGATGGAAGTTTCTTGCTTGTTTAACTAACTGGTTTATATTATTTTTAGAGTCCTGTCTTCATTCGTATAGTTGAGTATGGAAGTGCTTGAAAGATATTCAGCAATTATGTTAGTCATCTGTTTGTTCTCGTTCTCGCTGTTCTATTCATATCGGTTAGAGTATTGGAGGATTGGTGTTGGTTTTGATTGTTCTCTAACACTATAATTATATTCCAGTGTTGGCTGTCCTTTCTTGGATCCATTTTTTTCGCAGAATTCTGCCATTTTTCTTGTTTGAATATCCAAATTTCTTGTTAATTTTTGTGAATAATTTCAATGAGTTCCTTTCTGTTTTATTTGTTTTAAGAAGTCCATTGATATTGTCTCTCTCTCTGAAATCATTGCCTCGATGTTGTGGTCCTTCCAGTAAGGTATCCACAGGTCTTTACGTCTACCTCTAGTTATCGATGCACTTTTGCAGCTTTTTAAATGTTCGAAGAGAATTTTTCCAAGCTTTTGTCAAGCGTTCTGTAATTCAATTTTTCGTTGCACAGTTCTTCAAGCTTTTCTGTGAATTTTTTCAAGTCGGCTTTCCTAAAGTTCTATGTTCTTTTATTCTAATGGACATTCTCAATTTTGAAGTTTAGGGTTGTTAAAATTGGTCTGTGGTCGCTGATTGCACCTCTCAGGATTTTCCATTGTGTTGTGGGTGCGATGTTGTAATTTATCGCTGTGATGTCTATTGCGGATTCTGTGCCTGTGGACTTAGATAGGTGTTCTCTCCGTTATTTAACGGTGTAAGGTCGAGGTCGGTTAGCATGTCCTCAACCTACTGACTTTTGTTATCCTGGACAGGTGATCCCCGAATTGAACTTTTGGCGTTAAATTCGCCGAAGTATGATTGTGATATCCGAAGACGCTTAACTTAATGTCTCTATTGTGTGTGCCCATACAAAATGCAAAGATTTCACGAGCTGAAAGTTGGCGATTTTGAGATGCGTCAAGAATTCGCTGCATGGGTTTTCCGGCAAATTGATATTGATGAAAACTGGCTGTCGAATGTTCTGTGGACAGATGATGCTCACTTTTCTCTAAACGGAGAATTTAACATTCAAAGCAGCCGCATTTGGGCAACAGAAAACCCTAGGATTTTCACAGAAATGCCACTTTACCAGCCTAGAGTTACAGTTTTGTGTGGGTTCACTTCTTTTATTATTGGGTCATTTTTCTTTGAAAAATCAATGGAAGAACTTTTAAAACCGTTTTTGTAACTGGTGAACGTTATGAGAAAAGGGTATTCCCATATTGCAGGGTAAAAGCACTAAGCGAAATAACATTCATGAAAGATGGAGGACCTCCTCATCTCTCCCGAGGTGCCAAACAATTGCTGAAGGATACGTTCGGTGAAAATCGTGTGATAGGTCGCCACTTTATATACCAGTGGCCTCCAAGATCAACAGACTTGACGCCTTGCGATTTTTGTTTATGGGGATACATTAAATCGTGTGTTTATCGATGCTGGCCTACCACATTGGCCATGTTGAAGGCTTCTATCAGATGGCACGCTTTATCAATTTAACAGATATGTTATTTAATGCTGTCCATTCTGTCATTTATCGTCTGCAGGCGGTGATTGAGAATGAAGGGTGCCACATTGAGCAAGGATTGTGACCTAATACAAGAGAGAAGGCAGTTACCTCATGTGTTGTATAAGCCGCCATGTATTATATTATCTATCAATATTTTGCAGCTCTTTGTGTTGGGATATGGGGATAATAAATGCTGTTCTCACATCTTGACTCTTTCTTTTGTGAACAGTAATATTTTGTTTGTCATTTGCTCACATATTATGTCGTGCAAACCAGAGTGTTATAACTTCTCGAATAACACTGGCACACACAACTTTACCCCTTATGTTTAGTTTTTCGCTCATTAGAAGAAATACATAGATAATAGATGATAGATAACATAGAAATACATACATAAGAAATACATGTAGCATAAGGAATATTTTCTGTACACCAATAACTTTAAAAATTTTGTGAAAAAAAATAATACAAAATGATTTTACTACCACGTTTTTCAACGCAAAAGGTCGATTTAAAATTTATTTTTATTTGAGGGGACACATTTTTAAAATTGTGTACAGTATAATAAACAATGATAACATTTGACAAACCCATAGGATATTTGGAATAAAGTACGACAAATATATTTTGTCACTCCCCTCTATATTTCATTTGTTGGATCATGACAAATATCCAGTTAAATAGTCAAGGGTCGCCAATCAGTCAAGAAACTACACATTTCTTATAGCAAGAAATCCTATTAATAGTGCCATCATAATTTTTGGTACTATATTAACATTTCAAAAATTCGTGTATTGATATCAACAGTGTTTTTCAAACATTCAATCTATTTCACAAAACCTCATATAAAAATAAATATTTTTTGCTACATGTTTTAATTTGCATTTACCTATTTTACATATCTCTGATTGTATTTAAAATCGTTAAACAATTCTTCATACTTTTGGCGAAGTGGTGTTTTATTAATTTGTTATTTGATATTATTAGGGTTCTTTCCTGGTATTCAAAAAGGAAAAATACGTGTCGATCAGTTATATTTTTTAATTTATCAAACAATTTGGCCGATGAATCTCTGATTCTGGTAGAGCGCCATCTGGCGAATAAAATTGTAACTAAAATCAATTTCGAATTTTACATTATTTGCCATAAAAAATCCCATTGCATCCTGAATACAATGGTGTTTACCGCATTGCTCTAGCGCAAATATTCGCGGAGTTATTAATTTTTAAAGTTGTGCGGGACTTTTGGATCACCCTGTATATTATATTAATATATATATCTTATATTATAAAAAAGATATGATTGTTGTAGTTTTTTGATCATGTTGAGGTTTATGCTATGGTGGTGCAGTCGTGGCAAAAATCTTGAAATAAAAATAATAATGGTTTTGATCAGTAATTGCTTTTATTGTGCTTAAGGAATATATAAAAGCATAATTTGGTAAAAAGTAATGCCTGTCTTAAGGCGTAAGAATAAATAAAACAAAAGATTATTTACATAATTACAAAACTTTGGGTCGGCCAGCGGGGAAGAACAACAATCAGCCTTTATAGTAGAAGCGTGACCTCTGGCGGTCGATTAAAACAGAGTATTTATATCTATGAAATTATAACTTTAAATAAAATAACATTTTAACATATAACATTTTTAAATAAAATATTTAAATATAACATTTCCCCCCTGTGAAGAGAATAATATGGAATAATTAAGAGTCAAGTGATAAAAAATATAGTTTTAAAAAAGATAAAATGATGATAGAAAGAAAATAATGTGAGAGGTGATATTCACTTATCATATTGGTTTTTAAATATGGTAACCAATAGACAGGAAAGTACAAAAAATGATAATGTGAATAATGATAACAAAAATGTGGTGAAGAGTGAAAATGTGGTTGATTGAAAATTGTGGTAAAGAGTGAAAATGTGGTTGATTGAAAATTGTGGTAAAAAGTGAAAATGTGGTAAAGAGTGAAAATTGTGGTAAAGAATGAAAATTGTGATAAAGAATGAAAATTGTGGTAAAGAATGAAAATTGTGGTAAAGAGTGAAAATTGTGGTATTCCCTAATCATATTGGTTTGTTATTAACCAATAGATTGGAAATAGACACAAGAAAAATGCACAAATATAATATTTAAATGAGGAAGGAAAAATAAAATGCATGAATTATTAAAATGTACATGAATGAAAAATATTAATATGATAGCATTGTGAAAAAACATTGGATCATTATAAGAAAAAGAGCATTTGTGAAAAAGTAATAAAAGGCAAGGGTAATATGTAAAAAAAAGGCAATATGCAAAAACAAGGAATGAGCATGTTGAGAAAAATTAATCGTAAGAATAAAGAATGATCATTTGAAGAAAAATATTCAGGGTGAACAAAAACAAAAGTTGAAATTTACATATGTTGGTCTCGCTAAATTTACATATTGGCTAGGTACGCTCTCAGATATTTACACAGGAAATAAGTAATGGGGGTGAAAATGCAAATTTTCAAAATAATAACATTAAGAAATGAAATAATAAAATATAAAAATTACAAAAGTTAGGGATTTTAAATATAAGATGGAAATATTTGTGAAGCTATAAGGTATAGTGGTCATTAACGAAAACATATAGTGGAAATATTGTAAACAATGTTATAGTTTAATAATATATTGAAGATGTTAGAAATAGGTAATATTATTTTGTTGTTGTCCTCTTGGCCGACTGTTTTACATTTGGTGTTAAAAAATGATAAGGTATGTGTAAATGGTATCTAAGAATGATTTAACAAAAAGGGAAATAACTAGAAAAAAAGTGATTGAAACTATTGTAAATCATGGATGAGGGTTAAAAAGTTAAAAATAGATAAATAAGTAAAAGGTAGATACAAAGTATCTTGAATAGGATGGTTATGGCTGGAGTGGATTTCCGGGAGATCACTGACGCTGGGCGGAAGATGCGATGGCTGGAGTTGGAAGGGAAAAGGCTGCTTGAAATTGCTGGATATGGTAGGAAATGGGTATGTTTGATTGTAGTGGCTATGTTTGATTGTAGATGGCTATGTTTTCTTGGAGATGATTATGTTTGCTTTGATATGGCTATGTATGCTTGGAGAAGGCTATGTTTGTATTGGGCTATGTTTGATTTGCATAATTGAAAATGATCTATGTTTAATTGAAGATTTATATTTTTGATTGTAAATGGCTATTTTGATTGGAGTGGATTATGTTTGATTAGGATGGGCTATTTTTGATTGGGAAAACTATTTTTGTTTGGAAGATTTGCATACCTGAATTTGAAAAATTTTGCCTTTGGCATATTGAATACACAGGTAAATATCCTGTCGACTAATATTATATTTAAAATAAAATTAATAAGATTTCTGTTGTTTAGGATCATCTTGAGGATTATGGTAATGGTGGTGCAGTCGTGGCAAAAATCTTGAAATAAAAATAATAATGGTTTTGATCAGTAATTGCTTTTATTGTGCTTAAGGAATATATAAAAGCATAATTTGGTAAAAAGTAATGCCTGTCTTAAGGCGTAAGAATAAATAAAACAAAAGATTATTTACATAATTACAAAACTTTGGGTCGGCCAGCGGGGAAGAACAACAATCAGCCTATATAGTAGAAGCGTGACCTCTGGCGGTCGATTAAAACAGAGTATTTATATCTATGAAATTATAACTTTAAATAAAATAACATTTTAACATATAACATTTTTAAATAAAATATTTAAATATAACATATATATTAAAATCAAAAAGGTATATTCTGACCACGTTCACATGAAATATTTGTTAGCAGATCGCCATCTGGCGGAAAATAAATCAACAAAACGTTGATTTAACCTGTTTAACAACGTTTAGCTGATTTCTGTTTCCCCAGATGACGCTCTGCCATCAAAAGGTTCATGTTAACGTGGTCAGGATATGCCTTATTTGAATTTTAATAACAAACACCTGACCTTTTTTAAAATTATTTTTCATACATACAGAGTTACATAAATTTTAAAATAAACATATTTATTTAATGCTACATTATATTTAATGTGAATGTATATATTTGCTAAGTAATATTATTCCATTTTTTAAAATATTATATGGAAAATAATTTTTAAAATAAAATAATAAAAAGGGTCAGGCGTTGGTATTAAAATAAAAAAAGGCATATCCTGGCCACGTTCGCATGAACTTTTTAGATGGCAGAGCGCCATCTAGTGGAACAGAAATCTACTAAACGTTGATTTAACCTGTTCCCTTATATTTGGCCAATCCAATATCCTGATAAATCAAGAAAAGCCAATATGTATTATTTTAGATCGAGACATTCGTCAATTATTTTTGAGAAAGAGTCAAACGTTTTACATATCGTGAAGGGTGTTGGTAGATAGTGCCATCATAGATAATAACTAGCTGTAATTCTAGAGCCGTTATTTGATAGAGTCATTTGTATAGCAATTTTAAAAAAGAGTTAAACGCGTTGCAGTGAAGTCAATAATATAGCTACTTAAACAAGAAGGGTATTGATACATAGTGCCATCATAGATAATAACTGGCTTTTTTTTTTCTAGAACCGTTAGTTGATCGAGGCATTCGTCTAGTTTCTTTGAGAAAGAACCAAACGTGTTACATATCGTGAACTCAATACTATGGGTATATATATACTCAAACAAATAAGTGGTACATAGTGCAATCATAGACGAAAACTGGGTGTTATTCTAGAGCCGTTTGTTGATCGAGGCGTTTGTCTAGCTTCTTTGAAAAAGAGTCAAATGCGTGGTATATCGGGAAAACAATACTATGGCTACTTAAACAAGAAGGGTATTCATACATAGTACCATCAGAGAACAACTGGCTGCTATTGTAGAGCCGTTCGTCGATCGAGGCATTCGTCTAGCTTCTTTGAGAAAGAGCCAAATGCTGTGAATATCGTGAAAACCATACTATGGCTATTTAAACAAGAAGGGTATTTGTACATAGTGCCATCAGAGATAACAACTGGGTGCTATTGTAGGGCCGTTCGTTGATCGAGACATTCGTCTAGTTTGAAATAAACTTTTCTTCCTGCCTTGTGATTTCTCTTATATTCGTCTAGTTTATTTAGAAACCATCAAATACACCGCCAATGACTACATAAACAGGAAGACATGAAGGTACACATAGTGGTGTATCATAGATATAATACGCTGATAGCTCTCAACTCTCAGATCCCAGCTTTCCAATGACATCTTATCTGGCAGCCATTGTCAGCAGCAGGGAGGACTCTCTCAGTGATAACGATTTCTCTATGAATTATTTATTTTTGACCGCTTTCTCTCACTCTCCGGGGAAATTGCGCCCCGAAATTGATTCGAAGGCTCCATTTAGAAATATGAGATTTTATCGAATTTATGAAATATGTCTTCCACTTGCTTATTCATCTCCCTTTTATCACACTTTATTATTTCGCCGGTGGATTGCTAGCATTGGAAAAGTGAAGAGTAATTTCAGATAACTGCTCTTAGATGACTGAAGGGAAAATAGAGATGAAAGAGGTGGGCCTACTAAATAAAAGAGGGATTATATATATATATATATATATATAACAAATTAGACATATCCTGACCACTAACACGAGCGTTTTTTGAATTTTTTAAATTATTTTTTCACATAATACATATAGGTGGAAAATATTTTTTTTTTAAATAGAAAAAAAGGTCAGGTTTTAATAAATATTTTTAACAAATTGATCTCTATACAATATAACCTGAATTTTACAAAAACAGGCAAACTTAGGGGTGTTTAGGAAACCTGTGTACATAACGTTTGGAAAAAAAAAGCTACATCAACCAATAATTTATTTAAATCTCGACGTTTCATTGACTCGCTGTCACTCACCTCAGGGGAATGATTACTTTGAATCCTAGTTCTACTTATATACGTACACGATTTCCTAAAATACATGTAAAGCGTCACGTATCTGCATATATCGAGAAATAAATAGAGCATAAAAATAAAAGAGATTTTTTCAAATTGAAAATATAAAATTATATACATAAAATTTGTTTAGAATATTTGCCCGTATTTATACATATATAGGGCTGCATTAGTATAGTTGTTTGTTTAGTCGTCTCAATATATGTGTAGATATTTACTCATAGACAAAAAGAAGAAATGTCGCCGGTCGTCTATTTTTTTTTTCAAAAAGACAGAGGCAATTTTGTTCACACCTGGTTATCTCGTGTGTCTTCAATATAGATCAATGTGTATCAAATATTGTATTGTATGAATTTCGATATACATGCTAAAAGGTACAACTTCCTTAAATTTTGTCAATGAGTGTATATAAGCCAAAATATATTTTTCTTTCTTCAACAAATATTTTTATTAGTTTTTAACCTCCTAGGAGATAATTATGTAAAATCTAGAATGTTTTAATAAAATGTTTTATATACAGGATGATCCAAAAGTCTTGCACAACTTTAAAAATTAATAACTCCGAGAATATTTGCGCTAGAGAATTGCGGTAAACACCATTGTGTTCAGGATGCAATGGGATTTAATAGGGGAAAAAATAAAAATTCGAAATTGATTTTAGTTCCAATTTTATTCGCTAGATGGCGCTCTACCAGAATCAGATATTCAGCGGCCAAATTGTTTGATAAATTGAAAAATATAACTGAAAGACGCGTATTTTTCCTTTTTTAATACCAGGAAATAACCCTAATAATATCAAATGATAAATTGATAAAACACTATTACGCCAAAAGTAGAATTGGATGACGATTTTTAAATGCAATCCGAGATATGTAAAATAGGTAAACGCAAATTAAAAACATGTAGAAAAATATATATATTTTAGATCCTCTCAGAAATTTAAATTTCGAAGATAAAAAATTTCTTATTTTTTAAATTCAACTCTCAGTATCGATTATATTTATTTTAATTCATTTAAAAATATTTTTCTATCTCTGATAATTTATTTTAATCTGGAATGCCGTCACTACAGGATAAAGCACTCTTGGTGAAATTTTTTATTGCAATTCAGAATCTGTCACTGAAGCTTTACGAGCGTTTCGTACCTTTAAAGGTATTCGAAGCGGTAAAGGGCCCATGAGTTGCTACTCTCTAAGGCGAATGATAAAAAAAAAAATGAGAAGACTGGAACTCTGGAAGCAAAACCTCGGAGTGGAAGACCATCGACATGCATGTCAGTGGCTGTTACGGTTTCGCAGAATGTTGAAGCTCTTGAAACGTTATCCACGTATGGAGAAGTAAGTGTTTGACAAGTTTATCGACAAACGGAGATTTCATATGGAAAAGTTTGGAGAGCACTAAGAATTTTTCTTTAAAAATTCCCGTACAAAATTCAAAGATGGTGAAGAGCTAAAATTGGCGATTTTGAATAGCGTAAAGAATTCGCTGCATGGGTTTTCAGACAAATTGATATTGATGAAAACTGGCTGTCTAATGTTCTGGGGACAGATGAAGCTCACTTTCTCTAAACAAGAAGTTAACACTCCAAACAGCCGCATTTGGGCAACAGAAAACCCTAGGATTTTTACAGAAATGCCACTTCATCAGCCCAGAGTTAGTTTGGTGTGGGTCACTTCTTCTTTTATTATTGGGCCATTTTTCTCTGAAGAAATCAATGGAAGAACTTTTAAAACCGTTTCTGTAACTGGTGAACGTTATGTTCAAATTTTGAGAGAAAAGGTTATTCCCATATTGCAGGACAGACAAGCTCTAAGCGAAATAACATTCATGCAAGATGGAAGACCTCCTCATATCTCCCGCGGTGCCAAACAATTTCTGAAAGATACGTTCGGTGAAAATCGTGTGATAAATCGCCAATTATACACCAGTGGCCTCCAAGATCATCAAACTTGACGTCTTGCGATCTTTGGCTATGGGGGTACATTAAGTCACGTGTTTATCGATGCCGGCCTACCACATTGGCCATGTTGAAGGCTTCTATCAGACGGCACGTTTCATCAATTTCAACAGATATTTTATTTAATGCTGTCCAATCTGTCGTCTAACGTCTGCAGGCGGTGTTTGAGAATGAAGGGCGCCACATTGAGCAAAGATTGTGAACTAATACAAGAGAGAAGGCAGTTACCTCATGTGTTATATAAGCTGCCATGTACTATTATATTATCTACCAATATTTTGCAGCTCTTTGTGTTGGGTTATGGGGACAATTAATGCAGTCCTCACCATCGTGACTGTTTTTTTTGTTTGTTTTTTTGTGTGCACAGTAATTTTTTTGTTTGCCATTTGCTCACATCTTATAATATGTCGTGCAAACCAAAGTGTTATAACTTATTGAATAACACTGGTACACACAATTTTACCCCTTATGTTTAGTTTATCGCTTTTCGCTCATTAGAAGAAATAGCATAAGGAATATTCTCTGTACACCCATAACTTTAGAAATTCTGCGCAAAAATAATACAAAATGATTTTACTACTACGTTATTCAACGCAAAAGGTCGATCTAAAAATGATTTTTATTTGAAGGGACACATTTTTAAAATTTTGTGCAGTCTAATAAGCAATGATAAAATTTGACAAGCCCATAGGATATTTGGATTAAAGTACGACAAATAGATTTTGTTACCCCCTCTTTATTTCATTTTTTGGATCATTACAAATTTCCAGTTAAATTGTCAAGTGCGCCAATTTGTCAAGAAACTATACATTTCTTATAGCAAGAAATCCTATTAGTAATGCCATAATAATTATTGGTACTATATTAACATTTCAAAAAATCGTGTATTGATTTCAGCAGTTTTTGCTGCATGTTTTTCAACTATTTCACAAAACCGCATCGAAAAAAAAATATATATATATTGCTACATGTTTTAATTTGCATTTACCTATTTTACATATCTCGGATTGCATTTAAAAATTGTTATCCAATTCTTCTACTTTTGGCGAAATGGTGTTTTATTAATTTATCATTTGATATGATAACCCTAATAGGGTTCTTACCTGGCATTCAAAAAGGAAAAATGCGAGTCGATCAGTTATATTTTTCAATTCATCCAACAATTTGACCGATGAATCTCTAATTCTGGTAGAGCGCCATCTAGCGAATAAAATTGTAACTAAAATCAAATTCGAATTTTTCATTATTTGCCCTAAAAATCTCATTGCATCCTGAACACAATGGTGTTTCCCGCATTGCTCTAGCGCGAATATTCGCGGAGTTATTAAATTTTAAAGTTGTGCAAGACTTTTGGATCACCCTGTATATATAAACTTAATTTACTATTTTTGCCGAAAATGATGTGAGGTATATAGAGCTCATCAGATGTAAATTTCACATTAATTATATGATATATCATTGTCCTCAGGATATATTTACCGTTTAAACACCCTGATCTTCAATTTTACCTCTTTTAAAACATGCTTTGAGAATTCGAAACTATTATAGACGCGTATGATTATTTTTAAAAATTAAACAATTTTCTACTGCCCTTACAGTAAAAAAAATATTTAATTTTTAAAAATAATCATGCGCCTCTATAATAGTTTCGAATTCTCACAACAGATGGCGCGCTAATGTATCATATTATAAAACATGTTTCATATCGATTGTTTCGTGCCCCTATTCCATTCTTTATATCAATGCTGTTATCTCCCACTTCAAGCAGTTACCAGGTTCTATGATAGCGCTAAAGAGCGGCGATGTCTGTAAGAGAGGATAAAAAAGAGCAAAGAGCAGGGAGGCAGCATCATTACCATCTTTCGCGGAGGTCTCCTTATCACATGCCTTTGGCGGCAGCACTGAGATTATTCCGATTACCTCTAAATCCCTACAAGTTTTTCTCAATGCTGGAGGGAGGGCTGGCTGCATTAATTCAGGAAGGAGATTGCTTCGTTAAAATTCAGGTGGCGCTCGCGTGCATGTCAGACGACATCCTCTTGGGCGATCATTAGGGTTAAGCCGAGGGTATTCAAATTTGCGGGGGCGACAACTTGACTTGCGGCGACAGTTAATAAAATAACAGAAGACACGCACTTGTCTGTTCATATCTAATACTGGAGACATCATGCCACTCCTTTTGCCACTTCATTTGGCTTCCCTTTCTTTTTGGTTATGGATGGCTTATTATACAATTCGCTTTTCCTTTAAAAATTTCACCATTTTCTGACTGATAATTTGAATTGTTTTGGATGCTATATAGGCTTCATTTATTTAAATTTATGAAAGTTTTGTATTTATAAATTTAAACGCGTTATTTTTTAGATAGGCTATTTTAAATGGGGCCTATTGCCATTTTATTTATTTAAAATTTTCTACGTTTTCTGATAGATGAATTATTTTGATGGACTTTACGTTTGAAAGATTCAAATTTTTGATTGCTTGAATTTATATAAATTAAAAATTATTTTATATAATTATCTTAAATATATGAAAACAATGGAATCAAAGTGGGTATCTAAGGGTCTTTTAAACTCATGTTAACGCTAAATTGAAAATGTTTCGAAGGACCAAAAATATAAAACAACAACATTATGGGTAATCAGTAAACAAAAATATGGAGTAGATAGAACATTTATATTAAATATAATGGATTTTTTAGCAAATATATAGCTATTATATATACAAATACTTTGTTATTTTTCTTATACCTATTCATAAATTATTGCATTATAAAGTTTAAAATTTGTAACAAATATATTTACTGGCAATGTGTTTATTTTCAATAATATAATCAAATGTTATTTCTACGAACCTTACTTCAATTATATAAGTTACTAGCGGATGTGTACTCGGCTTCGCCAGGGTTTTATCCGAGTGAAAGTTTGCCTAACGAATATTATTGATAATAATTTTCCGGAACACAGAATATTATGGTAATAATGATAATAATATTCATTTATATATATAATATATATTTTTCGAGCAAACATATCCACTCTCTCTACTGAATAGATTTTTAAAAAGATATATAAATAAAAAATATCTAGAGATATACTACATGATCTTAGCCAAAAGGCCGAGAAACGATATCTATATATATATATAAATGAATGTTTGTATGTTTGTTTGTTTGTATGTCCGGTATACAAATTCGCAGTAGTTCACTAATTCAAACCAATATTTCCATACATAGGTAGAAAAATACGGGGAAGACGATTGGCTATTTTAAAAAATATGGCGGTTTCGCCAATTTAATCCACCAGACCGCTTCTCAGAGCTCTAATACTGTATTGGACGATTCTGCTTATATACGCAGCATTGAAGGATGGAATCTCAGAAATGGTTTTCAAGAAAACTATGGACATAAGCTTATAGGACAGTAGAATTACATTCAAATATTTGCATCGAGCAATGCTCTTCCGCAAACAATAAAGACAAGGCCGGTTAGGCATAAATTAACACAAAGCAATAACGCGCCATCTATACATATAAAATTAAGGATTTAAAAGCACAAATGTTTCTTTCATTCTTATATTCTGAGATTCCATCCTTCAGTGCTGCGTATATAAGCAGAATCGTCCAATACAGTATTAGAGCTATGAGAAGCGGTCTGGTGGATTAAATTGGCGAAACCGCTGGAGGGTTCACCACTGATGAGCCAAGCCCTCCCAATATATTTTTCATCGCAGTAAGGGCAGTAGAAGTTTGTATTATGTATAAAAGAAACATTCGTGCTTTTAAATCCTTTCATTTTATATGTATAAAATTTTACACAAATAAATTTACTGGCAATGCGTTTCTTTTTTTAAATCTCTACAGACCTTACTGCAATGATATGATTTAATGAATGAGAGGGCTTGGCTCATCAGTAGTGAACCCTCTCAGCGGTTTCGCCAAATTAATCTCTAGACCGCTCTACTATTGTATTGGACTGGTTTTGTTATATACCCTGCATTTTCTATGGAAGGCAGCTAAATGGTGTTTAGTGAACTATGGACATAAGCTTATAGGTCTGTAGAGGTACATACATATAAATTTCAAGGTATTGCATCGAGCAAAGCTCTTCCGCGCAAAACATGTTTTCTTAACCATTATATATTAGTAAATTAAATTTTATTGCCCTCTATCGTTAAAATTTTACACAAATAAATTTACTGGCAATGCGTTTCTTTTTTTAAATCTCTACAGACCTTACTGCAATGATATGATTTAATGAATGAGAGGGCTTGGCTCATCAGTAGTGAACCCTCTCAGCGGTTTCGCCAAATTAATCTCTAGACCGCTCTACTATTGTATTGGACTGGTTTTGTTATATAACAAAAAGAAAATGCAGGGTATATAACAAAACCAGTCCAATACAATAGTAGAGCGGTCTAGAGATTAATTTGGCGAAACCGCTGAGAGGGTTCACTACTGATGAGCCAAGCCCTCTCATTCATTAAATCATATCATTGCAGTAAGGTCTGTAGAGATTTAAAAAAAGAAACGCATTGCCAGTAAATTTATTTGTGTAAAATTTTAACGATAGAGGGCAATAAAATTTAATTTACTAATATATAATGGTTAAGAAAACATGTTTTGCGCGGAAGAGCTTTGCTCGATGCAATACCTTGAAATTTATATGTATGTACCTCTACAGACCTATAAGCTTATGTCCATAGTTCACTAAACACCATTTAGCTGCCTTCCATAGAAAATGCAGGGTATATAACAAAACCAGTCCAATACAATAGTAGAGCGGTCTAGAGATTAATTTGGCGAAACCGCTGAGAGGGTTCACTACTGATGAGCCAAGCCCTCTCATTCATTAAATCATATCATTGCAGTAAGGTCTGTAGAGATTTAAAAAAAGAAACGCATTGCCAGTAAATTTATTTGTGTAAAATTTTAACGATAGAGGGCAATAAAATTTAATTTACTAATTTTATATGTATAGATGGCGCGTTATTGCTTTGTGTTAATTTATGCCTAACTGGCCTTGTCTTTATTGTTTGAGGAAGAGCATTGCTCGATGCAAATATTTGAATGTAATTCTACTGTCCTATAAGCTCATGTCCATAGTTTTCTTGAAACCCATTTCTGATATTCCATCCATCAGTGCTGCGTATATAAGCAGAATCGTCCAATGCAGTATTAGAGCTCTGAGAAGCGGTCTGGTGGATTAAATTGGCGAAACCGCTGGAGGGTTCACCACTGATGAGCCAAGCCCTCCCAATATATTTTTTCATCGCAGTAAGGGCAGTAGAAGCTTGTATTATGTATAAAAGAAACATTCGTGGTTTTAAATCCTTTCATTTTATATATATAGATGGCGCGTTATTGCTTTGTGTTAATATAGAGATGACCTGGCTTCGTGTGTCTTCTGCTCGAGTGAATGTTTCGCTGGTTGAATTTTGTTACTGCCTACTAATAATTATTATCTGGCTTCGCCCGTGGTCTGCTTTAGTGAATATTCCCCTAAATATTTTTGTTTATGTCAATCAAGCATGATGCAGCATAATTGCCATCATCATTTCTGACTAAAAAAATATTGTTGCTCAGAACCTGGTTAAATATAATTTTTCTTGGTTTAAGCGCGACAAAAAACTCTTCCAGATTTAACTCTCTGTCCTGTTCAAATTTCAGCGAGATTAGCTACATATTGAAGGCGTGCATAGTCGACAAACATATATATATATTATATAATCTAAAAATATTATATAATCTAAAAACTCAAATATTCCTATATTTTAAAAAAATATATATTTTATTTTATTCATTGATAATTTTACTTTTGTTATCATCGTTTTTAAAAAGACTTTCAGTTTTTGTTGTATAGTTTTGTTGTAAATATGCGTAGTTAACCAATCAATCCTTTTAAATCACTAATATAGGATTAAATTATAAATTCTATATAATGTGAAACTAACACATGTGTAATCTTTCCTCAAGTAATTGAAAATAAAAGCTACTTGACGGTAAATAATTATCTTTTTTTATCACGACTGCACCTCAACCCTTTATCTTATCGATCCTTTGTCTTATCAAGCCTTATCTAACAACAACACAAAATATTCATAACATATATATGTTATATTAAAATATTTCATTTAAAATTATGTTATATTAAAGTATTATTTTATTTTAAAAATTATATATTTCATAGATAAATACTCTGTTTAAATCGACCGCCAGAGGTCACGCTTACCATATAAAATCTCATTGTTGTTCTTCCCCGTTGGTCGGCCCAAAACTTTGTAATTATGTAAATAATATTTTGTTTTATTTATCCTTACGCCTTAAGCCAGGCATTACTTTAATCAAATTATGTTTTTCACATATATCACTTTAGCTCAAATAAAACAAACTCTGATCAAAACTATTTTCATTATTTTACTTTTCAAGATTATAGCCACGACTGCATCACCAATACCATTTAGTACTAAAAAGAACCAGCAAATAACTCCATTACCATAATCCTCAACATGATCTAAAGTTCAAGCAGAAAAAATCTATCTTTTTTATATTATAATATATATATATATGCTCCCAGCTTCGCCCAGTTTTTACCCGAGTAAAAGTTTGCCTAACGAACATTTGTTAAAACGATTCTAGCAAACATCTAATCCCTACTGAATCTTCACTTGTTTATACTCTCGATAATTTTAAATTTTTCTCAGTCCCTTCAAAAATACTCGATAGGTTGATTAAAATCAATATTAATTGGTCCACTCGGTAATTTGAAGTTGAAGGAATAGTATCTTGCCACAAACGAACATTTGTAAATAACTGTATTTAGCGAATGTACCCGGCTTCGCCCGGTTTTTACCGGAGTAAACGTTTGCCTAACGAACATTTGTTTAAACGATTCTAGAAAAATCCAATCCACCTATATATAGATTTATAAACTTATAAAAATATAAATATTGGTATGCGTCAAATTAATTTTTGAAACACATAATTTTTTTAAAACATTTATTAAATTTTAAATAAGATATTGTCACGTTTGTGAATTTTATAATTAATTATTTCATTTTTTTCAATGAATTATGTATATTAATTTAAAAATTCATTTTTGTTATCATCATCACATACAATGTAATTTTTTATATAAACAAACGATAATAAACAATAATGTAATTTGCATCTTCATTATTATAAAACAAAAAGAAAAATTAACAATGTAAAAATATTTTATAACATTACAACATTTTAACATTTAACATAAAAACGTTACAATATTTTCTTTAAATATATATTAATATTGAAATGCCAAGATTTTTTACAACGTCATTGGAATATTATATTACTAAATTCTCAAATTAAATTTATTATACTTGGAACACATTTTAGCATGTTTACAATTTATAAATGTAATTTCACCAGATGCCGCGAGAGGCGCTGCTTGAGAGTGAAAGTAGAAAATTTTCAAATAAAATTGCAACGAATATTTATTTCAAATCAAATTCAAACCAGAAACCTTCCAAGTAGTATAGTAAATAACTTCCTAAAGTTTCACGGCGATTGGATAATCTTACCTTTTAAAAACATTCATCGTGTATACAAACTACATGTAAAATTATTAACCAATCAAATTCATTTATCGTCGCGACCAGTGCGGCGCCAAACGGTAAAATCCTGGAACTAACGCTTTTTGGTTTTACATTTTGCAAAAAAGCACATTACCTTTTTAGTTTTTTGAATAGCCTATATGTTAAACGAAATCTTCAGCTACCTACATGCGAAATATCATAATGATTGATTCTGTAGATTTTGCGCAACGCGATAACAAACATCGAATTTGGATTTCATTTTTATAGATATATATATAGAGAGAGAGAGCAGGAGTGAAATGTCGCTTGGTTTCTATTTGAAAATCTCCGGTCAAGCAGATCTCTCTTTCCATTAATTAATTCATTTAAAATTTGTTTGTATATGTCTGGTCTACCATTAGGGTTTCAAAACATAATAACCAAACTTATAACAAAAGTTAATTCATATTATAGATTTATTACTAAATACAACTAGATATATTTATATTATAAAATAAAAAAAATTAAAAAATCATATAAAAAAAGGATAAAATATAGAATTATAAAAAAAAATATATATATACTAACAATCTTATCTACCTTCTTTACAAAATTTTTTTTTTCTCTTATTATTAGTTTGAATAAAAGTGCATGGTTCTGTCTTTCTCTCTTTTCTCTCTATAACTACTAAAAATTATACTATTAAATATATTCTCACTTCTATTATTCTATATACAAATTAGAGTATGTCTAAATGACGTGTAACAGCCGATTGCAAAAGACGTTACGTTGTTAAATTTTATTGTTATTAATTATAAATATATATGGATGATGTGTAAGAAGTAAACAATTTTTTTTTCTCTCTCTATTAAATAATAACAATTTACAAATTTTATAATTTGAATTTAAATAATCAAAGTAATAAAGATAATTTTAATACAAAACTAAACTATAAAACTAAACAACTATTTATTTTTATAATTAACTAGCGGACCCGCCCGGCTTCGCCCGGGTTTTACCCGAGTAAAAGTTTGTCTAACGAATCTCTCGATAAAGTGAACATTTTTTTCCCGGTCCCTTGAAAAATACTCGATAAGTTTAATAAAATCAATATTAATTGGTTCCCTCGGTAATTGGAAGTTAAAGGAATAGTATCTTGCCTTGGAATTGTATCATTATTCTTGTATGGGTGTACCCGGCTTCGCCCGGGTTTTACCCGAGTAAAGGTTTGTTTAACGAATATCTCGATAAAGTGAACATTTTTTCCCGGTCCCTTGAAAAATACTCGATAAGTTGAATAAAATCAATATTAATTGGTTCCCTCGGTAATTGGAAGTTAAAGGAATAGTATCTTGCCTTGGAATTGTATCATTATTCTTGTATGGATGTACCGGGTTTTACCCGAGTAAAGGTTTGTTTAACGAATCTCTCGATAAAGTGAACATTTTTTCCCGGTCCCTTGAAAAAATACTCGATAAGTAGAATAAAATCAATATTAATTGGTTCCCTCGGTAATTGGAAGTTAAAGGAATAGTATCTTGCCTTTGAATTGTATCATTATTCTTGTCTCAAATAAATTGCCGTGTCATCCTGAATTTTGTCTTTCCTAATTTTCTACATTACAAAATCATCGTATCATCATGATAATATTTAGAGCAGATTGTTGAATTATAACAGATAAATTAGAATATTTATCTTGATTATATCTAGGCGAAAAGTTATTTCAAAAATTTTATTTGCTAGAAACCTTCCCAGTACTATACTAAATAACTTCCCAAAGTTTCATGGCGATCCAATGAGTGGTTTGGTCAGGCATAAAGGACAAACAAACAGACATACATTCATTTTTATATATATAGATATTAACAGTAATTAAACGTAACAGTAAGAAAATGTTGATTTTAAAATATTTTAATTTTAAAATATTTTAATTTTTTCATATTTTAAATATGTAAATAGAGTCTCTTAAGAAAGACCACCTAAAAACATGAATCAACTTGTTTCTCCTGTTGGTGGTCTCTCATTGAAGATTCTAATTGCTATTAAAGAATCTCTAATAGACCTTTAATAAGAGACTGCCTCTTGGAGAGACGGTGTAGCTACGAAATGGATATTCCCGGCTTCGCCCGGATTTTACCCGAGTAAAGGTTTGTCTGACGAATCTCTCGATAAAGTGAACATTTTTTCCCGGTCCCTTGAAAAATACTCGATAAGTTGAATAAAATCATTATTAATTGGTTCCCTCCGTAATTGGAAGTTAAAGGAATAGTATCTTGCCTTGGAATTGTATCATTATTCTTGTCTCAAATAAATTGCTGTGTCATCCTGAATTTTGTCTTTCCTAATTTTCTACATTACAAAATCATCGTATCATCATGATAATATTTAGAGCAGATTGTTGAATTATAACAGATAAATTAGAATATTTATCTTGATTATATCTAGGCGAAAAGTTATTTCAAAAATTTTATTTGCTAGAAACCTTCCCAGTACTATACTAAATAACTTCCCAAAGTTTCATGGCGATCCAATGAGTGGTTTGGTCAGGCATAAAGGACAAACAGACATACATTCATTTATATATATATAGATTTAGATTTAGCTTGCTAATCTAATCAAATCTACTTGATATAAATTATCATTCTCATCAGTTTACTCTTTAAATTTTAAATATAGAATCACTATTATATTTTTTTATATAGGTTTTACACTATATATATATAGTGTAATATATAATAATTGGGTTTGCCAAATATCTCGGAGTAAACTAAATAAACGTTTAGTTTATTTTTACTCCACTAGATGGCGCTCTGCCATCTAAAAAGCACATGTGCTTGTGGTCAGGAGATGCCTTCTTTATTTTTAATATCAACACCTGACCCACTTATCTTTTATTTTTTTTTCTATTGTTTTTCATATATATATATAATAAGATATATATAAGGAAGGAAGGACAAGGATTGAATGAAAGGGATTGACTCATCAGTAGCAAACACTCTCAGCGGTTTCGCCAATCTCTACACCGCTCTACTATTGTATTGGATTGGTTTTGGGACTTGGTTCACTATTGATGAGCCAAGCCCTCTCATTCAATAATTTATGATTTTAGTAAGGTCTGTAGAGATAATATTTGATGATATTATTGAAAAGAAACACATAGCCAGTAAATATATTTGTTACAAATTTTATTGATAGATGGCTATTGAATTTATAAAGTTAACTAGCGGACGTACCCGGCTTCGCCCGGGTTTTACCCGAGTAAAGGTTTGTCTAACAAACATTTTTTAAAACAATTCTCTATAAACTTATAAAAAAAAGATATATTTTGATAATTTGAAACTCGTAAATTTGAATCTTTCGATAAAGTGAACATTTTTTCCCGGTCCCTGTGTGCCGTGTCATCCTGAATTTTGTCTTTCCTAATTTTCTACATTACAAAATCATCGTTTTACCTAGTGAACATTTTCCCCCGGTCCCTTGAAAAATACTCAATAAGTTGATAAACCAATATTAATTGGTTCCCTCGGTAATTGAAAGTTAAAGGAATAGTATCTTTGCCTTGGAATTGTATCATTATTCTTGTTTCAAATAAATTGCCGTGTCATCCTGAATTTTGTCTTTCCTAATTTTCTACATTACAAAATCATCGTTTTATCTAGTGAACATTTTCCCCCGGTCCCTTGAAAAATACTCGATAAGTTGAATAAAATCAATATTAATTGGTTCCCTCGGTAATTGGAAGTTAAAGGAATAGTATCTTTGCCTTGGAATTGTATCATTATTCTTGTCTCAAATAAATTGCCGTGTCATCCTGAGATAATCTTACTTTTGATAAATAATCTTTAAGATAATAAACTTAGTGATAATAAAACTTATAGATAAAAAACTTGTTATCATCGTCGCAATCGTGGCGCTGCTTGCGAGTTAAATATACAAATCTGCAAATACCTCTAAGGATATTCAAGATATTCAAGAAATTATTTTTCAGAACCTTTCCCAGTACTAAGTTAAATAACTTCCCAAAGTTTCATGGCGTTCCAATGAGTGGTTTGGTCAGGCATAAAGGAGACACACACACACACATACATTCATTTTTATATACTTATGTATATACGAGGTGTGTTCAAAAAGTATCGCGACTTTTGTGTTTTTCAAAAATTATTTATTTATTCATGAATACCTATTTTGTCCCCTTCAAAGTAATCCCCATAAGATATTATACACTTGTGCCAACGGTTTTTCCAATCTTCGAAGCACTTCAAAATTTCATTTTTTAAAATCTTTTTCAGCTCCTCCTTCGATGCCGTCTTTATCTCGTCAAGCGTAGCGTAACGTCATCCTTTCATGGGCCTCTTCAGTTTAGGGAACAAGAAAAAGTCACAGGGGGCCAGATCTGGGGAATACGGTGGCTGCGGCATCATTAGTGTGTTGTTTTTGGCCAAAAAGTCGCGCACAAGCAACGATGTGTGAGCAGGAGCGTTATCGTGGTGCAAAAGCCAATTTTTGTTCTTCCACAAATCCGGGCGTTTCTGGCGGATTGCTTCGCGCAAATTGCGCATAACTTGCAGGTAATATTCCTTATTGACCGTACTACCCTGTGGCAAGAACTCATGATGCATCACGCCCCTGCAATCGAAGAAAACTGTCAGCAAAGCTTTCACATTCGACCGAACTTGGCGCGCTTTTTTCGGTCTTGGTTCGTGCGGCAGCTTCCATTGAGATGATTGAGTTTTGGTTTCCACGTCATAACCATAAACCCACGCTTCTTCACCAGTTATGACCCTCTGGAGCAAATTTGGATCGTCGCGGACAGAGTCCAACATCTCATTAGCAATGTTCATGCGATGCTGTTTTTGGTCGCAATTGAGCAATTTTGGTACGAATTTCGCGGCGACCCGTCTCATGCCCTAATCATTGATAAAAATCGAATGGCACGAGCCAATCGATATGTTTAGGTCTTCAGCAACTTCTCTAACGGCGATTCGACGATTGGCCAATATCATTTTCTCCACTTCATTCATTTTTTCGTCTGTTGTTGAAGTGCTCGGGCGTCCGGCACGCTATTCGTCGTTCACATCTTCTCGGCCTTCTGAGAACATTTTGTACCACCGATAAACGTTGCTTCGGTCCAAGGTAGCTTCTCCGTATGCCACAGTCAACATTCGGAATGCATCCGCGCACTTAATTTCGTTTTTCACACAAAATTTGATACAGGTTCTTTGATCCATTTTTTTTAATAGGTAAAAATCGAAGACGATCCAAAACACCTGCAAGCAAAGCAGCTGTCAACAATTAAGTGAACATTCAAAATGGCATTGTCGGCATAAGTGAGAGACATGAGTACCAACATAAAGCCACAAAAAGATCGATTTTCGAATATACGTAACCCGCGAAAATTCAAAAGCCGCGATACTTTTTGAACACACCTCGTAGATTATGAAGTTTATTCAGCAAGCTATGCATTATATTATAATTGATACAATTAACTTATGTTTGGTTCTGTCAATACCAAATTAACTGATATTCACAAAAAATAATATACAAGTATACATATCTGCTCTGCAATGTATATGCTCTGCAATTTCTCAACTTTTCAAAACGGTTTTTCTTTTACTCGATGCCAACTATTTCAATGTCGTGATTAACTAGTCCAATAGATTTAATGTATACATTTTAAAAAATTATATCTGTTTGAAGTGTATAAGTTAGTTTTGTGATTATTCTTATTTTTAAATTCATAGAAGCACTTTTCAGGCAGACATATTCAATTTTTTATCATCATCATTTTTGATATTGTTTTATTTTTTCTTAGTTAGTTATCAAATCATTTTGCATTGTAGTTTTTTCTTTGTTTTGTTGTTTTCCTTTTTAAGCAATAAAATGTATAGGAGTAAGGTGTGTGTAATAATCAATTCAAGCATATGGAACCAACATCGATTCATTTTTAAAACAAAGCAAAATCATAAGCTTATTCAAATTTCACTTTTTCATACAATATCAATAGCTAATAGATTTAAATAAGACGTCTAACTTAAATCAGAAAAGTGAATCAACAAAGGAAGAAACTATTTTAATTTCTTTGTTATTAATTTATCTTAGAGCATTAAATAATTTTATTTGTCATTGTTGCGGTAAATATGACAACGAGTCGCTTAGTTATAATATATGTATAATTTCGATATTAAATAAGTACAAATATTCTCGCATATGCTTATATATCTGTGACTAACTGTTCTTATTTTTTAAATTCCTGCGGTGATCACTCAATCTAGAATGCAAATTATTGTAACAAATTATTTATTATTTTATTAGCAGAGGATTATTTTTTATGTTTATATTTTTCTATACTCTGTACACTTCCCTCATTGCTTATCTTTTGTTTATCATTTATAGTTTGTTCTTGCCTGAAATAAATTGTTGTCTCATCCTGAAGTTGGTCTTCCCTAATTTTCCACGTGGCAATATTGTTACGTGGTACCCAGACGTTGTTTGTCTACTCAGGCTGGGTGACCCCGTGAGGTTTGGCCAGATCCGAAACTAGGCCTCCCTATGACGTCAAAATGACGTCGCGATGTAAACAAAGGTTACGACTGGGTCATTGTTTTTTTTTAAACACGATTTAATTATTGATATTCTAAATACCTGCGATTATTTTATAGTTTCAATATATATATATTTTTTCTAAATGGCCTGCTAATTTTAAATAGATTTTTTTTTGAAAATATTTAGCGCAATTGTAAACACGTGTATGTTGTGAATGCACCTTGAGAGCAATGGTGTCCGATATTTAAAATTAGTATTAAATTAATTATTAATTAATGTAAAAATTTCGTTGTTAATTTAGGTTAGTTTAAGTTCGGTTTAGGTTAGGTTAGGTTAAGGTTCGTTCAGGTTAGGTTAGGTTAGGTTAGGTTCGCTTAGGTTAGGTTAGGTTAGGTTCGCTTAGGTTAGGTTAGTTTAAGTTAGCTTTAGGTTAGGTTAGGTTAGGTTCAGGTTCGTTCAGGTTAGGTTAGGTTAGGTTAGGTTAGGTTCAGGTTAGGTTAGGATAGGTTCAGGTTAGGTTAGGTTAATGTTATTTATTAATAGTTTTATTATTATAAATATGTGATATTTTCATAATTTTATTTTTTTATTTTTATATTCTATATTATATTTATTTTGTATATTCCTATTTATAAATATAACCTTTGGCACCATTGGAACGTATTACGCCTGTATTTCTTTGTTTACGTTGGCGCTAAAAAAATAATTAAAAAATTGCTAATAGAAAATTATTGAAATAAAAAATCCTTTATAAATATATTGACACTATAAATTAGTCGCAGGTATTTAAAATATTAATAATTAAATCGAATTAAAAAAAAAATGACCCAGTCGTAACCTTTGTTTACATCGCGACGTCATTTTGACGTCATAGGGAGGCCTAGTTTCGGATCTGGCCAAAGTCAACGGTGTCTCCCCTCAGGCTTACTTGACGGACGTCACTCTTGTTAAACCTTCCGTTCCACACTATACATGCCCAGCTTGGACAGGCTTGTAGACCGCTCCGATGTCAGGCTCTCCTGGCACCGCCTTGCTGGCCACACGCCCGGAGGCAAGTCGCTACGTCTTCTCCTTGCCGCAGATGTGACCAGCCTCTTTCCTCCCCCACACAGGAATGCTGTTTTTGGCGCCTACCACATGGCAGCGGGGGCAGCTGGAGTCCACCCCTCTTTCTCCAACTTTACTCTAGTATCTTGGCCTTGTCATCCATGTTACAATAGTATGTTCTCAAAAGGACAGCAATTATATAAATATCCTAAGATAGCAGCATCGACCGCGCGCCATCTCTTGGGGCTTAAGGAAACACTAATTGGAGAGCTGTGTGTGTGTCGGTGAATTATTTACAGATAAAGATTATATGATATATAACAATATGATTATATGACAATTATGATTATTCTAGATACCAACAACGTACAAGGTTCGGTCAATAAATAATGCACAATCGGTAATAAATTTTTAAATGACAAACTAGAAACTGAAACTTTGTATATGATAACTCCTAACAATTCTCTATATTTACAATTTGTAACAATTATTATTATTATTTTTTGCAATGTGTTTCTTTTTTACATATATCATCATCAAATATTTTCATTGCAGACCTTACTGCAATGATAAAAGTTATTGAATGAAGGGCTTGACTTATCGGTGATGAACCCTCTCAGCGGTTTCACCAAATTAATCTCCAGACCGCTCTACTGTTATATTGGATTGGTTTTCTTATATACCTGAATTTACTAAGGAAGGCAGCTTAGAGGTGTTTAGGGAACCAATGGACATAAGCTTATAGGTCTGTAGAGGTGCATACATATAATTTATACAAAGCAATAACGCCCCGTCTATATACAACAAATTAAAACATTAAGGCGCGAATGTTTCTTTTCACAAATAAATCAAACTTATACTGTCCTTACTGCGATGAAAAATATTGGGAGGGCTTAGCTCATCAGTGGTGAACCCTCACAGCGGTTTTGCCAATTTAATATACCAGATCGCTCCTTTTTAGAGCGCTAATACTGTATTGGACCGGCTACTACTGTCCTAAAAGCTTGTGTCCATAGTTTTCTCAAATACCATTTCTAAAATTCCACCCTTCAGTGTAGCGTAGCATATATAACAGAATCGTCCAATACAGTATTAGAGCTCTAAAGAGAAGCGGTCTGGTAGATTAAATTGGCGAAACCGCTGGGAGGGTTCACCACTGATGATCTAAGCCCTCCCTACATTTTTGATCGCAGTAAATACAGTAGAAGTTTGATTTAATTGTGAAAAGAAACATTCGTGCCTTAATTTTGTTATTTGTTAAATACATATAATTTCAAGAAATTGCATCGATCAAAGCTCTTCAGCAAAAAATGGTTTCACATTAAAGCTATATTAGCAAATTAAATTTATAAATTTGATGTCATTTATCTCTCTCTCTCTCTCTTTTTTTCCCCCCTTGTCACGGCCGTGCGGCCACGCGGCGATTGAGCTCCGTACTTATCGCCAAAAGGAACGGTCGAAATGGAGTTATCAAACTCCTATCAAGTACTCGCGGAGAGCCAAAAGAATGGGGAGACGATGGTGTAACTCAGGAATTAGCAACCAATGCCGAATTATCGGCAGAAGAACATCTTGACTTATCAACAGCCAGGAGAACAACGAGTGAGAACGCCCCCTCGGGGTCAGCTCAAGGTCAACCACGTGTGACAGGGGCGTCGTCTTCAGCGGGCGCCGTTGTGACAGCTGACGCGTCAGCAAACAGGGCCCAAAACTGGACTTATATAATTGAGTCCAGTGAAGCCGACGAAAACGGCTTTATTCAACCCAGAAGCAAGAGGAAGAGGAGCGGTGCTTCCACCCCTGACTCTCGCCTACCTCGAGCGACTACCACGGCCAGAACTGAGGTTCGCTCTTTTAACAGAACTTCGCGAAACTCTGGAGGTCAGACCTCGTCAACCATGAGGACCCAACCTCAGAACATCAAGGCGACGAGACAACGGGTCGCCGATGACAGGTCTATGCAACAATCGAGTTCTCTCGACAACTGCGTCTTCGTGGAATTTTGTCCGGACTTCACCCAACTGCAGTACTTTCAAGCGCTGGTAAAGCTGTTTGGGGATCATAAGGCCATCTTACAGCTGGCCAAGATGAATGGCCACGTCCTAGTTGGCCTGTCAACCACTGCCTTCGCAGAACGCCTGATCGACGAGGGCCTGACAATCGAGGACACCCTCCTCAGAGATTACGCATACCGGAAAAGAGCTGAAAAATAATTATCAACAACCTGCCCTTCTGCGTTCAAGACAGTGGCGTGATCGTGGCACTACGACCATACGGGCAGGTGACTTCCATCGCCCCCATTTACATCACCATCGGGGAATACACAGTCATGGACAGCAGGCGTGAAGCATTTATGATGCTGAACGATGGCCTAAAGATCCATCAGCTCCCCACGCGTATCGACATCAAGGTAGGAGGAGAGACCATTCCGGCATTCCTTTCTCACGGGATCCGGTGCAACAAATGCCACAAATTGGGCGACCGCCGTGTTAACTGCCCACAGAACCCCAAGGCGGCAGCGGAGCCTCATCAAGCACCTTCCCCGTAGAAGTCGACCGCAAGTTTAGGGAGCATGCGCGCGTGGTTACCAGCCCCTGCTCCTATGCCGCCCGCTCATGACACGACGGCAGCAGCTTCTATTCCAATGGCCCACCTTCCTGTGCTTCCCGCCCAGGCAACACCTGCCACAATCGTCACGGACAAAGTACTCACCGAGGTAAGCACCTCAAAAAAACCTGAAACCCCTGAAGTGAAGATCGACCCCCCACCTCAAGCTTCACCACAGAACAAGGAACACCGCAAAACTCAAGGCACGACAGCAAATGAACTCTCTAATTGAGAACCGCGAGGCATTGGAGGATATTGATAATCTCCAAAAACTGGGGCTGGAGATGGAAACCCTTCTCACAGCATTTACCATGAACGGAAAGCTCGACTCTCTCCTAGAAACATCGAACTCGGAACAGAAGAAGGCCATTGGCATCTTGGCTACTAGTCTCATTGCTCTGTTGGGGGATACTTCGTGTACCCTCTACAAGAAGCTGTCAAGAGCCAGAACCTCTGCTAAACAACAGCAATGAGCTTCCGCATTGCGACGCTCAACGTGCGCGGCCTCGCCGCTCGCCATAGAAGCATGGAACTCTGCTGCATTCTCCAGCAACATGCCATCGACATCGCATTCGTGCAGGAGGCCAACGTCACGGCCCTGGACAATGAACCAGATCCCTGTTTTGGTTATAAAGCAACCATCGCGCCATCGACGTCTACCATTGGATCTGGGCTTGCCTGTGTCACAGCTCCTGGTGTCACCATCCCGTGGCAGCACATACTATGGCCAGGGAAGATGGCCGTGGTCTGCGCCAACGTCCGGGGCCACCAAATGGCTTTCGTCAACTGTCACCTTTCCCATGCTCTAGGCGAGCGGCTCCTTCAGCTGCAGACCATCGCGGCTGAAGCCATCAGAGAAGATGCCTGGGTCCTCGGTGACCTAAATATCTCCGAAGATTCCACAAGCGACATAAATTCCTATCAGTAGAAGCCCTCACAGAACTCCTGGAACAAGTCGACCTCGTGGACGCTGCGTACATCTTCGAGGCCACGCACCTACCAACTAGGGTCGCCACATTCGGAAGCCGGATCGACACAAGTCGTCTTGATCGAATCCTTCTACCATCTAGGCTCTCTGACCACGTCACCCATTACCTGACAACTAACTACAGGCTGTCGGACCACCGTGATGTGATTCTTCAGCTGGGCCAACCAACCCCTCCACGCCCGACGAGGCGTCTAGTACTATCACCGACCTGTCCAACAGAGAACTATGGATAAATTGGACTTCCATCAAGGCAAATTTAGTCTCACAGATTAAGTGCATTGATGTACCTGGCGTCGCTGAAGATGACTACATAATCTGTGCCAGCCGGTTCCTCCAAGCCAGGCTCGAAGCCGCGTCAATGGATGCAGAATACCCATCACTACCTGACCTTAGCCGGCCGCTCCGTGTGCATCGCTCAGGACTGAACAACATCTACGACGAGAATGGGCGTCCCATGGAAGGTCAAGCGGCGCGTCGCAAGATCTTCACAACCTTCCGGGAACGTTTCTCTCGCCCGTCCTGCGACCCTTACATTGCCGCAGACTTCCTGAGTGAGGTAACGGCCCCCATCATCCTAGAAAACAGTGATCCCCTACACAGGCACGAGATTTATTCGGAGGAGATTACCGCTGCCATCCGCCGCCTACCGTTCGAAAGAGCACCTGGATGGGATGAAATACCCTGCGTACTGATGATGGCCTTCGATGAGTTCTTCGTTGGTGCGCTCCAACGTCTCTTCGAGGCGTCGCCGCGGATTTGTGGGGAATTACCTTCTTCATCACGACGGAACTCCATCTGTCTCATACCCAAGTCGCACGGTGGTCCGGGCCTCATCGGCTACAGACCCATCTCCATTCCAACGACAGACTATCGTGTCCTCAGCAGCGTTCTCCTCGGGCGAATTCGACCTTATCTTCCTCGCCTAGTGCCGGAGTGTCAGACCTACGCTGTTCCGGGACGGTCCTCCTCTTGGAATATAGCTCGCATGTCTGACGAGGTCGCCGCAGCCTCAAGGAACAACACACCGCTAGCTGTAATCTCCACAGACCTTGAGTCTGCCTTCGACACCTTGGACCGGGGTTTCCTGATTTCTCTACTGGTGACTCTTCGGCTGCCGCCAGCCTTCATCGGTTGGCTCCTCGTACTCTACGCCGGGGCAGACGCTACAGTCAGAGTAAACAAGCACTACACACGACCTTTCCACCTGCTGAACGGAGTCAAACAGGGCTGCGCCGCCAGTGCCGCCTTGTTCAGCATTGCGACAGGACCACTCCTACGTCGTCTAAAGCGAGTACTCGGCCAAGGCAACGTCCTGGCCTATGCTGACGACATCAACTTACTTATACGGAATGATGAGCAATTGAAACTCGTCAAAAATATCTTCAACGAATTCCGTCTTGCATCAGGAGTACGAATAAACTACAGCAAGTGCAAAGGTCTGTGGTGTGGTTCTTGGAGAAACCGGATCGATTCCCCTCTGGACATCTGCTGGTCAACAGCCCAATTGAAGGTGCTGGGCTGTCTAGTGACTACGGGACATGAAACATCAGTCCAGGAGAACCATCTGGTCGAACTGATGGAGACGGCCGCTGCAAGATGGTCCCCCTTCGTCCGCAGCCTCTCTCTCGTTGGGAGGGCAAGAGCTGCAAACTCCCTGGTGCTCTCCTCAGTGGTACACCATCTTCACGGATATCTGCCTACCGACTCCACCATCTCTAAGCTCCAAGCTCGACTAGTGCGTTTCGTCTGGGGACCTGCACTAGCACGCCCTGTCTCCATGGGTGGCTTCGGCCTCCTCGACGTCGGCACGCAGCTGAGACTGGCGTGTATGAAAGGTGTCCAAGCTTCGCTTCGTGGAAGTCTCAACGCCTACTCTTGGCTCACTGATAGTGGGGCCTGGTTAACTCCCCTTCCATCCGGGACATGGCTTCCACCTCGACGTCGTAGACTCTTGAAGATATGGGAAGCTCCGGATAGCTCCAACACAATAGCTGAGGGACCTCGCCATAATCGGAGGATGCAGGTTCCTCCGGCCACCTGACCTCCTAGCCGCTGCACGGTGGATGGGAACACGTATTGGGGACTTCGAAGGCCCTGTGTCACTGCTCACTCTTCCGACCCGATGCGCTCTTGCAGACGCCACAGCGTTGGCCAACTTCTGCAATAGGCTGATTGAAGAAAACCTCCTAGGGTCCCACCGGGCAGACAACCTAGGCGAAGCTGTGGTGCTGCGCGGGACGGTGACTCCGCTTATGCGCCTAACTACCCGCACCATCCGCCGTACACTTGAGCGACCACGCCTGGCAACCCTGCCCATCGCCCAGCTTCTGTACCGTTGGCAAGACTTTGTCAACATTCCTTTCACCGTCGGCTAGCCATCGCTTCGACGTTGCGCCTTCTCAGGGCACAATGCCGACATTGCAGTACAGCTGGCCCGGCACACTCTTCCACATCCTGCACATCCGGCCTCTGCTCGAGAGACCTGTATCGCCTGTGGTTCTAGTGACCTGACGTTGGACCACCGCTACTGGTCATGCAGCTCCATCAGGCCCCTCATACGGGAGGCCTTTAACATCATACAGCAACCACCCGACCTGCAGGGCTGGCTCTTCGGTCAAGGGCTGGATGACGACGCCCTCGCCATCCTCGCGTCTGCCAAGTCATCCATACACAGGCTCTTTCTGAGCCTTGAGATGAGGGGAGAACGTGAAAACCCCCTTACTGTCTGGAGGAGGACTCTCTGTCGTTGGGGGAATCTCCTCGACTGCACATAACTGTATATATTTTACTCCTTTATTTTATCCCTATTTTATTTTATCCCTCTTTTTATGATTATTATATACTACCACCATTAAATTGTGTATGATGTCAATAAAATATTTTAAATCTCAAAAAAAAAAAAACTCTCTCGAGCGGCGCGGACGCACTTGCGCGCGCGCTCCCGCTTACCCCGCCGGCGTGGCGTGTTCTTTGGCGTTCTATTTTTAAGCCTAAAATTTTTAACCTTTGGAATATCTTCCAATTTTCATGGGGGATTCCCCACCCCTCCAAGACGCGATGACATTGGCTGAGAGCCATTCGTCATCTACATCTGCTGATGCCATCAGCACTCCTCAGGCCCCAGTGGTAACTGAGGGGAACAACAGCCTGGTACAGGCAAGCCTTCGACGAGCTGGACTGACCTCGTCGATCAAGGCAAACAACTCCCGATGGAGGATCAAGATGATGGATTCATCCTTGTCAACCATGAGCGCAAGAGGCCAGCTAAAGCGTCGGCAGAACGGCAGAGCAAAAGAGGCCGCGTCCATCCTGGTGCCACCAAGCCTACTGTTCCACCCCCTGCGAACAAGCCCCGAGTGCAGAGGTGCGCAAAAACTCTGCACAAACAGGCGGACTTCAGAGCCAAGTCGGCGGCCGGTCAGGTAGACCAATGTGTCTAGCTGGAATTCTCCCCAAAATTCAGCCAGGCGCAGTACTTCATGGCGCTGGAGGCGATGCTGGGAAAAGGCTTCGTGTACCAGCTGAGCAAGATGGAGGGGCACATCCTAGTCGGCCTCTCCAGCATGCAGCTCGCAGAGAGGCTCATTGAGGAGGGCCTGGACATTGAAGAGGCCACTCTGCGAGCCTTTTCCTTGAGGAAGAAGGCTGAGCGGATCTCCGTGGGAAACGTGTCGTTCTTTGTAACGGACGCCGACTTTATCGCGGCGCTCAAACCCTTCGACCGTGTGACCTCCATCGTCCAGCAAATGATGGAGTTGGCCAATTCCTGATGGGCTGACGCTCGTCGGGAAGCCTTTATCACTCTGAACGACGGAGTTAGGCTCTCCCAGATTCCTGCCCGGCTGGAAATCAAGGCCAAGGGAATGATCTCGCCAGTCTATGTGAGCTACGGGATCCGCTGTTCCCTCTGCCACAGGCAAGGACACAAGTGGGCCAACTGTCCACCAAAGACTGGCATGACTGAAGACAAGTTGCTTTTCCCTGAGCGGCCTCCTGTTACGGGCCCAAATGTCTGGAGCAAGCCGCTTGACTCTTCCTCCCAAGCCTCACCAGCTGCGCCAACACCAGCAGCTGAAATCCCTCCTCCCCCCACCGCCACAACCGTCGCAGTCCGTCCTCCCAGCGACAAAAATGAGCGGACTAACGTGGATTCCAGCCCACCAACTAACACCCAGGAGTTTCCTTTTTCTCAAGTGAAGCGAAATTTGGCCCAGAAACAAATGGACACTCTTTTGAAGAACGCCAAAGCTTCGGAGGCCATCACCAGCATCCAGAAGCTAGGCTTGGAGAGAGAACAATTTTATCAAGCCTTTACTAACAATGGCCTCATGGACAAGCTTCTGGCCAAATCCAACATCCAGCAGAGAATGGCCATCGACACCTTGGCCACGACGCTTATGGCTTTAACAGGGGATACTAGCAACACCCTGTATAAGAAGCTGTCGCGTGCCAGGAACTCTGAGCGGTAGCCTTACTGAAGTTCCATCCTGCCTCGAGGCGGGGTCCACCTGTGCCGAATGTGAGTCCAGCGACGGGTCGCTGACCCACAGATTTTGGAGTTGCCGAGCCGTACAACCCCTGCCCCGGCAGGTGAGCCCCTGGATCTTCAGGCATGGCTGTTCGGCGTCGGCCCCAATCGCGGGGCAATGAAGTTAACCAGTGAAGACCAATGAACTATATATTGTATATATATGTATATTTATCAATTATTTTTATCTATTTATTCATATTCTTATCATTATATAATCATATTTATTCATATTTATATTTATTCTGTATTTAACCTTGTATAATCTTATATGGACATTGAAATAAAGTAGTTTCAATCTCAATCTCTCTCTCTCGGCCGGGCGGCCACGCGGCGCGCGAGCTCCGCGTTCTTATGGGATAGAGATTGAGGAAATCGATATTTCTAACCCCTATGGGGAATTGGCTGAAAACCAAACGAATGGGCTGCAAGCTCATATAAAAATTATCGAAAACGGTCAAGTCTTTGCCGTGAAATCGCTAAAATATTCTGAAATGACTGAAAGTCATTCAGAATTAACTAATGGCAAAGATGCAAATACCAAGCCGGCGGCGGACAGCAGACATGCAAATTTTTGCCGAAATTGGGCTGATTGCCCAGAACAAGAAGACCAGCTTATCGAAAGACCAGATGTGATCTTCACCAAAGTGGGCGGCTCCAAGAAGAGGCCGCATGATCCTGACCACGTCAAGTCGGGGACCAAAAAGGGCTGCGTTCAGGCACCGGGAATGCCTCTGAACAGCAGCAGGCCACGAGCTACACCAAGACCCAGCAAAGTGCACGAGTGCCACACCACCAGGCAGAAGCAGGCAACCTTCCGAGCAAGGTCGGCAGCGGGCCAGGCGGATCAGTGTGTCTACCTGGAATTCTGCGCAGACTTTACACAAGAACAATACTTCCGGGCGTTGGAAGCGAAGCTGGGCAAGGGAACCATCTACCAGCTGACAAAGATGGAGGGACACATCCTGGCCGGCCTCTCTAGCGTGCCACTCGCCGACAAGCTGATAGAGGAAGGCCTCGACATCGAGGACTCCACCCTGAGGGCCTTCCCTCTAAGAAAAAGGACTGAGCGAATAGTGCTCGGCAATGTGCTCTTTTCGTGGAGGACGCCGATCTCGTCGTTGCGCTGCGGCCATACGGACAGGTCACGTCCATCATCCAGAAGATGATGCAGCTCGAGGACTCCTCCTGGGCTGATGCTCGGCGCGAGGCCTTTATCAGTCTGCGCAACGGGGTGAAGATCTCCCATACCCCTGCCCGGCTGGATATCAAGTCCAAGGGAGTGGTCACATACTTCTATGTGACCTACGGCATCAAGTGCTCCCTGTGCCATAAGCAGGGACACAAACGTACGAACTGTCCTCGCAAGACTGGTCTCCAGGAGGACAAGCTGGTGCTCCATGTGGATGCTCCTGCTGCCCGCACACAAGGCTGGATCAAGCCACCCTCCACCTCGAATACCATGCCGGCTGCAGCACCTGCTGACCACAGACCCCAACAGACCTCACCTACTGCTGCTGTGGAGACATCCCCACCTCCATCAAGTGCATTTAATGCTCAGCAGGAAAACCTCACCCTCAAGTCTATCCCCTTAACGAACGCTCAAAAAAATCTAGCGCCGAAAACATCAAGGAAAAAAGGCAGGGCCCGGTGTCGAGGCCTCCTTCATCCAAGCCCATGCCCTCCAACAACTCCGCCCTCTCAACACCAGCTGCGGAATTGTCTGCACCCATCAAGCAGATCCCCCCAACACCCTCCAGCCCTGCCGCGCCTGCGTCCGTGGCGAACTTCCCTGTCCGGCCCTACGAGACTCCAGCCCCCGAGCTTCCTTTTCCGGCGTCGAGCAGCATCCAAATGCCATCACGACCAGAGCCGTCCTCGACCAATACTGAGCCATCTGCGGCTCCTGAAGAGGAGAACCAAGACATGACTGATCAAGTAGAGAATATTTTCATAGAGCTAAACGCTGACTCTATTTTGGCCCCTCTCTATGAAGAGGTTGATGATGATGAAATAGTGGCCGCGGTTCTATATCGCTCTGACAGAGAAACACTCCCCGATGCACTCTCTTATGAAAACAGGAAAATTCTCTACGATTTCTTCGGCGATGCAATTGAGCACGTTGGGGACAAAAAAACCCTCTATAAGCACGGGCCTTTCCGAACTCAGGGCGGCCTTGAACATTTGAGATAGTCCAGACGTCCCTTTAGAGAAGGATCATGTCTGATGTAAATATATATTATGTCGTAAACCCGGGTAAGACAACAAGTTAGTTGGAAGCAGTCGAGGTTGAGTGGCAAGGCGTGCAGAGTGGGAAGTCCGCACGGGACAGTAAGGACAAAGTTCGGGATCAAAAGACGCTCTCCTAGTACGTCTCACGTGGCACCAGGACCAGGGGAAAGTTGAGGATTAACTGAGGAAAGCTCGGCGTCCTGCATGAAGCCTCTGAGACAGGGAGGAGACCAAAACGGCGGCCACGAGGGCCGCCGTGAGACCTAGCACTGAGCAGGCCTTTCTGAAAATATCCACTGTAACCTAACTAACTGTCAACATCAGGACCAACGCCCCTTCTTTGTCCCTCTCTGGATCCCCCGGGTGTCCAGTGGCAAGCTGGTGTCACTTTGAGACGACTAGAAAAGATGTCATACTTTATTACTTACATATCTCATTGTTTAAATTACGATATATACACACACACACACAAAGCCTTTATTAAGACATTAGTCTTATACAGATTCTCCGTACAAGGTGCAATATCAGGAAAAGAGCAGCACAGGAAACCAGTAGTTCCGCAACTATATACAATTATTAGAAATAAGGAAAAGTAAGATTTAATATGAAAGGTCGACCCCTCGATGTTTCATCATTCTGAGGTGTAAGAACAATAGCTTCCAAGTTCTCTTTTCTCCCTCTTTACACCTACTGCCTTGTAAAAATTATATAGGGCCTGAGCAACTAGTCTACTTGTTTGGGCACTGGTTAACATCATTTGGATTGACCTAAGTTGGCTGGTGTCTACCATTGAAAAGAATGTCCTTCTCTCCTCACTAATATCTTGGCATTCATAGATATAATGAGATAGTTCAGTTTCCATATTTTCTTTGCAGAGATCACAAATCTTATCACCCTCTTTGAAAATGTTTGTATGGTTTTCCTTGAAAAACGAATATAGTATTCTCTGTTGTGCGATATAGCGTTTTACTGGGAAAGGAAAGTTGCTAAGTAAATAGTTTTCAATTTGGAATGAACTGTGTAAATACTTATAGTGAGGGTAGAATTTAGAATTCTCTATTTTTGCCTGGTCACTTTGAATAGCTTGTTCTATTGCAATTTTAGTTATTAAAGGTATTTCTTGCCGGATAATCCTTGCATCGTTGCAGTTAATTAACCATGAAAATCCTGTTGAGTTGAGTATGTTGGCCAAACTTTCCGCAAGTCCAATATAAATATTTCTATTTCTTGATATCTCATATAGTTGAGCTAAGCATATATGGGGGAGTCGGCTGCTGTTCATTTTTAGAATTCTAAGCCAGAACCCGAGTGTAAGTTTCAGCACCGTAACTCCCAGTGACGTGCTTCCGCACTCCATACGTAGAATAAAACCAGGAGTATATCTGGGTGAATTTAGAAGTCTCCGTAAGAAATTGTCTTGTATCCTGTCAACCAAGTTTTTTTGGTTGTTTGCCCAAATTGGAGCTGCGTAGAGCAAGGTTGACAGAACCATTGAGTCTAGAAGCTTGAGTGAGGATCTGATAGAATTGATTCTTGTTTTAGTCGATATTGCCCAGACCGCATTAATAGCATTTAGCGCCTTGTTTTTAAAATGCTTTGCCGCCTGTTGAGTTGGGTTTGACGCTGTCAGCTGGTAACCCAGATACGTGTATTTAGATGTTATAGTGAGAGGCAATTGTCCCCAAAACCAAACATCCGATCGGGCCTTTCGGCCTCCATTTCTAAACACCATAACCTTTGATTTGCTCTGATTCAGCGTTAAAAAATTATCTTCGAAGTATTTTCTGAGTACATTGATCTTTTTTTGTAAATTTATCTTGGATTCTCCGAGAAGTACGATGTCGTCTGCGAACAGAAGGAGATGTATATTTCCATAATTCGGTAAATAAATACTTGGCAAATCAGCGTCATCAATTACGATATATATATATTATCATTATTTTTAATTTTTTCTGTATTATAACTTTAAATTTTGCACTATATAATATTATATGAACGATTAATAAAGCAGTTTCAATCTCAATCTCTCTCTCTCTTTAAAATTTTTAACATTTTTTTATCAATGTGTTTATTTTTTACATACCACATCATCAAATATTATCCCTACAAACCTTACTGCAATGGTAAAAGTTATTGAATGAGAAAGGCTTGGCTCATCAGTGGTAAACCCTCTCAGCGGTTTCGCTATATTAATCATCAAACAACTCTACTATTGTACGCTCTACAAATTTTAAAGATGATGACAATTAAATTTCTAAACGTTCTATATATTAGAAAAAATCATTCAATATATCCATCTTCCTTCTCTGCACATTTGATCCAGCGTTGTGGCCAACTTGCAAAAGCATTTCGGTAAAACGCTTTATCCAACTCTCTGAACCACCCTCTATCAGCTTGGGGTTAAATTTAATCACCTTAAAATGTTTTACCACGTTAAAAAAAGCTCTCTAATCTTCAAAACAAATAGAAGTCTGAGGGTGCAAGGTCAGGGCTGTAGGTGAGATCTCGCATTATCCTGATGAAATTTGATTAGAATGTTTTTATTTTAGTTGGATCTTTTTGTTTTAATTGCTATTTTCAGCTTTTCTAATGATTTACAATACCTTTATTTGTTGATAGAAGAATTTATTTTAAGATTGTCTATGAATATCAGCCCTTCTTGCTCCCAAAATAGAGATTTCATGATTTTCTCCTTGAAAAGGGAAGACTTGATTTTTTTCTTTTACTGGCGATGTTTTATGGGACCATTGCATTGATTGGCTCTTTGAAGAAGGATCATATTGATAAATCCAACAAGTCCCACACATGTTATCACACTTTCTTTTAAACATCTGTGTGAGAAGGTTCTCTATATAAAAATCTTCATACGGTCTAAACAAATCTCTTTCTGAATTTGCCTCATTTCTCGTGCTATAAGTTTTGGCATCCATTAATAAGTTTCAGAACAGTTCCTTTAAACATGAAAAGTTTTCATTTATTTTATAATTATTGTAAGTATGCTACTCCATCTTCACACATTTAATCTTAATTAGAAAATTTATCAATTTATTTAGTTTATGTTAGTATTGCTTATTTACAGATTGGTAAACATTGGTAAGATA
Source organism: Cordylochernes scorpioides (assembly GCA_030710605.1). Taxonomy (NCBI): domain Eukaryota; kingdom Metazoa; phylum Arthropoda; class Arachnida; order Pseudoscorpiones; family Chernetidae; genus Cordylochernes; species Cordylochernes scorpioides. Next base: position 20,379,376 of record CP092884.1, on the reverse strand, counting down.
TCATTTTACTGATAGTCATCATATAGCCATAAGGTGTCAATAACTAATCCAAATAAGTAATTTATACGTTTTGGGTGACAGCGTCGTTACCATCTTTAAGACTAAAGTACTGAATGACCAAACAAAATGCCGCTGTTACCACCTTCAGACAAAAGAACTAAATGGCCAAACTTGATACCGCTGTCACCATCTTCAGACTAAAGTACTGAATGACCAAACAAAATACCACCGCTACCATTTTCAGACAAAAGTACTGAATTACCAAACATAATATACCACTGTTACCATCTTCAGACTAAAGTACTGAATGAGACCAAACAAAATACCGCTTTTACGACCTTCAGAAAAAAAACACTGAATGACCAAAAACAAAACCCCTGTTATCATCTTCAGACAAAAGTACTAAATGATCAAACAAAATACCATCTTCAGACAAAAGTACTAAATGGCCAAGCAAAATACTATCGTTTTTATCTTCAGACAAAAGTATTGAATGAGCAAACAAAATGCCGCTGTTACCAACTTCAGACAAAAGTACTAAATGTCTAGACAAAATACCACCGTTATAATCTTTAGAAAAAAGTACTGAATTCCCAAACAAAATACCATCGTTACGATCTTCAGATAAAAGTACTGAATAGCCAAACAAACTATCAGTTTCCGAAATGCCGCTGCGTATTTATTAATTTGGATTTGGCCTTATTATCTATGATCCAAATTGTACTGTATCACAATGAAAAAAAAAAGAATATACGACAACTTATACATTTCAACTTTTACACTAACAATGTGCTCCCCACCTCATCTCATCTCCTGCAAGTGGCCCGCACATCCCGACCTAACACCCAGCGCACGTGTGTCCAGGAAGTTCAACGAGGTAATGTGCACCACTTCCGCACGTTTGACTGGAAAATGATTGTCATTATTTCCTGTGGAACTCCATCGCGAGCCTCTTTCTCTCTCTTTTTTAAAAGGGATGATTATAGCTGAGGTCGTCTTCATCTTCCCCAGAGCTGATTGCCGTCCTGGCCGCGTGCCACGGCGGGGGTAGAAAGGGTTTCGCTAACTCACTCACTAGAAGGGGTCGAAGATACAGAGAAGGAAGAATATCGGCTAGCTGCCAACACACGCCATATGCTTTCAATATGTTTATTTAAATCCCACAAAACAATAGAAAAATGCTTTCTTCCTTATCATTTTTAAGAACCGAACATCTATTTCTAATCGCGAATTTAAAAAAAAAAACAATCCAACGTTTAAAAAGCGATAAAGATAAAATATAAAAATAACATTAAATTTAGCTTTTAAACTTTGGATTTCTTTATTTAGATCTGGTTTGCGATTTATTTAGGTAACATCATCTATTTGCATAAACACACATCTATCTATATAAAGATATTCACTCTTTATATAATTTCCCTCTATTAAATATATTTTTATAAACTTGATGGGTAGAATATCATATCGCCATATGGAAGATACTCAAAACTAAATGTTATATATGTAAAAGACGATTATTAAAAAATATTAACAAATATTTCTAATAATAGAATTACGTACAAATCCCATGAGCGACTCTTCTGATAAGCAACCACCTTCCCTGAGCAACCTCTTTTGTAAACTGAAAAAGACCAAAAATTGAAAATCCTTTCTGGGATGTTTCTTTAATGATTTTTATTACTCGAACTCAAGCTTTCGGGCCTTTAGACGGGAGTAACGTACTGACTTGAGTTAGTGTCTTACTTCAGTCGAAGGGTGTTTATATTTGGAAATAATATTTTTCTTTCTATGTATTAATATTCAAATATATTATAAAAATGTATATTTAAAATTTTATTATTTTTGGATTATATATATAGCGTAATCATTTAGTGACTTTTTATATTTAAATATAATTTTAGCTAGGGCGCCGAAAAGATTCAGCACCACTGTAAAACAAAGAACGTTGTTGGCGTTAGGCGTAGTTTGTTTATCGCTACGATAAAAGTTTGGATTTGCTAGTTGTTGTCGTACATTCTAAAATCATAACAAAAGGCTTATAGGGCTTGTGTGAGTTCAAGTAATAAAAACTAGTAAAGAAACGTATCTCCGGAAGGATTTTCTATTTTTATTTAATTAAGCACAGAGGATCGATTTCTACTATCAAAAACAATAGTTTTAATCTAACCCATGAATATTCAGATGATTCTATCTCAGGACTGTTTATTCTTACGGCTTGTGTGTCATTTCAACCTGGTTTCTCTAAGATGTTCACTGAGACAATTGTTCTTACCCGCTAGTATAAACTCCTCGTCTTTTGTGACATCAGTTCATGGTAGCTTCAGGCAATGTTTCTACATCCATGTTTTGTACCCGTAGAATGCCATAGTCCTCGCTAATATCTTCAATCGTGATCTAACCTTTGATAGACGGCTATCTCCGAAATAACCAGAAGTATGTGTTTCTTTGGATAGTTTCTTATTGTGAGTGAGGCGATATAATTCCCGGGTTCCGGAACGTCAACTAACCAGTATTGGGAGGCCCTAGTTCATCAGTGGTGACTCCTACCGACCAGCTATTTCGCCATTTTTTTCAGCCAGAATGCTACAAATAGTGTATTGAATTTTCCTTACATATAGTCCACATAGGTCGGTTTAGTCTCAATAATGTTTTTTTCCAGAATTTGTATTGAAAAACTCAACACAACATTTAAATAACACAATATTTTTAGGAAAAAGTGTAGCTATTATAGACAAAGTTCTCAAAAATTCATTATAAATGAAAACTTTAAATATATGGAATAATATAAAATTGCGCGTCTTCTTAATTCAATAGTGCTAGAAGCTTGTGGATGTGTTGGGTGTTCATAAGATACTAAATATTCGATTTTTTAAACCAATTTTCCCAACCCAAGAATACTATGGATCAAAGAGTCCAAAGCAGTAAGCGCTCCATTAAGATCAAAATTCCATGTTCTCAACCTACGTTCCCCAAACAAAGAATCCTAAGGGATCAGCCACTACAAACCTGTAAGCGTTTTACTAGGAAGAATATCCAATGTTTCTCAAGTATTGGTCCCAACCCAAGAATCCTAAAAACCAGAGAATCCTAGCCAAAGAACGGCCTATTGACAAGGATGATCCCACGCCGTGCTGGTCGTGCCATGGACGGCCGGCCCTATGGTAATCCTATAATTGCATCTTCCCTAGGAATTGAGTCATCACGACGTCACGAAGTTAATCAGACCCATTGATTGCAGTCACTGACTGCCCTCCAACTTTTTTTTTAGCGTCGGGCCTTTCTTTAACGATTCAGTTTTTACCACCTATCTATTGATTAGTTGTGGCGTTTATGCCGAGTCATGCCCGGCTCGGTGGTAATTACCCTCACTTTTCATCTCTTCCATTCTATATTTCTCTCTGTTTGAAAAATGCCCCTCAATTTTCATAGAGGTTCACTTCAAACGACAATATAACTTTTCGTAATGTTAAATACAGCAAAACATTGTTTATAGGTATGTAAGGAGGATCATAAAAGTCAATACAAATAAAAAAAGACTTTTGAAAATCATGAGCAAACGCCATTTTACACATTATACTTGTATATATAAAACTAGTGCATCAACTCATCAAACAAGCAACGTCTAATCTAAAAAAAATCTTAAACTAGTTTATACCTGTGTAGCGCGCGCTTCAGATATATATGAGAAACTGGGAGAATCAATCAGCGGGTTTATATAACGGACACCATATAAACTGATATTATATATAACCGATATACACTGCGTGACATTGAAAATGGAACACCAAGAAATAGTGGCCAGAAAATCATGCAAATTTCAGGGTAGACGCGCCTAACCGAGTTATGCAAATGATGTAAAATGCGCAGCTCTCGTGCGCACATGGAGTAAGATATAAGGGAAGGAACTTGCAGAAAGGACAGTATTCGTGTCGTTATTTCTTCAAGGAAAATAATTGTAGAAATTTTGTTCTTGTGTCAAAAGACATGTGTAATAACAGAGAATGCCAGGTCATCGTAAACGGAGGCAGTTCAAGCAGACAGACGCTTTTACGAGGGGCATGGTGATCGGACTGAAAAGGGCAGGTTGGTCCATACGTCAAATCGCAGCTGATACACACCTTGGTGCGTCCACGGTGCACCGACTGTGGAGAAGATGTTTGGAACAAGGAAATGTGGCAATTTATAGGAATGTCGGTGCAACCAGAGTGACGTCAGCACGTGTGGATCGGCGTATCCTTCGACAAGCAGTGGCGGCCCCACAAGCCACTTGTACCGCCATCCTGCAACATGTGCAAGACACCCTAGATCATTCCATCTCGACCAGAACCATTTCCCGTCGATTGGTTGCTAATGGCTTGCACTCATTTGGAATGGTGCCGGGCTAGATCGACGTGGATGACGGAATGGCACAGGGTGGTGTTCTCAGATGAGTCGCGTTTCTGCTTGTCCAGTGATAGTCGCCGTGTACGCGTGTGGCGTCGACGTGGAGAAAGGTCCAATCCGGCAGCAATTGTGGAACGCCCCACCATGCGACAACGTGGAATCATGGTTTGAAGCGCAATCGCGTATGATTCCAGGTCACCTTTACTTCGTATTCAGGGCACTATGACGGCCCAACGATACGTTGATGATGTGCTGCGACCGGTGACACTCCACTACCTTCAGGGGGTACCCAATGCCCTTTATCAGCAGGATAACGCCCAACCGCACACTGCTCGCATTAGCCAACAAGCTCTGCAAGATGTACAGATGCTTCCCTGGCCACCGTACTCTCCTGATCTCTCACCAATCGATCACGTCTGGGACATCATTGGACGCCGTTTGCATGCCTTGCCACAGCCGCGTTCAGAAGACGAACTGTGGCAAATGGTTGAGAGGGAATGGAGAGCCATCCCTCAGGACGCCATCCGTACTCTGATTCACTCTCTACCTAGACGTGTTGCTGCGTGCATCGCCGTCCGCGGTGGTCCTACTTGCTACTAAGCCGACGCCGTTCTCGCTCTGTATTATGACTATCATTTTGAAATAAAGATCACTTATTGTTCGTCCCTGTCTCTCTCTGTCTACCGAGTTTCATCACTTTCTGGCCACTATTTCTTGGTGTTCCATTTTCAATGTCACGCAGTGTATTATAATAAAATACGTATTGGCTAATCTATCAAAAGAAGACAGTAATTTATTTAGACCGCATGCCCCAACTATAATTCACAACTTCATGGAATCAAGAATGGCTGAAACAACAGCTAACACTAATGAAACATTCCGGAAAATTTTCCCATTTGGAATTTCCTTACTATTTTCGTCCAAATTTTTACAACGCACAATTCATAACAAATCATGGTAATTTTGGAGAATTTATGGCGAAAATCGGGGCAACAGATGATCCTATCTGCTTCTGTGGAAAAGAAAACCAAGACTCTATACATTTATTGATAGAATGTCCATTCTTTCACAGCTACATAAGTAATCATTTTTGTCCCATCGAAGAAATATGCGAATTTGTATATAACAAAGACACCTATGTAAAATTCAATAATTTTTGTAAATTAATTTCAGACTTCCTTTTTTGTTTGAGAAAACTAATATTTCAGTTTTAATTTTGTTTTTAGTTTTGTTTATTGAATTTTATATAAAAATGATTTATATATAAGCTGCTAATATGTATTTAGGCGCAAGTATCCCAAGTTGGGATATCGCGTCTGATGTCGTATACGTATAAACCGATTAGACATATTATAGAACTGAATCTTTGGGCCATCCAGAAAGTTCTGCAATTTTTCAACAAAAATCCAAAATAACATTCTGAGAATTGTACAAACCTTTAATGAAAAATATATGTGCTATTTTTCTTGGTGACATTTCGACATCTATTGTATCGTTGTCTAATCCTTCCTCACGCAGGTTCTTGGCGAAGAATTCATAGAGGTAGGTTTTGACAGCCTCCGAAGAATTAAACTTCACGCCTTCAGTGAATATTGTAGTGATGGAGATATGAAAGTTCGAAGTATAAAGGTCAGGGGCTTATGGGGATGGATCAAAACATCCCATCTATAGTTCAGGATCTCACTGCGTACGTCCATTGAAACATGTTGCCTGGCGATGTCATGATGAAACACGATTCCCCAGAGATTGGGCAGTTATGATCCTTTTGATTTACTAGATTTATCAGATCTGCCATTTAGAAGTTTTATTTGTTCAAATTGTTGGTCTGATTGGGTGGCAGTGATCCATATTGAACACTACCTTGTGATCTCACCATACGCAGAAAATTACATTTTTCAAGTGCAACCTACCATTGGAGGTCGCTTGTGGAGCTTTACCAGACTTACTCTATATGATAGGTTCTACACAATGTGGTTGGTAAGGTTTCAAATTTCATCTCCAGAGATAATCTGATTTAAAAAGAGAGAGCTTATTTATCAAGTTTCAACAAGGAATGTTAAGGCGATTCAGAAGTAGGAAAATTACGATTTGTTAGGACATAGGCTAATTACACACCACACGCACACATATCGGTTTAGAAAATTTAGACAATTAACATAATTTTCTTGACATCTTGTCAATACATTTTAAGTGCACAGTCTGCACTCTTATTTTAAAATAATAATTATATACGTATATATACTAGACGGGTGACCCGTGTGCATATATACCCGAGTGATATATATTTAGATAATATTTTTTATAATTGTTTGTTATTAGCATTATATCTATTTGTTTGCATCAGCATAATTTAGTCTAATCTTTGATAGAGGGCGCTGTTCGTGAGCTTAGTAGAATAATTTGAATATATAGTTTTAATAATTGATTTATATATTTTTTAAAATAGCCTATCGTCTTCCCCGTATTTTTTTTTACCTATGTATGGAAATTTTGGTTTGAATTAGTGAACTACTGCGAATTTGTATACCGGACATACAAACAAACAAACATACAAACATTCATTTATATATATATATATATATATATATATATAGTGTAAAAACTATATAACAAAAATATAACAGTGATTCCACATTTAATACTCAAGGAGCAAACTGATAAGAATGATAAATCATATCAAGTGGATTTGGTTAGATTAGCAAGCTAAATCTAAATTAATTATAACAATAAATAGTTGTATAGTTTTATAGTTAAGTTTTCTATTAAAATTATCTTCATTATTTTGATTATTTAAACTCAAATTATAAAATTTGTAAATTGTTATTATTTAGTATAGATAGAGAGAAAAAAAAAAGTCCTTTACTTCTAAAACATCATCTAGTTAATTATATATTTATAATTAATAACAATAAAATTTAACAACGTAACGTCTTTTTCATCGGCTTTTACACGTCATTTAGACATACTCTATCCTATATATAGAATAATAGAAGTGAGAATATATATAATATTATAAATTTTAGTAGTTAGAGAAAAGAGAGAAAGACAGAACCATGCACTTTTAATCAAACTAATAATAAGAAAACAAAAAGTTTTGTAAAGAAGGTAGATAAGATTGTTAGTATATATATATATATATATATATATTTATAATTTTATATTTTATCCTTTTTTTTTAAATGATTTTTTAAAATTTTTTTATTTTAAAATATGAATATAAATAGTTGTATTTAGTAATATATCTATACTATGAATTAACTTTTGTTATAAGTTTGGTTATTATGTTTTGAAACCCTAATGGTAGACCAGACATATACAAAAAAATTTAATTGGAGTAATTATTGGAAAAAGAGATCTGCTGAACCGGGACTTCTCAAATAGAAGTTCAGCGACATTTCATCCCTTCTCTATTATGTCATAGATCTCTTTTCAACCGGATTTTATGTGTTAATATAAAGTTACTTCAGTGAAACATTTATATGAATAGATATAACAAATATAAGTGTTAACAAATTCCAACTGTGAACCTACCTCGTCCGCGACGCCTCCAACTGTAAACATCTATTTCTGGATGACACATGTTGTGGGGGGGGGACAAAATTAGACCGTTTATTTTGAAGTTTTAGAACAACAAGACATCCAAAGAAGAAAGAAAAGATAGTTAAGGGAAGAAATCCAAACTTTATAATCTTTACAGCAAGTTATATTAATATAACTGATTCAACACTTATTCATCTTTCAATATTCCTTTAAAAAGGCAAATTATTAGAGTTTAATAAAGCTATTAATTGTGAAAATTCACTTTTATTTAATTTCCATTTTCCTCCCCAGAAATTGGAGATTAAACAAAATGAACTCTATACAATATTACTTTAAAAATATTGTGAAAAAATCTTCAAATCAGCTATTTAATTTAAGTTTAACTAATTGATAAAGATTATAAATTTGTATTAGTTATTATTGAGAGAAATTATAGAAAGTTGATTTAATAAATGGATACTTCCATTTATTTTTTTAAAAGTATTTTATAATTGATATACTGTTGAAATATTTTACTTGTCTGATACTAAATTTGTTTTTAATAAATTCCATGTTTAAATTTTTAACATCTTCTATGAAATTTTCTAATATATTATTTATTCTATAAAATCTTAGAAACTGACCAAAATATATACCTTTACAGCAATTTAATGATATATTAGAATTCATATTACAGTATTTTATAATATTGAAATTATAATTACTTTTTTTATTCGATCAAATAATCCCTTGAATTATAATTAAAATAAAAACATAAAGCCTCCAGGGAAAAGTTTCTTTTAATTAAAAGAAACTTTTCCCTGGAGGCTTTATGTTTTTATTTTAACTTTTTTTATTATAAATTTTAATAGCATTATTTGTAAGGTAGGTCTATATTTAGGTCTAAAAAGTTAACTTTTTTGTTTCTATAAATTTTTTCATTGTTCTTAAGTTTCAAGTATTTAGGATATATTTTAGGTATTAAGTTTTTGAACTGTGGATTATTAAATATTATAATGTAATCTACATAACGGAACATTTGCCAATTAACATTATTTTGTAGAAAGTATTCTCTTTCGTACCAGAATAATATTATATTTGCTAATAAAGGACTTGAAGAAGTTCCCATGGGAACGCCTTCTGATTGAATATATATTTTATTTTTAAATTCTATATAGTTAAAATTTAAAAATGTTTCCAGTAGAGTTTTTGCTGTTTTAAGATCTAATTTAATTGTTTTATATCTGTTATGAATAATTTTAATGTGGAAAGTTTTATCATTAATGATTTCGTTAAATAAATTGGTTATTTTATTATTTAGATCTCTTAAATTTATTTTAGAATATAGGTCCTCAAAGTCAAATGTGTGTACTGTTTCAATGTTTGTCCAATTGTTAATTAAATAGTTAATGATTTTTTTATTTGAGTCGATAAATTTATAATTATATTTATTAGTTAATTTATTTATAATAAATTGTAGTGTTGAAGCTAATTGTATATCAATGTTTTTTATAACTGAATTTATACCAGCTGTGATTGTTCTGAAAGAAATAGGTTTTTTGTGTAGTTTAGGAATTATATAGAACTTTGGTATGTTTGGATTTTTGTAGTGATTATAAATTTTTAGTGAATTTTCAACGTTTTTGATGTCTTTTTTATTTTTGTGGCTGTAGTTCTAGCAAAAGTGTATTTATGATTATTATCAATTTCCTTTTTTAGTATATCGTGGTATAGATTTTTACAAATTATAGATAAGTTATTGGAACATTTATCTATAGGAGTGATAATAAAGTCCTTCTGTAAATTAATTATATTTTCTTTAAAAGAAGGAATATCTGAATTAGGTTATGTGTATTTAAGTGTATTATTATAATAATTTATAATTTCCTTTTTAATATTATGTTTCCATTCCAGAAAAGTAAATTCTGGAATACTGTATTTTATACTAGTTTTATTTATGAAAATATCTATATCTTTTAATATAGATTTAATTGTATTATTATAATTGTGTTTAATTTGAGGTATATATTTATACCCTTTATTTAAAATATCCTGATATTCTGGATTTAAAAAAAGAAAAATTGCTAGTTAATATATGACCTGAGAACTTATATCTATCAATATAGTTGTTGCAATTACATTTAATTTTTTTTAAATTTGCCAAATTATTAATAAATTGGTTATAATTGCAAACTAAACTACCTATATTTTTGTTGTATCTCCAGATTGTTTTGAAATTTAAATTTTTTATAGGGAAAAGATTATTGATGTTTTGGTTATTAAAAATATCATTAAATTTAATATGATTATATAAATTGTTATTAAATTTAATGATAATATTAATGTTATTAGTAGATTGTTTAATTTTTCTGTATTTAAAGATGTCGTGTGTGATATCTATTAATCTGTTAGTCAGATTATGAATTTTAATATATTCTATAAGTTTGATAAATTTATTATTATTTAGTTTAAATAATGTTTTAATAAATTTATCAACGTAGTTGTTAGTATACATTTGTTTTGGGTTCAGTAGTTCTTCAAATTCAATGTAACCTAATTTATTGGTAGTTTTACCTCTAGTTTTATTAGGTTTAGTTTTAAATTCATTTTTTTTTGTATTTGCAGCTGATTTCATAAGTTGAAATTTCTTCTGTTTGTGGTTTGTATGTGTAGTTTAATTCGTCATTAAGTCCATAAGGGAATAATGTGTTGTGTTTATAAATGTAGTTGTTTTCTAATAATAGTCGTTGTTTTTTGTTTTGACATATGTCTAGTATTTCTATCTTAAAGTTGTTAAAAGTATGTAATTGATTGTGTTCTTTCATATATATATTACCAATTGATTTTTTAGCGTGGTTTCTATGTAGGTTTATTCGTATATTTAATGGATTACACGTTTGTCCTATATATGATAGTTGACAAATTTGGCATGTTAATTTATAAATAGTATTTACTAATTTACAACTAGTCGTTTGAAATGTGTCATGGTTCTTAAGAGAGGGACAAGTTTGACAATTCTTTCTTAGGCAATTCTTAGCGAGTTTAAATTAACATAAAAGAGGTGCTAACCCTAGTATGTTTGTAGTTTTTTTTAGTTTTTTAGTTTGTTATTCTTATGAAAAAATTTTTTTTTTTTAAATATATTTTTCTTAATTGTTTTTGTGGTGATTTTGTGGTGATTGTTTTCTTATTATTAGTTTGATTAAAAGTGCATGGTTCTGTCTTTCTCTCTTTTCTCTAACTACTAAAATTTATAATATTATATATATTCTCACTTCTATTATTCTATATATAGGATAGAGTATGTCTAAATGACGTGTAAAAGCCGATACAAAAGACGTTACGTTGTTAAATTTTATTGTTATTAATTATAAATATATAATTAACTAGATGATGTTTTAGAAGTAAAGGACTTTTTTTTTATTTTTCTCTCTATCTATACTAAATAATAACAATTTACAAATTTTATAATTTGAATTTAAATAATCAAAATAATGAAGATAATTTTAATAGAAAACTTAACTATAAAACTATACAACTATTTATTGTTATATATATATATATATATATATATAGTGTAGAAACTATATAACAAAATTATAACAGTGATTCTAATTTTAAAAAATTTAAGGAGCAAACTGATAATAATGATAACTTATATCAGTTAGATTTGATTAGATTAGCAAGCTAAATCTAAATTAATTATAATAATAAATAGTTATTTAATTTTATAGTCCAGTTTTGTATTAAAATTATCTTCACTATTATGATCATTTAAATACAAATTATAAAATTTGTAAAATGTTATTAATTTGTAGATAGAGAGAGAAAGAAAAAAAAAAAAAAAATCCATTACTTCTTTTACATCCTCAAGTTAATTATATATTTATAATTAATAACAATAAAAAAAATTAACAAAGTAACGTCTATTACATCGGCTTTTACACGTCATTCAGACATACTCTAATCCTATATATAGAATAATCGAAGAGATAATATATATAATAGTTAGAAAAAAGAGAGAAAGACAGAACCATGCACTTTTAATCAAACTAATAATAAGGGGAAAAAAAAAAGAGTTTTATAAAGAAGGTAGATAAGATTGTTAGTATATATATATATTTTTTTTTATGATTTTATGTTTTATCCTTTTTTTTTTTTTTTTTAAAGATTTTTAAAGGTTTTTTTATTTTATAATATGATTATAAATAGTTGTATTTAGTAATATATCTATAGTATGAATTAACATTTGTTATAAGTTTGGATATTATGTTTTGAAACCCTAATGGTAGACCAGACATACACAAAAAACTTTAAATTGAAATAAATTGGAAAAAGAGATCTGCTGAAACGGGGATCATCAGATAAAATTTCAGCGACATTTCAACCCCTCCTTTATTATGTCATAGATCTCTTTTAAACCGTATTTTATGTGTTAATATTAAGTTGTTTCAGTGAAATATTTAAATGAACATATAACAGATACCAGTGTTAACAAATTCAAACTGTAAACCTACCTTGACCGCTGCGTCCTCCATTGTGTATATCTATTTCTGGCTTGCACATGTCGCGGGAGGGGAATGTCCCCCCACATTTCAAATTTAGACCATTTCTTCAGAATTTTTTTGAACAACAAGAAAATTAAAGAAGATAGGAAAAATAGTTAAAGGAAGAAAGCTAAGTTTTATAATCTTTACAGATAGTTATATCAAAATAACTGATTTAACACTTAATCATCTTTTAATATTCCTTTAAAAAGGCAAATTATAAGAGTTTAATAAAGCTATTAATTGTGCAAATTCATCTTTATTTAACTTCCATTTTCCTCCCCAGAAATTGGAGATTAAACAAAAATGAAATATATACTTTAAAACTTTAAAAATCTTGTGAAAAAATCTTTTAATCAGTTATTTAATAAAAGTTTAATTAACTGTTAAAGATTATAAATTTGTTTTAGTTAATATTAAGAGAAATTATAGAAAGTTGATTTCATAAATGGATATTTCCATTTATTTTTTTTTAAATATTTTATAATTGATATACTGTTGAAATATTTTACTTGTTTGATACTAAATTTGTTTTTAATAAATTCCATGTTTAAATTTTTAACATCTTCTATGAAATTATCTAATATATTATTTATTCTATAAAATCTTAGAAACTGACCATAATATATACCTTTACAGCAATTTAATGATATATTAGAATTCATATTACAGTATTTTATAATATTGAAATTATAATTACTCTTTTTATTATAAACTCTAACAGCACTATTTGTAAGGTCTATATTCAAGTCTAAAAAGTTAACTTTTTTGTTTCTATAAATTTTTTCATTGTTCTTAAGTTTCAAGTATTTAGGATATATTTCAGGTATTAATTTTTTAAACAGTGGATTATTAAATATTATTATGTCATCTACATATCGGAATATTTGCCAATTAATATTATTTTGTAGAAAGTATTCTCTTTCGTACCAGAACAATATTAAATTTGCTAGTAACGGACTAGAAGAAGTACCCATGGGAACGCCTTCTGATTGAATATATATTTTATTTTTAAATTCTATATAGTTAAAATTTAAAAATGTTTCCAGTAGAGTTTTTGCTGTTTTAAGATCTAATTTAAATGTTTTATATTTGTTATGAATAATTTTAATGTAGAAAGTTTTGTCATTAATTAATTCATTAAATAAATTGGTTATTTTATTATTTAGATCTCTTAAATTTATTTTAGAATATAGGTCCTCAAAGTCAAATGTGTGTACTGTTTCAATATTTGTCCAATTGTTCATTAAATAATTAATGATTTTTTTATTTGAGTCGATAAATTTATAATTATATTTATTAGTTAATTTATTTATAATAAATTGTAGTGTTGAGGCTAATTGTATATCAATATTTTTTATGACTGAATTTATACCAGATGTGATTGTTCTGAAAGAAATAGGTTTTTTGTGTAGTTTAGGAATTATATAGAACTTTGGTATGTTTGGATTTTTGTGGTTATTATAAATTTTTAGTGAATTTTCAACATTTTTGATGTCTTTTTTGATTTTTGTGCCTGTAGTTCTAGCAAAAGTGTATTTATGATTATTATCAATTTCCTTTTTTAGTATATCGTGGTATAGATTTTTACAAATTAAAGATAAATTATTGGGACATTTATCTATAGGAGTGATAATATAGTCCTTCTGTAAATTAATTATATTTTCTTTGAAAGAAGGAATGTCTGAATTGGGTTTTGTGTATTTAAGTGTATTATTATAATAATTTAAAATTTCCTTTTTAATATTATGTTTCCATTCCAGAAAAGTAAATTCTGGAATACTGTATTTTATACTAGTTTTATTTATGAAAATATCTATATCTTTTAATATAGATTTAATTGTATTATTATAATTGTGTTTAATTTGAGGTATATATTTATACCCTTTATTTAAAATTTCTTGATATTCTGGATTTAAAAAAGAAAAGTTGCTAGTTAATATATGACCTGAGTACTTATATTTATCAATATAGTTGTTGCAATTACATTTAATTTTTTTAAAATTTGCCAAATTATTAATAAATTGGTTATAATTGCAAACTAAATTACCTATATTTTTATTGTATCTCCAGATTGTTTTAAAATTTAAATTTTTTATAGGGAAAAGATTATTGATGATTTGGTTATTAAAAATATCATTAAATTTAATATGATTAAATAAATTGTTATTAAATTTAATGATAATATTAATGTTATTAGTATTTTGTTTAATTTTTCTGTATTTAAAGATGTCGTGTGTGATATCTATTAATCTGTTAGTCAGATTATGAATTTTAATATATTCTATGAGTTTGATAAATTTATTATTATTTAGTTTAAATAATGTTTTAATAAATTTATCGACGAAGTTGTTAGTGTACATTTGTTTTGGGTCCAGTAATTCTTCAAATTCAATGTAACCTAATTTATTTGTAGTTTTACCTCTAGTTTTATTAGGTTTAGTTTTAAATTCATTTTTATATTTGCAACTGATTTCATAAGTTGAAATTTCTTCTGTTTGTGGTTTGTATGTGTAGTTTAATTTGTCGTTAAGTCCATAAGGGAATAATGTGTTGTGTTTATAAATGTAGTTGTTTTCTAATAATAGTCGTTGTTTTTTGTTTTGACATATGTCTAGTATTTCTATCTTAAAGTTGTTAAAAGTATGTAATTGATTGTGTTCTTTCATATATATATTACCAATTGATTTTTTAGCGTGGTTTCTATGTAGGTTTATTCGTATATTTAATGGGTTACAAGTTTGTCCTATATATGATAGTTGACAAATTTGGCATGTTAATTTATAAATAGTATTCACTAATTTACAACTAGTTGTTTGAAAAGTGTCATGGTTCTTAAGAGAGGGACAAGTTTGACAATTTTTTCTTAGGCAATTCTTAGCGAGTTTAAATTAACATAAAAGAGGTGCTAACACTAATATGTTTGTAGTTTTTTTTAGTTTTTTTAGTTTGTTATTCTTATGAATTTTTTAAATATATTTTACTTAATTGTTTTTGTGGTGATAAAATTTGTAATAAATTGAATAATTAATCTATAAATATATAGATATTACTGTTTGTTATCCGTTATATTTTTAAGAATAACTAATAAAAAAAACATCTTTAAACTAACAAAAACACTGAAAAAAACAAAAGTTCTGAAATTATTTTTTTTTTCTAGAATTACTTTTATAATTTAATTTTTAATAATCAAACAATGCAAGATAATTAAAATTTGTATGAAGATTTATTTATATTAGAATATCTAATATAATTTAATTTGTATATTATGTTATATATAAAAAAAATATATCATAGAGCAAGCTCATATGAATTAATATAGTGTAGAAACTATATAACAAAATTATAACAGTGATTCTAATTTTAAAAAATTTAAGGAGCAAACTGATAATAATGATAACTTATATCAGTTAGATTTGATTAGATTAGCAAGCTAAATCTAAATTAATTATAATAATAAATAGTTATTTAATTTTATAGTCCAGTTTTGTATTAAAATTATCTTCACTATTATGATCATTTAAATACAAATTATAAAATTTGTAAAATGTTATTAATTTGTAGATAGAGAGAGAAAGAAAAAAAAAAAAAAAATCCATTACTTCTTTTACATCCTCAAGTTAATTATATATTTATAATTAATAACAATAAAAAAAATTAACAAAGTAACGTCTATTACATCGGCTTTTACACGTCATTCAGACATACTCTAATCCTATATATAGAATAATCGAAGAGATAATATATATAATAGTTAGAAAAAAGAGAGAAAGACAGAACCATGCACTTTTAATCAAACTAATAATAAGGGGAAAAAAAAAAGAGTTTTATAAAGAAGGTAGATAAGATTGTTAGTATATATATATATATTTTTTTATGATTTTATGTTTTATCCTTTTTTTTTTTTTTTTAATGATTTTTAAAGGTTTTTTTATTTTATAATATGATTATAAATAGTTGTATTTAGTAATATATCTATAGTATGAATTAACATTTGTTATAAGTTTGGATATTATGTTTTGAAACCCTAATGGTAGACCAGACATACACAAAAAACTTTAAATTGAAATAAATTGGAAAAAGAGATCTGCTGAAACGGGGATCATCAGATAAAATTTCAGCGACATTTCAACCCCTCCTTTATTATGTCATAGATCTCTTTTAAACCGTATTTTATGTGTTAATATTAAGTTGTTTCAGTGAAATATTTAAATGAACATATAACAGATACCAGTGTTAACAAATTCAAACTGTAAACCTACCTTGACCGCTGCGTCCTCCATTGTGTATATCTATTTCTGGCTTGCACATGTCGCGGGAGGGGAATGTCCCCCCACATTTCAAATTTAGACCATTTCTTCAGAATTTTTTTGAACAACAAGAAAATTAAAGAAGATAGGAAAAATAGTTAAAGGAAGAAAGCTAAGTTTTATAATCTTTACAGATAGTTATATCAAAATAACTGATTTAACACTTAATCATCTTTTAATATTCCTTTAAAAAGGCAAATTATAAGAGTTTAATAAAGCTATTAATTGTGCAAATTCATCTTTATTTAACTTCCATTTTCCTCCCCAGAAATTGGAGATTAAACAAAAATGAAATATATACTTTAAAACTTTAAAAATCTTGTGAAAAAATCTTTTAATCAGTTATTTAATAAAAGTTTAATTAACTGTTAAAGATTATAAATTTGTTTTAGTTAATATTAAGAGAAATTATAGAAAGTTGATTTCATAAATGGATATTTCCATTTATTTTTTTTTAAATATTTTATAATTGATATACTGTTGAAATATTTTACTTGTTTGATACTAAATTTGTTTTTAATAAATTCCATGTTTAAATTTTTAACATCTTCTATGAAATTATCTAATATATTATTTATTCTATAAAATCTTAGAAACTGACCATAATATATACCTTTACAGCAATTTAATGATATATTAGAATTCATATTACAGTATTTTATAATATTGAAATTATAATTACTCTTTTTATTATAAACTCTAACAGCACTATTTGTAAGGTCTATATTCAAGTCTAAAAAGTTAACTTTTTTGTTTCTATAAATTTTTTCATTGTTCTTAAGTTTCAAGTATTTAGGATATATTTCAGGTATTAATTTTTTAAACAGTGGATTATTAAATATTATTATGTCATCTACATATCGGAATATTTGCCAATTAATATTATTTTGTAGAAAGTATTCTCTTTCGTACCAGAACAATATTAAATTTGCTAGTAACGGACTAGAAGAAGTACCCATGGGAACGCCTTCTGATTGAATATATATTTTATTTTTAAATTCTATATAGTTAAAATTTAAAAATGTTTCCAGTAGAGTTTTTGCTGTTTTAAGATCTAATTTAAATGTTTTATATTTGTTATGAATAATTTTAATGTAGAAAGTTTTGTCATTAATTAATTCATTAAATAAATTGGTTATTTTATTATTTAGATCTCTTAAATTTATTTTAGAATATAGGTCCTCAAAGTCAAATGTGTGTACTGTTTCAATATTTGTCCAATTGTTCATTAAATAATTAATGATTTTTTTATTTGAGTCGATAAATTTATAATTATATTTATTAGTTAATTTATTTATAATAAATTGTAGTGTTGAGGCTAATTGTATATCAATATTTTTATGACTGAATTTATACCAGATGTGATTGTTCTGAAAGAAATAGGTTTTTTGTGTAGTTTAGGAATTATATAGAACTTTGGTATGTTTGGATTTTTGTGGTTATTATAAATTTTTAGTGAATTTTCAACATTTTTGATGTCTTTTTTGATTTTTGTGCCTGTAGTTCTAGCAAAAGTGTATTTATGATTATTATCAATTTCCTTTTTTAGTATATCGTGGTATAGATTTTTACAAATTAAAGATAAATTATTGGGACATTTATCTATAGGAGTGATAATATAGTCCTTCTGTAAATTAATTATATTTTCTTTGAAAGAAGGAATGTCTGAATTGGGTTTTGTGTATTTAAGTGTATTATTATAATAATTTAAAATTTCCTTTTTAATATTATGTTTCCATTCCAGAAAAGTAAATTCTGGAATACTGTATTTTATACTAGTTTTATTTATGAAAATATCTATATCTTTTAATATAGATTTAATTGTATTATTATAATTGTGTTTAATTTGAGGTATATATTTATACCCTTTATTTAAAATTTCTTGATATTCTGGATTTAAAAAAGAAAAGTTGCTAGTTAATATATGACCTGAGTACTTATATTTATCAATATAGTTGTTGCAATTACATTTAATTTTTTTAAAATTTGCCAAATTATTAATAAATTGGTTATAATTGCAAACTAAATTACCTATATTTTTATTGTATCTCCAGATTGTTTTAAAATTTAAATTTTTTATAGGGAAAAGATTATTGATGATTTGGTTATTAAAAATATCATTAAATTTAATATGATTAAATAAATTGTTATTAAATTTAATGATAATATTAATGTTATTAGTATTTTGTTTAATTTTTCTGTATTTAAAGATGTCGTGTGTGATATCTATTAATCTGTTAGTCAGATTATGAATTTTAATATATTCTATGAGTTTGATAAATTTATTATTATTTAGTTTAAATAATGTTTTAATAAATTTATCGACGAAGTTGTTAGTGTACATTTGTTTTGGGTCCAGTAATTCTTCAAATTCAATGTAACCTAATTTATTTGTAGTTTTACCTCTAGTTTTATTAGGTTTAGTTTTAAATTCATTTTTATATTTGCAACTGATTTCATAAGTTGAAATTTCTTCTGTTTGTGGTTTGTATGTGTAGTTTAATTTGTCGTTAAGTCCATAAGGGAATAATGTGTTGTGTTTATAAATGTAGTTGTTTTCTAATAATAGTCGTTGTTTTTTGTTTTGACATATGTCTAGTATTTCTATCTTAAAGTTGTTAAAAGTATGTAATTGATTGTGTTCTTTCATATATATATTACCAATTGATTTTTTAGCGTGGTTTCTATGTAGGTTTATTCGTATATTTAATGGGTTACAAGTTTGTCCTATATATGATAGTTGACAAATTTGGCATGTTAATTTATAAATAGTATTCACTAATTTACAACTAGTTGTTTGAAAAGTGTCATGGTTCTTAAGAGAGGGACAAGTTTGACAATTTTTTCTTAGGCAATTCTTAGCGAGTTTAAATTAACATAAAAGAGGTGCTAACACTAATATGTTTGTAGTTTTTTTTAGTTTTTTTAGTTTGTTATTCTTATGAATTTTTTAAATATATTTTACTTAATTGTTTTTGTGGTGATAAAATTTGTAATAAATTGAATAATTAATCTATAAATATATAGATATTACTGTTTGTTATCCGTTATATTTTTAAGAATAACTAATAAAAAAAACATCTTTAAACTAACAAAAACACTGAAAAAAACAAAAGTTCTGAAATTATTTTTTTTTTCTAGAATTACTTTTATAATTTAATTTTTAATAATCAAACAATGCAAGATAATTAAAATTTGTATGAAGATTTATTTATATTAGAATATCTAATATAATTTAATTTGTATATTATGTTATATATAAAAAAAATATATCATAGAGCAAGCTCATATGAATTAATATAGTGTAGAAACTATATAACAAAATTATAACAGTGATTCTAATTTTAAAAAATTTAAGGAGCAAACTGATAATAATGATAACTTATATCAGTTAGATTTGATTAGATTAGCAAGCTAAATCTAAATTAATTATAATAATAAATAGTTATTTAATTTTATAGTCCAGTTTTGTATTAAAATTATCTTCACTATTATGATCATTTAAATACAAATTATAAAATTTGTAAAATGTTATTAATTTGTAGATAGAGAGAGAAAGAAAAAAAAAAAAATCCATTACTTCTTTTACATCCTCAAGTTAATTATATATTTATAATTAATAACAATAAAAAAAATTAACAAAGTAACGTCTATTACATCGGCTTTTACACGTCATTCAGACATACTCTAATCCTATATATAGAATAATCGAAGAGATAATATATATAATAGTTAGAAAAAAGAGAGAAAGACAGAACCATGCACTTTTAATCAAACTAATAATAAGGGGGAAAAAAAAAGAGTTTTATAAAGAAGGTAGATAAGATTGTTAGTATATATATATATATTTTTTATGATTTTATGTTTTATCCTTTTTTTTTTTTTTTTTAAAGATTTTTAAAGGTTTTTTTATTTTATAATATGATTATAAATAGTTGTATTTAGTAATATATCTATAGTATGAATTAACATTTGTTATAAGTTTGGATATTATGTTTTGAAACCCTAATGGTAGACCAGACATACACAAAAAACTTTAAATTGAAATAAATTGGAAAAAGAGATCTGCTGAAACGGGGATCATCAGATAAAATTTCAGCGACATTTCAACCCCTCCTTTATTATGTCATAGATCTCTTTTAAACCGTATTTTATGTGTTAATATTAAGTTGTTTCAGTGAAATATTTAAATGAACATATAACAGATACCAGTGTTAACAAATTCAAACTGTAAACCTACCTTGACCGCTGCGTCCTCCATTGTGTATATCTATTTCTGGCTTGCACATGTCGCGGGAGGGGAATGTCCCCCCTCATTTCAAATTTAGACCATTTCTTCAGAATTTTTTTGAACAACAAGAAAATTAAAGAAGATAGGAAAAATAGTTAAAGGAAGAAAGCTAAGTTTTATAATCTTTACAGATAGTTATATCAAAATAACTGATTTAACACTTAATCATCTTTTAATATTCCTTTAAAAAGGCAAATTATAAGAGTTTAATAAAGCTATTAATTGTGCAAATTCATCTTTATTTAACTTCCATTTTCCTCCCCAGAAATTGGAGATTAAACAAAAATGAAATATATACTTTAAAACTTTAAAAATCTTGTGAAAAAATCTTTTAATCAGTTATTTAATAAAAGTTTAATTAACTGTTAAAGATTATAAATTTGTTTTAGTTAATATTAAGAGAAATTATAGAAAGTTGATTTCATAAATGGATATTTCCATTTATTTTTTTTTAAATATTTTATAATTGATATACTGTTGAAATATTTTACTTGTTTGATACTAAATTTGTTTTTAATAAATTCCATGTTTAAATTTTTAACATCTTCTATGAAATTATCTAATATATTATTTATTCTATAAAATCTTAGAAACTGACCATAATATATACCTTTACAGCAATTTAATGATATATTAGAATTCATATTACAGTATTTTATAATATTGAAATTATAATTACTCTTTTTATTATAAACTCTAACAGCACTATTTGTAAGGTCTATATTCAAGTCTAAAAAGTTAACTTTTTTGTTTCTATAAATTTTTTCATTGTTCTTAAGTTTCAAGTATTTAGGATATATTTCAGGTATTAATTTTTTAAACAGTGGATTATTAAATATTATTATGTCATCTACATATCGGAATATTTGCCAATTAATATTATTTTGTAGAAAGTATTCTCTTTCGTACCAGAACAATATTAAATTTGCTAGTAACGGACTAGAAGAAGTACCCATGGGAACGCCTTCTGATTGAATATATATTTTATTTTTAAATTCTATATAGTTAAAATTTAAAAATGTTTCCAGTAGAGTTTTTGCTGTTTTAAGATCTAATTTAAATGTTTTATATTTGTTATGAATAATTTTAATGTAGAAAGTTTTGTCATTAATTAATTCATTAAATAAATTGGTTATTTTATTATTTAGATCTCTTAAATTTATTTTAGAATATAGGTCCTCAAAGTCAAATGTGTGTACTGTTTCAATATTTGTCCAATTGTTCATTAAATAATTAATGTTTTTTTATTTGAGTCGATAAATTTATAATTATATTTATTAGTTAATTTATTTATAATAAATTGTAGTGTTGAGGCTAATTGTATATCAATATTTTTTATGACTGAATTTATACCAGATGTGATTGTTCTGAAAGAAATAGGTTTTTTGTGTAGTTTAGGAATTATATAGAACTTTGGTATGTTTGGATTTTTGTGGTTATTATAAATTTTTAGTGAATTTTCAACATTTTTGATGTCTTTTTTGATTTTTGTGCCTGTAGTTCTAGCAAAAGTGTATTTATGATTATTATCAATTTCCTTTTTTAGTATATCGTGGTATAGATTTTTACAAATTAAAGATAAATTATTGGGACATTTATCTATAGGAGTGATAATATAGTCCTTCTGTAAATTAATTATATTTTCTTTGAAAGAAGGAATGTCTGAATTGGGTTTTGTGTATTTAAGTGTATTATTATAATAATTTAAAATTTCCTTTTTAATATTATGTTTCCATTCCAGAAAAGTAAATTCTGGAATACTGTATTTTATACTAGTTTTATTTATGAAAATATCTATATCTTTTAATATAGATTTAATTGTATTATTATAATTGTGTTTAATTTGAGGTATATATTTATACCCTTTATTTAAAATTTCTTGATATTCTGGATTTAAAAAAGAAAAGTTGCTAGTTAATATATGACCTGAGTACTTATATTTATCAATATAGTTGTTGCAATTACATTTAATTTTTTTAAAATTTGCCAAATTATTAATAAATTGGTTATAATTGCAAACTAAATTACCTATATTTTTATTGTATCTCCAGATTGTTTTAAAATTTAAATTTTTTATAGGGAAAAGATTATTGATGATTTGGTTATTAAAAATATCATTAAATTTAATATGATTAAATAAATTGTTATTAAATTTAATGATAATATTAATGTTATTAGTATTTTGTTTAATTTTTCTGTATTTAAAGATGTCGTGTGTGATATCTATTAATCTGTTAGTCAGATTATGAATTTTAATATATTCTATGAGTTTGATAAATTTATTATTATTTAGTTTAAATAATGTTTTAATAAATTTATCGACGAAGTTGTTAGTGTACATTTGTTTTGGGTCCAGTAATTCTTCAAATTCAATGTAACCTAATTTATTTGTAGTTTTACCTCTAGTTTTATTAGGTTTAGTTTTAAATTCATTTTTATATTTGCAACTGATTTCATAAGTTGAAATTTCTTCTGTTTGTGGTTTGTATGTGTAGTTTAATTCGTCGTTAAGTCCATAAGGGAATAATGTGTTGTGTTTATAAATGTAGTTGTTTTCTAATAATAGTCGTTGTTTTTTGTTTTGACATATGTCTAGTATTTCTATCTTAAAGTTGTTAAAAGTATGTAATTGATTGTGTTCTTTCATATATATATTACCAATTGATTTTTTAGCGTGGTTTCTATGTAGGTTTATTCGTATATTTAATGGGTTACAAGTTTGTCCTATATATGATAGTTGACAAATTTGGCATGTTAATTTATAAATAGTATTCACTAATTTACAACTAGTTGTTTGAAAAGTGTCATGGTTCTTAAGAGAGGGACAAGTTTGACAATTTTTTCTTAGGCAATTCTTAGCGAGTTTAAATTAACATAAAAGAGGTGCTAACACTAATATGTTTGTAGTTTTTTTTAGTTTTTTTAGTTTGTTATTCTTATGAATTTTTTAAATATATTTTACTTAATTGTTTTTGTGGTGATAAAATTTGTAATAAATTGAATAATTAATCTATAAATATATAGATATTACTGTTTGTTATCCGTTATATTTTTAAGAATAACTAATAAAAAAAACATCTTTAAACTAACAAAAACACTGAAAAAAACAAAAGTTCTGAAATTATTTTTTTTTTCTAGAATTACTTTTATAATTTAATTTTTAATAATCAAACAATGCAAGATAATTAAAATTTGTATGAAGATTTATTTATATTAGAATATCTAATATAATTTAATTTGTATATTATGTTATATATAAAAAAAATATATCATAGAGCAAGCTCATATGAATTAATATAGTGTAGAAACTATATAACAAAATTATAACAGTGATTCTAATTTTAAAAAATTTAAGGAGCAAACTGATAATAATGATAACTTATATCAGTTAGATTTGATTAGATTAGCAAGCTAAATCTAATTTAATTATAATAATAAATAGTTATTTAATTTTATAGTCCAGTTTTGTATTAAAATTATCTTCACTATTATGATCATTTAAATACAAATTATAAAATTTGTAAAATGTTATTAATTTGTAGATAGAGAGAGAAAGAAAAAAAAAAAAAAAATCCATTACTTCTTTTACATCCTCAAGTTAATTATATATTTATAATTAATAACAATAAAAAAAATTAACAAAGTAACGTCTATTACATCGGCTTTTACACGTCATTCAGACATACTCTAATCCTATATATAGAATAATCGAAGAGATAATATATATAATAGTTAGAAAAAAGAGAGAAAGACAGAACCATGCACTTTTAATCAAACTAATAATAAGGGGAAAAAAAAAAGAGTTTTATAAAGAAGGTAGATAAGATTGTTAGTATATATATATTTTTTTTTTTATGATTTTATGTTTTATCCTTTTTTTTTTTTTTTTTAAAGATTTTTAAAGGTTTTTTTATTTTATAATATGATTATAAATAGTTGTATTTAGTAATATATCTATAGTATGAATTAACATTTGTTATAAGTTTGGATATTATGTTTTGAAACCCTAATGGTAGACCAGACATACACAAAAAACTTTAAATTGAAATAAATTGGAAAAAGAGATCTGCTGAAACGGGGATCATCAGATAAAATTTCAGCGACATTTCAACCCCTCCTTTATTATGTCATAGATCTCTTTTAAACCGTATTTTATGTGTTAATATTAAGTTGTTTCAGTGAAATATTTAAATGAACATATAACAGATACCAGTGTTAACAAATTCAAACTGTAAACCTACCTTGACCGCTGCGTCCTCCATTGTGTATATCTATTTCTGGCTTGCACATGTCGCGGGAGGGGAATGTCCCCCCACATTTCAAATTTAGACCATTTCTTCAGAATTTTTTTGAACAACAAGAAAATTAAAGAAGATAGGAAAAATAGTTAAAGGAAGAAAGCTAAGTTTTATAATCTTTACAGATAGTTATATCAAAATAACTGATTTAACACTTAATCATCTTTTAATATTCCTTTAAAAAGGCAAATTATAAGAGTTTAATAAAGCTATTAATTGTGCAAATTCATCTTTATTTAACTTCCATTTTCCTCCCCAGAAATTGGAGATTAAACAAAAATGAAATATATACTTTAAAACTTTAAAAATCTTGTGAAAAAATCTTTTAATCAGTTATTTAATAAAAGTTTAATTAACTGTTAAAGATTATAAATTTGTTTTAGTTAATATTAAGAGAAATTATAGAAAGTTGATTTCATAAATGGATATTTCCATTTATTTTTTTTTAAATATTTTATAATTGATATACTGTTGAAATATTTTACTTGTTTGATACTAAATTTGTTTTTAATAAATTCCATGTTTAAATTTTTAACATCTTCTATGAAATTATCTAATATATTATTTATTCTATAAAATCTTAGAAACTGACCATAATATATACCTTTACAGCAATTTGATGATATATTAGAATTCATATTACAGTATTTTATAATATTGAAATTATAATTACTCTTTTTATTATAAACTCTAACAGCACTATTTGTAAGGTCTATATTCAAGTCTAAAAAGTTAACTTTTTTGTTTCTATAAATTTTTTCATTGTTCTTAAGTTTCAAGTATTTAGGATATATGAATGTAATATGAATTCTAATATATCATTAAATTGCTGTAAAGGTATATATTATGGTCAGTTTCTAAGATTTTATAGAATAAATAATATATTAGATAATTTCATAGAAGATGTTAAAAATTTAAACATGGAATTTATTAAAAACAAATTTAGTATCAAACAAGTAAAATATTTCAACAGTATATCAATTATAAAATATTTAAAAAAAAATAAATGGAAATATCCATTTATGAAATCAACTTTCTATAATTTCTCTTAATATTAACTAAAACAAATTTATAATCTTTAACAGTTAATTAAACTTTTATTAAATAACTGATTAAAAGATTTTTTCACAAGATTTTTAAAGTTTTAAAGTATATATTTCATTTTTGTTTAATCTCCAATTTCTGGGGAGGAAAATGGAAGTTAAATAAAGATGAATTTGCACAATTAATAGCTTTATTAAACTCTTATAATTTGCCTTTTTAAAGGAATATTAAAAGATGATTAAGTGTTAAATCAGTTATTTTGATATAACTATCTGTAAAGATTATAAAACTTAGCTTTCTTCCTTTAACTATTTTTCCTATCTTCTTTAATTTTCTTGTTGTTCAAAAAAATTCTGAAGAAATGGTCTAAATTTGAAATGTGGGGGGACATTCCCCTCCCGCGACATGTGCAAGCCAGAAATAGATATACACAATGGAGGACGCAGCGGTCAAGGTAGGTTTACAGTTTGAATTTGTTAACACTGGTATCTGTTATATGTTCATTTAAATATTTCACTGAAACAACTTAATATTAACACATAAAATACGGTTTAAAAGAGATCTATGACATAATAAAGGAGGGGTTGAAATGTCGCTGAAATTTTATCTGATGATCCCCGTTTCAGCAGATCTCTTTTTCCAATTTATTTCAATTTAAAGTTTTTTGTGTATGTCTGGTCTACCATTAGGGTTTCAAAACATAATATCCAAACTTATAACAAATGTTAATTCATACTATAGATATATTACTAAATACAACTATTTATAATCATATTATAAAATAAAAAAACCTTTAAAAATCTTTAAAAAAAAAAAAAAAAGGATAAAACATAAAATCATAAAAAAAAATATATATATATACTAACAATCTTATCTACCTTCTTTATAAAACTCTTTTTTTTTCCCCTTATTATTAGTTTGATTAAAAGTGCATGGTTCTGTCTTTCTCTCTTTTTTCTAACTATTATATATATTATCTCTTCGATTATTCTATATATAGGATTAGAGTATGTCTGAATGACGTGTAAAAGCCGATGTAATAGACGTTACTTTGTTAATTTTTTTTATTGTTATTAATTATAAATATATAATTAACTTGAGGATGTAAAAGAAGTAATGGATTTTTTTTTTTCTTTCTCTCTCTATCTACAAATTAATAACATTTTACAAATTTTATAATTTGTATTTAAATGATCATAATAGTGAAGATAATTTTAATACAAAACTGGACTATAAAATTAAATAACTATTTATTATTATATATATATATATATATATAAGATAAAAGTTGATAATTATTTTTGTGTTTAAGTTAGATGAGATTAAAAAGTTGTTTATATGTATTATATTTATATCTTATTTAGGAGAGAAAAATGTAATAAAAGTAATTATATGTTAGAAAAATATGTTTTTATTTTAGATAGAAAAAAAAATTTGAAAAATAAAAAGAAAATTTAACAAGAAAAGAAGATTTAACAACGTAACGTCTTTTAGCATCGGCTTTTACCCGTCATTTAGACATACTCTTAAAATAAATAGGAATAAAGAAGAGATTTATAATGATTATATATTTATTTTTTAGTAAAAGAGAGGAAAGAGATAAAGAAAGAACCATACACTTTTATTTCAAACAGGTAGAGAATTGAAAGGGTGTTAGTATTTTTTTAGTTAATTAATAGTTTTTGTAATTTTTTTATATATATATTTTTTTCCTATATAATTTTAGATTTTTTTTTTCCTAAGAGTAAGAATAATATGATATAATGTTTTTGCCTAGTTAAGGATAGATAAACATATTTTAAATCTTTGCCTATTAGAAATTATTTTTTGGAACCCTAATGGTAGACCAGGACATTACACAAAAAGGAGATTGGAAAATCTATTGGAGAGAGAAATCTGTGGTATCAGGGCTCTTCAGATGAAAATACCACACCCCATTTCACCCTTACTTCATTATGGATTGATTTCTCTTCGACCATTAAACTGTATAATTAAATTAATATTAGATAACATAGAAGGAGGTTGTTTACTTACTTATTCAAAGTGGCGTCTGCCGCTCCCTAGAGACAGCGCACATGTGTGGATGTAACATCTGTCTGCCAGGGACCCGCCAACATTGTTCTAAAAGTTATTAATTATTATTAATAATCTAACAAATTTTAAAAAATCTAAATGTAATTGCCACAATGTTCTAGATAAATATAAATTCACTGGACATATTTTAACTAGCGATTATTCTTTTTTGGAACCAAAACTCCAAAACATTTTAAATAGAGGATATAAATATATACCTCAGATCAAACACAATTTCAATAATACAATTAAATCTATATTAAAAGACATCGATATATTCATTAATAAAACTAGTATAAAACACAGAATTCCTGAATTTACTTTCCTAGAATGGAAATATAAATTAAGTAAAGAAATAAAAAACTATTATAACAACACACTAAAATACACAAACCCTAATGAATCGGAAATTAATTCCTTAAAAGACAATTTTGAAAACTTACAAAAAGATTTTATCATATGTCCAATAGATAAATGTTCAAATAATTTATCTATTATATGTAAAAACTTATATCATGACCTTCTAAAAAATGAAATTAATAACAACAGTAAATACACTTTCATAAAAACAACTGAAACTAAAATCAAAAAAGATATTAAAAATGTAGAAAACACACTAAAAATCATTAATTACAACAAAAACACAAACATACCGAAATTTTATATTATTCCTAAATTACATAAAACACCAATCTCATTTAGAACAATCACATCAGGAATAAACTCAGTCATAAAAAACATGATTTAAGACTAGCTTCAACACTTCAATTCATAATAAATAAAATAACTAACAAACATAATTATAAATTCATAGATTCTAATAAAAAAATCATTAACTTCCTAACAAATAACCTACAAAAGATCAATACAGTTCATACATTTGATTTTGAAGATCTTTACTCTAACATACGTTTAGAAGACCTTAATAATAAAATACACAGCTTAATAAATGAATTCATTAATGATAAAACATTCCATATTCAAATTATTCACAACAAATACAAAACATTTAAATTAGATAACAAAACAGCAAAAACATTACTTGAAACCTTCTTAAACTTTAATTATATTAATTTTAAAAACAAAATATACATTCAATCTAAAGGTGTTCCAATGGGAACTTCATCCAGTCCTCTACTAGCCAACTTATTACTTTTTTTGGTATGAAAGAGAGTTCTTCCTACAGAATGATGTAAATTGGCATATGTTCCGCTATGTAGATGACATCATTATCTTGAATAACCCACAATTCAATAATGTCATTTACAAAATATACCCTAAATATTTGAAACTTAAAAATAATGAAAAGATAACTAATAACAAGGAGGTTAACTTTTTAGACTTAAATATAAACCTTGCAAACAAGTAAATTGGAACATATGACAAAAGAAATTGTTATAATTTTAAAATTATTAAATTCTGTAATGTCAATTCCAACATATCATCAAATTGCTGCAAAGGCATATATTTTGGTCAATTTTTAAGATTTTATAGAATCAACAACATTAAAACAAACTTTATTAAAGACATTAAAAATCTTAATAAAGAGTATTTAAACAATGGTTTTAAATACAAAACAGTAAAGTTTTACAATAGGCTGTCAATACACAAATACCTAAGCAATAATAAATATAATTATAAATTTGAAACTTCAAACTTCTCCAATTAATCTAACCAACAACTTATATTCTACTCTTATACTAAAACAAATGATAGAATTACTGAATATATTTCCTATGACTTTAAATATATTAATTATATGATAACGATTATAAAGCATTAAATTCATTCAATTTGATCTCCAGTTACTGTGGGAGGGAACTGGATAACAAATATAAATGAATTTGAAGCATAATAAATGTTTTATTATTCAATTAATTTATAATTTTAATAAAAATGTAACTTATATCAATGGAAACAAAATTTTAATACATATTTTCACAATCTTTAAAATTTCTAATGATTCTTTTCTGACAGCTTTTCTAACTTCAAACAATTTTAAAAATAAGATTTCCTAGAAGAGGGAAGGTTACTTTTAGAACAATGTTGGCGGGTCCCTGGCAGACAGATGTTATATCCACACATGTGCGCTGTCTCTAGGGAGCGGCAGACGCCACTTTGAATAAGTAAGTAAACAACCTCCTTCTATGTTATCTAATATTAATTTAATTATACAGTTTAATGGTCGAAGAGAAATCAATCCATAATGAAGTAAGGGTGAAATGGGGTGTGGTATTTTCATCTGAAGAGCCCTGTGATACCACAGATTTCTCTCTCCAATAGATTTTCCAATCTCCTTTTTGTGTAATGTCCTGGTCTACCATTAGGGTTCCAAAAAATAATTTCTAATAGGCAAAGATTTAAAATATGTTTATCTATCCTTAACTAGGCAAAAACATTATATCATATTATTCTTACTCTTAGGAAAAAAAAAAAATCTAAAATTATATAGGAAAAAAAATTATATAAAAAAATTACAAAAACTATTAATTAACTAAAAAAATACTAACACCCTTTCAATTCTCTACCTGTTTGAAATAAAAGTGTATGGTTCTTTCTTTATCTCTTTCCTCTCTTTTACTAAAAAATAATTATATAATCATTATAAATCTCTTCTTTATTCCTATTTATTTTAAGAGTATGTCTAAATGACGGGTAAAAGCCGATGCTAAAAGACGTTACGTTGTTAAATCTTCTTTTCTTGTTAAATTTTCTTTTTATTTTTCAAATTTTTTTTTTCTATCTAAAATAAAAACATATTATTCTAACATATAATTACTTTTATTACATTTTTCTCTCCTAAATAAGATATAAATATAATACATATAAACAACTTTTTAATCTCATCTAACTTAAACACAAAAATAATTATCAACTTTTATCTTATATAATTAATTTAGATTTAGCTTGCTAATCTAATAGAATTTCCTTTTTATATATAAATATTACTATTATTAAAAGTTTTAAATATAGTTATATCAATATATAAATCCATCTTAACTCACTCTATAATATCAACTTAATTTAAATTATATTTAAGATTTAAAATTTTATTTGATAAACTTTATTATTTACATTTCATATATATATATAGAGATATCGTAATTTAAACAATGTGATATGTAGGTAATAAAGTTTGAGGTCTTTTCTAGTCGTCTCAAAGTGACACCAGCTTGCCACCGGACACCCGGGGGATCCAGGGAGGGACAAAAAAAGGGACGTTGGTCCGGATGTTGACAGTTAGTTAGGTTACAGTGGATATTTTCGTACAGGGCCCGCTCAGTGCTAGGTCTCACAGCGCTCCTCGTGGCCGCCGTTTTGATCTCCTCCCTGCCTCCGCGGCTTCATGCAGGACGCCGAGCTTTCCTCAGTTAATCCTCAACTTTCCCCTGGTCCTGGTGCCACGTGAGACGTACTAGGAGAGCGTCTTTTGATCCCAAACTTTGTCCTTACTGTCCCGTGCGGACTTCCCACTCTGCACGCCTTCCCACTCAACCCCGACTGCTTCCAACTCACTTGTTGGCTTACCCGGGTTTACGACAGTAGACCCGTATAAGTCGACAGGATTATGATGGCGGACAGTGGACAAAGGACTATGGACGAGGACGGGGAACACTACGTGGACGCTTCTGAGGTGCCGGCCACTTTCATCCGGCCCATCTTGGCCAACTCGGTAAACCGACTCACCGAGGCCCTCCAAGAAGTGGCGGCGTCACGTGCCTATGCCTCGCCTATGGCACCTTACGACGGGACTTATCCGGCGAAAAACTTCTTCCGGCAACTGTAAGCCGTGCGGAACGACATCGTGTACAGGTCTGCGAGGCTCCACGAGCTTCTCAAAGGTGAGCCCCTGTCGCTCTTCAATGATCTCAACTCGGCCGCCTGATCCTATTACCAAAACAAACATTTTATTTCTTTTATATTACTATATTTTCTTTTATTTTTTCATATCATTTTATTAGCTCTATTTTATATCTTTAATTATCATTGTGTGTTTTACTACTTTTACATTATTTTAACCCCAGTGTGAAATATTTTTCTAAATTAGAATGCCATCTTTTAATGTTACCCTTATCTTTATTACAATCATCTTCGTCAATTCCATCCATTTTTAAAATCAATCAAGCTATCACCCTTTTTATATCTGTATGCTAAATTTCTTTGTTTTATTTTTCTATACCTCAACCACTCAGCCATTATAAACCATCCAAACCCCACCATTATTATAAACATTTTATTGTAGAAATTAAACTCTTTAAAACGATCATTAAAACAATAATAAACAATAAGAGGAGCTTCTTGTGTAGATTTCTTTATTACCGCAAGCTTTCGAACAGAACGTTCTTCATCGGGCGTGGATAGTAAAACGTGCTAACATGCTATTAGAGGAGAAAAACTAATATATACACCAATAAATTTACATATTGAAGAGAAAATAGCGTAAAAAGAGAATAAAACATAAATATTTAAAATGAAATTTACATAATACAAGCGTGACGACTAAAGTTCAAGTTTATTGCTTATTTTTTAGTCGTCACGCTTGTATTATGTAAATTTCATTTTAAATATTTATGTTTTATTCTCTTTTTACGCTATTTTCTCTTCAATATGTAAATTTATTGGTGTATATATTAGTTTTTCTCCTCTAATAGCATGTTAGCACGTTTTACTATCCACGCCCGATGAAGAACGTTCTGTTCGAAAGCTTGCGGTAATAAAGAAATCTACACAAGAAGCTCCTCTTATTGTTTATTATTGTTTTAATAAACATTTTATGTTACTATTATCATTAGTCATTATATCTTAGAATATTCAACCATCAGCAATCATTTGAATTATTACTATTTGAATATTTTTTCATTGTCATCATATATAGATTTTAAATCTTTGCAACTTCGAATTTTTAAAGATCATTTGAGTTTTTTTATAGCATTTATATATTTTTTTAAATACCTTAAGATCGTCTTATTTCTGATATCATTGTTTTTATTAGATTATATTATTTTTATTTCATATTGACGCCTCTCTCTGTCTCTCTCTCCCAATCTCATCTTCCCATTCTATATCACTTACTCACACCTCCTTAACCCATTTCTTCTCAACCTCATACAGTCTACCATAGGGTTCATGTTGCCAAACATTTTATTTATTTTTTATTAATTCATCTATTGGACCATCCTTCCTCGGTATACAATTCCCGATAACGAGTTTAGGAAATCCAAAGATTATTTATTTATTTTTTATCCATCACCCGGCACACACACAACATCATTCATTACATTCAACAATGATGGGTTGTTCAATCATCAATGGCAACAGTACCCTTTACCTTTCATATTTCCCGCAGTCAAGAGTCTCCTGCTGGCCAAACAATTTTTTTAACAATTATTTTTGATTCAACCAGCTGGCTCAACCTTCCTCGCTGTACATTTCCCAACAGTGAGCTCAGGCGACCAGTTCGAGTTTTTTTTTTTCTATCAATGCTCGGATCATCATTAAAACCATCATTTTTACCATTTTATTACTATTTTTTTAATTTTCATCCGAGCTCAATCATCATTGACAACAGAGCAACTCTTGACTCCACCTTTCCCATTCCTCCACTTTCAACTTACCTACCTACCCGGTCTGATCCAATGTTGATTATTGAACGTCTTGGGAGTTCGGTCAATGAAAACAATACCTCACTTCCACAGGCACATATTGCATTGACGAACGCCATTGCAAAAATCAACTCGGATTTCCTCTCTTTTTACCACTGCGTCACTCTAAATCTTCAGATATCCATTATAAGTTTACTTGTAACATTTTACTGCTTTTGATAAGTTCGTTTTCCTTTTTCTCCCTCTCACCATGTGAGACGTCTCTGAAATTATAATTATGAAAAAATAAAAAACAAACCATGATGGCATTTCAATTTATTTACCACTTTTGACTTTTCCAAACATCGTCTAATTTGCGTTTATAAGCATTGCATCACGTGGGGAACACACTAACCTAAATACTTACTATATTTTTAAATCTTATTCATTTATATTGTTACGATCCTTGATGTGTGCCATTTTATATTGTAGAATCAATCCATATATTTTTGGATATTTCTTTTAAATTATGATACTTCTTTTCCTTCCATCCCTAAACAGCTAAAACCATTAGCCAACCTATATAAACATCATCGAAGCCTTATATTCTTTGACATCATTTGTTTTAATTTTCCATAACCTACGTCTAAGATGTCTTTGAAGAATGGATGAATCAGGGGATAATCGAGTATGCCAGAGAGGATAAACTAGATGGTTTACACTACCTGTCACATCGACCAGTGTATAAAATGAACAGTCAAACTTCTAGAATACGGCCAGTATTTAATGCGTCGGCCCGGAAGAGAGGTAAACTTTCCCTGAATGACTGTCTAGATAAGGGACCCAATTTGATAGAAATTATACTAAGACTTTTAAATAAATTCCGGAAATATGAAGTAGGTGTCTCTTCCGATATTGAGAAAGCATTTTTACAAATTGGAATAATGGAAGAAGATCGAGATTATTTACGATTCCTGTGGCACACAGAAGACGGAAGATTGATTACGTATCGACATAAAAAAGTTGTTTTTGGAATTACGACTAGTCCGTATCTTTTAAAGGCTATCTTATCTCTCTACTTAGATAAAGCTCCTGAACATTTAAAAAATCACAGCTGAACAGTTGAAATCATTCTTTTATGGTGACAATTGTTTAGCCAGTTTTCAGAATGTTGTAGAAATGGAGAAATTCGTGAAAGAATCTACTGAACTGCTCTCTACAGCTTGTTTCAATCTCCGAGATTGGGTGAGCAACGATACAGACTTTTCTTTTATGAACCCACTGAATAAGGAAATCAACATTTTAGGAATAACATGCAATACTGATTGAGACACACTGACAATTGGTTTGGAAGATTTTGAATTAATTGGACCAACCACCAAGAGAAAATTACTTTCAATTGCGAGCAAGATATTTGATCCATTAGGAGTTGCTTGTCCTGTGACTTTAA
This sequence comes from Cordylochernes scorpioides, assembly GCA_030710605.1. NCBI lineage: Eukaryota > Metazoa > Arthropoda > Arachnida > Pseudoscorpiones > Chernetidae > Cordylochernes > Cordylochernes scorpioides. The sequence continues at coordinate 20,343,879 of CP092884.1, read as the reverse complement.
TTCTCAAGCTGATATTACAGGAAACTTGGACACAGAAGTTGACATGGGACGAAGTCCTACCTGGATGTTTAGTACAGATATTTTGGAAGTGGTTTAGCAAACTGAAACACTTGCCTAACATAGAAATTCCTAGATGGCTCTGTTTTAAGGACTCCTATGTAGAGAAATCAATTCTCCACATCTTTTGCGACGCCAGTCAGTTTGCCTATGCAACCTGTATTTTCCTCCGTATTGAAAAGGAAGATAGAGTGGACATCCAATTAATACAGGCTCGAACACGAGTAGCTCCACTGAAGAAAACTCACCATCCCAAGATTGGAGCTTTTGGCTTGTCTGATTGGAGCTCGTTTGGCAGCTAACGTCATACAAGATCTGTAATTTGAGAAAATTCCAAGATTTTATTGGACCGATTCGACCAAATGCTCTCTGTTGGATCCAAAAGGAAGACAACTGGGCAGCATTTGTGATGAACCGTGTGTTAAGGAGATTCGTAATCTTAGCTCCCCCGAATCCTGGCGCCACATACCAGGCCGATTAAACCCGGCAGACCTCCCATCTCGGGGATGTTCAGTAGAAACACTTAAGGAGACAAGATAGTGGGAGGGACCTGCATGGTTAAAGGTATCTCAAGAAGAGTGACCCAAATCAACCATTATCCCTGATTTGGAGATTGTTTATTCTGAAAGGCGTAAGACCATCCTGAACACCTTGTGTACGACAAGAGAAATTGAACACGTTAATCCAATTTTTTGAGAATAGTACGAATGGATATACAGATTATTCAACAACGCCAAGATTGATAGAAGAAAGATACTTTCAGAAGAAATCACTAAATCAGAAATAATACTGATGAGACTTATCCAGAGAGAATCGTTTTCAGGGCATGAAGATAAGAAACAACAAGGCTTTAAGTTGCTAGTAGACTCTTCAGGGATTTTGAGAATAAAAACAAAAATTTGCAAAAGAGAAGATTTCGCTAATTTTAGAATGCCCATTTTATTGCCCTCAGATCACTTCTTGGTCTCTTTGCTCATCAGGTGGAACCATGAAACCCACGAGCACGCCGGTCTACAAACGCTCCTCGGTATTCTGAGAGAAAACTATTGGATACTAAGATCCAGGAAAACCGTCAAGAAGATCATCAATCAATGCACTCGCTGTAAACGATTCACCGCGACACCAGCTACCTTCGAATCAACATCATTACCAGAAGACAGAGTACGAGATGCTGCAGTTTTCGAAATAGTAGGAGTTGATCTAACTGGGCATCTTGTCTTAAAGAATAAGAAGAAAGCATGGATTGTCATCTTCACATGCGCAGTGTATAGAGGAGTTCATCTGGAACTTGTGACATCTTTGTCTATGGAAGCCTTCCTCCAAGCTTTCCGCCGATTTATTGCTCGAAGAGGCCGACCATTGATTGTGTATTCGGATAACGGGACTAATTTCCGAGGCATGGCTAATACTTTGAAGAAGATTGATTTTTCGAGATTAAAATGTGATCCCACATTGAAAAACATCACCTGGAAATTCATACCGCCTGGTGCTCCATGGTGTGGTGGATGGTGGGAGCGTTTGATAGGAATGATGAAACAATTACTCTTTAGGATTCTCGGTCAAACCTCCTTGGGATATGAAGAACTATCCACGGTAATGTGTGACGTCGAAAGCTTGATGAACACACGCCCTCTGACCTACCTAACTGAAGAAAGTGAGGATCTCGTTCCATTGACACCTTCGTTGTTCTTACACGAGGTCAGAGAGGTTGGCGTACCAGACCTGGAGTTGATTGGTAACTAGACCCTCTCCAGCAAATATAAATATATCAAACGTGTACGAGAAGATCTTAGAGAACGATTTCGTATCGAATATTTTGGATTTCTGAGACAAGAAACGAGACGCCTGAAGACTACCATACCATTCAAGGTGGGAGACATGGTGCTCATTGGACAAGAGAGTTTAAAGAGACTGCACTGGCCGTTAGCCAGAATAATCCAACCCTATCCATGAAAAGACGGACTTGTGAGGGTTGCGAAAGTGAAAACTTCATCAGGTGATAAAATACGACCTATTCAAAAACTCTACAATTTAGAGATAACGCCCGAGATAAGATGTCGAGACCCTCTGACGGAGCGATCTCCCACACAAGAAGTTCAATTGAAACCTGAAGAGGACCCTTCGATTTCACAGCAAAAGCAACATCACATTGAAACCCCGAATGTTGTGTCAAGTTACGGACGGCCCATCAAGAGACCCAACCGATTGGATCTACTGAACTTTTCCTTTCCATGTTTGAGTCGTCGAGGCGCCAACTCAAAGGTGGGAGAAATGTTGGAAAAGAAGGAGTTCGAAGCAGCCAATGGGAGGCCGACGGAGGGGGCTACGGGGATGCAGCGGCTGAAATGAGAAAACAATAACAGAAGAACCTGTAAACAACTTTCGAACGGGAAGATTTGCCCTGATCCCCGATTCTTTTAGTGTAAATATTTAAATATATAATTAATTAAATAAGCATTTACTATTTTTTCTTAATTTATAATAAATATAATTTTCCCTCCTGTTTTCGTCGTATATTTTAAAAGTACTATAAGCAGCGACACCACAATTTTGAACCTTCAACCCCGCCGACCAAGAATAGAGGTGAGCGACTCCCTCTATATAACTTAGATCGTTGCCACAACACAGAGTGGCGGTGAAATCGCAATAAGAACAAAACTTGTCTTTATAGATGGAAAATTTAAAACTTGCCTTTATTGTTTGCGGAAAAGCATTACTCTATGCAAATATGTATGTTATTCCACTGTCCTAAGAGTTTATGTTCAGTAGAGTTTGATGAAATATCATACATAATATTTCATCCATCATCGTTGCATATATAAGCAGAATCTTACAATACAGTATTAGAGCTATAAAAAGCAGTCTGGTGGGTTAAATTGTCGAAACCGCTGGAAGGGTTCACCATTGATGAGCCAAGCCCTCCCACTATTTTTCATCGCAGTAAGGATAGTGGAAGTTTTTGAATTATTTTTAAAAGAGACCTTCGCTTGCTCAGTAGTTTTATTTCTTGTGCATAGTGGCGCGTTATTGCCTTTTAATTAAAAAACAAAAGTATTATATTGTCAAAATTATGTTTTGGTTCTCCACCTTTGCACTAGGTCAGAAACCTACTGAACAATACGTCACAGCCTGAATTTTATATATAAAAACACGTATTTTACTTATCAGACGAATAATCAATGCCTATTCTTTAAGAATCAACTCGAAAGTGCGCCCAAACACGCGTGGCTTAAAAAATTCCATCCAAATTTGTGGATGACCCAATAAAATTGTTTATAGAAAAGGTTGTCTTTGTTTTCACAGTTTTTTCCACACAATAACAATTTTACGACACTGTAGCCCACCTCGCATGAATTAGAGAAGCCATTCTTTTATTACGAAATTTGGAATCTTTAAAATATAACATGGTAAATTATTTATTAAAAAATAAATAAAAATGCCGAAACAAATTATCGTTTTTTTTTCTTTAAGGATATGTTCATGTCTTTCCCAAAGCAATTTCCCTCCTTTACAAAGTGTTAAAGGGACGAACAAAAATACCTATATTGAAACCAGAAAATTTGCCATCAAAAATATACCAACGTTCCTTTTCAACCTTTAAAAAATCCAAAACTGGTGACAAGAAAAGATCATACAGCGCAAAGAATACATTATTGACAAGAAAGTCATTTCAATGCTCCAGGTGTCCGTCCGGGTTACGCACAATTAGTAGCTTAGTTTCTCATTTCAACATTTAATTTCATAATTAAAGGTGGCCTAGTGTAAAAATTTAGAAAATATTGGGACATGCACTTTCGTTTGCACTCATGGACAAAACTTAAGGAAGTGGAAAGTCTTTGATATCGCCGATTATCTGTTTTTTTTTTTTTTATGACACACAACGGCAATTTTGTTCACATTTGGTTATCTCGTGTGTCTTCAATAAAGGTCACTGTAATATCTTCCAGAGTTATTGTCTGAATCTCGATATACAGTATATATATTGACTGTTTTTTTATATTTAAAATATTCAATTATTATTTCTATATTTACATAATTAAGTTTTATTATAATTCTCAAATTTGAAGATAGAGGTTGCCTGACTGGCATTTATATTTCTCAAAATAAGAGACACTTCGGTCAGAAAAGGTTTTATTTTGTGAAACTTCGAGAAAATAAAACCTTATAGTCGCAGTGTCTCTTATTTTAAGAAATAATATTCAATTGTAAGGATAATGAGTCTATCATTCATATTTCTTTAATAAGTTGCGAGAGGTTAAAGCATCTATTGTTTTATTCTAAGGAATGAAAGCTATTAGCTACTCATTCTCTGTGTTGATGCTTTTATAATCATTGAATACAAGGGTCTTTTCTAAAGTAAAATTTGGTATTTTCTTGAGATATTTCGGTATTGAAAATTTGACTTCTGAAAATTTGACAATACATAAAAAACCATGGGCTTTCCATTTTCTTTAAATTCTTTGATTGCTTCAAGACCAAAAGGTATCGAGCTTTAAGAGAATATTCTGTTCTGGATAGGAGGCCAAAAGAAGATGGATGTTAAGGTAATTCTCAAAAAGCTCATATTTTTCGTTTCAAAGCAATATATATATTTATAATCCAGGTTCCTGGAGCGCAGAGCGCCAACTACCCGAGGAGTCCAGCTCACTAGTATGGACCAGTGTTGGGCGCTTTTATTCGCTTCCTGTTTTGATTGCTGAGTTGAGCCAGTTGACCAGAAATTTCCATGCTAAGGTTGAGTCTGGAAGGCTGGCCATAGATCTAGGATTTAGGTGGGTCAGTCCAAGCAGGATAGTTGTTTGCATTTAAAGCAATAAAATTATTTAACGCAAATAGAAAGCATGTCTCTTTATTCGCATAAGCGAAGCATTCGTATATACTTGTATGTTTATCTATTTATGAAAATAAAAATAAAATCTCACAATATTTGATTCTGTATTTGATGATATGTTTTCTACAGATAAAATCAATATACTGGAACACCTTCCATATGAGCGACCCAAATTATGGACGGTCTTTTGATTGACCTCAATTGTAAAATGAAAAATGACTTTATCTAATTCTCAATACAATACAAACCTCAATACATCTTTTGCTGGATTTTCCTGTATTTCAGGACTATAAAATCAACAATAATTTAATAGTAACAGATTCAAGTATTTTCATTTCCAGTAAAGAAACGTATATTAAATTTAATACCTTTTGCAGATGTATTTTTAATTATATAGCAACAAATATATCTTTCAGTAAAATAACAATTTATATTACGTTGATTGTAGATATTTCCAGAAATTTCTTTCTTTTGTGCACAATTCTCTGTTCTCGTTAAGATTTAAGAGCTTCATTTGTCCTTAGAATGTTTAAACTCTTTAATAATTTTTTCTCTTCTCTTTTAATAATAAGGATAAATAAACAATTTTGATGTAAATATTTAATTGAAATGTTTTATTTCTTCTTTTTCTCCTTGTTAATATCATATGACTATTCTTTACGGCCTAAAAATATTGTGAATATGTATAGAAAAATGTAAGGCATAAATGTATGACAGCGCAAGTGTCCCTAGGGGGACACACACACACACACACACACACACACACAGAGCGCTTTAAATTGAAATAAATAAATAATCCTACTCCAATAAGATATCACCTTCAGGTACGACCAGAGATAGCCATATATGTTTTAGACATCTCTCATTAAGTATTTTACTGTTATAACGAGAAATCAAAAGATAAAAAAGCAGAACATCATAAAATAAACGTCATTTTATATCAAAAGTGACTGATATAAATAGAGATTCGATATTTGAAAAATATATATATAATTAAAATTAAAAATTTATAATAAATAATGTGTTTTGACCACACACGCACATTGTTATAGATGCAAAACATAATATTATAATCATATTAGAATTTTTAAAAGACTAATTAAAGACGAAAGTTCAAATGGAAAACTTAAATTCTGTTTTATGAATATTAAAAAATCAAGAAAATAAAATAAATACGAACATAATTTAATATTAAGCCCATAAACAATATATAATATTTTAAAAATTATATATTGACAACAAAAATTAAAAGTATTTTTACATTCTTATACCTTTCACAGAATAATCATTTTTTAATACAACATTAGAAGATAGAAAAAGAAAAGATCTGGTCACATCTCAGGTTCAACCTTCCTGTGAAAGTACTGAAGAAGTCAATTTACAGCGGCAGCCCCCAAAAAAGCCATTTCGCTTGTACCCAACCCTGTAATAACAATCATCCTAGCTCTATTACCGTTCACAAAAGACTTCTACAAAACCTAAACAATTGTTTAAATTTGACTTGGAGACTTCTTTCCTTACCGACCTTCGCCATTGTCCTGCAATCGGAGTCCATTGTCGCTGCGAACGCCTTTTCAACCTGAATAACGAACTCGTAGAACAAAAATAAAAAAAAAAAAAAAGATCACAGAAGTAAAGGAAAAAAAAAAACCCTAAAAGTTACTTCATTGGTTACGAACCATTAATTTAAGTTTTTAACTTTCTTTTTATATTACTATTATTAATTTGAATATTTTTTTACTAAGTGCCTGTCTCTCTCTTATTGAGATTTATTCTTCTTTGTGATCCTAGGGATTGGGGGGTCAAATGGGGGGAGAAATTAGGGATTAAAAAGATCGCTCCCTCCATAACTAATTTGACATTAATCAAATTACCTTAATGAAACACTAATTACATTTTATCGATTTTAGGCGGTGTCAAAAACTTTCTGTTTTCCTAATTAATTTAATTTCCAGCTTAACGCTTTGGGACTTTCAGTCGATACGCGAAGTGACACCTCCCTTCTTTGCTAACTTGGAACTTTTTGTGGTTCTTAGTGGTTGTGTGCCTGGATAGATGCATTTTATTTGAAATAGGTTTTTGGAATATTTTTTGTCGTTGTATCTGGATAGATATATTTTCTTGGATATAGGTTATTGTAATATATATGTTTGTGGTTCTTTGTGGTTGTATGCCTGGATAGATGTATTTTCTTGGATCTAGGTTATTGCAATATATATGTTTTTTTTTGTGGGTATTTTCCTTGATAGACGCATTTTCTTGTATCTAGGTTATTGTAATATAGTTTTTGTAGTTTTTTTACGGTTGTGTGCCTGGATAGATGTATTTTCTTGGATATAGATTATTGCAATATTTTTTGTGGTTCTTTGTGGGTGTTTGCCTGGATAGATGCATTTTTTAAAATATAGGTTATTGTAATAGCTTTTGTGGTTCGTGGTTGTCTAGTTAGATGCATTTTTTAAATCTAAGTTATTGTAGTATATACTTATGTTTATATAGTGTTTTTGTGTTTCTTGTGACTGCCTGGACAGATGCACTTTCTTGAGCTTCTGTTCTTGTTGTAGTTTTTGTGATTGCCTGTGGATCGAGTCTAAGCTGTTTTAATATTTTTGTGGTTCTCTGTGGTTGAGTGTATGTATGTTTTTTCGTGGTTCTAGGCAATTTTAATAGCTCTTTGTGGTTATCTTGATTGATACACCTACTTGTGTCTATATAGAGCATTGTAATTGTGGTTCTTTGTGACTGCCAGGATAGATGTAGCTTCTTGGAATTAGGTTATTGTAATAGTGTTTGTGGTTTTCCCCGTTATTGTCGGATTGTTTTTTTTTTTTACTTATACTATTTTACAAACGAAGTAAGTGACGTCGGACTTTATATTTAGTGTAACAGCCTTTTGTAGTTGCTTCAATTTATAAATAGATTCGCGGGTTTTCACCTATCTATTTTCTTTTAACATATTTTTAGGTTCTTTGAAGTTGCCTAGTTAAATTAATTTTCTTATGATTATAATATTTTAACAGCTTCTATGTACCCATTCGCCTTTTTTGAGTAAGGTTCTTGTAACAGATTTCGTTCTTTTGTGTGTCTGGATAGATCTATGGTCTTTTATTTTTAGGCTTAGGAGTCATTGTATGGAAGCTAATTCTGAATTTTTGGGTTACACAAATGTACAAAACTAGATTACCTTCGATTTTACCCTCACACTTATGGGATACCATGGCAAACAGGCTATTAGAATCAAAGAGCGCGCATCTCAACTATTATATTTTATAGGATTTCCTGGGCTTAGCTGGCCCGGCTGATATTACCCTGTAAGGGCTCCTAATCCAGTGATACAGGGTGAGCAGCGTCTGTACTTCATGTTAGGAACGGCTGTACATGGCTCTGTTCCTTATGTCAGAGGCGACCATTTCATATTGGAGCTAGGTCGGCCTGCCACTGAGTAGTGTTCCCAGTATTAATGACAAAGTCAGGCGCATTCTACTTCCTCCAGTCATTATGGTTGTCAAGAAAAGAAGAAGATAGGATTTCCCTGGGGAAGGTGGGGGGGTAAGAAATACGACATGGATGTTACCATGTTACATTATATATCATTTTAATAATTCAAACTGTAATAGATCTATCAACGACCAAGTTCGAATAGATAACTCAGAGCTCTCCCTCCACTATAAACACCTGGGCGCGTCCTTTCTGTCAAGGACTATCTCCTCAGTGATATATCCCACTCACGATCAAACAATGTGTTCCTCAAATGAAGCCTTTATTCACTCCCCTTCTTCCGGAAATTTTCATTCCAAAGGTTTAGGAGAGAAGACCTGACATGTGTTCTGTGTAAAATGAAAACTAAGTACGAATTAACTCGCCATATGACTATATATAATTAAATCATTACAATAATAAATATATGTCTTTATAGAGAATCTATCAAAGAAATTCTACAATATATATTCTCTCATAGACAAACTCCAACTCCTTTAAAATGCATTTAGTTATTCCTTCCCCCCCCCCCTCCTGTGTGTGTACAAAAAGAACAGGTTGTATTGAAGAATGTACGACAGCACCAGTTTAAATAAATTCCAACAAAAATAAATCTGTATGCCATGGTTTTTTGGGTTATGAACCTGATCAGTACAAGGGCGACTTCGATCTCATAACAGAAATTCAACAACAACAACAACAACAAAAAAGCCTTTATTTAGGGTCACTGACCCTATACAGGATTCACCAGAGGTATGCATAAGAACAAAGCAGTGAGACAAAGGAAATAACGATATATCATAACAGAAATTCATTTTTCCTCGATGCAGCATTCGCTTTATACTAGCTCTACACGCCTTGCCTTAGATTTCATAACATCCTAAGAGAGGAATTAGGAAATCGGTCGAATTTTACTAAAAGGTGTTCACGTTGTAGTAAGCCGTAGTAGGGCCGATTTTGACACCAGAATACAATGGAAGATTGTGAGAAGATAATATTCATACCCCAAAAGAAGCATCTCTTTTTTTTTTAATGCATTAAAACAACTCATTTTGGGTAATTACCCTAGTACAAAATGTACAGGCGGTGATAAAAAAAGACACAACACCAGCTCTGGCTAATTCAGACAAAAGCCAACCTGAAGCCCATGGATTCGGGCTATGGCCCTCATAAGTCAGATGTTGTGAAATATAAGCTACCCCTGTATTGATGAGAGCCATAGCCCAAAACAATATATAGTATGGCTTTTGTCTGAATTTTCTAAAGCTGGTGCGGTGACACCTTCTTTATCATCACCTTTACATTCTGTACTGGGGGATTAACCAAAATGCATTGTGTCAAGGCATTTTAACGATTAGAAATGTATCTTTTGGTACAAGAATATACTATCCTTCCGCAATCTTACATATATATAAAACAATTTTAAGTATAAATATATTGAAAGGATTAATAAAATATGTTTGATTACTATATAAAAATAAAGAAAGGTGATATATATATATATAAAGTATATGAGAAATATTTTAAAAAAGATTTTATATTGTTGCACCAGATTGCGGCTTGGCAGACTCTTCAACCTTGATTCTCTCCTGTGCCGGGTCATGCATCTTACCAGAGCGTGTTTCAACCATCCTACAAATTTATATAAGGGAATAATGAGATAACTCTACTTTAAGTAGCTTTCAGAATAATCTATTTATTTCTCACATCAAAGAGAGCAGTGAAGTCACACAGTGTACCAAAATACAAATGGTGATTCTATAATACTATATTCTGTTTATAATACATATATTCTGTTTAATAAAATAAATAAATATAAAATATAAATTTGAATTTAAAATATATGAAAAATAATATTACAAATTAAAATAAAATAGGTTCATTAGCCATGATGCAACACTTCCCCCTCTCCAGAGGTCGTCACGTCCTCGTGAGTTACCTAATCAATTCTCTTAAAATAGGGTTTGGGTCTTGAGACATGGACAATCAATGGGCCTTGGCCAGGATTATCTTTCGGCTCAATTAGGTAATTTACGTTAGATAGCTTCTTTAATATTCGATATGGGCCAAAATATTTTCTCAATAGTTTTTCATATTTTACGATTTTCCTGACTGGTGTCCAAACTGCCACTAAATGTTCCGGTTCATCGATTTTCTCATTGTTTTTTTTTTTCATAGTTTCTTTTAATTTTTTCCTGAGTCTTCTCTGTGTTTTTAACGACTACCTGTCTCGTGTCCTCCAATTTTATCTAAGTAGTTTTCTATATATTCGTCTTAATCATCCACATGTTACTGTCCATTGGGATATTCTCGTAGTCTAAGAGGAACATGGGTTCCCTCCCAAACAACAGGAAAAATGGAGAGTAGCCTGTGGTTTCTTGAATCGTGGTATTATACGCGTGGGTGATAAAAGAGAGAATTTCGTCCCAGTTCTTCTGGTCTGTGTTCACATACATGTTGATTATATTGATTAAAGTTCTATTTAGCCGTTCCGTTAGTCCGTTAGTCTGGGGGTGGTAGCTCGTTGTGAAGCAATGTTTAACTTTGCACATTTTCATTACCTCCTTCATCAAATTGCTAGTGAATTGTGAATATCTATCGCTAATAAGAAATCTTGGGGCCCCGTGACGAAAAATAATATGTTCGATTAAAAATGTAGAGACTTCTTTCACGATTGCTTCTGATACTGCCTTTGTTTCAGCGTACTTGATATAATAATCAGTCAACACAATTATCCACTTCCTTCTTCTTTTCGTTGATGGCAAGGGGGCAACAAAGTCAATTCCGATTCTTTCAAAAGGGTAGTTAGCCGTGGGAATAGGTTGTAAAAGTCCAGAAGGTAAGTGATTTGAACCTTTCCGACTTTGGCAAAGATGGCACGTCTTTACAAATTCGGAAACATCTTTCAGCATGGAAGGCCAATAGTATTTATTCTTCAATCGGTAAGTGGTTCTGGCGACGCCCAGATGGTCATTCAGCATATGGTTGTGGTATTCACTCATGATTTCCTTCCTTCTCTTCTTTGGCACTACCAGCAACCATGCCCTACCTTCAGGATTTGGATTTTTCTTGTAGAGACACCCATTTTCTTCTTTAAAGTTCTGTGTAATTGAACGCTTTTTCCACTAAGGTGTTCTCCTTAATATTCTCAATATAATCATCCTCTTCGTCTGTTATTTGATTCAGAAATAGCTTTTATAATCTTCGTCCCATTCGTCTTCCGGTAAGGGTCCTCTAGATAGACCATCAACGTCCAGATCTTTTTTAACCCAATTTGTGTATAATTTCGAAATTATATTCCTGAATCTTCAGTGCCCATCGTGCTAATCGGCCGGTCGGATCTTTCAGATTTTTAAGCCAGCATAGTGCATGATGATCAGTTACGATTTTGAAGTGCCTTCCATATAGGTAGGGTCGTAACTTGGACATTGACTACACAACAGCTAGACATTCTTTTTCGGTAGTCGAATAATTTTGCTCAGGTTTATCGCCGAACTTTTGGACTAATGTTCACCCAGGCCGATGTTAGATGCGTCAGTATGAATGTAAATAGTTGCATTTGGATCAAAATGCCCCAATATTGGGGGATTTATCAATGCTACTTTAAGGGTTTGAAATGCTTTTTCTTGATTTTCTGTCCAGGTAAAAGGTACATTCTTTTTTATAAGACTGGTTAATGGATCAGCAATTTTCGAAAAAGCCTTGATAAATTTTCTATAATATGAGCACATTCCTGAAAATGATTGAACTTCTTCTATCTTTTTAGGCCGAGGAAAACCTCTAATAGCCTTGATGTTATGCTCCGCTGGTTTTACACCATGTTGATTAGTTATATGGCCAAGAATCTCCAGTTCTTCGAAAGCAAATTGGCATTTTTTGTTGTTCAATTTTAAATTAGCCTCGCGAAAACATCTTAAAACAGCTTCTATTCTTTTGAGATGTATTGAAAAATCCGAGCTACATATGATTACGTCATCTAGATAACAGAGACAAATTTGCCATCTAAGATTACCAAGCATATTTTCCATGTTCCTCTCAAATGTAGCAGGGGCATTGCATAGTCCGAAGGGCATTAAGTTGAACTCATATAGGCCATGTGCTGTAGTGAAGGCTGTCTTCTCCTTATCTTTCTCCTCAACCTCTACTTGCCAATATCCTGATTTAAGGTCAATTGCTGAAAAGTATTTGGATCCTTGAAGTGTATCCAATACATCATCAATTCTGGGAATTGGGTAAACATCCTTCACTGTTACATCATTCAATTTTCTGTAGTCAACGCAGAATCTGTACTTTTATCTCGCTTCTTGACCAATATTACGGGGAAGGACCATGGACTCGAGGATGGTCTAATTATGCCATCTCTGAGCACTTCATCAATTTGCTCTTTTATGATTTATCGCTCTTTAGCTTTTCAAAAACTTGTTTCAATTGCTCCTTTTCCTTATATGATAAATTTTCGCTTATCTGAAATTTAGGTTCTTCATGCTCCTTTTTTTCACTTTCTTCCATAAGATTCACTTCGGCTGGCTGGCTTCCAAAGCAGAATGTTTGGTTTTTTAATATTTTTAATGGTCGAGGGTGAGGGTTTGTTATCCAGATATATTTTTCCTTATTCGCAACATTTATTAAGCTTCTCGCTAGTCGGAGTCCATTTGTTTGAAACATTTTATGGTTCTCCTCGATGATGTATTCGCCATCCTCTGCTTCTACAAATGCCTTAATCAATTTAATAGAAAGTTCTGGTATAATGGCATCTTTTGCACTTTTTATTTTCTTCTGTTGATATTTGATTACGTCACGATTTCCTGTCAAGTAATATTTGATTATTTCACGCTGACAATCAATTTTTGCGTTCATTTTCTTAAGAAAATCTCGTCCAAATATAAATATTCGCAAATGCGTTCTCATTATCACAAATTGATGTATAATTGCTTTGTCATCAAATTTTATATTTAAAACAATATTTCCTACGATATCTAATTCTTTGCCATCGGATCCGGAGCACATTTTATCAGAATTTATTATTTCAAGACCTGTATTAAGAGCTGTACTAAGGTCGAGCACTGAAAGATCGGCGCCTGTATCAATCAAAGCTTCGCAGATACCGATTCTATCTACGTTAATGTTCATTTTATATTTGGGGTCCAACTTATCAATTCCATTTATGGTCGAGTTGCTTTGATTGACGGACTCAGGCGCGATGCTTAGTTTAAATCTTCCAATGCGGCATATATATTCCTTGTAGGGATACTCAAGTGCGTGCTATTACTTACGCCAGCGTAGAGCAGAGGTCTCGACTTCTCAGTTCCATTATCCATTTGGATTTCTTCTTCGACCTTGTCTTGTGTAACTATGGGGTCCTCTTCCACAATTCTTACAAACCTGACTCTGCAATACCGCGCTACGTATCCTGGCTTGTTACACTTGAAACATATTGGTCTCCCGTTTCTGTCCTTTTCTTGTTTGAATCTGGACTCTTATTGTATGTTTTCCTTAGGTAGACCGGGTTTGGCTCAGGAATTTGAGTGTAAGATCATCTAGGGGAAGATACCTGGGGCAGAGGCTTGTTCTGGTAATACCTCGGAGCGTGGGCCTGGGGCTTGGAGGTGTTCTGGTAGTACCTCGGAGCGGGGGCCTGGAGGTGTTCTGGTATGGTCTTCTGAACGACGGAGCCTTCTTCCATTGCTCTTGATGATGGGGACGAGGAGAGCGTGGTCCATTATATAGAGCTTTTGATTTTTCTACACGTTTTTGGTAATTATTTTCAATGAAATCCAGCTTTTTACAAATTTCTAGAAGTTCGTTGGTATTTTTAGGAGGGTTTAGGTAGAGGGAAAAAGAGTATTCTTTCTTTAACCTTCCAATAACCCAATTTATCTTAGTCTCTTATTCCATTTGGATGTCGATCTTGTTGCACAGTACAAGGATATCTTCTGCAAACCTGATTGCAGGTTCATTCCACAGTTGCATCCGGTTTAGTCTCATCTTCATTTCTTGACAAAATCCTCAATTAGGCGGCTCTTAGAATTTTCCCAGCTGGTGAAACTTATCTTGTGTAGGTTCAGCCAGATTTTGGCGCTACCAATCATATAATGGCAGCATAACGGGAAATAATGTAGTCTGCCCAATGGTACAGGAAGCCAATTTCTTCAAGAGATTTAATCCATGTGCGAGGGTCTTCTGTTCCATCATACTTGGGGATGTCGATGTTGGGATTCAGGACAACTGGGTCGGAACTTGCATCTCGACCAATTGTTGCACCAGATTGCGGCTTGGTCACCTCATCAGACGTCGCTCTCCATCCATCTTCATCGACGACGATGGCCACGTCATCTCTGGGAACCAGCTTAGGTCTTTCCTTTTGGAACGCTTTAGCAGTCACTTGGCCCGGGCTCCAAGCTCGACAGAAGCCATCGTCGACTTCCTATCTGTAGTGACCCCCTTGGAGTTCAACGAGTAGGACCAGCTCTTTCTTGACATCTCCGGCGACCAGATAGCGGTAGCCATCCACCGGATTCCAAACGGTCGTGCCTCGGGATGGGAAGGATTACTCTGCGAATTTATAAAAGCCCCTGAAGATTTCTTCCCCCGAAGTTCTTTGGCAAGTCTTCGAAGCTTCTCGATTCCGCGGAGCCTTGCCTCCAACTTCAAGGCGCTGAAAAGGCATCCTGCACAGTGGTCCGGGTCAACAGGTATTCCGACATATCAGCTTACCAACGACATACTACAAGGTCCTCAGCGGCGTGCTCATGAGTCGTCTGCGTCGTTATATGCTGAACCTTTTGCCCGATTGTTTGACCTACGCCGTTCCAGGACAGTCACCCTCCTGGAACATTGCGCTAGTGTCCGATGAAGCCGCCGGGGCGCTGGCTGTCATCGCTCAAGACCTGATGTCTGTGTTCGACACTCTCAGCAGGAGCTACATGTTTTCCCTGTTTGGAGAAACTGGGCCAACCATCTGCCTTTTTCTCGGATGGATTTCTGCCCTCTGCGAAGAAGCAAACTCTGCCATACGGATAGATGTCCATACAAGGGCCTTTCCGTTTCTCAACGGGGTGAGGCAGGGCTGCCACTTCAGCGTCGCTCTCTTCAGCGTCCGAGTTGAGTCTCTGCTACACTGCCTCGAGAAGATCTTGGGCCGCGGTTGCGTGGTCGTCCATACGGATAACACATCGTACACTTCATCAGGGACGACGCTCAGTTTGAGCTCGTGCTCCTGATCTTCTAATGACCTCCGGGGTGGCTGTTTATTTGTAGTATGGTAGTAGAAGAGGTAGAAATAAAAAATGTTGTGTGTGTGTGTCCGCATCAAGATGGTAAAAACATGATTTGGGAAGTGTACAAATAAGGTTACAGAGGAGTCTACCGAACGCCCATCAAGATAGTATAACACGTGGTCGGAAGTGTAAAAGAAATGTTTCCGAGGAGTCTACCGAACGCCCATCAAGAATGTATAACACGTGGTCGGAAGTGTAAAAGAAATGTCTCCGAGGAGTCTACCGAACGCCCATCAAGATTGTATAACACGTGGTGGGAAGTGTAAAAGAAATGTCTCCGAGGAGTCTACCGAACGCCCATCAAGATTGTATAACACGTGGTCGGAAGTGTAAAAGAAATGTCTCCGAGGAGTCTAACGTACACCCATCAAGATGGTAAAGCACGTGGTGGGAAGTGTACAAGTAAAGTACAGAGAACGTGACAGCTGTGGCCAATATTTGCATGTAAATAATGCTGGCGTGCGTGAGAGCCAAATTAAAAGGAAGGGATCGATGTGCCTACCTTAACCCTAACCTTAATTAAATAGTGGCAGCGCGAGGTGCAATCGTGTGGTACATGCACACGCCACTTGGAGGGTAATGTCCTCCTCCATTGATTTGACTCCGGCCGCCCCACTGTAATGGCGCGGACAACTCTCAGTTTAATGGGTCGCAGTACTTCCCATTTGGACAGACCTTTAGTGCCCATTTGTTTCGTGTGCTTTTATCTCTATGTGGTCAATGTTTTCTTTCAGTTTACCAGCCATCTTTAATCGGAACAAGGTCGCTTGTATCTTAACGTGAAAAATGAAGAAAAACTAATTTCATCCTGACACCCAATTTCATTTTGACATAGAACAACCACTTTATTTCTCAAATTAACATAAAGTAAAGGCAAAAATATGACCACGTCAAGCAAAATGTTTGAAACAGACTCTAGATTATTTTTCTGTAAAGACGAAAATCAAACTGTTGAGCCATTTTTTTTTTCATCTGACCTGCCAATTAATATCAAAGATATTAGAAAACCCTAGAAAATCTTCCAACAAAGAAACAACCCGGCGTCATCTTTCATGAATTAGACTTTCACCAACATGGTAACCAATAAAATGAAAGGATTTAAAAGCACGAATGTTTCTTTTATACATAATACAAACTTCTACTGTCCTTACTGCGATGAAAAAATATATTGGGAGGGCTTGGCTCATCAGTGGTGAACCCTCCCAGCGGTTTCGCCAATTTAATCCACCAGACCGCTTCTAAGAGCTCTAATACTGTATTGGACGATTCTGCTTATATACGCAGCACTGAAAGATGGAATCTCAGAAATGGTTTTCAAGAAAACTATGGACATAAGCTTATAGGACAGTAGAATTACATTCAAATATTTGCATCGAGCAATGCTCTTCTGCAAACAATAAAGACAAGGCCAGTTGGGCCAATATTTGAGTCAAAGATTTGGGTTTAATCGAAAACCCAGGTAGGTAGTATATATTTTATTTTAACGAACTTCTTGGTTATTCAAATAAATAATAGTACGAATAGGTTGTTCTAACCCATGCCTTTTTAGAGCGGATGGAATCCTGCAAAGCCAGACCTCTCATCCGGGAGGCCTTCAACATCATCCAGCGTCCATTCGACTAAGTGACGACGCCAAATTCATTCTGGCGTTAACCAAGGCCTCTATAATCAAATTTTTCGTGATTCTTAAGTGAGGGAGTTAACGAAGACCCCTTGATGATCTGGAGAAGGACTCTTCGACATTGGGGTAGCCTCCTCGACTTTATATAATTTTACATAATCTCTTTATTGCTTCCTTAAATTATACTTGTAATGTGCATGCGTTGCCTTTGATGGATGTCAATAAAATTGTTTAAAATATAAGAAATTTCTCATTGCGGGTGTAATAAACTGTACACAATTAGTTTACTTGATCACACACAACAAATACGTAGTTTAAAAAAAATTGTCATACCCTTTGATGTCTTAGAAAAGAGCCTGGAATTGTAGAAAAAAAAAACAGTTCGCTGTCTAGACAATTTGGGCATATTTAGGGAAACGTTTAACCAGGTTGAGGAATGGCCCCTCTACCATTCTTAATTTGGTTTTTCTCTTAACTATTTTGCCATATCACACTTTGACCCTAGCTATTGTACCATTTTACTTGGAGAGAGAAATTAGGGGATTCTCTCGACTGGAATAATTTTAGTATAAGAACTATGTTATAGATTTAATAAATTATAGGAGAAAAGTGAGCTGGCTGGTTGGAATTGAAGAATATACCGCAGGCTTACAGAGAACGTTGTAGGAGGGGGTATAATGGGGTCAGTATCAATGAACAGAAAGGGACAGGACGGTAAATTCGCGTAAGAGACGTTCCAGGCTGATTGCATAAGGCTTACTCAGCCCCATTAGCCTCATTGACGGAGAAAACTAAATAGTGTAAGCCTTCGAATAGTTTCTTGTCGTGGGTACTTAGCATCCTGCACTTGGCTAGAGATGCTGCTGGGACAGACATAGAGCGGCTAGATTTAATGTCAAGCTGTAATATGACACCACTTGTAAACCTGATCTCTAATCTTTATCAGGTAAGATCTGAAATCTGACTGAATCATCCAAATTATCAGCAAGCTTCTGGCTGAGGAATAAAATATCTTATTTGGGGATGTAGTGCGGGAGATCGCCAGTACGTATATGAAAAATAGTTAGCCTTCACGCGATAAGGCAAAGTTTCCTTAAAGTAGGATAGTAGGAAAGGGGGGACGTCTGAGAGAGAGAGAAAGGACAACAAACGTGCGAGCGTCACGCCATCCTTCTAAGTTATCGCGACATGTCCAGTCATGTTGTCATGCACTGCTGCCAGATGTGTGATTGCAACTGATTTTTCTCTTCCCAGACACTTTTCAGATATTCTTTCCCATTGTGCTTATTTACATATTTCCTTTGATCATATTCTCTGAAATGATTTTCTAAGCCTATCCTCATTTTTTCATCCTTCTATGCATATATGAGCACTTTTTAATTTCATTGTTAGTTTGGGGAGTCAGTGGAACTTTATTTGCGACAACGTCTCTTTCATATGAATTTTCAGATCTTACTAATGCTATAGCATCTTAATATGAGATTTGATTGAGATTTTTATCTTGAACCATTTACCTTTGTCTATTTTTTCGGTCTCTCTCTCTCTGTCCGGGCCTAAGCGGCACAGTCCTATATCTCTACCAACGGCGGACTACATAATCGTCAGCGGCATACTTCTGGGTCGTCTTCGTCGCCACCTACCAGCCATGGTGCCGGAATGTCAGACGTACGCCGTTCCGGGAAGATGCCCCTCCTGGAACCTCGCGTGCGTGTCTGACGAGGTGGCCCTGGCCGTCAAGAACAAGTCGCCGCTGGCAGTCATCTCCACCGACCTGCAGACCGCCTTTGACAATGTGGACCGAGAGTTCCTGGTCTCCCAGCTGCGCTCCATCGGCCTGCCTCAGCCCTTCCTGGAATGGCTCCACCTTCTCTACGCGCAGGCCGATGCTACTATCAAGGTCAATGGAAACTTCACCCGTCCATTCAAGCCGCCTGGCTTCCGAGTACTGTTCTGGCTTGTCCCGTGTCCGTTGGTGGAGTTGGATTACTGGACATCAAGATTCAGCTTCAGCTTGCCTGCTTCAAGGGGGTCCAGACCGCACACAGGGTTGGAGGCCGAAACGCCTACTCATGGCTGTTGGAGAGTGGAGTCTGGATGGTTCCCATGTCTTCGGGGGCTTGGCTGCCGCCACGTCGTCGCCGTTTACTGGAGTTGTGGAAACAGGCCTCCCTGGGCCGGAATCACCGCGTGGTGCCCACTCCCACCCTTCTGAACCTACCTCTCGTTGGTGCCTGCAGGTTCCTGGCGACGCCATCGCTTCGGGCTCCCTCAAGGTGGAGTGGAGTACGCGTCCGCGACCTGGCGGGCCCTGCTCCGTCGCTCACCACCAGAGTGACGAGGAACACCTGCGACGATGCAGCCGCCCTTGTTCCTTTCTGCCGGCGTCTGGTGGCGGAAAACGCGGGGAGCTCGCATCAAGAGAGGAGCCTGGATGAAGCCGTGGTGCTGCGCGTCGCATGTTGGAGCGTCCCCGCCTGGCCGCCGTTTCCATCTCGGGGTATCCCCGGCGCTTGGGGGCCTGTCGTCGACGTGCCCTCCACCAGCCTGGCGTTTTCATCTCTCCATCGCTCCTCCTTCGGGGGCCATGCAGCGGACATCACTCTGCGGCTAGCCCTGTACGCACTGCCTCATCCGGGCCACCCGGCGTCAGGCCAGCCTTTCTGTATCGCCTGCGGCTCCAGCGACCTGTCGCTGGCCCACCGCTACTGGTCCTGTAGCGCCGTCCGCCCTCTCTTCCGAGAGGCGTTCTCCATCATCGGGCGGCCCCCGGACCTTAAGTCCTGGATCTTCGGGGTGGGTCTCGAGAACCATTCCATCACCATCTCCTCAGCGGCGAAGCATGCGATCTACGTTTTTTTCGTAGATCGCGAAATGCGTGGTATCGCTGGAGACCCGTTGGCGATCTTCCATCAAACTCTGCAGCGGTGGCGGAGGCGCCATGTACATATTCATTGTACATAGCATATATTTTATTGTATTTTTTATTTTCTTTCTTTTTTATTATAATATTGATACGTGCTGTAAACATCTCAAAATTATTATTCTCATATTTAATTTTTCATAGAACATTATTCCAATGATCATCATCACTTAGCATTGTTTACATGACGACTATGTAAAAATCAGACGTTGATTAAAAAATAAAAACTAACGAGACATACATTCTTGATTATTTATTTCCTTTACATTAAAAATAGCCATAAAAGAAAAACTTACATACATCCGCTACATACTTGGCGCAGCCGGCAGGATACGAAAGAAAATTAAAAAGGTAAATTTTTAATCAAAAGATTATATATTTCAAATTTAAATAACTCATTTAGAAACATCTTTATTTTTATAATGGCAAATATACATAGATTTGAAAAATATTCTGGCAGTAAAAATAATATAAAAATTGAAAGTTGGATTAAGTTGTATGTGAAGTAGAAAATTTAAAAGCAAACGATGAAGAAAAAATACACAATCTTATCTACTATTTAGCAGATGAAGCCTTAGAATTTTTTGCTGATGAAATTCTTACAAATGCACATATAAAAAAATGGGAAACTGTAAAAGATAAACTCAATGCCAGATTTAAGCCTTGCACATATAGTCCCATTGTATTAGCATCTAGCAGAAAGCTCCTTGCAAGTGAAACTGTGGAGACTTATTTTAAAGAAAAAATGGACTTACTGAATCAAACATCCTTGAAAAGAGAAAATACAGCTACTAACAGATGGGCTACCTTTGAGTTGGAGGGATGTGTTTGCAGCAGCACAACCTGCTGATCCAACCAAATGGATACAAGTTGCACTTTCTGTTGAGCATAACAGGCAACAAAGTAAGCTAAGAAATTTGTTTAAACCCAAAGTATGCACTCTAACTCTATCTCAACAGGAAAGATCAGCCTCAAATTGCCCATTTTTCTGCCCAATTTGCATGAAGAAAAGAATTAAAGTGAAACATTGGTTGAATGAATGTCCTGATTATGACCCAAATTATAAAACAGAGAGATCATCTAAAAATACACAACCAAAACAATTCATTGCAGCAGTCACCGAATCAACCACAAGTAATGAAACAAACAAAGTAGCTTGCTTATCAACTAACAATCCTCCTTATAAATTGATAGACTTTAAAATTTGTGTCAACAAACATCCTTTACAAGCCTTCATGGACACAGGTGCTACCATATCTTTAATAAGTCAAAATTTAATAAAAAGTTTGAATTTACATCCTTTAATAGATTCTCCCATGCAAATTCAACAAGCTAACTCATTAACCAAAACTTTGGGATATGTTCATGTAAATTTGCAAATTCAAAATAAAACTAGAAAGGTCAAACTTCATGTAATACCTAATTTAAAATTCCAGCTACTCATTGGCTTGGATATTTCAGAAGACTTTGAACTTATTGTTGACACTAAAGATAAAACAGTGTACACTAAGCAATCAGCAGAAATGGCACTTGTTTGCACAACCTTTAATCATTTGCAAAAACCTAACCAGGATGAATTGAATAAATTATTACAGCAAAATGAGCAAATTTTCAGTCAACATCAAACAGATATAGGAAGAATCTCCATTTTCGAGCTACAACAACATCAAAGACAGGCAGATCTCAGCTTCATTGAAGACCCTCAAGATCATCAAAACACAGTGATGGTCAAGAAGAGAGGACTACTCAGGGCTGTGGTGCCTGCTTCTTTTAAAGAACATATTCTGAAGGAATATCATGATAACATGAGTCACCCATCCATGAACAAGACAGTCAAACTAATAGTTCCTTTATTTTGGTGGTCAGACATGGTACAAGAAATTAAATCTTATGTGAGATCATGCAAGACATGTCAACTGACCAAATCATCTAACCAACCAACTCTAGGACAACTAATAATTCCAGACACAGAATTACAATCAGCTCAAGTAATAAGTGCAGATACAATAGTTATGGGAACATCAGCTGAAAAGACAAAGCACAAGTACATCCAAGTGTTCATTGATCATCTTACAAGATATGTTTGGGCATTTCCCACTATCAAAAACACAGCTCAAGCAACGCTACAATGTTTCAACAGAATCCTTCAAGTCTCGCTACCCATGAAACATATTATCACTGACAACGGAAAGAACTTTAATTCCAAGGAATTCAAAAGGTGTTTGAAAGTTCATAACATCAAACAAACTTTCACCACACCATACCACCCCCAGAGTAATGGAATGTGCGAAAAGGTTAACGGAACAATCATGACCAAGTTAAGAGCGGCCTTGCTTGATAAACCGAAAGTGAAATGGAGCACACTTTTGCCCAAGGTCATTACTGACTACAACAACACCCCTCATGACGTAACAGGTTTTCCGCCATCTTTTCTACTTTTTGGTTACAATGTGCAGCCACAATTTGCTGATAACCCCTCAACCTCGGTAGAAGATGCTAGAAAACTGGCTATAAAAAGAACTCAACATCATCGTGATATTTCTAAAAGAAGACATGATTCAAGGCATCCCGACATTGAATTTAAAGTTGGAGATCTCGTTCTTAAAAGAATTCCCTACAATGATCCGAGGCTAATTAAAACAGCTCCCAAATACGAAGGACCCTTCCAAGTTTTGAGAAGATTGTCTAAAGTGACTTACGAACTCTCTACAACGGATCAAGACAACCCACCAAGAAATCCCACAGGAGATCCTATAAAGGCTCACATCTCTCAATTAAAGTCATTTATTCTCCGTGAATAAATGCATCAAAGCGGGGGTAAATGATACGTGCTGTAAACATCTCAAAATTATTATTCTCATAATTAATTTTTCATAGAACATTATTCCAATGATCATCATCACTTAGCATTGTTTACATGACGACTATGTAAAAATCAGACGTTGGTTAAAAAATAAAAACTAACGAGACATACATTCTTGATTATTTATTTCCTTTACATTAAAAATAGCCATAAAAGAAAAACTTACATACATCCGCTACAATATTCATCATCATTTTAAATTTTTCATATCTACTTGAATAGTGCGGACTGTGCACTTTTGTCTATATTTTGACGGGATGTCAATAAAACTATGTTATTTTTATCAATTTGTCTCTCTCAACTTAAAAAAAAATCGACAGCCTCATTGTTGCTAGAGCGATGACCTCAACAAAGAAGTCAAAATCTCTTGATGATTCAGCCGCAAGTATGAGGAGAGAAGGCGGAAGAATGGATTGAATACTATTTTATTTGATGTACTAATGCATTTTATTGATGTCTTCAATGTTTCATATACTTAAAATCATTTGATTTTAGGAAAGACTTAAGCAAACTACACTTTTCCAATACATCTTAAAAATCCAATAATTTAAAATCGAAAATTTATTATTTTCCTTCAAATTTGAATTTTCAATGGTTAAATGTGAAAATGAATATAATATTATAAAATATTACTTTTTTTGGAGCCAACTATAGAAAAGGTAGTAGAATCAAATATTTAAAACGTTTTTAGAACTGATATAGAAAGAAGAATTCGAACCCAATGATGCGAAATGGTTTCTCGAACCCAATGATACAAAATGGTTTTCTCGAACCCGATAGTACGAACTGATTTTCTCGAACCCAAAGGTACGCTGTGATAAGAAGCAATTCTCCCTATTGCATGGATACTAAACGATTCTATCAAACTCAATGATACAAAATAGTACTCTCGAACCTAGGACATGAAACGGTTTCTTTTAACCCTTGGATATAAAAATATTCTATGCAATCCAATGATACAAAATTCTATTTTCAAATCCTTGGATGCGAAATTTTACTTTCAAGCCCTTGGATACGAAGCGGTGCATTCAAATCCTTGGATGCGAAACAGTGTTTTGAAATTATTTTTATAAGGAACCTTACTTTCAAACCCTTGAATACGAATGGCACTTTCAAAATCTTGGATACAGAATGATTCTTTCAAGCCCTTGGAAATGAAGCGATACTTTCAAATCTTTGGATACGAAACTGTACTTTCAAATCTTTGGATATGAAACTGTACTTTCAGACCCTTTGATACGGAACGCTACTCTTGAGCCTAATAATACTATGCAGTTATCTCAAACTATATGATACAAAACTGCGCTTACGAAACATTGAATACCTAGCGATACCTTCAAACCCAACGATACAACATTGTTCTCTCGAACCCAATGATATGAAATGTTAATCTCTAACCCAATGATATAAGAAAGTTCTATCCAACGTTACGGAATTGTACTCTTGAATTGTGCTCTCAACCCCAATGATATCATATGGTACTCTCGAACTCAAAGATACAATATGGTTCTTACAAACAGAATGATACGATTAGGATAAGTAAAAAAAAAAAAGAATGATACGAAACGGTACTCTCAAACATAATGATATAAAATTATGTTCTCGAACCTGAGGATGCAAACGCTGCTTTAGAATCCAATGATATTAAGCACTACTCTCACACCCAATGATACTAAAGTTTTCTCGAACACAATGATAGGAAAAGTTACTTTTGGCCCCAATGATGCGAAACAGCAATCTCGAACTCGATTATACGAAACGCTGCTGTTGAGCCCAATGACGTGGAACAGTAGTCTCGAGCCCAATGATGTGAAACAGTAGCCTTGAACCCAATGATATGAAACGTTGCTATTGAACCCAATCATTCGAAAAAGTATTCTCGAACCCAATTATATGAAACGCATTTATTGAACCCAATGATGCGAAACTGTTCTCTATAACTCAAAAGATACAAAATGATACTAACCCAATTATATGAAACGATAATCTCGAATCCAATGATATGAAACTTTTCTCTAAATCGCTCAATGATGTGTAAAGTCATCTCTAGCTAATTATCATAATATAGAAAGGTCAAATTTGTAGGCCGATGTGGGGTGAGAAACTCCAAATAATAATCATTATTATAATGTGGAATTTTCGAGCCAAATAATGCCAAATAGTACGCCCTAAACCAAATATTACAAAGCTTTATTCCCAAATTTGAAGTTTTACTCCCGAATCCACGGATACAAAGTGATACTAACCGAAGAAAAACAAATCTAACGTCAACCATAAATAAATCCAAGAGAAAAAAAGAAATACAAACTTGAAATTAATTCGCAGAAAAACTCTAATCAAATCTAAACTCGAAGTACTCTTGAATAGAAACAGACGCAAAAAAAAAAAAACAATAATAAAAATAAACGAACTCGAGAAATCAACGCGCAAATAGTAACTTAAAGAACAAAAAAAAAATTGAGAAGTCAAAAACGAATGGAATTACGAAGAGTAATGAAAAACAAACTTGAGAAGTCAACTCGAATAGAAACCTATGGAGCAAAGAAAGGCAAACTTTAGAAATTTTAGAGATCAGCACAAATAGAAACTTGAATAGCAAAGAAAGGTAAATTTGAGAGGTAAACTCAAATAGAAACTTTATAACAAAGAAAGAAAAATTTGAAAAATTCAACTCGAATAGAAACCTGGAGAGATAATAAAGGCAAATTTGAGAATTCAACTCGAATAGAAACTTGAAGTGCAGGCAAATTTGAGGCGTCAACTTTGCCTGAGAAGCACAGAGAGACAAACCTGAGAATAAAAGAAAGGTAAATATCAGAGTTAAATTCGAATGAAAACTTGAAGAGCAAAGAAAGGCAAACTTGATAATTCAAATAAAAACCTCAAAAAACTTTTGCTTCGAAATTTTAAAAACAAATAATGTCATTATTCTTTGATATCCTATTGAAATAGCAACCTAAAGCAAGGTAAGGGTACTTTTTGATTTAATTATTGACCAACAATGAAACAGGGCACTAGATTTTAGAAATATATTTTTATAGATACTATATATTTTCTCACACAAAAGTTAAATGTATTCAATATAGAAGCTATTATAGATTATTATATATTTTTATAGATACTATATATTTTCTCACACAAAAGTTAAATGTATTCAATATAGAAGCTATTATAGAATTCGAAATTTAATAATAAAAGAGTTATATATTCGTTTGTTTTTAAAATAATGATCTTTCAAAAAACACACACGAAAAAAATGCATTAAATTGAAATAAATAGAACTTTCTTTTATTGATTGTTAAAATTATAGTTTCAAGTGTGTTTTTATATATTAAAATTATTATTATTTTTTTAACATTCAGTCAGAACTAGATACCCAAAAAAAGAAACATTGCTGTATACATTGCTGACCATTAAAATGTCTACACTAAGAAAGAATACAAATATCAGAATCATATTTATTGGACACCTAGTTGTGTATATAATAAGAGGAGGTTAATTTGATATATAATTAAAATAAGAAATCAGTACCCAGAGTTGCAGCTCTAATCCTGCTGGGCACCGAGTTGAAAACAGTTTAGATGGCACTTGGTACAGAAGAGCCCATGCGGCTTCACAACTCTATGCTATAGTTCAGTAATTAAACTGGCTGGGATGGCGCTCCAGCCTCTCTCAGCAAGAATATATTAGTGTCAATTAGTGAGATGTGGAGATCGTGCTGCCAGAACTACACCTTCTGTATCGAGGAAAGTCAGGATAACATGGCATCGACCATTATCGTATTGAAAGATAGTTTCAAAAAGGATTCAAAATAGAGTAAAACCACGGGCCGTACCACTTTGGAAATAAATATAACGGCTGCTGTCCAAATTACTAGCTATGCGAACTAGAAGTGGCCGCGATGCGTACCCAATGATATCCCATACCATTATTCCAGGTGATGGATCCATAAGATGGAAAACAGGAAATGTTTAAGATATGAATACCTAGAGAAATCAAGATGACGGGCATAGATCGGTAAATAAAAATCTATCTAACTATATTTATTTATCACAATCATTTCTATATAAAAATAAAGTCCTGAAGCTACGAGGGTGCCGATTCTCCTAAAAACAAAATGATAAAAGAAGTAGTCGTTATGCGTTAAAATTAAAAAAATAGATTAAAAAATAAATAAATAAATAAAAAGATCACAACTGGATTCTAAGTGCAATAAAATTTTTAAATTAAATTTAGAAATAAGGTACTTTTTTCAAAATTAAATCATTCACAACACTATTAATCTTAATTCTGAAACGATCATTGATAAGTATATTTTCACGGATACCAATCAAGTGACTATAGGCCCGAAGAGTCATTTGATCTCATCATGCAAACTATTGTCGTAATTAAAAATAAAAGGTGTCAAGTGTAAATGTACTGGGATTTTTTATTGTTAAATTTCAAAAATTGGAAAAGAGATATAGAGATTTGTTCTTTTCAACAACCTTGAAAGAAATAAAAGTCTCTCCCTAATTTACATATAAGCTAAACAATTACTTTTAATTTATTCTCTATTTACGAACATACAATATGAAAATTTCGTGACGATATTTTGCGGTATCCGATAATCTCTTGGCGATTGCGAGCAGAAACCAATGTTGAGGTCATTAAAACCCAACTTCAATCACTTCATCACCCCCGATTGACAAGCTCTGTTGACGGGACCATCATCATCGCGTCGTATTGTTTTGGAGCTACCAAGGTTCCAATCAATATTCCGCAATGTTTAATGAACCATTATCACCTGCCTTTGTAGAGGAAATGAGCCCGGCAGCTGCCTTGTCATTAGCCCTCAGACACGAAACAAAGGTGTAATCATGAAATTTAGATGACTCCACCTTTATTTGACTCGGTTTAGATAACTTTCTCTTTCTCGAAGTTTCGTCTGTCACCAGGGTTTGTCAGTGTATCATCAAATATTCTAGTAAATATAACGCATTATATATATATTTAGGCCATATATATTTAGGAATTCATGGTAAACGGTTTGCGGATTTCGACAAATTAGAAAGAAGGAATCATATATCGCCGCAACTCTTTTTATTATTATAGCGGTTAAGGAAGCTTTCGGGCAAGCCCTTCTTCAGCTAATTATATTGTACAAACAAAGAGAGATTATATATCGTTTTTAATATAAATCAAATTATATTTAGGAATATAAAAAAATATATGGCTAATTATTTCATATAGATCATTTTCTACCTTCTTTTCTGAGATTCCTTTTTACGTATAGAAGATAAAGAAAATACATTATTTGTGTGAATTTTCAGAGAGAGTTGTCCATTATCGCACATTTTGTGTGTTGACTATCATCCTACTACACTTAAAATGCATACTACTGGCAATTAAATTGCTACTCGAGGAAAACATGCAAATAACAAAAGGATGTTTGTTTGACAAATACTTTATAATGGGGATTAAAAGTGGCTAAATTTTCACGAAATTTGGAGGCATAGATCCTGAGAAATCAGTATCCAGAAGAACCAACTCTAGCATAAATCACAGCACTCATACGCCTGGGCATTGAGTAAGAGATTGGATGGCATGCCCTGGCACAGCTTCCCATACAGCTTTAACACTGGCGTGTGGTGATGTGCCAGTTACTCGGCAACCATTGACCAGACGTTTTCTATTGGTGACAGATCAGGAGCGTGCTGGTCAGGGCGAGTAAAAATAGATCCATTCCTTAACCCCCAATATTTGAGTATAAAAGAAAATTATAAATAGCTATCAATCATCTTTTAAATTTAAACTATAAATATCCACGCCATTGCACGTACACTTGCAAAACAGTCCTAGTTAATAATTATCGATGTTTTAAATTAGGCATGTCGAAAAACGATATTCACTAGAGAAAAAGCTAGCATGTCTTTCTTCTTCTTTACTTATCCCTAGTACACGTGGTACAGGCCATGATAATCATTGTGGGTAGGTAGACGACTGGTTTTATTGTAAGTACACCACATGTCTACACATGTGAAAAACAGTTCGACTTTGCACTTACAAATGTGCCAGAGCCCCGTTTGATTACTTGCACTCGCAGGTGGGGTTGGACTTTTGCAAAAATCGGGGCCATTGGAGCATTTTTTTTTTACATCCGAAAAGTGCCCAATGCCGGATCTAACCCGGGTTGTAGCGGTTGAAAACCAACGGTTTAGACCATCCTTTCACCGACCCCCCGCTAGCATTTCTAATTTTTAAAAAAGAAACTCACTGGGAAAAAAATATTTATAATATTAATAAGATTTAATTCGTAAGTTATATTTTAAATAATATATATTTTAAATATTTAACGCTTATTTTCACAAAGTCATATTTAAGATTTACCGAAAAACAAATAAGATTATTTATTACCAGTTGCAAATAAGACACGCTATATCCGATCTGGATAATTGCGCGTGAAACTATTTACAATAATTCATATTGTAGTAGAGTAGGTAATAGAATTATCAAAAAGAAAATAAACAATTAAGAAAATGAGCATTAAATAAACATACAGATTAAACAAATAAGTAACAACATAAGAAGATAGAAGAAACCACAAGGTAGTTATTTACAATATTGTAGCGAAGTATTTATTATTTTACACTAGTATTAACAGAGTATCATTTTTATGTTTATATTTTACTACTCTGTAAACTTCCCTCATTCCTTTTCTTTTGTTTATCCTTCATAGTTTTGTTCTTGCCTTAATAAAATTGCTGTCTCATCCTGAAGATTGTCTTCCCTAATTTTCCACGTGGCAATATGTTGAGCAATGATGGAAGTTGATTTAATGAAGTTTTCTGTAATAATTAGTATCGTGGAGAGAGAAATTTGATCAAGTTGAGCTATTTACAATGAGTTGAGTTATATTCTAAAGAAAAATATTAATTATTTACATTGATATAAATCAAGTCGCATAGTAGTGTAGTTCCTCAAGCTGCATGAAGCTGTCTATTTTTAATAAAAAAGTCTGCAGAACCTATTAAATTTCGTATATCTTTCCCTATCATAAACTGTTTGATCCAGATAGGTTCTTTCCATCTTGCTCTGCTGTCTTTGACACCAGTGGGCATGAGTTCAGAATGTGTTCAGGGGGTACTTCTTCCGCTCCACAAGAGCATCTAGGCGAATCTATTTTTCTAATTCTGAAAAGATATGATTTGAAATTACCATGACCCGTTAAGAATTGAACATTTGTAGAAATACAAATAGGATGGTGTCAGAGTTAAGAAAGCAGAGTAATATGAGTAGTAATTTGACTTTACAGAAATCTGAGAATTTCTCGATTTGCATTGCCTTCGGGTTGGAACAAATATACCTAATTTAAGGCTTCAAGGTGTTCTGTAAGATTTGTGGACAGACAGACATGGGAGCATGTTAAATAAAAGATTTTTAAAAGGTGCAAAGTCTCATAAAAAGATGAAAAATATTTTAAAGTTAGGACAAAATCAAATACTGTTTCAGGCATTTTGCAACAGTTTCATAATTTGGCATTGGATAAAAAAAGGTACTGCACCAAAAAATCCGCCCTTTAGTGATAATGTATGTTATACAATACACTGCGTGGCTTAAGGCTTGAATAATAAATCAAATAAAATATTAAATACCTATTTACATAATTACAAAGTGTTTTAAGCCGGCCAACGGAAAACAATAACAATGGGTTTTAATAATCTGAAGCCGCAACATCTGACGGTAGTTTATGTTCTAGAACAAAATATTTTAAAATTAAATATAAATTTGTATATAACATATATAAAAAGGAAGATCAAGAGGAAAGTGGTGAGTTTCTTTATTGAGCTGAACACAAGCTTTCGGACGTCACCCGTCCTTCATCAGGTTTTAACATGAATAAGAAGGAGATGCTATATTTATAAGCGACAGTTTAAAAGTATTGAAAACAATCTGATGCACGCCCGCGAGAGCACATGCTAATAACAAAATAAAATATTTTCAATTTTACTCTGTATAAATATTATTTTGAGTTTTTATAAAGAATATCAGCCCGTTGAAAATCTGTATACCTAAGACGAAGTGAGAAAGGCGGACAACGAGAGGCGAAGACAAAAGCAAGAAAAAACAACAATAAAAATAAAAAATAAAAAATAAAAAATCAGCGGAATAAAGATAAAGTTAAAAGTTACGAAGAAGGTGTATCTGAGGTAGAATAAAAAACAGAATATTGGGGCGGGAGGTCAATCTTTCTGTTGAGGCTGGGGGTAGTATTAGAAACAAGGGCCTCAAGAACTAAGCGTTGGTATTTGTTTGCTATATCGCTATAAATGGGGGTTGTGTTGTCGAGATTGAAGGAATGTCCGGACTCGGCGATATGTTGGTATATGAGCGATTTTTTGTCTTTCGAGCGGATCCGCTCGAAAGACAAAAAATCGCTCATATACCAACATATCGCCGAGTCCGGACATTCCTTCAATCTCGACAACACAACCCCCATTTATAGCGATATAGCAAACAAATACCAACGCTTAGTTCTTGAGGCCCTTGTTTCTAATACTACCCCCAGCCTCAACAGAAAGATTGACCTCCCGCCCCAATATTCTGTTTTTTATTCTACCTCAGATACACCTTCTTCGTAACTTTTAACTTTATCTTTATTCCGCTGATTTTTTATTTTTTATTTTTTATTTTTATTGTTGTTTTTTCTTGCTTTTGTCTTCGCCTCTCGTTGTCCGCCTTTCTCACTTCGTCTTAGGTATACAGATTTTCAACGGGCTGATATTCTTTATAAAAACTCAAAATAATATTTATACAGAGTAAAATTGAAAATATTTTATTTTGTTATTAGCATGTGCTCTCGCGGGCGTGCATCAGATTGTTTTCAATACTTTTAAACTGTCGCTTATAAATATAGCATCTCCTTCTTATTCATGTTAAAACCTGATGAAGGACGGGTGACGTCCGAAAGCTTGTGTTCAGCTCAATAAAGAAACTCACCACTTCCCTCTTGATCTTCCTTTTTACACTTCAAAAGTGGCTATATCTCTTCTACCATATAACATATATATTATTATTATAGTGCAGATACCTATTCTACTACAGTATGGTTTATTGTCTTCTTCTTTCTTATCTCCACTCAATCATATTAGGATATCAAGCCTGTAGAGCTTGAGATTTTTCTGCTGTAAATGAGCAGAGCTCATTAAAGGATGAATGGATTATTGTAAATTGCTCCACGCGCAAATATCCAGATATCGGATATAGCGGGTCCTATGTGCAGTTGGTAATAAATAACTATGCTAATATCGTTTTTTTTTTTTTAAAGATGATATCGACCTAAATGGGATTTAATACATTTTTAGATTTAAAAAAAAAAAGACAACAAAATTATTAGTTGAAATTTTTTTTAGTTTTCAGAGAGATAGATTATAATATTTAAAAAATGTTAATATATAATACTCGTATAAACATTATAAATAATGCGTATGAAAAATGAATTTACATTTTAAAAATAATGAAGATTATTAGAACAATTAGAATACCTTTGGGGGTATAAATTTAGTCTAAACCGTTGATTTTCGACCGCTACGACCCGGGATCGAATCCTGCATTGGGCACTTTTTTATAATAAAAAAAAAAAAAAAAATGCCCCCCCCTATTCTTGCAAAAGTCCAACCTCATCAAGTGCAAGTAACCAAACGGGGCCCTGGTACATTTGTAAGTGCAAAAGTCGAGCTGATTTTCACATGTGTAGACATGTGGTGCATTTATAGTAAAAGCAGGCGCCAACTTCTACCCACCATGATTATTAGGTCTGTACTACATACACACGTGTACTAGAGATAATAATAATAAAAATAATACTTTTGAAATGCTGTCAAGAATTATGAAAAAAATGATTTAAAAAAAAATTATTTCCAGGGTTACCTTATGTTTCAGACAGATGGCAAAGTTCAGTAGACTTCAGAATTCTGTTTTATGAAAATACATTGTGAGAGGTTCATCCTACATGTGCTCAATGTTTAAGATGAATCAATTCCCTTTACTTTGTCAATAAACTAAAAGATCCATCAAAATACATTAGGATACTGTTCAAAGAACTCTCGCATGTATCTTATTGAATCAAAACGATTCTTAGACGAAGAATTTAAAGAACTTTTATAATCCCTCATCAAAACCATTGCATTGAAGCCTCAAAAGAATGCTATGAGATGACTAAAACGTGCTATTTCAACAACAACCTCTATCAGATCTTCCTTGGGAATTCGAGTCTTTATTGACCGGCAAGGCTAATTGAATGGCTCACAAAAAGAGGCTCTCAGAGCGGCGGTGGGACAAAACAAAGCGGAGGGCTAATTTGGGCGATTATCGACCTGAGGTTGGACAGGATGATTGCCTGCTGCCCGACCTGTCAACCTGTCCACGCGGGAACAGCTTAAAGACCGCCTCCCGTCGCGTGAGGGGGGCGTGGAGCAGTTTTTTTTTTTTTTCAATCCCCCTCCCATTGGTACCTCTTCCTAAAAAAATAATAATAATTGCGAGGAGAAATGAGTGACAGCTTGAAATGGGAGTTGTTGCTTGCTGGTCACGTTCGAATGTGCGTAGATCTGGGAGATAGAGATGTTTGGTGTATGCCAGCACATATTCCTTCACCACACAATGATGGAAATATATACACTGAGAAATATATTTATAACCCAGGTTCTTGGACGAATTAACGATGGTTAAGGAACAAGCAAATTAAATCGTAATTTTTTGAAAATAATTTCAGAAAGATTATTAAATGAAATTTGTTTTTAAGTAAGCTTAAAAAAAAAAAAAAGAAAAAGGTTGGTGTGGAATGACCTTAGTCTACCGAATTTCAAATTGTAAAGAAGGAAAATAATGTAAACGACAGGGGACAAGACAAAATGGTTTGTTTTATTCGAATTCTTACCAGACTTATTTTCACCTCAAAATATTGATGTAAGGAAAGGAGTAAGTTGTATGATATTTAGAGTATGGAGTATCAAATTTTCTATTTTCATCTCAAAACATTGATGTAAGGAAAGGAGTAAGTTGTACGATATTGTAGCGTAGAAATCAAGCCTTGAAATATCCTAAGATGTAAGAGTATTTATTGATGACGTCACAGCGACGAGTCGACAATTATTAACAAGTCAGCCCAAAACTATTTACAGCTAGAGAATCTTAAGCAAGTAAGCAAAGAAATATTTTAAGATGATTTCACAAAAACAGATTAATATATATTTTTATAATCTGTTGAATATATTTTCATTGAATAATATTAAATTAAATAATAAAATATTTCTTCGCCACATAGCCTCCTCCTATAAAGAGCATCGACCCGATGCTCAGAAGGAGACTTACATCCTCAGTCTCAAGGCTCGAGAACGGGTGATAGGGCCTGAGATCTCTTCGCGGGTCTGTGGTTGTTGTGTTCGTTCAGTGGGGATGTCTTCTTCCTGGAAGTTTGTCGAGTCATCTTCTGGGTCCTCTTCTAGCTGGTCCTCCTGGTCCTCTGGGTTTAAATGAGGTTTCATCCTACAAATGTGAACTAAATCTTTTGTTTTACGACGACCTTGCTGGTTTCCGAATGTTTCAACTTCATAGGTCACATCAGATATTTTTCGGGTTACTTTGTATGGGCCGAAGTAACGTCTCATTAGTTTTTCCGAATATCCCACTTTACGCACAGGAATAAAGATCCATACAAGATCTCCAGGCTGATAAATGATATATTTCTGTGATGGGCGTCATAGCGATGTTTATTGCTACCTTGAGATCTCATGGAGTGGATACGTGCCAGTTTTCGTGCTTCTTCGGCTCTTGCCCCTAGAGTTTGGATGAAATCGTCGTCTTCTGGCAATAACTTGGGGAATAACACGTCAAGTGGAGTCTCGGCTTCACGCCCGTGTACAAGGAAAAATGGGGTGAACCCAGTAGACTCTTTTTTTGCTGTGTTGTATGCAAATGTAACGAATGGAAGAATCCTGTCCCAATCTTTATGGTTGACATCTACATACATGGTGTTGGAAAAGAAGACGTCCGAAGCAGCCAATGGGAGGCCGGCGGAAGCGGCTACGGGAATGCAGCGGCAAAAAATGAGGAAACAACAACAAAAAGAACTTGTAAACAACTTTTTCGAACGCTAGAATTTGCCCTGATCTCCGATTCTTTTAGTGTAAATGTTTAAATAATACTTTACTTATTTTCTTAAATTGTAATAAATATAATTTTCCCTCCTGTTTTCGTCGTATATTTTAAAAGTGTTATAAACAACGACGCCTTAACTTTGAACCTTCAACCCCGCCGACCAAGAATAGAGGTGAGTGACTACCTCTATAGAATTTAGATCGTCGTCACAACACAGAGTGGCGGTGAAATCGCAATATTTTTGGCATCCCAGCCGGGACTGTTGAAGGTAAATTCTAGAAGAAAAAAAGGAAGCATTTTGAGCTGACCATTTTGGAACTCGCTAGCTAACCCTACTTGCCGCTTTGTTTACAAGATGGCGGAAGAATTAATTCTACGTTTAAAAAAGAAGCGTGCTGTTAACAGATCATATTTAACGAAAACATGCAATAAGATTGAAAGTGGACTTGACACGCTAATGAGAATTGAACTTGAAGAATTATTAGAACAATTGAATGAATCATTTAACGAACTTAAATTAGTGGATCACGAAATAGAAACGCTTCTTGAAACCAACTGAATAAGGAAGTGAACATTTTAGGAATAACATGGAATACTGATAGAGACACACTGACAATTGGTTTGGAAGATTTTGAATTAATTGGACCAACCACCAAGAGAAAAGTACTTTCAATAGCGAGCAAGATATTTGATCCATTAGGAGTTGCTTGTCCTGTGACTTTAATTCCCAAGCTGATATTACAGGAAACTTGGATACAGAAGTTGACATGGGACGAAGTCCTACCTGGATGTTTAGTACAAAGATTTTGGAAGTGGTTTAGCAAACTGAAACACTTGCCTAACATAGAAATTCCTAGATGGCTTTGTTTTAAGGACTCCTATGTAGAGAAAACCACTCTCCACATCTTTTGCGACGCCAGTCAGTTTGCCTATGCAACCTGTATTTTCCTCCGCATTGAAAAGGAAGATAGAGTGGACATCCAATTGATACAGGCTCGAACACGAGTAGCTCCACTGAAGAAACTCACCATCCCAAGATTGGAGCTTTTGGATTGTCTGATTGGAGCTCGTTTGGCAGCTAACGTCATACAAGATCTGGAATTTGAGGAAATTCCAAGATTTTATTGGACCGATTCGACCAATGCTCTCTGTTGGATCCAAAGGGAAGACAACTGGGCAGCCTTTGTGAAGAACCGTGTTAAGGAAATTCATAATCTTAACCCCCCCGAATCTTGGCGCCACATACCAGGCCGATTAAACCCGGCAGACCTCCCATCTCGGGGATGTTCAGCAGAATCACTTAAGGAGACAAGATGGTGGGAGGGACCTGCATGGTTAAAGGTATCCCAAGAAGAGTGGCCCAAATCAACCATTATCCCTGATTTGGAGATTGTTTATTCTGAAAGGCGCAAGACCATCCTGAACACCTTGTGTACGACAAGAGAAAATGAAAATTTATTTGGACGTTATTCCCATTTTTTGAGAATAGTACGAATCACCGCCTGGATATACAGATTCTTCAACAACGCCAAGATTGATAGAAGAAAGATAATTTCAGAAGATCTCAGTACAGAGGAAATCACTAAGTCAGAAATAATACTGATAAGACTTATCCAGAGAGAATCGTTTTCAGGGCATGAAGATAAGAAACTACAAGGCTTTAAGTTGCTAGTAGACTCTTCAGGGATTTTGAGAATAAAAACTAAAATTTGCAGAAGAGAAGATTTTGCTAATTTTAGAATGCCCATTTTATTGCCCTCAGATCACTTTTTGGTTTCTTTGCTCATCAGGTGGAACCATGAAACCCACGGGCACGCCGGTCTACAAACTCTCCTCGGTATTCTGAGAGAAAACTATTGGATACTAAGATCCAGGAAAACCGTCAAGAAGATCATCAATCAATGCATTCGCTGTAAACGATTCACCGCGACACCAGCTACCGTCGAGTCAACATCATTACCAGAAGACAGAGTACGAGATGCTGCAGTTTTCGAAATAGTAGGAGTTGATCTAACTGGACATCTTATCTTAAAGAATAAGAAGAAAGCATGGATTGTCATCTTCACATGTGCAGTGTATAGAGGAGTTCATCTGGAACTTGTGACATCTTTGTCTATGGAAGCCTTCCTCCAAGCTTTCCGCCGATTTATTGCTCGAAGAGGCCGACCATTGATTGTGTATTCGGATAATGGGACTAATTTCAAAGGTATAGCTAATGCTTTAAAAAGATTGATTTTTCGAGATTAAAATGTGATCCCACATTGAAAAACATCACCTGGAAATTCATACCGCCTGGTGCTCCTTGGTGGGGTGGATGGTGGGAGCGTTTGATTGGAATGATGAAACAATTGCTCTTTAGGATTCTCGGTCAAACCTCCTTGGGATATGAAGAACTTTCCACGGTAATGTGTGACGTCGAAAGCTTGATGAACACACGCCCACTGACCTACCTAACTGAAGAAAGTGAGGATCTCGCTCCATTGACACCTTCGTTGTTCTTACATGAGGTCAGAGAGGTTGGCGTTCCAGACCTGGACTTGATTGATAACCAGACCCTCTCCCGCAAATATCAATATATCAAACGTGTACGAGAAAATCTTAGAGAACGATTTCGTATCGAATATTTTGGATTCCTGAGACAAGAAACGAGACGCCTGAAGGCTACCATACCACTCAAGGTGGGAGACATGGTACTCATTGGACAAGAGAGTTTAAAGAGACTACACTGGCCGTTAGCCAGAATAATCCAACTCTATCCAGGAAAAGACGGACTTGTAAGGGTTGCGAAAGTGAAAACTTCATCAGGTGATAAAATACGACCTATTCAAAAACTCTACAATTTAGAGATAACGCCCGAGATAAGATGTCGAGACCCTCTAACGGAGCGATCTCCCACACAAGAAGTTCGATTGACAACTGAAGAGGACCCTTTGACTTCACAACAAGAGCAACATCACATTGATACCCCGAATGTTGTGTCAAGTTACGGACGGCCCATCAAGAGACCCAACCGATTGGATCTACTGAACTTTTCCTTTCCATGTTTGAGTCGTCGAGACGCCAACTCAAAGGTGGGAGAAATGTTGGAAAAGAAGACGTCCGAAGCAGCCAATGGGAGGCCGGCGGAAGCGGCTACGGGGATGCAGCGGCAAAAAATGAGGAAACAACAACAAAAAGAACTTGTAAACAACTTTTTCGAACGCTAGAATTTGCCCTGATCTCCGATTCTTTTAGTGTAAATGTTTAAATAATACTTTACTTATTTTCTTAAATTGTAATAAATATAATTTTCCCTCCTGTTTTCGTCGTATATTTTAAAAGTGTTATAAACAACGACGCCTTAACTTTGAACCTTCAACCCCGCCGACCAAGAATAGAGGTGAGTGACTACCTCTATAGAATTTAGATCGTCGTCACAACACAGAGTGGCGGTGAAATCGCAATACATGGACAGCATGTCTGCTATGGTCTTATTCAACCTCTCCGTGAGTCCGTTTGTCTGGGGGTGATAGGCGGTCGTCTTCCGATGGGTTATTCTGCACTGGTTGTTCAGATCACTTATCATTGAAGATGTGAAGTTCCTTCCTCTATCCGTGATTAATTCCCTCGGCGCGCCGTGCTTTAAGATGACATCTTCAATGAAGAATTTGGCGACTTCCATGGATTCACTTGTGGGTAGAGCTTTAGTTATCGCATATTTCGTTAGGTAGTCCGTACATACAATAATCCAACGGTTGCCACCTTCTGATGTTGGAAATCTCCCCAGGAGATCCATTCCTACCTTTTCAAAGGCAACTTCAGGAACAGGTATTGGCTGTAAGTGCCCTGAGGGGAGTTGGGGCTGATGTTTACGCCTCTGACAATCTGAACAGTGTGCCACATACCTTCTAACCGTTCTATACATTCCGGGCCAGTAATACTTTTTTCTTATTCGGTCATAGGTTTTAGTAAATCCGAGGTGACCAGCCGTGGGTGAATCATGTATATTTTTCAGTAATTCCTGCCTTAAATGGCGTGGAACCACCAAAAGCCATGGTTTCCCCATTGGATCATAATTTTTTCTGTAGAGCGTGTTATCGATTTTTACAAAGGAATTATTAGGAGAACTTTGTAATTTGTCAGCGATTTTTCTAATAGCTTGATCATTCATCTGCTCTTCGCTAAAGTTCTGCAAAGTCACTATGCTTGGAATATCTTCCTCCATATCTTCACTGTATTCTAATGGACTTCTTGATAAGCAGTCTGCATCCTGATGTTTCCTTCCGCTCTTATACACGACAGTGACGTCAAACTCTTGCAGCCGAAGTGCCCATCTTGCTAACCTCCCACATAGGTCTTTGAGGTTGGTCAGCCAGCACAAAGAGTGGTGGTCTGTAACAATAGTGAACGGCTGTCCAAAGACATATGGTCGGAATTTATTGGTAGCCCAAATGATGGCAAGGCATTCCCTTTCTGTGGTTGAATAATTTTTTCTGCCTTATTTAAGGTTCTGGATGCATAAGCAATGGCTCTTTCCTTTCCCTTTTGTATCTGCACTAATACTGCTCCTATTCCGTAGTTGCTTGCGTCAGTGTGTATTTCGGTTGGGGATGAGTAATCAAAATGTCCAAGAGCGGGTTCGGAAATTAACGCTGACTTGAGAGCTTCAAATGCATTTTGCTCTTCCTGGTTCCAATTAAATGCTGAGTCTTTCTTCAAAAGGTCATTCAAGGGTTGGGCTACGTGGGCATAATTGGGTATGAAGCGGCGGTAGTAGGATGAAAGGCCAAGAAAACTTCTAACTTCCTTCAATGACCTTGGCGTAGCGAAGTCGCGGACTGCTCGAATCTTTTCTTGGTCGGGACGAATTACATTTTCACTCACCTCATGTCCAAGAACCGTGATAGTTTTTGCACCAAACTTGCATTTCTTGGAATTGAGACATAATCCGGCTTTCTTAAGGCAATTTAATACAAGTTGAAGGCGTCTTAGATGTTCTTTAAAGCCATCTGAAAAAACGATGATGTCGTCGAGGTAACACAAGCAAATGGTCCACTTAAGACCCTTCAGAAGATTATCTATCATTCGTTCGAAGGTAGCTGGAGCATCACATAACCCAAATGGCATTACTTTGAACTCGTACAGTCCATCTGGAGTTATAAATGCTGTCTTCTCACGGTCCGATTCTTCTACGTCGATTTGCCAGTACCCTGATTGGAGGTCCATGGAAGAATAAAATCTAGCTCCCCGTAAGCAGTCTAAAGTGTCGTCGATCCTTGGGAGAGGGTAGACATCCTTTTTTGTTATTTTGTTAAGGCGGCGGTAATCGACGCAGAATCTCCAGCTTCCATCCTTTTTTCTTATCAATACTACAGGTGAGGCCCACGGACTTTCAGAGGGCTGAATGATGTCAAGTTTTTCCATCTTGTTTGCCTCTCTCATCCTGAATAATTTGGCGTTCTCTTGGTGCAACTCGGTAAGGTCTTTGTTTGGTCGGTAGGTGGTCTCCAGTGTTAATTCGGTGTTTAACATTGACGTCCTTGAATTGTTTTCTTTTACTAAATTCGAAAATATCCGTATAGTTTTTTAACAAATTTCTTAATTTTTCTTTTTGAGATTCATCAAGTGAATCATCTATAAAAAATTCCGAGATTTTTGGGTCTTCAGAATGTTCCGCCTCTGTTTCAACTTGGTTACAATCAGCTAGAGTACATAATTGACTATCTTCGATGACAGCACTATCGGCTACATGCATCCCCTGTGGGATTAGTTTCGGATATGGACTCCAATTCACCACCCAAAGTTTACCTCGGTTATTGATAAGCGAAATGACAGAGGAGGGAGCCATTAGTTCTCTTTCCAGCAATAGCTCTTTTCGACATTCTGCCACCACAATTGCGTCATTAGGAATGTCACGACTTGCTACTTCTATTAACTGAATAGAGGCGGGTTCGATTCTATATTCCAATTCCGAGTAGAGAGGTGAGCTGTTCTTAGGGGTATCCTCAAAAAGACATTTTTCTAAGAAGAGTGTGTCGTCAGCTGAATCAATTATCGCCCTAGATAACTTCAAAAAGTTCCAACCAAGAATAACTTCGTGACTACAGTCTTCCATAACGACAAATTCAAAGCTTTCCTGTAGTCCATTCATGTCCAGTTTCAGTGTCAAGCGTCCTTTTGGTCTTACAATTTTACCGTTGGCTACTCGTAATGTGACGTCAGTTTCGGCAAACATTATTTTTCTTAGTTTGAGTCTGAACCTCTCAGAAATGACAGAATATGAGGCTCCTGAGTCGACGAGGGCACGCGTCATTTTTCCTTCTATTTTAATGTCTATGTAATTTTCTTTTAATTCTAATGTGGTCGATAAGGGAGGATTTATAAATTTTGCGGCCTTACCTCCAAAATAGGACGCATCTTCAAGTTTTCCTGACGGGAACGGCGAGGCGACTGGCTGGGTCTTCTATCAGGAGACGAATATTGTCCTTTTCGGCCAGTGTAAGGAGAGGGGCTTCGGTAGCGGCGTCTATTTTCTCTTGGCAGGTCGTCGTTGGGCTCTTGGCTGCTCCGAGAATTATAGAATGTTCTAGGCTCTAGCCTATCTCTCTGTTTGTAATTCCAAGTTTGTTCTCCTTCATATTCTCTCCTCCTGTCACGGCAGTAGCGCACGACGTGGCCAGGGCGTCCGCAGTGGAAACAGATTGGCTTACCTTCCGTGGTTCGCCATTCGTTGGTATCGCGTCTTCCGTTTACTTGTTTTGGCTGCTGCGGTCTTATCGTTTGGGCCACATATCTATTATTATAAAACTCTCGGGGTCTTTCCTTCTGTGGGGAACTTCTCCTAGGCTTTGAGATTGGCGCCAGGGTTCTTCCAATCTCCTCCTTTACCATATCTTCGATGGTAGAAATTTTTGGCTCCTCTCGAGTAGAGCCTAATGCCCGCTGTACCTCCTCACGAACAATTTGCCTGATCATAGATGACAGATCTGCCCTGTCATCATGATCACTGAGAGATGCCACATTTGGTAGTCGCTCGTATTTGGTTGGGGTCACTCGCTTACAGTGTAGGCTTTCAATGCGGCGACATTCGGTGACGAATTGCTCAGTGTTATGCACATCCCTTGGGAGAAGTGCCTGGTAGAGCTCCTCAGCTATCCCTTTCATCAGATGGGATATTTTATCTTCCTCATTCATTTGTGGATCTACCTCTTTGCAAAGGCGCAGGACGTCTTGGATGTAATATTCGGTGCTTTCTCCTTTTAATTGTGCGCGAGATTTGAGTATTTTCTCAGCTCGCAGTCTTGAGCTTTCATTTTTTCCAAATACATTTTCTAATTGTGACATGAACTCCGTCCATGTCTGGATGCTTTCCTCGTTGTTTTCATACCATTTGAGAGCAGTGCCAGTTAGATAGAAATAAACATTAGCGAGACAAAGGGTTTCATCCCATTGGTTGTTCTTCGCCACACGTTCATACCCTTTTAACCAGCTACGGGGATCTTCAACACCCTCACCAGAGAACATTGAGGGGTTTCTAGGTAGATGTTGGACAAAAAATGAACCTACCTGAGTAGTTGCTTCTTTCTTGATGTTCATGGTTTTTTCTTCTTGCTCAACCAAGTCAATTTTCCGTTTTTTTTTTTCTGGATGGGTATCGATCCAGCTTCTCCACCAGTTGTAGCGTAGAAATCAAGCCTTGAAATATCCTAAGATGTAAAAGTATTTATTGATGACGTCACAGCGACGAGTCGACAATTATTAACAAGTCAGCCCAAAACTATTTACAGCTAGAGAATCTTAAGCAAGTAAGCAAAGAAATATTTTAAGATGATTTCACAAAAACAGATTAATATATATTTTTATAATCTGTTGAATATATTTTCATTGAATAATATTAAATTAAATAATAAAATATTTCTTCGCCACAATATTTAGAATACGGAGTATCAAATTGTCTATTCATTTATGAAATCAAATTAAATAAAAATTGGTTATAATTATTTGAATTTATAAAAATTGGGAGGAAAAAGGCTAATAATGGTTGATAGCCCATGTGGATCCCCTACATTGATGTAAATATGAAAGAAATAAATTACGACGTTCAATTTTACATTTAATATTTATGTTTGTACAAAGCAATAACGCGCCATCTATATATAACGAATGAAGACATTAAGACGCGAATGTTTCTTTTCACAAATCAATCAAACTTCTACTATCCTTACTGCGATGAAAAAATATTGGGAGGGCTTGGCTCATCAGTGGTGAGGTTGTTAAGAAATCGAAGGCGCTCCTATAATGATGAGGGTCATAGACCGAAACCATGGCATACAGGTTGGTTTTTGTTTGAATCGTTATATTCTCAATCTGATGTATGCTATTCATTGATCTGATTCAAAACGCTTTGTTACTAGAAGATATCCCAAATATGCATATTATATTAGCTTATTTATATAATTTTAAAAGTAGAGAGACATGACTCTTTATTATATATATATATGTTAAGAATGGAATTCTTCAGCGATTCCAACATCAGCATGCAAAGAGCGCAATGTTTTTTGAACAGGCTTGTATATTTAGTCTTATTTTTTAAGCGGAAGAACTGGCTGTACACGAAGTGAAAAATATATATATATATATATATTGGTGAAATTTATACAATTACAAAAACCTTTTTTCATATTCACATCAAACATCATTAACAAGAATAATCCTTCCAATGCAAACGAATGAACAATACAATAGATTTAGTGATCTAGTGGATAAAATTGGCAAAATTGTCAAGAATTCCCAAATCTTCAATTTCTAGTTCACTACTTATAGAAAATCATTCTATTTTCAATACCGACAACAAAGTCTTTTAATGAGACATTTCGTATTATATAGATCCCCCCCCCCCTCCCCCGTCCAAGAATTAAAAAAAAAAAAACAGACATTGATAGAAAGTATCCTTATATAAAAATAGGAATCAGCTATGTACATTTTTGGTGGAGAGACATAACAAACATTGCATATCTTCTAGTCATATTTTTTTTATTTTAAACGATATTCTCGGCTTTTCTGATGAACTGTAGAACTGGTAGTGCAAATATATAGGCAAAGCTATCGTATAATCGTATATATGCACCACTACAGACCTAT
Organism: Cordylochernes scorpioides; assembly: GCA_030710605.1. NCBI lineage: Eukaryota > Metazoa > Arthropoda > Arachnida > Pseudoscorpiones > Chernetidae > Cordylochernes > Cordylochernes scorpioides. The sequence goes on along the minus strand of CP092884.1, from coordinate 20,299,575 downwards.
AAGATTATGTCCATAGTTTCCCTAAACACCCTCAAGCTGTCTTTCTTAGTAAATGCAGGGTATACAAGTATAAGAAAACTAATCTAATACAATAGTAGAGCGGTCTGGAGATTAATTAGGTGAAGCCGTTGAAAGGGTTCATCACTGATGAGCCAAGTCCTCTTCTCTAATATATTTTATCATTGCAGTAAGTTCTGTATAAGCAATTTTTTATGAGTCATATAAAAAGAAACACATTACCAAAAATAATTGTTACAAATTTTATCAATAGAGGACAATCGAATTTATAAACGTAAAGCTCTCATCATTCAATGAATCAGAGAAAAGTTTGTAAATCTTTGACTTGGTACATTGATATGTATGTGAATTTGCCAGTGTTTTTACATTTATCCTATTATGATAAGAAGAATATCTCAGAATAATTTCACCTTCAACATACCTAGGGCGCTATGAATTTCTTGCACGTAGTCTTTTTTATATTTAACGAATCTTGAGAGTTTGGTTTCTTTATTTTATAAATGATCTTTTTGTGTGTGTGCTCTTTAAAGTAAACTCTCTCTGGTTTATTTACCTTCTTTCCAGGTTTTACCTCTGAATTAGAAATCCTAATTAAGCTTCAAGAGAACTGTTTAAATATTGACACTGAACCATTATCCTTAGTAGTATTCCGCCAATCAACGTTTATTTTTCTAGTTATTTCTATCGCTGACTTTTATTGGTGTGACAACTTTTGTTTTTAAACTCGTGTTTTATCTCGTTATAGTAAAATAAATATTTCTCCTTCGCTCTCTTAAGCTTTTTGTTATATATCTAAGGAGAAATTATTAATTAGGAAATAACCTTTTATGCTTTCCTTTAAAAATTACAATCACATTCTCTTTACACCATATTTTGGAATTCAATAAACTTGATGCTTTATTTTGTTAGAAACGTAAATGCCTGCTTGCTTATATGATTCTTAAACTTTTCACAAGCATTTTTGAAGAGCATTGAAAAGTATTGCTAATACAGTATATACAGTTTCAATCATACACTGGCCACAAAAAAGTGCATCACCTATAAACACTTAAGCAAATTTTCATAAAATGTGCTTACAATAAGAACTTTGAGGCATGTAAATGATCGATTTTCTGAAACTCTAACTCGAATATAAGTGCATAAAAAATAGCTTTGTTAATTCACGAAAGTTGAATTAAATAGAGAGAGGGCCTCCTACACACCCAATGTATTATTAATATATTAAAGTTATTGTTTTTATTCTTAAGATCATCTTTAATCTGTAGAAGCCCAAGGCAGAAAAAAGGGGCGTCCTATAAACAAATTTATAATTTACAAGAGGCAGAATCATAGGCCTCAGAGAAGGTGGAATTTCGACTAGAGAAATTGCTATGAAAGTAGGGGTTTCAATCAAATTATTAGTATAAGTATTTTGGTCTCAGTGGACAGAGGAAGATAACATTTCAAGAAAACATCGAGTCTTGAATCCCCCACCTATTTTTTTTTTTAATATTTCCTCCTACTTTTTGTCCAACTATTTGTCTAAATAAGGTTGAATAAATTGGTATGGTGGTAGAATAGCAGGGTCGAAACCACCACCAGGCTTATTTTTGATAATACTCGGCCTGGTACCAATTTCTTTCCATCCCGGTTAAACCTTTATGATTTCTTCTAGTTCAAAGAAAAAACATATTGACTCAATTTTCACTAGAAATTTTTATATATTATTTTAATTCATTAACAAATTAAATTTTCTTTCTCATTACCTTTTACCTAGTTTGATGAAATGTTAACATAGTTCTGTCTTTTATTCTTGCTATCTTCAGTGCTTCCTTTTTTCTTATGTTCCGCTTATATGACGCGTAATTGCCGCGGCTTTAGCGTGAACTTGTTATAGCACTAAATTGTTAAAAAATAAATAAAAACATGTTTTAAACATTATAATATAATCCTTATATCTACTTTCCCTTTAACTTTCTTTACTTCTTCTTATACCATTTTTCTTTCATATATATGTGCAAAATTATATATATAACACTATTTATATATGATGTACTAGAGCGCCATCTGTTATCAAATTATAAAACTATTTTAGAGGCGTAATATTCTTTTTAAAATAAAACAATTTCTACTGTCCTTACTGCGAGGGAAAAATTAAAGGGAGGGCCTGGCTCATCAGTGGTGAACCCTCCCAGCGGTTTCGCCAGTTTAATCTACCATACCGCTGTTATATTGCACTAGACGAATGGCCCGGGCAACGCCCGGGGTTTACCCGAGTGCGAATATATTTTAAAAACGTTGACTTGGGTGGTCGCTATTAACAGGGTGGTCTGTATAGACAGGTGGATGTATCACACAGCTGATAACAGGGTTGTCTAGAGTGGTCACTATAGACAGGGTGGTCTGTATAGACAGGTGGATGTATCACACTGCTGATAACAGGGTTGCCTAAGGTGACCGCTATAGACAGGGTGGTCTGTATAGACAGGCAGCTGATAACAAGGTTGTCTAGAGTGGTCGCTATAGTCAGGGTGGTCTGTATAGACAGGTTTATGAGAGAGGCAAACTTACATAAAAAAAAATAAAAAAAAAAATAAAAAAAAATAAAAAAATAAAAAAATAAATAAAATAAAATAAAATAAATAAAAAAATAAAATAAAAATAAAAAAATAAATAAAAAAAAATAAAAAATAAAATAAAAAAATAAAAAAAAATAAAAAAATAATAAAAAATAAATAAAAAATAAATTAAAAAAAAATAAAAATAAATAAAAAAAATAAAATAAAATAAAAAATAAAAAAATATAAAAAAATAAATAAATAAAAATAATAAAAAACAATAAATAAATAAAAAATAAATAAAAAGAATATTACGCCTCTAAAATAGTTTTATAATTTGATAACAGATGGCGCTCTAGTACATCGTATCTACAGCCAATGAGCGCGCATTCTATCCGTGAGCTTCAGACAAACAAACAGACAGAATAAGGCAAATATATAAGTAGATTTTTGGAACTTCCTTTTATAGGTGACTGTTGTAAGACTCTTGGAATGGGTATTTTAGAAGAACTATGGACATAAGCTTTTAGGACAGCAGAATTAAATATAATTATAAATATATAATATGCTTCGAGCAATCGCTCTTCCGCAAATATCAAATTGTGTCTTTTATTAGAACACTAATGTTACGATGTACTAGAGCGCCATCTGTTATCAAATTATAAAACTATTTTAGAGGCGTAATATTCTTTTTAAAATAAAACAATTTCTACTGTCCTAAAAGCTTATGTCCATAGTTCTTCTAAAATACCCATTCCAAGAGTCTTACAACAGTCACCTATAAAAGGAAGTTCCAAAAATGCAATATAACAGCGGTATGGTAGATTAAACTGGCGAAACCGCTGGGAGGGTTCACCACTGATGAGCCAGGCCCTCCCTTTAATTTTTCCCTCGCAGTAAGGACAGTAGAAATTGTTTTATTTTAAAAAGAATATTACGCCTCTAAAATAGTTTTACTATTTATATATATATATATTTTCATTTATATATATATATAATTTCATTTATTTCGTTTCACTATTTATACTTTTAATTAAATATATATATGCTATGAATTATTTTGTTTTGTTGTTGAAAAATATAGAGAATTGGAAGTGCAGTCGTGAAAATAGGAAATAAATTATTTACCCATCAAGTATTTTTTATTTTGAATTATTTGAAGCAATTACACATAAAATTATTTATCACAGTAATATAGTTTATAAAATGAATTATATATTCGTGATTTAAAAAAATAGGTAGGCTAACTATGCATATTCACAACAAATATTCAAAGTGTATTTTAAATATATGGTCAAAAATAAAAGAATTAGTCAATGATGAAAATAAAATACATGTTTTAAAAAATAAAATATTTGCATTTAAGATTATATCTTATATATATATAATGAGTTCCTGTTGACTCTTGTAGAATCCTGTCGACTAAATATGTGATGAGTATCCAGTCGACTTAATCTGTGGTGTGCGATCCTGTCGACTCTCGCTATACTGTGTTGACCGAACAGTCAGGATGGGGAGTTTTCCAGTACCTCTCTGCACCTTGAAAGACCTTTAACAGTTCTCACAAAGTACAGGCAGTCGTGGTCGAGGCAGAGTGGAAAGCTTGGGAATGTCCATACACAAAACGCGAAGACACAGTTGCACTAAGAAAGTTCCGTGAACAGATAAAAGTTGAGCTAGGAGCGAAAGATGGAGATGGAAGAGTTCTTACTGGTCTACATGGTGGATGAGGTGGACCTGGGGTACAACCGACGAGGGCTCACGCAGATGGTGAAGTGACTGTCAAGTGACTGTATTTTTGGCTAAAGACGGGGGCCTTTTATATATTTTCCGATAAAGGGAGTGTTGCATTTCAACAGATGCACACGAGGGTGGATCACGGGTGAAATTGGACACTGGCGCCGTGGCAGTTTCCATTTTTAGACCTTGTTGCGGGAATTCTAAATCTATCTCGATTTTAGACGTTATGACTTCTATCTCTTGTTTCAGCTCAACTCTTACAGAGTACTCAGATTACTCTGTAATCTATTACAGAGTTTTATTTATTTATCCTCAGTTTGTACAGGGTACATTACATATGGTGATGTAATGACACATGTCAATCATATCATGCGTATAATCATTTACAGATGTGTTTCTATTATACAACATGAAAATCTTGTTATAAGTTATATACAATATGGGGTTGTTGGTTTAAATTACCATATTATATATAAGAATATGAAAAATAGGTATATTCTGGCCTGCCTATTTTTCATATCACTACTTGAAGTTTCCTCTTTTTCTTACATTTTTATATATATAATAATATCCATTTATTTATACAGTCGAACTTGGATAATTCGAACCCCAAGGGACCATAAAAAAAATTCGAATTAACCAAAAATTCGAATTAAAAACGGAAATTCTATTTATAGGAAATTCTAGGGACCAAGATAAATATTCGAATTAAAGAGGTTTTCGAATTAAAGAAGTTCGAATTATCCAAGTTCTACTGTATATATATATATATCGTATATTTTAAACTGTATAATAATGACACTTTTAGTATATTTAACATATCTTCCAATTATTTAAAGCCGATACCTTATTGGACACTGGCGCCGTGGCAGTTTCCATTTTTAGTTCCCAGTTTCCAGTTTCCCTTCTATTAAAACGACACTTTCTATTTACTACCACCCCATGTTTTGTATATAAACTATTGATAGTACCTGTAAACCCCTATTTGTATGTAACACTAAAAATGTTGACGTCAAAATAAAAATCCATAGAGCGGTCAGCTGGGGACAGCTGGGGAGAGAGGAGGAAAATGCCAACGCCCATGTGGGGCCGGCCCCCAGGGACTCTTTATAGACGACACCTGAAAACAGGACAGATTTTGGCAGGGGGTCAGCAGCAGATGGTTCTAAGGTGTGGCCCTCAACATACGGCTTCTGTCTCACACAGTCTCTCTCTCCATGTCTCGGAGATAGCATCCAAGTTTGTGTCATGGCCTCTACCTCTGTCCTTTGGGCTGTCCCCGATGACTCTCGGTGCTAACATCTAGCCCTGCTTCTGCTTCTTGTTGTCCGCGTGTGGGAAGAATATCAACACTCGCCTCACGTACGCGACTGCCAGTTTATCCATACTTCAAAAGGATCATCACATTTATTACATATATGTAATATTGTTGCAATGTGCCGACGTATGGGTGAACTGGCAGTCGTGTACGTGAGGCGAGTGTTGATGATCTTCCCACACGCGGACAACAAGAAGCAGAGGCAGGGCTAGATGTTAGCACAAAGAGGGATCGGGGACAGCCCACGGGACAGAGGTAGAGGCCATGACACAAACTTGGATGCTTATCCCCGAGACATGGAGGGAGAGACTGTGTGAGAGACAGTCTGAAGCGGACTGCCGAGAAACACCCCCTAGAACATCTGCCGACCCCCTGCCTAAACTTGTCCTGTTTACAGGGGGGTCGTCAATAAGAATGTCCCTCGGGACCGGCCCCACATGGGCGTTGGCATTTTCCTCCCCTCTGTTACTGCCAACAGCTGACCGCTCTCTCTTTGGATCTTTATTTTGACGTCACCAATTTTAGTTTATATACAAAAAGGGGTTTAAAATACAAATAGTTTATATACAAAACATCGGGTGGTAGTAAATAGAAAGTGTCATTATTATACAGTTTAAAATATACGATATTAATTAGTGCAAATATAACGATCTACATTTTTTAAGATAAGATTTACTATTTGATTCTCATAAGGAATATTCCTATTTTAAGACAAATTGAGATTTAGAACAGTATTCTATTTTTTTTTCTTTCTTATATTTAGAGTAAGTATAATATTTTATATTATATATATATAAATATAATATATATATATATAATATAATCTAAAAACTCAAATATTTCTATATTTTAAAAAATATATATTTTATTTTATTCATTGATAATTTTACTTTTGTTATCATCGTTTTCAGAAAGACTTTCAGTTTTATTGTATAGTTTTGTTGTAAATATGCGTAGTTAACATATCTATCCTTTTAAATCACTTATATAGGATTAACTTTATAAATCTGTATAATGTGAAAATAACTAATGTGTAATATTTCCTCAAGTAATTGAAAATAAAAGCTACTTGACGGTAAATAATTATCTTTTCTTATCACGACTGACCCTCAACCCTTTATCTTATCGATCCTTTGTCTTATCAACCCTTTATCTAACAACAACAAACAAAATATTCATAACATATATATATATGTATATATATATTGTAACAAAGCATTTATTATTTTATCAGCAGAGTATTATTTTTTATGTTTATATTTTGCTACTCAGTACACTTCCCTTTTTTTTTTATCACTCATAGTTTGCTCTTGCCAGAAATAAATTGTTATCTCATCCCGAAGTTGGTCTTCCCTAATTTTCCACGTGGCAATCCTTTCCTTATATCTATAAAAATGAAATCTAAAATCGATGTTTGTTATCGCGTTGCGCAAAATCTACAGAATAAATCATTATGAAATTTCGCATGTAGGTGGCTGAAGATTTCGTTTAACATATATGCTATTCAAAAAACTAAAAAGGTTAATGTGCTTTTTTTTAAATGTAAAACCAAAAAGCGTTAGTTCCAGCCTTTTACCGCTTGGGCACAGCACTGGTCGCGACGATAAATGAATTTGATTGGTTAATAATTTTACACGTTGTTTGTTTAGACGATGAATTTTAGTTTGTTTACACGATGAATATTTTTAAAAGGTAAGATCATATATATATATTTAAACTCTTGGAAATAATAGCAATCGATCGTTATCAAATTTATACGCCCCCGGAACCTGGGTTAATTAAAACTGTATTGTGAAATTTCGCACGTAGGTAGCTGAGGTTTTGGTTTAGCATTTAGGCTAAAAGTGGAAAAATTGCATTTGGAATAACTTTTTTTTCTTTTTAGAAGGTAAGATTTTATTTAGTTATTTAGTAATATTTTCAAATTTAATTAATTGGAAATATTATTTATTTCACAGCTTATTTATATATTTTTGTGACGATGCAATTTTTGCTTTTTTAAATTTTAATTAGTGCAAATATAACGATCTACATTTTTTAAGATAAGATTTACTATTTGATTCTCATAAGGAATATTCCTATTTTAAGACAAATTGAGATTTAGAACAGTATTCTATTTTTTTTTCTTTCTTATATTTAGAGTAAGTATAAATTTTATTGAAGTTGTAAAAAGTATAGTTATTGAAAAAAAAAGTATGTTTTTTCTATATAACTTGCTACATATATTTTACTATATGTTTGTTCCATGTAATATTGTATGCTCTAATAGCATTTATATTGTAAGCAGCAGCTATGCATTTTCAGTAACTGCTTTTTTTTTAAGGGTAGGCTCAATTTTTTTTTGCTGTCATTTGTTTAGGTAAGATTTATATTTATCTGCTTCACAATATTGTGACAAAGAAATATTTTATTATTTAATTTAATATTATTCAATGAAAATGTATTCTACAGATTATAAAAATATATATTAATCTGTATTTGTGAAATCATCTTTAAAGTATTTCTTTGCTTGCTTGCTTAAGATTCTCTAGCTGTAAATAGTGGGGCTGACCTGTTAATAATTGTCGACTCGTCGCTGTGACGTCATCAATAAATACTTTTACATCTTAGGATATTGTTAAAGGCTTGATTTCTACGCTACAACTGGTGGAGAGACTGGACCGATACCCATTAAGAAATAAAAGAAAAATTGATTCTGTTGACCCAAAAGAAACTTCTATGAATGTAAAGAAGGAAGGTACTCAGGTAAGCAACTACGTTGTTCAACATTTGCCAAGGAACCCTTCCATTTTCTCCGGGGAGGATGGTGAAGATCTCCAAAAATGGTTAAAAGGGTATGCACGTGTGGCAAGGTACAACCATTGGGACGAAACCCTTTGTCTTACTAAAGTTTATTTTTATCTGTCTGGAACTGCTCTCAAATGGTTTGAGAACAACGAAGAAAGCATCCAGACTTGGAAGGAATTCACATCTCAATTAGAGAATGTGTTCGGAAAAAAAGAAAATTCAAAATTGCAAGCGGATAAGAAACTTAAAACACGGGCACAATTAAAAGGTGAAAGTACCGAATTTTACATCCAGGATGTCCTGTGCTTGTGCAAAGAGGTTGATCCTCAAATGAGCGTAGAAGATAAAATCTCCCACCTCAAGAAGGGGATAGCTGAGGAGCTTTATCAAGCACTCCTACCGAGGGATTTACAGAGCACCGAGCAATTCATTACAGAATGTCGCCGTGTCGAAGCGCTCCGTTGTAGGCGAGTTACCCCAACCAGGTACGAGCTCCTACCAAATGTAGCCTCTCTCTGTGACCAGGATGACGGAGAAGATCTGTCATCGCTGATCCGAAAAATTGTCCGCGAAGAGATACAGCAAGCATTGGACTATCCTCAAGAGGAGCCTAAAATCGCTGCCAATGAATATTTAGTAAGGGAAGAGATCGTAAAGACCTTGGCGCCTATATCAGAACCTACAATAAGTCCCCCTCAAGCACCCAGGCCGGTATCAAATCCTAAATTTGAGGCTCAACCTAGAAATCCCCATCCTACATCTCAATATCAGAAACAAGGAAGAAGATGCGACACCAATGAATGGCGGACAACTGAGGGAAGGCCAATCTGTTTCTACTGCGGACGCCCAGGTCACGTCGTCCGCTATTGCCGTGACAGGAAGAGACACAATGAGGAAAGGAGAAAAGAATATTTCCAAAGAAAGCAAGACGCAATGGTATCCTACAACTTTCGAGCCGAATCTCAGGACCCCAATGACGAATCATCGAGGAAAAATTTCACTCGCTACCGAAGCCCTACCTCATATCCCGGTCGAAACAGACAACATTTCTCACCTGCTAGAAGATCTAGCTGGACGTCCCGCCATTAAAACTAGATGCTAGACCATATGGAAGGTAAGGCCGCAAATTTATAAAATCCTCCCTTGCCGACCACAGTGGAAATAAAAAACTACATTAACGTAAACATAGACCTACCAAGCCCTCATGAAGAAGATATCTCAACTGAAAGAAGACATCCACCGCAGTCACCTGAAAATATCCCTGGCCATAGTACTAGTTCTTAAGACTGACGACGTAAGTCTCCTGCTGAGCATCGGGTCGATGCTCTCTATAGGAGGAGGCTATGTGACAAAGAAATATTTTATTATTTAATTTAATATTATTCAATGAAAATATATTCTACAGATTATAAAAATATATATTAATCTGTATTTGTGAAATCATCTTTAAAGTATTTCTTTGCTTGCTTGCTTAAGATTCTCTAGCTGTAAATAGTGGGGCTGACCTGTTAATAATTGTCGACTCGTCGCTGTGAATGTGTGTATTTAGATGAAAATATACTTATATTTAAAAAAATAAATATACAATCAGAGCAATCTGACCAATGAGGGAGCCAGAATATGTTTTACTCATTTTTATTGTGCCGATTTTTTCAGCAAATTATACTTTTTTTTTTATCTTCTTCCATTTGATTTTTTTAGTCAGTTGTTCTAAGTTTTCAATTTTTTTCCACTTCACTGAATTTTATGCATTTTTTTCCAAATTCCTAGAATACCTATTATTCCAAATGATCTGCCTTTTAAATTTAGACGGTTCAATTTATAAGTTTTTGATAGCCTGCAACACACCTTATGATAGCTCATTGCATTTATCAGGATAACTTTGCTGTTTTGAATTTTACACCATTAGTATTTTTATGACTCTGCAATATTGAACAGAAAGTTAATTCTACATACTCATAATATATACACAATTGTATTATAGTTTTTTTCTATACAATTCTTCATTCCGTAATTTTTTTTTAATTATATAAGTTTTCAGAATTTATAAAAAATTTGGTTTGGGTTATGTACATTATACACTGTATGCTCAGAGGCATTACCCTAAAATAGAAAAATAAGCTCTGGCAATTAAATTTGGTTTCAAGAAATTCCATACCTATATATATGGTAAATCTCTTTTAATAGAAACAGACCATCGACCGTTAGAATCCATTTACAAAAAACCAATGGATAAAATGCCACCAAGACCTCAAAAAATATTCATGGAAATTAATCAATATGGACCAAATATTAAATACAAGAGTGGAAAGGAGCTCTTGATTGCAGACTTATTGAGTCGAAATTGCAAATCATATGAGATTCTAGAAGAAAATCCAATAGAAATCCTTTTAATTACTGCATTTGACAATAGATCAACAACCAACATCATGAAAGCTACAAAGAAAGATGCAGAATTGCAAGAGCTAAAAGAAACAATAATCCAAGGATGGCCAGACCAAAGATCACTAGTTCCTCTATCTTGCAGAAGATATTGGAATATAAAAGATGAACTTTCCATTCATGAAGACCTAGTTCAGCTGGAGAGGAGGAGACCAGAGAGGAGCGGAAGTTCACGAGAGGCGGTCGCCAGGTGAAGCCACCGAAAAGAATGGATTTATAAAAAAAAAAAAAAAAATGAGAGATGTAATATAGTTAATATTGTATTTTAACTCAGCAACACAGTTGAGTTCTGTATATAGAATGTAAACAGAAGAACTTACGCTATCTATCAATATCAACAAGCCGTAAGTAAATAAATCATCTAATACCCGAATAAATGAATCTTATAATACGTTTGTTAATTATATTACGTAAACAAAGATTTTACAAATACTTTATATGTTCTAGCTTGCTATAGTTTTCTATGACTAAAAAATAATAATATAATTTACACGTGTTAAATAAATAAATAAATAGAGTTTTATTTTAACCAACGGTGGTGAATGATTTCTGATTACTGAATCCTTGAAAACACTTACAGGAGAAAATTCTCTCGGGTAAAACCCGGGCGTTGCCCGGGTCATTCGGCTAGTTGATAATACATATAAGAATATACACAAAAAAATGGCACCTCTCCCTTCAAAATTGCTTTAAAATAATGAACCAATGCATTTTGGGTTATCACTCCAGTACAAAAAAGTAGAGATGGCGATAAAAGAATGAGTCACAACACCAGTTTTGGAAAACTCAAACAAAAAAAACCAATCTGTATACCATGGTTTAGGGCATTGGCTTTTTTGGACAATTCGATAGATTTCATAACTCTCCTTGTGGGATGTTATGAAATCGACCCTGTACTGATGAGGACCAAAGTCCGAAACCATAAGTTTTCGTATATATATATTTAAAAAGTCATCAAAGTAATTTCACAAATTTATTATTCTTTTTCTCCGCTTCTTCAATGATTTTTCTATATTTGAGGAATACTTATTTGTAAATGGATGTCTTGGTTAACGCGAGAATAGCGTCGTTATTTAGACCCCCAGTCGGGTGACTGCTGGATGATGTTGAAAGCTTCCCGAATGACGTCTGACGCAGTGGCATTCGACAGAAAGTCTGATAAATGATACAATCTGGATAGTAACGTAGACTCCTCTAAGTGTAGATTCGATGTAGATATCACCACCAGTAACAATTTATTTAGCGGGAGATAGCTAAGCCAGTTCGGCAAGTCATTTTTCACTCCCTGACCACAGGGTGAGTTAATAATTCGAGAAGGAATCATTCTTCATTTGAACAAAGGCGACAAAATGGTCAACGAGGATATTTTTCAATTTGGACATCCCCCTCAACATGTGGCACCCTGCCACCTCATCGAGCAATAAACGTAAAAGGGATTATCCTCCTCCCAGCGTCGTCTGCCCGCCCGCCCATTAACTCGGCTGCAGCGGGACCAGTCAATTTTGGCGTGTCCATCTTTCTTCATTTCTCTAGGCTCGCTTTGTCTTCATTCCTGCCAGATCCCCTGCCGTGATGATTAGCTGGTCCCTGCTCTACCTTCGCAGAACCTGACATTCGTTGTCTTGATACATCTTCTTTTGTCCCAAATGGAAACATTGCTAATTATCTGATAGATTTTCACATCGAATAAACAGGAGATGAAATCTATTGTGAATTACTTGATCATCTGTGAAGAATTAAATTTGAGGTTTCGCAATTTTATTACACCAGATTGCCGCTACAATATTGAATTGTTCGTTCTGGTTATATATAGTTATTTCTAAAGTTCGTTTTATGTATAAAAGAAACATTCGCGCTTTTAAATTCTTTTATTTTATATGTATAGAGGGCGCGTTATTGCTTTGTGTTAGTTATTTCTAGAGTTTGTATTAAGATATTTAATCAAAGAAATAGATATGAAAATTTTGCAATTGGTTTACGGTGTAAATTGAAGACAAATTTTCGACTTAGTTAAATTATTTTATTCCTTTAAACCTAAAAATGGTGAGGTTTCTGAAAATATCCTTAATATGTGTATATTCATTTTAAAGAAATAAAATAATTTGATGTAGGTGAAACTTATGCCTTCAATTACATTTGAAGAGCGTTCGCCTATAAGTTGATAATTTATGGGTCTACTATGCTGGTAAAATAATTATATAAATGACTTACAGACACCGCAAGGTTTTATATATTTCCAAGTAAATCTATATATTTATATACTTGTGTATGTGCGTAAAAATATATTTATTGAGATCATTTTCATGTATTGATTATTTCAACTTGAATGTAGACCCATTCTAAATTGAAGCTTCCAAAAGTATATTTTAAGAATATACCTTACGATAAGAGATATTTCGATATATTTTTAGCAACAAGGAAATAGAAGAGTATTCAGCTAAATTATGAAAATAGACGATTACGTAACTGCTAAAATGATACACAATTTTTAGCTTAGAGAGCTAACTCTTCTGCTTAGGGAAGACAAAATACAAATAAAACACATAATTCAGCTTAGGTATCACTTATAACATAAAGAAAAGGCGCTATATACTTGGTTTTGAAACATATTATTTTACAGAAATGATTCTATGTATGAAGATAACGTTTTTAAAAAAGAATGCAAACATTTTCAAATTCTTGAATTAAAGTCATAGATAGATTAAATTTGTGAGAGAAGTTGCGTATTTGAACATTAATTCTCTCCTCTTTAAATTTGCTAGAAAACAAATTATTGCTGAAGAGTGAAGTCTCATTCTTCGTAATACAAGTAGAGAGCGATGACATACAATTTATACATTTTTAAAGATGCACTAGATGAAATTATAATTCGGGGTCATATACGAGGGCCATCCAATAAATAAGTTTCCCTATTTTTTAACAAATAAACAACATTATTTACAATTATGCAGTTATTTTATTTTTATTATACAACTCATAGACTACTTCTCTACATAATTTCTCTACATTGGTACCGTTGTAGCAATTTTTTGATACCATTGTTGTACCAAGCCATGTCCTGTCTTCGTAGCCAGTGGTTCGCCTCCGCCTGCACTTCGTCATCATTCGCAAAGTGCTTGCCTCCAAGGTGCAACTTGAATGCTGGAAAAAGATGGAAGTCGCTTGGGGCAAGATCTAGAGAATACGGTGGATGTGCGAAAATTTCCCATTTGAAGTTTTCCAGCAACGTATGGGTCGTTCGAGCTGCGTGAGGGCGAGCATTGTCATGGACGAGTAACACTTTCCGAGAAAAAAGTCCAGGGCGTTTCCGTTTTATTGCAGCTCTGAGTTTAGTGAGGACTTCGCAGTACCTCGCAGCGTTGACCGTAGTGTTTGGGGGCAGGTAGTCAACCAATAAAACACCCTTACAGTCCCAAAAGACGATAGCCATAACTTTGCCTGCAGAGATTGTGACCTTCGCCTTTTTTGGTGCACTTTCCTCAGGCTTCTCCCACACCATGCTTTGTCGTTTTGTTTCGGGAATTGAATGATGCACCCAGCTTTCATCTCCAGTGACAATACGGGAAAACAGTTGATCTCCATCTTTTCGATGCATTTCCAGTAAAGCTCGGGCTGACTCCATCTGTTGTTGCTTGCGATTTTCCGAGAGCAAACGCGGGACACATCTTGCGCAGACTTTGCGAAAATTCAAAACCTCTGACATGATTGTTCCAATCGAAGAGCGTCCAATTTCGATTCCAGGGGGCAGTCGAATCATTATTTCGTCAATCATGACGCGGCGATCTGGTTCCTCCACATTCCGAACAGCAGCAACGGCTGCATTGTCCGTAGCAGTAACGGGCCTGCCGCTTCGCTCGTCATCATGCACGTTTTGCCGTCCTTCCAAGAACCATGAACGCCATCGGCGAACCATTTGGATGCTCATACATCCTTCACCATACACTGACACTAAATTGCGATGAATATTGACCGCAGTTTCATTTTTCGCCGTGAAAAAACGAATTACAGAACGGAGTTCGCAAGTGGACACGTTCACCAGTGGTAGCTCCATGGAAACTGAAGCGCTACGGACTTGCGCGTACGAGTAGCTTGATTTTGAAGGTCACGCGCTTCCAACGCATCCTAGTGACCATTTCTTACACTACTAACTAATTTTTACAACGTTTCGTTCACAGAAAAAAAAAAGGGAAACTTCTTTATTGGATGGCCCTCGTATATTCACAAGTATTATCACAGTATTTACAGTAACAGTCTTCTTTTAAGAATAATATAATGTGTGTACGCGTATCGAAATGAAAACTTTTTCTTTGCCTTTTCACTCAATATGTTTTTTTGCTTATCCCTAGTACACGTGGTTCAGGCCATGTAAATCATGGTGGGTAGAAGAATGCGACTTCTTTTTCTATAAGTGCACCACATGACTACACATGTGAAAATCAGTTCGACTTTTGCTTTTACAAATGTGCCAGAGCACCGTTTGGTTACTTACACTCGCTGGTGGGGTTGGACTGTTGCAAGAATCGGGGGCCATTGGACCTTTTTTTTTTATCAGAAAAAAGTGCCCAATGCGGGAATCGAACCCAGGTCATAGTAGTCGAAAACCAACGGTTTAGACCACCATTCCCCCGTCCCCCTCACTCAAAATATGAATATTTAACGCCATTTTCTTTTTAGTCATATAAATATAATTGTTAAATGGTGATAGACGAAATATGTATTTATTGTTTTTCAGTACATTTAGTGAAACAGTTGAGCCAAGCCTCTCATCTAAAGTTGTCTATCATCGCAGTAAGGTCTGAAGAGGCAGTTTGAATGATTTATATAACAATAAGCATAAGTAAAAATGTGTGTACCATTTTAAAAATATTTCAATAAGTATATTTCATTTTTTTTAGAAATAAATTAAAGACGACATTAAAATCTACAAGCCTGAAGGAACAATTTAATAAAATGATTTGTTGCCAAATATTTGCTCTTTTTTTGAGCAGATTATTAATATTGTAACATAGCATTTATTAATTTTATTTATGCAACATAGTATTTCTTAATTTTATTAATTTTTATTTAACAGAGTGGTCATTTTTATGTTTTATATCTGGCGACTCTGTAAATTTCCCTCGTGGCTTATCTTTTGTTTACCTTTGATAGTTTGTCCTTCCCTGAAATAAATTTTGTTGTCTCCTGAAGTTTTTGCCTTCCCTAATTTTCCACGTGGCATTTTGGTGGAGATGCTGGGTAAGTTAGGGAAGACAAACTGAAGATCGCCGAGAAGAATTTGAAGCCATGGGTGCTGTGATCTACATTTTTAGAGACTGGCTCCAGGATTCCACCGCCGTGTCAAAGCCAAGACTTCCTTCCAAGATGACGATGTCCCTGACGACGATACGACGACAAAGCCGCTCTTCACGCCGCAAAAAAAGGACGCAAAGGTACTAGGGACAAAGTTCCAAGACTTCGATGGAATCCTTGGCAGAAGCACGTCATATCCATGTCAGTAGCTACAATAATTGCTAGCTGTGGGTCACAGCTCCCATAGGGAAGAAGCTATGTAACATAGCATTTATTAATTTTATTTATGCAACATAGTATTTCTTAATTTTATTATTTTTTATTTAACAGAGTGGTCATTTTTATGTTTTATATCTGGCGACTCTGTAAATTTCCCTCGTGGCTTATCTTTTGTTTACCTTTGATAGTTTGTCCTTCCCTGAAATAAATTTTGTTGTCTCCTGAAGTTTTTGTCTTCCCTAATTTTCCACGTGGCAATATAAATATATATAAATTTTGGTTTCTCTTTTATCAAATAAATTATTAAAGCAAAAATTTTCTTTTACACATAAAACAAATTTCTACAGTCCTTACTTCGATAAAAAATATTGGGAAGGATTATTGTTTGCGGAAGAGCATTGATCGATGCAAATATTTATATGTAATTCTACTGTTCTAAAAGCTTATGTCCATAGTTTTCTTGAATACCATTTCTAAGATTCCACCCTTCAGTGCAAGCATGTCAAACTCGCGGCCCGTGGGCCTCATGCGGCCCACAACGAATAAATTTGCGGCCCACCACACAATATATTTTAATAATTTTTTTTTTATAAATTAAAAAAATAATAATAAAAATTCAAATGTAAGCTAGTTCTTTGGGAAAAGCAGTTGAAAAACGAAGATTTAATGCACTTTCCGACATGCAACATGTACAAATCAAGTTTAGGTGAAACTGCATCGTATCAAAAATATGCGAAAAAAATTTTAAGTCTTAGAAATGAATTTGAAACAAGGTTTTCTGATTTCAAATCTTTGGATGGCAAGTTTACTTTGTTTTCTTCGATTTTCTCGATAAATATAGAATCAGTACCTAATCATATGCAAATGGAGGTAATAGATATCCAGTGCGATTCAGATTTAAAGGCAAAATACATTGAAGTTGGCGTTTCTGAATTTTACAAATATTTGCCAGCCAGATTTGAAAACACTCGAAAATTATCATATGAAATTATGTCCATGTTTGGAAGTACTTATCGGTGCGAGCAGTTATTTTCACTTATGAAAGGAAATAAGTCTCCAATCAGATCGAGAATTCCTGACGTTCACCTTGGGTCAGTTTTAAAATTAATCACTGCGAACAAGATTTCCCCAGAAGTAGGAAAGATGGTAGCAGAAAAGAGATGCCAAATATCAGGGAGAAAATATTAACTTTACTTTCTTTTTTCTTATTAGTATTTTTTAAAATAAACCTACATAAATGTTACTATAAAAATTTAATTACTTGTTTTCTTTTTTTGCGGCCCACATAATCTTATTACTTTTTTATTTGGCCCGTGTTAGGATTTGAGTTTGACATGCTTGCTTCAGTGTATATAAGCAGAATCGTCCAATAAAGTGTTAGAGCTCTAAGAAGTGGTCTGGTAGATTAAATTGGCGAAACTGTGGGAGGGTTCACCACTGATGAGCCAAGCCCTCCCAAAATTTTTCATCGCAGTAAGGACGGAATATTTTTTTTATGTGTAAAAAAACATTCGTGCTTTAATGGTTTTATTTCTTATATATAGATGGCGCGTTATTTCTCTATAATCAAATGAATTGCCGTGTCATTTTGAGGTTTGGCCTTCTTAATTCCTTACGAGACAATATTGCCACGTGGAAAATTAGGGAAGACAAAAACTTCAGAAGGAGACAGCAATTTATTTGAGGCAAGCACAAACTTTGAGTGGTAAACAAAAGATAAGCCACGAGGGCAATTTACAGAGTAGCAAAATATAAATATAAAAATGACCACTCTGTTAAATAAAATTAATAAATACTTTGTTACATAGCTTCTTCCCTATGGGAGCTGTGACCCACAGCTAGCAATTATTGTAGATACTGACATGGATCTGACGTGCTTCTGCCAAGGATTCCATCGAAGTCTTGGAACTTTGTCCCTAGTACCTTTGCGTCCTTTTTCTTGCGGCGTGAAGAGCGGCTTTGTCGTCGTATCGTCTATAGGGACATCGTCATCTTCGAGGGAAGTCTTAGCTTTAGCACGGCGGTGGAATCCTGGAGTCAGTCTCCGAAAATGTAGATCACAGCACCCATGGCTTCAAGGTCTCCTCGGCGGTCTTCAGTTTAGGCTTCCCTAACTTACCCAGCAACTCCACCAAAATGCCACGTGGAAAATTAGGGAAGACAAAAACTTCAGGAGGAGACAGCAATTTATTTGAGGCAAACACAAACTTTGAGTGGTAAACAAAAGATAAGCCACATGTGGGCAATTTACAGAGTAGCAAACTATAAACATAAAAATGACCACTCTGTTAAATAAAATTAATAAATACTTTGTTACAATATTATTCTAAAGAATTATTGTAATATTTACAGATAAAGGCCGTTTTAATGAACACACGAAATTCTTCCAATTTATAGGATATGTAGCCATCATAGTTAGATATCACGTTATCCGATGGATCTTTCAGCCATAGAAGGAAAATTGCTATATTTATATTTGTAAATTTTTATATTTGAAATATTTTTATATGATAATAAATGATCTATTATATATGTTACTAGACGAATGACCCGGCAAAGCCCGGGTTTACCCGATTAAATGTTTTATTCAAACACTATCCGTTACAATTATAAATTGGCGCCGTGGATGTCACTCTTGTGAAACGTCCCGCTCCAAACTTTACATGTACATTAGGTCAGCTGATATTACCTCTCATCTTCACCGCTAGAGGCGCTGCTCGCGAGCTAAGTAGAATAATTTGAATATATAGTTTTAATAATTGATTTATATATTTTTTAAAATAGCCTATCGTCTTCCCCGTATTTTTTTTTTACCTATGTATGGAAATTTTGGTTTGAATTAGTGAACTACTGCGAATTTGTATACAGGACATACAAACAAACATACAAACATTCATTTTTATATATATAGAAGACAAGTCAGAGAACATTCGTCTTCTTCTTTCTTATCTCCACTCAATCATATTAGGGTATCAAGCTTGTAAAGCTTGAGTCTTTTGATGGTGTCTGTCGGGGATGAGTAAACTCATCAATGGATGAGTTAATACAGTCAATGTGCTTTGGGATTGCAAGTTGAGAAATCAACGTATTGCAGGTTAAGAATCAACGTATGATCTATATGTCTCTCTGTCGATTCAAATATAACCAAAACATACCCTCACATTCTACTACAATCAATGTACATTATCAAAATGAATAGAGTAAGTATAGTAAATAAGGTTTATTGGCTGCAAGTCAACGAACTGCTGGTAATTTTAAAGATGGACGAAAGGAAAGAACATTAAATATTTGACGATGTTTTTGTTAATCTTTGTTTTTACCCAAGTCGAAAATAAACAATGGCAAACAAAAGGTAGACTAAATGTGATGGAATTTTTAGGGTAAAATAGCATACCACGCAAGAATATAGCACAAATGTATAGAATAAATAGATGTATAGAATAAATGTATAGAACAAATTTATAGAATAAATAGATAAATTATATAATACCATAACATATATATTACTTATTAATTTTATATAATACTAGACGAATGACCCGGGCAACGCCCGGGTTTACATGATTAAATGTATTATTCAAACACATTAAACATGTGCCCGTTGTCTCCCGGCGAGCAAGTGACTGCTCCCGTTGGCTACCGGCGAGCAAACTACTGCGCCCGTTGACTCCCGGCGAGCAAGTGACTGCTCCCGTCGACTGCCGGCGAGCAAGTGGCTTCCCGGCGCATGCGCGCGCACAGGGAAGCCACGTGCTCGCCGGCAGCCAATGGGCGCGCCCCGCCGTCAGGTCCACCGCGTTCTAGAGGGCGCTGCTCGTGAGCTAATTAGAATAATTTGAATATATAGTTTTAATAATTGATTTATATATTTTTTAAAATAGCCTATCGTCATCCCCGTTATTTTTTACCTATGTATGGAAATTTTGGTTTGAATTAGTGAACTACTGCGAATTTGTATACCGTGGATACAAACAGACAGACCAACAAACATACAAACATTCATTTTTATATATATAGATATATATGTATATTATATTGTATATTCGAAACTATTATAGACGCGTATGATTCTTTTTTAAAATTAAACAATTTCTACTGCCCTTATTTTTTAATATTAAAAAAGAATCTTACGCCTCTATAATTGTTTCGAATTTTCATAACAGATGGCGCGCTAATGCGTCATAATATTATATATGATAATTAAAATATATATTTATTTATTCATTATTCAATTTTTATCTTAAAACTATTGGGCAAAAAACGCCATAAAAATAGAACTTATTAAAGGAACTCATTGCGAAAGAGGATTCAACTTTATCTATACATAATATGTATTTGAAAAATAAGAAAAAATATAGAAAAATGGTCAGATGTTGATGTTAAAATTAAAAAGACATATCCTGACCGCTCACATGAGCATTTTAGATAGCAGAGCGCCATCTAGTGGAACAAAAATCAACTCAACGTTGTGATTAAACTTGTTCAATTATATTTGATAACCCATTTTCTTGCTAAATCAAGAAAAACTAACACCAACGCGTTTCGGGCTGTTGGCCCTCGTCAGTGTGGTGCAAGCTGTTCCTCAACGATCAAATATTTGCCCCTAGAGGCTTTCTGAGAAATCCAGAAATGCGTAATATTTATTGTAATTTTACTTTATTTTTAAAATTAAATATAAAACAGATAAATATTGCCGCTTTAAAAAATAAGTTCTAGAAAAACTGATTTTCTTTAATTTATAAATTTACTTTTATTTTAAATTTATTAGCATTTACAATTATGATATATCTTAATATATTATAAATAAATGCGTGTAATCAATATATATATATCAAGATTTCTCATACTTTGGTTATTTATTTTAATTACAGACGATACAAATTCCAACAGAGCTGTGGTATTATATTTCAGATCAATCAATCCTTAGACTGAAGTGTCTCTTCAATCAAGCTCTAAGACGATTGGTCCATAGCCATTGTTTTCAAATAGTGGTCAGACGATCTCTTGGATTGAGTTTTTAACGTTTGTATGCCTCCTCCAGTATTTTGCCTATTCTTTAATATGACGTTATATTTTTAATCCTAAGATGTGTGAAAGAAATTTCGATGCATGAATTAAATGACTTAACGTATGATATTCACTATATTCCTTAGGTCCTTATTTTTATGACTAGTAATCACTATAAATGTATAGAGTTCTGTTGGGCAGTGTCGATTCTAAATATATAATTATTTAGAATGTAAATTATTACAAGTTGAAGACTTCATCAAGCTTTTTATAAAGTTATATATAAAAAAGGGCGTACCTGAATCTGTGAAGACAGAAAAAAGCATTTTTTTTCTCAAAATATTTCGAGAGATTGCTCCCTCTTTATCAATTTATTGCACAATAAACTTAATTTCAAATTCTTGTAGATCACATGAAAACAACTTTGTCATTGGTCAGTTTACTGTGCGATAAATTGATAAAAAGGGAGCAATCTCTCGAAATATTTTAAGGAAAAAAAAAGTTTTTTTTTTCCTTTTACAGATCCATGTATGACTTTTTTAATATATATTTATTTAATGGATCGCCTTTTGACTCACTTTTTATATAGGTTTATTGTACTTATGACGTTTCGGCGACCCACGGTCGCCATCTTTTAAAAAAATATGAAAAACTTATTAGTGAAGTATTGTCTCAGAAAGAAAGACACTTCACTAATAAGCTTTCCATCTTTTTTTAAAAGGGCGACAATGGGTCGACGAAACGTCAAAAGGACAATATACTTTTCTAGAGAAAGATTGATGAAGTCTTTAAATTGAACTAATCAAAATCAACCCTCTACAATTATGGGATTCTCTTTTAAAATCTCTGCAGCGCTGGCAGAGGCACCATATTCATTGTACATAGTATCATGCATATATGACGAGCGCCAAAAAGCGCGAAACGCGTCCGTGGATGGCTTTTCTTGATTTATCAAGAAATTGAGTTGTCCAAATATCAGGGAACAGGTCAAATCAATGATTAGTTGATTTCTGTTCCACCAGATGGCGTTCTGCCTTCTGTAAAGCACATGTGCTCCTGGTCAGGATATGCCATTTTTATTTTTGATTTCAACACCTGATCTTTTTATCTTTTATTTTTTTCCTTCATTTTTTTCATGTGTTAAGCGTATTTCCGCAAGTTTGGCCTTAAATACCCATTTCATGGTTTTTCAAGAAGCCTCTGGGACCAAAAAAATCTTTTTGGTCGCAGTGGTACAGCCTACTCCACACTGACGAGCGCCAAAAAGCGCGAAACGCGTTCGTGGATGGCATTTCTTGATTTATCAAGAAATTGGGTTGGCCAAATATCAGGGAACAGGTCAAATCAACGATTAGTTGATTTCTGTTCCCCCAGATGGCGTTCTGCCTTCTGTAAAGCACATGTGCTCCTGGTCAGGATATGCCATTTTTATTTTTGATTTCAACACCTGATCTTTTTATCTTTTATTTTTTCTTTCATTTTTTCATATATATTTATGTGGCAATATAGTGATAATAATAATGTGGGGAAAGAGAAATAATCACACCACAAATTGGTAGAGGAATTTGGAAGGCCATCCGAGAGAGAGAGGGGGAGCGAGGGGCCATTCTACCTTATCTATGTTGTTACTCGTGTAGCGAGTCCGAGGGGAAAATCCCGTGTGTAGGTGAGGAAGTCGCATGGACTTATAGTTAATTGGAGGAAAGTATGCGCGCACAGTGCCAAAAATTGGGACGAGGACGGCGTTGTCCTTTACAAGTGACAAGCTGCTCGGACACGAGGTGTTCGAACCGTCGTGGGAGCTTGTGCGAGGCGATGATTTCGCGGTGGGTTGAACGTAAAACCCATGTCTGCGCGAAATGATGACGGACCGGACAGAATCAGCGACGATGTTTAACGTACCTCCGTGGGAAATATCGGAGGTAGGTTATATCGTGCTGGTTTGGACAAGGGACAAACATAGATTTGAAGACAGGGTCCGTGTGGCGAACGTGTGGCGCGAGAAGAAGGGACGAACTGTGCCGCTCGATGCAGATTGTTCAAGTGCGAACAAAAAGTAGTTGATAAACATCTAGCAGTTAGTCAATCTGCATCCTGTGACGAACACACCATTGGCTAGATGGTGTGGGTCGGTGGATATGCTAGAGATGAATTACGAAATATATTATCATAAATGAAGGGCGAAGATTAGGATTTTGAAATGACAATATTGTTGGCACTAATTATCGATAATTGATTAATCAATAATTCTATAAAAGGTCATGGGCTGGTAAAAGGTTAACAAAGTTGTAAGAATGAGAGGGACATTAAGGGGAAGATAGATAAGAGTCACCAAGGGTTGGTTGTAAGCAAGGCTCACGTGGTGGTTGGAATTTTTCGACGCCTGAATTACAGAGTGAATTTTGAGTCGTTTAGGGAAAGAAATTATATTTCGTGAGCCGTGCTTACAAGTAGGAGAGAAGGTCATATACAAAAGGGTAAAGATGTTTAGGTACTGGAGCCCTATTGTGATTGAGCACTATTATGAAATTGATTGTTGTTATTATTAAAAATCGTAAAGCATGCATAGATAGAATGCCAATTTTAAGGAATGACTTTAAAATAAAAATATTTCATTAAAAGGTCTATTGTTAATTCGATTGGTAAGGTACAAATTTAATGGGTTACAATATCTTGATAAATAGTATTGAGAATAAAATCATTGTTAATAGGCGTGGAGAGAATAAATTGAACTAAACTAATTATAGAAAATATTGGCATCAGAGTTTACAAGGAATGTCTTTTTTGAAGAATGAATGGTAGGGGTGGAAACAATTACACTCACAGATTATGCTGGTTGAGGGCGTAAGTAGGTTCATTAAGTTCATTGAGGGAGGCTTCTTTCTGCTGATATTGTACGGGACAGTGTTGTCCGCCACAGTAGTGTCAGGGATATGGCGGAGTCTTGTCCATGATGATGGAAGGTGTCCTGCTCTGGCGCGGCGATCGTTCTTGGGCAGGTCTAGTGCTGGACGAAGTGGGCGGCAGCTTCATCTCCGTCGAAGGCGATCACTTCTTCAGGGTAACGTTCAAAAGTTGGCGAGGAAGGGGTTGAGGGCTCGAAGAGGAGTGGTTACAGTTGAGTTGGGTTTGGCCGATTATCGTGGCTTGGCTTCTTGTTTCTTCATACTCTGGTATATGTGGGATTTGCTTCCCGGCCAGGTCTTATCCTGTCGACTCTTCTGTGATAAGATCCTGTCGACTTTCAATGTGGCAATATAATAATAATGTGGGGAAAGAGAAATAATCACACCACAAATTGAAAGAGAAAGGACCCAGGCAACCAGAGAGAGATCGAGATGGCGGACCCGGCTGTCGCCGGGCGTCCGCTCGCGTCGAACACAATCACCCAACTGTCTCCAAGGTCCCGAGGTGCCAAATGACGGCCCCCAGGAGCCCCCTTGGAATGTCCTGATGTCTAAAATGACACCCTTCAGCTGCCCATCCCTCTCTGGATCGACTGTAGGTCCGTTTTATTATTCCAGGAAGAGTATATATTATGATATATATATATATTTAAAAATGCCTATTTTGGATCATAAAGTTTTTATTTCCGATATTTCGTGTGGCAACTCGCCAAACTTCTTCGGGGAACAAGATTGTTTTGATAAGCTCGCGTATCAATTCACGCGTATGTACAACTATCAAAACAATCTTGTTCCCCGAAGAAGTTTGGCGAGTTGCCACACGAAATATCGGAAATAAAAACTTTATGATCCAAAATAGGCATTTTTAAATATTGTAATATATGGATTGCTCTATTTTCAAACATATATATATTTATTGTTGGAGAGAGTAACTACGCACTGCTTAGCAACGCCAGCTTCCTACCAGACATCACGTGACCTGGCGCGCGCGCGCCACTCCGACCAACTGTACCTGTAGATGTTTTTTAGTTTTACTTTTGTTGTCTGCCACTGCGCTTGCCTTTTTTGACTCTCTTTGTTCCTTGTCATCTTAATATAATATTATTGTTAATTAAACAATACTTTTGAGATCCAGCCTCTGATTATCTTACATGGCAGCAGAGCTTGGTTGGTATCAAATATTTTTGTTTATCTAAGCTGAAATTCGTTTGCTTGCTCAAGATGACAACTGAATTTCCACAAAATTCAAAAATTCAACGCTGATAATTTTCATCTATGGAAATTTCAAATGAAGATTATTCTAGAAGCAAAAGATATTTTCAGTATAACTGATGGCTCTGAAGTAAAACCTGAAATAGAGGATATTGCAAAATTCTCTGAATGGAAAAAGAAAGATGCAAAATCCAAAATGCTGATCACTACTGCTCTAGAGTTTAAATATCTTCAACAGATTGTTAATTGCCAGACCTCAGCAGAAATGGGGAAGAAATTATCAACAATATATGAACTGAAATCTGAAACAAACAAATATTTGCTGCAACAAAGATTTTTCGAATATAAAATGAATCCAAATGATAACATTGCTTCTCACATTTCCAAAGTTGAAACTCAGGCACAACAAATGAAAGATCTAGGTGAGCCAATCTCTGATGTTGCCCTAATTATAAAGATAATTTGCAGCTTGCCTGATAAATACAAGAATTTCGGTTTTTCGTTCCTGAAGGGTTGTCCGGATTACACTGCAATACTGACTGAAATCCCTGCTATTATTCGAATAGCAACCGAACAAAGCATCCAAAGCGACATGGCGAAAATCCTAAATACTTCACATTACAGTCACTTCAAATACCTAAAAAATTCAATAACAGCAGAACGATATTTATTCACAACTATTCCTCTAGCAATTAAAAGATTTTTTTGCACAACTGAGACTCCTATGGACGATCTTCCCAGAAAATCGTTCAAAGCGCTGGAAGATTGATTTGACTCTAAATTGCGATCTGTGTAAAAACAGAATCCAAGACGAAATTATGCATATAATATTTGGATGCTCTTGCTTAGAGAAACAGAGGAAAGAAATTTTGGGTGACTTACCCTGGTCTCAACCTGACTGCCAACAAATTTGCAGCTGGATGAACACACTGATGGTTGATCAGGGTCTCTCCCTCGGTTTATATAAATTCTACAAGGCCGCAGTCAATGTCCGTTGGAGAATAGTGGATTCGCCGAATGTCGTGGTTTGCTTGGAGGAAGAAGGCGAAGATTGAACGCGGCTGATTCCACACTAGCCCTCTCAATGATATCCTAACCTTGACATATCCTAAACATTGGTACTTTAATTTAAATATTAAATCATGTATGGTTCCTTTTGCTCTGCATGTTTATTTTTTGTATATATGGTTATATTTCTTTTTGTTTGTTTTTTTCTTTCTTCCCTCTTTTCTTTTTCCTTATTACTTCTTGTATTCTAGTTTTTACTTCTGAAATATCTTCCTTTGCTAAATCCTGTAGAGGGGAATCATGTATAGGGCTGGATGCCCCAATAAAAAGGCTTGTGTGTGTGAAATACAAGAATTTCATAACGGCGTGGGATTCAGTTTCATCAGAAGAAAAGACTCTAGAAAACTTGACGGCCAGATTACTGAAAGAAGAAAGCTTACAGGATCATTGGGATTCTTCAGGAAATTTTACACCAGATAATGCCTTGATGACTTTTTCAAAGTTCAACAGAAATTCAACAGCTTCCAACAAACAACAGCAGCATCAACAATCCATTAAAGATAAAAAGAAGAACACACACTGTGGATATTGCAAGAAGAAAGGACATTGGTGGAAAGAATGCTATAAAAGAAAGGAAGAACAAAAAGGACAACAGCCAAGTTCTTCAGCCAGAGACGATAGCTGTGCTTTTTCAGCTGAGACAAGTGCCTTCCTCGCTGAAACAAAGGATTCCTGGATTGCAGATTCTGGAGCAACGGATCACATGACTTTCAGAAGAGAATGGTTCTCTACGTTCGAATAAATACCAGAAGGTGTTCATCCTGTGTGCCTTGGAGATGGAAAGAAGATCTATGCAAAAGGTAAGGGAAATATTGATATTCTCTCTTATGTTGATAGTCAGGAAATTAATGCAACTCTTTTGGATGTTCTCTATATACCTGAATTGGAGACCAATCTTTTTTCAATATCTACTGCAACAAAACATGGTTTGACGCTCATTTGTAAAGGAAATCAGATAAAATTGATAAAAAATTCGAAAGTGCTAGTTACTGGAATAAAGGACGATTCAAATCTTTATGGAATTTTTATTAAAGCAAAGCAATCTTCACAAACTTATGTTGCTCAGTTAAGTCTAAATATATGACTTCAAAGAATGGGTCATGTAAATCCTATAAAATCAACCCAAATGTTTGAAAATAATGTTTTTGAAGAAAACATTAAAATTAGAAAAAAGCCTGATTCTTTACTATGTGAAGCATGCATCTATGGAAAACAAAATAGAAAAGTTTTTCACGCGTCAACAAGTCCAAATTCGACCTATCCAGGAGAGCTGATCTATTCAGATGTTTGTGGACCAATGAGTAAAAGATCACCAGGTGGATCATTATATTTTGTATCATTCAAGGATGATTTTTCAAGATTTAGAGTGGCCTACTTCATTAGGCATAAATCAGATGTACTTGAGAAATTTAAAGAATTTGTAAAAACAGTTAGGACTGAAACTGGAAATAAAATAAAAAGATTCAGAACAGATAATGGCACAGAATTCTTAAATAAGAATTTTTCTGATTATCTAAAATCTCTAGGAATTGTTCATGAACTCACTGCTCCATATACCCCAGAACAGAATAGAATTTCTGAAAGAGATAACAGAACAATAGTTGAATCAGCTAGATGCTTGTTACATGGAAGAAAAATGCCGCTTGAACTGTGGGCTGAAGCCGTAAACACAGCAGTCTATCTCTTGAATAGATGTACTACTAAAGTATTGGGAAATTCTACACCTTATGAAATATGGTACAAGAGAAAACCCTCCATCTTACATTTGAAAACTTTTGAATGTAACGCTTATGTGCATATACCAAAAGATAACAGAAAGAAATTAGACAAAAAGAGTATTCGTACATTTTTTGTTGGATATACTGAAACTAACAAAAATTATAAAGTGTGGGATCCTATTGCTAGAAAAATTATCATAAGCAGAGATGTAATATTTACTGAAGCTAATACATCAGAAAATATTCAGGATAACCAACAAGAGCAGGTAACTATATATAGTGAAGAAAGTGTTGATAGCACAAATACCAGTTCCAAACCAGAAGAATCATGTCGATACCCTCTCATGAATAGAATCAGAGAAAAGGAACAATCATCAACCAACTGTACAAGAGCTATTTCATATGCTTGTTATGTCCATGACCAAGAGCCATTGAACTATGAAGAAGCAATTGTAGGACAAAACTCAAAAAAGTGGAAGCTAGCTATGGACGATGAATTCAATTCCTTGATGAAAAATCAAACATGGACTTATGTGACACTACCATCAGACAGAAAAGCTATTGCATGCAAGTGGGTATACAAATAAAGCAAAATGCAGATGGATTAAATAAAATGTTTAAGGCTAGACTAGTTGCGAAAGGTTATTCACAAAAATCAGGACTTGATTATGGTGAAACTTTTTCTCCAGTAGTAAAATTCGA
The DNA here is from genome assembly GCA_030710605.1 of Cordylochernes scorpioides. Classification (NCBI taxonomy): domain Eukaryota; kingdom Metazoa; phylum Arthropoda; class Arachnida; order Pseudoscorpiones; family Chernetidae; genus Cordylochernes; species Cordylochernes scorpioides. The sequence goes on along the minus strand of CP092884.1, from coordinate 20,270,612 downwards.
TTCAATTAGAACAATCTTATCACTTTGTGCATCACTTGATATGGAAATGATTCAATTAGATGTAAAATCTGCCTTCTTGAATGGTGATTCGGAAGAAGAACTTTACATGGAACAACCCCAAGGTTATGAAAACCCAGATTTTCCAAATCATGTTTGCTCTCTTCAGAAAATCATCTATGGTCTTAAGCAATCCCCCAGAATCTGGAACAATAAATTTCATGAGTTTTTAATTAAGTTTGATCTCAAACCTAGGATATCAGATTCATGTGTCTATACAATGAAATGTAAACAGGCTTACATATTACTTGCAATATATATAGATGATAGCTTAATCTGCAGTGTAAATAAACAACATTTAGATGATATAGTACAGTGTACTTAAATTCCAATTTTGAAATAAAAACTTTTACTGCCAATTATTTCCTTGGCCTACAAATATATCGAGATAGAACAACTAAAATGTTATTTCTACATCAAGCCTCATACATTGAAAGAACATTTGAACATTACAACCTTCTCTTGAAATTAAGTTACAATCTGTACCTTCTGATCCTTACTCAAAACTAACAAAAGAGATGTGCCCAAAGGATAATCAGGAAATTGAGGTAATGAACAAGATTCCATACAGACAGACAATTGGTAGTTTAATGTACCTCATGACTGGAACTAGACCTGATATTGCCTACGCAGTCAGCAGGGTTAGCCAATTTATGAACAACCCAGGACCTTCACATTGGACCGCAGTAAAGAAAATATTTGGATACTTAAAATCTACGAAAAACATCGGTATTTGTTTTGGTGGGAGTTCCTGCACTACATCTCTGATAGGTTTTTCCGATGCTGATTTTGCTGGAGACCTAGACACAAGAAAATAATCCACCGGATATGTGTTCATGTTGAATAATGGACCTATTTCTTGGTGCAGTCAAAAACAGAATTGTGTGTCTCTGTCAACAACAGAATCTGAATATATTGCGGCTTCCAAAGCAACGAAAGAAGCAATTTGGCTGAGACAACTTCTACGCGAGCTACATCAAGAACAAGTAAGGCCTACAACAATTTTTTGCGACAATCAAAGCTGCATAAGACTTGTTCACAACCCAGAATACCACAAAAGAACTAAACATATTGATATTTCGTATCACTTTATCAGAGATCATTTTCAAAAACATGCAATTGACCTTCTTTATGTCTGCTCCAATGATCAAGCTGCAGACATATTTACGAAAGCTCTACCTCCAGAAAAGTATAGAAGACTAAGAAGCCAACTTGGACTGTTTGAAACAACAAAGTGCTTGTTAGGTGGGAGTGTTGGAGAGAGTAACTACGCACACCAGCTGTTGCTTAGCAACGCCAGCTTCCTACCAGACATAACGTGACCTGGCGCGCGCGCGCCACTCCGACCAACTGTACCTGTAGATGTTTTTTAGTTTTGCTTTTGTTGTCTGCCACTGCGCTTGCCTTTTTTGACTCTCTTTGTTCCTTGTCATCTTTATATAGTATTATTGTTAATTAAACAATACTTTTGAGATCCAGCCTCTGATTATCTTACATATATGATTATATATATATATATATATAATCATCTTTTTAAAGTAGTGCAGACTGCACACTTGCATGTATTGACAAGATGTCAATGAAATTATTTTAACTGTTAAAAGATTGTATATTAGAATGTTAGAGATCTTGCTTAGCTGCTTCACCGCTGTGCTTCCATGGCTCAATTTGGATATTGTCGATACCAGCTGACTATTAGACTTTTAATTGATATTATAAACAATCATTGTATTCAATTTTAAATTATTTACTCGTTACTCCTAGAGCCAATCATATTGTAGAAAAGTAGTTGGGTTAAAATTTAATTTATTTCTCAAACCATTTTCTTACATATAGAGATTCTTTACCAAACATTGAAAAGCATAAACCATAGAACATCAGCACGCCATCTATATATAGGAAATGGAACTCTTTAGCGCGACTTTTACTTTTCAAATAGAACAACCTTCCACAGTAGTTATTATATTGAGAGGATCTAGTTCATACGTGGTAAACCCTTCTAGCGGTTTCGTTAATAAACCACACCCCCTTAATATTGCGTAACGAACTAACCTGCTTTTACAATAATGGACAAAACTTAAGGAAGTGGAAAGCCTTTGAAGTCGCCGGTGATCTGTTTTTTTTTTTAGGAGACAGATGCAATTTTGTTCACACTTGCTTATCTCTTATGTCTTCAATAAAGGTCACTGTGTATCAAATATATTTTAGAGTTATTGTCTGATATTGTCTATATACATGCTAAAAGGTACAACTTCCTTAAGTTTTGTCCATGAGTGTATCTTGCACTTTAGAGGAATTCTTGTAAACTATTAAAAGAAACTGTGGACACTCGAGCTTTATGGAAAGTTGAAATATATATATGTTATATTGAAATATTTTATTTAAAAATGTTATATGTTAAAATGTTATTTTATTTAAAGTTATAATTTCATAGATATAAATACTCTGTTTTAATCGACCGCCAGAGGTCACGCCTTCGCTATAAATAATCATTGTTGTTGTTCTTCCCCGATTGGTCGACCCAAAACTTTGTAATTATGTAAATACGCTTTTTCTTTTTTTATTCTTACGCCTAAAGCCAGGCAGTACTTTAATCAAATTATGTTCTTATATATCACTTTATCTCAAATAAATCAATATCTGATCAAAACCATTTTTATTATTATTCTTACAAGAATTTAACCACGACTGCATCACCATTACAATAATCCTCAACATGATCTAAATTCAAACAGAAAATCATCTCTTTTCTAAATATAATATATATATATATTAAAAATAAAAAAGGCATCTCCTGACCACGAGCACATGTGCTTTTTACATGGCAGAGCGCCATCTAGTGGAGCAAAAATAAACTAAACGTTTATTTAGCTTGCTCCGTGATATTTGGCCAACCCAATTTCTTGATTTATCAATCTAAAAAGCACATGTGCTCGTGGTCAGGAGATGCCTTTTTTATTTTTAATTTCAACACCTGACCCACTTATCTTTTATTTTTCTATTGTTTTTTCATATATATATATATATATACTTGCATCGAATATGGCTCTACCACAAAAAAAAAAATCCGAAAAAAACCATGAAACAGCTGAGAGGATATTCACTACTGATGAGCCAGGTACTCCCAATAGTTTTCCATTTCAATAAAGATAGTAAAAAGTTGGTTTATTTTATAAAAAGAAGAAAATTTGTGCTAAAAAGTTGCATTTATTATTGCATATGCCTATCGACCAGTAGTTGTTCCAGAAGACTTGTATATCCTGAGGAGGATTTGGACGTGGTTGCATCTTCACGGCCTTTCAACCACACAAAGGTAGGTTGAAACAAAGCAAGATAACCGTAACAAAAGAAAGGAGAAAATTCAAGATTTGAGTAAGGCAACTGTTTCTCTTGCTAAATCAACAGGATGGATTCAGATTACTCTTTGTTTGTACCTGAGGAAAGGTTGTATCTCACCATATCAAATATTTGGGATAAAATTACGTGACTCTAAGACTTTATTTTGTTTCCAGAAAATTCCGTTAAACCTATTCTCCTTTCTGAATTTAAATCAACATTTTTGTTTGTGGCTGAGTTTATATTCAAACCAATTTCAACACAGGTGTTTGCAATGTTGAAGAAATTCGACTAGTTATTTCGAACATTTCCTTCACATTTCTAATTTCTATCGCTATGTGATGTGAGTGGAATTCAGTGAAACAAATCATTAAGCGATTTGAAAATGGCAGTGTTAAGATATATTTATTTATTTATTTATTGTTACAAAAGCATGAAGTCCAAAGGACTATTGTGCTGTGCTAGTATTATTTACATATATGTGATAATGCGTTGAGTCGACTTATCTGTGATTAGGGATCCTGTCGACTAGCTGTAATATTGTGTTGAGATCCTGTCTGTGATTAGGGATCCTGTCGACTAGCTGTAATAATGCGTTGAGGTTCTGGTTGGCCTGTTGTAGAACCTCGTCGACTCTCGCTATAAGTTGTGGCAACCGAGGGTCAAACCTGTAGTAACCGCGAGGGACAGTCAGGGGTGGAGAGTTTTCCCGTACCTCTCTGCACCTTGTAGGATCTTTAACAGTTCTCACAGGGTACAGGCAGTCGTGGTCGAGGCAGAGTGGAAAACTGGGAATGTCCACACACAAAAAACGAAGAGACACAGTTGAAAGAAAGTTCCTTGAATAGATAAAAAGCGAGCCAAGAGCAAAGATGGAGATCGAAAAGTTTTCTTACTGTTTTACATCGTCGATGAGTTGGTGACAACCGGCGACACGCAGATGGGGAACTGACTGGAACTGAAAAAATGGCTGTTGCTACGTGGGGTCCTATTTAAACAACTTTTTTGGACCAGGAAGGGACTAGGAAGTGGACCAGGAAGTATTGCCTTTCTGCACGTGTCCACACTGGCGCCTGTCTGGGCTTCCATCTAACTTTAGAAGTTACATTGTGATTCGCTCTATCTTGCTCTTAACTCAGTTTTTAATCTATTATATATTTTTATTTATTCATCCTCAGTACATTACATCTGGAGATACAAGGACACACGTCAATTATGCGTATAATTAGTTGTAGTTTATAATTAGTTCTATATACAACATGACAATCTTGTTATACGTATTACATAATATAGGGTTATTGGTTTAAATTATCATAGATGGGCCCCGTGAGTGAAAGGGTTTATCCGGGTTTAAGCGGGTAAAGCCTCTCTAACACAGGTAAGTAATTAAAATTTCTTTAATTAATTGAAACTGTGAGGGAAAAAGGGCTATAACAAGATGTTTATTTGAATATATCTGAAAATTATCAAAATAAAACTTATGTTTAATTTAAAAGTTATGATATTCATTATAAAAGAGAACTGTAGATAAAACCTTTGTTTGCTAAAAAATAATGATGATAAAAAATGATGTTCTAAAAGATTGTTGGCGGGCGTTGTAAAGGGTTAGGGGTTGAAGAATATGCAATTGTAAGTGTTGCACAGCCAATCAAATACTTAGGTCCAGGTGCAAAGCGAGGATATAGACTTGTGCGTCTTCCTAGGCAATGTTTCACCTGTGATCCTGTATAAGGTTACAGTGCTTTGTCACAATTGTAGGGTTATTGGTTGAAAAGATGTTGAAGAAAAGAATTAATATGCTTGAAAGGGGTGGTAGAGCCATGCGATAAGTAGAATTGTTGTAGCGACAGTAGGGTCTGACTTGACTTGAAATCAAAGGTTGATTGTGGTCCGCTAGAGCTGAAAAAAATTGAAAATTGAAAAAAGTGAACGCTTGGTGCATGCGTTGGTGATGTGCTCTGCGGATGATTGAAATAAACTTTTGAAACGTGTTCATACCAAAAAGTCGAGACTTGTACTTCTGGGGAACGGTGTTTTCAAAGAGTTTGTTGAATTACGAAATCAAAAGAAAAATTGTCAAGCAGTACTGTCGTTTCTCTACGTGGATGTGAAGCAATGGCGGAGAGAAAGATAGTAGTGTAAAGTACACTGAAGTGGTTAGAGAAATAGATTGTTGTAAACGATTGTTGTATATGCCCGATAGTTGATGATAAACAAACATTGTCATATAATAAAGTAATTAAACAAAAATATAGTGAATAAAAAGATAAAAATGTGATTGTGGATAAAAAAAGTATAAGTGGATAAGATCAAACATGTACTATATGAAAGATATAATAATGAATTAGTAAAATATAAAAGATATAATAATGAGAATTAGTAATATATAAAAGATATAATAATGAATTAAAAATGATTATTGAAAGAATTAACTGTTTTGCCATTGTTAAAATAAAGTTGTTAAAATAATGTTGGAATAAAAATTTGATTATAATTGAAAAGTAAAAAAAAATAAAAAAATAATTATTCAAGATTTTATACAAAAAAAAATATAATATAATTAAAGGTTATTAATGATTAGATAAACAAATGGAGCAAAAAATGTCTCTTTTGAAGAAAAGTTAAAAGAAAACAAAAAATATTCGTTCCTGAAAAAAAAAGAAAGGAACATATTCACACAATGTCTAGGTGTAGGTCCAAGATTATTGGTGTCTTTAGTTTGACCTATGGGGAGGCAATGTGGCCCTATGTCGCTTTGGTCCGGTCTGAGAAGTTGGTCTTTGCCAGATCTTCCCGATTATATTATGTGAGACCAGACGGGGAGCGATCTTGATCCCTAAAATTGGATGGTATTGACGAAGATGATTGTAATATATAACAATAAAGGGTTAACATTATAAAAGATGGCGTTCTAGTTTAGAAAAAATATTCCATACTGGGCGTGAAAATAATGTAAAAGTTGTAAAACACACGATGATAATTGAAGATATAAAGTTTTATGATATTTCAATATTAAAATTCAAATTAATAAGTAAATTGGGTAATGATTGGTAAGCCAATCAGTTGATAATTGACAGGTTATTTGGTGGACACGAAAGTCTAGCATACCCTAGCGAACTGGAGGTGTCATGTTAACATCGCGGCTGCAATTGGTGTCCATATCAACATGTGTCATGTCCTTTGATGCCTACCGACATAGCTGGGTTGTTTATTTACGTAGGCGGTCCTTTGTTGCCGACCCTTTGTTACCGATTGTCACATGATCCCATGTCTGGCCTACGTCCCGAGTTGAGTTATCTCCTCTTGTCTGTTTGAAAATATAGTCTTCTCGGTGTTCGCAAGTGTTGTGTTTCGACGTTGTTGCGGACTTATTAAAAAAAAATGTTATTCAATGATGTCAGGTTAGATGTGCGTAAAAGTTCGACTTCAACGTAGACACGCTTTTGGTGAGGTGTCACAGGCATGAAGGCGTCTTGGGCCTGTTAAGTGAGAAAATTGTTGTGGTGCGCTGTGTAACACTAGTCGGTGAATTGTATGGAAAGGTGTCACGTGAAATCTTCGTTTTTGGTACAGCATCTAACCAGTTTCCGAAGGAATAACAAATTTATTAGTCATGGGTGGTGGTTGTACGAAACACATCGAGAATTTTCAGATTGTTATAGAGGTGGTATGTTTATCGTGAAGTCTTTGTGTTCGCGACGATATGGAGCTCGTGTGGCTCGAAATAGGACGTGTTGTTAAAAGGCGCGTTAATAGATGGTGGCCAATTGGAGAAAGTAAGGTGGAAATGTGTTGAAGTTCGTTCCGAGGGATGTGTGAAGTATTAATAATTATGCATGTAAAAAGAAAAGGACGAGGGAGTGTAGCTATGCTGGAATTTTTAACTTGTTTTGGGGAAGGACAGTTACATTTCTAGTTGTGCTTTTGAAGATAGTGTATCTTTCGATTTTTGTATTTTTAAAAAATGCGTTTTCACCTATGTTTATTAAAATTTGAATATATTTTTTAAATCGTTGCTTATGTTAGTGCGAAAATTATACTTGTAAAAGGGCAATGGCATGATAGTGACTTATAATTTGAATGGGGCGTGTACATAAAATAGTGAACATAACAATGATTTTTTGCAAAGTTTTGTATATTTAATTAAGACATTGGTGTTTTTGGTATAAAAATAAGGTATTAAGAGAAACACACAAATAAGTTTAGAATTATGATTCGAGTAATTTAAATATAATATGATTTTTTTAAAACTGTAAGATTGCAAGTAATGAATTAAAATTTATAAGTTGCTTAAAATAAAGTAAAAATTGATAAATGAGGGTGTACAATATTTAAAATTTGAATTGAAATGCTATAAAAATGGTAAAATTTGATTTAAAAATAATTACAGTAAAAATAAACATTATATTTATGGAAAATCAAGTTGTTAGCATGTAGAAAGAGTTAAGTAGATTTTTTAAAAACTCACAGTTTTTATGTTTGTTCAGTCAGGAGACTTGGTCTTTGGTTGTTGTCCTGATGACGTGGAAGGCGTCTTGTAGAGCTTGTAGAAGCTTGTGACTTCTGTTTGGCGATGGTGGCATGTCGTCTGGATGGTAGCGTTGTAAGGTCGAAGGTGGGTAACTTCTCACCGGCTTATTTTGCGGGATGTTCGGCTGTGTCGTTGAGGGGAAGATTGCTTGGTCGATTTGTTGGAATGGCGTGCTTGTTCCTCCATCTTGCTTCTTGGCTCTTTTCTATCTATCTGGACAGTCTTTACCTTCTTCGTTGTGGTCTCCTTCGTTGTGGTAATCCTGTCGACTCTCTGTGATAATGCGTTGAGTCGACTTATCTGTGATTAGGGATCCTGTCGACTAGCTGTAATATTGTGTTGAGATCCTGTCTGTGATTAGGGATCCTGTCGACTAGCTGTAATAATGCGTTGAGGTTCTGGTTGGCCTGTTGTAGAACCTCGTCGACTCTCGCTATAAGTTGTGGCAACCGAGGGTCAAACCTGTAGTAACCGCGAGGGACAGTCAGGGGTGGAGAGTTTTCCCGTACCTCTCTGCACCTTGTAGGATCTTTAACAGTTCTCACAGGGTACAGGCAGTCGTGGTCGAGGCAGAGTGGAAAACTGGGAATGTCCACACACAAAAAACGAAGAGACACAGTTGAAAGAAAGTTCCTTGAATAGATAAAAAGCGAGCCAAGAGCAAAGATGGAGATCGAGAAGTTTTCTTACTGTTTTACATCGTCGATGAGTTGGTGACAACCGGCGACACGCAGATGGGGAACTGACTGGAACTGAAAAAATGGCTGTTGCTACGTGGGGTCCTATTTAAACAACTTTTTTGGACCAGGAAGGGACTAGGAAGTGGACCAGGAAGTATTGCCTTTCTGCACGTGTCCACACTGGCGCCTGTCTGGGCTTCCATCTAACTTTAGAAGTTACATTGTGATTCGCTCTATCTTGCTCTTAACTCAGTTTTTAATCTATTATATATTTTTATTTATTCATCCTCAGTACATTACATCTGGAGATACAAGGACACACGTCAATTATGCGTATAATTAGTTGTAGTTTATAATTAGTTCTATATACAACATGACAATCTTGTTATACGTATTACATAATATAGGGTTATTGGTTTAAATTATCATATATATATGATTAATTATTTACACGATGGATTAGTATTGTTTTGTAAATTATTTTACAAATAGTTCTAAACTTAACAAAGTTCTCATAAGATAGAGTATATACACAAAGAGAATTTGGTAATGTTTCAAAGTATCTATATACAATTTGATTAGTCAGAGGGCAAGTTAAAAGAAGATGCTCCTGTGATTCAACATCTAAGCGGCATTCACATGTTGGATCACTGATAGCATTCAGTTTGAATAGGAAACTTAAGAAGGGTCCTTTGCCAGTTAAGAATAAAGTAGTGAATTTATCAGAAGAAATGAAATTTGGGACAGCAATTGGAAATAATTTCTTGAACAGTTCATTAGATTGAGAAAGATAAAACTTAAATTTTAGATCCAGATATAGTTTGTTTAATTCTTTTTGAAGGGGTTTTTTGAGTGTTCGATCTGTGTGAGAATTTGTCATATTATACTTTGTTTGTAATAATTCAAGATAATCGGACAGTAAAGGGGTTTTCGCTAGTATATGTGTGATGTAAGAAGATGAAGTCCTATAAGTATGAATGCATCTAATAAGAATTTGATACTGTATAGAATTCAACTTGGATCTTTTTGCTGCAGTGATAAAAGGAAACCAAATATTTGATGCATAGCTTATTGTAGATCGTATCATAGCTTTATATAAGATCAATCTACGCCGAGTATCAATGCCCCAAGTACGTGCACATAATGAGAATAATATATTCTTAAGTTTCGTAGCTTTCATAATTATATTGTCAACATGTGTTCCAAAATTAATCTTATTCCTTTGTCTATGATTTTTAAAAATAACTCCCAAAATTTAACAGTTTCTGATGGTTAAATTATTTTTCCATCAAAATTAATGGGCAATTTTTCATAGTTATGTAGATAGAGTATACCTGTTTTGTTTGGACTTAGTGAAAGTTTTACCTTTTCACACCAGGCTTTGATTTTTATTAAACATTTGGTAATATTATACTGAAGATCATAGATGTTTGAACTCCATACCACAAATGTTACATCATCCGCGAAAGCAATTACTCATTGTACACATTGCTTAAATCATCGCCTAAACTTATGTTTGATGGATATCTAAAATCTGTAATTTATATACCTTTATTGAAAGCTTTTATTCAATTTGCTTCTATGTCTGACTGTTTGCCTGTCCACAAATCTTGTAGTCGATTTTTAATATACTTCTAAAGCACGTAGGAATCTGAAATGTTGTACGCTTGTTAGAACCTCATGACAATGCAAGTTCACAAATTTTCAGACTTTGGGGTTGTCAGAATGGCCATAAATGGACAAATTTCCAAATTGCCTTTCAAAATTTTGAATTTAATTTTAAAATTCTTTCAGAACACATAGAATTGTGAAACTTTTAACACTTGCTTAGTCCCATGAACAATGCAACGGTACAAAATTTCAGACTTCTGGGTAGTCGGAGTGGCCGGGAATGAACAAATTTCTATATTTGTTTTTAAATATTATTTGTGGCACGAAGTCAAGTCGGAAACTGTTGGGATTTGAGGATTTATTTTTTCAGCGATTGTTCAAGACCCCAAACGAGTTAGAAATCTGAATATTCAGTTTCCTATTCAAAACTTCCTTGGAATTACGAGCAAAACTCCGTCAAAAAGTCAATAAATATAATAATTATAATTGAAGTAATCTAATTTTAATATCACCACGCATAAATTTATTGCACAATAAACTTAAAGGTAATTTACAAATTCTTGTAGATCAGATGGAAACAACTTTTTCTGATTCTTCTTATTATTATTTATTATTTTTAACCAAAAAGGCAACGTTGTTTCCATGTGATCTACAATACTTTGTAAATTACCTTTAAGTTTATTGTACAATAATTTTTTTGATAAAGAGGAAGAAATCCCTCGAAATATTTTGAGAAAATGAATTGTTTTGCTTTCACAGATACAGTTTTTTTATATAAATATATTTATTAATTATAATTATCATTGTTTTATTTAACGCGTTGTATATTTCTTAATGAAAACTCCGCTCGGGAAAGCTACTTAATAAGAGAAGAAAATGCAAGAGCGAGTAATCTTTTATACAACAATCTGGTATAACAATACAGGGATCTACGAGGATTCGGACTGAAATGGTACCTGAACAAGCCTTTTAATCGCTTCTAACGGCACTCTACTGCTTTATAAAGACATATTATTTTTGACAATTCTCTATAAACTAACAATAAAAGACGCAATGTTTAAAAACATATACAAAAATGAAAATAATATTATTATTGATTTATTATTTTAATTTTTAATAAAACATATGCTCTGTTTTACCCTTTGAATTATAAATACAAGTAAAAAAATATTGATAAAAGCATTTTCATGTAGTACGTGTCAGATATTATTTATATTTTGGTATTTTATGATTATATTTCTCTTCAAACAACAAAGTTAGGCTGGATAGAGTTTTGTAATAAATCATAATTCCAATCTAATTTAAACTCCATGTATTTTTAAAATCTCCATTATTGGGCCGAGTAAATTTTATTTTTCTTTCAATCTTGAGTAAGTAGAATTCTGGGAAAAAAAGATAAGAAACGCGCGCAAACAAAATAAATCGTAAAACAGCGGGATTTTCTCCTCTGTTTGGAAGTAAAGATGATAAAAATTGGAAGAAAATTGTATTTAATCCATACACCAATCTTTCAGACGATGTTTTACGGCTTCTATCGGCTGCTCCGCTTTTAAATTTAATTTTCGTCTGCTAGGATTGATATTTTGATTTGGTTAAGTCGCTCTGATTCCTTTTTGCTTTATTTAATTTAACATTTTGTTACATTTTCTAAAAAAAAAAGACTTTGAATTTTTATTTTGTTTGTGAAAAGTTGGATGGCACAAAATATATCACAAACTTTTATCATATATTTATTTGATTCAAATCCATTTTATGAAGGACAAACAATACCGAAAAAGCTCTATAATAAAAGAAATTTAAAATATTATTTTATATTTTTCTTTAAAAAAATGAAACCAATATTTTATCGTAAATATATATTTTAAAATTTCGCATGAAAATATTATATATAATCTAAATTTTACCCAATTTTCCTTAATTTTAAAATTAATATGTATAGATTTTGCACACTTTTAAGAAAACATTTTTCACTTTAATGCCAATATTTTGCTCTTTAATAATATCTTACATTGCAATAGCAGCATTTTATACTGGATCTAAATTAAAATTTATTATTCAACCATTATTTCTAGGGAACAATTTCTGTTCAATAATTTCTCGCAAAGTTCCAATATTTTTTTAAAATACGAATAATAAAAAGTTTCGAACACCAATTCTAATAAATAAATGGCTTGAGCAACACGGCAGTATATACACTACAACATCACGATTTTCCCTGCGCAGCACGTGAATAAAAGAATTTCCAATTATCACTTTATGTAGCCTCTTCGATTGGATTCAAAAACCGAACGTTCGGCTACACACTGCTACATCTGTGCTGAATTTTTAGTCAAGAACGGCACCCCAATACCTCACCAATCTACTTATTATTCAGATTTAGCTCCCAGAGATTTTTTCTATTCCCAAAAATCAAAATGGCTTTGGAAAGAAGGGTTTTTGACACTAATCTTCATTGCGGAAGCGGAGCATTCGGAAAGACGACTTTTGTAAATGTTTTGAAACATGGTAGAAACGACCGAAGCTGTGTATAGATATGCTGAAGGAAGGTATTTTGAAAAATACGAAAACCTTTTTTTTCAGTCTCACCGCTTTTCTTATTAAAAGGGAAAACTTTTCCGGGAAATTATTGGACAGTCCACTTGTGTGTGTATATATATGAATTATAAAATATTTATGAAAAATAGTACAAAGTGAAATTTTACTTATGTGTGTGTATCAGATGATTAAATAATATAAAAAATGTCCAGATGGCGCAACTGAAAATTGCTATTAGCTCGCGCCATCTATCTGAGTTAATATCACCTAAATAATATATTTTTTATTATTCCTAAATATTGACCACATTTGTTTTTTTTTTTATCAAGAAAAAAGCCACCTACAAACACGTTTCAGGTTGTAGTCAGCGTGGTGCAAGATGTTTCTCAACGTCGAAAAAGGCTGATCTTAGAAGCTTCCTGAAAAATAAAGAAACGAGTATTCAAAGACAAAATTTTCTTGAATTTTTATTTTATTTTTATTTCAGCACACAAAACGCGATATCCTGGCTAGGGATAATTGCGTCGATTGAAAACAAAATAAACGACTTTTTGATATTAATTACAATAGATGTGGCAAGCCATTATCAACTTTCAATTTCACGATCTGGGGAACCTTTTTCTTTATTATAAAATATTGTCATGCAATAATTAGAGATGATCATATGTGTAAGTGTAAGTGTAGATACTTATTCTATTGTATATTTATTTAGTACAGACGATAATAATTCCATTAGGTTCACGTCTGATTTTACTGTACGATTGCCGGTATATCATATGTCTACCTCAAACTATAGGTTGGTGGTTGGCGGTATTACTGTTCTCGCAAAGCTTCCTTTCCATGGCTGGCTAGTCTATGGCTATGTTCTATGGCTGACTAGTTCTTAGTGTTTTCACCCAAAATTGTCCATGAATTCCATTCTTGGCCTTCCTCTACCTGGTCTTTTTTTACATAATTTTCTTCAGTAATACTGTTAAACATTCCAAATGTCGGACAAGATGTCCAAACATGCTGGTTCTCCTCCTCTCAATCGCTGGAGACCCACTGACGATTCGCCATCAAACTCTGCAGCGGTGGTAGAGGCGCCATGTACATATTCATTGCATATAGTTTTATATAAAAACTAGCGGATGTACCCGGCTTCGCCCGGGTTTTACCCGAGTAAAGGTTTGTCTAACGAACATTTGTTAAGACAATTCTCTATGAACTTATAAAAAAAAAAAAAGATATATTTTGATAATTTGACACACTCGTAAATTTGAATCTCTCGATAAAGTGAACATTTTTTCCCGGTCCCTGTCTGCCGTGTCATCCTGAATTTTGTCTTTCCTAATTTTCTACATTAAAAATCATCGTTTTATCTAGTGAAATTTTTTCCCGGTCCCTTGAAAAATACTCGATAAGTTGAATAAAATCAATATTAATTGGTTCCCTCGGTAATTGGAAGTTAAAGGAATAGTATCTTTTCCTTGGAATTGTATCATTATTCTTGTCTCAAATAAATTGCTGTGTCATCCTTAGATAATCTTACTTTTGATAAATAATCTTTAAGATAATAAATTTAGTGATAATAAAACTTATAGATAAAAAACTTTTACATCGTCGCAATGGTGGCACTGCTTGCGAGTTAAATCTACAAATCTGCAAATAACTCTAAGGATATTCAAGATATTCAAGATATTATTTTTCAAAACCCTCCCCGGGTATATACCTAATAATATCCCAAAATTTCACGGCGATTGGATGTATGGTTTTTGAATCTATAGGGTACAGACAGACAAAGTTAAAGTTAGTTAAAGGAATAGTATCTTGCCTTTGAATTGTATCATTATTCTTGTCTCAAATAAATTGCCGTGTCATCCTGAATTTTGTCTTTCCTAATTTTCTACATTACAAAATCATCGTATCATCATGATAATATTTAGAGCAGATTGTTGAATTATAACAGATAAATTAGAATATTTATCTTGATTATTTCTAGGCGAAAAGTTATTTCAAAAATTTTATTTGCTAGAAACCTTCCCAGTACTATACTAAATAACTTCCCAAAGTTTCATGGCGATCCAATGAGTGGTTTGGTCAGGCATAAAGGACAAACAAACAGACATACATTCATTTTTATATATATAGATGCCTATTTTGGATCATAAAGTTTTTATTTCCGTTATTTCGTGTGGTAACTCGCCAAACTTCTTCGGGGAACAAGATTGTTTTGATAAGCTCGCGTATCAATTCACGAGTATGTACAACTGCTATAAAATTTTAAAAATTTTAATTAGTTTGTTCCCCGAAGAAGTTTGGCGAGTTGCCACACGAAATATCGGAAATAAAAACTTTATGATCCAAAATAGGCATTTTTAAATATTGTAATATATGGATTGTGCTCTATTTTCAAACATATAGTTTTATATGAAAAAATGCTAGAAAAATAAAAAATATAAAAATAAAAAGTTCAGGTGTTGATATTAAAAAAAAAAAAAATAATAATAATAAAGGCATATCCTGACCAGGAGCACATATGCTTTACAGAAAGCAGAGCGCCATCTGGTGTAACAAAAATCAACTAAACACTGATTTAGCCTGTTCCCTGATATTTGGCCAACCCAATTTCTTGATAAATCAAGAAAAGCCATCCACGAACGTGTTTCGCACTGTTGGCGCTCGTCAGCGTGGAGCAGGTTGTACCAAACTGGGTTGATCAAATATCAGGGAACAGGTTAAATCAATGTTCCACTAGATGGCGCTCTGCCATCTAAAAAAGCACATGTGCTCCTGGTTAGGATATGCCTTCTTTATTTTTAATATTTGTATATATATCTAATAATTTTCAAAATAGTGAATACATTGCACTTTTGCATGTAATTAAAAGATGTCAATAAAATTATGTTAATTGTCAATTGTCTATCGACATATCTATATATTCTATTTACTCATCATATAGAGTATGGGTTCTTTTATTACTTAGTTTCTTGTTTATATGTCTCTAGGTGCACTCTCAGTGATATAAATGTTTTAAACCTCTTTCTATTTAATATTCTTCTAATCCCCGCAACTGTTGTTCCAATGTAGGGCATGATCACGCTCTTTTTCTCTCTCCTCTCAATCGTTTACAGTAGGCTATAGCCTTCCTCGATCATTTTTAGCACATCTTCATTGCTATGTCAATCAGTCTATGGCATTCTCATAATTCGGTGTCAACACCACATATAGATAAACCTGTAGCTTTACCATTTCTTAATTCAAGTTTTGAAGACTTCATCAATATTTTTATAAACGTTTATTGTCCAATGACATTTCGGCGTCCCAGGTTTGCCCTTTTACAAAAAGGTGGAAGGCTTTTTATTAATGAATTATCAATCACTATTATACTCCATTAATAAGATTTCCACCTTTTTTTGAAAAAGGGAACAGCAGGGCGCTGAAACGTCAAAGTACAATAAACGTTTATAAAAAGGTTGAAATCTTCACCGTAAATTAATCAAAATACAACCTAAAATTATGGTATTCTCTAATTAGCATTTCTGTTCTTCTAAGAGTACAGTTCTATGTATTGTACACATTGGAACGGTTCTATTTTTCGCCTGCAAGAACTCCTGTTTGGATATCTAAACCTACAGAAGATTTTAGAATTATGCAAAAATTGAAAAGGTAATCGAAGCTATTGAGCTTATATTTTCAACTGCTCCAATGCAGTCAATATGATACATTTTTAAAATTCATACCATCGCAATATGAATTCTAAAAACATTTATTTATTCCGTCACACTCACGGAATAAATATATAAATAAAAATAAAGGTAGAATATTTACCCTTTAATACGTTTCATGTTAGCAATAGTTGCCCAGAAATTATTTGAAAAGGGAACAATAAAATTCAGATAAAGTGTTTCTTTTAATTTTGGTTTTTGCAATCTTTCGAAAATTTTTCTGCTTTAAAACGGGCAAATACTTCTATGTACAATACCAAGATGATCTTTATACAAAAATAATTGAAAAATGTGCCATTGGCGTATGCTCATATGGGCGTGCATCAGACTGTTTACAGCTAAAATAATAGATTTTATAATGGAATGAAATATATATACACAAACAATTATATAGATAATTTGTCAGGGATATTATTATATTGGGTTAAAAGGTCTATTTTTCTATTGATGCTATTTATTTTTTATCATACCAGTGCTTCCATGAATAATCGTTGTTGCTTGCTTTTTATGTCGTGATAATGGGCTATTGCTTGTTTGAGATTGAATGTCATATATATGTTTAATACAGTATTAGATTGCTTTAATACCCTTAAAAACAGATAGGTTTATACTCTTTGGGTAAATTTAACTATTTCTAAAGAACAGTATAGAATCCACAAGAATTCAATATTAACCTTTGAAAGCTAAAAAAGGACAAAATGCCTTTAAGAAGTCTTTCCCCATCGGCCCCTTATTCTACCCAGAATTCCGGTTAAGACAACACCATAAAGCAAGGCTGGGCGGGTTTGCTTTAATTCTAATTAAATCAGAGCGTGAAGTCCAATATTTGGATTCCCAATGGAGGGAAGCCAAGACACACTGAAGACAAAGCGCCTGCCATAAAAGAAATAAATGCGTCCGCTTTTTGGGGAGGACAATCCAGTTTTTTGTTTTAATCTTGAATATTTGAGTCCTGTGTTTAAATATATTTGTGAAGTTTAGCTGAATTTATTTAACGTTGAGATGTGGTGTCAAAAACTTATAAAATTATTAAACAAAAGCTATATTGTGATTGTCTAATCGATTAAATGATCCAGTACCAAATAACATCAGATGAAACCAGCTGTCTTATGCTTATTATTTGGTGGGAAGGATACGTTTTTCTTTGTTTGGTAGAATTTAGTTCATAACATCCAATCTATATATATATAAATGAATGTATGTGTGTCTGTCTGTCCTTTATGCCTGACCAAACCACTCATTGGAACGCCATGAAACTTTGGGAAGTTATTTAGTATAATACTGGGAAGGTTTCTAGCAAATAAAATTTTGAAATAACTTTTCGCCTAAAAATAATCAAGATAAATATTCTATTTTTCTGTTATAATTCAACAATCTGCTCTAAATATTATCATGATGATACAATGATTTTGTAATGTAGAAAATAAGGAAAGACAAAATTCAGGATGACACGGCAATTTATTTGAGACAAGAATAATGATACAATTCCAAGGCAAGATACTATTCCTTCAACTTCCAATTACCGAGGGAACCAATTAATATTGATTTTATTCAACTTATCGAGTATTTTTCAAGGGACAGGGAAAAAATGTTCACTTTATCGAGAGATTCGTTAGACAAACCTTTACTCGGGTAAAACCCGGGCGAAGCCGGGTACGTCCGCTAGTATGAAAAAAAAAATCGACAAAAGACCAAAAGATTTTAGTCTTTTGATAAAAACTTTTTGAACGAACAAAATCTTTTTGATACCTTAAAATATTGTTATGAGTATCGGCTTTGCGAGAAGAACAGTTACGACCTCCGTTAACAGACGGCGCTTTAGCCTATTTCTGGTCTGGGACAGTGTGGGGATGGCTGTGGTCCTGTTTCCTAGGGTGCATCTTTATGTTGGCTGTAGGATTTAAATTGCTTTAAATACCTGTTATTTGATATTCGAGTTCTAGTGTAATGTAGATGAAAGTTTACAACAAATGGTTAGTTAGTAGAAGACTCGTTCCCGGTTGCTGCTGCTGCTGTTGTTACTTCCTCTTCAACATCACAGTAGCTACTCTTCAGGTAAGTCTCTCGTGTCTCTCCACCAGTGATATGGTCGAGAGATACTGCCAGAAGGAAAGGAGACCCACGTAAGTAGTGGTTCTCAAGGGCTTTGGACTGTCTGCAGAGGTGGAGCAACGAAGCCAGGTTATGGTGATCCACGGCGGAAGAATCGGCGTCGTTGCGAAGGACCAGAGAAGGGAAACACGCGATAATATAATATTAATCCCTTTTTATTTTAACTATCTATACTATTTCTCTTATATAGCCATAACCTTCAAAGCATTCCGTTTCAACCACTTTTCCTATTTGTAAATTATTTAAATGTTTATCCATATACCTTATAAAAAAACCTTATAAATATCCAATGTATTACAAATAATCTAACCTTTTCAATCTGTAATAAATAAATAAACAAAAGTTAAAATAAAATTCAGTGCTCTGACGAAGACTCGAAGTAAGTCTGCTAAATAACCTGTGTCAGATAAAAACGGGGTGCAAACTAAAACTGTATTTTTCTTCTCCATCCAAACGTGTCAGCCATTTTACTATGACGTACACCATCTGATTGGTCCCCAAAATCAGGTGACACTCAGGTCCAGGCCAGATGGTGCAGGGGCAGCAGACAGCAGTCAGAGAGTTTTCATGGTCAGTAGAGAGCGGACAGCAGAAGATGAGCCGGACTCACAATCCAGTCCCGACTTGACGCTAGTGTATCTTCTATCTTTTTCAGGACTTTTCGTCAACTTCCTATCAAACCTTGTGCACACCTCAAATCACCCATGGTTTAAGAATTACTTATTTTATCGTTTTTGTTTGGGAGCTCCTTGTTTCCGAAATCTATCGCGTGTCTTGTCTTCTTTAACAAAAGCGAAGCTGTTTGACCATCGACTGTAAAAACCGAGTTGTAGGTCCCGATTGACTGTCTAGCTGGGAGGGATACATTTCTCCCTTATTAGTGGGCTTTCGAGATCCCGACTCCTTGCGTTATATGTATATTACTACACTGTTAAAATTATCTTTAGATAACAAACAAGTGTTTATTTTAGCGAACCAATAAATACTCTATGGCATGGGTATATTTGTGTTGTAATCTGCTATGATTTAAATTGCTAGTTACATGTGAAGGCATAATAGAAGCGTCGCATGGTCCATGTTTGCTGATACATCTGTGATTAACACATAGCAATAACGCGCCATCTATACATATAAAATGAAAGGATTTAAAAGCACAAATGTTTATTTTATACATAATACAAATTTCTACTGCCCTTACTGCAATGAAAAATATGTTGGGAGAATCGTAATAATCACTCTATATTAAAATATAAAACTTCTTTATTGAAGGCACAAAAACAATGAATTTAAATTTCTAAAATAAATCTAAATAACTCTTACACCTAAACGTCTCCACATATACTCTCTCCCACACCACTCAAAGAAATACATACATATATATACACTCAACACCACAGAATAAATTAAATCACAGATTAATTCAATCACAGAATGAAAATTAATATTTTAAATAATTAACATCAACAAAATATATTGGGAGGGCTTGGCTCATCAGTGGTGAACCCTCTCAGCGGTTTCGCCAATTTAATCCACCAGACCGCTTCTCAGAGCTCTAATACTGTATTGGACGATTCTGCTTATATACGCAGCACTGAAGGATCGGATCTCAGAAATGGTTTTTAAGAAAACTATGGACATAAGCTTATAGGACAGTAGAATTACATTCAAATATTTGCATCTTGCAATGCTCTTCCGCAAACAATAAAGACAAGGCCAGTTAGGCATAAAATAACACATAGAAATAACGCGCCATCTATACATATAAAATGAAAGGATTTAAAAGCACGAATGTTTATTTTATACATAATACAAACTTCTTCTGCCCTTACTCGATTAAAAATATATTGGGAGGGCTTGGCTCATCAGTGGTGAACGCTCCCAGTGGTAATTTGTGTGATAAATAATAGATATATCCTTTTTATAATAATTTGAAACATATATAAGTGGTAACCGAGGGTCAAACCTGTAGTAACCGAGAGGGACAGTCAGGGCGTGGAGAGTTTTCCAGTACCTCTCTGCACCTTGTAGGACCTTTAACAGTTCTCACAGAGTACAGGCAGTCGTGGTCGAGGCAGAGTGGAAAGCTTGGGAATGTCCACACACAAAAAAACGAAGAGACACAGTTGTAGTAGGAAAATTCCATGAACAGATAGGAGTCGAGCTAAGAGCAAGATGGAGAAAGAAGGTTTCTTACTGTTTTACATGGTCGATGAGGTGGACCTGGCTGCAACCAACAAGGGCCCACGCCGACGGTGATGTGTGACTGTCTAAGTTCGGCTAAAACCAAGGTTTTATATACCATTCCCGAGGAGGGGGGGGGGGGGGGAGACATGTGAGAATTTGGACTTTGAACGTCTGCGGTATTCTGCACCCTTTGACCTTGATGGCAACGGGCTTCCAAATTCCTTTTTAGGGTTGTTTTCTATCTCGATTTTAGACGTTTTTGAACTTCTCAATCTTGCTTTAACTCAGCTCTTAATCTATTACATAGTTTTATTTATTCATCCTCAGTTTGTACAAAGTACATTACATATGGTGATGCAATGAAACATGTCAATCATGCGTATAATTATTTATAGATGTGTCTCTATATACAACATGACAATCTTGTTATAAGTATTATACAATATAGGGTTGTTGGTTTAAATTACCATATATATATGATGATATAAACAATCATCTAAGAATGTGTTAATTATTTATTTTTAAAAATTTAATCCAAAATATATCTTCTTGTAAAATATTCATATTATCTGTACAGACCATCACTGCAATGATAAAAGTTATTGAATGAGAGGAATTGGCTCGTCAGTAGTGAGCCCTCTCAGGGGTTTCGTCAAATTATCATTGTAGTAAGATATATAGAGATAATATTTGATGCTATTATTAAAAAGAAAAACATTGCTAAGAAATTTGATTGTTACAAATTTTAACGATAGATGACAATTGAATATATAATGTAATATTGATATGTGGCCATAATAGAAAAAATAGGAAAGTGTGCTACTAAAATAATTTTTTATGATAAATATTGTATCATATTAATTAAAAGGCATATTTTGAATTAAAAATGAAATAAAACATTTTATTTATTAGAGAATTCAAAATTTCGCTAGGCTGTACGCCTATCTCTCCTTATTTTTAAATGTTTTGATTAATCACGCGAGGCCTTCACGCGACGATATATAAAATATATTTACAAAATCAAACTCTGTGGCAAAAATTTTTGAAATATATATACACAAATTTTTATAAGTATAGACTATATATGTACATTTCTAAATATTGGATTCTGTAATAAATAAAATGTTTTATTTTATTTTCGATCCAATATAATTAATAATTTCATATGGATTACTCAATTTTTATAATATATAATTTGTATAATTGTTTAGCTTAAAATTCAAGGAAAAAAGCGTATTTTTTAACCTTATCAAAATAACTATTATTTTTACATATTAAAAAATGGAGGGGGGAAGCGCGCATTGAATTGATTTTCATTCAATCCAATAAAAATTTCACTTTAAATTTCGATCACTGAAGCGAAAAAGTTGCCATAAGCAACAAATGAAACCGATACTACTGGATGTGCGAAAAGCAGACGAGAGAAGTATCGAATTTTTTTGTTACAAAATTGAATTTTGTGGGAAATGCCAACGCATTGCGTGCACACACATGAGGGGCGAAGATATTTAGAGGATTGAAGGAGTTCGTCTGCCACGCTATCCTTCCATTAGAAGGTAGGAACGATATATTTGGCTGGCAGACGAGAGTTATTAGGCCTTAATAGTTTACAAAGTACCACCCACTTGTTTAAACTGTTTCTTTGATTTCCTTCTTCTTCTGCGCTTTTTTTTTTATCATCATCACGGGGAATTAGGGCGGAAAAATTAGGCTTCAAGACCCGCGTGTTGCGCGCAATTTGTTTTAATTACTTTTTAAGCTAGGCAATTTTTGTTGTTTTTTCTTTTAAGCTATTAATATTGTTGTTGTTATTTTGGTATTTCTTAATGATCCTTCTCTTGTTTTTTGTTTTTATATATTTGAGCTGAAGGTGGGGAGGGAGATTTCTTTATCTATTTAAATTAAAATAAATATCTAGAGCAACATTTTCTTTTATTTATTCAGTGGAAAAAATCTTATATATAATATAACTCACTATATACATTTAAGAAATTGAATTTCGTAGATTTATTTTAAAAGTATTTAAAATTAATTATATTTAAATTCGATAGAGAGAGAGAGAGAATAATCCCTTGAATCAATATTAAAATAATGTTATTATTTTAATATATTTAAATCGTTATGTTTTTTAAGGGAAGTCAGTCTAAATATTGATAAATAGATTCTTTTTTTAATCCGATATATATCTTATCCAATGTAAAATTGTTTGTGTTTTTTTTTTTATTTCTGATAAAATGTAACCGGCTGAACTGGCTTAGCACGTATATTGACTAGTGATGATTTTACTTATATTTGGATAATTTTGTGTATATATGAGACGGTTATTTATTACAGTAGTCTCCCATTAAAGACCATTAAACATTGATAAACCCGGTCTCTTCTGGAGGTGGTCTTTAATCAAAGACACAAGCATGTCAGGCAAGTCTTAAGAGACCACCTTAAGGAGAGACTATGGTAGTTTCTATTTTTAGTAAAATAAGAAAATATTTATCAATTTGTGTGAATTCGAATTCTCAAGTTTTCAATATTTAGATAAATATAAAGACGGCTAAGTACTAGCTATTTATATTTGAGTTAGCTATTTAAGTATATATCATTATTCACATTATGCAACTTTTAAATGCACTGTTTATTTTATAAATTTATATATATATATTTTTTGTCTCTCAGTTTATAGGTGTTACATTCGAGCACAGCTCGCGAGTCACCTTGTCCTGGCTATTTACACATAGCGAGTTGGTGGAGTAGACCTTGAAGGAAGGTAGTTGTTGGGTGATGAGTTCCTAACTAAGCGTCAGGACCTGGTCGTCGGAATCGGGGATTGATATCTCCTTTATTTTGAAGAATGTCTCGTATAGTTGGATTAGTTGAATTTTTCAGTTGAAGGTATAAGTTTGGTACAAATCTTCTAGATTGGGTTGGTTCAAGTCCATCTTCAGTATCTTATTTGATAGGTTGAATGGAGCTCCTATTCTTGTCCGAAGGAAGCTTCTCATGAATGCGTTTATTCTATTTTTGTGTGTAGTTGTAATATAAAAGTATTTGCACATCAAACTGGGAGTGCGTTATGTTATTATCGGGAAAATACAACTTCTTTATAGAGTAAACTTTTGTCTTGTAGATAATTTGCTTCTGTAGTTGAACAGACTTGATAGTGTTATTTTTGAGAGATTTGCTCTCCTTATGGTCATTTTGACATGCATGTTAAATTTCAACTTGGAGTCTCCAAGGTAACTCCAAGATATTTTACATGGTCAGTCCAGTTAATAGAGCATGAATTTGCTCTTAGAATGGATTGTGGCTTGAATTTTTGATTGCCTATTGTATGAAATATTATAGCCTGTGTCTTTTTTGGGTTGATGTCTAACTTCCAATTAATGCACCATTTGGTTATAGTGTTTATGTAATTTTGGAGTTGTGTGGTTAGTAGTCCTATTAATTTGGAGTTTGTTAGTATTGCAGCGTCGGCCGCGAAAAACTTTGTTTGGCATTTTGGATGTAGAAGGAAATCGTTTATGTAAATATTGAATAGATAGGGTCTAAGGAACTCGAGGAGCTCCAATCTGGATTGGCTTTGCCATGGTTTTAAAAATCTCCTTGTTTAAAGGAAAAGGACCTATCCTGGAGGTAGTTTTTCAAATATTTGACAAAATTTGAACAGTGGATGCAGGTAGGGTCTGTTTCGGGATGCACACGTGTAATGTCTGCCAGTACATGACCATGTCTCTTGAGGATGGCGGTGGTGGTCTTTCCGTGGCGAATTTTTAGTAGAAATTTGAGGAGATGGCTAGTAGTAGAAGCAATTCTTCTGAGGGATCTGATCGAGTGGTCTTGGGAATATAATACCGTCCATGATTATAGAGCAGCCTTACGTATTAGGTTTCGAGCATGAGTTCGAGGGAGGGTGGAGTATAAGTGTGGTAGGACAGAATTAGCGATAATTTTTGCTGCAATGTCTACGCCAGTCTACTCCAGTGTCTCCGCGTACCCACCAACACAGCCTGATGTGAGGAGCTCTGTTAAGGACGTTTATTATTTTCCCCACTAGCGATATACGTATTGGTCCCGAGAAGCAGATAGTTGCTAAAACGGATCTACAGTCCGAGGCAATGGTCACTGCTGTTTTGTAATAACATTTAATGGTAATAATGAAAATTATATACAGGGAACTTAATTAGGCCAATTAAGCCCATAAACACAGATCGGTCTGGGTAAATCCGAGGTAAAAAAATCTCTAATAATTCTAAAATAACTATGACTTTACGACGGAATGATATTTTATGCCTAATTTTTTTTTATCTCTATTAAAAATCTACTTCAAGCAACATATCTATGAGTTATAGAAGTAGAAACGCAAGTCGGAGAGAAGAGCTTCTTTTATATGAGGGCGATCGTATAAGCTTTCGGGCAATACGCCCTTCTACGGATAGAATAAGTACGGGTTTAGCAACATAGAATTATCTAAAAATTTTTCTTGAAAGTGTATGCACAGGGTGAGGTAGCTATTTGAAAACAAAATTATGTGCATGAGAAAAAAAAAGACAAAAGAAAAAGAGCATTTATTACATATTAAAGTTTTCTATAGATGAACACATACACCTAAAGGACTAAATCATTTAAAGAACCTGCCCATCAGCGGCAGTAACAGCTTCTATACGCTGTCGAAACCGACTGCAGGCAGTAATGATATGAGTCTTGGGAATGTTTGTCATTACATCCACTATAGCCAGCTCTGAGGGCTGCAACAGTGTTGTGGGAATGACTATTGGAGTCCCTCTTAACTACGCCCCACACGTATAGGTCAGCGGATTGACATCACCATTGACACATGGTCGTGAAGATTCTCGGACATTCATAATTTGGTTGTTCTGGCTGTATGATACGATGCTGAGTCTTGTTGAAAAATATACGACCTCCCACGTGCTACAGAAGCGATCCAAAGCATGACAACTGTGGCTAACACCTCGGTGTAAAGCAACGGTATTGACTCTGAGTAAAAAAATGTGGAGGCATCACAATACCTTCACTACTGACAACACCAATAACCAATAATACAATAACCAATATATAAATATACAATAACCATCAGTGATGCTGGAAATTTGGTTTGCATAATCGTAGGTACCTCATCAATCTGGGCTTTTACACAGCCACCGATTATTTTAGCAATTCTGGTCTTCTCAAGTTTTTCTCGTCTGATTAAAACCATATCATTCCTGGCTCCTCGGGATGTTTGAGTTTGTTCAGAAGGCGCTTGGCTCTGGTCAAGTGATTCACCTTGGTTTTTTCGGACATGAACTGTCCTCTCCGCATCACGCATTATTTGTAATGGAGGTCCTCATGAACCACACGTTGGATGGTAGCCTCCATAACCTGAAGCTCTCTGGCGAGTATCCTTATCGACTTTCCAGGGTCCTCATCGATAGCAGCTTTGGCACGGTTTATAAAGTCTGGCGTCTTGATACTGCCAGAACGTCGACAATGTCGTTTCCTTTGGGAAAATTCCGCCATATCACACTTTTCAGCTCCCAATTCTCTCCTAACTTTGAAAACAAATGATCGGACGACCTTTAAAAATGCAGCAGTTTCTGAATCGGTGTGTCCTGAAGCCAAGGAGACAATAATTGAATGCCTCTTCATTTCTTGCGTAAAAGTAGGTTCGACCATGTCTACCTGCAACAGAAAATAAACTATGTTACTATAACACACATATATATTGTATGTTCTCAAATAGCTGCCGCACTCTATATATAAACCATTGCCACTCGTGTCATTCTTTACCCGTGAAGAACGTTTTGCCCGAAAGCTTGTACGATCGTTATCGTATAAAAGAAGCTCTTCTCCTCGACTTGTGTTTTTTCTTTTATAGCGAATAAGGGGATTATCGTATCTTAATATCTATGAGGATCATCAGTGAGGATGTTCGGTGATGAGATTGCTTTATTACTAATGAGCCAAGTATTCGCACTGTTTTAAATACCTGTATTTAGGGGAGAGCATTCTTTGAGAATGTCTTTCTTCCCAACACACATAGAGTCGCAAGCTAATCAAAATCTGTATTGTTCCATGGGCAAATCTAAAGTCTAAAAAAAAAACCGACATTCTTGTTCTAGATTGTAGGATGGTCTAAAAAGTCATATAAAGAGATCTGAATCAAATATAAATATACTTGGGAGAGATGAAGATCCGAGTAACTTCTCTTGTTGTTTTAAAAATTGAAAACTAATTTTTAAAAACTATTAATCTCAACGAATAAATACAAAATATCAGTAGAGTTTGGTGTGAAGAGGCATGTCAAAATAATCCTTTAAAAACGGTTTTAACGCATGGCTGAATCGTTATAGTAAGTCGCAAAAGGACAAAGCTTTGAGTAAGATTAAAGAGTATTCATATATTTATTTTCAACTTTCGTATATTTTTTTAATTTTGAAAAATATATAAATAACCTTGCCTTGTCATATCTACTTTCTTCTCCGCAGAAGTATTTAATTTTTTTATTAAGCTATATTTTTTATTTTATACTAAATGTAAATAAAGTGAAAACCCACTTCATTATAGCAACCATGACAATACCAGAGCCATATCTATTTAATTATGAGCCTAACATAATTCCACATTGCATATTCCTTCGCTTTATATTTTGAAGGGAAATATTTCCCAAAAATACGAATGTTTATTGTTACTCATCCCGAGGTTATCATCAACATCCCTGCCTGCAACAAGACAACTTAGTTACGCCGCATTCTGTCCAATATAAAAGGTGGTGTTTGAAACAACAGGAAATACGCTGTAAGATATGGGTGCACGTACGACATGGAGAATGGCAATTGTTTTGTTGGCTATCAAGGTAGGTAGTATTAAAGAGAAAATTGCTATAAAGTATAAAATAAGGATATAAACAGCAGCAATGCGTTTCTTTATTCGTGCAAAGTGCTAGCTCTCGGATCTTTATGATCCTTCTACAGACATCATAAAGATCCTAAAGCTTGCACTTTGTACGAATAAATAAACGCATTGCTACTCTTTATATCCTTATTTTAAAGTAGGTAGTAGTTAGGGGAAAATATTGCCTGCGGTCAACAACCTAGATTGTCTTTTGGCAAAACACTGCGACCTAGGATTAGTCAGGTAGATTGTCTTTGGACGATACCCTGTGACCTAGGTTCAGCTAGGTAGATTGTCTTTGGACGATACCCTGTGACCTAGGTTCAGCTAAGTAGATTGTCATTTGACGACACGCTGTGGGCCTATAGGGTTAGTCAGGAAGATAGTCTCTTTTGAAGATACACTGTGACCTAAGGTTAGTCAGGTAGATTGTCTTAGGACGATACACTGGGACCTAGAGCCAGTCAGGTATTTTTTTTTTTTTTTGACGATGCACTGTGACCTAGGGTCAGTCAGGTAGATTGTCTTTTGACAATACACTATGACCTAGGGTCAGCTAGAAATATTGTCTTTTGATTATGACATTATAGCCTAAGGTCAGTCCTGTAGATCGCTTTTAGACGATTGCGACACATAAAAAAATGCAATATAAAATTTTCCAAGGCCCGGGGTTTTTTTTTATTTGCCCAAGTTATTAGGCTACTGCGCAAAGCCAGTCTATTGGGCCACGGTAACCAGTCATTTTGTTTGGGATTAAATAATGTAAAAAAAGAACAAGTTAGTAGCAAGAGTTTTGTTCTGTATATATTTCTGATTACTTACATAATTAATTTAAAATGTGATAAGGTTTATCACTTCATATTTGTTAATTTCAAACTTATATACAGAATTTCAAATAAAAATCGAAAAAATTTACTATCAAAATTTGGTTGTTCTATATCTTTTTGATGCGATTATAAGCCGAGCATCCATAGAATTGTAAAGCCTATAAATGATTGGTATCGTAAAGCACATAGTAAACATCTTCAAAGATTCCATTGACGAATCTCAAAGAAGAATATCAGCGCTCTCACTGGGGACCACAGGCGCCATTCTATTTACTTTAGATTTTTTAATGCAGACGAATATTATTGCAGCAGCCGATTGCGGCAGCCACCCGACAAATTACAGAGTAGACACCATCATTAATTCATCAAAAATATGGCCCACTAATTGAACTATTCGGACAAGTCCTTTTAGAAGAGCATTTTTTGTTTACCCTTTTGAAAACAATTGATTTTTTCACAGAAGACGGCACCTTTTAAAAAGAACGTAATTATGGAGTCCATTGTTAGGCAATTTGAAGGCTTAGAAAGAAAAACTATGTTCAACTCTTCCAGAAAATTACTTCGAATTCATTAGGGATTGCAATTAGGCGTGCCTTTTATTTAGCGGAGTAATACGTTTGGTGAGTGAGGCAACGACAATAAGATTCCTACGCCCCCTCGTCTGCAAGCTATGTCACCTGCCTTGATTAATTCTTACTTTTGTCGCCATTTTTTTTTTTTTTCAAGCTTTTGCTTTCTCCTGCTCTAAATCGAATTTTCCATTGTTCATAACACTGTAGAAAAGGCTTAATTGTGTTATGTAAGTGTAAGCGACCTTGTTTTAATTATCTTTTTGTTGTTATTTTTATCTTTTGAAGGAATTTTAAATGGTCGTTTGATTTTTTTTTGTACCTTTTTTTGAAGGTTGACTCTCGACTTGTTTTCTCTTTTATAATTTAATAGTCCGTGAAAAGAGTAAAGAAGTCTAATGTTCGCGTTTTTATGAAACTTGAATTGAACTTTATTTCCGTAGCTATTATTTAATATAATTAGGAAGTGAACTTTAATTTGATGTAATTAAAAGGACATCATTATCTAGACATTTCTCTCTCTCTCTTTTTTAAGTCTTCTGCAGTTTTAATATATAAAACAAACTCGTCTGACGTATTATTATCAAATTAATTTTAATAGTAAAAGCCCTAATTATATATTTAAATCTATTTTATTATTATTTTATATTCATAGGAAAATAATTAAATATACGTATATTTAATCTGATAATTTTCGTCGTCCTTAACATCTTAATTTGTATATAAACTTGACATAATATTAAAATTCAAAACTATTTTAAAGGCGTAAGATTCTTTTTGTTATTAAACAATTTCTACTGCCCTTACTGCAATGGAAAAATTAATGAGAGGGCCTTTAAAATAGTTTTGAATTTTGATAACAGATGGCGCGCTAGTGCATCATATTGACATAATATTGTTTGTTTCTTATGATATATAGTTTACAACAAACCACAGAAATTTTAAGAGATTTTTTAGCAACAATTGGAGCGGTTGAGAGTACTCTAGCTGTCACTGTAGCAAAGAAATCCGGGACTCGAGACACCTATTGCTGGAATGCCCACTCTTCTTTAGCGCTAGACAACAGACAGTAAACAATGTTGTAGATATATATGAATTTGTAAATACTAGTGATAATTATAACAAATTTAACAATTTTTGTAAATATATTTATGATTACCTTTCTAACCTGGAAGAATCAGGTTCCTAATATATTTTATTGTTTCTTTATTTTAATCTATATACACTGCGTGACATTGAAAATGGAACACCAAGAAATAGTGGCCAGAAAGTGATGAAACTCGGCAGACAGAGAGAGACAGGGACGAACAATAAGTGATCTTTATTTCAAAATGATAGTCATAATACAGAGCGAGAACGGCGTCGGCTTAGTAGCAAGTAGGACCACCGCGGACGGCGATGCACGCAGCAACACGTCTAGGTAGAGAGTCAATCAGAGTACGGATGGCGTCCTGAGGGATGGCTCTCCATTCCCTCTCAACCATTTGCCACAGTTCGTCTTCTGAACGCGGCTGTGGCAAGGCATGCAAACGGCGTCCAATAATGTCCCAGACGTGCTCGATTGGTGAGAGATCAGGAGAGTACGGTGGCCAGGGAAGCATCTGTACATCTTGCAGAGTTTGTTGGCTAATGCGAGCAGTGTGCGGTCGGGCGTTATCCTGCTGATAAAGGGCATTGGGTACCCCCTGAAGGTAGGGGAGTGTCACCGGTCGCAGCACATCATCAACGTATCGTTGGGCCGTCATAGTGCCCTGAATACGAAGTAAAGGTGACCTGGAATCATACGCGATTGCGCCCCAAACCATGATTCCACGTTGTCGCACGGTGGGGCGTTCCACAATTGCTGCCGGATTGGACCTTTCTCCACGTCGACGCCACACGCGTACACGGCGACTATCATTGGACAAGCAGAAACGCGACTCATCTGAGAACACGACCCTGTGCCATTCCGTCATCCACGTCGATCTAGCCCGGCACCATTCCAAACGTTGGCGCCTATTCGGTGGGGTCAATGGCAGTCTTCTTAGCGGACGGCATGAGTGCAAGCCATTAGCAACCAATCGACGGGAAATGGTTCTGGTCGAGATGGAATGATCTAGGGTGTCTTGCACATGTTGCAGGATGGCGGTACAAGTGGCTTGTGGGGCCGCCACTGCTTGTCGAAGGATACGCCGATCCACACGTGCTGACGTCACTCTGGTTGCACCGACATTCCTATAAATTGCCACATTTCCTTGTTCCAACCATCTTCTCCACAGTCGGTGCACCGTGGACGCACCAAGGTGTGTATCAGCTGCGATTTGACGTATGGACCAACCTGCCCTTTTCAGTCCGATCACCATGCCCCTCGTAAAAGCGTCTGTCTGCTTGAACTGCCTCCGTTTACGATGACCTGGCATTCTCTGTTATTACACGTGTCTTTTGACACAAGAACAAAATTTCTACAATGATTTTCCTTGAAGAAATAACGACACGAATACTGTCCTTTCTGCAAGTTCCTTACCTTATATCTTACTCCATGTGCGCATGAGAGCTGCGCATTTTACATCATTTGCATAACTCGGTTAGGCGCGTCTACCCTGAAATTTGCATAATTTTCTGGCCACTATTTCTTGGTGATCCATTTTCAATGTCACGCAGTGTATGTTTATAACTGCTCGTGTTTAAAAATGTAAATCGACGCAATTATCCCTAGGCGGGATATCGCGTTTTGTGTGTTGAAACAAATAAATAAATAAAACAAAAATTATCACTTCAAACCTTAATGCAATGATAGCAACTATTAAATGAAAGGCCTAGGTTCATCAATGGTCACACCAAATTATTCTTCTGACCGCCATTATTATTATATCTAACTTTTTTTCTGATATAGATTCTGATTTTACCGAAGAGGTCCCTTAAGGGCATTTGGGGAATCTATATGAACATAGGATTATGGGTCTACAGAGATGTATATATATATTATCTAATCTAAAATACAATTATTTATTTTTTTAAAAAACATATATTTTATTTTCATTCATTGACTGTTTTACATTATTTGACCATAGATGCAGAACATACCACTTTAATTATTATTGTTGTAAATATGTATAGTTAACCCTACCTTTTTTTTTAAATGACGATTATAGAATTCATTATATAAATTCTATATTGCAGTGATAAATAATTTTATGTGTAATTTTACTTCAAGTAATTCAAAATAAAATCTACTTGAAAGGTAAATAATTTTCTTTACTTTTCCACGACTGCACCTCTTTTCAACAACAAAACACAAAAAAAAATAATTCTAACACAATATATATATATAGTACATTTTATCTTGTATATAGAAATTTATGATGCATTAGCGTGCCATCTGTTATGAGAAATTTAAACTATTTCTGAGGCGTATCTTTTTAAGATTAAACAAATTATATTGCCTTTCTGCAATGATGAAATAAATGGAAGGGCCTGGCTCATCAGTGGTGAACTCCCCCAGCGGTTTCGTGATATTACAACGTTATGATAAATTAAACTGACCCTCCCTTTATATATTTTATCATCGCGGAAAGGGCATTATAATTTGTTTTATTTTAAAAAGAAACATACACGGCTAAAGTAGTTTTTAAATTTCTCATAGAAATTTATATAATATATTTCTGAACATTAAAACATGTATAGAATTTATATATATAAATAAAAAAGATACTTCAACAGGCCTTTTACTGCAATGATATCAAAATTATATTAAAGGGATTGTCTCATCAATGGTTTTACCCTTTAAATGATTTGGCTAAATTAACCTCTCGATTCTTATACTATTGTGATGAATTCCATTTCGACTATTGTCGCGAAAGCAACCTAAATTTTCCCAGAGAGGTGCTGCGTTGCGAACCGGAGAAAAACGTAGAGTGGTTCGGAAGGCTGAAGACCCTGTTTCCTAAGAAGTGATTAACACGTTTAGCAGGCGAAACTTCTTTAATGCGCAACGTTCTTAACAACAACTAAAAAATAGAAGAAGTGGTGTCTCTCATACCGAAAATTCAAAACTAATTGCAAATATTCAAGTGCTAAATTAAAAATAAATACAAAATTTAAAAGAAAAAATGTAAGCTATCTATTTGCATAAAAAGGAGAAACCGTTTTAACAACTTTATTAGGTGTCTTTCCAAAAAAGCCATCCAAGTCATCATATATTCACAGCAATGGTTTCTGAACAAGGATTTTGATTATACAAGGGGGGATCAATAAATAAGGTGAATTATCTTATTTATTAAAAATTAAAAAAGCAAAAATAATTTTAACCACAGAATATTAAAATATAACATCGAGAGACTATTTAAGGTGTTCTGTTTTTTTTTTTTTTTTTCCCACGTGCGGCGCGAGACTTATAAATAAACTAAAACGGAAGCTCCCTTGAAGGATTGCACCACGCTTGAACAACGTGCAGTTATTCGTTTCTTGAATGCAGAAGGTATTCAAACATCTCCAATATGCCAAAGAATGAAAAATATCTACGGTGAGTCTTGTTTGTCTCAAAAAACATTTATAAATGGGTTAACGAGTTCAAAAATGGACGAATTACATGTACCGATATTGAGCGACCTGGACGACCAAGTGTTACAGCGACGCCAAGCACGATAAATGCGGTTGAAAACTTAATTTTGGAGGATAGAAAAATATCCATTTTTACCATAGCCGACAATTTGAATATAAGTTATGGAACTGTGCACGCCATTATTAAAGAACAATTGCAATTTAGAAAAATATGCTGCAGATGGATTCCACATTTCCTTAATTTGTACCAAAAACTTAACCGTATTCGGGTTTCAAAGGCTCTGTTAAAGCGGTATGAAGAGGAAGGTGATCATTTCCTTGACCAAATTGTAACTGGAGATGAGAGTTGGTGTTATCATTATGATCCTTCGACAAAACGTGCATCTATGGAATGGAAACGAGGCGACTCTCCAAGGCCAAAAAAAAAAAAATCAGGTCTCAAAGTTCGGCCGGTAAAGTTTTGTTAACAATTTTCTGGGATGTTGATGGACCAATCTGTCTTGATTTTTTATCCTCAAGGCAACGTATGAACAGCGACTTTTATTGTGACATTCTTGTAAATAAGCTAAAGCCCGGTATAAGAAACAAAAGAAGAGGGAAGCTTAGTAAAGGTGTTCTCTTCCTTCATGATAATGCAAGGCCGCATACATCATGTAAAACTGTATCTACAATCATTAAATTAGGTTTTGAAGTTTTAGAACATCCTGCATATAGTCCAGACCTAGCCCCCTCTGGCTATTTCCTTTTTGGACTACTAAAGAAGGAGTTAAAGGGAAAGCGATTTGACTCGGATGAAGATGTCCAGAAAGTGGTGCAAGATTTTTTCACACGCTTCCTAAAAGTGCCTATAAAGAGGGTATTTACAAGTTGCCAGAACGATGGAGACGATGTATAGAAAGCCAAGGTGATTATTTTGAATAAATCAAGTCCTAATTTTTAATATCGTTCATATTTTTTAAAAATAAATTATAATTCACCTTATTTATTGATCCCACCTTGTATTATAAGGATCAATAACCAATCGTTTTTTTCCCCTTAATTTTCTGGTTTTTGGATGCCTTACTTTTCACCTTGAAAAGGATTATCCTGACTTTTTGAGTATTAAGAAGTAATTTTCTTTTTCTTTCCCTCACTTTTCATTTTGACTCTTAATTTATAGAGAATATGTTTCAATTTTAAAGTTTTTTTAACGTTTCGTGTTGAAGTGTTGAATTTGTAGTTGAAGCTTCTTTGAATGCAATCTCTTTTAAAATGTTCGTAAAAATTTTGATTGTTTGTTTTGTCAAATAACTGTTAATATGTTATCAATTTTGAGATAATTTCTCTGAGAAGTGTTTCTAACGAACCAGGGTGCGCCTGTAATTTTTATGGTCACATTTTGATAGTTTTAATGTTTCAAATTTTTAAGGGTGATTTTTTTTCTTGCGTCTTAGCAGGAGAGATGATTTATATTGTGGCAGATGAATTCTGTTCTCAATGTTTTTAAGGAAATTAGATGTTCGTCCAAGATTGCTCTCCCCGGTCGAGTAATGTCCTTTCATTTGATCCTGGTGTAAAAAAAAAAAAAAAAACATAGATCGCACCAAATCAAGGCAAATATTACTGTAAGATGTGTGTCTGTCCATCTGTGGAATGCAGATTCAGCTATGAGCCTATTAGGAGTAAAACTTTATTTTTGAAGAATTGTCTTTATTTCTTTATAGGGAAGGCACACAGAAAGCCTTTATTAAGACATTAGTTTAATACAGATTCTCCTCTCTCTCTCTCTCTCATTGCCGGCTTGCAACGATATCCTCACGATGATTAATCACCATCTTTCAGTGGAGGAGAAATCGACAAATTCAAAGTTGCATAGGAACAGAGCAACCATTCGGCATGATATGGCGCTGGTTAAAATACTTTGAACTGAGGTAAGTTGACTGTCAATCACTTTTGAGAAGAGAAGCGTCTCTCTTTCTTCTCTAATATACTGGCACCCAAGATATAGTAATGCAGAAATATAAATTTTCAAGTTTTCTAACACAAAGCGCAATGATGTTTGAGAAAAACTTATTAATTTTATTAATTAGTTGATAATTTTGTATTATCTACTCTATATATTTTTTAAATTGCCATCGTATATATACACTCATGAACAAAACTTAAGGAAATTTTTACTATTTTGATGTCGCCCGTCGTCTGTTTTTTTTTTTTTTAAGGAGACAAGGCAATTTGTTCACACTTGTTTATCTCGTATGTCTTCAATAAAGGTCACTATTAATCAGATATATTTCAATGTTATTGTCAGAATACCGATATACATGCTAAAAGGTACAACTTCCTTAAGTTTTGTCCATAAGTGTATAAATACATAGAGTAAGTACAAGATAATCAATGTTTTCGATTGCGAATTTAAAAAAAACGATACGATGTCTTTCAAACGCTGTTCCACACGCAGGGGTTTGATATCACATGAAAGAATATGTTCTATAGATTACTGTACTTTTTTATTTATCCATTCTATTATTATTCATAGGGCTAAATTATAGATGCTTCCAATCTATAAAAGACACTCAAGATTGGATAAAAGGCTATAAACGCGTGGCAAGACACAATAATTGGGACGAAACTCTTTGTCTCGCCAACGTATACTTCTACCTCAAAGGAACGGCTCTTAAGTGGTTCGAGAATAATGAGGAGATAATTAATTCTTGGAAAGAGTTCACGTCTTTATTAGAAAGCGTATTTGAAAAAAAAACGAAAGTTTAAAAGTTCAAGCTGAAAAAAAAAACACTCAAAACTCTGGGACAGCTAAAAGGTGAAAGCTCCGAGTTTAAAATGCAAGATGTTCTGCGCCTTTGCAAAGAGGTTGATCCGCTTATGAGTGAGGAGGACAAAATATTCCACTTCATGAAAGGGATCGCGGAGGAGTTATACCAGGCGCTTCTTCCAAGGGACAACACCAACACGGAACAATTTGTTACTGAGTCTCACCGTATTGAAGCGCTACATCGTAGGCGAGTGACTCCAACCAGGTACGAACGCTTGCCAAATGTGGCGTCATTCAATGATTATGACGACATGGCTGATTTGCCATCAATTATTAGGCAAATTGTCCGCGAGGAGGTACAGCGATCAATAGCTTCTCCTCGAGAAGAACCAAAAATTGGCGCAATCGAGCATATGGTTCAGCAGGAAATAGAAAAAAAACCTTTGCACCAATTTCTAGAAAATAATTTCAAAATAGAGCGTCTAGGCCATTACTAAACCCTAGGTACGAGTCCCAACTCAGTATGTTTCAAGCAAGACAATAGTATCTGAAACCAGACGCGACACCAACGAATGGCGAACCATTGAAGAAAAGCCTATGCCTGTTTCTACTTCGTACGCCCTGGTCACGTCGTCCGCTACTGCCGTTATAGACAGAAACAAAACGAGGAAAAGAGAAACAAATACAACCAAAGGAGACAAGAACCAAGGGCGTTCTATAACTCTCGACCCGATTACCATGAGCAAAATGATAACATGCAAAAAAATGTAAGCCGCTATCGAAGCCCTTCCCCTTACGCTGGTCGAAACGGACAAATTTCGTTGCCTGCTAGGATATCAGTCGGTCACTTCGACGTTCCCAGTCGGAAAACTAGGACCTGCAACCAGTATTGAGAATGAGGCCGCAGTATTAGGAAATTCTCCCTTGACGACTTAAGGGGAAATGAAGGGAAATTATGTCGACGTGAAAATTGAAGGGATGATGACGCTCGCTCTTGTCGATTATGGGGCCTCCTATTCCGTCGTGTCCGAGAGATTTAGAATAAAATTAAGAAAAATATTGTCCGGCGAAACCGACGTCAGCCTGAGAGTGGCCAACGGAAAACTCATATAAGACCAAAAGGACGCTGAACTCTGAAACTGGACTTGAACGAACTATATGAAAGTTTTGAATTTGTGATCCTGGAGGATTGTAGTCATGATGTAATCCTCGGGTAGGACTTTTTGAAGTTATCCAGGGCGATAATTGACTCACCTGACGATACACTCATCTGCCTTTTTGAGGATGCTCCCAAGAACAGTTTACCTCTCTACTCGGAATTAGAATCGATCCCGCCTCTATACAGCTAGAAGTAGCAAGTCGTAACATTCCTAATTGTGGTAGCAGAATGTCAAAAATGTCTATTTCTGGAGAGAAAAATAATGGCTCCATCCTCTATCATTTCACTTCCCAATAACCGAGGTAAACTTTGGATGTTAGATTGGAGTCCATATCCAAAACTAATCCCACAGGGGATGCACATAGCCGATAGTGTTGTCATCGAAGTCAACAATGTACTCTAGCTGATTGTAATCAAGTTGAAACAGAGGTTAAACATTATGAAGACCAAAAAATTTTAGAATTTTTTTAGATGACTCACTTGATGAATCTCAAAAAGAAAAATTGATGAATTTGTTTTAAAATCACACGGATATTTTTGAATTGTGTAAAAGAAAACGGTTCAAGGACGTCAATTTTAAGCGCCGAATTAACATTGAGACCCCCTACCGACCAAACAACGACCTTACCGAGTAGCGCCAACAGAAAGTTATTTAAGATGAGAGAGAGAGGTCATCAAAATGGAAAAACTTGACATCATTCAGCCTTCTGAAAGTCCGTGGGCCTCCTCACCTGTAGTCTTGATCATGAAAAAGGATTGAAGCTGGAGATTCTGCGTCTATTACCGCCGTCTGAACAAAATAACAAAAAAGGATGTCTACCCGCTCCCAAGGATTGCTTACGGAGAGCTATATTTTATTCTTTCATGGACCTCAAATAAGAATACTGGAAAATCTACGTAGAAGAATCGGACCATGAGAAGACATAATTTATTAATCCAGATGGACTGCATGAGTTCAAAGTGATGCCATTTGGGTTGTGTAATGCTCCAGTTACCTTCGAACAGTGGTTCGAACAAAGAACAGTTTTCTGAAGGGTCTTAAGTGAATCATTTGCTTGTGTTACACGATGATATAATCGTCTTTTCAGATGACTTTGAAAAACATCTAAGACGCCTTCATAACTCGTATAAAATTGTCTTAAGAAATCCGGTTTATGTCTCAATTCCAAGAAGTGTAAGTTTGATGCCAAAACTATCACCGTTCCGATCCAGAAAAAATTCGAGCAGTCCACGACTTCGCTACGCCACGGTCATTGAAGGAAGTAAGACGTTTTCTTTGTCTTTCATTCTACTACCGCCGCTTCATACCCAATTATGCCCGTAGCCTAACCATTAAATGGCCTTTTGAAGAAAGACTCAGCATTTAATTGGAACCGGGAAGAGCAGCATGCATTTGAAGCTTCCAAGTCAGCGTTAATTTTCGAACCCGCACTTGGACATTTTGATTACTCATCCCCAATCGAAACAACCTTGACGCAAGCAACTATGGAATAGAAGAAGTCTTAGTGCAGATACAAAATGGAAAAGAAAGAGCCATTGCTAATGCATATAGAACCTTAAATAAGGCAGAAAATATTATTCAACTTCAGAAATGGAATGTCTTGCCATCATTTGGGCTATCAATAAATTCCGACCATATATTTTTGGACAGCTGTTCACCATTGTTACAGACCACCACTCTTTGTACTAACTGACCAACCTCAAATACTCATGTGGGAGGTTAGCAAGATGGTCACTGCGGCTGCAAGAGCTTGATGTCCCTGTCGTGTATAAGAGCGGAAGGAAACATCAGGACGCAGACTACTTATCAGTGAAGATACCGAGGAAGATATTCAAAGCCTAGTGACTTTGCAGAACTTTAGCGAAGGGCAGATGAAAGATCAAAGCCTTAAAAAAATTGCTGACCAATTACGACAAGATAATACCAAAAATCTTCTTTTTTTAATCTATGACACACTCTATTGAAAAAGGTATGACCTAATGGGGATACGGTGGCTTTTGGTGGTTCCTCTCCATTTAAGGCAGGAAATATTGAAAAAATTTTCACGATTTACCCACGGATGATCATCTCGGATTTACCAAAACATACGATCGAATAATTAAAAAGTTTTACTGGCCCGGAATGTATAGGAATATTATAAAGCATGTGGCTCACTGTCAAGATTGTCAGCGACGCAAACGACAACCACAACTCACTAAAGGACACTTACAGCCAATGCCGATGCCCAGAGTCACCTTTGAAAAGATTACAATAAACCACTTTGGCAGATTTCCAGCATCGACATGTGGAACCGCTGGATTATTGTCTGCACGGACTTCCTGACAAAGTATGCAATCACTAAGGCGCTACCAACTAGTGAATCAATGGAAATTGCCAAATTCTTAGTCGAGGATGTAATTCTGAAACACGGTGCTCCGAGGGAACTAATCACCGACAGAGGAAGGAATTTCACATCATCATTGATTCGTGATCTAAATAATCACTTTAGAATAATTCACAGGACGACGACCGCCTATCACCCTCAGACGAATGGACTCACGGAAAGGTTGAACAAGGCCATAGCAGAGAGACATGCTGTCTATCTATGTTAAGGTCAATCAGAAAGACTGGGATAAGATCTTTCCATTTAAGACATTCCCATACAACACAGCAAAGCAAGAGTCCACTGGATTCACTCCATTCTTCCTTGCGCATGAGCGTGAAACAGAAACATCAATTAGTCCCAGAAGATGACGACTTCATCCAAACACTAGGGTCGAGAGCGGAAGAAGCACGACAACTGGCACGTCTCCACTCTATGAGATCTCAGGAAAGTAATAAACTCCGTTATGACGCTCACCACAGAAACATAATGTACCAGCCTGGAGACCTAATCTGGATCTTAATTCTTGTGCGCAAAGTGGGATATTCCGAAAAATTAATGCAACGTTACTTCGGCCCATATAAAGTCACTAAAAATCTCCGATGTGACTTACGAGGTGGAGACATTTGGGAAGCAGCAAGGTAGACGCAAGACTACGGATGAAGCCTTACTTGGACCCAGGAGAACAGGAAGACCAAATAGAAGAGGACATAGAAGAAGATCCATTAAACATCCAAGAAGAAGACATTTCAGACGAGAGAAGACAGTCACCCAGGAGGAGCTCCCCGGATCAAGAGACGTGGATTTTCCTGGACCTATCACTTGGTCTCGAGCCTTGAGACTGAGGACGTAAGGCTTCTGCTGAGCATCGGGTCGATGCTCTTTGTAGGAGGAGGCTATGTGGCGAAAAAAATACTTTTCAAAACTTATTTTATTATTTAATTAATTAATCAATGAGAAAATACACAACAGGATATAAATTTGTATTTATGAAATCATCATGTCCCATAGTGCCTTGTTGTAAATATTCTCTAGCTGAAAATAATTAGTTTAGTTTAATGGTAGCCGCCTAATCGTGCTGATGTAATATATAAATAATATTTTACTTAATCCTTTATCTGTCCAGTCATTTATTACTACGCTACAATATAAATGAAAATATATACAAAAAGATGTATGCGGAATAAAATACCGATTTGAAAATAATAACAATAATTACACATTCCTATACAGTGTACTCCGCTTATAACAAAGTCGGTTATAGCGAAATTCCGCATATAGCGAATGAAATTGTCTGCACGAAAGAAAAGAAGGGCTTAAACCATTAAAAGAACTCTGGATATTGCGAAGTCGGATATAAAGAATTTTCACTTATAACGAAGTGATTTGCATGTATAAATTTTTATTTTATCCGTTTATAACGAAGTTTTCTCATTTACCATTATAATTGACTAATATATTATGCATAATATATATCAAATTACAACGTGTGAATGGCACAAATTTAATGATACACAACAAATAAGTTAATAATATACAATTTTAAAATATGCAAACATATTATAAGTATTTTTTTTACATTATTTAAACAAAATTAAATTGTTTAATAAACGCTTATATTTTATTAACGTTTACCATGGCAGGAGAACGAAAACAAACAAGAAACTCACTATCTGATGAAGAAGTTGATGAAGAAGTAGACCCAATTGTCCACATTCCGCATCCAAAAGAGGTCTTGGAGAGCATTCAAACTCTGCGATTGTTTCTTCAATGTCAGGATGAGTCCAAGTCTCTTCATAGGCATCTGTCAGACTTGGACAACATCGAAAATAGTGTTCAGCACTTGTTACTGACTTCTAAATGTCAAAAGAAAATCACAAACTACTTCTCCAAAAACACCTGATGAGGTTGTTATTGATCTTTGTGTTGCTCTTTTGAGTTGAATAGTAAATAAAATTATTGGTACAAAACATTTTTCTTTTTTTTTCAACTGCGGATATAACAAACTTCGGATATAACAAAGTGATTGTCATGGATAATGCGCCTTCGTTATAAGCGGAGTACACTGTATGTTATTAAGAGTTTGTGAATCCTGTTGCTCATCCTATGGATCTTATGTGTCTCTTGAGGATTCCCTCGGCTTCTTGAGAGTAAATACCAGAAGCATTACATCCTTATTTTCTTGTGGCGGGAAGAGCAGCTTTATCTTTATGGTATCGACAGAGACTGTTGTCTTCTTGGAAGTAAGTCTTGGATTTGAAACAGCGAAGAAATCCTGGAGCCAGTAAAATGGCGTAGACAGCATCAAAGGCCTCAAGGTTCACTCAGCGATCCTCAGTTTGTCTTTACTATCCTACCCAGCATTCCCATCACGTAGGGAAAAAAATTGGGAGAGAATCGGTAGCATGACACGTGATATTTTATTTTGATCAACAAACAAGCAACAAAAGCCTTTATTAGGCACACGTGCCATACAGGAATTTTGATCAAAACAATCACGTTTTATCCACATAAATGAGGTGAAAGAGAGAAATATATATAGTCTGATTAGTTAAATGAATAATCTGCGTGTGAAAGAATAAATACGCACAATAATGTGAAAGAATAAATATTACAATAATAGTAAGTCGTAGTGCCGCTCTTTAATGTTTAGCTATGAGTATTCTGATCGAACTACTTGAATTATTTGTATATATTACATATGCAAAGCTTATATAGATTTTGCACAACGTACTTCCTACTTGGTACATATATTTCATTATCCGTCAATGTATTTTTTATACAAAGTCCTATATTTACCACTACTTAGCCAATATTTTTCTTCAATATCTCTCCTCTTTAGTAGGTCCTGGTCTTCAGTGACGCCATCATGTTCTTTTTTAGTTATATATTTTATGATAGTTAATCTTTTTTTTCCGCCAGTCCATCCGTTCAATTCTTCTTTGCCTACCCTTCTTTTTCCAATCCTTTTACCCTCCAGAGCTTTCTTCACTAATCCATTTACTCTTAATATATTTTTATATCGAATTCCTTTGTCTTGTTTCTGATTACTTTCAGCAAGATTCTCACAATCTTCTCAAAACTTATTCATTCTCGTTATTGTCAACCTATCTTTCAATTATTCCCCATATGCATCTCTCATACTCGCATAATATTGGTGATATACGGATGAAATTCTGTAAGGAACTTGAGAAGAAACATGAAAATAAAACCCATATAGAATTGTTTTACAGTGAAATTCACTTGAAAAAAAAACATCCAAGTTAAATGAAATATAAGTATCTATGTATATATATAACATCTAAGTGAATTAGAATACAAGTATAAAAAATTCCCCCCCCCCCCCCCCCCCCCCCCGGAACTAGCTCAATTGGGAGGGCATTCGTTTTCAGACGGTGTCTGGGTTCGCTGGAGTCGTGCTTGTTTTGTTTTAAGGTAATTATAGTTATTTAAATCACATAATTTGTGATTTAAGAATGATAAATATATTCCAAATTATTAAAAACAAAATTGGCATTTTCTGACCGCTCACATGAACATTTTAGATGGCAGAGCGCCATCTATTGGAACAAAAATAAACTAAGCGTTGATTTAGCTTGTTCCAAAGATATTTGGCCAACCCGATTTCTTGATAAATCAAGAAAGTCAACCACCTACGCGTTTCGGGCTGTTGGCCCTCGTCAACGTGATACAGACTGTACCTCTACGACCAAAGGTTTGGTCCCAGAGGCTTCCTGAGATAAAATGCTCATGTGAGCGGTCAGGAAATGCCAATTTTGTTTTTAATATCAACACCTGACCATTTTCATTCTTTTTTTAACATTCTAAATTATATATGAACACAGGCAAAAATGCACCCGGTCACAACCATTCATCTAGTAGAATAATAATGGAGTTCTTCTGAACTAAATAATTTTTTAAAATACTTATTTCTCTTCGATCTCTCAATAATTTATTAAAATTATATTTATCAAAAACATTTGTTGGAATCGCACTAATTGACATCATATTCTATTGTAAGATTCTAAACTCAAAAGGAGCTTCTTCTATATATTATAGATATAGCTATATATCTATAAATTAAGAAAAAGGCATCTCCTTTCATCCCTGAAAGTTTCTGATGGCTTGCGCCATCTATCGGAATAAAAATCAACTATTCTCGTTGATTTTTAATTATTCCAGAATTGGCCAAATACCCATTCTTGATTAATCAAGAAAAGCTAACCACGGACGCGTTTCGGGCTGTTGGCCCTCATCAGCGTGGTGCAAGCTGTATCTCAACGAAAAAATATCTTTATTTACGGGGCTGCTAACCAAAATAAATAATTTTTGAGCCCCAATGGCCGCGTAAAGCGGAATATATAAAATCACTATGACCAGGCTGGAGAGGCTAGGGACAGGATCTCCGTTAGGTAAGAGGCAGGTTAGGCCGGATTGGGTCCGCGGAGGTCAGGAGGCAGGAAGAAGGCGGGAGGACTAGAACTTTGCAGCTCTAGCTCTGGCAGTTGGGCAAGACATTGATCTTGCCTCGTGGTCGGCAGAGAGGCCCTTGGCTGAGCAGTTGGCGCACTTGGCC
Source organism: Cordylochernes scorpioides (assembly GCA_030710605.1). NCBI lineage: Eukaryota > Metazoa > Arthropoda > Arachnida > Pseudoscorpiones > Chernetidae > Cordylochernes > Cordylochernes scorpioides. Next base: position 20,226,192 of record CP092884.1, on the reverse strand, counting down.
GTGCGCGGGTTGGCGAGAGTTGGACAGCTTCGGTCTTGGTGGTCACCAGAAGCGCAGTGGAAGAGGTGACCGTAGCCTTGGTGCATTTATCGGCGTTGTGGCCGTAGCCACCGCAGCGGTAGCAGACGCGGACAGACTCCTCGTAGTTCAGGATCACTTGGTCCACAATGATCCTGCCGCGTCTTCCAATGGCCTTGTAGGAAGCCAAGTCCAGCTCAATAAAGGCCGTGCAGGTGCCATTTCTGGTCGGAGGTCTGTGTGCCACTCGGACAGACTTGTCTCCATGAAGCTGGCTGAGGGCATCGGTGGAAAGGAAGGCCTTGACAATGTCCTCATCCGCGGTTTCCGCCTCCACGTTGAAGAGGCAGATTCTTGGGAGGAATTGCTTCAGTTCTCGGACTTTCAGGCCTTGGAGCTTGTTGTCCAGGGCAGAGCTGACGGCAGGAATGGCCTCTGGAGTGTTGGAGTGCAGCACCAGTTTTCCCCTGGTGCGCAGAGACGCCCAGACGCTTTGGGGCAGAGTGTGGGCAGCGCGGACAGCTTTGAGGATGTCCAGTGGGTCATCCTGCGGGTTATCTGCAATAACCACGATGTGGGCCGCAGATTTCTCTCCATTGAGGGTGCCTTTGGCAACGGCAGGCGTGGGGGTGCGGGAAGATGCAGGCTTGGCTGGAACCAGTTGTTTGGTCCTCTTAGCGGGCGGGTTTGACGCCTCTGGCTGCTTCCTCTTGGTTAGAGCAGGATCTGACTTCTTGGGAGCAGGTGCTGCCACAGGGACAGCAGCTGGAGCGGGGGTGGCAGGCTTGATGAGCTCGGTCTGAGCGCTGGTCATTAAGGCATCCTGGAAAATCATGAAACGAGTAGTTAAAGCCAGAATTGCGTGAGAAGGCTACACAATGTGAAAAAATAGTACAAATGTAATATTGTACTGGGATAAGGTGCATAAATTAAGAAAAAGGCATCTCCTTATCGTGCAACTGAAAGTTGCTAATGGCTCGCGCCATCTATCGGAATAAATATAAAATATTCTCGTTTATTTTTAATTATTCCAGAATTGGCCAAATACCTTTCAGTTGCACGATAAGGAGATGCCCTTTTCTTAATTTATGCACCTTATCCCAGTACAATATAACATTTGTACTATTTCTTCAAATTGTGTAGCGTTCTCACGCAATTCTGGCCTTAACTACCCGTTTCATGATTTTTCAGGATGCCTTAATGCCCAATTTTTTTATCGTTGAGGTACAGCTTGCACCACGCTGATAAGGGCCAACAGCCCGAAACGCGTCCGTGGTTAGCTTTTCTTGATTAATCAAGAATGGGTATTTGGCCAATTCTGGAATAATTAAATATCAACGAGAATAGTTTATATTTATTCCGATAGATGGCGCAAGCCATCAGCAACTTTCAGTTGCACGATAAGGAGATGCCTTTTTCTTAATTTATGCACCTTATCCCAGTGCAATATCACATTTGTACTATTTTTTTTTTTTACATTGTGTAGCGTTCTCACGCAATTCTGACCTTAACTACCCGTTTCATGATTTTTCAGGATGCCTTAATGACCAATTTTTGGTCGTTGAGGTACAGCTTGCACCACGCTGATGAGGGCCAACAGCCCGAAACGCGTTCGTGGTTAGCTTTTTCTTGATTAATCAAGAATGGGTATTTGGCCAATTCTGGAATAATTAAAAATCAACGAGAATAGTTGATATTTATTCCGATAGATGGCGCAAGCCATCAGCAACTTTCAGTTGCACGATAAGGAGATGCCTTTTTCTTAATTTATGCACCTTATCCCAGTGCAATATCACATTTGTACTATTTTTTTTTTACATTGTGTAGCGTTCTCACGCAATTCTGACCTTAACTACCCGTTTCATGATTTTTCAGGATGCCTTAATGACCAATTTTTGGTCGTTGAGGTACAGCTTGCACCACGCTGATGAGGGCCAACAGCCCGAAACGCGTTCGTGGTTAGCTTTTTCTTGATTAATCAAGAATGGGTATTTGGCCAATTCTGGAATAATTAAAAATCAACGAGAATAGTTGATATTTATTCCGATAGATGGCGCAAGCCATCAGCAACTTTCAGTTGCACGATAAGGAGATGTCTTTTTCTTAATTTATGCCCCTTATCCCAGTACAATATCACATTTGTACTATTTTTTCATATATAGCTATATTCAATAACTTTTTTTTTTTATAGAAGAAGCTGCTTTTGAGTTCATAATCTTGCAATATAATTATGGCAATCGAAAGTTGATGTATACATCCTGATATCAGATTGATTACATAATAAACTACGCATATATTCCAAGTAACTTTAATTTTTTCAAATTTCTTAAAGTATATAAAAAGCTATTTTACAACGTATTGAGTTTCTTAAATATATTCTTCAGCATAAAATTAGATTGGTTATGAGGCTCCTGAAGAAGTACTTCAAATCGATTGAAATTTGAGTCAATCTTCTTCTTGTCATTAACAATTTGGTCTTCCAAGACCGAGATTTTATTGGCCAAGGTGACCACCACTTGGTTGGCGTAGAGGGCAAGGACAACCAATAGCAATTTCCCCATCAAAAGGCAAACATAGAGGCCTCCATAGATTCTACTTTCTGAGGAATCTAGAGGACTGGCATGTCCAAGAATTGACATGATGTTACGTATTCGTTCAATTGTTTTGTTGCCTAGATTTATATAAGGGCACAGCTTTTATTTAGGCCAGGGATGGCCAAAACGAGGCCCTCAGGAGGTCATGCTGCGGTTCATGAAGCTAAGTCAAAGAACTTAAAAAATGACAAATAAAAATTTTTTGCGAAAAATGTAAAAAAAATCAACTTAGTTTAGCGTTCGCACGCCCTTCCGGCTTAAATACCTGTTTCAGGATTTTTCAGGATGCCCAAAAGACCAGCTTTTTAGGTCGTTGCGGTACAGTTTGCATCACGCTGATGAGGGCCAACAGCCTGGAACGCGTGTACGTGATTTTCTTGATTCATCAAGAAAGGGTATTTAGCCAATTATGAAAATACACCTATTACAGATAACGTCAAAGATACGTAAGAAACAAAGGCCACTTATATATCAACACGCACTGGAGACCGACCTCAAATTTGACCACAGCAAAGAAAAATGCTACTATTACAGTATCGTCAACAAATACCATGGACTCATTTTGAAATATTATGTGACAGAAGAGACCAACAGGAGGTTGAAGCTAACAGCCTTGTATATAAACATCAGACCTCGAACTTTTAATAGCCTTCAGGAATCTTCCCCGCTATTTTTCTTATACTTTTTATTATTCACGATACTTACTCGATGTGGCTCTGATCATTCTCAAACAATGCCTGCAGACTATAAACGTCATAATTAAACAACATATCTTTAGATATTTTTAAAACATTCCGTGTTTAATAGAAGCCTTCAAAATGGTCAATGGAGTAGGGTGGCATATGGATGACATATGGAGTGCCTAGTGGTATTTTGGTAGCTACTGAAGCTGTGGCCTTGCATCTTTGGTAGAATACTCAGAATCTTGACCGACCATAGCATATTGAGGTGACTAGAAAATTTACGAGACCCGTATTCAAAGCTCACGAGATGAGAACTAAAGCTAATGGAACACAACTTTGAAATTGTATCAAGATCGCAAATGATCCACTCTAAGCTGGCCATATTGAGTACCCAAGATGATCCACCCTATTAAACAATGTTTTTACTTGAAGGGCTTAGTAGAGAATGTGCAAAAGTACAATACATCCTGAATATTGTGCCAGGCGTTCAAATCCCTAAGATTTGATCCCTTTAACGCAAATCAGTCAACGGCGAACGCACCGTTAGTCCACGCAACTGATCACGTAAGCGCAAGGCTTACCCGTTTATATAAAATTATAATATGTTAATATATATAATTATTTATAAAGGGAAACACTGGCACTTTGGAGAACTAAATTTGCCATTGATTAGAGGAGGAGTAGTATTGTGAGGTCCCCAACGTGAATACAAACGTCTTTTTTTTTTCTGCGATTATTTATTTTAAACTAGTAACTATAACTATCTCCGCCATATAGATAGTGGAATATTTTTTTACCACATAATGACTAGGAAATTTTTAAATGCTGAAGGTTCTCCATGCCTGCATCATAATTTTTATGTTATTATAACTTACTCATTTTCCATCACGAATGATGTAAGACTTTCTCTAAATAAAAAATTCCAGATTAATGAGCGCCTTTTGACATTCCTAAGCTTCAACCTGTACAGCATCTAATTTTTTTACTTTGAATCATTATAATTCCCTTTGAATATATTTTAATAATTAAAAATTATATGATATTTAATTATTCTGCAATGGTTCATTGCCTTAGGGTGGAGTCTTGCTCCAATAAGTCTTCTGCTTACCTTTCTTCCTTCATTTTTCAGCTGACCTGGACGCTCTTTGCCTGCTATGTAAAATTCAAATTTTTATTAGCGTCAAGCCAGTACTCACATTTTGAAATCGAAGGAGTAAAATCGCCATAAACATGTGATATAATTCGTTGACTTTCAGAAGCACTCTTCTTCAAATGAATTATAAATAAGCAAAGCCCCCCCCCCCCCCCCCCCCCCAAATTAGATCTAAATGGCACAAATTTCGAAATCTTCAATCCTGAAAAAATAAAATAAGATTGTTTACACTTTTAAATAACAGATTTAAAAAATATGTGAATTTTTGTGTGTTCTCATTAATATTTGAAGTAAACGAAAAAATTGCGCTACAAATTTTAAAATAAAACTACAACCTTTCGCAATAAGTTTATTTTATTATGATATGCCTCATTAATATAAAAATTATTTTGTTGTTCTTGTCCCAAAATCATTTTATTAGGTACCACTCAAAAAGAGCAACCTATTTTATGATATAAAAATTATATATATGTTATAATAAATATAATTTTGAGATAGAAATTAATTGCTGGTTCTTTTGAGTACATGAGTACCTAATGGGGTATCGTTTGCAGTCGTGTCATTTTGAAAGAAAAACAGAAAATAACTATTTACTATCAAGTAGTTTTTATTTTAAATTACTTGAAGAAAATTACATTAAGACATTTTTCACAGTTATATAGAATTTATGAAATGAATTCTATATTATTGAATTTCAAAAATAGGTTAGATAACTACATATTTACAACAATAATTAAAGTTTATCTTCTAAAATCTATGGTCAAAAAATATAGAACAGTCAATGAATGAAAATAAATATATGTTTTTAAAAAAATAAAATATTTGCATTTTAGATTATATAATATATATATAGTTGTTTATAATAAAAGTAGCAACTAAATGGCCTGATGGGAATAATTTCTATAAACACCTCCTATATATGAAAAAATAGTACAAATGTGGAATTTTTTTAGGATAAGGTACATAAATTAAGAAAAAGGCGTCTCCTTATCGTGCAACTGAAAGTTGCTGACGGATTGTGCCACCTGTCGGGATAAATATATAATATTCGTTGATTTTTAATTATTCCAGAATTGGCCAAATAACCATTCTTGATTAACAAAGAAAAACTAACCACGTACGCGTTTCGGACGGTTGGCCCTCGTCAGCATGGTGCAAGCTGCACCTCAACGACCAAAAACTGATCATTCAGGCATCCTGAAAAAAAAGGGGGGGGGGGGGGGGGAGTAGTTAAGGCCAATAGTACGTAAGAACGCTAAACAATGTGAAAAGTAGTACAAATGTGAAATTGTACTGGGATAAGGTGATAAATAAAAAAAAGGCATCTCCTTATTTTATTATTATTATAAAATTTATACTATACAATATTTTTCACATTGTTTCGCGTTCTCACGCACTTCTGGCCTTAACTACCAGTTTAATGATTTTTCAGGATTCCTGTATGACCTTTTTTTTGTCGTTGTGGTACAGCTTGCACCACACACGCTGACGAGGGCTAACAGTCCGAAACGCGTACGTGGTTAGCTTTTCTTGGTTAACCAAGAATAGGTATTTGGATAATTTTGGAATAATTAAAAATCAACGAATAGTTTATATTTATTCCGACAGATGGCGCAAGCCATCAGCAACTTTCAGTTGCCCGATAAGGAGATGCCTTCTTAATTTATCCACCTTATCCCAGTACAATTTCACATTTGTACTATTTTTCACATATGCAGTAATTTTAGCATCAGGTTTTATGAAAACAAATTAATAAAGTCAGTCAGATATTTGACTATTTTCAATTTATGGAGACGAATTAATATATTCCAGATCTCTCATGTTTCTTTCACAAAAAAAAAATTGAATTAGGTATTGGTTCGATTTTGAATAGGCTTTTAATAGCCTATATTTTATGTTGCAACTTCATCTATACACAACTACTTGTTAAACTCATAACATTTTATTAGAGATTTTAATGGAAAAGAATGAAGGTTCCCTTTTAATATTTTTTTATTTTATATGTGCTGCTCGAGAGTGAATGTTCCGCAGAAAAAGTGTCGGTGGACGAGTGGTTAATTCCCTCTATTCCCGACAGTCATGAACCGGGATCGAATCCCGCGTTAACATTTTGTTTAATATGTAAATAACCTTCACATATTATTCATTGTTGAAAATATCATAAACTAGATTGTTTTTATTGAGTAGTACGTAATAAAGTGATTTTGAAACAAAAACAAGTTCCGCAGAAAGAACCTTGTTGATGCCCATTTAAAATTATATATCAATTATATTATCATCATTTTCTGACTTGATATATGTAAAATTTTAGTACTTGATTAATTTTTAGTTTTCTTGGTTGAAAAAGTGACGGAAACTTCTTCCAATCTTAACTCTATATAATGTAAAAATTTCAGCCAGATTAGTTACGCATTGAAGACGTGCATAGCTTCAACAAACATATATACATATATTGAATCAATAATCCCTTCACTAAACTTTAATAACGGACCACTCGATCAGGGAAGAGTATCTTTTAATATACATATACATGCATATACAGGGTGATCCAAAAGTCTTGCACAACTTTAAAAATTAATAACTCCGGGAATATTTGCGCTAGAGCAATGCGGTAAATACCATTGTGTTCAGGATGCAATGGGATTTTTTATGGCAAATAATGAAAAATTCTAAATTGATTTTAGTTGCAATTTTATTCGCTAGATGGCGCTCTACCAGAATCAGAGATTCGGCGGCCAAATTGTTTGATAAATTGATCTAACTGATCGACACGTAGTTTTCCTTTCTGAATACCAGGAAAGAACCCTAATTATATCAAATGGTGAATTAATAAAGACACCATTTAGCCAAAAGTAGAAAAATTGGATGACAATTTTAAAGATATGTAAAATAGGTAAATGAAAATTAAAACATGTGGCAAAAATATTTATATTTGTTTATATTTGTTTTGTGAAATAGATTGAATGTTTGAAAAACACTGCTGATATCAATACACGATTTTTTGAAATGTTAATATAGTACCAAAAATCATTATGGCACTACTAATAGGATTTCTTGCTATATGGAATGTAAAGTTTCTTGACTAATTGGCGACAATTGGCTATTTAACTGGATATCTGTCATAATCCAACAAATGAAATATAGAGGGGAGTGACAAAATATATTTGTCGTACTTTATTCCAAATATTCTATAGGCTTGTCAAATGTTATTATCGCCTATTATACTGTACACAATTTTAAAAATGTGTCCCCTCAAATAAAAGTCATTTTTAGATCTACCTTTTGCATTGAAAAACGTGATAGTAAAATCCCTTTGTATTATTTTTTTTTGCACAAAATTTCTAAAGTTATTGGTGTACAGAGAATATTCCTTATGCTATTTCTTCTAATGAGCGAAAAGCGATAAACTAAACATAGGGGTAAAATTGTGTGACCAGTGTTATTCGAGAAGTTATAACACTTTGGTCTGCACGACATAATATATGATGTGAGCAAATGACAAACAAAAAAATTACTGCTCACAAAAAAAAAAAGAGTCAAGATGTGAGGACAGCATTTATTATCCCCATAACCCAACACAAAGAGCTGCAAAATATTGGTAGATAATATAATACATGGCAGCTTTTATAACACATGAGGTAACTGCCTTCTCTCTTGTATTAGGTCACAATCCTTGCTCAATGTGGCGCCCTTCATTCTCAAACCCCGCCTGCAGACGATAGATGACAGAATGGACAGCATTAAATAACATTTCTGTTGAAATTCATAAAACGTGCCATATGATAGAAGCCTTCAATATGGCCAATGTGGTAGGCCGATATCGATAAACACGCGACTTAATGTACCCCTATAGCCAAAAATCGCAAGACGCCAAGTCTGGTGATCTTGGAGGCCACTGGTATATAAAGTGGCGACTTATCACACGATTTCCACCAAACGTATCCTTCAGAAATTGTTTGGCACCGCGGGAGATATGAGGAGGTCCTCCATCTTGCATGAATGTTATTTCGCGTAGTGCTTGTCTGTCCTGCAATATGGAAATACCCTTTTCTCTCAAAAGTTGAACATAACGTTCACCAGTTTAAAAAAAAACGGTTTTAAAAGTTCTTCCATTGATTTTTCAAAGAAAAATGGCCCAATAATAAAAGAAGAAGTGAACCCCCACAAAACTTTAACTCTGGGCTGATGAAGTGGCATTTCTGTAAAAATCCTAGGGTTTTCTGTTGCCCAAATGCGGCTGTTTTGAATGTTGATTCTCCGTTTAGAGAAAAGTGAGCATCGTCTGTCCACAGAACATTCGACAGCCAGTTTTCATCAATATCAATTTGCCGGAAAACCCATGCAACGAATTCTTGACGCTTCTCAAAATCGCCGACTTTCAGCTCGTGAAATCTTTGAATTTTGTATGGGTATTTTTAAAGAAAAATTCTTAATGTGTGTTCTCTCAAAACTGTTCCATACGAAATACTTGTTTGTCTAGAAACTTGTCGAGCACTTACTTCTCCATACCTGGATAACGTTTCAATAGCTTCAACATTCTGCAAAACCGTAACAGCCACTGACTTGCATGTCGATGGTCTTCCACTCCGAGGTTTTGCTTCCAGAGATCCAGTTTCCTGAAAATTTTTAAATCATTCGCCTTAGAGAGTAGCAACTCATGGGTCCTTTACCGCCTCGAATACCTTTAAAGGAACGAAACGCTCGTAAAGCTTCAGTAGCAGATTCTGAATCGCAATAAAAAAAACTTCACCAAGAGTGCTTTATCTTGTAGTGACGGAATTCCAGGGGGGGGGGGGGTTCCGACCACACCTCCCTGCGGTCCCCCCTGGACCCTTGGAATATTTGACTAAATTATGCTTGTTTTCAAGGTGACTAACGTAGCAACGGCACCCATTTTCCAATGAAGAGCAAACCGATATCTCCAGTAATGCTACCGCGTCCGGGGTAACCACCGCGTAAAGAGCTGCAACCCGGGCTCCTGATGAGAAATCTACTACGAGGACACAATTCAATCTACTACAGCTCAATATAAATGGCTCCTAGAGGAAACCTGAAGAGCTGACTTGTCTTCTCCGTGACAACAATGTGTATATTGCTTGTCTTCAGGAGACAAAATTGAACCAGAATCTGAGATTCAATATCAAAGGTTATACAACACTACGAAAGGACAGACCGGGAAAATTTGGAGGAGACTTGCCGTTCTGATTAAAACTCCAGAAATCAAATTTAAGGAAATCGCCTATAACACAGGTCTACAAAAAAAAATTTTTTTTTTTTTGCCTGAGAAAACCTGATGTTGATTCTAATGTAACTTTTCATGCTGAATTCAAAAATGAAATCAAAATTTTTCCATCACCCATAGTTCTTGAAATATAACCATTTTTTCTATAAATTGGTATATACAGTAATAATGCAAAAAAAGTTACGTAAGCATTTTTTAAGTAAACATCATTACATTAGCTAGCGCTTTATTTTTGACAAGAAGAGTTGATATGTGAAGCCGTAAGCTTTATTTTATTTGTTATTAATCAAATTTTGCTCTTTAATAATCATAAATATTAATTTAAATAACAAATTATTGAATTTTTAATGAAATATGTTTATTTTATAATGCAATCTGTTTTGCTTTCAACTCAAAAATAACGACAAGCTCTGGAATGCTATTTACTGAATAACAGTTTTAATATATATATATTTATATTGAACCTAACGATTTGTTTAATAGATTTGCATCAGAAGTGACAGGTAAATTTGAAGTTATCAGTTTATTCTTCTCTATCGATTTACTTTTATAAATCGTGTGCACTAGAATGTGCCAATATGCCGAGGAGTTGCATTAATATTCCTGATATTTTCTGTTACATTTGTGGGGAATTAACTTTTAAAGTTCAAAGGCGAAACTTTACACCGCTCATCAAAATGTGCTATCAACTTTATCTTGGCTGTAAAGTCGGTGACCAAGATAAGACTTGGGCTCCTCATCATTGCTGTGAAATTTGTGCTCGACGTCTTACAGGGTAGATTAAAGGTGAACGTCATATGCCTTTTGCGGTTCCAATGATATGGAGGGAACCTAAAGACCATTCTTCAGACTGTTATTTTTGTTTGACAAAGGCTACAGGTATTACATCCAAATCAAGACATACAGTTGAATATCCAGATTTGCCTTCTGCTGAGACCGGTTCCTCATAGTGATATTTTACCTATGCCACAGCCTCCTGAAAATGTAATATTTAGTGACGGTGATTCAGATAGACGAGAGCAACAGTCGGATGACACAAATTTTGAAGCAGGTGCTTCATCTGAACCTCATTTGTTAACCCAAGGAGATTTGAACGACCTCGTACGTGATTTAGATTTATCCAAAAAACAGAGTGAACTTTTAGGCTCTAGGCTAAAAGGCTGAAATCTGCTGCATAAAGGCACAAAAGTATGCTTTTTTCGCAAGCGTCAAGATGAATTTCAAGACTTCTTTTCACTAGAGAATGATTTAGTATATTGCAATGATGTTGTTAGTCTAATGGAAGCGCTTGGTCATGACCATGATACAGAGAGTAGCGTTTATTCGTCGATTCTTCAAAAATTAGTTTGAAAGCTGTTCTACTTCACAACGGAAATAAGTTCCCTTCAGTGCCAATAGCACATGCATTCAACATGAAAGAGACTTACGAAAAATTGAAACTGCTTTTGAAAAAGATAGAATATGAAAGATACGGTCGGAAAATATGCAGAGATTTGAAAGTCATTGCTCTCTTGCGTGGATTACAGCTTGGATATACAAAATTTTGCTGTTTTTTTTTTGTGTTAGTGGGATAGCAGAGATAGGGAAAGGCATTAAATTAAAAAAAGCTGGTCAAACCGTGAAATCTTTACTCCAGGACATAAAAATATTGTAAATCCTCCCCTGATCGATTCAGAAAATATTTACTTACCACCATTACATATTAAACTGGGATTAATGAAGAACTTTGTCAAGGCAATGGATCGAAATGCCAGTGAATTTGCCTACCTAAAACAAAAATGTTCTAGCATAAGTGATGCGAAAATTAAAGAAGGCATTTTCGTTGGACCTCAGATTCGAGAATTGCTGCAGGATGGAAATTTTCAAAATAGTTTGAAGCAGCAGCATGGAATTCCTTTAGAAACGTTTGCAAGAACTTCTTAGGAAGTGTCAAGGTTGAAAATTACCGAGATATAGTTAATTATCTGTTGCTTTCTTACAAGGCACTGGGATGTAACATGTCTCTCAAGATCCATTTCCTGCATTCACATCTGTATTTCTTTCCAGACAATCTTGGTGCAGTTAGCGATGAGCATGGTGAGAGGTTTCATCAAAATATATCAAGCATGGAGAAGCGGTACCAAGGTAAATGGAGTTCCGGTATGCTTGCTGACTACTGCTGGACACTCAAGAGGGATGTACCACAGGCAAAGTATAGAAGAAAATCCACTGTCACTACTTTTCAAAAAAATAAATATATTTCGTTCATATATTAAAAACATTTACAAATTTCAAGTAGGTGTATCTCAAAAATCTTGCGTGATAGAAAAAAACTAATGGTATATTTGTAATCAGCACAAAGAGTTAAATTTAGATAAGATGCTGTTTCTTTTGGGACAAATAAAAATAATTTTTGATAAACAGGTGTAATGTAATAAGGTTTATGCAAAAATGCTTACGTAATATTTTTTGCATTTTTTTCTGTATTTATCCCAATACCAAAAAAAGGCTGTCACGCATAAACCATGGGTGATGAAAAATTTCTGATTAGATTTTTGAGTTCAGCATGAAAAGTTACACTAAAAACACCATCAGGTTCTCTTGGGCAAAAATGTTGTTGACCAGTGTAATCAGAGTAAGCCTACAGAAAGCACGACAGAAGCTCGGGCAATAGAAATCTATCTCCCAGATAAAACAATATCAATCATAAATGTTTATCACCCCAATAATACTAGCATCAATACAGGCCTGATAGAGACATTAAGTGAAGCGTCTTCGGATATCACAATCATACTTGGTGATTTTAACGCCAAAAGTCCAACTTGGGGATCACCTCTCCGGGATAACAAAGGTCAGCAGGTTGAGGACATGCTAACCAACCTCGACCTTACACCGTTAAATAAAATAAAGAACACCTATCTATCCAAGTGCACAGGCACAGAATCCGCAATAGACATCACAGCGATAAATTGGAACATCGCACCCACAACCCAATGGAAAATCCTGAAAAGTGCAATCAGTGACCACTGACCAATTTTAACAACCCTAAACTTCAAAATTTAGAATGTCTACCAGAATAAAAGAACATGGAACTTTAGAAAAGTCGACTGGTAAGAAATTCACAGAAAAGCTTGAAGAACTGTGCAACGAAGAATTAAATTACAGAACGCTTGACAAAAACTTGGGAAAATTCTCTTCGAACATATCCAAAGCTGTAAAAGCATCGATACCTAGAGGTAGACATAAAGACCTGTGGATACCTTACTGGAAGGACCACAACATCGAGGCAATGATTGCAGAGAGAAACAATATCAATGAACTTCTTAAAACAAATAAAACAGACGAAAACAGAAAGGAACTCATTGAAATTAAGATTATATAAAAGGGCGTACCTGGGGATCTGTGAAAAAAAAAATCTCTTTTCTTGAAATATTTCGAGAGATTGCTCCCTCTTTATCAATTTATTGCACAGTGAATTCAATTTACAAATTATTGTAGATCACATGAAAACAAATATTTTATCGGTCAAAAACAATTATTGATAATAATACATAAAAAATTAATAATAATACAATAAAATATTATGAAAATTAAAGGCTTTTTAGAATGCAGTATTTTATAAAATGTTTTTGAAACAAAATATAAGGAAACAAAAATAAGAAACAAATGAAGTTGACTGCGATTATTATTTAAAAAAAATTAAGTTAAAAGAGACACATAAGGTTCAGGGATTGAAATTAGTCACAAAATAGAACAAGAAATTTGGATATGCAAGCAATAAAAATGGCTGAATTCTGCGAAAAAATGGATCCAAGAAAGGACAGCCAACACTGGAATATAATTAGAGTGTTAGAAAACAATCAAAACCAACACCAATTCTCCAACACTCTAACCGATATGAATAGAACAGTGAGAGCGAACAAACAGATGGCTGACATAATTGCTGAATATCTTTCAAGCACTTCCAGACTCAGCTATACGAATGAAGACAGGACTCTAAAAAATAATATAGACAAGTTGGTTAAACAAGCAAGAAACTACCACCAACAAGATATTTTCTCGAGAGACTTCACAGTGAATGAGCTAAACTCATCAATAGAAAAGTTAGATCCAAGAGGTCACCAGGAGATTATCTAATCTTTGGCCAAATGATTAAACACTTTGGAGACAAAGCTGAAAATCTACTTCTACGTATACTGAACATTTCATGGCAAACTGGTAAACTACCAAAGAATTGGAAGATATCAATTATTGTGCCAATACTGAAACCAAACAAAGATGCCAAGGAATGTAAGATCTATCGGCCAATTGACCTCACCAGCATACTTTGTAAAATAACAGAACGAATTATCCCCTATAGGCTCATATTCTGGCTCACTAACAATAACACAATAAACTTCCACCAAACTGCCTATAGATCCCGGCACTGTACAACCGATCAACTGTTCTACTTTTGCCAATCAATAATAGATTATTTCCAGGAAAAACCGCCAAAGAAGACAACGGCCGTATTCCTGGATATGACCTCAGCTTTTGATCGAGTGTGGAGGGAGAAATTACTTGAAAGGCTGCACAACATCGGAGTAAGAGGAGAAACCTTAATCTGAATTGCAGATTTTTTAAGGGTAAGAAGGATAAAGGTTCGGGTCAATCGAGCATTTTCCAAGGACCGAAGAACATGGGCTGGTGTACCTCAGGGATCTGTGTTCAGTCCTCTACTCTTCCTGCTATATATTAACGACATCCATCCTTACCTCACTGAAGACACAAAGGTTGCCTGTTATGCAGATGATATAGCCATATGGCAAAAAAAGTAGCAGTATAGAAATTCAGAAAAAATACTGAACACATCAATGAGAGGATTGTAGAAGTGAGCAATGGAACTCCAAATGACCATAAACCCAATAAAAAAACCTATGCGTATTCTCCACTGACAGGAAAAAAAAGCATAAATATAACCCCAAAATAGGCATAAACAACTGAATAATTGATAAAATTAGAAATCCAAAATACCTAGGTGTGATACTTAATGAGGAATTTCGATTTACAGTACACATAATTAGCACCTCAAATAGAGCTACCAGAAAAAAATTCTGAGAAGGCTATGTGGAACAAATTGGGGAGCAAAACCCTAAATTCTCAGAAAACATATACCACCTTAATAAAGCCAATAATGGAATATGCAACACCCGTCTGGGCTCCCTCAAGTTCATCACTAAAAGGAAGACTAGACAGTGTTCAAGCAAAAGCAGCCAAAATAATCACTGGTGCTGTGTCATCCACCAACAATGAGAATATTCAGAGAGAATGTGGTCTAGACCTACTCGAAAGCTGAAGACAATTTAAAAAAAAATAAAATTCACCAATAGCTTAAAAGTAAAGAAACCGAACACATATCCCATAGAACTTATTTAAACTGGGCACAAAAAGAAAGACTCAAAAGATCTTCAACACTTCAGTATGACAACAATATTAGAAAGGGTATAAATATGAAACACAATGACTTTCAAATTCAAGAAGAACCAATATTTCCTACCCCATTGCCATCAAATGTAATCCTCAATCTTAACCTGAATGAACCCTGCGAAAAAAGAGAACAAAACATACTTAAAAAGAAACGCTTGACACAATTGGTTTATACGATCAGAGAATTATTTAACAGCACATACAGATGGATCATCAGACCTTACCCTGAGTAATGGAGGGGCTGGAATTAACATAATACTACAAGATGGAACGCACATCAAAATCAAAGAAGGAGCAGGACAGATTTCGTCAAACTTCACTTGTGAACTGACAGCTATCTGGAAAGCCCTTGATGTAACCAACCATCCCTGCATCAAGCAGAAGGAATTTTAATATATAGCGACTCCATATCCGCTCTAGAAGCAATTCAGAAGGGCAATACTAAAATCACACAGAAAATACACTCGTTACTTACCCAACTGGAACCATTGGAGAAGAACTGCATTCTAAATGGATTCCTGCCCATGTTGGGATCGGGGGTAATGAAATGGCAGTTGAATTGGCAAAGGAAGCCAGAAAGTTGAGCCAAAGGAAAGAACAAATGTCATTATTTGACGCTGATTCTTTGTAAGAATACAAGATAATTAAACAAAAAATAAGAAAGGATCAAAATGCGAAATACACTCTGAGAGAAAAATGACAAAAACTATAACAAGACTTTGAACAAAACAATACAAAGGAATGACAATACATCCAGATGGCACAAGAACCTACAGTACAATTGTCTTGATGTGGAACTAACACCTACCCACATATCATCATACCCAGCAATGGCCGCAGCCTTGCAGAAAATTGAGATAGACCCAGAGCAGCAGCTTTACACCCAAGATAGTGGACATTGCTGCTGCTGTGATAGAGATGCATGGAGACATCTGAGGCTCTTTATTGGACACAACGACAACAACAACGGCATTCAAGAGTAAAATAAATTATCAGAGATAGATACATATTTTCAAATGAATTAAAATAAATATAATCGATACTGAGAGAGAGTTGAATTTAAAAAAATAGAAATTCATTATCTTCGAAATTTAAATCGACGAGAGGATTCCAGCAAACCGCATCTAAAATATAAAAAAAATTGCTACATGTTTTAATTTGCATTTACCTATTTTACATATCTCTGATTGTATTTAAAAGTCGTCAGCAAATTCTTCTACTTTTGGCGAAGTGGTGTTTTATTAATTTGTTATTTGATATTATTAGGGTTCTTTCCTGGTATTCAAAAAGGAAAAATACGTGTCGATCAGTTATATTTTTCAATTTATCAAACAATTTGGTCGCTGAATCTCTGATTCTGGTAGAGCGCCATCTAGCGAATAAAATTGTAACTAAAATCAATTTCGAAATATTCATTATTTGCCCTAAAAATCTCATTGCATCCTGAACACAATGGTGTTTACCGCATTGCTCTAGCGCAAATATTCGCGGAGTTATTAATTTTTAAAGTTGTGCAAGACTTTTGAATCACCCTGTATAAATTGTCGCGCGTGTCCCCTCTGGTTCTTCGCGACGACGCCGCTTTGTCCACCGTGGATCACCTACCCTGGTTCCGTTGCTTTACCTCTGTAGCTCTACCCTGCAGCCAACCCAAAGACTCTCCTAGAACCACTACTCCAGTGGATCTCCTTTCCCTCTGGCAGTATCTCTCGACCTTACCACTGGTGGATGAACACAAGAGACTTACCAGAAGAGTACCTTATGTGATGTTGGAGAGAGGAAGAGAGAGAGAGTCACAACAGCAACCAATAATCAAAAATTATCTTTAATCTATATTACATAATAACTCGAATTTCAATTAACAGTTATTTACAGTATGTTACATCCTAGATCCAATATAAACTGGTATTTACAATTATTAGCCCCAGGAAACAGGACCACAGCAGTAGGCGACTCCCACACTAGTCCCAGACTAGAAATAGGCTAAAGCACCATCTATTGGCGGAGGTTGTAGCTGTTTTCAAGCTGATATACGCGACAATATATATAAGCTTCGT
Organism: Cordylochernes scorpioides; assembly: GCA_030710605.1. Lineage (NCBI taxonomy): Eukaryota > Metazoa > Arthropoda > Arachnida > Pseudoscorpiones > Chernetidae > Cordylochernes > Cordylochernes scorpioides. Next base: position 20,209,000 of record CP092884.1, on the reverse strand, counting down.
GCTAATTTCTCGAGTCACTGATTTTATTGTCTCATTGTTTCAGTTAATATTGATAAGCCCAAGTTTCGTCAACTGTAATCACCTTTCATTAAGAAATTTTGCTATCTTTGGCAGTTGCCATTCATGTTGTGTGGGTTGAAATATAGTTTTAATTCTTGTCAGCTAAAATAAATTTCAAACAAGCTTTGATTTCTTCGGTAAAGTTTCAACTCTTTAGTCAAAATCGCCTGACGTGAATTCAACCAATTTTCTGAGTCTCCAATTCCAATTAACCAATCTACCATAAGCAATGTCCTTATTTGTTTAACTGTTTTGGATGATCAACTGGAAGATGGGCTGTGTAAATATTTTTAAAAATCATTATTCTAAAGTCAATAATAATAATCATTAAGCAATATGCGATAAAAACAAACAACTCGTTAATACATTTTGTTTAACTTGTATCACGATAATAAAATATTAAGTATTTGGCTACTTAATTTATATATAGTTTAGTTTTAACTAAATCACACCCAAATGATTAATAAATAAATACATTTTTTAAAAAGCTTTTATTTAAATGCACTAAAGAGGAAAAAATAAAATATTTTATCTTCTGTCATTGAGCAGTTAGATGTATCTGAGTGAAAATAAAAGCGGTGGGGAACGATCATCCTGAATTTCGAACCTAAGTGCCTAAACCTTACAACACTAATACTGTAGAAAATTAATACATATGTTCAAATTGGAACAATATTATAATAACTAGAACATTAATTAGCTCGTCATAAATGCAATGGAAATATATCTAAGCGCCAAAATGCTAACATAAAAAGGCTATATAAAACTATAATTATGATAACATCTGAAATTTAAACTGGGAAGCACTTGTAGCAGAAATATAGAACAAATTTAACGCCTTATTAAACAGTGGTTAACTTTAAAATACAAACATTAGGCCTCCAGGGAAAAGTTTCTTTTTTTACAAATCTTTTATTTATAAATATCTCTAGTTTTCGGGCAAGAAAACCCTTCTACAGGAGAAAATAATTTATATTGAATCCCCCATAGAATAAGAATTAAAAGCAAATAAAATGTATCGTGTTTACAATTATTTGAATGCAGAATCAACGCGGGCCTCCATTGCACGTGCTTATCGACTCTGCTATTTAGAGGCGATATCTTCATTTGGAGGTTTCGGGATGGGTTCAGGAAATGTCTATTCTTCTGTTAATGCTATTGTCCTTTCTGGATATGATGGAGTCCGTGATAAGTCTTTGTCGTCTATTGGAGTTATCTATTACTCCAACATTTCCAATAGACGACAGAGACTTATAATGGAATCCATCAATTTCAAGAAATTGCATCGAGCAAAGCTCTTCCGCAATATGCAATTTCTTGAAATTATATGTATGTGTTAGGTTATTCAGTGATTGAATATATCATCATCACAAGTTAATGTTTTGGTTCATGTAGGATATGTAAAATAACATATCACAACAAAGCTAGTAAATAAAGTTACGTCTTCATGATAGGTTTGTGATTCGTTGTTTTGTACAAGACACTAACAAATCAAACATGGTGTCAGAAAAGTGATTTGAAAACAAACGAAAAAAAAATATCGCGGTAAGTTCAATTTTACGTTATATAAGACTAATAAAATAATAAATAAGCCTTATCGTATATTAAATAGACAAAAGATATGTATTTACAAATACCGCCACCTGAACCAGTTAATTTCAGAGGAAATATAGAAGAAAACTGGAGATATTTCAAATCGCATTGGCGTAACTTTTCAATAGCAACAGGGTTGGACAATAAAGAAGACAAATTAAAAGTTGCAACCTTATTGTCTATTATAGGCAAAGAAGCTTATAATATATTTGAACATCTCGATCTTTCAGATGAACAAAGAAATAACTCAGATGAGATAATAAATGCATTGACTCAGCATTTTACACCAAAAATTAACATTATTTATGAAAGATCAATTTTCAACCAAACAAATCAAGAAACAAATGAAAGTATTGAACAATATACAGGGTGATCCAAAAGTCCCGCACTATTTTAAAAATTAATAACTCCGCGAATATTTGCGCTAGAGCAATGCGGTAAACACCATTGTATTCAGGATGCAATGGGATTTTTTATGGCAAATAATGAAAAATTCGAAATTGATTTTAGTTACAATTTTATTCGCCAGATGGCGCTCTACCAGAATCAGAGATTCAGCGGCCAAATTGTTTGATAAATTGAAAAATATAACTGATCGACACGTATTTTTCCTTTTTGAATACCAGGAAAGAACCCTAATAATATCAAATAACAAATTAATAAAACACCACTTCGCCAAAAGTATGAAGAATTGTTTAACGATTTTAAATACAATCAGAGATATGTAAAATAGGTAAATGCAAATTAAAACATGTAGCAAAATATTTATTTTTATATGAGGTTTTGTGAAATAGATTGAATGTTTGAAAAACACTGCTGATATCAATACACGAATTTTTTAAATGTTAATATAGTACCAAAAATTATGATGGCACTATTAATAGGACTTTTTGCTATAAGAAATGTGTAGTTTCTTGACTGATTGGCGACCCTTGACTATTTAACTGGATATTTGTCATGATCCAACAAATGAAATATAGAGGGGAGTGACAAAATATATTTGTCGTACTTTATTCCAAATATCCTATGGGCTTGTCAAATGTTATCATTGTTTATTATACTGTACACAATTTTAAAAATGTGTCCCCTCAAATAAAAATAAATTTTAAATCGACCTTTTGCGTTGAAAAACGTGGTAGTAAAATCATTTTGTATTATTTTTTTTTCACAAAATTTCTAAAGTTATTGGTGTACAGAAAATATTCCTTATGCTATTTCTTCTAATGAGCGAAAAGCGAAAAACTAAACATAAGGGGAAAAATTGTGTGCACCAGTGTTATTCGAGAAGTTATAACACTCTGGTTTGCACGACATAATATGTGAGCAAATGACAAACAAAATATTACTGTTCACAAAAAAAAAAAGAGTCAAGATGTGAGGACAGCATTTATTATCCCCATATCCCAACACAAAGAGCTGCAAAATATTGATAGATAATATAATACATGGCGGCTTATACAACACATGAGGTAACTGCCTTCTCTCTTGTATTAGGTCACAATCCTTGCTCAATTTGGCACCCTTCATTCTCAATCACCGCCTGCAGACGATAAATGACAGAATGGACAGCATTAAATAACATATCTGTTAAATTGATAAAGCGTGCCATCTGATAGAAGCCGTCAACATGGCCAATGTGGTAGGCCAGCATCGATAAACACACGATTTAATGTATCCCCATAAACAAATATCGCAAGGCGTCAAGTCTGTTGATCTTGGAGGCCACTGGTATATAAAGTGGCGACCTATCACACGATTTTCACCGAACGTATCCTTCAGCAATTGTTTGGCACCTCGGGAGATATGAGGAGGTCCTCCATCTTTCATGAATGTTATTTCGCTTAGTGCTTTTACCCTGCAATATGGGAATACCCTTTTCGAATAACGTTCACCAGTTACAAAAACGGTTTTAAAAGTTCTTCCTTTGATTTTTCAAAGAAAAATGACCCAATAATAAAAGAAGTGAACCCACACAAAACTGTAACTCTAGGCTGGTAAAGTGGCATTTCTGTGAAAATCCTAGGGTTTTCTGTTGCCCAAATGCGGCTGTTTTGAATGTTAAATTCTCCGTTTAGAGAAAAGTGAGCATCATCTGTCCACAGAACATTCGACAGCCAGTTTTCATCAATATCAATTTGCCGGAAAACCCATGCAGCGAATTCTTGACGCATCTCAAAATCGCCAACTTTCAGCTCGTGAAATCTTTGCCTTTTGTATGGGCACACACAATAGAGACATTAAGTGAAGCGTCTTCGGATATCACAATCATACTTCGGCGAATTTAACGCCAAAAGTTCAATTCGAGATCACCTGTCCAGGATAACAAAAGTCAGTAGGTTGAGGACATGCTAACCGACCTCGACCTTACACTGTTAAATAACGGAGAGAACACCTACCTATCTAAGTCCACAGGCACAGAATCCGCAATAGACATCACAGCGATAAATTACAACATCGCACCCACAGCACAATGGAAAATCCTGAGAGGTGCAATCAGTGACCACAGACCAATTTTAACAACCCTAAACTTCAAAATTGAGAATGTCCATTAGAATAAAAGAACATGGAACTTTAGGAAAGCCGACTTGAAAAAAATTCACAGAAAAGCTTGAAGAACTGTGCAACGTAAAATTGAATTACAGAACGCTTGACAAAAGCTTGGAAAAATTCTCTTCGAACATTTAAAAAGCTGCAAAAGAGCATCGATAACTAGAGGTAGACGTAAAGACCTGTGGATACCTTACTGGAAGGACCACAACATCGAGGTAATGATTTCAGAGAGAGAGACAATATCAATGGACTTCTTAAAACAAATAAACAAGAAAGGAACTCATTGAAATTATTCACAAAATATAGCAAGAAATTTGGATATTCAAACAAGAAAAATGGTAGAATTCTGCGAAAAAATGGATCCAATAAAGGACAGCCAACACTGAAATATAATTAGAGTGTTAGAGAACAATCAAAACCAAAACCAATCCTCCAATACTCTAACCGATATGAATAGAACAGCGAGAACGAGAACAAACAGATGGCTGACATAATTGCTGAATATATTTCAAGCACTTGCATACTCAACTATACGAATGAAGACAGGACTCTAAAAATAATATAAACCAGTTAGTTAAACAAGCAAGAAACTTCCATCAACAAGATATTTTCTCGAGAGACTTCACACTGAATGAGCTAAACTCATCAATAAAAAATCCAAGAGGTCACCAAGAAATAATCTAACCTTTGGTCAAATGATTAAACACTTCGAAGTCAAAGCTAATAATCAACTCCTACGAATACTGAACATTTCATGGCAAACTGGTAAACTACCAAAGAATTGGAAGATATCAATTATAGTGCCAATACTGAAGCCAAACAAAGATGCCAAGGAATACAAGAACTATCGGCCAATTGCTCTCGCCAGCATACTTTGTAAAATACCAGAACGAATTATCCACTCTAGGCTCATAGTCTGGCTCACAAAAAAATAATAAAATAAACCTCTACCAAACGGCCTATAGATCCCAGCACTGTACAACTGTTCTACTTCTGTCAATCAATAATAGATTCTTTCCGGGAAAAACCGCCAAAGAAGACCACGGATATATTCCTTGATATAACCTCAGCTTTTGATCGAGTGTGGAGGGAGAAATTACGTGAAAAGCTGCACAACATCGGAGTAAGAGGAAAAACCTTAATCTGGATTGCAGACTTCTTAAGGGGAAGAAGGTTAAAGGTTCGGGTCAATGGAGAATTTTCCAAGGGAGGAAGAACATGGGCTGGTGTACCTCAGGGACCTGTGCTCAGTCCTCTACTCTATCTGCTATATATTAACGACATACATCCTTACCTCACTGAAGACACAAAGGTTGCCTGTTATGCAGATGATAAAGCCATATGGCACACAAGTAGCAGCATAGAAAAATCGTAAAAGATATTGAAGACATCAATGAGAGGACTGGAGAAGTGGGCAATGGAACTCCAAATGACCATAAACCCAATAAAACCAAACCTATGCGTCTTCTCCACTCCCAGGGAAAAAGGCATAAATATAACCACAAAATAAGCATAAACAAACAAATAATTGATAAAATTAGAAATCCATAATACCTAGGTGTGATACTGCAGTCCTGGATCTTTCCAGTTGGTCTCGAGGACCACGCCATCACCTTCTCCTAAGCGGCGAAGTACGCGATCTACGTATTCATCGTAGATCGCAAAATGCGTGGTGTCGCTGGAGACCCACTGGCGATTCTCCACCAAACTCTGCAGCGCTGGCAGAGGCGCCATATTCATTGTACATAGTGTATATAATGCATATTATCTTTTTTTAATAGTGCAGACTGTGTATGTATTGACAAGATGTCAACAAAATTATTTTAATTATTATTTATGAGGAATTTTAATTTTCATAGCACATAATTAGCACCTCAAATAGAGCTATCAGAAAACTAAACATTCTGAGAAGGCTATGTGGAACAAATTGGGGAGCAAAACCCAGAATTCTCAGAACAACATATACCACCTTAATAAGACCGATAATGGAATATGCAACACCGGTCTGGGCTCCCTCAAGTTCATCACTAAAAGTAATACTAGACAGTGTTCAAGCAAAAGCGGCCAAAATAATCACTGGTGCTGTTTCATCCACCAACAATGAGAAATTTCAGAGAGAATGTGTTCTAGACCTACTCGCTCGAAAGCAGAAGACAAAATAAAAACAACTTGGATCGGCACTTCGGAAACGAGGAACCAGAGGACGAGATCTCTCTGACCACTTGTGGTTTGGTGGATCCGCCCTTTTCTGAGAATGAGGTGAAACTGACGGCTTTCAAGTTCGGGAAAAGGAAATCTTCTGGTCCCCAAGGGATCGATAACACGGTCGTGAAAGCCCTGGTAAGCATGCACCCATCGCTTCTTTCCAGGTTATTCAATAAGTGCCTGGACACTGGTACATTTCCTGAGGCATGGAAGGTTGCCCGAGTAGTGCTTCTCGAAAAGTCTGGTAGAAAGGGTAATTCTCCTAATGATTATCGTCCGCTTTCTTTACTAGTGTGTCTAGGTAAGGTCCTGGATAGCCTACTAGCTCAGCGACTGAAGCACTGGCTAGAGAGTAATGAACTCCTTTCCTCTTTCTAACATGGTTTTAGGGAAGGGAAGTCCACAACCACAGCTCTGAACGAGGTGTTAGAGGGGGTTGAGATGGGCTTAAATAAGGGTGCTTGGGTTCTTCTCGTGGCCCTGGACATTGATGGCGCGTTCAACTCCATGAGCTGGAACAAGTTGATGAGAAATTTGATGGACATGGGTTGTCCTGATAATTTGTGCAGCTTGATTCGTGACTTCCTAAGGGATAGACGGATTAGCCTCAGTTTTGGTGGGCGGAAGTTGGAAAGAAACTGTGCTAGGGGTTGCCCCCAGGGCTCTTGCTGCGGACCTATTCTGTGGAATATCCTGGTAAACACCGTTTTTCAGGAGGAGCTCCATGAAGGAGACAGGCTGGTTCTCTATGCTGACGACCAGTTCCTCATCATTGAGACTGCTTCGAGAGCGAAGGCTGAGAAGTGTGTTGAAACTTCTCTCCAAATTTTCTCGATCTGGGCCCATGAATCTGGCCTTAAGTTCAATGTCTCCAAAACTAAAGCCCTCAGCTTTAAGCCTAGGGACATAAGAACTAAAAGGAAACACAAGCCGGCTATCCGGATGGAAGGACGGAGGGTAGCGTTGGTCAATAGGATGACCATCCTGGGGGTGGTCATTGATGACAAGATGGGTTGGCAATACCAGGCGGAGGAGATGGTGGCGAGAGGCAGGGAGGCGTTGTGCAGGCCTGTCCTGGTTGGCCCTCAACAGGGGGGGAGGAGAGAAGGAGGGTACTATTTTTAGAAACCTCTGCCTCTCCTGTGTCGAGCCAATCTTGCTATATGCTTTCGGGGCTTGGTAGCGCCGAAACAGGGATCAGAAGGTGGCAACAACTCTAGAGAGAGTGCAGAGGACAGCGGCACTCAGAATCACAGGGGGATATCGCACTACCAGCAGTGAGGCCTTTTTGATCCTCGCTGGGCTTATTCCCCTGGGATTGAAACTAGAGGAGGATACCATCAGACAGAAGATCTGGGAGAAAAGGGAAGATGCCCTGGGACTTTAAGCGGGGGCCCTGGAATCGAAGAAGGACACAAGGAAGCCTCCGCAGTGGTTGCCAAAGTGGAATTGGAGTTCTAGAGGGCCGACAGGGATTAGCACGGAGGTTTTCACTGATGGTAGTAAGTCTGGAACCAATACTGGAACTGGGGTAGTGATATACACTAATGGAGAGCTGATCTTCCAAGAAGGTTTAGCACTCAGAGTGGACAAATTGGTCTTTTCAGCCGAGCTGGTTGCGATCAGGGTAGCCCTCAGAGTGTGTGCCGAGAAGAACTTCAGCCCGGACCGCCTCTATTCAGATTGTATGTCGGCCCTCGTCGTTATCAATCTGGAGAAAGGGCAACTCGCGCATCAAATAATCCAGGAGCTGGAGATGATGACGCGGGCTCCGGAGCTCCCTTGGTTTAGGAGACACAGCCTCATCGAAGGTAATGAGTTCGCAGACAGGATCGCTAAGGCAGGATGCTTTAGAGGTAGATCACTGAGGACCCCAGTGACCAAGAAAGAAGTTTATAGGAGGATCAGGGGTCACGTCCGGGACTTATGGTTGGACAGATGGAGGAACAGTGTGAAGGGGAGAGAGGTATTCAATGGGGTAACAACACCCAAGTACCTCTGTAAGGTAATGTCCCACAAACTCATTAGGGTAGTTCGGGACATGGGCTCTCTTCCCCAAGTCTCCACAGATTTAAAATTAAGAGAAACCCTGATTGCGTCTATGGAGAAAGGGATGTGAATGCACGCCACTACGTCTTGGATTGTCCAAGGGGAGTGGGTGTGCAGGAAGAGAGAAGGAGGGCGAGGGGCGCGATCGAGAGTAAGCTGCTGAGAAATCACAGCAAGCTTCTTGAGAAAGCCCACGACGTGGCAGCTGAGCTTTTCCTCAGCTGTGAGTGAACAGAGTCGACCGGGGGCTGCCTCCCCGCGGTCCCTGCTGGACACAGTAGATAGTTTCCTATTTTGCTGTGATTAAAGGCCACCGGTATAGAAATCCTTCCAGACACGTTGTCTGGGAGGTGGTGTTTCCAGGTACAATGTCCAAGCACTAGCTTGGATACCGTTACTTGGCTTATGAGTTGAACAGAATAGAAGCGAAGGGCATGCTTCGCATGCCGGCTTGTGGACTGAAAGGTCTGGGTGACCTTTTGTGCCTTTTTTTCGCTAGCGCATCAGCAGCTTCATTGCCTTCAATGCTAACATGTAAGGGTATCCATTGAAGGTGAATTTTTGAGATATTGAGAGTTTTTGGAGATAGCCAATTATGTTCCTCCTTACTTTGTCTCTAAGTTCCCCTGTGTGACTCAAGTGTTGTATGGCACTTTTACTATGAGTAAGAATCCATATATCGTAATGTTTAGTATTTCAGATGGATTTTAAGACTTCATAGATGGCTATAAGTTCTGATCTGAAGATTGAGCAAAAATCTGGGTTTCTTCTGTTCATTTTCTCATTGCCATTTGTGGGTTTAATGAGAGAGCCACTGCCAGTGTGTCCCAACTCGTCTCTGCTACCATCGGTATAGATAGTTATTGCATTTTTAGGAATTTTATATTAATTATTTCTAATGATAATTGTTTTAAGTATTCTGGATTTTGGTATTGTTTGTTGTTGGGTTCGTTTAAAGTGGCATTAAAAATAACATTTTGTTAGTGGTTTGCATGTAGATATTTTTTCAGCTAAATAATATTTTTCCACTTTATATTTTAAAAATCCATTTCTTTTGGCCAGGTGGAGAGGGCCTTCTTTTTTGAGTCTTATATTGGGTTCCCAAATAAGTATGTAATTGAAAGTTCTGTGTTTATTTTCATAACTCTTGATTTTGTTTATATATTTTGGCAGATTGTAGCTTCTTCTATCCTTTAAGGGCATAATGTCTGCCTCGCAAAGTACAATATTATTAGGGTAGGTATTTCGAAGACCTGTAATAATTCTAGGTGCATTTAGTTGCATCCTTTCCAGTGTTTTTAGATTTGTTTCAGATGCTGTACCATAGATTTGATATCCATATTCCAAGATAGGTCTCATTAGAGATGTGTAAGTTAATTTTAGTGTTGTTGCTTCAGCTCTCCACTCTTCCTGAAATATATTTCAAGATTTTTAGTCGGTCTCTTCCTTTTCTAACAACTCCTTCAATATGTTTACTGGAGTTAATTTCTGGATCCAGGGTGTAGCCGAGATATTTAGGATGTTTATTATATTGCAATTGTTGTTCTTTCAGAATAATATTTGGTCTTATTTTGTATAGTTTCTTATCGGTAGTAAAAAGACAGGTTTCAGATTTTTTGGGGTTAAATTCTAATTTATGTTTATTAGCAAATTTTTCTAGGTGGAGAATAGTCTTGTTCAAATCTCTTTCAGCTTTTTTCCAGTTAGTGTTGCTGCTCCATAGAATTATGTCATCAGCGAAAAGTCCTATATTGGTTTTATGTGAAAATCTGTCTTCTATGCCTGCAATAAATAGGGTGAAGAGAGTTGGGCTAAGGACTGATCCTTGTGGTAATCCTTGGTACAATTTGAAGGTTTTAGATAGAATGCCATTATATTTACCCTGATGTATATATTTTTAAGGGAATCATTTATCCAAGTAATAGCTTTTCCATCAATTCTGAAATGTTTGTATAATTTTGTAATTAACTTGTTTTTCCATACCTTATCAAAAGCTTGTGTAAGGTCTAAAAAGCAGCTATGGTGTGGTTAGTTGGCTTTTTGTTTTGTGCATCTTTTACCTTTTGTGTGAAAAATAAGAGTTGGACTATTGTCCCATGTCCTTTCCTAAATCCATATTGTTCTTCTGCTAAGAGATTTCTTGTGTCGGGGTGGTAGGTGAGTCGTCTGAATATAATTTTTTCCATTAATTTGCAGCAAATATTTGTGAGGGAGATAGGTCGGTAGTTTTTTGGGTCATCAGCAGATTTGTCAAGTTTTTTAATGGGAATTATTGTTGCATTTTTACAGTCTTGGGGCAATTTTCCAGTTTTCCAGGAGTTATTGAAAATATTAAGAAGTCTTTCTTTGCCAATTTTGCCCAAGTTTGATATCATTCGGCCATGGATTCCATCTGGCCCAGGAGTCTTGTTTAGGTCAGTGTTTTCTAATGCATAAGCTAACTCTTTCATATTGATTTTTTTCATGGAAAATATTATGAGTGCTGGTGACATTTTTACAGTCATGAATAATCTTTCGGGCCTTTTTTCAACCTTGACTTTACTACTTATTTGATATGAATTACCTAAAAGATTGGCAGCAATTTTGTCATTAGTTTCTGGTGTACCATCTGTATTCTCAATCATATTTGTATTTTCAGTTTGTGGCTGGACTCTGCCAATTTGTTTTGCCAAATTCCAAAGTTTTGTATTTGGGTTTCTTGGGTTCAGGTTTTCACAAGTTTGTTTCCATTTTTCCCTTTTCACATTTACATATAATCTTTTTATTTTTGCAATCACAATGTTCAGTTCAGTTCTACAATTTGTTTGGTTTTGGGTGCACTTTTTTGTAGTTCATTTCTTTTAGTTATAAGTGTTTGAATATTTTTTGCCTGGTGTGTATAATTTGGAATCTATTTCTTAATATAACCTCTTGGTATTGAAACTTTGGCTGCTTTAATAATTGTGTTTTCGAAAGATATCATATTAGTTTTTTGAAGTTCCATAATTTTTCTTAATTGAGCTAGTTTTGGTCTTGGTGCTAATTTCTATCAAATTAGGCAAATGATCACTCTCAAAACCTTTTAATATTTGCTATTTGCATTTGTGGAAAATGTCAGGATAGTAAAAACTTATATCAAGAGCTTGTGCAGTATTAAAGCTGTAGGAATGATGGGTAGGATTCCCATCATTTAAGCACATGAGAAGGCATTGTCGTCAAATATGTTTGATAGTATTTTGCCTCTTGGGTTTGGCGTAGAACATCCCCATAGTTGATGTTTGGCATTAAGGTCACCTAAAATAATAGTGTTGTCTGTAAGAAATTGAGCCATTGTTCCATCGTCAATAAATGTATTGTTTGGAGGGTGATACATATTGTATATGTTGATGGCTTTGTTTTGATTGAGGTAGACTCTGATACCTTGGGTTTCGAGGTCTAATGTGTTTGGAATATTAACGGCTATGTCCTCATAGTACAAATTATTGATAAAAAATGCTAGGCCACGCCCTTTAACAGCATTTACAGATGGATCTTCAGACCTTACCCTGAGTAATGGAGGGGCCGGAATTAACATAATACTGCAAGATGGAACAAACATCAAAATCAAAGAAGGAGCAGGACAGATTTCGTCAAACTTCACTTGTGAACTGACAGCTATCTGGAAAGCCCTTGATGTATGCCTTAACCAACCATCCCTGCATCAAGCAGAAGGAATTTTAATATACAGCGACTCCATATCCGCTCTAGAAGCAATTCAGAAGGGCAATACTAAAATCACACCGAAAGTACACTCGTTACTTACCCAACTGGAACCATTGGAGAATAACTGCATTCTACATTGGATCCCTGCCCATGCTGGGATCGGGGGTAATGAAATGGCATTTGAATTGGCAAAGGAAGCCAGAAAGTTGAGCCAAAGGAAAGAACAAATGTCATTATTTGACGCTGATTCTTTGTCAGAATACAAGATAATTAAACAAAAAAATAAGAAAAGATCAAAATGCGAAATAAACTCTGAGAGAAAAATGACAAAAACTATAACTAGACTTAGAACAAAACACTATAAAGGAATGAAAATACATCCAGATGGCACAAGAACCTATAGGGCATGCAACAATTGTCCTGGTATGGAACTTACACCTACCCACATATTCTCATGTCCAGCAATGGCCACAGCCTTGCAGAAATTTGACATAGACCCAGAGCAGCAGCTTTACACACCCAAGATAGTGGACATTGCTGCTGATGTGATGGAGATGCATGGTACATCTGAGGCTCTTTATTGGACACGACAACAACAACGGCATTCCAGAGCAAAATAAATTATCAGAGATAGATACATATTTTTCAAATGAATTAAAATAAATATAATCGATACTGAGTGAAAGTTGAATTAAAAATATTAGGAATTTATTATCTTCGGAAACAAACCGTATCTAAAATATCAATTTTATTTTTGCTACATGTTTTAATTTGCATTTACCTATTTTACATATCTCTGATTGTATTTGAAAATCGTTAAACAATTCTTCATACTTTTGGCGAAGTGGTGTTTTATTAATTTGTTATTTGATATTATTAGGGTTCTTTCCTGGTATTCAAAAAGGAAAAATACGTGTCGATCAGTTATATTTTTCAATTTATCAAACAATTTGGCCGCTGAATCTCTGATTCTGGTAGAGCGCCATCTGGAGAATAAAATTTTAACTAAAATCAATTTCGAATTTTACATTATTTGCCATAAAAAATCCCATTGCATCCTGAACACAATGGTGTTTACCGCATTGCTCTAGCGCGAATATTCGCGGAGTTATTAATTTTTAAAGTTGTGCGGGACTTTTGGATCACCCTGTATATGTAGATTAAGAAAATTGTCTTCCACATGCAATTATGGTGCAATGACTGAAGAAATGATCAGGGATAGGTTAGTTTTGGGAATAATTGACAAGCAAACCAAAAGACAGCTGATCAGTGATCCTCAACTAACATTGCAAAAAGCTATTGATGTGTGTAAGGCTAATGAAAGCGCTAACAAACAAATTGAAAACTTAACTAAAAACACTCAAGAGGAGGTGAACAAATTGAATATAAGAAAGAAAACAGTCAATCAAAATAAAATGAAAAAGAACATTCCTTGTAGATATTGTGCAACATTCCATGAGCACAATAGACAAAAATGCCCTGCATGGAATCAAACCTGCAGAAAGTGTAACAAAAAGAATCATTGGGCAAAAGTTTGCAAATCCAGAATGAGAACAGTTCAAAGCCTTGAATCTCAAAACTCCAATGATGAACAAGAAGATTGTTATTCTTTAGAATACGTCTCAGAAATTTCTGCTAGAAAATTGATGACTAAATTAGAATTAGAATTGAATGGATACAAGGAAAGCATAATTTGCCAAATAGATACAGGAGCAACTGTCAATGTTTTAAATTTTGCAGATTTATGCAAAATCATGCAAGATGGCAATCCTTCTCTTAAACCAAGCTACATCAAACTAAGATGCTATGGAGGAGAAATATTAAAGCCAAGAGGACAAATCAAAATCAACTGTTCCCACCAAAGCAAGCAACATCCTATAGTGTTCCAAGTGATAGATCATTGGGAAAAACCTATTCTAAGTGCTGAAACTTGCCAGAAATTGAATTTAATAGAAATTAAAGCTGACTTATGCAAAATTGAATCCACATGGACAAAACAAAATAACCTTCTAGATAAATATAAAGACATATTTGAAGGCATTGGATGCTTACAAGGGGAATACAAACTAGAAACAGATCCTACAATCAAACCCATCAAGCAAGCACCTAGAAGAGTACCTATTACCTTAAGAAAAGAATTAAAAGAAAAATTGATTGACATGGAAAAGAAAAATATCATTGCCAAAGTTGATTATCCAACAGACTGGATTAGCAATCTAGTACTAGTAAAGTCAACTAAGAAGTTAAGAATATGCATTGATCCTCGAGAATTAAATGTCGCCTTGAAAAGAGCTGAATACCCAATACCGACAATTGAGGAAATAATACCAAATCTTCAAAATGCCAAAATATTCACAGTAGTGGACACTAAAGATGGTTTTTGGAATGTGAAGCCCTCTGATGAATCATCGAACCTTACAACATTCTGGACTCCCTTTGGAAGATACAAATTTCTTCGAATGCCATTTGGATTAAAGACTGCTTCTGAAGAATACCAAAGAAGACTCTATGAAATCTTCCAAGGTCTTGAAGGAATTGAAATAATAGCTGATGACATTCTGATTTTGGGAAAAGGTGACTCATATGAAGAAGCACTGAAGGATCATGATAGAAATCTTGAAAATCTTTTCAAGACAGCCAGACAAGCTAATTTGAAATTCAACATCAATAAAGTCAAGCTCAGACTAAAAGAAGTAAAATATCTAGGACATATAATAACTCCACATGGATTAAAGCCAGATCCAGAAAAAGTTAAAGCCTTAAAAGAAATGCCTCATCCAGAAAGTATAACAGAACTCAAAAGTTTCCTTGGTTTTGCAACATACCTATGTAAATTCATGCCAAATATTTCAATGATTAGTGAACCTTTGAGAAAATTGACAATGAAAAATTCAACATGGTCATGGAGCAAGAATCATCAAGCTGCATTTGAACAAATCAAAGATCTAGCCTCAAAAGCACCAATTTAAAGATATTTTGATGCGGACAAATCTATAGCTATACAATGCGATGCAAGTAAACATGGACTTGGAGCTACCCTACTACAAGAAAGCCAGCCAATAATTTTTGCATCTAGAAGTCTAAGCAAGACTAAGCAAAACTATGCTCAGATAGAAAAAGAATGTCTTGCAATTGTTTTTGCATGCGAAAGATTTCATCAGTACATTTTGGGCAAATGTCAAGTGATTGTGCAAACTGATCACAAGCCTCTTTTGTCAATATTTAAGAAATCTATTCTAAAAGCGCCACAAAGACTCCAAAGAATGCTTTTGAGACTGCAAAGATATAACTTAGAACTAGAACATGTCCAAGGATCTCAAATGCACTTGGCGGACATCTTTTCAAGAGCTTGCATCAAAGATGTAAGGAATGAAAATCTGAAATATGATGTGTATCCCATTGACATCATTTACAAAGAAATTGCCACAGTCAATGTTATGGAAACATTAAGTGTATGCAGTGACACTGTCCTGAGAATTAGAGAAGAAACATCATCTGATCCTATTCTGTGTGAAGTGAAGAAACTTATTCTAAATGGATGGCCACCAAATAAAAATCAAACTTCAATGCTAACCAGAGAATATTGGAATTTTAGAGAAGAATTAACAGTTCAAGATGGAATCATACTAAAGAATGATAGAATTGTAATTCCAAATAAATTAAGAAAAGAGATGATAATGAAAACCCATCAAGGACATATTGGAATTAATTCAAGTATGCGAAGAGCAAGAGACAATATCTTTTGGCCAGGAATGAATGCACAGATAGGGCAAGAAATTGAAAATTGTTCTATTTGTCTATCAAATTCACAGAATCAAGTGAGAGAACCAATGAAATCTCACAAAATTCCAAATTATCCCTGGGAAAGAATATCTCTTGATATATTCGAAATCTTCAAACAGAATTACTTAATAATAGTGGATCATTACTCAGATTTTTTTTAAGTTGAATGCCTAGAAAATACAACATCTGAATACATAATTGAATGCTGCAAAAGACAATTCAGTAGATATGGAATTCCTCAAATTATAGTCTCAGACAATGGAAGGCAATTTACATCGACTGAATTCCAAAAATTCAGCAAAGAATGGCAATTTCAACATTCTATATCATCACCACTTCACAGTCAGGGAAATGGAAAAGCTGAAGCGGCAGTTAAAATAGCCAAAAACATACTGAAGAAATCTAAACAATAAAATAGTGATTTTTGGCAAAATTTGTTAAATTGGAGAAATACACCCACTATAGACATAGATTCAAGCCCAGTACAAAGAATCATGTCTAGAAGAACTAGAGCTATACTGCCAATTCACCCAAATTTACTTAAACCATCAATTCCAGAAAATATTCCAGATAAAATATCCATCAAAAGACAACAGGCAAAATACTACTATGATAGAAAATCTAAAAAATTACCAGACTTAGACATAGGACAAGAAGTGTATGTCAGAACACCCAATACCACCCCATCATGGTCCAAAGCTAACATCACAAATGAACACAACACAAGATCCTATGATGTGAATATTCATGGTAGAACCTACAGAAGAAATAGAACCTGGATTAAACCACAACAGGCTTCAGCAAATCAAAAATCTACAAACAATCAAGAAGAAGGAAGAAAAGAAAGCATTGATCAAGAACAAACTGTATCAAATTGCTTACCATCTACTTCATCAGCAGGAGGAGACAACATTGTGAAAAGAACCCGAATTGAAACTACCGAATGCAGAATCCAATCAAAGAGTGACAGCCCCACGGTAAGTGAACCTGAGAATGCTGCATCAGAGACTAGAACCAGATCAGGTCGACTGGTGAAAAACCAAGTAGATTTAAAGACTAGTAAAAAAGGGAAGATGTTAGGTTATTCAGTGATTGAATATATCATCATCACAAGTTAATGTTTTGGTTCATGTAGGATATGTAAAATAACATATCACAATAAAGCTAGTAAATAAAGTTACGTCTTCATGATAGGTTTGTGATTCGTTGTTTTGTACAAGACACTAACAAATCAAACAGTATGCACCTCTACAGAACTAATAGTTTGTGTCCATAGGTTCCCTAAACACCCCTAAGCTGCCTTTCTTAGAAAATGCAGGGTATATAAAAAAACAATCCAGTACAATAGTAGAGCTGTATGGAGATCAATTTGGCGAAACCTCTGAGAGGTTCACCACTGATGAGCCAAGCCCTTTATTAAATAACCTTTATCAATGTAGTAAGGTCTGTATATAGAGATAATATTTAATGATATTAATAAAAAATAATTGATAAAAAAATTGTTACAAAATTTATCGATAGATGGCAATTAAATTAATAAAAATAAGTCGTAGATATTAAATTAAAATTATTTTTTAAATATCTGGCTACATTGGTTGCTTTTGTTTATTTACGTCTTACATTGCGTTCAGTTTATGAAAAAAAAAAACATTTTTTTTGTTAGCAAAATCTTACGTTTCATTTTTATTTCATAGTTCCCTTCCATTTCCATATAGATAATACACTAACAGAGTTTTTAGTTGTAAAGTTTTAAGCAATCTCCTCCAAAGATACTGAACTATACCTAGCATTCTAGGAGCATTCGCAATTTTTTATTTATTAAATTTTAGAATTTTTGCTCTCAAATTTCAATTTATTTATTTATCATCACCAAATTGCTTAGTTTTCAAAACATGTGCGTTTGTATTATCGACTCCTAATGATATATATTTCTTGTTTCTAATTCACTGGTAATTTACCTTTATCATAATTATTAATATAATTTTGTTTCATATTTATATTTTTAAAAGCAAAAACTGCAAAAATTCATAAGATATTTTAAAATTACAAATGAAAACATTAAGACACAAATGTTTCTTTTCACAAATAAATTAAACTTTTCTACTGACCTTACAGCATTGAAAAAATATATTTGAAGAGCTTGGCCCATCATTTTTGTGAACCCTCCCAGCAGTTTCGCCAATTTAATCAACTAGATTGCTTCTTCAGAGCTCTAATACTGTATTCATTCTGCTTATATATGCTAGACTGAATGGTGGAATCTTAGAAAGGGTATTTAAGCAAACTATGTACATAGGCTTTTAGGACAGCAGAATTACATTTAAATATTTGCATCAAGCAATTCTTTTCCGCAAACAATAAGGACAAGGCCAGTTAAGCATAAATTAATACAAAGCAATAACGCGCCATCTATATATAACAAATGAAAACATTCGCATCTTAATGTTTTCATTTTTTATATATATAGATGGCACATTATTACTTTGTATTAATATTTTAATATATCTGGTATATTTCTGAGTATAGGATTACAATACCATTAAGAGAATATCCATATAGATAATACACTAACAGAGTTTTTAGTTGTAAATTGTCAAGCAATCTCTCCTCCAAAGATACTGAACTATACATAGCGATCTATATACTAAAATGTTTATTTTTTTTTGTTTCTTGTATCACACTTATTCTTTAAATATTAGTAGTCATATTTATTTTTTAATTTATTCCAATTTATAATATTTACTAGCCGAATGACCTGGGCAGGGCGCCATTCCAAAAAAGAAGCAAACGGTGACAGAGTTGGTTGATTGATTAGGAGATGAGGAATGACGCTCGTAACTGTATATAGAATTCTTTTGTCTGATGATGGTGACAAAGCTGTTACTATATATAATTCATTTATAAAGTTATTTTACGTAACCTTTGTTGAAATGATTCTTCTTGAAAATCAGAATTTTTATGCCACTATCTATACTCTTAATGGGGCTTTACAGGCTCTTCGGGTAAACCCAGGTCATACGTAATATTGTATTGTTGCGTTGTTGCTTGACAAAGAATAACTCCCGTGGGTACAAAGGATCTTTAGGACTTTATTAAAGCCTAATCAATAAAAGAATCACAAAAGAATGCAAAATAAAAAAGCAACAAAGCTACAAGAAAATAAGACCTAATCCAAATAAATTAATAGTGTGTGATGTTTCGGTAACAGTGTTGTTAACATCATCAGACAAGAATAAATGAGAAAAAATATTACAGCATGTTGTTTAACAATAATTAAAAATCTACCAGTATTTTAATGAAAATGAAATTATTAACTCCTATGAATTCAAAAAGAAGATATTATTGGCATGAACCTAAATGGAAATTAAAGAATTATATCATTAGATTTTGTAATAATGTTTGCGCAAATCCTTATACCCACAGTTATGGATGCATTAAACCATGTGATAAAATATACAGAAATAAATAACTTTACTTGATATTGGGTGTTTTTTTCATTGGTGAAGTGGAAAATGATGTGTTTTGTGGATCTCTATCATCTTCTGTTACATCCTCCCATTCATAATTAGAATTGTCTAAAATACCATTATTTCCACCAAAGGAATAAATGTCCATGTATTCTGAATCAATTGAAGATGAATCAAAAGTATCTGATCCCAAAAAATCGGACGCAAATCATGTTAATATGCTAGTGCGATCGGTAAAATTGCGGCATTTGTAGCCATTTATAATAGCCTCCTATTTTTATCTCTTATAATAGAAAAGTTACATTTTCTTATTTTAACATGTTCTGAAAATTTCCCTGTGTTGTTCCACTTTGAAAAGCTTTGATAATGACTTTTTTCTAGAAATAGCTTTAGGTTTTTTAAAACGCCTTTCTTTGTTTTGGAAGCCATTTGTATTTTTTTATTTCAAACTTGCGGATGTAAAGATATTCTATTCAATAAAAGTATAAAATGTATATAAAACATGGGGCAAAAATAGAACGTAAATATGAACAAACAATGCCCCCAAATTGTTTTGAAATCGCAAAATTTTGTTATTTTAAAATTTATTAATTATAATTTTAAGTTCTTTATAAGCCTAGTATTTTAAATAGATTTTATTATTTTGGGACTTAAAATTTGGTTCATTATAGGGTAGTTCGCTATTTTAAGAATCTCAAAGTTAATTATAATGATGGTATTTTCATTGGAATGGAATTGGGAATTACCTTAGGTTTGTTATGAGGGAAGGTTTGCTATATTACGGGTTTTTATTAGCGGGATTTTCACCATATTTATGACAATCAAATATATTTCCAAATGAAAGATGCAACAATGAGAAGTTTTAATATCACTAAATGCAGCTTGTATCTCTATAAGCCAATTAAAGATAAAAGCTCTAAATTTACTTAAAATTAATGTTTTCTATTTTAAAAGATGTGTGTATGACTATATTTTATTTATTAATCAGGGAAGTGAACAAAAAATATTGGATACCCTCAACAATCTGATGTCCTCATATCAATTACTCTATGGAAATTTATAACAACAAATCAATCAATTTCCTTGACATGAACTTAACATATAATAATAACATTATTACCACCTCTATACACAAAAAAACCAACACATACAGGAACTTATTGGAACTACAGTTCACAGCACCATTTCAGCCAAAAGGTAGGATTAGTTAAACTCATATATAGAACTTTTATGCTCATTAGTGATACATTTAAAAGAAATATAGAAATTAACAACATAAAAAAAAAGAACTAATCAATGAATATTTACCATCAAATTGATAGGTAAAATAATGGAGATACATGAATAAAAATTAAAGGGTTTAATAATATTTTGATTCAGATTCTAAAGTGCAACAATCAAGAATTCAAATTCATTACATTACCAATTATAAATCAAAAGTTTTCAAGAAATATGTATATTAAAAAAGTATAAAAAATTTAAAATTGCATGGAAACCATGTAACCCTATTTCTCAATACATCAACAAACACAAGAACACCCAATTACCAAAAAAGAGCAGGTTTAATCTATGAAATGAAATGTGAAAAGTGTGACCACAATGTAGGACAATCAGCTAGAACTTTAAAAAAAAGAATGAAAAACCATGAAAATGCTCTAAAATGGGATAAGATTCTGCACATAGAAAAATCACAGGGCATAATAATTTAAATTAAAAAATAAATAAATAAAGATAATAGATTATGAGAAAAAATATTGGGAGTATATTTTAGTTTGTGCGTTTTTTTTTTTTTTTTTTTTTTAATTGAAGCTTTATTGTGAAAAATTGGTTAGACATATTCAATGTTCAAAGTATTGTCCATTGCTAGCCACTACATTTTTCCCATCTTTCTGGCAATTGACGGATCCCATTGCGGAAAAAGCCAGCTCTTTGGCCACTATCCATTCATTGACATCAGTGTAATTGGAAAGTGCTGGTCAGCCAAGCCATTTTACATTGATCGGAAGAGATAATAATCAGAAGGAGCAATGTCTGGGCTATACGGCTGGTAGGGTAGGACTTCCCATTTGAGCGTTTCTAATTACGTTTTAACTGGTGCTGCAGCATGTGGCCAAGCTTTTATCATCTTTATTCATAATCTAATATCACTTTGTCTATCTATTGGCATATTGCAGCCGTTTTTCTCGCAATGCTCGGCTCAAATGCATCAATTGTCTTCAGTAGACCTCCCCTGTGATCCTTTCATTCAGTCGTAGCAGCTCATAATATACCACTCCTAGATGGTCCTACCAAATACACAGCATAATCTTCTCGCCCTGAATATTCGGCTTGGCTGTTGACGATGAGGCATGGCCAGGTTATCCATACCTTGCCTGACATTCTGGAAAATTGTAATGGACCCCTTTTCATCGCCAGTTACAATTCGATGCAAAAACCTTTCATTTTTGATGTTGGAGCAGTTGTTCACACATGAATAAACAGCGTTTGATGTCTCTTGGCTTCAGGTCATATGGCACCCAATTTCCTACCTTTCAGATCATTCCTATTTCTTTTAAGCAATTAAAAATGGCTGGTTGAATAACTCCAAGGGTTTTTGAGAGTTCCTTTTACGTTTGTGTTGGATCTTCATCGAGTCTTGCCTCTAATTCTTCACCCTCAAACTTTAGTGCGCTCGGGTCTTTCTTCGTCTTACAAATCAAAATTTCACATTTAAACTGTGCAAACCACTTCTGACGGGTTTGTTGAGCTAGATCATGGTCGCCATAAACTACGATGACTCAGCAGCATTTTTCTTCATATTGAAGTAATGAAGTAAAACTCCACGCTAAAACACATTATTTGGTACAAAAGTTGGGAGAAATTTAGGAGAAAACAGAAACTAGTTGTTTACACTTCAGAGAAATGATTGTTACTGAAGAAATAAGCCTTATGATGACACTTCAAAATAATGGTCTTTCCAGATGAAACAATGTAATAATAATCTAGTAGCGCCATCTTTATTAAAACCGTACGAACTTATACTCCCAATGCTATATAAGAGATAAAGAAGCCTCTTTTATTCGAAATAAATGTGCTACAATTAACAGAAAGAAAGAAAGAAGAAATATCAATGATATTTACAGATATACTTTTAATTATATCTAAAAAATATTTGAAAAAAAGAGGGTTTTTTTCTACTTCTAATTTTAAGAATACTATTTTAGGTTTTCATAGAAAACTTCTTATCTCCTATCTTGTTTACACACTTGAAAACAGTACTATTTAAGAACATGCTGTGATATATTTTTAAAATGATTTTTTTGTGTGATGATGGTAATAACGCTGTTACCAAAATGTCACACACTATAAATTTATTTGGATTTGGCCTTATTACTTTGTTGGACCTCGTTGAATTATAGTCAGTTAAAATAAAGAAAATATTGGGATTTGAAAAAAAAAAAACTGAATTAAAGTGTTTGAAGTGTTGAATTTAAAGTGTTCTTCTTCTTATTTCTTATCTCCACTCAATCATATTAGTGTGTCAAGCTTGTAAAGCTTGAGACTTTTGATGGTGTCTGCTGGGGATGAGTAGAGCTCATCAATGGATGAGTCAATAATGTGTTTTGGGGTTGCAGGTTGAGAATTGCACTTAGTACATAGTGGGAAAACCTTGCACCATTCTGGAAAGTCTTTGATTTGGGACCCAATTTCTAAAAAAATTTCATGTAAGATGTTCTTTTGGAGGGTTAGTCTTTTTGGTTATGAATTTTGAGAAGCCGATTTTTCTCTTTAGATGCAGGGGAAGAAGGCTGGATTTGAGTCCAGCAATGTGATTTGGGCAGTCTCCTTAAAAACCACTTATGATTTTAGCTGCGCTTGCTTGGATTCTGTCTATTCTGGATAGATTTGTTTTACTTGCATTGATCCAGGCTGGGGTAGCATATTCCAAAATAGGTCTTACGAGTGCAAGGTACGTTGTGCATAAGATATTGGCATTTGCACCCCAGTTTAAGCCTGATAATTTTTCAGGATTCTGAATCTATTCTTAGCTTTGTTTATCATGGTGTCAATATGTTTTTTAAAAGTGAGAGCAGGGTCAAGTGTGACACCAAGATATCTTGGGGAATCTGAATATTAGATTATTCAGTTGTTCAATGAAATATTTTGGGTCCAGTGGCGAAGATGGTTGTTGATGGTGAAGAGGCCAATTTCACATTTACTGAATTTGATAGATAGTTTAAGTTTCTGGATTACCTTTTGCAGATTTTTCATGGCTTTATTCAGAGAGTGTTCTGCATCGGAGAGGTTGTTTTTGGAGACCCAGATGATTATATCATCTGCGTAAGGGCAATTTTAGCTGGTGGTTTGATGAAAGTGTGTACATCATTTAGGTAAATATTGAAGAGAAAAGGGCTTAGGATTGACCCTTGGGGTAGACCTTGGTAAATACGAGTGGTTTTTGATTTGATGTTGTTGAAATTAACCTGTATTGTGCGTTTGGATAGAAAATTGCTGATCCAACTCAGCATACTTCCCTCTATTCAAAGTTTATAGAGTTTGAGATTTAACTTTTCCTTCCAGACTCGGTCGAAGGCTTGGGAGAGGTCGATGAAGACTGCTATAGTAGATTTTGTAGGTTTATGATGAAAGCTGTCCTGTATTTGTTGAACAAAGTAAAAGATTGAATCCTCTGTGCTTTGATGTTTTTTGAAAGCTCTTTGATGAGGGTCTAGTAGGTTGTTGAGGTTAAGATAAAAAGTTAACCTATTGAGAATCACGTGTTCCATATGAATATTTAAAGTGTTGAATTAAAAAAGTTCTCCTCAACATTTTGGTATAGTATCACTTTCCCATGTTTTTGTCTTATTTTAAAATATTGTCATGGTAGTGATAACGAGTATAACAAAAGTTTAAGTAAAAATAATTTATTGGTTAGAATGCAAACTATTTCTAAAATTTTATTTACAAGTAATAATATACAAGTATGGGGTAAGGGGTGATGAATATGCAAATATTTATGATGATATACAACAGAATATTTAAAATAATTATTCAGTGACATTGCCCCCTTCCTAGATGAACAGCGTCCCGCTGTAATTATCACTTGAACAGATCAGCTTGGTCCTCAGGGTCATGGTTGGGTTTCATTCTCAGTACATGGACCAGGGGTCTCTTGTTTGGTGTCTCCTGGTTGGTTGGTCTACAGGTTCAACTTCGAAGGTCACGTCAGAGAGTTTCCGAGTAACCCTGTATGGCCCGAAGTACCTTTTCATCAGTTTTTCTGAGAGTCCCACCTTTCTTATCGGGATGAAAATCCATACCAGGTCACCGATGTTGTAATCCATTGCCTCGTGCTTTGAGTCATATCTGGCCTTGTCCTTTTCTTGGGCTTTCAAGGTTTCTAATCTTGCTAGCTGCCTAGTCTCTTCGACTCGCGAGGCAATCTTCTGACTGTAATCCTCTTGGAGATCTTCATGCGGATTTGGGAAAAGAGTGTCTACAGTTGTTTCGGCTTCGCGTCCATGAATCAGTTTAAAAGGGGTAAAACCTGTCGTATCTTGTTTTGCCGTGTTGTAGGCAAACGTGACGTAGGGCAGGATTACGGAGATGATTGTTTCTTTCTTTGGCACTTTTTACAATGAGCGACATACTTCCGTATGTCCCGGAGAAGTCCTGGCCAGAAATATTTGTTGCTAACTCTCTCATATGTCTTCAAAAATCCAAGATGACCTGCTGTGGGAGGGTCGTGTAAACTTTCAGTAGTTCTAAGCGTAAGTGCTTGGGAATAACTAAAAGGTGCTGATTTCCCAGGGGGTCGAAATTCTATTTGTATAAGATTCCTTTTAACATTTCATATCCTTTCGATTCGGCACCAAATCGTTCTGTTTCCTCTATCAATTTACTAATTTTAGGGTCTTTTCTTTTTGTTCATCCTCGAAGCACGTCAGAGCAGTTATTGAGGGTATATCATCATCCTCATCATTGTATGCTTCTTCCGATTCAAGTTGGAGAGGATTCCGAGAAAGACAGTCGGCATCTTGGTGTTTGCGTCCACTTTTATAAACAACCGTTACATTGTTTTCTTGGAGTTTTAAAGCCCATCTTGATTGTCGGGTCCTTCAGGTTAGATAACCAGCAAAGAGCGTGGTGGTCAGTGACGATGACAAACTCACGACCAAAAAGGTACGGTCGAAATTTGTTGATGGCCCATATTGCGGCCAAGCATTCTCTTTCCGTTGTTGAGTAATTCTTCTCCGCCTTAGATAAAGTTCTTGAAGCATAACCAACTGGCCGCTCTTTCTCATCTTTGATCTGTACGAGGACAGCTCCAATTTCATAACCGCTGGCGCCAGTATGAAGCTCGGATAGCAGTTGTTCTTCAAAATAGGCAAGAACAGGTTCAGACATCAATGCTTTTTTCAAGGAATCAAAAGCATCCTGTTGGTCAGAGTTCTCTCTCTCCACGTGAATTTATTATATTTTTTGAGGACTTCGTGTAGAGGAGCAGCTTTCACAGCAAAATTTTCGATAAATCTACGATAATAGGAACATAGGCCAATGAAGCTTCTCACATCTGTTATAGATTTTGGAGTCGGAAACTTGGCGATAGCTTCAATCTTTTCTGGATCGGGATAAATACCTTTACTATCGACGAGGTGTCCAAACACTCTGATTCGTTTGGTTCTGAAAAGGCACTTTTTTGGGTTGAGGCGTAGCTCGGCTTTGTCGAGACATTGTAGTATGATTTCAAGCCGGTATAAATGTTCGTTGAACGATTTGGAATACACCACGATGTCGTCTAAATAACAGAGGGCCATCGTACATTTCAGGCCTTTCAATATCTTGTCCATCATGCGCTCGAAAGTTGCAGGGGCATTGCACAGTCCAAAGGGCATGACTAGGAATTCGTAGAGTCCATCAGGGGTAATAAAGGCAGTTTTTTCTCTATCTGCTTCGTCGACTTCTATTTGCCAATATCCTGAACGAAGGTCTATTGATGAATAAAATTTAGCTCCTTTCAGGGAGTCAAGTGTATCATCGATTCGGGGTAGTGAGTAAACGTCTTTTTTAGTAACTTTGTTTAGTCGTCTGTAATCCACACAGAAACGCCAGTTACCATCCTTCTTCTTTACTAAAATAACTGGCGATGACCATGGACTTTCTGAATGACGTATAATCCCGGCGTCCAGCATTTTGTCCACTTCCATTTGGATTGCTTGGCGTTCTGTAGGGGAGACTCGATATGGTCTATGCTTAATAGGCTGATGGTTTCCAGTTTCAATTTTATGTTTGGTTACTGAAGTTTGCTTTACTGGTTCATTATTTTTATCAAATATTTTATCATATCGTTTTAAAATTGATAAGATTTGAGACTGCTGCTCTTCTGATAAATCATCACTAATTAAATTTTGTAAAAATTTAAAGTCACTTTTATCAGCATGACTGGCATGATTCGCATTTTTCACCTCCTTGTTAAATTCAGAACATTCTGAAATAGCCGTCAAGTTATTTTCTTCAACCCTTTGAATTTTTCCCAGGCACATTCCCTTAGGGACTATTTGAGCTGTGGTGCTAGAATTTACGATACAAAGTTTTCCTTTATTATGGGAAAGCCTGAATAATGCACAGGGAAGTGTTAACCCTTTTCCTATTAATACCTTTTTCGAAGGTTCAAAAAGTACCTGATTTTGCCCATTAAGCTCTTCACTCATAACATTTATTAGTTTGGTAGATTCGGCTCGGATTACGACGCTTCTGCTAGCCACAACCCTTCCCATGGAAGCTGGTGAATTTAGTACATCTTTGGCCTCTTCCAATCTGATTTCGGCGCATCCACAATAAATCACGGCATTTGATGCCTCTAGGAAATCCAATCCGAGGATAATACTTGGGTTACTATTAGGGAGGACGATAAACTCAAGCGGCTGTTCCAATCCATTGATGCTCAAGCTGATTGTGCATCGGCCGATCGATGCAACATTCTTGCCATCAGCAACTTTTAGAGTCATTCCGCTATCCTTGAACATGGTCTTTTTTAATATAATTTTCAGTTGTTATGTTGCGTTTTGACCCGGAGATTGGAAGTACAAGTCCTTCAACTACATTGTTGGGAGAGTTACTTATTTGATAAGGGCCTTCAGGTTGCTTGCCAGCATATATATCAATATTCACCACATAGCTTGTGCGGGAACAACATAACACATGTCTTTATGCCATATTTTGCGGGTTTATTGGGAAGGTATTGCTTGAAACTACATCAGCCTTTGAATGGAATAATCTTTTCGTCTACTATCAAATATTCTCCAGGATTATACATAGTTTTGCAGTTTGTAACGAATTCTTCAAATATTTCTCTAATTGGTGCTAGTGTTTCAATTTTCTTTCATATTTCACGTGTGGGCAAATCATCGAAACACAAACACCTGAGTAAAAAAAAGAATTGCTCGCGATTCATTACGGACTGGAGAATTTCGAATCGAGTTCCATCATTTTTCCATATTTCTTGAAAGGAAAGATGGCAGGCCTTTCTTGTCCCAGAAAGTAGCTAAAGTCCAATAAGAGCCCAAA
This sequence comes from Cordylochernes scorpioides, assembly GCA_030710605.1. NCBI lineage: Eukaryota > Metazoa > Arthropoda > Arachnida > Pseudoscorpiones > Chernetidae > Cordylochernes > Cordylochernes scorpioides. The sequence continues at coordinate 20,181,065 of CP092884.1, read as the reverse complement.
TCTCTACATCATTACTATCTTTTGCATCCCTTTCTCGAGAAAAATTTCCTCGAATCCTTGAGATATATTGATTGGTGTTACATACTATTTTTTCAACTATTTTGTTTGTGATAAATTTTCTGTAAGCTCCAACAGCTGTTTTGATGTTCTTTCCATCTCTTTTCAGTCCAGGAAGGTGAGAAACTATGTTATAAGAGCGAATTCTTACCTTTGTACTTTGCCATTCACTGGTCTTCCACCGCGTTGTCTGGTCTCTCCCAACATAGAAACTAGAAGTTGAAGATGAACCAAATTCTTTGTTTTCAGATTCCAACTCGGATTCAGAATCATGGTAGCTATATATTTCGGTATTTTCATCAGAATATATATCTGATGTGCCGCAAACCACTCCATTTTGGATTCAGAATTAGAAAGAGTTGATGTATCCATGAAATATTTTAAAAAATGAATAGCAAACGATAGTTTTTGGAGAGCTAGGAATAAAGAGAAAACAAAGAATATGTGAACAAAGCCAAAGGAAATACATCTATCTGAATCTGAAACCTAAAAAATATAGGCGAGCTGTCACTCACGGCCTGCCAAAAGTGTTACGTAAACACTCGCGCTGGGTGTAAACCACCCAGCTTATCTGATTATGAAAAAGTTAAATGTATATTTTTGAAATTCATTAGGCCAATCTAAGCTTCACCACAAAAAATTAAACTACTGAGACACTCAAGCTGCTATATTTGTTATTTACAGTTTATTTTCACAGTTTAGTTTCTTACTGGGTGTAATACACCCAGCGCGAGTAATTAAGGGTTAAAAAAATCATTATCCCTTAAAGAAATCTTTTATGGCTTTTTGCTTTTAGGCTAGAACCCTCTTTAGTGCACATTCTAGCTGATCAATCTACAAAAAGACATGCATTAAGACATGCTATAACATATAGAATGTATTTGATATTCATGTCTTTCTCTCCTCTTCTGTATGTTATATCAAATAGCAGAACTTTGCTCTCTAAGACACACCCTCATTAATTACATTGGTGGTGACTAGCAGCTGCTTGAGTTAGGCCTAAATCATCCACGAGGAAACAAAAAGGTGAGAGGTGGCCTCTCAGGGAAGTGGTATTTCAGAAAGGTGGTATTTCAGGAAGGTGCCTCTCAGGGAGATGGTATGGCCTCTCAGGGAAGTGATATTTTAGAAAGGTGGCCTCTCAGAGAAGTGGTATTTCAGGAAGGTGACCTCTCAGGGAAGTTATATTTCAGGAAGGTGGCCTCTCAGGGAAGTAATATTTCAGGAAGGTGCCTCTCAGGGAAGTGGAATTCCAGAAAAGTGATATTTTGAGAAGGTGGTCCCTCTGGGAAGTTGTATTTCAGGAAGGTGGTCTCTCAGGGAAGTAATATTTCAGGAAGGTGGCCTCTCTCAGGGAAGTGGAATTCCAGAAAAGTGATATTTTGAGAAGGTGGTCCCTCTGGGAAGTTGTATTTCAGGAAGGTGGTCTCTCAGGGAAGTAATATTTCAGGAAGGTGGCCTTTCAGGGAAGTGGAATTCCAGAAAAGTGATATTTTGAGAAGGTGGTCCCTCTGGGAAGTTGTATTTCAGGAAGGTGGTCTCTCGGTTAAAAAGTATTTTGTCGTACCTTATTTGAAAACACAGTAATACATCTCTAATAAAATCACCAAGGAAACCAAGAGGAAACTTCAACAAACATGTAGTTGGGTTTACTATGTATAGGTATTTATCCCCAGAATAAAGGAAAGACTGTTGAATCCCCAGGTGGCAACCAACCAGATATATAAAGACCAACCACTCTCACTCAGCAACACCACTTGGATAAGAAGATAACATTGTGGATCTTGGTGCTATCAACCGCAGTATAACTAAGTAACCTTGGATATGGTGTGGTAGATGGCCCACATGGAGCACTTGTCCGGCCCTATAGTCATTGTCCATGGAGGGGCCAGCACTGTGCCAGACTCCATGGTCCAGGCCAAGCTGAATGGAGTTAAGGCCGCTGCCAACAGGGCGTTTGAAAGGCTGATGTCCACAGGGGCCACTGCTGTTGATGCCGTGGAGGCTGCGGTTGTCTCCATGGAGAATGATCCAAACTTTAATGCTGGTAGGTGACTGCTGCATTCTCCTACTTAGTGCTTCACATATATATATATATATAGTTTGCTTTCAAATTAAACAACTTATAACTTTTCTTATTGCTATCGAAAAATATTGGGAGGGCCTTGCTCATCCTTGGAAAGCTCCCAATGGTTTCGGCAGTTTTATCCACCATAACACTGTAATATTGTATTGAGCTATTCTGCATATATATCTGGCACTTTAAGGTATTTTTTGGTGAAGGTATATAGTGAAGGCAACTATGGACATGAGCTTTGGAGACAGTAAAAATATCGCAACAACTTTTATATTCATAAATACTTTCATCTCAAGAATTACGCTTCCGCAAACAAATCAGAAAAGGTTAGTTAGGCATAATTTAAACACAAGGCATCAGCATGCCATCTATATGTAAGAAAAAAAAAAAAGATTTGGGCTTTTTTTTTAATTCAATAACTCCCTACTGTCTTTACTGCAATGAAAAATATAATGGGAGGGGGCCTGGATCATCAATAGTGGAACCCTCTCTATTGTTATGGCTCTTCCCCAAGTAAAACTTCTATAAATGCCATGAGAATATGTTCCTTGAGCCATTGGATTATCATCAGCAACCTCTCAATGATCTTCTTTAGTGCATTTGATACAAATCTCATATAGCCAATGGTTGTCTACATTTTGGTAAGTAATGTTGATTTTAGTTTAAAAAAGGAAATGGGAACATCAACTCCCCCAAGAAAGGGGACAGTGAGTTGCTGAAATGTCAAAAAAATAACTCAAGAACAGTTGGTGTAACCATATTCTTTTTTAAACCAATTCCCAATCAGCAAATGATCTATATAATTTTAATTTTAGTGTTTATTCTCTTTTATAAAATGCTTGATATATGCATTGTATCTTATAATTTGTTTGATGCTGCAATTCTCAACCTGCAACCCCAAACCACATCATTGATTGTATTGGCTCATCCATTGATGCGCTCTACTCATCCCCAGCAAACACCATCAAAGGCTTGATACCCTAATATGATTGAGTGGAGATAAGAAAGAAAAAGAAGAAAATTTGTTTGATTCTGAGTTCCTGCCCTTATTATATACTAGCCGAATGACCCGGGCAACGCCCGTGTTTTACCCGATTGAATGTTTTGATTCAAATACTATTTGTTACAATTATAAATTGGCGCCTTAAATAAATGCATATGTTAGTTAATAACTATAGCCTATGTGCTTTATCTGTCTATGTACTGTTGGCTTCCGTAGGCGTCTCTTACAGGGAAAAAGAAAGAGAGGATTCCATTTGGTTATTAACTAATATATGCATTTATTTAAGGAGCGACCCGCTCCAACACAATAATTACATAAACGAAAAGGTGAGTGGGGGGGGGCAAAGGTGGCGTGACCGTAGCCAACCAATAGGAGGGCGCCATTCCAAAAAAAAAGCAAACGGTGACAGAGATGAAAACTGATGACTGATTGTTGATTAGGAGATGAGGAATGACGCTCGTAACTGTATATAGAATTATATATACTCCACTGCATCTGTTTGGATTCTCCAGGCCTTGTGGATTTGGCCATACTTTCTATGTCAAAAAGGTTTTGCATTTTTACAGCTAAATTTCACTATGGGTTTTACAGTAGAGTAGAACCTCCATGAGAGAACACTCTTGCTAGAGGACATCTCTATACAAACAGAAGCTTTCATTGCCAAAATTACCATTTATTTATATAACAATTAGTAAGAGGACACCTCTCTTTCGAAAGAACGCTTTGGCTTTGCATATAGGTGTTTTCCTTTACAGAAAGATTCTACTGTATTTCAAATTGCTTTTGTGTGTATAAATGTACTGACATCTTGATAAAGCACTAGTTGGATTATAGATTATAGGTAATAAGACCAAATCCAAATAAATAAATAAAGTGTGTGATGTTTTGGTAACAGCGTTGTTACCATCTTCAGACAAAAGTACTGAATGAGAAAATATATCACAGCATGTTTTAAATAGTTACTATTATCAAGTGTGTAAACAAGATAGCAAATAAGAAGATAATTTTCTATAAGAACCCTAAAATATTATTCTTAGAATTAGAAGTGGAAAAAACACCCTGTCTATTTTTCAGATATAATTAAAAGCGTATCTGTAAATATCATGGATATTTCCTCATTCTTCTATTCTGTTAATTGTAGCAAATTTCTTTTGAATGAAAAAGGCTTCTCTAAATTCTCTTAAAGTATTTTTTTTCATAATCTAGTACAGTAGTACCTCCCTTTAGTGGACACCCTGCTAGCAGACACCTCTCCACAAAGGATTTAGCAACTCTCCGGCAAGAGGACACCTCTCCCTAAATGACACTTTGGCTCTGCAATTAGGTGTCCTTTACAGGGAGGTTCTACTGTATCTTTGTTTCTTTTAGATTGAAATTATTATGCCTTGTGATTTTTCTATGTTCTACAAGTGCTGAATTCTCAATATTAACCAAAAGGTAGGATTAGTAAATGCTCTTTTATTTAGAACTTTCACACTCATTAATGATACAGTTAAAAGAAATATAGAAATTAACAAAAAATAATTAATCAATGAAGATTTTCCCATCAAATTGATAGATAGAACAATAGAAGACATGAACCAAAAATATGAGAATAATACTTTAATTCAAAATCTAAAGTGCAAAAAGCAAGAAGCCAAATTCATCACATTACCATTTGTAAACCAAGGTTTGCAAGAAATTTTACTAATATATTAAAAAAGTATGAAAAATAAAAATTGCATGGAAACCATGTAACCCTATTTCTCAATATATCAACAGCCATAAGAACACCAAATTACCAAATGAGACATTGCGCAAGCAAGGTATAAAAGGCATGGACGGATACACAGAGTAGTGTACCCAGGAGGAGCTCTGAACCCGAGGGATGGACAGCACCAAATAAACTAACAAGATTTAGAACAGGCCATCTCAAACCAATGAAGATAGAAAATAATAACAAGATCTATGCCTATATCACTTGCCCAAAATATACCTTGGCACTTGCATCTCCAGAACACATTTTGGCTTGCATTAGATGCACTAAACAGGACCTTTGGGAGATGTCGCTGCTTATCATAAAAAAAGTTTGAAGAGCATGTACTCATGGAATTTGTGTAATCTTTGTAAAAGGGGATAAGAAACAACAACAATTATAGTGATACTTTATATTGGCTGAGGTTCTTTATGTTAGTGGGGATCTTCTTAGGTTCACCCAAAGTTGGAAATGTGCCATTTGATTGATATTGATGTTTTGAAAAACCATAGATGGTTTAAAGGAACATGTTCTCTCATCTCTTCAGCACATTCAGGCTCTTAATTAACAATGGCCATGCCTCAAGTATTTGGTTACATTGAAATTTCCATGCACACAATGACCTTTTCTTTACTATTCTCTCCTCCATATACACTGATAACCATTTCTATTCCCATTTGTATTAAAGCTTTGTTTCCCCATAACCTAATATCAGCCATGTCTCCATTAGTTCTTCTTATGTGTGGAAGTTGTTATTTTATTCCTAGGCAATGATTTTAATCTGAGGTAAATAAGATTTCTAAGTGTGGTCAAAATCAGGCTCCTCCTTAGTGATCAATTCTTAGTCGAATGATGAGCCATTACCTGAAAGCAATGATAATTATAAGGTCAAGAAAAATGTTGGTGTATCTATAGAGATACTAGTAAACACAGGAACATAGAAAATGCTTTTCTCCATGTCGACTAAAGAAAACTGCTGGACTTATCACCACTGCTCAGTTATTGAATATAAAGAATACAAGAACTCTCTGATAATTTTTTTGAAGTGAATCAGTGAGACTTGCTGAGTTCTGAGGTATTATATACAGCCTCTTCAAGTGCACATGTAATGTTTGGTACAAAAATTTATTGAAGAAATGCACCACTTTATGATCTATGGAGGTTGGTGGTCAAGTGTTATAAACTGTTGGTTTTCAACCGCTATGACACAGGATAAGATCCAGAAAACATTGGGCATAAGGCACAATTTGGATTATAGATTATAAACACAAGGTAATAAGACCAAATCCAAATAAATAGTGTGTGACATTTTGGTAACATCGTTGTTACCATCTTCAGACAAAAGTACTGAATGAGAAATTTTACCACAGCAGGTTTTAAATAGTTAGTTATCAAGTGTGTAAACAAGATAGCAGATAATTTTTAGGGTTCTTAGAAAACTATCTTCTTATATGCTATCTTGTTTACACACTTGATAAGAGTAACTATTTAAAACATGCTGTGGTAAAATTTCTCATTCATTTCTCATTTTTGGAAATACTGTATCTTTATTTAGCAGCCCTGTAAATATATTTCCAAATTTCTCATTCAGTACTTTCGTCTGAAGATGGTAACAACACTGTTACTCAAACGTCACACACTATTTATTTATTTGGATTTGGTCTTATTACCTTGTGTTTTTATTATAATGTTTTTATAATTTAAAAAAATGCTCCAATGGTCCCTGATTCTTGAAAAAGTCCAATCACATTAGCGAGTGAAAGTAATCTGAGCTCTGGCATACATGTAAGTGTAAAAGTCAAACTGCTTTTCACATGTGGGGCACAGTAAAAGCAGTTGCCAGCTTCTACCCACTATGATTGTCATGGCCTGTACCATGTGTACTAGGGATAATAATAAAAAAAAATTATAATTAAAAACCCTTATAAACTTCTCTGTGCAGATTCAGATAGTGAATAAGCCACAACATGGCAAAATTGGTGGGAATTTTTCCTCTAATTCAGAGGTCAGTTGTCATGACATCTCACACAAGGAAGTCCATGGGGCTGATACTAAGTGGCTGATCTATGGACTTCTAGAAACAGATTTGTGATTGAATTAATGTCTTTTAGTTCCCTATTTAAAATTGCCCTTTGTTTCAATACTAGCAGAGCTCTCTGGTCTCCTGAAACATCACTGTGGAACCTCGTTACAACAGCCTCTTTTATAACATCAACTTGGTTAGAACATTCTGAGGCCCCAAGTTTTAAGTCATCATTGTTTTAGTCCTGGTTATACCAACAACATTCAATCTTAATTCCAAGCAATGTTGTTATAGCAAGGTTTGACTGTAGATGGTGGCTCTTTGGACTTGCTACTTTTTTTTTATTTTCCACCAGTTATCAAAATTGCATTTTTTGGTTTTGATCTTTCAGTTTGTTTTAAACTTGGCACAGATTTTTCTCCCCATAAATATATATAAAATATACCATAGAACCTCCATGAGAGGACACCTCTCTACATAGGACAGTTTTCATCGCCAAAATTAATATTTTTACTAACTAGCAAGTCTCTGGTAAGAGGACACTGCTCCCTAAAGGACACGTTTGCTCTGAATTAGATGTTTTTTACAGAGAGAGGGTTTATTGTACTTTTAAAAATGCATGTATACAATGTTTATTGGGGTGGTGCCAGGGTACGGAGCGTCTCTGACCAGCAATGGCACTGTGGAGATGGATGCCTTGGTTATGGATGGCACCAACCTAGAAGCTGGAGCCGTGGCCATGGTCAGCACCGTAGCCAACCCTGTCTCTCTGGCCAGGAAGATTATGGAGAATGTAAGTGGCTCAGCTTGCCTTGGAGTGGTGGAGGACATACTCAGGATTCTGAACTGGGTCAGAAAAGTTTATGAAGATATATCTGAGTCTTATTGAAAATGAACAAATAATGATAATGAAAAATCTGCTGGAGACTGGATTTACCTTGCTACTCAGGCCAAATGAATTAAAGAGGATTATATGTATCTTGTTCCTTTAGGTCACATGAGTTATAGAGGATTGGATGTATGCTACTTTTTTTAAGTCATATGAATTAAAGAAGAGTGGATATATTTTGGTACTAAGGCCACAAAAGTTAGATATAGAGAAGTGAATGTATCTAGTTACTAAGACCACACAAATAAGTTGCAGAGGAGTGTATGTATCTTGGTACTAAGAGTACACAAGTTACATAGGAGTGGAAGTATGTTGGTACTAAGGCCACAAAAATTAGTTATAGAGGAGTGAATGTATCTTGCTACTAAGACCACACAAGTAGGATACAGAGGAGTGGATGTATCTTGATACTAAGACCACACAAGTAAGTTACAACAGAGTGGATGTATCTTGATACTAAGACCACACAAGTAAGTTACAACGGATTGGATGTATCTTGATATTAAGACCACAAAAGTAAGTTACAACGGAGTGGATGTATCTTGCTACTAAGACCACACAAGTAAGTTACAATGGAGTGGATGTATCTTGATATTAAGACCACACAAGTAAGTTACAACGGAGTGGATGTATCTTGCTACTAAGACCACACAAGTAAGTTACAACGGATTGGATGTATCTTGATATTAAGACCACACAAGTAAGTTACAACGGAGTGGGTGTATCTTGCTACTAAGACCACACAAGTAAGTTACAATGGAGTGGATGTATCTTGATATTAAGACCACACAAGTAAGTTACAACGGAGTGGATGTATCTTGATATTAAGACCACACAAGTAAGTTACAATGGAATGGCTATGAGCAGAGTGAACACGTCCTCCTGGTGGGGACAGCGGCCCATGAGCAGGCCGTCCACTACAGCAAGCTGCCCAACTCCACCATAAAGATTGTTAAGCCTAAGAGCCTTGTCACAGACCAGGCCCTTCTCAGACTCCAGGAATACAAGAACTTCCAAACTGCCATTAAGAATTCCATGAAACCTAAGTAAGTGGCTCTAACATGCAATCCATTTTTGAGCCATGTATTTACCCCTTTTCTACTTGCACATAATGTAGATGTGATGAGATTTTACTTGACATTTCTACATTTCTATGGGATGTTGATTTGCAGCTCGAGGAGCATGAACTCATGGAATTCGTGTAATCTTTACACAAGGGGATAAGAAACAACAACAACAACAACATTTCTATGCCATATACACCCTTACATCTATTATATTTTCTAGAATAATTCACAGGAACCAGCATTCACTTGTTACTTCTTTCTAATCTAAGAGTTTATTCTTAAGGTGTCTCCTCCTTAGCCACCATATCTTTGTTTACTAAAAGCCTACTCTGCGGTAAATGTGAATTAAAAATAGCATTTTTAAATACCCCCACCCTAGGGAAGTGATATATACGGTAAAACCCCTCTATAGTGAACTTCTATGGGACAGAGCTTGGAAGTTCAACTGAATGTTGCTTGCTGTAACTAAAGAATTTTAGCACTGGCATTTATTTTTGTACCTGGCCCCATGTTTTCTAACAATGCCATACAACTGCAGTTCTCCTCTCTGCCAACTGAGTCATCGAGGGTTAAAGAGGTAGAGCCTACAGCAGCTGGTATTTTCTTCTGGTTAGCCTTTCAAGTATTGACCAGATTGTGCATAAAGTTGCGCTTAAATATGGTAATCAAATAACTAACAAGGCTATAACTTGGAATTCATAATGCCATGATGGCACCACACCCTCAATCTCCCACATGTACTGGATGGCCTTAAATGAGCATGTTGGAAAATAAGGATCTCTGTTCAATCCATTCAATTAATTTTACTTCATTACAGAAGACCAAACAAATGAACACAAGCAGAGAGAACCAGTCCAACCACTGGTATACCAAGAAAAAGCCTTGCTGATATCACCAGGCCTTCTCTGATTGGTTGGCTTTTTCCCAGTGCGAGTTAACGCACGTGCAGCGGTCTTTGCTGCACATCTTTCTCCTTTTCTTTCATTGTCGCAGTAATAATAAGTGCTAATGTTAATTTTTTTATTAAAAAAGTTGTGCATTTACTGATGATTGTTTAAAGGGAGATAACAATACATTTAATTATTTATGACATGATATGTCAATTTCTCTCTTTTGTACATTGCTGGATTCCTTATCTTACAAGTTCTTTTTCTGTAAGTACACTCATGGACAAGACTTGTAGTGGAAAGTCTTTGATGTCGCCGGTCATCTATTTTTTTTTAAGAAGAGACAGAGGAAATTTTGTTCACACTTGGTTATCTCATGTGTCTTCAATAAAGGTCACTGTGTATCAAATATCTTTCAAAGTTATTGTCTGAATCCCAATATACATGCTAAAAAGTACAACTACCTCAAGTTTTGTCCATGAGTGTACATTATAAAATTAAATAAAAAGAGGTAAAATGCTATCTGTTAATGAAAATAAAAACTATTCAAGAACTAAATTTTAATTTTACAAAATAAAATAACTTCTTACTGTCTATTCTGTAATGGAAAAATTATTCGGAGGGCCTGACTCATCAATGACGAACCTTCTCACCATTTTTGCCAGTTTAGTCTTTCAAACCGTTCTAATATTATATTGAGAGGTATTCTTATAAGGCACAATTTGGATTATAATTTATAAACACAAGGTAATAAGACCAAATCCAAATAAATAAATAGTGTGTGACATTTCGGTAACAACACTGTTATCGAAACATCACATACAATTCATTTATTTGGATTTGGTCTTATTACCTTGTCTTTATTGAGGTATTCTGATTATATATCCAATTATTTAGATGAGTTCTTAATGAAAGTATTTAAGGAGTACAGTGGACCCTTGGTTTGCGAGCATAATCCGTTCCAGAGCCATGCTCGTACTCCAAAACGCTCGTAGTGCGAAACTAATTTCTTATTTTTAATAATTGAAACTCGGGCAATTCTTCTTGCTACGAATAATTGCACAGTTTCCCACATTTTACATATTTCCCGAATCTGATCTGAAGGGAGGGATCCCAGTGAATTTTCATCCATCACAATTACGGGCAACCATCACGAGTTGCTCGTAATGCGAAATTTCACTCGTAATCCGAGGTAAAATTTTTCAAAAAATTTTGCTCGTACTGCGAAAAGCTCGTACTCCAAGGTGCTCGTAAACCGAGGGTCCACTGTATTTAGGGTTTATATTAGCAGAATAACCCAATACAATATTACAAAGACCTAGTAGATGAAACTGGTGGAACACTACTGGGAGAGTTTATCACTGATGAGCCTGGTCCTTCCAATAAGTTTTCCATCACAGAAAGGACAGTAAGAAAATTTTACTTTGTAAAAAGAAAGTGTTTTGTGTCAAATCATTTAATATTCACCCTCCAGTATAACCTCTTCAATAATAGCCTACTACAAACACACAAGGTAATAAGACCAAATCTAAAAAAATAGTGTGCAACATTTCGGTAAAAATGCTGTTACCAAAACATCACACACTATTTATTTATTTGGATTTGGTCTTATAACCTTGTGTTTATAATCTATAATCCAAATTGTGTGCCTCATCATTTTTAATAGCCCCCCAACTATATAGATCAACACTAATATAATTGACTTTAATGATAAGGCACAATTTGGATTATAGATTATAAACACAAGCTAATAAGACCAAATCCAAATAAATAAATAGTGTGTGATGTTTCGGTACTTTTGTCTGAAGATGGTAACAATGCTGTTACCGAAACGTCACACACTATTTATTTATTTGGATTTGGTCTCATTACCTTGTGTTCATAATTGACTTTAATTCAACAGGAAGCACCTTTGTGTTGAATTCAAGAGGTTGGACTCTATCTATCTACACATACTGTAGAAGCAAGTGTGTAGTTCTACAAACTGTGCGCAGGGACCATGACACAGTGGGGGCAGTGGCCATTGACAGCCAGGGCAAGGTGGCTTCAGCCACCTCCACAGGGGGCATCACAGGCAAGTTGCCAGGCAGGGTGGGGGACACCCCGCTCCCTGGCTGTGGGGGCTACGCAGACAACAAGGTGGGAGCCGTGTCAGTCACTGGCCACGGGGAGATGATCATGAGGTCCATCCTTAGTGCTCGTATCATCACCAACCTGGAGAGAGGTGAGTGGCTTTTGCTCTAGTTCTACAATCAATCTAGTTTCCTATAGCAACTCTTTTCTTAAATTATTAAAAAAAAGCATCTCTCCTGATCATGCAACCAAAAGTTGCTGATGGCTGGCACTATCTGTCAGAATAAATATCAACTAATCATGGATATATATTTTTAACTAATCCAGAATTGTCCAAATACCCTTTCTTGATTAATCAAGAAAAGCTAACCACGTACGCATTTCAGGCTGTTGGCCCTCTCAAAGCAAAAATACAAAAAGCTTTCAAGCATGCCTATTATCAGTTAAAATATAAGAACATTGTTAAATTTAGGTGATAAAGGGCCTGCCAGAAAGATTCTTGTAGTGTTTCACTTTGATAAAAAGAAGTTGCAACCTCTCACCTATTCTTTTATGCCAAATGAAACCTGCAGTTCTTATGAATACGGATGTATACCAGCAGATTCATAGACATTACCCCCACAATGTGTGCAGGTCTCCAACCAAAGGAAGCCCTGTCTCAAGCTCTTCAACTGACCAAGTCCAGAACATCTGGAGGTGCAGGGGCCATCCTGGTAACAGCTGATAGCAAGGTGGCCGTGGACTTCTCCACGTCCCAAATGCCGTGGGCCTACAGGACTCTCACAACTCTGCACTATGGCATTCACCCCAATGACCATCACATCGAAAAAATCTAAGTCTTCACTCACTAGGTGCCTTCTACCTGTTCTTTTTTTTTTTACATTTTTAACTACCTAAATAAAATGGAAGGTTTTCAATTCTATATACAGTTACGAGCGTCATGCGTTCTTAATTCTTCATCTCTTTCACCGTTTGCTTTTTTTTTGGAATGGCGCTCTCCTATTGGTTGGCTACGATCACGCCACCTTTGCCCCCCCATCATGCCCCCCCCCACTCGCTTTTTGGTTTTTGTAACTATTGTGTTGGAGCGGGTCGCTCCTTAAATAAATGCATATATTAGTTAATAACTAAATGGAATCCTCTCTTTCTTTTTCCCATTAAGAGACGCCTACGGAAGCCAACAGTACATAGACAGATAAAGCACATAGGCTATAGTTATTAACTAATATATGCATTTATTTAAGGCGCTAATTTATAATTGTAACAAATAGTATTTGAATAAAAACATTCAATCGGGTAAAACACAGGCGTTGCCCGGGTCATTCGGCTAGTGTTTTTATAAAATTGAAAGTTAACACTCTTTGGATAATCCTTCATAAACTTTCGGAAAACTTTCTTCTTGTTGTTTTTACCCATGTAGTATAAGGTAGCCATATAGTATCCTCAACAGTGCTTGATACACAAGTGGTTTTCCAGTGCCTTCCTCCGTCTATGCCATTGGCCAAATAAATTGAGCTCTTCCACCTTTTGGGGCAATTTTGGCCAAAATTTGGGCCAAGGACGAGAGAGTGCCTTTCTTCAAAATTGAAGTCAAAAGCTTATCCCAGCTTTCATTTGGTCTCCTTTTGTGTTAGCCACCCCATTAAGATGTTGTTCGCTCTCTACTGGAGTTGTTCTCACACTCTATTCATTGGAATTGAGACCAAATGGTATTTCTAAAAAAACCCTCCAGTACTTTTAGAAAAAGGTGCCGTGACCAAGATTTGAACCTGGGTTACTGCGACCACAACACAATGTCCTAACCACTAGACTATCACAGCGTTGTCAAAAGTTGAACTTGACTTGAAGGACACTAACAACAACAGTGTAAGGTGCTGATATTCCACTTAGGTTCTTGCACTTACTTTGTTGTTGTTTCTTATTCCCTTGTGTAAGGATTACACGAATTCTATGGCACCTACTTTACTGGCAATGTGTGAATTTAATTGTTACAAATTTTATCGATAGATGTCAATTAATTTTTAAATTTAACTACCCAATGTACCCGCTTCGCCCGGTTTTTACCCGAGTAAAGGTTTGTCTAACGAACATTTGTTAAAACAATTCTAGAAAACATCCAATCCCTACTGAATCTATACTTGGCAAGATAACTTTATGCTTGATTATCTGCTCCACCTAAGCGTACCCGTTCAAACGTTGCTGTCTTTGAACAAAAAGGCAGTTTTAATACCTAAATAATAATTTATTAATGATCAAATGTATACAATACATCAAAATGAAAGTTAACAATAAAATTATCCCTACATAAATGTCATTTGAATATAACATATGTAAAAAAATAATAGATATATTTTGATAATTTGAAACTTGTAAATTTGAATCTCTTGATAAATTGAATATTTTTTCCTGGTCCCTTGAAAATACTCGATAAGTTGAATAAAATCAATATTAATTGGTTCCCTCGGTAATTGGAAGTTAAAGGAATAGTATCTTGCCACAAACGAACATGAGGAAAAATGTTGCCGGCGACTTTCTCAAGCCAGACCAGCCCGCGAACAAACTAAATAAAGTAAGAGATCAAAATTACACGCTCTACGGGCGGAGATCAGAGCTTGGTTAATATATTAGCCCTGAAAGACCCAAGGTCATCAGGCGTGGAGCAGACTTCCTGCCAAAACCTAAGCCTATTTCCGTCGCAATGGGGGCACTGCTTGCGAGTTAAATCTACAAATCTGCAAATAACTCTAAGGATATTCAAGAAATTATTTTTCAAAAACCTTCCCGGGGATATACCTAATAATATCCCGATTGGATGTGTGGTTTTTGAATCTATAGAGTACAAACATACAGACAGACAGATATTCAATTTTATATATATAGATTTACTAATATAAATTTGTTATGAAACTATATTTTCAGAAGAGCTTTGCTCGATGCAATTCCTTGAAATTATATGTATGTATCTCTACAGACCTATAAGCTTATGTCCGTAGGTTCACTAAAAAGCCCTAAGCTGCCTTCCATAGAAAATGCAGGCTATATAACAAAATCAATCCAATACTATCCAATACAATTAGTGTAATAGAGGGGTCTGGAGATTCATTTTGCGAAACCACTGAGAGGATCCACTACTGATGAGGCAAGCCCTCTCATTCTATAACTTTTATCATTGTAGTAAGGTCTGTAGAGATAATATTTGATGCTATTATTAAAAAGAAACACATTGCCAGTAAATTTTATTGTTACAAATTTTATCGATATATAGAAATTAATTTTTATATATTAAATTATATACAAATATTTTTTCCTGATTATACAACTGAATGAAATAAATAGCTACTACTATTTAACTGAAGCCTGCATTATATCAAGATAACATTTCCAATATAGAATATATATGTATGTTTTTATATTTATTTTTATTCTATATAGAGAAAACAACAACATGGATGCAAATTTTTAACAGGATTTAAAAGCATGGTCTGGAAGTGGTGATTGTAATATGAAAATTAGCTAAATTACTTTAAAATACATTAAAACCTCACTAAAATGAACCAGGGATATAGCGGACCTTCCTTTATAATGAACCTGAACTAATCCCCATTTTTATTTTATAATACGGTGAACTATGGTTATAATGAACCATGACTATAGTGAACCACAGGTTCAGTCCCATTGGGGTTCGCCATAGAGAGGTTTTACTGTATAGTACAAAAGTGAAATTTTACTGGAATCAGGCTGATAAATCAAGAGAAAGGCATTTCCTGATCGTGCAACTATGTTATGAAAATAGAGCAACCCATAGCTAGATCTTTAATTAAAAAGGCATATATTGGATCAATGTAAAAATTATTTTGATCCAACTATATTATGATGGGGCAAGTCATCAGCAACTTTTAGTTGAATGATCAGGAGATGCCTTTCTCTTAATTTGCTTATATTTGGGTAGGAAAATGATGATAAAATTTATTAATAGATGCCTATTAATAGATGCCTACTACTAATAATGAACCCTTGTTGAAACAATATTCATTGGGAAAAACATTCACTAAGAAATAACTTGGGAAAAGCTGGGTCATTTGACTAGTTTGAAATGAATAAAATGAATATTTAGTTAATATTTATTCCAATAGATGGCCATCCATTCGTTTTTTTTTTATTATCCTTAATACATGTACTGGCCATGATAATCATAGTGGATAGAAGTTTGTGACTGCTTTTATTGTAAGTACACCACATATCTACACATCTGAAAAGCGCAGTTTGACTTTTATATTTACAAAAAAGCACATGTGCTCGTGTTCAGGATATGCGTTCCTTGTTTTTAATACTTACAAGTATGCCAGAGCCCTGTTTGGTACTTGCATTCGCTTTTGGTGTTGGACTTTTGCTAGAATCAGGGGTCATTGGAGAATTTTTTTTTCAATGCACGGGATTCAATACCAGGTCATATCGGTTGAAAACCAACAGTTTAGGCCACTTGTCCACTGATCCCCACACTATTCAGTTGAAGGGCCGGCCTTTGCCATTAAGAAAGATAAGCTTAGAAAAAAGCTTATAGCTTGTGTAGAACATGTTGTATGGATATTGAGCTGGCCAATCAAACTGAAATGTCATCAAGTTGTTAACCCAACTCCAACAGGAGTAAACCTGGTCTAAACAGCCTCTCTTAGGAGTCCAAGCTAAAATTTCACAGTAACACAGGGCATTTCTTAAATACAAATTTTACTGCAGCTATAAAAATTCACAAAAATGAAGTGTAATAGACTTATTTGAAGAGTTCAACAGCTATTTATATGTATAGTTGCAACCTTGCTATAATGCCATGACTTGGGACCGAGAGATTATATGTTATGTTGTTGTTGTTGTTTCTTATCCCCTTGTGTAAAGATTACACGAATTCCATGAGATTATATGTTATTATAACCACAGTTAAAACAATTAAGACTTAAAACTTAGGACCTTAGAATTATGATATTATAAACAAGTTATTATAAAGGAGGCTCTTATAACATGATTCTGCTGTATATTGTTATAACCATGGTTAAAATAATGTAAACAATTAGAACTTTAGAATTATATACAATGTTATAATTAAGTTGTTATAGTAAAATTCCAATGTTTGTTGATACGATTTTGGTAAACATTGTATTTCCCCAACTAAGTTGGTCGATGGATGAGTGGTCTAAACCATTGGTCTTCGACTGCTACACCCCGGGATCGAATTTCTCATAGGGTACTTTTCCTAATTAAAAAAAAAAAAGGCCCCCAATGTACCCCAATTCTTGCAAAAATTCAATCCCGTCAAGTGTAGGTAACCAAACAAGGCTCTGGCAAAAGTTGAACAGCTTTTTACATGTGTAGACATGTGGTGCACTTACAGTAAAAGTATTCGCCAATTTCTACCCACCATGATTATCATGGCCTGTACCACATGTACTAGGGATAATAATTTAGAAAAAAAGTTTTTTTTTTTTCATTTTGTTGAAAGTCTTTTGAGGAGGTTTATTAAAGCAATATAAAATTGAATAGCTCTATGGTATTGATGATGATGTAGGGTATCTGTTTAACAGAAAGCCACCATTAGGAGAAGAAAATAATCCAAGGCCATGTGGTTATAGCTGCATATATTAGATTAGGGTTTTACTGGTTTTATTATATTACAATATTATATGCAAATGTGATCCATTTTCATACTACATGTGCAAATAATATACAGCTGCATATCTCAGAAAGGTTCTCAGAGTATTATGATAAAATAATAAACATAAATCCCTGATGTTATTTAAACACAAGAATAAAAATTATAACAATTTTTTCTTTATTTTAATAAAATTTGGTGAGTTTTCAAGCCAAAAAGCCATTTCATAACTCCCTAATATGATCATTAAAAAAATTGTATTAGAACAGTCAAGAAGAGCATTTTTGGCTTAAAAGCTTGCCTAATTTTAGCGGAATAAAGAAAAAACGAAGTGTTATAGTTGTATGTATTATGACATTTTCACACTATTGCTGTGTGGGGAAAGTTGTTGAAAGTGGGCAATTCAAGAATACTTCAGTGAAGAATTAATCTGTTGAATATTTTATTGACCATTGGTATTAAAAGAAAACAAGACCTAATCCAAATAATTTATTAGTGTGTGACGTTTCGGCAACAACATTGTCACCATCATCAGACAATCTGATGATGGTGACAATGTTGTTGCCGAAACGTCACACACTAATAAATTATTTGGATTAGGTCTTGTTTTCTTTTATTATAATCTATAATCCAAATTGTGCTTTATCATGACCATTGGTATGTTTGATAATTTGCATCTCTGTGTATGTTATAACTTTAGTTCAAGTTAGGTTATTGCTAGATGAGAGTTGTGTATACATAGGTTTTTTCAAAAGTAATGCTTGTTTGGCATATAACTCGAAAATGACTAAATATTCTAAATTAAAATTTTGTACACATATAAACCAATATTTGTGAATAGAAAGGTATTATTCAAATTGTTCTCCAGCGGAGTCTATACGTTTCCTCCAGCGTTGAACCCATGCTGTAAATTCGCTTTGGAAATATTCTGGAGGTTATTTTCTCAACCATGTTCTACATCTTGTAGGTCTTCAAATCTTTGTCCCTTCAGACTTTTTTCATTGGGGAGAATAAAAAGAGAAGTCACAAGGTGCCAAATCTGGGCTGTACAGGGGTTGTGGAACCAGTGACCAGCCCATTTGTCCAATAGCCTCTGAAGTCTGGAAGGAGGTGTACAGCCATACATTGTCATGGTGTAACTTGACGGATTTAAGATGAATCTGATCTTTTTTCAAATAGCTTCCCTAAGATTTCGTAAAGTTAGAACATAGACATGTCGTCCGCTTTATTGGCACTCATTGGTTGGCTGAATAAAGTCATGTGATAGTGAAGGGATTGGCTCTAAATTTCTTCTTACTGCCGCGTGACCTCAATAGCTAAATCAACATTGAGCTCATTAGCCAATCAGCGTGCAGTGTTTCTTCAGCTCAGAGGCATCAACCATTAAAATCTATAATAAATATTAGAACGCGGGTTCAATACTAGGAATTTATATCTTTATTTTTGGCAATATTGATATATTTTTATTTTTTATCATTCTATCTCTGTAATTTTAAAAATATACTTCAGAGTTATATTTTACAATTATTTTATTATGAGATGATCTCTATTTATTTTTATATTATAGGAAAATATTCTTGATTTCATTATGTAATGGTACATCTCTTTGCAGTCTAAATTAGTTTGATTTTATTATAACAGCACATTTAGGTTTAATTATCCTTGAAATGAGAGAGACACACACATCCGTTGCATTTGCGATGGTCTACTAGTCTAGTTATTATTATGTATATGTTATCACAGTGCGCTTTTTTGTTAAATGTATTTATGGACTATTGTAAAACTACTTAATTAAACTATATATAAAGTGAATTAAAAAATAAATAAATATACTGCATAAGTTTAGGCAAAGTCTAGCAAAGTTTCTTTGGCAAAGTCTGGAGCTCTTGGTCTACCTGAAGCCAGGGAATCTACCACCCATCTAGACGAAAGAGACCTCCTCTGTACCATCAAAACCCAATGCCTGCAGGAATGGAAATCTAATGCTGCACACATGACTGGTACAGAGCAGAAGGGACAAGCACCGGTTCTGTCCTCCCAAGAGAACAACTGTCTTTGATTTCCGGACTTAAGTCTGGTCATCTACGGACAATGACTTTCCAGAATGGTTGCAAGGTTTTCCCACTATGTGCTAAGTGCAATTCTCAACCTGCAACCCCAAAACACATTATTGACTGTATTGACTCATCCATTGATGAGCTCTACTCATCCCCAGCAGACACCATTAAAAGTCTCAAGCTTTACAAGCATGATACCCTAATATGATTGAGTGGAGATAAGAAAGAAGAGAAGTGAGAGAGAGATTGTTAGAATTATCTGCAAAATATGCATCTCTAAAAGAACACAAGTCAACTAACTTTTTAAAAATCCTTGAGTAGAATGCAAATTATCATATCATTGATTTCACTATGATACTAGCTTGTATACAAATTTGAATAAATATCAAATAGAATAACATGATGACAGGTCATGTCTGTACAGGGGAATCTATGAAATCGTATAAAGCGATCTTTGGCACAGGTTCCGAGGATTTTTAAAGTCCTTTAATTAAGTCCAGTTAAATAGAAGATGCTCCAGATTAAATGCTATACAGATTGGTTTTTTTGAATTAGAGTCTAAAGCTAGTGTGTGTTCGAACAAATTCAACATTCCAATTCTGCACAGTTGTGAAAAATATTCAATCTTTGAATTCTTTTATTAGAAGATGTGCCATTTCGCTGTATTAAAGTTATGTTACTTTTGAAAAAAAAATTATGCAAGAATGATTTAGAAATATTTTATAAATTGAAAAATAAATTTATCGACAAATATAAAATACTTCCATATCAATTTCCTGTCTTACTTTACGGTACAAATTTACCCCGAGTCAGGGAGATATTTCTAATATCTGATCATGAAAATGAGTACAGAGATATTTTGAATTTGATAAATTTTAATAATAAATCCTCTTAAAAAAGAGAATGAATGTCTAAAAGATCTTAAATTTGAAACTTCAAAAACATTTTTCGTATGAAAACTGAAGCTTAAAATATGTCATCTATTTTTGTTTCATTATTTTGTTTTATTAATATTTATTTTATTAATTTTTATCAATATTAAATATTTAATTTATTAATTTTGAAGTTATTAAAGGTTTACATCGCATAATCTTATAGTAAAATATACATACTTTTTCTTGTGTTCAAATTTTCAAATTATATATATTATCACATATTTATTTATATATAACTAGCGGACGTACCCGGCTTCGCCCGGGTTTTACCCGAGTAAAAGTTTGTCTAACGAATCTCTCGATAAAGTGAACATTTTTTTCCCCGGTCCCTTCAAAAATACTCGATAAGTTGAATAAAATCAATATTAATTGGTTCCCTCGGTAATTGGAAGTTAAAGGAATAGTATCTTGCCTTGGAATTGTATCATTATTCTTGTATGGATGTACCCGGCTTCGCCCGGGTTTTACCCGAGTAAAGGTTTGTTTAACGAATCTCTCGATAAAGTGAACATTTTTTCCCGGTCCCTTGAAAAATAGTCGATAAGTTGAATAAAATCAATATTAATTGGTTCCCTCGGTAATTGGAAGTTAAAGGAATAGTATCTTGCCTTTGAATTGTATCATTATTCTTGTCTCAAATAAATTGCCGTGTCATCCTGAATTTTGTCTTTCCTAATTTTCTACATTACAAAATCATCGTATCATCATGATAATATTTAGAGCAGATTGTTGAATTATAACAGATAAATTAGAATATTTATCTTGATTATTTCTAGGCGAAAAGTTATTTCAAAAATTTTATTTGCTAGAAACCTTCCCAGTACTATACTAAATAACTTCCCAAAGTTTCATGGCGATCCAATGAGTGGTTTGGTCAGGCATAAAGGACAAACAAACAGACACACATACATTCATTTTTATATATATAGATTATTTCATAGAAATATATTAAATTCTTTAAGGACGCTCTATAAAAAATTTCGTTTCCAGCGATCCAACAATGGTTCAGTCAGTTAAAAAGTGTAGAAGGCGGTCCCTTTTGGGACTGTCTGAAATTATGCGTTCCCTCAGATAGTGAGGTTTTGCTTCTCCCTCCCTTAACTTTTTGAGACGAAGTCCATCGCATCGGCAGACCAGCTCGGCCGAGTCATTGAGCGAGTTGGATGCTCTGGTTCTGCCAGAAGAGTGGAAAAGGGCTTCTATGGGAAGCGTAGGGCCACTATAAATAAAGGCTAACACTCTGAACAGGTACCTCCTGAGTGGCGAGGAAACCCTTTGTGAAAATATTATTAGTCTGGTCTGGTGATACATGGACTTCTTGAGATTATAAATAATATTGAAGACATATATAGAAGATAGGTCGCATCCCAGCCACAAACTTTCAAATGAACCTGAACGGTATTTTTAGACAATATTATGTTTTTCCACAGTGAGAGCTATCAACCAAATATGTGTTTTTTTTTAATATTTAGTACATGTGGTATAAACCATAATAATCGTGGTGGGTGAAGTTGGCGACTGCACCACATGTTTACATGTGTGGAAAGCAGTTCGACTTTTTCACTTACAAGTGGCAGCCCTGTTTGGTTACTTGCACTCACTGATGGGGTTGTACTTTTGAAAGAATCCCGGGCCATTAGAGCAATTTTTATAAGTAGAAAAAAAGTGTTCACCGCGGAATTCGATTCCAGGTCGTGATCTTAATGTGTAGATGCAGCAAATGATTTGTTGAGATTAATGGCTTGGCACAGTGTATCTTAGAACTAGAAGACTACTTTTGAGTATATAATAAGCAAACGATGGTTATTTTATAAACGAGGGAAATAGTATCTTTGGTTTAACGTAGTAGACAATCTTGTAAATGGAACACAGCATTTGGGATCGTGCGATACGCAAAAGATAATTAGTTAAACTTACAGGCGATCATGTTGTCTTAACGCATCGGACGATTTTGTTAATTATTTTTATCAGATGATCATTTTTAAAACAAGGTTATAAGACCAAATCCAATTAAATAAATAGTGTGTGACATTTTGGTAACAACGCTGTTACCGAAACGTCACACACTATTTATTTATTTGGATTTGGTCA
The DNA here is from genome assembly GCA_030710605.1 of Cordylochernes scorpioides. Taxonomy (NCBI): domain Eukaryota; kingdom Metazoa; phylum Arthropoda; class Arachnida; order Pseudoscorpiones; family Chernetidae; genus Cordylochernes; species Cordylochernes scorpioides. Next base: position 20,158,530 of record CP092884.1, on the reverse strand, counting down.
TATTACCTTGTTTTATATTCTATAATCCAAATTGTGCATTATCAATGATCATTTTTGTTGTATATATATTAATTAATTGATACCACAGAGTGTGTGTAAGCTCACAGGTAAATAGGCGCTAGCCAAAAAGAAAAAAGTTCCTTTGTTTAATATTAGTTTCCCTTTTATATTTTGTTCTCTCTCTTGTAAATCAATAAATATTAATGTATCATTAATAATATTCTTGGAATCAGTTTCATTAAAAATTCTAAGCAAAGTCAACAATTGGTAGCAGAGCATGGTTGTTTGATATAAAGCTCAAATAGCGAAAATATTTAATCTGAAGATTAAGCAAGAAGCTTATTCTGATCGGTAAACTGAAGCACTTCTGAGAAGATTAAAGGTATTTATATAGATTAAGTTAAATTATATCTATATATTGCATTTTTAAAAGCTACACAATATTTAAATAAATTAAATATATATTGAAGCGATGCAGCAGAGAAATAGAAGAGAAGACGTGGGGAAGCGAAGAGAGAAGGGATCCGCCGGCGCGAGCCGCACGCAGTTCCTCGGGGTTCGGAAGAGGTAAACAAGGTGCCGGGTTGAAGCCTGGCCGAACATCCTGCCGAACGTCTTGGGCAGGGAGAACGGCAGGACAACAGACGCAGCAGGTGGGCTCCGAACGTGTGGCCGTATGGACTGACCGGGAAGACGGTAGCGGAGAAGGATCCCTCTAGTGGCGGGCATTGAAGGCAAGTCAATCTTCTACTGTATAGTTACTTATCTACTCTTTAAGCTCGTATAATAAATATACCGCACTAAGCTGTATCCTAAAGAATCCACATTGTTCTCTTAGAAACCTTGCACGCAAACAACCACGCTCTGCTACCACGTCGTAACAATTGGTGTCAGAAGTGGGATACAGCTTAGTTAATTTTAATTGAAGATTTTATTTTGCGCCAATTTAAAAAGAAAAATGGAAAAACTAACCGACCCCGAAATCGAAAAATTCACAAAATTGCTCAGTCTGATAAGCCAGAAATTAGATGTGCTCGGAGAAACCGTTAGATCGACTACTAAAGGGATTACTCCATTGGAATCTCGATTGAGCCGACTCGAGGATAATCGGAATGTCAAACGTTCTGCCACACCCATGTCTTGCGAAGTTAAGTTCAATGTACTACCGCCAGAAAATCCTGATGGCTTTTCAAAAACAATCACAGCAACCAATAGCCCACATATTCAATGTCTGAGGGGACAAAAGACGATCCCAGGTGATGAAGATCCCGACAAGACCATCACAACAAAGATCATCACGTCAGGAGACGTTGTAAGTGAACTGTCAGAATCTACGCTAGAAGATTCTCCCGTGATCCAGAAGTCCGAAGAGTGTCGACAGCAGGAAATGATCCAGACTGGTCGTGTAGCGGAGGAGGGTGAACTGATCGCCTCCGACAACGGCTGTGGCACGAGTGTTTTGTATAAAATCAAGCGGACGGAAGGAGAATGCCCTCAAGGTGATATACAGAGCGAAAATTCAACCCCTGGGATTCTTTCTGAAATACTCCATGAGAACAGCAACGATCTTGGCGAGCTGCAGTGCGACAGCGTGGCTGACTTCAGCGACAGTGTCAGACTGTCAGGGACTGCAGCGGCGATCCAACTGGACGGGACGGAGCTGGATGCTCCGTGGAAGTGCGACAAGGCTAGATGGTCGAAGCACCCCGAAGTTGGAGCCGGCAACCCGACTGAACGGGATAGAGCATTGGACGCTCTGTGGAAGTCCGACGACAATGTCTGTGACGCGGAAGTCGCGCGCAATGTGTCAGCGCCGTCGTCTGCAATGCAAGCTAAAAAGATGTGCCAAGAATGTGCACCATTCATCTTCGTTCCTTCGCCCGACAAGGTGCAGATCAAGCAGCCACCGCCTAGGAAAAGTTCTACCGACCTTGAGACTGCCACGGGATCCGACACCTCCAGAAGGTTCGAAAAATCCACAGCCCTGTGCGTGGTCGGCACTAAGGAGCCCAGGTTTGAAGGGTTAGGAAAAAGAGAGCCTCTAGAGCAAGAGAGTGGGAAACCTAAAGAAGAAAAGGGTGGCAACGATATGGACAGCGTAGATCAGGTGGACGAATCCACTGTAAAGATCGGCGATCTACAGCCCCGTCGTGGAAGGAAAAGCGGCGAAAGCGCAACACAAACGATCACAACCCTTTGTACATTGCGGCTACAGAGTGTTCACAAGGAGAATTAAAAATATCAGATGAAAGCATCGTAGGCAGTGAAATATGGCCGCCATCTTGTGGAGAACCACCGCCCTGTGCTAGACAGCGACACCAATCAATGGCGTCGGCACTGGTTGAGAGTGGAAAGGAAGCCCGAGTTGAGATGTGGTTCTGCAAACAAGGGTTGGTGTTAACCCTGCCGTTACGCTTCCGGGAGGCTGACGACCCTCATGTGGCCAGGGACGTCAGGGAGATCAAAGGGCCGCCGATCAGCGCCTCTGGTGAAATCAGCCTTTTCGGGACGAAAAGGATTGAGAAGGGGGCAGTGAAGCGATGCAGCAGAGAAATAGAAGAGAAGACGTGGGAAAGCGAAGAGAGAAGGGATCAGCCGGCGCGAGCCGCACGCAGTTCCTCGGGGTTCGGAAGAGGTAAACAAGGTGCCGGGTTGAAGCCTGGCCGAACATCCTGCCGAACGTCTTGGGCAGGGAAAACGGCGGGACAACAGACGCAGCAGGTGGGCTCCGAACGTGTGGCCGTATGGACTGACCGGGAAGACGGTAGCGGAGAAGGATCCCTCTAGTGGCGGGCATTGAAGGCAAGTCAATCTTCTACTGTATAGTTACTTATCTACTCTTTAAGCTCGTATAATAAATATACCGCACTAAGCTGTATCCTAAAGAATCCACATTGTTCTCTTAGAAACCTTGCACGCAAACATTGACGGCTGAGAAGCGTCGTAACAATATATTTGTTTTAAATTATATTGGTTTTTGTTTATATTAGCTCAAAAGGCGAAAATGCTTAATTCAAAATTTTTATCCAAAACAAAAATTGAACCATTAACAGGAACTAATTATCAAATATGGGCGTTAAAAATCGGCGCAGTTCTGAGAGGAAGAAAATTATTTAAATGTGTAATTTCCGATCCAGAACCTGATATGGAAGACAAAAGTTCTTGGGAGATTTGGAGTGATAAAAATGCTGAAGCATTTGGGATAATATCATCACTATGTTGACAAATGAACAAGCTGGAATGTTCATAGGAGAAACATGCAAAGAAAGTATGGGACTCACTAAGAAAAACAAACACAGGCAATTTGGAAGATAAAATTATTGATATAGGCTTAGAATTTAAGAACATTATAATGAAAGATAATGAAACTGTGTAGATGAATATATAAAAAGGGCAAAAAATATTGCTGCTAGAAGTTCATCATTAGGGCATCAATTTCTCTCAATTTGTCAGAGGCATACATCCAAGGTATGAAAATATTGCTATTGTCTTACGATCTAAGAGAGAGGCAACAGTAGAAGATATTCAACAAACTCTAAGGGAAGAGGAGTCAAGAAGAAATATGAGATTAAATCAATCAGTTGAGGGCATGAACAAGCATACAGAATTAAAGGTAGAAAAGTTAAACAATTTCAGCCAAAAATATGTTTTGATTGTAATAAAAAGGAACATCTAGCTAATGATTTCTGGTTTCGAGATAAGCAGAAACAAAGATATCAAAAGAAATGGACTCATGATTTTAGAAATCACAAATACAGTAGAGAACATTCTAATAACCTTGTGGATACTATGAAAAGTGGATTTAATGAGCAAGCATTTGAAACATATGTAAAATAATTTGAAGATTCCCCAGATGGGAGAAATGATAGGCAAATATGGTGTATAGATTCAGGATGCACCGCACATTTAACCCCAAACCTAACTTTGATGGAAAATACGACAGAGTACAAAAGTGAAATCAACCTAGCTGAGAAGGGCAAAACTACCCAAGCCATAGCCAAAGGAGATATGAGACTTACTACATGCACAAGGGAAGGTCAAGAAAATATTCGCATCAAAGATATCTTACATGTACCAAATTTAAGGAATAATTCCTTGTCAGTATACGAATTAGTCAACAAAGGAAATTCAGTTATTTTCAATAAGGATGGAGCAAAAGTTTATAATGAAGGGAATGATTTAGTTGCTGAGGCATATATTAAAAATAGAATGTTTATGATGGAAACAAAACTAAGAAATGTACGAATAGCAAAAAATGAAAATGTCATGGTTATAAATACACATTTATCAAATAAAAATAGCAATATATGTTTATGGCATAAAAGATTAAACCATATAAATGAAGAATACATGAAATAAATGATTCAAGGACATATTGTAAGAGGATTGGATCTAAAATTTGAAAGGTTACCAGAGTATGAAGCATGCATAATGGGAAAACTGGTTCAGAAGCCATATAATATTATGGAAAATTATACAGTTAAACCCCTGCAGTTGATTCATATTGATTTATGTGGACCAATGCCATGTCAATCTTTAGGAGGATCTAAGTATTTTCTTGTTATAGTAGATTATTACAGTAGAAGAATCTTTGTTTATTTCCTGAGATCAAAAGATGAGACCTTTGAAAGAATTGAAGAATTAAAAGCATGAGCCGAAAACGAATTAAGTCTTAAAATAAAAGATGCAAGAACCGACAATGGAACTGAATTTTGTAACTCTAGATTTGAAGAACTTTTCAAGAGAAGTGGGATCCATCACCAACTTACTACCACATACTCACCGAAAAGTAATGGAGTCGCAGAGAGAGTAAATAGGACTCTTATAGATACAGCGAGGATCTTACTAATTGACTCAAAATTACCCATGAAGTTTTGGGCAGAGGCAATTGCTACAGCTGTATACATTAAGAATTGCACTCCCCACAGGTCTATCAAGCACCATACACCTATGCAGAGATGGAATGGGAGGAAACCATCAGTCAAACACATTCGAATATTTGGATGTTTGACAAATTGGCTTGAGAGCAAACCAAGAAGAAACAAGTTTTCACCAAAGGGTAGAAAGGGAATATTTATTGGAAATTCCATTAAAAGAAAAGCCTACAGAATATATGATATAATGACAAAGAGAATTCATGAATTCAGAATAGTAAAATTTAGTAAGGATAAGAGAGGAATTGATTATGCAAATGATATTCATGAATATACTAATTGTGATAATTTGACCTATAAAGGAAATTGTGAAGAAAAAGTTGCTGAAGACCTTCCTATCTTGAAAGAAGACAATCCTGTCACAGAGAGTAAAATGAAGTCTCAGGAGGATACTTCAGTAAAACCAGGTGGTGCCTGTGAGAAAATGACTCATCACAAACTGAACCGATAGAAAAAAGATGCGTAAAAGGAGGAAGAAAGAAAGGAAACAAAGAGTATCCTGGAAGAATGGCACAAAACAAGACTTGAAGAACAAGAAAGGAAATTGATTGAAGAAGGAGTTCGACGCTCACAAAGAATAATGGATAGGAATAATGCAAACTTAATCATGGAAATAGATAATTATATTTCGGAGAATTATAAAGAAGCAATGGATAGTAGAGAAAGAAATGAATGGCACAACGCAATGGAAGAAGACCTTAGTGAGATAGAGAAACATAAAGTATGGACACTAGTACCAAGGGAAAATGGTATGAAAGTCATCAATAGTAAATGGGTCTACAGTACGGAGAAAACATCAATTGACGGCACATATAAAAGAAAGGCCAGACTGGTTGCTGTTGGATGCAATCAAAGATATGGTGTGGACTATAAAGGAATCATTTTCACCTGTACTCAAAAAGGAAAGCTTGCGAACAATTGTAGCTCTTGAAACACAACAGAATTTAATCATAAAGACTTATGATATGAAGACAGCTTATCTCTATGGTGAGTTAGAAGAGATAGTATACATGAGACAACCAGATGGTTTTATGCAAAAAGGAGAAGAAAACAAAGTGTGTAAATTGGAAAAAAGCCTGTATGGTCTACCACAATCAGGGAAATGTTGGAACAAAAAGATCAATGAAATTTTATACCAGTTGGGAATGATTAGAACCAAATGTGATCCATGTATCTATAAACTCCAGAGAGGAGAACAGTATGCAATACTGGGTCTATATGTAGATGATCTCATCATTGCTGGAACCAGTAAGGAAATTAATGACAACCTAGCCTCAGAAATAGAAAAATATGTTACTCTAACAGAAAAGAAAGATAGCGAACCATTTATTGGAATTGAAATAAAAAGGGCAGAAGATGAATTTTATCTATCTCAGACTCAATATATTGATACAATTCTTCACAGATTTGGACTGGAAGAATGCAACAGTGTGCAGACACCTGGAGATCAAAATTTGGATGAATATTTGTACTCTAAGTCAGTAGATAAAACTGTATACCAGGAAATGATTGGATCACTAATGTACCTTTCTACGGGTACTCGACCGGACATATCCTTCAACATCAGCAATTTATCACAGTATAGTAATGACCCAAGAGAAATACACCTAACTGCAGTTAAAAGTATTTATAGATATTTGAAGGGAAGAATAAATAAAATGTTGGCATATAAGTCAAAAGACAACAACATCACAATAAGTACTGATGCGAGCTGGTGCACAACCCGAGACGCAAAATCCTATTCAGGCTATACAGTCAAACTTGGCAACAATTTAATAAACTGGAGAAGAAGAAAGCAAAATTTAGTAGCCTTGTCTACATGTGAAGCAGAACTTATTTCAATATGTGAAGGAATTTCAGAAGTATTATGGTTAAAGGGATTACAAACAACAACAACAACAAAAAAGCCTTTATTTAGGGTCACTGACCCTATACAGGATTCACCAGAGGTATGCATAAGAACAAAGCAGTGAGACAACGGAAATAGCGATATATACAGAGTAAAAAGAGAAAGAAAAAAAAAAAAAACAAGAAAAGGAAAAAAAAAAAATAATAATAATAAGAAAGAGGGAAGCAAGAAATCAGGTTAAAGGGATTACTGTTGAATATATGAATTCAATTTTAGACTTTAATATTTTATATAATATTGTCACTGAATAATTATTTTAAATATTCTGTGGTATATCATCATTAATATTTCCATAGTTATCACTCCTCACTATTCTTATATATTATTACTTGTAAATAAATGGTAAGATATAGTTTTGCATAAATAAACTATTTTCAATTACTAAAATCGTATGTATTAATTTATAAAATAATATAAAACCCTAAAACCTTTCTAACAGTGGCAGCATAAAGCGTGGTTAAAACTTAAAATCTAAAATCGTAAAAATAAAAATGGCTGCTGTTATGGAAGATATTTCGATTATAGATAAATTAAAAGACTCTGAAAATTTTGATATTTGGAAATTTCAAATTAACATTATTTTTAAAGCTAATAATTTAATTGAAATAATAAATGGTAAATTGTGTTTTAAAGATCAAAAGGATGAAAAAGAAAAAAAACGTATGGATAATAAAAGATGCTAAAGCCCAAAAATATATTATTTCGAGCATCGATAAAACGATATTAACACACATAATACATTGTGAAAATGCCAAATCAATGTTTGACACCATATGCAGAATATTTGAAAGAGATGATGAACAATTAAAATGTAAGCTGCTACAAGAATTTCACACTTATAAATTTGATAAAAATGTAGACCTTGTATCCAACATAAGTAATTTAAGAAATTTGGCTTTTAAACTCAATAATCTAAAACAGAACTTTGATGACAATATTGTTATTTCAAAGATTTTAACAATTTTGCCAGAAGAATATAATTATTTTTGTACTGCTTGGGAGTCAACTGGAAAAGATGAAAAAACTATTGAAAATCTAATATCAAGATTGACCACTGAAGAAATAAGAAGAAATAGACAGAGCCAACCAGAAGACCGAGTGGCTATGAATGCAACAAAACAAAAGGTATGTTTTACTTGTAATAAACCAGGACATATATCTAAAAATTGCACCCAAAGAAAATTCTGCAAATTTTGTAAAAAAACTAACCATGAAGAAAAGGACTGTTTCTTTAAGAACAACAGTAAACCTGCTGCTAAAGTAAACAAAGAACAATGCAGAATATGTAAAAAGTTTAATCATAAAGAAAAAGACTGCTATTTCAGGAACAAAGAAAAGCAACCTCCCATTGCTTTCATTGCTGAACAAAGAGAAGAATATGATAAAAGATCATCAGTCACTTTCATTGTTGATAGCGTATCCACCTGTCACATGATTAATGAAGAAAAGTTGCTTGATCATCAAAAAAAGTGTGATGTGAACATCAATGTTGCCAAAAAAGAAGAAGTTATGAGAGCAAAAACTTCAGGACAATTTAAGGGGAGACAATGTAACCTAAATGAAGTAATATTTGTGCCTGAATTATCAAAAAACCTTTTGTCAGTGACCTCAATTGTTAACAACGGAGGAGAAGTAAATTTTAAAGGTGATAAAGTGACAATTTTGAAAGATGGAAAAAAAGTTCTAGAAGGAGATCAACTTGAAAATGGACTTTATGCTGTAAATATTGAACAACATTTTTCAAAGCAAAATGACTCGAACCTTACCTTACCAAGTGAAAACAAAACCCAAGAATGGCACAGAAAATTGGGACACATTGGAATGCAGAATCTAAGAAAACTTGAAAGTTTGGTTGATGGTATGGAGCTTAACAAATTGGAAAAACAGGAAAATGATGTGTGCGAAATTTGCATCATCGCAAAGCAAACTAGGAAGTCATTTGGAAATGAAAGATCTAGAGCTACCCGACCTTTGGAAATTGTTCATACTGATTTGTGCGGCCCAATAGAACCCTTAACACAAGATAATAAGAAATATATAATGACATTTTTGGATAATTATACACATTTCTGTTATGTGTATTTGCTCAGCAATAAATATGAAGCAAAAGAATATATTAAAGAATATGTAAATGAAGTGGAAAGATTTTTAAATGCGAAAGTGTCAAAATTAAGGTGTGATAATGGCGGTGAATATGCCAATACGCAAGTTAAAGAATGGTGCAAAATGAAAGGAATAATACTTGATTTTACAATTCCATATACTCCACAATTGAATGGAAAAGCAGAAAGGTTGAATCGAACTCTGATTGAAAAAACCAGAGCACTTTTGCTGGATTCCAAATTAAATAAGGAAATGTGGGGAGAGGCCACAAGAGTCGCTGCCTATTTAATCAACAGAAGCCCTTCAAATACAGTACAAACAACACCAGCACAGATATGGTTTGGAAGAAAGCCTAATCTTTCTAATGTAAAATTATTCGGGAGTGAAGTGTATGTCAAAAAATTGGGAAACCTAAAAAAATTGGATAGTAAAAGTGAAAAATATTCACTTATCGGATACAGTGGAAATGGATACAGATTGTGGGACATGCAGAAAAGAAGGATTATAATTGCAAGAGATGTGGTGTTTACAGGAAAACTAACAAATGAAATGACCAGTGTCATTCAGCCAAGATACAGAGAAGATCTGGATTCTGAAATAGAGGAAAGTCAAGACACTAAAATGGAATTGGATACCCATGATAAACCACAGAACTCGACCAATTCAAAATATATGTTAAGGAATAGAGAAAATATCAATAGACCTGAAAGACTAAAAGATTATGAAGTGTTGAATTCTGTTTCTGAAGAAATAGGATTGTTAACATACAATGAAGCTGTAACCGGAGTAGACAAAGAAAACTGGGTAAAAGCAATACAGGAAGAAAAAGATTCATTGAAGAAAAATGAAACTTGGGATTTTGTAAATGCTGAAGAAGTTAAAGGAAAGAAGATACTCAGTTCTAGATGGATATTCAAGATAAAGGATGGTGGACATTATAAAGCAAGACTTGTTGCTAGAGGAAATGAACAAAAAGGACTAGATTTTGATGAAACCTTTAGTCCAGTAGTGAGTACAATTTCTTTAAGAATGTTGTTATCCTTAAGTGTTAAGAAAAATCTAAAGTTCAAAACTTTTGATGTCAAAACTGCCTTTCTCTATGGATATTTGGATGAAGAAATCTTCATGTACAGTAAAACCCCTCTATAGTGAACCCCAATGGGACAGAGCTTTTGGTTCACTATAGCCACGGTTCACTATAGCCACGGTTTGGCCATTTTTTTTACTTTTCAAAATTTTTAGACCGTATAATTAAAGGACAGCCATACACACTGGAAGAGGCTTCCTCTTAATAGTGGTCACTTTGTTTTAATTCCCTTAATTGACCAATTTCCTTACATTAATACTGAATAATAATAGAAATCATTAGATGATAGGTTCTTCTTATCATTAACATACATGTACCTCTATGTCTAATTTAAAAATCAAGACAAATCCTAGGCAAAGTTTTATTAAATATATATTCAAAGATATAAAATGATTTTAAAACATAATTATCACATTATATAATATATTGTTTACTTGGAAAAATGGCTCTAACACCTTGTTGCTTCAAAGCATTGCACCATTCAAATAAAGTTGGTGTTTTTCTTCCATTTCATTTTCCCACATATTCTTCTAGGTCTAGATTTCGTTTTTTTTTAAACCTGTCATGTAAAACATTGCTGACTTTAAAATCATCATAGTTAATGGCATAAAAATAGTTTTTGTTTGATCACGGGACCAATTTATTAGGATTTTTTTTTTTAGCCCTAAAACGTACGATCGCGATCGCGGCAAAAGTTGAGGTTGATTCCTCTTTGTAACAATTTTTAATGGCTTTATATTTTATCTTTTATAATAGAAAAGTTATATTCTCTTATTTTAATATGTTCTTAACATTTTGCCTGTGTTGTTTCACTTTGAAAAGTTCTGAAAATGGCCTTTTTTTTTTTTTAAGAAATAACGCTTTTGTTTTTAAAATGCCTTTGTTTTCTTCATTTTGGAAGCCATTTGTATTTTTATATTTCAAATTTAATGGATGAAAATATATTATATTTAATAAAAAATATAATGTGTTAAAATTTATACAACATACAGCAAAAATAAAGTGCAAAATTCAAAACAAACAATGCCGCTAAATTTATTGTTTTGAAATCGCGATCCGCGAGCTGAAACATCTCAAAATTTGGTTGTTTTAATTTTTTTTTTAATTACAATTCTAAGTTCGTTATAAGCATAGTATTTTTAATAGATTTTTATCATTTTGGGACCGAAAATAGGTTCGTTATAGGGGTAGTTCGTTATTCTAAAAATCGCAAAGTTCGTTATAACGATGGTATTTTCAATGGAATGGAATTGGGAATCGGCGTGGGTTCGTTATAAGGGAAGGTTCGTTATATCCAGGGTTCGTATTAGCGGGGTTTTACTGTATTTACCCGAAGGATATGAAGATAACAAAATATGTCGACTAAAGAAGGCACTTTATGGACTACGACAAGCACCTTCAAAGTGGAATAAAAGATTTGAAGCCTTTTTGAAAACAAAAGGACTGGTGCAATCAAAATTAGAAAATTGCATTTTCAAAAACCAAAATGGAAGTTTAATTTTGGCTTTATATGTTGATGATGGAATGTTGTTTGGAAGTGATGAAAAAGAAATGGACAATTTGTTGGTAGAACTGGCACAAGAATTTGAAATAAGAATAAGTAATAATCCTGAAATGTTTGTTGGCATGAATATCATGAATAAAGATGAGGGACTGATACTTTCTCAACATGACTATATAGAATGTGTTCTAAAAAATACAACATGTTGGATGCAAAGCCAGTGACAACTCCAATTGTAGGAGCTGTGAAAATTGATCCTATATTAGAAAACAAATCTGAAGGTAATTTTCCATATAGAGAAGCTGTTGGAAGTCTCCTATATTTAGCAAACAAAACCAGACCAGATGTTGCTTATGCAGTTGGTTATGAAAGTCGTTCAATGCATGAACCGACAAACCAGGATATACAAAATGTTAAAAGAACTATGAGATATTTGAAACAAACCAAAACTTTTGGACTTCACTATAGTAAACAAGATGAAGATATGGAACTTAATGCATATTGTGACTCCGACTTTGCTGGAGACATGAAAACAAGAAAAAGTACATCCGGATATACAATTTTGTTTGGTAAAGGACCAATAAGCTGGAGTTCAAGAAAACAACCAATTGTAGCCTTATCCACTACTGAGGCAGAATATATTGCTGCAGCTGAATGTGTGAAAGAACTCATTTATATGAAAGCACTAATTGAAGAACTTACAAATGAAACCATACTTGCTAAACTAAATATTGACAACCAAAGTGCAATGACTTTAATGAAGACAGGACAAATGAACAGAAAGACAAAACATATAGATGTTCGATATCATTTTTTGAAAGATCAGATAAGAGAAAATGTTGATGTTCAGTTTTGCCCAACCCAAGACCAAGTTGCTGATATCCTAACCAAGCCTCTGCCAAAGGAAACTTTTGAAAAACACAGATCTTCACTGCTGCAGATGATGTTTTGATGGAGTAATTAAAACTCTAAAACATGAATTCAAGAAGGAGTGTTGAATATATGAATTCAATTTTAGACTTTAATATTTTATATAATATTGTCACTGAATAATTATTTTAAATATTCTGTGGTATATCATCATTAATATTTCCATAGTTATCACTCCTCACTATTCTTATATATTATTACTTGTAAATAAATGGTAAGATATAGTTTTGCATAAATAAACTATTTTCAATTACTAAAATCGTATGTATTAATTTATAAAATAATATAAAACCCTAAAACCTTTCTAACAATTACTAGAAGAACTTTGTGAAAATGTAACTTTCCCAATTACCTTGAAAAGTGACAGCCAGGGTGCAATAAACTGGATACAATATGACAAAATTACTTCACGAACAAAGCACATAAACCGAAAGTATTTTTTTTATGAAAAAGAAAATTCAAAATGGAATCAAGCTGGCATACACTAAAAGTGAAGACATGGAGGCGGATATACTAACGAAGAGTCTACCTAAGGACAAACTACGGAAATTTGCAGATAGCCTTGGACTTGCTGATTAGGGCTTACACACAAGGGGAGCGTGTGTTGTATATATATATTAATCAAATGATACCACAGAGTGTGTGTAAGCTCACAGGTAAATAGGCGCTAACCAAAAAAAAAAAAGTTCCTTTGTTTAATATTAGTTTCCCTTTTATATTTTGTTCTCTCTCTTGTAAATCAATAAATATAATGTTTAATTAATAATATTCTTGAAATCAGTTTCACATTAAAATTTCTAAGCAAAGTCAACAATTTTAGCCACAACCAAACAATCATTTTGGTTTAGAGTGGCATGCGATAGTTTAAAATTAAGACAAATTTGTTGATTTAAATCTGTAGACAATCTTGGTTTTCCGTAGCAGACGTTATGTTAGATTAACATGGCACACGATCTTGGTTTGCCATGTGGTAGATAATATTGTTAGTTTAACCTAGCAGATGACCGAATTTGTTGGTTTATTAACAAGGTAATCGATCTTGTTGATTTGATGCACAAACGATTATTTTGGCTCAAAATGCAGGAGACAATATTTTAAAAGATCGATAAATTTTACAGACTACCTGTTTGTTCAAAGCAGCAGTTGTTCTTTTTGGTTTAAAACTAAAGAGGCGATCTAGCTGGTGTAACGCGGAAGACAATGTTGTTAACTTAAAGTGGAATCCTATCTTATTTGTTTAATGTAGCTGACGATCATATTGGTTCAACGCGACAAATGATCTCGTGAGTTTAACGAAAAAGTCGATATTTCAGATATAAAACGCAGCAGACGAACTTTATGCTTAAATTTCTGAATTGTATGCCCACTGATGTAATTCTTAAATCTTGAGCAATCTTACAAACAAATATAATTTGATAATTCACAATCGATATCTTATAATATTTCTGATGGTCAATCATTTATTTTAAATCTTCTATACCGACATCATCTCTATTTAGAAAGTGGTAAACTAATGGTATGCACATTTTTATATACATAGTTTCGGTTCCCTATGTATTGGTTAATAAATTACACTATTTATTTAGCAATTATATAAAAAAATCAAAAACGAGCTTCTTATCTCATATTTCATATGCTCATATTTAAATGACCAAAAGAGAACTTATATTTAAATATGAACACCTATTCTATATACAGTTACGAGCGTCATGGCCTCTGTCACGGTTTGCTGGCGCCCTCCTATTGGTCGGCTACGATCACGCCACCTTTGCCCCTTAAAACTCATTTATATATTATAGTGACGGGCGCCCCGGGTTCGATTCCCGGCCGATGCATTATTTTTACAATTTTTAAAACTCATTTATATATTATACAAGAATGACATCCACGGCGCCAATCTATAATTGTAACGAATAGTATTTTAATAAAAGCATTTAATCGGGTAAACCCCGGGCGTTGCCCGGGTCATTCGGCTAGTATATATATAAATACGAGTTTTAAATATTTACATAATTTCTCATTTTTAAATATGGTATTAATTTCGTTAAATATTTTCGATATATATATATATATATATATATATATATATATATATATATATATATATATATATATATATATATATATAAGGCTATACAACCAGTTTAACCGCATAAGTTTCTTTTTATTTATGAAAGATCATTTTTAATTTCAAAGAGAAATAATTTAATATTTCTAACTTTTGGATGACGTATGAAAAGGTTGAATATATGAAGAGTGATGGTCTATATATGAATGGATGACGTATGGAGGGTGAGAAATATGAAGAGTAATGGCGAACGGAAAAATAAAAGTGTCCAGGAGCCATTACTCTTCATATTTCTCACCCTCCATACGTCATCCATTCATATATAGACCATCACTCTTCATATATTCAACCTTTTCATACGTCATCCAAAAGTTAGAAATATTAAATTATTTCTCTTTGAAATTAAAAATGATTTTTCATAAATAAAAAGAAACTTATGCGGTTAAACTGGTTGTATAGCTTTATAATTATACGCCGCAGTTATTTATAAATATATATATATATATTTAATGAAGGCAAGTATTTTAAATACAACTCTCTCTCTCATTGGGTTGTAAAGAAAGTTCGTTCGGGTTTTGTATCCCTTTGTTTCATAACGGTTTTTGTTGTTATACGGTCAAGTTTTAAAATTACAAATATTTTCTCACGACGAGTTTCTTTAAAAAAAGCGATAGCTTTCAAGCGATAATCGCTCTTCAACTGGCTTAATAAAATATCGACTTCATCCTACCAGAAATATTTACAAAAACAAACGCACACAGCGTGGATATTTATAACTGAAAATTTTAAATTGGTTTGTAATTTAACAATTTTATGGAATATGTATATTTTCATTTTTAGGGATCCAGAACCTATAAAATTGATCTATTGATTTCTTCTGAGAAATCGGTATTGTGATGGTAAATCTATTTTCCTCTTTATGCTGTTATATTCATTGGAAACGAGAGATTCTAAAAGAGTAACCGTTGATATTTGTTCTTAATGTTTTTGTAGTGGCATTTCGTTTCTGTTATGTTAAATTGGTGACCGGTCTGTGCAATATGTTGATAGATCATTGAACGTTGGTCTTTAAAGGACAAATATCAACGGTTACTCTTAGAATCTCTCGTTTCCAATGAATATAACAGCATAAACAGGAAAATAGATTTACCACCACAATACCGATTTCTCAGAAGAAATCAATAGATCAATTTTATAGGTTCTGGATGCCCTAAAAATGAAAATATACATATTCCATAAACTTGTTAAATTACAAACCAATTTAATTTTAGATTGAGCTTTGATACTGTATTGGATGATTATGATCATATAGGCCACACTGAAGGTTGGAATCCTAGAAGTGGGAGGGTTCACCACTGATGAGCCAAGCCCTCCCAATATATTTTTTCATCGTAGTAAGGACAGTGAAAGTTAGTTTTTATGTGTAAAAGAAACATTCGTGCTTTAATGTTTTCATTCCGTATGTATAGATGGCGACTTATAACAAATATATATAATACAAATTCACGGCATAATATACACAAGTGTCTACATATAATTTGTTTCTCCTGTAGAAGTACTGCGTACTTCGGTCTAGGTAGTCCACTATCCATTGGTGTAAAAGGGCTATCATGCCCGAAAGCTAGAGAAAGAATTAAAATACAATTTTTGGAAAAAAGACTTATCTCTGTTTTCCCCTTAAAATATATAAATGTGGTGCAAATTGCAAGCAGTCGAGGTGGAAGTGGCAAGGGCGCACGCAGAAGACAGGGGAACTGTAAGAAGTAGGCAGAGAAGAGAGTGAGGGTCTGAGGTCCAGCTAAAGTTAGAGTTCCAAATGAATGACTTAGGATAAATCTGCCCAATTACCATCGAATTTTGCGTATATTTTGACAGGAGAAATGCCCTTTCTTTTTATATATAGATCAATATCCTCCCTATAATATTTTCAACAATGTATGAATATATATTGGAATATATTTTCCCCGGATCCCATCAGTTGCTCATCTGCAATGAAGACTGGCCAAAAAAGTCCACAGAATTATTAAGAATGTATTAATATATATCAAAACGAGAATATGTGTTTAATTTGAAAAAATCTAGTTAATGAAATAAAAACGGTACAGATATAAAGAAACGGAAAGTGGTCTGTACTTATTTCGATATTACTCCCTCGGCAGTTCATATTTATTTAGAGGATTGTCGTGGGCACACGTCCATAAAATGTGCAAAAACAATAAAAGCGATAATTTCGATGAAATTGGCCCTATAAATATGATTGTATTGATTAAAACATGTAATATAACTCTCTCTCGCTCTCACTCGTATTTTATATACATATAAAGAGGTAGTTCAAAAACCTCTAAAGGTGCACTTCCATTTTTTGCAAATATTTTGGGTCCAAAAGTGTTCGTGTGAGCGGTCGGATGTCTTTTTAATTTCAACACCACCCTTTTCTATTAATTTTTTTCACAAGTTCTGCGTAATTAGGCAAATTTTCTTTTAAATACCTCTTTCTTGATTTCTTAGGAAGCCTCTTAAATCACAATTTTGGCCGATGAAGTACAACCTGTACCACGCTGATGAGGGCCAGCAGCCCGAAAGTCGTTTGTATTAGGCTTTTGATTAAAAAAATAATAATAAATAATAAAAATAAATGGGTTGGTCAAATATTATGGAACAAGTTTAAATTAAAGTTTATTTTATTTTTTCGACATATTAGAGGTATAATATTGTTTCATCGTAGGACAGTAGTGTTATATCCTCGATGGCATGTAGGATCTAGGAGAGACAAGCAGGTGACGCAAGATGATAGCTCTTTATTTGGTGTCGCTTATATACACACGTATGATGATGATAAATAACTACACAAGTCAATGACAACAATAGTCTGTCAATACACAATATTTCTCTCCTCTAAGACAAGTCACAGTCTTTGAGGTAACTAAGAAACCGAATATTTCGTCGGGGTTTATCCCAAAGTTCCGGCCCTCTATCTTGGATGGGTGGTGGCTCTTCAAGACTACTGCTTGTTAGATTTTTCAACTGAGCTGAGCCCTCAATCTCATTATCGTTGTGCCCAATAGATGGTCCTATCCGAGATGAGCCATCATACGGATCCTGTTCTTCCTTTATTGCTCTTGGTCTCATCTGATCTATGTGTCGTTGTGTCTCCTGACCATTAACATCCTGTATATCGTAATTCCTGGAGCAAGTGGCTCGAATTACTTTTCCTGGAACCCACTTGTCTCGGCCATTACAGCTCCTATAATATACATTTGAATCCTGTTCAAACCTTCGTGCAGCACTCTTTGGTCCAACCCGCTCCTGGTCATCTCTTTGTTCCTGCACAACTGATATGCTTTGCACGATCTCCACTTTGATACTTAGTTCATCAAACCAGTTCCTTCCTATGATGCTTGGCCCTACACCGGTGACAACTAGCAAAGGGAGTTTTACCTTATTTCCAAATTCCACATTTACCAAAAATGATCCTTTGACCTGGAGTCCTCCTTGATCCCACTGCTTGAGAGCTATGTTTTCCTCAAATAACTTATTTTTCCATAGATTTTTAAAAGTTCTCTCAGAGATCATAGATCTGCCTGTTTCGGAGTCAATTTGCATATCAAGTTTTTTTTATCAATGCGCACACACACAATTTCAAGTGCATGCTATTATCATAACTTATTTCGGGAATAAAGTTTGTATTTACCCTATCCTGATTAATCGAGTGTACCTTTTTCCCTTTCTTCCTGTAGCAGATGGCTTCTCTACATGTCCTAATTTTCCACAAGCATAGCACTTGGCATTCTTAAATAATGCATCTTTCTTGGTGGTGGTTCCTTTTCCCACAATGTTTTAAAGGATACTTCCAAGTTTTCACCTTTTGACCATTTTCCTTTTTCTTCTCTACAAGAAACAGCTTTTCTCGGTTCTTCATTGTAGCCACATCTTTAGATGCCATCTCGCTGCTTAAAGCAATATTTTGCGCTCTTTCAAAACTTAGCTCAGATACTGATAAAAGTATTTCTTTCAAATTTGTATCTTTAACTCCATCATCTATGTCAGAAAATTTACAATTTTGACTCAACTTATTCAATGCCGCAATAAATTCAGAAAATGATTAATCAAATTCTTGTTTTCTTCTATGGAAATTGAATCTTTCTATGATTACATTTGGCTTGGGATTAAAATGAGCTTTTGCCAGTTGGACGATTTCTGCATATTTAAGTTTGGCGATGTCATTTGTAGCAACAATGGATTTAATCAGATCAAATGTCGAGGCACCGCAAACAGTCAGAAAGATCGCTTTTCTTTTTCCTTCTTCTAGAACATTTGCTTCGAAGGCGTAGTTCAATCGTTCAATATAGCTATCAAATGAGTATTTTGAATCTTTAAAATCAAATGGTTCAATTACGTTTGACAATGCCATCTATAAAATAATTTTCAACTTTTACTTTATACAAATCAAATATCTTCTGAAAGTATGCAAATTTTTAAATATTATATTTAGGATAGAAATTAAATTAAAAGATAATGGAAATTTACCTTTAGTAATACAAATGCGTATACACTTACGTTGAGTTCGTCCTCGTCGCCAATGTTATATCCTCGATGGCATGTAGGATCTAGGAGAGGCAAGTGGGTGACGCAAGATGATAGCTCTTCTTCTTCTTGAATTCCTGGATAATTGGCCTTTTAGGTAAGGTCTTCTAGCCCCAACATGGCTGCAGAACGCGAACTGGTGGCAAGGAATCCTAAGATCTGGCATTGGAGGTGTCATCGCAGGGGTGGAGGAAGCTTGGATAAGTCAGGGAAACTGCGCCTTATTGCAGTGAGAAGCAGGGATGGAGTCCAGTTGAGGAGGCAGGAGGTCCAGGAAGCCTAGAACTTGAGGGCCCTAGACTTCAGGATGGGGCAGCTTGAGGCTCTCGCCTCATGCTTGTCAGGCAGGCCCTTGGCGCAGCGATTGGCACACTTGGAGGTGCGCTGGTTGGTTAGGGAAGAACAGGCACGGCCTTCATGACCGTCTTCACCGCAGTGGAAGCACTTTGGGTCCCTGGAGCACTGTGCGGAGTTGTGGCCGAAGCCACAGCAGCGGAAGCAGACGCGGGCGCGGATGGACTCCTCGAAGTTGAGGATGACTCCATCCACCACGATCCTTCCGCGCACACCCAGGGCTCTGAAGGTCTTGAGGTCCACCTCGATGAAGGCGGTGCAGGTCCCGTTTCTGGGTGCAGAACGGTGCGCCACGCGCGCCACCTTGTCCCCAGGGAGTTGGCTAACAGCAGGGGTCTCCAGGAAGGTCTCTTCAATGGTGGAGTTGGTAGTCTCCTCGTCCACTTTGAAGAGGCAGATGCGAGGCAGGATCTCCTTCTGCTGGCGGACCTTCATTCCATCCAGCTTGTTAGTCAGGGAGGTTGTTACTGCGGGGATGATGTCTGGGTTGCTGGAATGTAGGACAGCTTCCCCTTGGTGCGCAGGGATGCCCAGACGCCTTGGGGGAGAGATGGGCGGCGCGGACTGCTTTCAGCATCTCCCTTGGGTCAGCCTGCGGGTCATCTGAGATGACCACTGTGTGGGCCGCCGATTTTTCTCCATGGAGGGTCACTCGGGCGGCCGCAGGCTTGGAGATGCGGGAAGGCGCAGGTTTGGAAGGACTTACCAAATTAGTCCTCTTTGCAGGCGGGTTGGGAGCCTCAGACTGCTTCCTTTTTGTTGGAGCAGGAGCAGGCAACTTGGGGGCAGGCTTCTTCGTTGGGAGAGCAGCAGGAGCAGGGGTGGCGGGCTTGACTGGGTCAGTCTGGGAGCAGGTGTCCTTGCAGGAAGGAGCTGGGCAGGTTTGGGTATAGGTAGAGATAACCGGAGGGCGGGCGGAGGAGGCTTCGAGGGCAATGAGTTTCTCCAGGAGTTGGTCGCGGTCGGCAGTCATGGCCTTCAGTTTCTCTGAAGGCCCAAAGATTCAGGCGCGGCGATTCTGGAGAAGCCTATCAATGGTGGAGTGCAGGTCAAGATGGGAGAAGCTGTTGTATTGGGATCCGGTGATCCTGTCAGTTTCTTCAACAGTCTCAGGGGTAATTTGGAGGCCTTCAGATTCTTGGTAGAGGGCGGTATTGTAGTTTGCGGAGGAGCCATAGTAATTTAGTGATGGGCGTACACGGGTGTATCGGCGCGATAGCCCATTGCAGTTACGTCAAAGGGCTTCTTGGCATTCCACATATTTACTGCATGTTCACTTTCTTCGGCGGGCGTAACTTCAGAATCAGCAGTAGAGCCAGTAGTTAGCAGTAGAGCCAGGGGTCTTCAGGGAAGCACTCAGAGAAGAGATCTTCTCTGTATGAAATCCGGGGGTGAACTCAAAAATTGAGATGATAGCTCTTTATTTGGTCTCGCTTATATACACACGTATGATGATGATAAATAACTACACAACAAGTCAATAACAACAATACTCTGCTGTCAATTCACAATAGTAGAAATTTTATTTTATTTGAAAAAGAAAATCCGTGCGTATAATAATTTTATTTCTTATATATAGATGACGTGTCATTGCCTTTTGATTGAATATGATGCAAAATAATGGGTGTTAAACAAAATTAAGAATACGTGTCAAGTTTGGGCTATATGTTGAAGCAAATTTTATTATTATTTTTCATGTAACTGTTCGAATGTGCAGGTTTCAATCTCTTAATATTATAAGGTCACTTATATATACATTCTTATAACATTATACATATAAGAGAAATATTATAATAAGGAGTTTTAAAAATTATCATATAATTTCAATAACATTTTCAGGTATATATCCATGTATAGCAATTATAAGAAAATGTAATTAATATACCCTTCACACACCAAGACACTTCAATATCCTGGTAAAAGGGGATGAGTTCCAACATTCTATTTTTGAATGAAAGTTATTTAATTACACGGCCTACTGCATCCCAAGTTCGTAGTCAAATTAATTCAAAAATGCTTAGTGTTCTCAATATTTCTCTATCATATTCAGTAATTCAAAGTAGATACATTACAAATAACTAGCATTTAAATGACTATATATGGTTGCTAGTATATATAGTTCTAGCCGAATGGATCCATCTTCACTTATCTATTGCCCAGTTACACTTATGACAATATTTGGACAGGGTGTATTTGAGCTACATATGAATTTTTATATTTTTTGAAATGAATTAGGGGTCCTCATAGACAAAACTTAAGGAGGTTATACCTTTTAGCATGTACATCGGGGTTCATACAATAATTTTAAAATATATTTGATACACAGTGACCTTTATTGAACACGAGAGATACGGATAACCAAGTGGAAAAAAATTGACTCTGTCTCCTTAAAAAAAAAAAAAAAAAAAAAAAAAAAAAAAAAACAGACGAACGGCGACATCCAAATATGAAACTTCTTAAAGTTTTGTCCATGAGTGTATTTGAGAGCCCGAACTCAGAAAAAAAAAGTGAATATAAGATCTTAAATAAGGATTTTCCTTACAGGCAGTCTTCATCTATTCTGATAATATGACCATTATACCTCAGAATTGAACCTTCGATGATCTGAATGAATCTTTCCTACACTTTAGCTCGTCTAAGATGCTCGTATTGGTTTACCTTGTACTCCACGAGTTTGATCACTCTTGGCCAACAGAACATCTCAAAGGTATTATCAATTCTTACTTTCATGGCTTTGGTAAGGGCTCGTGATTCACTTCCATAGATTACTATGGGATATACCAGTGCATTCACAAGTTTAAATCTGATAGCGTGAATAGGTTTCCAGAAAGGTGTGAATCCGTTTATTGCTGATTTTCCTAATATCATTTTTCTTTTAATTACCCTAGTACAATCTTCATTCTCATTAATGGATGAGCCTAAATAAGAATTAAACGGTTTCTACTTCTGTATGTTTATAGTTGAGTTATTTCCTATTGTGTCAAATGTGTTATTTGTATTTCTCATTAAAATTTATATTGTTACACCAGGTTCTCTCATGATTTTTCTTCACTCTTTAGGGGAGTAGCTTCCCCGAGTGAGTTCCCACTATTGAATACCAAGGAAAATAAGAGAATGTTAAAAAAAGTATTTTAAATAGTTCAATTATTTATTTCATTGAATATGATGTGTATCGTTTAGTTCACTCCTGCCAGAAGTTGTTCTTTTCTCGCACCAACCTTCAAAATAATATGAATTAGTGACGGTTTTGCTAAAAACATTGATAAAACTAATATACTTTGTCAGAATATATAAGTTACAAAAATCATATTAGTACAATTATGCACAATGCAATCTGGTATATGGCCCTGTTTGATTGTTTTGAAAATTCAAATATCATCTACAACAAAGTCCAAGACAGACCTAGTTTGACATCCAGAGAAGACAAAAACAGATAGAATTTAAATAGACGAATCGACATACCTATATTTACCTGCAGTTTAAAACCACTCGCTAAATAGAAATTCATATTTAGGTTTTCGTACAACACACACACATTAAAATGGTCAGAAGAAACAATAATATAAAGATAAACAGTTCATTTATGTCAATATGTATGCTTACAAATTCAAATACAAATACAAAAAAATCGAAACCTAGAGAAGTACATTCATGGATAAAACTTAAGGAAGTTTCATAATTTTTATGTCGTCGATCGTTTTTTTTTTTTTTTTGAAGAAGACAGAGGCAATTTTGTTCACACTTAGTTACCAGTTGTGTCTTCAATAAAGGTCACTGTGTCAAAAATATCTTTCAGTGTTATTGCTTTATCACAATATTCATGCTAAAAGATACAACTTCCTTAATTTTTGTCCATGAGTGTAAGCGCTCATAGAAGAAGACGATTATTCGTGTCGCTATATATCGATAGATATGAATAAAGAGCTTGATAAAAGCTAAGATTGTAATTAATTTTATACCTCTATAAATAGTATAACATTTTCCCGTCGAATGTACAACGGGTTATGCTCTAGTTGGTTATAAATATCCTCTAATGGCGGGCTAGCTGCATGCGACACCACTACAAACCTGTCCGCTCAGCGTTGATCTACTGTCATCTGACACTCCACCAGGTAAATCCACGAATTATTTTATGCATTCTTCCTGGCTTCATCAATTTTCTGAGATGATCCTTACTTTCTATTCTTTTAATAAATTTGATATTAAGTGGTAGCATTTTGAATGCCATTTTTTAGCCATTTCCCTCGTTTGAATGAATTATTCCATTTGATTTATATTTCACATTTTGGCAAAGTGATTAAAAATAATACATTTGGGACAATGTATCGCGTATATATCGTCTGTCGCGCTTCACTATTCGTATTAAATGCGAATTAATCTTAAATACGGCAAGTCGTAAATCGATAATTGTCTACATTCATGTTTAAAACTTCTTTTGACAGGCGTATTTGATGTTCTCATTAATTTTACTGAATTGTTGCATCCGGCATATTCTTTTTTATCAACATCATCTAGCGCAAAAATTATTTATACTTAAAACATTCTAGATAGTCAATATTTGGTGCTACTACCTTCAAGAATTTATACCAGTTATTACATCGATATTTTTTGTTTATTCTTTTATATTAGTCTTTTCACATCACTCTCTCATGCACACAGGTTTGCTAAAGCATGAATCATATCTCCATATGAGCACTTATCTGTCTTATTAAAATCATATATAATAAATCTTTCATAGACCATGTGTGGGTGAGAGAGATAAACCCTTTAATATTTTCCATATTCCCCTTCTATATATAGTGAAAATTAATGGTACTAAGTTATTTTAGAATAATAAAATTAATTATTAGATATATATTGTCACGTAGAAAATTAGGAAAGACAAACTTCAGAATGACACGGCAATTTATTTATAAAAGTGAGAAAGAAAGATATTTATAACCCAGGTTCCTGGAGCGCAGAGCACCCTACCCGGGAACTCCAGCTCACTAGTATGGACAAGTGTTGTGCGCTAGGGGTGGAAGCAGTTCTCCTAAGGGAACTGGTCGAATGGTCTTGGGTATATAATACAGTCCATGATGATAGAGCAGCCTTACGTGTTAGGTTTCGAACATGAATTCGAGGCAGGGTGGAGTATGAGTGTGGTAGGACAGAAGTAGCGGCAATTTTTGGTGCACTGTCTGCTAGTTCATTGCCATTGATTCCAGTGTGTCCGGGTACCCAACGCGCCTTATGCAAGGAGCTCTGTTAAGGACTTTTATTATATTTGCCACTAGATTTCGCCGCCAGGAGGCCAAACTGCGGGCAGCACGTGCGTTCGCTCCCGGTAAATATACTTTTAATAATCTACTTTAATATTTAATGAACCTAAATATAAATATATAATTAACGTAAAAGAAGAGAACTCGTCGAAAAAGGTACTCTAGCTAAGCTAAGGGACAATAAGTTAATAATTAATGGCATAGCATATAAGGTCTGTGATGGACAAATTGTAGATGCCAATGGACATTCATTGTAGCAGGCAGATAGGAAACAATCACTTGTAAATAGTCAACCCATTGATAAACTGATCTCTAATACAATGTCCATACAGCCACTTTATGATAAAACACTCACGGCTAAAACTTCTAAAATTAAAAACTCAAAGGCTATGGATAATATATCAGATAGAAATACAACTAAAATTAGGTATACACATACGAAAAACTGTGAATCGGCAATAAAAGACAAACAAGTAACTCAGGCCAAACATATAGATACTAAAATTAAAATATTACAATGGAATATAAATGGATTCAATAGAATAACATCAATATTTCCACTCGTTGAATACCTAAAAAAATACGAACTTTTTGCACTAAATGAAACATGGATCACTGGTGTTATTGAATTGTTAACTGATGAATATTACATAATTCAAAGCCCAGCAATGAAGACAGAACTAAAGGGAAGGGGCTCGGGGGGAATTCTGATTGGAATAAAAAAAAACTTCCAACATACGGTTAGAAAAATCGAAACAAACCCTTACTGGATATCTGTCTTGACACACAAATTTCTAGACAAAACCACCGAGAGTATATGTTTGCTGTTTGCTTATTTACCTCCTAATGCATTACAAGAGCAAAATTTAACAAATTTACTTAGGCATATTGATTATCACATGAGTGAAGGTAACGAAGTACTAATAGCTGGTGACATCAATATTAGAATAGGCAATGCTGGAGGCTTCCATAACCCACTGAAACTAAATTCACCCCTCAACAAATATAGGAAATCTAAAGACCTAATATCTTCGAAACTATCTGAAAAACTAATTTCCTTCACTGATTCAAATTCTATAACAATAGCTAATGGAAGAACTAAGGGTGACACGCACGGCTCATTCACTTTTATTTCAGAAAGAGGTTCATCGGTTTTGGATTATTTCATGTACACACACGGTTTAACACAGATCATATCGGATATGTGGATCGAAGAACTTTCATATTCAGACCACTTACCAATTGTTTTACAAATTAATACTGGGTATGAAGCTATTAAATCCTCGTACAAAAATGAAATACTAACACGAAAATTCATTTGGACGAAAGAAAATGTGGGGATGCTAAAACATAATTTAAGTGATATTGAAGTTGGAAATGAAACCGATACTAACACAGAAACAGCAAATTTTACTAAACAGATCTACACGGCAATGGAATCGGCAAATATAATTAAATTTGCTAAACGACGACACCAACTTTCAAAACCTTGGTATGACAAAGATTGCTATATTATGAAAAAAACGACCAAAGTAAGTTTACAAAGATGTAGGAACTCAAATAACATACACGACCGCCAAAAATATATTGAGGCTAGGAGGGAATATTTTAAGCTCCTGCAAAGAAAAAGAGATGAATTCAATAAGGACAAGAATGAAAGGATAAAGAACGCCAAAGATCCCAAATCCTTCTGGAATGCCATTGCATCCTTCAGAAAAAAACCAATAATACAAGGTGAGATTGATATAAAAGAATGGTTTTTATTTTATAAAAATTTACTGAACAAAGAAAATAAAGAAGCTACTTTTACGGTAAACCAGATGATCGGTTGGAAAGATCCAGATTTAGACGCGGAAATAACCCTTGAAGAGATCCATGATGTAGTAAAAAAACTAGCGAACGGCAAAGCAGTGGGACTCGATGGTATACCAAATGAGTTGCTAAAGAATTTACCAATACCGACTTTAAATAAATTGAAAAACCTATTCAACAAAATAATGTCCACAGAAAAATACCCGCAACTCTGGACGAACTCAATAGTACACCCTATATATAAAAGCGGTGATAAGAATAACCCAACAAATTACAGAGGGATTGCCCTCTGCAGTAATATATCTAAATTATTTACTACAATACTAAGAAACAGATTAAACAACTGGATAGAAAAAAGAATGATTATTTTAGAAAACCAAGCAGGTTTCCGTAAGAACCGATCATGCACTGACCACATAATACTACTGAATTCACTCATCCAATTATCTCTGAGAAGAAAACGAGGCAAGCTATATGTCTTCTTCGTCGATTTGACTAAAGCTTTCGACACAGTCCCACATGATTTACTTTGGCAAAAATTGCATAAAATGGGCATTAGCAATAAATTTGTAATGCTGATAAAAAACTTTTACCAAGAAGCTAAGATCACTATCCGATGGAAAGGACAATATTCAAATAATGTGAAAATTAATTCTGGAGTGTTGCAGGGAGAATCACTTTCCCCACTTTTATTTATACTATATATGGCCTACCTAATAGAACTTTATAATAACTCAGCACTTACAGGATTTCATCTCCCTGATTTTGGCGTTTTACACCTACTTATGTATGCGGATGACATAGCCATAATTGGAGAATCGAAAATTAATCTTCAAATTAAAATCAATTTACTAAAGTCTTACCTGGATAAGAACAAATTAGTTTTAAATGAAAATAAGTCCAAAATAATAGTATTCAGAAATGGAGGAAGACCGGCAAGACACGAAAACTGGTACTGGGGTGACACCCCACTGACTGTTGCGTCCAATATTACATATCTGGGATATCCATTCACTTCCACTATTAATAGTAAAAAGGTAGCCCTCTTTTATAAAGCCAAAGCAAATACGGCAATAAATGCAACTATTAGACTGATAAAAAAAGAAAAAATTAACTCATTAAAAGTTGCTCTGAATCTATTTGACTCAGTTATTAAATCAATACTGCTCTATGCGGCCCCTGTGTGGGCTTGGGACAATACGGATATTATAGACCAATTACAGAATACGTTTATCAAAAATTTTCTGAATCTACCAAGATATATACCAGGGTACATTGTAAGGCTGGAAACAGGCAGAATATCTTTGACTTTTACAACGATCAAATTAATTTTGAAATATTTCATTAGATTACAAAAAATGGAAGACAATAGACTACCTAAGCTATGCTGGAATAGATTGAAGGAAATTTCCTTAATGACAAAAAAACCTATAGGATTCTGTAAGGATATTATGGATATCATCAATCATTGTGGACTCACATGGCTAAACTATAGGTTAAATTATGATGACATACAGATCGAACTTCCGAATATACTAAAAATAAAAATTGAACAGCTATTGCAGCAAGATCTGGCAAAATTATCTCTTACGAAAACATACTCAAACTATAGGTTACTTTATGATTCATTTATTCCAGAAAATTACTTTTCATGCTATCTGTCTTCAGCTTTAGTGAGTTTTATTGCACAGATCAGATTAATGTCAACAATGATCAAAGAAAATCATATTTACGCAATTAAGAAAGAAGATTTGTACTGTGGGTTATGTGGAAGTCAGATAACTGATGAAATATACCATTTTATTGCCGAATGCGGGGATCTGGAAGGAGAGAGAAAAAAGATCCTGAAAAGTCTTCCTAGACCGCATTTGAACTCAATAAAGCTAATAAAAACTGTTTCAGATAAGAAAAGTTGGGCAATTGAACTGTTCAACTTTCAAAAAGCGGTTGGGAATAAAATTGCACTCATGGAAGAGAGAAGAACAGGGGCACAATAAAAAGTCACCCTGTTTGACATACCTTGACTGTAAATACTATATTTTCACCTGTTCTCTTATGGTTAATATTGTCTGTAACTCCACGGAGAATCCGTACAGGGCAAGATGCCCTAATAAAGCTGTTTTGTTGTTGTTGTTGTAATTAACGTAGTAATACTATACCTCAAACATAATCTTATCACAGGGATTACAGAGGATACCGTAGCCTCAAAAGCAATACTGTTTTTCTATAATCAGACACCAAGAGAAAAAGATGAAATTAAGATATAGTACTTGCATTGTTTTTTATCGTTTGCATTAAAGAGCCTAAATTTCTCGTTGAGAAGTACGTTGAATTCAAAAAACTATATTACAATAACAAAATATACCCATCCTGCTACCTTACGCTAACTTAAAAGTATTCTTCTGCATACTTGATAAGAGTGATTGCTATTCTACTGATCATTGGTGGTTGGAACTCAACCCCGGGCCCCCTACAAAAAAGCAACAACTCTGCCGACTGTACAAACTACTGAGACAGAGGAAGTTATTGAAGATGATCTCAAATCTCTTGTTAAACAAATCTATACAGAGCTAAGAACTTTAGGAGCAAGAGACTAGAAACTAGATTACAAAACATTGAACAAAAGTGCGAGGAATGGGATGAAAGATTAACCGTTATCGAAACTCCACAGAAAAAATGTTTGGAATTAGCTACAAAAAAAAAAAAAAAACGATTTAAGAATAAAAAGAATAGAGGATCATGATGATATGTTGGAGAGGAAAATAAGGGAAAATAACCGTATATTTTACGGTATAAATGGGCCCGAAGCCGAAAACTCAGATGAAACTTTATGCAAATTAGTTAAGGCGATAAATGAAAAGATGCAAATACAAGTTGAATCAGAAATAACGCGTTGTCATCGACTTTCAAGGAAAGCTAACGCGCCAATTTTGGCTGAAATACCGAAACAAATCACAAGAATTGCACTACTTAGGAATTTCTACAAATTCAGAGATGATAACATTTTTGTAAACAAAGATTACACTTTGAAGATCCGAGAACAACGCCGCATCCTGATTTCTAAGAAGAGAGAAATAAAAAAGGAATACGCTCAAAATTAAGAGACAATAAGCTACTTGCAAATGGACAAAAATACGAAGTCGTTGACGGTAGAGTGGTTGGTGAAAAAGGCTCTACATTATAGCAGTTGACGCAGCCCCGAATTGATGTTGACAACTCAGAAACTTTACAGACACTACAAAACAAAATACATACAAATAATGATTCACAAAAAAAAGTTTTAAGATTATTAGCTTTAAAAAAACAAAAGTTACGGTAAACACAATAATAAGCTGGAATATAAATGGACTTTTTAGGATGCTATCTGTTTTTCCACTTCTCGAGTACATTAAAAACTACGAGATCTTCGCTTTACTTGAAACATGGTGTATAAATTTCACAAATATAACATTAAAGGATTTCCAAATTTTTGAACATCCGGCAACTAAGACCACAGAAAGTGGAAGGGGATCAGGAGGAATAATTGTGGGTGTCAAAAAAGGGGGACATTACAGGTTGCACAGTACAGAAAAGGATAACATCTGGATATCGATTTTCTTATCACAAAACACAGGAACCGGCAAACCTATCACCTGCTTGATATTTGTATATCTCCTCCAAACGAACTCTACCAGAATAACTTAGTTAGATTAACTAAATATATGGAAAAACAGATAACTGACGGGAAAGAACAAATTCTAATTGGGGATTTAAATATTAGAACTGGAGAGGACTCGGGAGACTGTATAATCCAACTGATCTTTAACTCTCTTTAGTTTCCGAAAGAAAAGCAAGAGATCTAATAATTTAACCACTGGCTGAAGGACTTCTCGAGGGTAATTCGCTGACAATAATCAACGGAAGATCAACAGGAGACAGAGAGGGAGACTTTACATATGTTTCGGAGAGAGGCTCATCAACTATTGATTATTGCATAGTTTCACAAGGAATATTGGAAAAAATATCAGACTTCAGGATAGAAACTCAGATGTATTCAGATCACCTTCCTCTTACCCTGAAGATAACAGTCCAAAAGACCTATGAAAATAAATTCAAGGTAGAAGAATATGGTGTTACGAGATACAGATGGACAGCTGAGGGAATTAAGACATTTAAACAGGAATTAAAGGAATTGCAAGTAGTAAAAATATCAAATCTCGATAGCTCCGTAAATACTTTCACTCAAAGAATTACTGAGGCAATGTCGACATCAGGAATAATGTACTTAACTAAGGGTGCCCCCGGAGAACTTAAACCATGGTTTGACAAAAACTATTACGAGATGAAAAGGTTAAAAAAAGAAAGACTGAAGGAATACCGTAGAACCAACAGAAAGGAAGACCTTCAAGGCTATGCTCTGTATAGAAAGAAATATCTCGGTTTATTAGATGATAAAAGCAAGAAATATATTCAGGAAAAACAATAAATATTGAGATATATAAAAGATTCAAAGTCCTTTTGGGAGACCATTGCGCTATTTAAAAGAGCAACAAAAATTCAAAGAGAAATTACTGTACAGGAATGGCACGATTTTTATTGCGAATTAATGAGTATTGAGAAAAAAGAGAAGATTTGTAATATAGAAGTGAGGATTTCGCCGAGTGATCCAATACTTGATCGATAGATAACTTCTGAAGAGATAGGCAGGGCAATCAGAGATTTGAAAAATAACAAGGCAAGTGGACCTGATGACATTTCCAATGAAATAATAAAAGTACTCCCAGACTCATACATGGGTTTATTAGAACAATTTTACAATAGAGCTCTGATAATGGGACACTATCCTACAATATGGACTAAATCGATCATACATCCAATCTTTAAAAGCGGTGACAAAGACAACCCTTCAAATTATCGTGGTATAGCACCGATAAGCAATTTATCGAAACTTTTTTTACGACAATACTAAGATCAAGACTGAATGAATGGGTAGAAAGAAGAAACGTCATTCCAGAAAATCAGGCGGGTTTCCGAAGGGGTCGATCGTGTGTAGATCTGATATTCACACTGACCACTCTAATACAACTATCATTGAGGAAAAAGATAGGAAAATTATATGTATTTTTTGTTGATTTGAGAAAAGCATTTGATACAGTTCCTCACTCATTACTTTGGAAGAAATTAACCAATCTGAGCGCAAGCTATCAATTTATACACGCAATTAGAAATTACTACGAACAGGCGACTGTGGCAGTCAGATGGAGGGGATCAATTACAGAAAATATCAAGATACATTCGGGCGTTTTACAAGGAGAGTCACTATCGCCATTACTTTTTATAATATTCATGACGGACCTGATTAAAATGTATGACAACTCAGATCTGACGAGTGTATACCTGCCGGAATTTGGTGAGGTTCACCTGCTGATGTATGCAGATGATATTGCTATTATAGGGGAGTCGAGGATAAACCTCCAAAAAAAGATTGACATATTGAAAGAATATCTTGGTGAGAACTATATGACACCGAACGAGTCCAAATCGAAGGTTATGGTATTTTGCAATGGTGGAAAACCCTCAAGAGAAGATAGATGGTATTGGAATGGTATACCTCTGATGCTAACAAGAAGATATAATTACTTGGGATACCCTCTGGTCAGTACAACTAAAACCACTCAAGCCGCAAACTTTTTCAAAGGAAAAGCACTTGCGGCAATAAATGCTACAACCCCACACACAATATTAGCAAAATCAAAAATTAATTCATTAAACTCTGCAATGAAATTGTTTGATTCTATTGTGATGGCTGTTTTGATGTATGCTGCTCCAATTTGGGCAACAGAGCATAAAGATTTATTGGATAATATTCAAGATACATTTATTCGTAGGTTCTTGAATTTGCCTAGATATACACCAGGATACATAATAATACCAGAAACAGGCCGCGTCTCATTAATGATAACAGCTCTGAAATTGACCTTGAAATACTGACTGAGGGTGCTGAGTATGGGTACAAATAGATTGCCTCGAATATGTTTAAATAGAATGAGGCAAATATACTTTGCTACAGGTGCGCCCATCGGGTTTATAAAACAATTAAGCAATTTACTCAATAATAACGGATCCTCGTGGCTTACTTATTGTAATGATCCTGATTCACTAAGGAATGAGATCCCAGGAATATTAAGAACTTCGATAGAGCAAACAATACAAAATGACTTAACAAGAATAACCCGATCAAAGTTACCACTATTCTATATACAGTTACGAGCGTCTTTCCTAATCAGTCATCTCTCTCTGTCACCGTTTGCTTTTTTTTTGGAATGACGCCCTCCTATTGGTTGGCTACGGTCACGCCACCTTTGCCCCCCCCCCATCATGCCCCCCCACTCGCTATTTATGTAACTATTGTGTTGGAGCGGGTCGCTCCCTAAATAAATGCATATATTAGATAATAACCAAATGGAACCCTCTCTTTCTTTTTCCCAGTAAGAGACGCCTACGGAAGCCAACAGTACATAGACAGATAACGCACATAGGCTATAGTTATTAACTAACATATGCAATTAATTAAGGCGCCAATTTATAATTGTAACAAATAGTATTTGAATCAAAACATTCAATCGGGTGAAACACGGGCGTTGCCCGGGTCATTCGGCTAGTAGAGACATATATACAACGTTTACCACCGAAGAATATTTCTTAAGTGAACTCCCTTTTCCTGTCATCAGATTAATCGCGCAATTTAGAACCCTTTCAATTTTTTTCAGAGAACACCATCTGATTTTAATGAGGGGTGAAGATCTGAAATGTACTTTCTGGGGATCAGGAAAACCAATGGAGATGTTGCACTACTTATTTGATTGTGCTGCTCTGTCTGAGGAAAGACGAAAACTAAATGATAAAACGGGGCAACTTTGTCCTTCATTTCCGGCACTAATTAATGAAATATCAAAGACTAGGTATATAGCGGTGGCGATATTTGGATTCCACAGGATTATATCCCGGAAAAAGGCCACACAGTGTTCTCCCCATCCCTTGTGAACTGGCGAATCCTGTATAGGGCGAGAAGCCCTAAATAAAGGCTTTGTTTTTTTTTGTATATTCGCCACTAGCGATGTACATGTTGGCCCTGAGGAGCAGATAGCTGCTAAAGCGGATCTACAGTCCGAGGCAATGGTCACTGCTGTTTTGGTTGAACTAGTCTCCGCGATTATTTATTTATAAGGCAAGAATAACATATATTTATAAAATACTAGAGGCAAGTGTGTGTGTGTGTTTGCAGAGTAGGAAAAGATATATAAATATAAAAATTTATATTATATTTTTTTATAAAATATAATAAATATTTCGCTACAGCATAGCAAAGTCCGAGACCTGTAGATAGATTCGTTGTCCCGGTCATGATGACCATTATCTACTGGGCAGTTAATTGCTTTGCCAATTGCCTTGCCAATCGAGGTCACCAAGGAAATTGGTCCAAATAAAAGAAAGAAGAAACTTAATTATAGGTAAAAATAACACTAGTACACAAAATGAAAAAAAAAAAAATTCTCCTCCTAAAATAAACAAAACATTTTCTGGGTTAACTTTTTGTGCTGATTAACGTGGTATCAATATTTCTTTTCGATTAGCTCGATTTCTCAAGTTATGGATATAATGCCTTTTACCCATGATATTCATCTATTGGAGGAAAAGTTATGACATTAAACTTATTACTATATAAATAAATGCGCCAACGATGGTGCAAATGAAAAAACAATATTAAGCAAGGGTTGTTCTGTTGCCAATGATGATTTCACCAGATTTGAATGATAATAATAATAAACGAAAAATGATGAGTGGTAATGATGAAAATGATGATCCGGGCGATAAGAAAAATAATATAGCTGGGTATCCTGAACTCACTATTGGGAATGATATAGCGAAGAAGGATTTCTCAGTAAGATCAATCAATGGGAAAAAATATATTTAAAAATGTTTGGCGAACAGGAAGCCCTTGGGGTAAATGCATGAGAATGTATAAGCAGGGTAGGTTAGGATACGTCAACGATAAAATTAGAAAAACGCAATAGAAAAAAATATAATCAAAAAGATTGATTTTGAAATAATTAAAAAAATAATAATATATATGAGAGAAAATGTGTCAAAATTTTTTAAAAATATTCACCCCACAAAAAGAGTAAACATATTTACAATGTCCCACTAGGATTTTTCTAAAAAGGAAAGAAAAGGTTTATTAAATAGTTAGGTTGACCACTGTGTGACGGCATGTGACTAGAAGATGGCGTGGCAACTTCCGGATGGGGGACGGTTATTCCTGGCCGCGCAAACTACAGCTGGATGGGTCATTGGGGATTTTCCAGTTCTTGGAAGTTTTGTGAATTATCTCTTTATAAAAATAAATCGGGTGACAAATGATTGAATGGTTCTGAGTTTCGGGGAGTTATATATTTTTCTGTTGGACTTAACAGGTCAGGATTTAGATGTTTGAAAGGAGCTAATTCTTCTAGCTCTATCTATGGGCTCTAGTTTAGTGTGGCGAAATATAGAGAATTCTTCATTATAATACTTTAGCTTATTTACATGTACAGTATCGCTACCACTGCGTGCAATTTTATTGGGCCTATTTATGCGTACAACATTATCTGAAATTATTTCAATTATCTTATAAGGGCCTGTAAATTAGGGTACTAACTTGCCGCTATCTGAGTGATGGTACGCCTTTACTAATATTAAATTCCCTATGGCGAATTTCGGGGTCTTATGCTTATTATCATATTTAATTTTTTCTTTAGCGTGCCTATCATTTGTACGTTGTACTGCTAACCTTCTACTTTCTACTATATTAGGGTAGGGGTTTATATGATTTCTTGAGTCTGACGGGATTATATTAAAAATTAAAAATATAGGGGGAATCCGGTTAGAGTATGGGGGGGGGGGGTGTCGTTATATTTTTGAGTTACTATCCTAATAAACTTAGCCTAAGAGGTTCTGGGATTCTCTAGGTGCAACAATCTCAGCTTCCCGGTGAGTGTCGCGTTGAGACGTTCACATAGACCGTTAGCCTGAGGATTATTCGCGGTGGTTAAAAGAGGCTGTATTATTAAGAATTTTCTGAACTTCGGGGAAGTAAATGCAGGTGCTCGGTCTGAGAGCAGGCGTTTTGGACGACCACACTGTAATACCTTTTTAAGGCATTGAATATAGGTAATTATACTAGTTCACTTACTGGGGAAAGTCCAGGTGTAACGACTTAAGTGGTCTACTATTACATGTAGATATGATTTCCTATTACCGTACTTTGAAAAACCTGAAATAGTATCTATGGATAACATGTCATATGGTTGTATGATATAGGGGGACGCTCTAGTTTACCATACAGGGGACCTTTTGGTTTATTATAAGTTGACATGTGGGACAGGATCTATTATACTTGACTATTGATTTGGTCATCCCACACCAGGTATACTGGGTGGAGATGAGCCTAATCATTTGGGATACGCCGGGATGGTTATATTCCAAATGTACCTTATTGATTAATGTATGTTGTAAAGGAGGGGGAACTACTATCTTAACAATACCTTTATGCTTAATTGTATGGAGGCCGTCTGTTTACGTTTTAATAAGTGATGATGGGGGTTGTAGGGGCTGTTTTTCTATTATTTGGCTGGACGTGAGGAATCCACATATAGGATTGCGGGGCAGTAGGTCCGCCTCGTACTGCGTTTTCCCCTTTATATATTTTATATCGTATTCGTAAACGGACATTTTTAAGCTCCACCTAAAGAGTCTACCTGTGGGATTTTTTAAAAATGGTTTTCAGCCACTGGAGTATATGATGATCTGTGAAAATGGTGTGCCTTACGCCCGCGAGATAGACGCGGAACTTTTCCACACTGTCAATTACAGCAAGGCATTCCAATTCCGTGATGCTATAATTCTTCTCGTGTGGTCTGAGTGCTCTTCTATAATATTGCACAGGGTGCCGTCTGGGTGCTGTTGTTTCAGGATGCCAGCTATTCCTTGAAGTGAGGCATCACAGAATAGCTGACATGGCAACCCTTCCTTGAAGAGGTGTAGAATCG
Source organism: Cordylochernes scorpioides (assembly GCA_030710605.1). Lineage (NCBI taxonomy): Eukaryota > Metazoa > Arthropoda > Arachnida > Pseudoscorpiones > Chernetidae > Cordylochernes > Cordylochernes scorpioides. Next base: position 20,121,920 of record CP092884.1, on the reverse strand, counting down.
GTTTTAAGGTCAAACACTTCTTTAGAGTGTCAAAAGAACTTTTACAATTTGCGTCCCAGCGCCATGGAGTATCTTTTTAAAGAAGATTATAATTAATAATTATTGAGGGGCTCCTAACACGGGCGTGATCTTTAATAAACTTATTATACACATTAATGGGGCCTAGGAATGATTGGAGGGATTTAACGTTAGTAGGGACTTTAATTGCGTTAATTACTTCTAAATTTTTAACTAGTGGGATATAAGTACCTGACGATATTGTATAACCTAAATATTCTATGGTGGTCCTAAACAATTGACATTTGTTGTAGTTTAATCTAAATTTTTCCCTAGTACACATATGAAAAACTGTTGTAAGTGACTTACATGTTTTTCTATGGAATTTAAAAATATAATGAAATCATCGAAGTAATGCGCTATAAAATTCAACTTATTTCTCTGTAATATCTGACTGACAGCTCGTTCATACACTTGTGGTCCTATTTTAATCCCGTAGGGCAATCTCCGGAAGTTGTACTGACCCTCTAACGTGACAAAAGATAATACATTTCTATCAGGGGGACTTATTTCAATGGACCAGCATGCTGACGAAAAATCTGCGCTGGAATAAATTTTGGCGTTCGATAATTTATCTAATATATTGTCTATGAGCGGGAGAGGGTGAATATCTGGGGAAATAATTTCGTTAAGGCGGCGGTATACTACACAGAAGCGTTTTGTATTATCCTTTTTGGTGACTAAAGTAAAGGGGGAGGAATAAGGGGAGAGAGAAAGAAGGCTCTATAATATTATACTCTAACATTTTATCTATTTGTTCCTGTATTTCACGCTAGTCTGAAATAGATGTACGATACGCCCTGAGTGTGATTATCTTATCTGAAATTGTCCTAATATTAATGGGGGGAATTTTAAATTTTGGAATATCATATTTGTTAGCGGAAAAAATATTCGAATACCTTTTAACAATATATATAAAAGCTAAGGGGATATCACCTCTAAAACATAAATTACAATCCTCATTAAACATTTTACATTGATGTTCAGAAGAACATGGTGGTGATAAGGAATATAAATGGGGTGCATGAAATAAAGTTTGGCGGGGCGCATTTTTGTCATAATGGGTAAAAGTCTTAGACAGGGTAGTTGGACATGGTATGGGATGGACATTTTCCCCTTGCAATGATGGGGAATGTGAGTTAGTCATGTCATGGTCCGTGTTAGGAGGATTGAGGTCACCTTCTCCATCATTACATGGGGTAACATAGGTTATATGGTACCATCTCTTAGACAAAGAGGAGCATCACATTGGTTGATAGACCGATTATAAAAGTTTAATGTCAAACAAAACTTACTAATTGAATTTAAAGATAAGATACCAAAAGGTAATGAATTATTTATTACACATATTTAGATTGATTTGGTTATTTTTCTTATAGTAATGGTGAAATAGGTAAATCCTTTTAGATGCACATGATTAGATATAGAATTGATTGGCATATGACATGGGTATAATTTTAAAGGATTGGGTAAATTTATACTTATATGATTGAAAATATTCCAATTAATTATATTAACTTATGACGTAGGTTGTCTAAAACATGTGTATTGCATATAATATTATGTGGTTCAGGGACGAAAGGCAGGGGTTCCGCTGCCTTGTGTGGTGTGGGATGAACTTGGTGCTGGCACGGGAAAGTCGTGGGCACCCCTTTGTTCTGGCCGAAAGTTCTGCGATCTATTCTGGCCATGGTAGGCCTGTGGTCTGGAGAGCCGCCTGTACACCATGGGACACTCATTGTTCCAGTGATCACCACGAAAATGGCTGCATTGTGAGGGTGGTTTTCTGGCACCGGAAGGGTGCCTCGGGGTATTGTAGGTGGAATATTGTTTATAGATTCCTCCCCTAAGAGGAGTTCCGGCATCATGTGGTGCAACACTGAGGTTGGTGGTACGTTGGGGTTGCTCTGACAAGATAGGGAGTGAGCTCGTGCCATTTACTCTATTCATGGTAGCGTACTAGTCGGTCAATGTCTGGGGCGCTACGGCCCTCATGAGGCGTTGGTCATTTGCCTGGAGGCCTTCGATTAGTGCCTCCACTATGATGGGGTTGGTTAGGCCCAGTTGTAGCCCCATCGCTAACTTTTGGCGGTAGTAGTCACTTAGGGCGGTTTGACTATTGAGCCTATATGTCAGGAATTTGGTGAATGTCACCTCAGATGTTCCGGTGTATAGGTCCATGAGGATTTGTTTTCCTGATCATATGGCTGAGAGGCCAGACTCAACTCGTTCTAGAGGGAAAGTAGCTCACCTTTTAGCAGTGCGCGGAGCCTTACTTGTCGAGTGGTGTCGTCGCTCGGCTCCTCGGAAGTCTGCGCGAGTTGTTGGAAGAAGGTGTTTGCGGCGTAGGAGCCGTCGAAGGGGGCGATGAGGTTCTCCCCAGCACGAGGCGCGGCTAGTCCTCGTATAGCGTCTGTGAGACGGCATACCAGGTCGTCGAAGCGGGGTTGCATGTAGGCTGAAGCATCCACGAAGTATTCGTCGTCCTCTGACACCTCCATCGTCCTTCGAATGTTGTTGTCCTCAGTCATCCTGTCGACTTTCCGTAATATTGTTGCAAATGATCCTGTCGACGTATGGATAAACTGGCAGTCGTGTACGTGAGGCGAATGTTGATGTTCTTCCCACACGCGGACAAAAGGAAGCAGAGGCAAGGCTAGATGTTAGCACCGAGAGTGATCGGGGACAGCCCACGAGACAGAGGTAGAGGCCATGACACAAACTTGGATGCCTATCACCGAGACATGGAGAGAGAAACCGAGAGAGACAGTAGCGGTCTTCCGAAGGACACCCTGTAGAACATACTGCTTCTGACCCTCTGATAAAACCTGTTGACGGGGGTCGTCTGTAAAAATCCCTTGGAGGGGTCGCCATCTGGGCGTCCGCTATTTCCTCCTCTGCCCCCAGCTGCCATCAGCTTACCGACCACTCTTTGGCTTTTTATTTTGACGTTTTCTTTTTTTAGTTTAAATACAAATAAGGGTGTACGGGTTTTAGTAATAAATATATAGCATATATACAAAAATATGGGGGGTGGAAGCAAATAGGAACAGTGAACATTTTAATAGAAGGGTATGATCTTATAAAGTATCGGCTCTAACTAATTGGAAGATATGTGAAATATACTAAAAGTGTCATTATTATACAGTTGTAAATATATTAAATATATTATATATATTAAAAATAAAAAAGGCATTTCCTGACCACGAGCACATGTGCTTTTTAGATGGCAGAGCGCCATCTAGTGGAGCAAAATTAAACTAAACGTTTATTTAGCTTGCTCCGTGATATTTGGCCAACCCAATTTCTTGATAAATCAAGAAAAGCCATCCACCAACGCGTTTCGCGCTGTTGGCGCTCGTCAGCGTGGAGAAGGCTGTAACCACTGCGACCAAAAAGATTTTTGGTCCCAATGGCTTCCTGAAAAACCAAGAAATGGGTATTTAAGGCAAAACTTGCGTAAATACGCTTAACACATGAAAAAAAAAAGTTCAGGTGTTGATATTAAAAATAAAAAAGGCATATCCTGACCAGGAGCACATGTGCTTTTCAGAAGGCAGAGCGCCATCTGGTGGAACAGAAATCAACTATTCATTGATTTGACCTGTTCCATGTTTTTATATATATATATTTTTTTCTATTGTTTTTCATATATGACATAATAAAGAAGGGGTGAAATGTCGCTGGGCTTTTATCTGAAGATCCCCGGTCCAGCAGATCTCTTTTTCCAATTTATTTCAATTTAAAGTTTTTTGTGTATGTCTGGTCTACCATTAGGGTTTCAAAACATAATATCCAAACTTATAACAAATGTTAATTCATACTATAGATATATTACTAAATACAACTATTTATAATCATATTATAAAATAAAAAAAAAACCTTAAAAAATCTTTTAAAAAAAAAGGATAAAATATAAAATTATAAAAATATATATATATGTCATAATTTGTATATAATTAAATGCAACCCCGACCCACTATGTATGTACCATGTATGATTTTCAAAGACTTAATAAAGAACAAGGTAACTGGAGGAAAGCAAGCAGCAATAAGACATAGGAAGTAGGCCTAAAGCTGGCACGACTATTCTTGGCACCCCTGTGTCAATATTGCAGGGGCAGAGACCGGACGTCTCTAGTGACCGCAGAAGTTATATTAGTCAAGAAGCACTCAATACTTCCTGACAAAGCAGGTTGTATCTGGTGACCAGAAGTTATAAATGTTAAGCTAACACCCAATATTTCCGGCAAAGACAGGACGTATCTAATATCCGTCGAAGTTATAAGCGTCAAGCTACCCAACACTTCCTGACGAAATCGGATATATCTTCCGGCAAAAGCAACACCAAAGGAAACCGCCGGCCAATCAGAAGACAACACCTAAATAAGTCGACCAATAGGAAAAGATCATGTGATCATCTCTCAACCAATCAGAGAGAAACTGAGTCTTGGTGTTAAATCGAAAAGCAAGAATAGGCAGTTGTTCACTGGCTCTCGCCGAGTTCGGACCTAGTTGCTCCTTCGCTTCCAACAAGGTAACATCTACTCTCGAGACCTCCCCGCTCACCCCATAGCTAAGTCAATCACCGCCATGTGATCAGATAATTAATAAGTCAAATCGCTCAGCTCTTCTCAAGCTTTCTTTCCTCCAATCCAGTTGCCTTTCATTTAAAAACCCCATCACGTGTCCTGATTATTCCTAACTGTATGCTGCAACTTCCACTCAAACGACTGCGCTTCAATCAAATCTCACCATTCGCATCCAACAACAAGAAATTCCGCAACGATATTGCCACATATATATACTAACAATCTTATCTACCTTCTTTACAAATTTTTTTTTTTTCCTTATTATTAGTTTGATTAAAAGTGCATGGTTCTGTCTTTCTCTCTTTTTTCTAACTATTATATATATTCTCACTTCGATTATTCTATATATAGGATTAGAGTATGTCTAAATGACGTGTAAAAGCCGATGCAAAAGACGTTACGTTGTTAATTTTTATTGTTATTAATTATAAATATATAATTAACTTGATGATGTATTAGAAGTAAAGGATTTTTTTTTCTCTCTCTATCTACAAATTAATAACATTTTACAAATTTTATAATTTGAATTTAAATGATCATAATAGTGAAGATAATCTTAATACAAAACTGGACTATAAAATTAAATAACTATTTATTATTATAATTAATTTAGATTTAGCTTGCTAATCTAATCAAATCTAATTGATATAAGTTATCATTATTATCAGTTTGCTCCTTAAGTTTTAAAAGTAGAATCACTGTTATAATTTTGTTATATAGTTTCTACACTATATTAATTCATATGAGCTTGCTCTATGATATATTTTTTATATATAACATAATATACAAATTAAATTATATTAAATATTCTAATATAAATAAATCTTCATACAAATTTTAATTATCTTTCATTGTTTGATTATTAAAAAGTAAATTATAAAAGTAATTTTAGAAAAAATAACTTCAGAACTTTTGTTTTTTTCAGTGTTTAGTTAGTTTGAAGATGTTTTTTTTATTAGCTATTCTTAAAAATATAACAGATAACAAACAGTAATATCTATATATTTATAGATTAATTATTCAATTTATTACAAATTTTATCACCACAAAAACAATTAAGAAAAATATATTTAAAAATTCATAAGAATAACAAACTAAAAAAACTAAAAAAAACTACAAACATATTAGTGTTAGCACCTCTTTTATGTTAATTTAAACTCGCTAAGAATTGCCTAAGAAAAATTTGTCAAACTTGTCCCTCTCTTAAGAACCATGACACTTTTCAAACAACTAGTTGTAAATTAGTGAATACTATTTATAAATTAACATGCCAAATTTGTCAACTATCATATATAGGACAAACTTGTAATCCATTAATTATACGAATAAACCTACATAGAAACCACGCTAAAAAATCAATTGGTAATATATATATATGAAAGAACACAATCAATTACATACTTTTAACAACTTTAAGATAGAAATACTAGACATATGTCAAAACAAAAAACAACGACTATTATTAGAAAACAACTACATTTATAAACACAACACATTATACCCTTATGGACTTAACGACGAATTAAACTACACATACAAACCACAAACAGAAGAAATTTCAACCTATGAAATCAGCTGCAAATACAAAAAAAAAAATGAATTTAAAACTAAACCTAATAAAACTAGAGGTAAAACTACCAATAAATTAGGTTACATTGAATTTGAAGAATTACTGGACCCAAAACAAATGTACACTAACAACTTCGTCGATAAATTTATTAAAACATTATTTAAACTAAACAATAATAAATTTATCAAACTCATAGAATATATTAAAATTCATAATCTGACTAACAGATTAATAGATATCACACACGACATCTTTAAATACAGAAAAATTAAACAAGCTACTAATAACATTAATATTATCATTAAATTTAATAACAATTTATTTAATCATATTAAATTTAATGATATTTTTAATAACCAAATCATCAATAATCTTTTCCCTATAAAAAATTTAAATTTCAAAACAATCTGGAGATACAACAAAAATATAGGTAATTTAGTTTGCAATTATAATCAATTTATTAATAATTTGGCAAATTTTAAAAAAATTAAATGTAATTGCAACAACTATATTGATAAATATAAGTTCTCAGGTCATATATTAACTAGCAATTTTTCTTTTTTAAATCCAGAATATCAGGAAATTTTAAATAAAGGGTATAAATATATACCTCAAATTAAACACAATTATAATAATACAATTAAATCTATATTAAAAGATATAGATATTTTCATAAATAAAACTAGTATAAAATACAGTATTCCAGAATTTACTTTTCTGGAATGGAAACATAATATTAAAAAGGAAATTATAAATTATTATAATAATACACTTAAATACACAAAACCTAATTCAGACATTCCTTCTTTTAAAGAAAATATAATTAATTTACAGAAGGACTATATTATCACTCCTATAGATAAATGTTCCAATAACTTATCTTTAATTTGTAAAAATCTATACCACGATATACTAAAAAAGGAAATTGATAATAATCATAAATACACTTTTGCTAGAACTACAGCCACAAAAATCAAAAAAGACATCAAAAACGTTGAAAATTCACTAAAAATTTATAATAACCACAAAAATCCAAACATACCAAAGTTCTATATAATTCCTAAACTACACAAAAAACCTATTTCTTTCAGAACAATCACATCTGGTATAAATTCAGTCATAAAAAATATTGATATACAATTAGCTTCAACACTACAATTTATTATAAATAAATTAACTAATAAATATAATTATAAATTTATCGACTCAAATAAAAAAATCATTAATTATTTAATGAACAATTGGACAAACATTGAAACAGTACACACATTTGACTTTGAGGACCTATATTCTAAAATAAATTTAAGAGATCTAAATAATAAAATAACCAATTTATTTAATGAATTCATTAATGACAAAACTTTCTACATTAAAATTATTCATAACAGATATAAAACAATTAAATTAGATCTTAAAACAGCAAAAACTCTACTGGAAACATTTTTAAATTTTAACTATATAGAATTTAAAAATAAAATATATATTCAATCAGAAGGCGTTCCCATGGGAACTTCTTCTAGTCCTTTATTAGCCAATCTAATATTGTTCTGGTACGAAAGAGAATACTTTCTACAAAATAATATTAATTGGCAAATATTCCGATATGTAGATGACATAATAATATTTAATAATCCACAGTTTAAAAAATTAATACCTGAAATATATCCTAAATACTTGAAACTTAAGAACAATGAAAAAATTTATAGAAACAAAAAAGTTAACTTTTTAGACTTGAATATAGACCTTACAAATAGTGCTGTTAGAGTTTATAATAAAAAGAGTAATTATAATTTCAATTTTATAAAATACTGTAATATGAATTCTAATATATCATTAAATTGCTGTAAGGGTATATATTATGGTCAGTTTCTAAGATTTTATAGAATAAATAATATATTAGATAATTTCATAGATGTTAAAAATTTAAACATGGGGAATTTATTAAAAACAAATTTAGTATCAGACAAGTAAAATATTTCAACAGTATATCAATTATAAAATATTTAAAAAAAAATAAATGGAAATATCAATTTATGAAATCAACTTTCTATAATTTCTCTTAATAATAACTAATACAAATTTATAATCTTTAACAGTTAATTAAACTTTGATTAAATAACTGATTAAAAGATTTTTTCACAAGATTTTTAAAGTGTTATAGTATATAGTTCATTTTGTTTAATCTCCAATTTCTGGGGAGGAAAATGGAAGTTAAATAAAGGTGAATTTGCACAATTAATAGCTTTATTAAACTCTTATAATTTGCCTTTTTAAAGGAATATTAAAAGATGAATAAGTATTGAATCAGTTATTTTGATATAACTAGCTGTAAAGATTATGAAATTCAGCTTTCTTCCCTTAACTATTTTTCCTTTCTTCTTTAATTTTCTTGTTGTTCAAAAAATTCTGAATAAATGGTCTAAATTTGAAATGTCCCCCCCCGCAACATGTGTCAGCCAGAAATAGATATTCACAATGGAGGACGCCGCGGTCGAGGTAGGTTTACAGTTTGAATTTGTTAACACTTGTATCTGTTATATATGTTCATTTAAATATTTCACTGAAACAACTTAATATTAACACATAAAATCCGGTTTAAAAGAGATCTATGACATAATAAAGAAGGGGTGAAATGTCGCTGGGCTTTTATCTGAAGATCCCCGGTCCAGCAGATCTCTTTTTCCAATTTATTTCAATTTAAAGTTTTTTGTGTATGTCTGGTCTACCATTAGGGTTTCAAAACATAATATCCAAACTTATAACAAATGTTAATTCATACTATAGATATATTACTAAATACAACTATTTATAATCATATTATAAAATAAAAAAAAACCTTAAAAAATCTTAAAAAAAAAAAAAGGATAAAATATAAAATTATAAAAAAATATATATATATACTAACAATCTTATCTACCTTCTTTACAAAATTTTTTTTCCTTATTATTAGTTTGATTAAAAGTGCATGGTTCTGTCTTTCTCTCTTTTTTCTAACTATTATATATATTCTCACTTCGATTATTCTATATATAGGATTAGAGTATGTCTAAATGACGTGTAAAAGCCGATGCAAAAGACGTTACGTTGTTAATTTTTATTGTTATTAATTATAAATATATAATTAACTTGATGATGTATTAGAAGTAAAGGATTTTTTTTTCTCTCTCTATCTACAAATTAATAACATTTTACAAATTTTATAATTTGAATTTAAATGATCATAATAGTGAAGATAATCTTAATACAAAACTGGACTATAAAATTAAATAACTATTTATTATTATATATATTATATATATATATAATAAAAAAAAATTTAAAAATCTTAAAAAAAAAAAATAGATAAAATATAAAATTATAAAAATAATATATATATATACTAACAATCTTATCTACCTTCTTTACAAATATTTTATTTTTTCTTATTATTAGTTTGATTATAAGTGTATGGTTCTGTCTTTCTCTCTTTTCTCTAACTACTAAAATTTATAATATTAAATATATTCTCACTTCTATTATTCTATATACAAATTAGAGTATGTCTAAATGACGTGTAAAAGCCGATGCAAAAGACGTTACGTTGTTAAATTTTATTGTTATTAATTATAAATATATAATTAATTGGATGATGTATAAGAAGTAAAGGATTTTTTTTCTCTCTCTATCTCTACTAAATAATAACAATTTACAAATTTTATAATTTGAATTTAAATAATCAAAATAATAAAGATAATTTTAATACAAAACTAAACTATAAAACTATACAACTATTTATTTTTATAATTAATTTAGATTTAGCTTGCTAATCTAATCAAATCTACTTGATATAAATTATCATTATTATCAGTTTACTCATTAAATTTTAAATATAGAATCACTATTATATTTTTATTATATAGTTTTTACACTATATTAATTCATATGAGCTTGCTCTATGATATATTTTTATATTTAATATAATATACAAATTAAATTGTATTAGAAATTCTAATATAACTAAAAATCCATACAGAATTTAATTATCTTTTATTATTTGATTATAAAAAAGTAAATTATAAAAGTAATTTTAGAAAAATAACTTCAGAACTTTTGTTTTTTTCAGTGTTTAGTTAGTTTAAAGATGTTTTTTATTAGTTATTCTTAATAATATAACAGATAACAAACAGTAATATCTATATTTTTATAGATTAATTATTCAATTTATTTTACAAACTTAATCACCACAAAAACAATTAGGAAAAATATAATAAAAAAAAAAAATTTCATAAGAATAACAAACTAAAAAACTAAAAAAAACTACAAACATATTAGGGTTAGCACCTCTCTTATGTTAATTAAAACTCGCTAAAAATTGCCTAAGAAAGAATTGTCAAACTTGTCCCTCTCTTAAGAACCATGACACATATCAAACGACTAGTTGTAAATTAGTAAATACTATTTATAAATTGACATGCCAAATTTGTCAACTATCATATATAGGACAAACATGTAATCCATTAAATATACGAATAAACCAACATAGAAACCACGCCAAAAAATCAATTGGTAATATATATATGAAAGAACACAATCAATTACATACTTTTAACAACTTCAAGATAGAAATACTAGACATATGTCAAAACAAAAAACAACGACTATTATTAGAAAACAACTACATTTATAAACACAACACATTATTCCCTTATGGACTTAATGACGAATTAAACTACACATACAAACCACAAACAGAAGAAATTTCAACTTATGAAATCAGCTGCAAATACAAAAAAAAAATTAATTTAAAACTAAACCTAATAAAACTAGAGGTAAAACTACCAATAAATTAGGTTACATTGAATTTGAAGAATTACTGGACCCAACCCTCAAACTCATAGAATATATTAAAATTCATAATCTGACTAACAGATTAATAGATATCACACACGACATCTTTAAATACAGAAAAATTAAACAATCTACTAATAACATCAATATTATCATTAAATTTAATAACAATTTATTTAATCATATTAAATTTAATGATATATTTTGTAGGCGCCATCCCGACCAGAGAGCCACAGATAAACAGATTATAAACGCACAGAATATAGAATCCGAGCTCCCCAGTAGAAGGAATACCCGGAAGACGACGGTACTCTCTGTTATATTTGTTGTTCACAATGATGATTTTGTTCTAATAAAGGCTACTAAATTATTTCATTGGATCCTCTCTTTCTTTTTCCCAGTAAGAAACGCCTACGGAAGCCAACAGAAATTCAGAAGTGGGATAGTCCTGAAGAAAATTGAAGATTCACTGGAATAATTTGGAAACGAGAAGGACGTGGCGCGGTGACCGATCAACGTAAGAGGAGTTGCATGGTATGTACGAAATTTAATTACCTATTCCTAAAAGTATTATTACAAGTCACCTCGGTAAAATATTATTGCAAAATCATCTCGATAAGAAAGTATTTTAAAGTAAGCATTTTAAAGTAAAGTGAAGTATTTTAAAGTAAGCATTTTAAAGTAAAGTGAAGTATTTTAAAGTAAGCATTTTAAAGTAAAGTGAAGTATTTTAAAGTGAAGTATTTTAAAGAAAGTATTTTAAAGTAAAGTGAAGTATTTTAAAGTAAGCATTTTAAAGTAAAGTGAAGTATTTTAAAGTGAAGTATTTTAAAGAAAGTATTTTAAAGTAAGTATTTTAAAGTAAAGTGAAGTATTTTAAAGAAAGTATTTTAAAGTAAAGTACAGTATTCTAAAGAAAGTATTTTAAAGTAAAGTAAAGTATTCTAAAGAAAGTATTTTTAAAGTAAATTGAAGAAACAAATAAAAAGTATTATCGCAAAGTATCGCGGTAAAAAGAAAAAAAAAGTATTGTCTCAAAATTACCAAAGAAAAGTTGATTTCGTTTAAAGAAATAATTGAAACAGTACGTATCTGGTTTAGTCAGTTTTATTTGTTTATTTAAAAAAAAAAAAAACTTTGCCTTGTTTATTTTTCCTTTTGAAAAACATGACTTATTTAGCGAAAGTAAGGAAATGCGATTTGAGCAAGTTGGCGTATGAACTCGGCGAGGTAGTACCGCCAGAGAGCAGGATCGTCGACTTAAAACGCCTTATCCTGAATAGTCAATCTTACGAAGAAGAATTCGCAAAGCAACTGTTGGAGACTCTGATCGAGGAACGGGAACAAACAGAACGAGCAGAACGGGAGCGAATGGAACAAACAGCACAAACAGAGCAAGCAGAACGTATAGAACGGGAACGAATCGAGGATCGGAAACGAATCGAGGATCGGGAACGAATCGAACGAAAAGAACAAATGGTAATGGAATTCGAGCTTGAGAAGCTGCGCATCCAGACTACACGCGGAAACAACGATACGTCTCGAAGTACCAGCAATGACGCACATTACGAGATACGTAAACTGATGCCCAAGTACGAGTCGAAGGACAATGATTTGAGTTTTTACCTAATTCTTTTCGAAAGACAGGCAAAGCGACTAGGATTGGATGAAGACCAATGGGCGTTCAGCCTCCTAGGATTGCTACCTTACGAAATGACTCAATTAATCGCTCGGGAAACAGAAGAACAAAGCGGCGATTATAGGTTCGTGAAAAGGTTGCTCCTAAAACGGTACAAGTTGAGCCCCGAACAATTCAGACAAAAATTCGAGAAGCACGAGAGATCTCAAAAGGGTTCCTGGAGAGACTTCGCTTTCGAATTGCGAGGATATTTCAACGAATGGATCGAAGGAATGAACGTGGAAAATTTCGACGCCCTAAAGGATTTGTCCGTCACTAACCAGCTAAAGAAAAAAGTTCCAAATGTGCTGCGTAATCATCTCATTGACGATTGGACCAAGTTAAACAACCCAGATGAGTTGGCGGATAAACTGGACGAGTACGAAAATGTTCGCACCGAGATGGGACCTCCGCATTGGAATGCGAAACACCTCATACCACCGTCGTTTCAGCAGAAATCTGCGAGATTTCCCAACCGAAGCGAAGTTAAAGAGACTAAACAAGGAACGAATGTTTCGGGTCAAGACGCTGCAAGGAACGAAATCAGTGAAACGTACCCTAACACCTTGAGGAGAATGGTCAACCGTGCAATCAGAAACGACAAGGGAGAACCGAAGTGCTTCAACTGCAATCAGTTTGGACACATTGCCAGAGACTGCCCAGCACCCAGGACTACGTTGACATGCCGAGGATGCGGTCAAACGGGACACAAGGAAAGGAATTGCACAAGACCCAAAGAAGGACTAAAAGTAGCCAACCTGGAAGTCGAAGGACTGGAGACTGTCCCGCCAGATGTATATTTGAAGGATGTCAAGATCGACAACAAGGAAACCGTGAAGGCAATGATAGACACCGGGAGCAGCAGTTGTCTAATGAGAGAATCGGTCGCAAGGAGGATCAGCGTCGACATCGAACCAGACTCGACTAGTCTGTACGGCATCGGTAACCAGACTGCACCAGCTGCCAGGACCGTTGGGAAGACGACAGTCGACCTGGAGATTGATGGCATCGTCGGAAGGGAAATCACTGTATTCATTGTCAACGATGATGCCCAACCCTATGACCTATTAATTGGAAGAACATGGACAGATCTGCCCTACGTATCCTTCGCCAGAATTGGTAAAAACTTGCATATTGGCTATTCATCCGAATTTCCGTTTGCTAATCTGCAAGAAGAAATCAAGTCGCGTCGCATCGAACTGAGAGCAACAGAAACTGTTCAGTTGGAGAGCGACTCCATTAACTTTACAAGTGCAATCACAGACGAGGTAAAGGACGGATATGTATTGTTCACAGGAGTAGATGACGCCTGTGTCGATTCCCTATTGGAAGTGGTCGACGGAAAGACGACCGTACCCATCATCTCAGCTGGCAAGGGCAAGTTGAGAGTAAGGAAGAACCAATGTGTAGGGCGAGTTGAACTACTGAACCTTGATGATATTGTTGTTAACCTGGACGTCGCAGAGGATTCGTTTCAGACTAAAAATGAAGAGAAGAGGGAAGGACAAGACCAAATGAAACGTAAGCGCCCCATACTGCCTGAGGACATCAACGTCAATCATTCTCTGACTTCGAAAGAGAGACAAGAAATCCTAGATGTAGTAAACGAGTATAGAGACTGTTTCGCTCTTGGCATGGAGGAATTAGGGTGCACCGATGTCACCAAGATGGACATTAAGGAGGTTGATGGAAGCAAGCCAGTCTGTCTGAGACCGTATAAGACGACTGCAAGTGAACGCGAAGCAATCAGGGAGATTGTCAGAGAGTGGAAGGACAATGGAATAGTCACGGAAACTAGATCACCCTACGCTAGTCCCGTCCTACTTGTGAGGAAGAAAACTGGAGATCATCGTCTGGTGGTAGATTATAGGAGACTCAACATTCAAACAGTTAAGGACAAGTTCCCATTACCAAGGATAGACGACCTTCTGGAAGGCCTAAGGAATGCGAAATTCTTCACCACTCTGGATCTGGCGCATGGATATCTGCAGATACCACTGACCGATAAGGCAAAATTAAAGACAGCATTCATCACCCCAGATGATACAGGTCAATTCGAAAGGATGATTTTTGGACTCGCCAACGCACCAGCTGAATTCCAAAGACTGATGCACACTGTCCTAGGTCCGCTGCTGAACAAGAAGGCATTCTGCTATCTCGACGACGTGATTATCTCGGCAAAGGATTGGCGGGAGATGATCGAAAGGTTGAGGGAAGTCCTCGAAAGAATAAGATCAGCGAAGTTGACACTGAAACCCTCTAAATGTGAGTTCGGAAGGAGGGAAGTTGAGTTCTTAGGGTATGTCATCAGTACAGGCGGACTTAAGCCAGGCCCAAGAAAGATCAAGGCGATAGAAGAATTTCCAGAACCCAAGAATGTCCACGACATACGACGCTTTCTGGGACTGACGAACTTCTTCAGACGATTTGTAAAGGACTTCGCGAGGAAAGCAGAACCGCTAAGCAGACTTACGAAGAAAGGTTCACAATTTGAATGGAAGGAAGAACAGCGAAGGTCATTTGGAGGACTACGAAAGGATCTGGTCGAATATCCGGTACTAGCTCATTACAACCCTGAACTCAAGACAGAAGTACATTGCGATGCGAGTGCTGAGGGATTAGCAGGAATGGTGCTACAGATGGACGAAGACTGCAAATGGCGCTTGGTCTACTGTGTGAGCAAGAAGACAACAGAGGCCGAGAAGATGTACCACTCAAGCAAATTGGAGCTGATGGCGATAGTGTGGACCTTGGATCGACTACGTCAGTTCCTCGTAGGAATCAAGTTTACAGTGGTTACAGATTGCCAAGCACTGGTCTACATGAACGCGAAGAAGACTACAAATCCTCAGATAGCGCGATGGTACAATCTGATTCAGGAATACAATTTCGAAATTCGACATAAACCAGGGGAGAAGATGGCCCACGTAGACGGAATGAGTAGAGCTCCAGTCGACGACCCTAGAGACACGATGGAGGAAATCGTGGAGAAAAACCTTGAAGTGTGCCTCACAATCACACTGGAAGAACAAATCTTGATGATTCAGCATTCCGACCCTGAATTGAGAGACCTGATCCAGATCTTTCGAAAGGACCCGTGTGATAGGACAGTAGGAGAACAAAATAGAATTAACGACTACAGCTACAGAAGAAAGTCCGGACGAGGAGCCAGAAGTAGAAGATACCCCCCGACGCAACCCACGACGTTCCTGCAACGCAAGGTTCAATCGAGGACGATTGAAATCCAGGAATGGCCGAATGTAGGCGCCATCCCGACCAGAGAGCCACAGATAAACAGATTATAAACGCACAGAATATAGAATCCGAGCTCCCCAGTAGAAGGAATACCCGGAAGACGACGGTACTCTCTGTTATATTTGTTGTTCACAATGATGATTTTGTTCTAATAAAGGCTACTAAATTATTTCATTGGATCCTCTCTTTCTTTTTCCCAGTAAGAAACGCCTACGGAAGCCAACAATTTAATAACCAAAACATCAATAATCTTTTCCCTATAAAAAATTTAAATTTTAAAACAATCTGGAGATACAACAAAAATATAGGTAGTTTAGTTTGCAATTATAACCAATTTATTAATAATTTGGCAAATTTTTAAAAAATTAAATGTAATTGCAACAACTATATAGATAAATATAAGCTCTCAGGTCATATATTAACTAGCAATTTTTCTTTTTAAAATCCAGAATATCAAGATATTTTAAATAAAGGGTATAAATATATACCTCAAATTAAACACAATTATAATAATACAATTAAATCTATATTAAAAGATATAGACATTTTCATAAATAAAACTAGTATAAAATACAGTATTCCAGAATTTACTTTTCTGGAATGGAAACATAATATTAAAAAGGAAATTATAAATTATTATAATAATACACTTAAATACACAAAACCTAATTCAGATATTCCTTCTTTTAAAGAAAATATAATTAAATTACAGAAGGACTTTATTATCACTCCTATAGATAAATGTCCCAATTATTTATCTATAATTTGTAAAAATCTATACCACGATATTCTAAAAAAGGAAATTGATAATAATAATAAATACACTTTTGCTAGAACTACAGCCACAAAAATCAAAAAAGACATCAAAAACGTGGAAAATTCACTAAAGATTTATAACTACAACAAAAATCCAAACATACCAAAATTCTATATAATTCCTAAACTACACAAAAAACCAATTTCTTTCAGAACAATCATATCTGGTATAAATTCAGTTATAAAAAAACATTGATATACAATTAGCTTCAACACTACAATTTATTATAAATAAATTAACTAATAAATATAATTATAAATTTATCGACTCAATTAAAAAAATCATTAACTATTTAATGAACAATTGGACAAACATTGATTCAGTACACACATTTGATTTTGAGGACCTATATTCTAATATAAATTTAAGAGATCCAAATAATAAAATAACCAATTTATTTAACGAATTCATTAATGACAAAACTTTCCACATTAAAATTATTCATAACAAATATAAAACAATTAAATTAGATCTTAAAACAGCAAAAA
Organism: Cordylochernes scorpioides; assembly: GCA_030710605.1. Taxonomy (NCBI): domain Eukaryota; kingdom Metazoa; phylum Arthropoda; class Arachnida; order Pseudoscorpiones; family Chernetidae; genus Cordylochernes; species Cordylochernes scorpioides. The sequence continues at coordinate 20,104,637 of CP092884.1, read as the reverse complement.
CTCTACTGGAAACATTTTTAAATTTTAATTATATAGAATTTAAAAATAAAATATATATTCAATCAGAAGGCGTTCCCATGGGAACATCTTCAAGTCCTTTATTAGCCAACCTAATACTTTTCTGGTACGAGAAAGAGAATACTTTCTACAAAATAATGTTAATTGGCAAATGTTCCGTTATGTAGATCACATCATAATATTTAATAATCCACAGTTTAAAAACATAATACCTGAAATATATCCTATATACTTGAAACTTAAGAACAATGAAAAAATTAATAGAAACAAAAAAGTTAACTTTTTAGACCTAAATATAAACCTTACAAATAATGCTATTAAAATTTATAATAAAAAAAGTAATTATAATTTCAATATTATAAAATACTGCAATATAAATTCTAATATATCATTAAACTGCTGCAAAGGTATATATTTTGGTCAGTTTCTAAGATTTTATAGAATAAATAATATATTAGAAAATTTCATAGAAGATATTGAAAATTTAAACATGGAATTTATTAAAAACAAATTTAGTATTAAACAAGTAAAATACTTCAACAGTATATCAATTATAAAATACTTAAAAAAAAATAAATGGAAGTATCCATTTATTAAATCAACTTTTTATAATTTCTCTCAATAATAACTAATACAAACTTATAATCTTTAACAGTTAATTAAACTTAAATTATATAACTGATTTTAAAAATTTTTCACAAGATTTTTAAAGTAATATTATATGTATAGAAGTAATATGTATAAGTAATATGTATAATAAGTATAAGTAATATGTATAAGTAATGTATAGAATTCATTTTATTTAATCTCCAATTTCTGGGGAGGAAAATTGAAATTAAATATTAATGAATTTTCAAAATTAATAACTTTATTAATCATCTAATAATTTACCTTTTTAAAGGAAAATTAAAAGATAAATAATAATTGAATCAGTTATATTAATATATCTAACTGTAAAGATTATAAAGATTGGCTTTCTTCCCTTAACTATTTTCTTTCTTCTTCAGTTTATTTCTAAGAAAACAATCTATTTCTGAAGGGAGGTACACGGGTCCCCCCCGCAACAGATGTTATCCAGAAATAGCTGTTTACAGAGGAACGCGTCACAGACTAGGTAGGTAACATTTAGAAGTTCTTAACACTTATGTTTGTTGTATCTTTATATATAAATGTTTCACTAAAACAACTTAATATTAACACATATAATCCGGTCTAAGAGAGATATATGATATAATAGAGCAGAGGTGAAATATCAGCTGGATTTCTATTTGATAATCCTCGGTCCAGCATATCTCTCTTTCCATTAATTATTTCTTTTTAAATTTTTTTTTTGTATATGTCTGGTCTACCATTAGGGTTTCAAAACATAATAACCAAATTTATAACAAAAGTTAATTCATATTATAGATATTTCACTAAATACAACTAGATATATTCATTATATAAAATAAAAAAAAATTAAAAATCTTAAAAAAAAAAATAGATAAAATATAAAATTATAAAAATAATATATATATATACTAACAATCTTATCTACCTTCTTTACAAATATTTTATTTTTTCTTATTATTAGTTTGATTATAAGTGTATGTTTCTGTCTTTCTCTCTTTTCTCTAACTACTAAAATTTATAATATTTAATATATTCTCACTTCTATTATTCTATATACAAATTAGAGTATGTCTAAATGACGTGTAAAAGCCGATGCAAAAGACGTTACGTTGTTAAATTTTATTGTTATTAATAATAAATATATAATTAATTGGATGATGTATAAGAAGTAAAGGATTTTTTTTTCTCTCTCTATCTCTACTAAATAATAACAATTTACAAATTTTATATTTTGAATTTAAATAATCAAAATAATAAAGATAATTTTAATACAAAACTAAACTATAAAACTAAACAACTATTTATTTTTATAATTAATTTAGATTTAGCTTGCTAATCTAATCAAATCTACTTGATATAAATTATCATTATTATCAGTTTACTCATTAAATTTTAAATATAGAATCACTATTATATTTTTATTATATAGTTTTTACACTATATATATATATATATATTAAAAAACGAAAGAAAAAATAAAAGATAAAAAGATCAGGTGTTGAAATCAATATTAAAAATGGCATATCCTGACCAAGAGCACATGTGCTTTACAGAAGGCAGAGCGCCATCTGGTGAAACAGAAATCAACTAAACATTGATTTAGCCTGTTCCCTGATATTTGGCCAACCCAATTTCTTGATAAATCAAAAAACCAAAAAACTTTTTTTGGTCCCAGTGGTACAGCCTACTCCACGCTGACGAGCGCCAAAAAGCGCGAAACGCGTTCGTGGATGGCTTTTCTTGATTTATCAAGAAATTGGGTTGGCCAAATATCAGGGAACAGGCTAAATCAATGTTTAGTTGATTTCTGTTCCACCAGAGGGCGCTCTGCCTTCTGTAAAGCACATGTGCTCTTGGTCAGGATATGCCATTTTTAATATATATATATATATATAGAGAGAGAGAGAGAGAGAAAGGTCGCCTTTCCGTCAAAATAGACGTCAAAACCTGACGCCATCTATTGACCGTCGCCGCAAACTAGCGGCCTCGGGTCGGTGACAAAGCCACAACACCAGCTTTGGCAAACTGAAAAGCGCCCACCGAGAGACCATGGTTTCGGGCTCGTCAGTCTAGGGCGGACTTTATTTCATGAGATCCACACGGGATCCACACCGTCCTCACGATCCCCCAACAATACGTGAAGTCTGGGGAGGCGTCAATGCTTCGTTCGGGACTCCTGATAGAGGCTGGTGACTCACCCTCGTGATCCTGAACGGCGGCAAGGCTCGCGGTTTGGCTCCTCGTTGGCGGAAGGTGGGTCCCGGGGCGATCGTTCCTTCCCTCTCTCCAGTTCCGCGGCCCTGTCCTCCCTGCCAGGAAGTAGACGGTCGTCGTCGGGCAGGATAACCTAACTCCATTCTTGAGGCTGCACTTGTGGTTCGGCAGTGAGATACCTCTATGGCCTCGGCAATCTCAAGCCAGCGTTCCAAACTTGCCGGTGAGGCAGCAATTAATAAGCGCTCAAACTCCGAATCAATGTCAGAAGTTAATCCCTCCAAGATCAATTCCTGTGAAAGTCCCAATTTGGTAGCGATCTTCATCTTTGCAACGTAGTATTCCTTTACAGATTATTCTCGTCCTTTTCTTAGTTGCCAGAATTTTCGATGTAACCTATGTTCAGGCTCGTGAAAAAAAAATCATTCTAGAATGAAGTTCTTCTAATGAGGATATATCCTTGCAAATTAAAGCATACATTTCCAGAGCTTTACCTTTAAATAACATTGGTATCATGGACAGGGATTCTTTTGATGAGAGACCTTGCTGTTGTGCCTGATGGTTAAATAAAATTGACCAGATAGCGTAGCTAAGTCCATCATCAGGATCATATATCGGGATCAATTCAAAAGGGAGATTCAGATTTCTTCTTTCTTTTAATGAGTCTTCCTTCGATGCGGTGTTTGCTCTCTTTCTTCCCATCGCTGGTCAGATCCTGTCGACTTCTGTAACGTTTCTATGATTATCTGTACACGCCAATATTCAGATTATATTGTTTTGCTTAAAGAAAAGAGAACAATCAACCGTCCGACTAACTAACTTTATTTATTTCAATCACGCGCCTTTTATTTATAGTTACAAATATTTACATAATTCCTGACAGCGTAAAAAATTTACATCCATTAATAATATATATATTATATATATATTTCAATATTTTTAAATATTGAAAGAATCGATATTTAATTTACTATTTATCAAAAGATTTATTTATTATATATTATATATATCATTTACAAAGCACGCGATATCCGTCTTGGATATTTGCATGCATAAACAAGTTTGGGAGCTTATTTACAGTAATTATTAATATGATTTTAGTTATTATAATAGAAATTATTAACATATTTGTCAGTTTGTTAACGATTTAATTACCCTATAATGAATATTAGTGAACATCACAGATAAGAACAGAAATTTAGAGCTATTTACAGCATATAACTATATGTCAGTTATTACAGCCCAAGCTATCTATTACTAAAAAACATTCTACAAAATCTATTAAAATTAATATACATATATCTATTATTAACTATTTGATTTAGACAATTTATATTTATTTGATTTTTGACTCTCAAGTCCTCTACAAGTCGACAGTCCCTTAGAATATGTACAGGATTTTCTTCTTCTGCACCACATGAGCATTTAGGCGAATCCGTCTTTCTGACTTTGTACAAATATGATCTAAAGTTACCGTGTCCAGTAAAAAATTGGACATTGTAAAAATTTGGCTTGACATATTTGGGTATTTGGGAATCAGTGAAGAAGGACTTGAAAATGGTATTAGTCTTCTCATAGTATTTGAAGAGTCAAATCGGTTGTAATTTATTTCGGTTTTTTCAACATGTTAGATTCAATATGATCAGTAAGTTTGGGGACTTGTGCAAGTATATGTGTACAATCCGATGATGTTGTACTGTAGGCCTGTATACAATATTTTAATATACTATATTGAAGAGAATTTAGTTTGTCCTTAGACTTTTTGTTTATGAATGGATACCATATTGGGTAACCATAAGTAATTGTACTTCGATATAATGTCTTATACAATATCAGTCTTCGTCTAAAGTCTAGACCCCATGCTTTCTTTGTCAGGCCAAATAGGTATCCACTAGCTCTAGTTACTTTTATGATCATTTCATTAACGTGAGGCGTAAAGTCCAGTTTGCTTCTGACTCGGTGATTTTTAATAATCACTCCTAGAATCTTAAGTTCTTCAGCCGGTTTAATTAACTTGCTACCTGAGACTATTATATTGCTATTGCATTTAAATAAATATAATATTTTTTTTTTCATCTGACAATTTTAATTTACGACTTTCACACCACTTATTGATTTTTCTTAATACATTATCTATTGTCTTTCTTAGTTGTTCAGGAGTTTTATTCCAACATATTAGCGTAATATCATCTGCATATCCTATTGTTTCACAATTATCATCCAGATTATTATTCAGTATCTCATTAATAAGAATATTCCATGCTTTGGAATGGTTCGCTGGTGAGATATTAGGCAATTCATCTATTTAAAAATGGGATACTGTAAAGTCTAAATTAATCCAGCGTTTCGGTTAAAAGTTGAAAACCCTATAGTAGCAGCATCTAAAAGAAGACTTAGAAAAGAAGACACAGTCGAAGATTATTATAGAGAGAAAATTAGACTATTGAATCAAACAAGCCCCAATAATATAGAAAATTACAAATGCTTACAGATGGATTGCCATTAGAATGGAAGAATCATTTTGTGGCAGCCCAGCCTAAAAATCCATCACATTGGAAGCAAATAGCTATGGATATTGAAAAAAATAATTGTCAAATAAAACAACAGAGAAACAAAAACAAAGTTTTTAATATGACTACATCTACAACCTAAAAAAATTGCCCATATTGGTGCCCAATTTGTAAAAAAAAAAAGGATTGCAACTCAAACATTGGATAAATGACTGTAAATATTTTGATCTAAATTAAAAAGTTAACAAGCAGGGACATCAACCAACTAACACAGATACTGAACAACCAACTGCTGATTCATTATGCATATCAAATATCACCAATCCATATAAATTTGTTAATGTTGAAGTTTCACTTAATGATATGCTCATTTCATCTTTTATTGATACTGGCTCTACTATTTCATTAATCAGTTGGTCACTTTCAAAACAACTCAATTTAAAATTGAATAGAAATGATATAATTAAAATTAAACAAGTGAACAGTTATACTTATACCTTAGGTTCAGTGGAAGTAACTTTGAAAATACATTCCAAACCAATCAAGTGTAAACTTCAGGTAGTGGAAAACCTTAGCTATCCATTGCTTATTGGACTTGACACAGCAGGGAAAATTGGATTAATAATTGATACAAAAGACAAAGCTGTGTATTTTAAAGAAAATGAATGTTTTTCCATATCTGCTGAAACTCACCTCCCATCTAAACAACAATTGTATCCTTTGTGTATATATGGATCCTCAGCGCGTTTATTACTCTTACCTGATGAAGGACGATATGTCCGAAAGCTTGTGTGCATGCCAATAAAAAGAAGCTCCTCTTCCCACTTTGTAAACTCGTTATTAACCTTCAGTGAAGAGCAGTTCTACTCAGTTCTACTTAAAAAGAACTCAAGTTGAAGAAATGTTCCTTTGCAAAACAAGAAATAAGATATTTAGGACATATCATAGGACACAACAAGATTAAACCTGACCCTGAAAAAATAAAGGAAATAAATGAATTTCCTCAGCCTAATACAGTGAAACAAGTAAGGCAATTTTTGGGTTTAGCAAGTTACTACAGGAAATTTATTCCTAAAAGTTTAGTGAAATTGCAGATCCTTTAATAAGCCTGACAAGAAAAAATAAGATATTCAAATGGACAAGTGAAGTTGACAAATCATTTCAGAAACTAAAGTTCCATTTATCTACAAACCCAGTTCTTACTACATATGATCCTTCATTGCCATGTAAGCTTTACACAGATGGCAGGATGGTCAGGATGTGGTAGGGCGTGGAGGGCCAGCCGTAGGACGACATATGCGTCGTGCCCCGAAAAGCAGTTGCGACACAAGTCAGCCCAGGGGATGGAGTGGGGCACATTCACGGTAGAGTTCCACCGCGCAGCTAGCTCGACAACAGGATGCTTCTGGAGCCGTGCCGAATCCAGTGCCCGGCGCGCCTTCTGACTGGTGAGGCATGTAATGGGGGTTGCCGATCCCCGCAGGACGATGGTCTCCGCCTCGTACTCCGCATGATAGCTGGAGCTGGCGTTTTCCCGCAGGAGACGTTGGCAGAAGGCACCCAGATGTTGCGCGTCCAGGAGCGCGGCCCGCGTTGAGTACGCTAGTTAAGGGACGCCATCGGAAAAGTCCCCGACAGTCGCTTGTAGCCAGCGCTCGGGAGCCATCACGTTTGGCGGCCGCAGGAACCTGTTGTCGCCTCGAAGACGCAGGGACCTCAGGCTGGCGGGATGAAGAACCCGGTGGTCCAGCACAAGGACACTTGAGGCGGCCTCCCACAGGCTCAGCAGTCTCCTCCTAGGCGAGAGCCAGATGTCAGGAGCCGGCGGTGTCAGCCGCGCCCGGCTGCGGACCAGCCATGAGTAGCCGTTGGCGGCGCCGCGAAGAGAGGCCTGGACTCCCTTCAGGCAGGCGAGCCGAAGCAGGCTCGCGATGTCAAGCAGGCCGACGCCACCATCGAAGACTTGACGAGCTAGGATGCGCCCGGGGAGCCACGACACTCGGCTCGTACCCCACACGAAGCGTGCCAACCACGCCTGCAGCCGGCCGACGGTGGTTTCAGGTGGAAGGTAGCCGTGGAGGTGGTGCAGGATGAAACCCAAGACCAGGCTGGTGGCCGCGCGGGCACGACCCACCAGCGACAGGCCGCGGGTAAAGGGCGACCACCTCGCGATGGCTCGCTCCAGCAGCCACATCAGGTTTGAGGCCTGGGAGGCGACGATGTTCCTGATGGTGATTGTGCAGCCCAGGACGGTCAGCGACTCGGACGTCCAGGAGATTCCCAGAGGATAATCCGTCCGGTGCTTCCAGGAACCGCACCAGAGCCTGCAGCTCTTCGTGAAGTTGACAGCCACGCCGGAGGACATGCGGGACTATTCGAAGATCAGGGGCACGAGCTCAAACTGTGCGTCGTCCCTGATGAAGAGTACGATGTCGTCCGCATAGGCGACCACGCTGCCGCGGCCAAAGGTCCTCTCGAGGCGGCGTAGCAGAGGTCCAACTCCGATGCTGAAGAGCGCGGCGCTGAGACGGCAGCCCTGCCTCACCCCGTTGAGAAGCGGGAAGGCCTTGGTGTGGACATCTCCGACCCTGATGGAAGCATCTGCTTCCCCGTAGAGGACAGAAATCCACCCTAGGAATGTAGATGGTAGGCCCAGCTTCTCCAGCAGGGCGAACAGGTAGCTCCTGCTCAGGGTGTCGAAGGCCGACTTCAGGTCCAAAGAGATGACAGCCAGTGGCGTGTCAGGTCTGGATGCCCCGGCGGTATCAGACACTCGCGCGATGTTCCAGGAGGATGACCGTCCTGAAACGGCGTAGGTCTGACATTGGGGCACCAGGTCTGGCAGATGACGTCGCAGACGGGCCATGAGCACGCCGTTGAGGACCCTGTAGTCGGTCGTTGGTAAGCTGATTGGCCGGAATGCCTGTAGACCCGGACCACAGTGCACTTTCGGCAGCAGGATGACCTTGCTGCGCCTTGAGGATGGAGGTAAGACCCCGCGTAGTCGAGAAGCCTCGAAGACTTGCCAAATAATTTCGGCGAATAAATCTTCAAAGGTTTTGAGAAACTCGCAGGGTAGTCCGTCCCATCCCGAGGCACCGCCATTTGGCAATCGATGGATGGCTGCCGCTACCTGGTCGCGGGGGATATCAGCGAGAAAGAACTGGTCTCACTCGTCGAACTCCAGGAGAGTCACTTCAGCTAGGAAGTCGGCGATGACTTCTTCCGAGCTTGGAGCCTGAGCAAAGCGACTGCTTAAGCGCTCCAGAAGGAAACACCTAACCTGGCCCCCGGAGATGGCGTTGCCGTCGTCGTCGGTAAAGGTGGAGGGAGAGCGACGTCTGGCTCGGAGGGAACGCCCGAGGTCCGACAAGGAAGAATAGTCGGAGCGGGTAGTGTCGTCCTCCAGTCTCCGCCTCAGGAAGAGGCTTGTTCTCTCGATGTATCCACCGCCGGACTCGAGTCAGGCGCGAGTGACCGTATCTCCGCGACCAGATTTGCCTTGATCCTGGTCCATTGTTCCCATAACATCAGTGGTGAGAGATTTGCTAGGTCTACCGATATTTCATCAATGAATGTTTCCATTCGATCGACGAAGAGGTCTGACCCTAGCAGCTTTCCGATGCAGGGTGGTCTTGTAGGAGCAGGGTCTCCTACTTGGATCAAAACGGCACGATGGTACGAGTAGGCGTAGTCGATGGTTTGGTAGAGAGTGACGCGGTCGCAGAAGCCTGATGGAAGTAGGATTCTATCCAGACGACGCGCGTCGACCCGGCTTCCGATAGTAGCAACCCAGGTTTGGGAGGAAGAGTCAAGCGACTTGCTCCAGACATTTGGGCGCGCAACAGACGGCCGCTCGGGGAAAAGCAGCTCGTCTTCTGTCATGCCAGTCTTTTGTGGACAGTGGGCCCGCTTGTGTCCTTGCCTGTGGCAGAGGGAACAGCGGATCCCGTAGCTCACATAGAATGGCGAGATGATTCCCTTGGCCTTGATTTCCAGCCGGGCAGGAATCTGGGAGAGCCTAACTCCGTCGTGCAGAGTGATAAAGGCTTCCCGACGAGTGTCAGCCCAGTAGGAATTCTCCAGCTCCATCATTTGCTGGACGATGGAAGTTACACGGCCGTAGGGCTTGAGCGCCGCGATCAGGTCAGCATCCGTTACAAAAAAAAAAAAAAACAGTACGTTGACCAAGGCGATACGCTCAGCCTTCTTCCTCAAGGGAAAGGCAGGAAGATTGGCACTTCCAATGTCCAGGCCCTCCTCGATGAGCCTCTTGGCGAGCTTCACGCTAGAGAGGCCGACTAGGATGTGCCCCTCCATCTTGCTCAGCTGGTAGACGCAGGCCTTTCCCAGCTTCGACTCCAGCGCCATGAAGTACTGCACCGGCTGAATTCTGGGGAGAATTCCAGGTAGACACATTGGTCTACCTGACCGGCCGCAGACTTGGCTCTGAACTCCACCTGTTTCTGCAGAGTCTTGGTGCACCTCTGCACTCGGGGCTTGTTCGCAGAGGACAGCAGTTGGCCTGGTGGCTGCAGATTGGACGCGGCCTCTTTTGCTCTGCCGTTCTGCCGCCGTTTCAGATGGCCTCTTTCACTCGTGGCTGACGAGGATGAAGCCATTGTCTTGCTCTTCCATCGGGAGTTGTTTGCCTTGTTCGACGAGGTCAGCCCAGCTCGTCGAATGCTTGCCTGTACCAGGCTCTGGTTCTTTGGTGTGCCCCTCAGTTACCACTAGGGTCTGGGGGGTGCTGATGGTATCAGCAGATTTTGATGACAAATGGCTTTCAGCCAAGGTCATTGAAGCTTGGAGGGATGGGGAATTCCCGATAAATATTGAAATTTCTCTCTGATTCTTAAAAGGCGGTTGGAAAATTCAAGCCTTAAAGGTTGGGGCAGGAGCGCGCGCCCGTGCATCCTCGCAGCTCGAGAGAGAGAGAGAGTTATTATGGTGAAACATAATGGAGTTCTAAAAGCAGTTATTCCGGAATCATTTCAATAATAATTTCTCGAGGAATGCCATGATAACAACATTAGTACACAAAAAGAAAAAAAAAATTCTCCTCCTCAAATAAACAAAACATTTTCTGGGTTAACTTTTTGTGCTGATTAACGTGGTATCAATATTTTTTTTTTTCGATTAGCTCAATTTATCAAATTATGAATATAATGCCTTTTACCCATGATTTTCATCTATTGGAGGAAAATTTATGACATTAAACCTATTACTATATAAATAAATGCGCCAAAGATAGTGCAAATGAAGAAACAATATTATACATATATGCATGTTTATATATTTTACTTCAATAACTGCCCTTAGATAAATATATTTATCAAACTACTTACGCTATATCCATATATATTTTCATTTAAAAATCTAATTTCTTTCCTTTCAGTTTTCAAAATTATCAGGAGAATTTTTTTTTTATATATAAGATGGAAGGTCTTTAAAAAAGCAGTGTATGCGTAAAAACATTTTATTTGGCTTAATAATCATTATTTATAAAGTTACAGTGATATTTAGGAAGTAATAAAAAATTTTAATCCGGATTTAAAGATTTTTTTCTGTGAAGTCTAATATATTTTGCTTGTTTCTCATCACGCATCGGATTTCAACAATATTCCGCGACCATATGTTGATTTCAAAGACCATTGTATCGTTCTCAATGATTTTAATATCTTGGTGGAAGCGTTCACCTTGTTCTTCGCTCTCTGCACCGAGAATATCAGGGGAAAGTTTAAATGTGAATCCATAAAATGAAATTTTAGATTCGTTATGCACTCGAGCTTATGGAATTTGGAAATCAGATTTTCGACGATTCTCGCATAATTCGGTGACTTATTATTGCCTAAAAAGTGTTTGACAACGTCGATGAGTGTAAGACAAGCATTTTTCTAATCTTCTTTCAATGTTGCAATAAACTCTTCGTCATTTATTAGTTTACGAATTTGAGGTCCAATGAAAATACCTTCCGTTAGCTTAGAACAACTAATCTTCGGAAATTTAGTCATTAAATATTTGACAGCATCACTATCTTTCTTTAAAGCCTTTAAAAATTTTTCTTTAACACTAATTTGATATGTAAAGTGGAAGGAAGCATTTTTAGTTTATGGAAAAGCGGTTCATTTTCAACGTTTTGTTCACCTAAGCGAAACATACTTCTTTCAGGATAATTTTTTTTGTATATAATGATTCTTTCTGTCTCTGCTGTCCCACTTGCATAAAAAGCAAGGATAATTTGTGTTTCCTTTCTGCAAGCCCTGTAAAATTCCTATTGTTCCCTATTACGATAGACAGAGATTTTGGTTTGTGGTAACAAGAGGTTCCTTTGTTTTAATCTTGATCCAAGGATTTCTGCTGCTTCTTTTGATAGCCCTAGATCCCTAACTAGATCATTTAATGATGCCTGATCAAATAAATGTGGAATGCCACTTTCATTTGAAATAAATTCAGGGTCTTCTAATTGATTATCATCTGAAAATGCTGTGTGTTGATCATCCTTTTTGATATAGGATTCTTGAACCGTTTTAGGAATCGGTATGGAATTCTCGAGGTCGTGAGGAATAGGTTGACTAGCTGATTGTATATCAGGATAAAAGTTAGTTTACTTCTTTTTGCTATTAAGGCCTGTGATTCTGCTAGACGCAGAAATAACAATCGTCGTGGTGATTTTTTGGTTCTTGCCAAACCATTGGTACATCAAAGGACATACCTTTTGATTTCCCCGATTTCCATTGCAAAAGCCCTTGATAGCACGTTCCGCACACACTATGGGGGCACCGCCACTTGTCTTGATCACCTAAGGCCACACCAAAATATTCTTTATAGCATTCTTTTATCTTTGGGGTGATACGTTTCCTCTGTTTGGGAATTGTAAATTTTCTACAAATGTAGCAGAACATTTCTAGATTAGCTTTGCATTTACGCGGCATTATTTATATATTTAAAAGTATTTTTGAAAATAAATGTATTGTTAAACATTTTATTAATATAAAATTGCAATCGTATGCATTTCATATAAATGTTGATTAAATTTTATGCTTACAAAGTCAATATCTTCAAAATATTTTGATGACAGCGATGACATCAGCTTCTTTATAAAATTAAATATTTTCAAATATTTTTCAAAAATTTGAGCTTATTTGAAAAATGTAGGTTATATTCATGATCTACGGATTGGAATTTACTAGAAACAACTTCAAAATATTGAGTAGGGAAAAGTGTGTGTACTAGTGTAATCATTCTCATCCCTCAATTAACAAAACAGTAAGATTGATAACACCATTTTATTGGTGGCCGAATGCTATCAAATGCATCAAAGAGTATGTTCGCTCATGTAAAATATGTCAAATAACTAAATGCAGTCATAAACCATTCATTGGAAAATATGTTACCCCAAACTCTGATCTGAAACCACTGGAATTGATATCAATGGACACTATTCAGCTGCAAATAAATCAAAGTACAAATATATTCAGGTAGTAATTGACCATCTCACAAGATTTGTTTGGGCTTTCCCTACAGTTACAAATACTTCTCAAGCAGTAATTCAATGTTTAGACAAATCATCAAAACTGTACCACAAATCAAGTGGAAAGAATTTTATATCAAAAGAATTTAACTAGTTTTTAAATGAGCATCAGTTTCAACACACCTATTCGACACCATATCATCCACAAAGTAATGAATTATGTGAAAAAGTAAACGATACTATTCTCACAAAATTGAGAACAAACCTTCAAGAGAAGATTCCTCCTTAGTTAAAGTTCATGTTTCACAACTAAAGCCATTTATTTTACGAAAATAAATCCTTCAAGCCGAGGGATATGTCACGTTTGTGATGTGTCCAATGATGGGAATCATCATTATATTTTTCCGTTTATCATTACTCTTCACAATTCATCCTTTCGTATTTCATCCCTAAGGATAGAAACAGCCGTTATTTCTTCTTAAAATAAATTACGATTTTACGTTCAAAAGAAACATTTGCGGTAAAATTGTCAAACGTCGTTCTACAATCATAAGCCGCATTATATTGTATTATAAAATAACTGTAAATAATTTCCTCTTTTATTTTTATTCTATTTTTTTACTATTTTTAAAATTATAACTCTGTTTATATATATATTTTTATTTTATCTAGGCTACCATTGACTTTTATGATGTCAATAAAATATTCTTAAATCTCAAAATATATCTCTCTCTCTCTACATTGCCTTGTTTATACGTTTTAATTAGCCGAAGAAGAGCTTGCCCGAAAGCTTTTCCTTTGTTCAGGTGAATAAAAACAAGTTGCGGCGTTATGTGAATTTTTTTTTTTTTTTTTGTAAAATATATGAAAGTCCAGGTGATGCAAGCACAGAGAAATACCAAGTTTTATACTTCCAAATGCATTTTATTATGTGTACCTTTGGCCGTCTCCTAAGGCAGCAATAGTGGGAAATCTTAAATTTTATCCTGAGAGAAAACCTTCGTAGAACACACATTCGTGAAAGAAAAATCGACCCGACATTGTGGACAGCAGTAAAACTTAGAAGGAAAACACGTTATTTCTAAGAAAATATTCTAAAACTCTTTAGAAATAAAACAGTGATTCGTCAGCTATTTGACATAACCTTCGCCTTTCTTTAGTTTTATTACCCGGAAGTTGACAATATTTCCGGCAAGTGGGATAAAAAAAAATCTAAAACTTTTTTTACAAGGTTTATTATCTTATAACATTTCTTTGAATTTGTCAGAGAATGCGTGAAGCCAGGAGGCACGATATACACTGCGTGACATTGAAAATGGAACACCAAGAAATAGTGGCCAGAAAGTGATGAAACTCGGCAGACAGAGAGAGACAGGGACGAACAATAAGTGATCTTTATTTCAAAATGATAGTCATAATACAGAGCGAGAACGGCGTCGGCTTAGTATCAAGTAGGACCACCGCGGACGGCGATGCACGCAGCAACACGTCTAGGTAGAGAGTCAATCAGAGTACGGATGGCGTCCTGAGGGATGGCTCTCCATTCCCTCTCAACCATTTGCCACAGTTCGTCTTCTGAACGCGGCTGTGGCAAGGCATGCAAACGGCGTCCAATGATGTCCCAGACGTGCTCGATTGGTGAGAGATCAGGAGAGTACGGTGGCCAGGAAGGCAGCTGTACATCTTGCAGAGCTTGTTGGCTAATGCGAGCAGTGTGCGGTCGGGCGTTATCCTGCTGATAAAGGGCATTGGGTACCCCCTGAAGGTAGGGGAGTGTCACCGGTCGCAGCACATCATCAACGTATCGTTGGGCCGTCATAGTGCCCTGAATACGAAGTAAAGGTGACCTGGAATCATACGCGATTGCGCCCCAAACCATGATTCCACGTTGTCGCACGGTGGGGCGTTCCACAATTGCTGCCGGATTGGACCTTTCTCCACGTCGACGCCACACGCGTACACGGCGACTATCACTGGACAAGCAGAAACGAGACTCATCTGAGAACACGACCCTGTGCCATTCCGTCATCCACGTCGATCTAGCCCGGCACCATTCCAAACGTTGGCGCCTATTCGGTGGGGTCAATGGCAGTCTTCTTAGCGGACGGCATGAGTGCAAGCCATTAGCAACCAATCGACGGGAAATGGTTCTGGTCGAGATGGAATGATCTAGGGTGTCTTGCACATGTTGCAGGATGGCGGTACAAGTGGCTTGTGGGGCCGCCACTGCTTGTCGAAGGATACGCCGATCCACACGTGCTGTCGTCACTCTGGTTGCACCGACATTCCTATAAATTGCCACATTTCCTTGTTCCAATAATCTTCTCCACAGTGGGTGCACCCTGGACGCACCAAGGTGTGCATCAGCTGCGATTTGACGTATGGACCAGCCTGCCCTTTTCAGTCCGATCACCATGCCCCTCGTAAAAGCGTCTGTCTGCTTGAACTACCTCCGTTTACGATGACCTGGCATTCTCTGTTATTACACGTGTCTTTTAACGCAAGAACAAAATTTCTACAATGATTTTCCTTGAAGAAATAACGACACGAATACTGTCCTTTCTGCAAGTTCCTTCCCTTATATCTTACTCCATGTGCGCACGAGAGCTGCGCATTTTACATCATTTGCATAACTCGGTTAGGCGCGTCTATTCTGAAATTTGCATAATTTTCTGGCCACTATTTCTTGGTGTTCCATTTTCAATGTCACGCAGTGTATGTCTACCAAAATCCTTACCCAGATCCTGTAAATTCCATAACCATGTCATGAGACTGTGATCTGATTTCAGCGAAGTATATTTGAATATTAAAATTTTCTAACATCACTCTACATGCAAATATACTTCATCTTTTTTTTTTTCTAATATCTGAACATTCAATGCGTGACACATTTTAGTTAGATCAATTTCAATCAAAATACACTTTCCAACAATGAACTTACGAATACGCATATAAACCAAGATTTTACAAAAATGTATTTGAACAAATAATTGACAAATACATGCTTACCTATACTAAGATTTGACCACAAATAAGCGCATAAACCAATATATGCGGTGGAAGACTGAAGTTGTTTTTGCGGACATGAGGAACTAACCTCAATTAATCTTTTATTGGATTGTCCTGTTTTTCAAGACTATAGAATCGACAAAAATTTAATAGTATCATATCCAAGTATTTTTATTTCCAGTAAAGAAATATATATTAAATTCAATACCTTTTGTAGATATATTTTGAATTATATAGCAACAAATATCTTTTAAGAAACTGATAATTTATATTATGCTGATTGTACATATTGCCAGACACTTCTTTTTTTTGTACACAGTTCTTTTTTCTCGTTTTTTTTTTCTCTCTTTCTCCTTGTTAATATCATTTGACTATTCTATTCACGGCCTAAAATTAATGTATATATATGTATAGACAAATGTAAAGGCATACATGTATGACAGCGCAAGTGTCCCTAGGGGGATATAGCGCTTTAAATTGAAATAAATAAATAAATATATGCCCAACAAAATCACATCTGAAAGAAGAATGATTAAAAAAAAAAGAATGATATATAAAAATCTGCATCTAAACCCAGACCAGACCAATAATTGACATTTAAACTCAGAATAGACTAACACATCTGAACCAATAATCTTATCCGCTCATATTAGGGTTGCTAAAACAAGAGAGGAAGATATGGACCTTCCCAGTAGGTCAACAGTTCCTAATCTCCTCTCATATTGACATGATAAAAAAGAAAGATAAGTTAGTCCACGTGGAATCGCCCAAAGAGTTCCATCACACGTTTGCTACAGGAGATCGGGCTGGATAGGATTCTGCTGCCACCATAGCTGGAGTATACTGGAGTAAAGACTGCGCGTCTACACCCAAGTTTTATGTCTAACTCATCGATATGCTTAATACGAGAGAATAAGAATAAGAAAGGGAGAATGTAGATGAGGGAAGAATTGTCAATATTTGAAAGAAATATTGTCAAAACAACTTAATTATACAACTAGCCAATAGACGAACAAAATGAAGAAAATTTTAGCATTAACGAAAAAGCGCCTTGTCTTTTTGTTGCTATTATTTGTGCAGAAAGAGAAATTTTGTACCAAAGAATTTATATCGATACCAGGCTCTTTTCAAAAGGCAAAAGCCAACCTGTATACCATGATTACAGGCTATGGCCCTCATCAGTACAGGAATGGCTTCGATTTTACAACATCCTACGAAGGGAGGTATGAAATCGATTTAACCTGGAAAAAAGTGTTTAAGCTAATGAAGCCGAAGGGCCTGTCTTAGGTTATCATTGTCGAAAGGCGCATCTTCCCACTATGTTGACATTGTCCACAAAGCCTGCTCTAAACAGCACACTAGAAAATAAGGAGCGTCGCTCAGCATCGTGATTATTACAAACCATGGTGCTCTGTAATTTTTCGGATGATTTTGATTTCGAATGTTTCTAATCTCTATTTTTTTTTAGTTGGATTCTCTAATTAATACTGGACGGCCATATATTAGAATAGGTCTAAATATTGATGTATAAATTGTTCTTTTGAAATTTAGAGAGAGAAGAGAGAGTATGCTTTTCCACCCTATTAGTAGAGCTAATTTGTGTCGTGTGGCCTTTGACAGATTTTTTGGGAAGGCTAGAAGTCGGTTCAAGGTAGCTCGAGGGACTGAATATTGCCCTTCCTTTTAATTTTGACGTCGAAAACAAAATAGTTCACTCATAGTTTCTTTTATAGTTTGTGTGTGTGTGTTTTGAGAAGATAATTGCTTCAGTTTTTAGGAAATTCAAACAAAGTCGTTGTAAAAATACAATCTACTTGGAGCTACAAACGAAGTACAGTATATTGAACACGGATATCGAAGCTCTGATGAAGGCGGTACACATTTTCTCCAGTTCCAGTTCCAAATAACTTTACGTCACTCTCTAAAGGAGCAAATCGGATCATAAAATTTTACAGAAAAAAATCCGTTCGAGGAATAACCACCCGTTATTTCTTAGAGAGGGTGCGTCGTTGGGTGAGTGTCTTATTGGTTGAAAAATCTCGAGCTTTCAAGCAAACATACCGAGGCGGACACATTGGTCCACTTCAAAAATTACAATCCCTTGCATCATCACATTTATGCAAAAAACATCCCGAGATAGAATTATTGTATAAATCTTATTACCGGATCTCAAACTTTCGAGCCCTGACGCCCTTTTACAGGAGGATTGAAGACCGACTATTAGAAACAAATATCTATTTATACAATATGCATTTTTATATAACTGGCTAAAAAAAAGGTATGCTTACATGAGAAAGGGTCATTTTGTATTATAATCCGTTTTATCATATTTAAATATATATTTTTTAGACTTTAGTTATGCAAAAATGCACATAGTATAAATAAATCTTTGTTTCTATGGCGGCATTGCAGTTAGTCATCAAATTTTTTGTAGAAGGGCATCAAGGCCTGAAAGCTTGAAATATCAAAATATTTATACACAAGAAACCAATCCCTGGATTGGATTTGATTTCAAAATGACATTCGCCCTCTATAGTACTTCTTGCGATCTGTTATCTTTTATTTAACAAAATATTTATTCAGCATATTCCTGTTCTTTTAGGTAAATAAAGTTGATTTGATAAAAATAAATTGCCTTGTCATTCTGAATTTCGTTCATTTTCTATGTGACGATACCATCAAAAAGTCAGTATTAATAGCCATAACCCAAACTATATCAGCAGTTGGAGAATGATTATCGCCGTAAAACAGGTAAAAATATTTATGGAAAGTTGGGCCTTCACAAGTGCCAAGAACAGCATAAATAGAAGAATTGAAATCCTCAAGACTGCATATTCAATGCCTAAAATCCGGCTCTAGATTGGTAAATATTTAATATGGATTAAGATTATTCAATTGATTAATTTTAGTTATAAGTAATAAAATAAATTAATTGACAAAGGGAATAATTTATAACGCCTTTTGCCAAATATTTTTTTTTGTTTGCTCCTGACGAGGACAAAAGATTTTTGTCAAAAGGTCGAGGTAATAAAAATATTTACTGTGATGTATATAGTTGTTTATTTGTTTTGCATATTTTTCATTTATAAATTAATCTCATAATTTAGTCTGTGAAAATAAAAATATGGGACCGGGGGCGAAAAACAAAACAAAAAATGGTTGGCTTAATGTGAGGTAGTTATGATATATAATTGATTGTGATGATATTCTTAGAAATAATCTTCATTGAATAAAATATATAAAGTTTAAATGTGTTTTAAACTTTAATAACAAGCACAAAACATACTGGCCGAAGTATCTTTATTTTCAAGAAATATGACAAAGGGAAATTATTTATACCAGTGTCGTGAAATGTGTGGTCTTATAATATTATATTTATTTCTCTATATATTGCCACGTGGAAAATTAGGGATGACCAACTTCGGGATGAGACAGCAATTTATTTTAGGCAAGAACAAACTAAGATTGATAAACAAAAGATAAGGAAAGAGGGAAGTTTACAGAGTATCAAAGTATAAACATCAAAAATGATACTCTGTTAATAAAATAAGACATACTTTGCGACAATATTGTCAAGACCAAAAATGTACATAGCGTGTAACTGTAAATAATACATCGGCAGCTTGGCGAATGTTATGTACCTAAGCTCCGATAGGTGGCGCGCCGTCAGCTCGGCAAGTGTTATGTACCTAAGCTCCGATAGATGGCGGGCGCGCTAGGCGGGACATTAGTCGCCATCTTAGGGGTGTAGCCGATCGCCAGCGGTTTGGGTCTTTGACATTACTTCCTTAATTTATAATTATTTTTACCCATTTAACTTCTCCTTTTTATCCCTCAAACTATTTAAATATTTAAAGTCATCTATTAAATTATTATTTTATTCTACCCAAACGACTCGTCACCTTCATAACTGTGACAATATAAAGTCAGTGTATATATATATACATGTTTGTCAGCTATACCCGTTCTCAATAAGTACCTAATCTGGCTGAAATGTTAACAGGACATAGAGTTAAAAGTGGAAGAGTTTATTGTCGCATTTTTAGTCAAGAAAAATTAAAATTGGTCAACTACTGGGCAAAAATAATTATTTTTTAGCCCAAAATGATAATGATAATATTGCTATATCATGTGTGATTGTCAGAAACAAAATTATTTCGGGGGAAATTCCCTAAAGCAGACCACGGGCGAAACCAGACCATCATTTTAGAGGTTTGTTATATTTATATATATATCATATATTTTAAACTGTATGACACTTATAGCATATGTCACATATCTTCCAATTAGTTATAGCCGATACCTTATAATATCCTACCCTTCTATTGAAATGTACACTATTTCTATTTACTACCACCCCATATTTTGTATATAAACTATTTGTATTTTAACCCCCTATTTGTATTTAAAACTAAAAATGGTGACGTCAAAATAAAGATCCAAAGAGTGTTCGGTCAGCTGGTGGCAGGGACAGAGGGGAGGAAAAAGGCAACGCCCAGCCCATGTGGGATCCCGAGGGACATTTTTATAGACGACCCTGTAAACAGGACAGATTTTGGCAGGGGGTCAGCAGATGTTCTAGGGTGTGGCCATCGATATACGGCTTCTGTCTCACACAGTCTCTCTCTCCATGTCTCGGTGATAAGCATCCAAGTTTGTGTCATGGCCTCTACCTCTGTCCCGTGGGCTGTCCCCGATCACTCTCTGTGCTAACATCTAGCCCTGCCTCTGCTTCTTGTTGTCCACGTGTGGGAAGAATATCAACACTCGTCTCACGTACACGACTGCCAGTTCATCCACACGTCGGCAGGATCACATATGCAACAATATTACATATATAAATAGTATATAATAGGGAAATAAAAGAAAAACTCCAGCATAGCTTCGGCCGCTACGCGTTATAGACTGGGTAGAGAAATAATAAGCGAAGAGATAGGTTTGTAGAAAAGAGCAAAGACAGAACCATGATAATTTTCCTATAATTAAAATTAAGCTAAGTGCAGAAAGAAAAGTTTTTTTTTTTTAATATTCTCTCTTGAAGAAAGAAGATAGATTTTTTATTTTTATATATATACACTTCTGTCTACCCAAATTGAAACACCAAGAAAGACAAGAGATATCGCAACAATATTTATTTTTTAAATAACACGTGGGTCAAGTATCAAATGATTAAATTTATAGACTTCTGCGAAGTGTGGTTCCTGCCGGAACCAGTATCCAGAGTAGCCGCCATTGTTAGAGATCACCGCTGCCACACGCCTCGGCATTGATTCAAAGAGACTTTGGATGTGTTCTTGGGGTACAGCAGACCAAGCAGCTTCCACACGTTGCCAAAGTTGATTTTGTGTGGCAGCTGGGGATGTGATCTGGGTCAATCGTTGAGCAACCATGGACCACATGTTTTCTATCGGCGAAAGATCCGGAGAGCGAGCTGGCCAGGGAAGCATTTCAATCTGGCTATTGACGAAGAACCTTTGGACAATGCGTGCCCAGTGTGGTCGCGCATTATCCTGTTGAAATATGGCTGTGGCAGGCCTTGAAGGTTAGGAAGGACAACTGGCTCCAACACCTCGGAGATGTAGCGTTGGCTGTTTAAAGTATCGGCAATGCGTACTAGAGGAGTGCGAGAGTGATATCCAATACCGACCCATACCATAATACCCGGTGCAAGACCAGTGTGGCGGTGCATAACGCAGCTGTTCAGTATCCTCTCTCCACGGTGTCTCTACATTCGAATCCGACCATCGTGGTGTTGCAGACAGAAGCGTGACTCGTCAGTAAAGACAATTTCATTCCAATCTGCCGTCCACATCCTTCTTTCATCGCACCATTGGCGGCGGAAACGTCTGTGGTTCTGCGTCAAGGGTAGACGAAGCAATGGACGTCTTGCGGACAGACTACTCTGCTGTAAACGGCGTTGAATGGTACGCGCAGACACTGGATGATGCGTTACAGACTGAATGTGCTGTGCTACGGTTCGTGATGTGACTGAGCGATCTGTCACTGCCATGCGCACAATTTGCCTGTCAGCACGTGGAGTGATGCACTTAGGTGGATGCAATCGAACACGTCGGTCCTTCCTACCTTCCTGCACCCAATGATCAAATATCCGCACGACTACCTATTTCCCTGAAAGATAATCCACAATCTCAGTAGGCCATTATCCTTCCTCTGTCGAACTCGGATACTTGATCAAAAAATGATCGCTGTTTTCTACGAGGCATGATTGATCTTTTTTTTTTTTTAACACAAGAAAAACACAATTGCCGAACTGGAAATCGTCGAAATCTCCAAGCCTTAAAGAGTGCTTTGAAGTGAAGCCACAGGCGTGCGTGATGTGCGTCTGCGCTGAAATTCTAATCATTTGCATATCTCACCTCCGCTAATGCATGTTGTAAATTTCATGTTATTTGCATGCTTCTTTCAGGGTGTTGCATTTATGGTGGCCAGCAGTTTATTTTTTAAATTCATTTTGTGATTTTTTAAAGCCTATATTAATGAAAACTTAGTGTAAAAATGGAGGACATCATATAAGGTAATTTGTTAAGTGAATGAACCTAAAATCTTTACTATTTAAAATTTGAATAGAGCGTGCTACATGAAAATAACATAATCTAAAGGAAAATGCCTAGTGAGGAGTCGGCACTGATCCAATACGGTAAAATATTATAATAACTTTTTACATACACAGGAATAATGAACAGTTACAAAGACCTAGGGAAATGTGCCATTAATATGTTACCGTATTCTATCAGTGCCGACTCCTCGCAAGGCATTCTCCTTTAGGTTATGTTATTCTCAAGCTGCACTCTTTATTTAAATTTTAAATAATTAATATTTTAGGCTCATTCAATTAACATATTCCTCAAATGGCGTCCTCCATTTTTACGCTAAGTTGTCATTAAAATAGTTTGTTAAAAAATCACAAAAACGAATTTTAAAAATTATAAAATAAAAAAAAAATATTCTTTCAAGAGATAAGATAAAAAAAAGTTTTCTTTCTCCACTTAGCTTAATTTTAATTATTGGAAAATTATTATCATGGTTCTGTCTGTGATCTTTTCTACAAACCTATCTCTTTGCTTATTACTTTTTCTACCCAGCTTATGACCGTAACAGCCGAAGCCTTGCTGGAGTTTTTCTTCGCCCCCCCCTATTATATGCTCATTATTCATTATATTGTAACGTCGAAAATTAGGGATGACAAACTTCAGGATAACATATTTAATGCAAGCACAAATTAAAACTAATATAATAGCAGAGAGGCAATGAGAAAATTTCACAGTGTATCAAAATACTAATATTGAAATCAAAAATATTTTCATAGAATAAAATAAATAATCTGATACATAGCTCCTTCCTTATGGGAGCTGTGACCTACAGCTTGAAAATATTGTTGCTACTGACATGGATCTGACGTGTTTTGTCAAGTATTCCCTCGGGGTCTTGAATGTCTGTCCCCTAGTAGCTTTGTGTCCTTTTTCTTGCGGCGTGAAGAGCGGCTTTGTCGTCGTATCGTTAATAGGGACATTGTCATCTTGGAGGGAATTCTTGGCTTTGACACGGCGGTGGAATCCTGGAGCCAGTCTATGAAAATGTAGATCACAGTAAACATTGCCTCAAGGTCTTCTCGGCAATCTTCAGTTTGTCTTCTCTAATCTACCGAGAATCTCCACCAAATGTAACGTAGAAAATTAGGGAAGACAAATTTCAGGATGACACAGCAATTCATTTAATGTAAGCACAAATTAAAACTAATAAAATAGCAGAGAGGCAATGAGAAAATTTCACAGTGTATCAAAATACTTATATATAAATTAGAAATATTTTCATAGAGAATAATATAAATCCATTACAATATACACTGCGTGACATTGAAAATGGAACACCAAGAAATAGTGGCCAGAAAATTATGCAAATTTCAGGGTAGACGCGCCTAACCGAGTTATGCAAATGATGTATAATGCGCAGCTCTCGTGCGCACATGGAGTAAGATATAAGGGAAGGAACTTGCAGAAAGGACAGTTTTCGTGTCGTTATTTCTTCAAGGAAAATCATTGTAGAAATTTTGTTCTTGTGTCAAAAGACACGTGTAATAACAGAGAATGCCAGGTCATCGTAAACCGAGGCAGTTCAAGCAGACAGACGCTTTTACGAGGGGCATGGTGATCGGACTGAAAAGGGCAGGTTGGTCCATACGTCAAATCGCAGCTGATACACACCTTGGTGCGTCCACGGTGCACCGACTGTGGAGAAGATGGTTGGAACAAGAAAATGTGGCTATTTATAGGAATGTCGGTGCAACCAGAGTGACGTCAGCACGTGTGGATCGGCGTATCCTTCGACAAGCAGTGGCGGCCCCACAAGCCACTTGTACCGCCATCCTGCAACATGTGCAAGACACCCTAGATCATTCCATCTCGACCAGAACCATTTCCCGTCGATTGGTTGCTAATGGCTTGCACTCATGCCGTCCGCTAAGAAGACTGCCATTGACCCCACCGAATAGGCGCCAACGTTTGGAATGGTGCCGGGCTAGATCGACGTGGATGACGGAATGGCACAGGGTCGTGTTCTCAGATGAGTCGCGTTTCTGCTTGTCCAGTGATAGTCGCCGTGTACGCATGTGGCGTCGACGTGGATAAAGGTCCAATCCGGCAGCAATTGTGGAACGCCCCACCGTGCGACAACGTGGAATCATGGTTTGGGGCGCAATCGCGTCTGATTCCAGGTCACCTTTACTTCGTATTCAGGGCACTATGACGGCCCAACGATACGTTGATGATGTGCTGCGACCGGTGACACTCCCCTACCTTCAGGGGGTACCCAATGCCCTTTATCAGCAGGATAACGCCCGACCGCACACTGCTCGCATTAGCCAACAAGCTCTGCAAGATGTACAGATGCTTCCCTGGCCACCGTACTCTCCTGATCTCTCACCAATCGAGCATGTCTGGGACATCATTGGACGCCGTTTGCATGCCTTGCCACCGCCGCGTTCAGAAGACGAACTGTGGCAAATGGTTGAGAGGGAATGGAGAGCCATCCCTCAGGACGCCATCCGTACTCTGTTTGACTCTCTACCTAGACCTGTTGCTGCGTGCATCGCCGTCCGCGGTGGTCCTACTTGCTACTAAGCCGACGCCGTTCTCGCTCTGTATTATGACTATCATTTTGAAATAAAGATCACTTATTGTTCGTCCCTGTCTCTCTCTGTCTGCCGAGTTTCATCACTTTCTGGCCACTATTTCTTGGTGTTCCATTTTCAATGTCACGCAGTGTATAAGGACCCCGTCTTAGCCAAAAATATAGTCACTTCACCATCAGCGTGAGCCCTCGTCGGTTGTCACCAAGTTCCTTCTCATCCACTATGTAGACCAGTAAGAACTCTTTTATCTCCATCTTTCGCTTTTAGCTCAACTTTTATCTGTTCACGGATTTTCCTAGTGCAATTGTGTCTTCGTTTTTTGTGTATGGACATTCCCAAGCTTTCCACTCTGCCTTGACCACGACTGCCTGTACTCTATGAGAACTGTCAAAGGTCTCCCAAGGTGCAGAGAGGTACTGGAAAACTCTCAACATCCTGATTGTTCCTCTCGGTTAACACAGTATAGCGAGAGTCAAAAGGATAACACACCATAGCTTAAGTCGACTGGATACCTCACCGCAGTTTTAGTCGATCACAACATCACATATCTGGAGTCTTGAACAATCGCTTAAAAAATTAATTTTGTAAATCCCAACAGTTTCCGACTTGACATAAGATTCAAAAATAAATATAGAAATGTGTTCATTCTCGGCCACTCCGACCACCCAGAAGTCTGAAAATTTATTCACTTGCATTGTTTATTGGACTGAGCGAGTGTTAAAAGTTTCAAATTTTGAAAGGTAATTCAGAAATTTATCCTTTCTCCTGGCCATTCAGGCAACCCCGAAGTCTGAAAATTTGTGAACTTGCATTGTCATCAGGTTCTAAAAAGTGTACAAAATTTCAGATTTCTACGTGCTCTAGAAGTATACTAAAAATCGATTACGAGATTTGTGGACAGACATGGAAGCAAGTTAAATAAAAGCTTTTATTAAGAGACATTTCAGCCATAGAAGTCTTTATTGTTACTCGTCGGGATATATTAAAATAAAACATTATAGTAAGGCGTTATAAAGGTATATATAAACACTTCTGCCAGAGATATTATTCATATATAAATAAAATATCTGGAAGAAAAGTTTTTTTTAAAGAACTATGAATATCGGCCAAGAAACCTCTATCTACAAGATCATCTACTTAGACTGTAGTCACATCATTTCGTAATTTTGGACCC
Source organism: Cordylochernes scorpioides (assembly GCA_030710605.1). Classification (NCBI taxonomy): domain Eukaryota; kingdom Metazoa; phylum Arthropoda; class Arachnida; order Pseudoscorpiones; family Chernetidae; genus Cordylochernes; species Cordylochernes scorpioides. The sequence continues at coordinate 20,078,478 of CP092884.1, read as the reverse complement.
TACGTAGCTCACTCTCACTTGCTGGTGTCACTGGTCGTACGATGGTGAATTTTCCCTTGATGATAACGTATGGAAGAATGTGATGATTACATACTAAATTATTTAAGGTGAACAACTGATTTTTATATAAGATGTATTCCCTTGTAAAATGTATGAAATTCCATTAGATAATTTCATAAATTTTACTTATTAAAAGTGGCCTCTTCTTGGAACATTCAGTACAAGATGGGGTTTGGAGTTATTCCTCTTGTGTTTTTTTCCCTCTTAACTGTTCGCAATATAAGTGATTGATGGCTATCTCTACTGAGAACCAGTAAAAATAGCCGTTGTACAGTTCAAAATGAATATATTTAAACTATTTTGATGTCTGGGTGGATCATTATATTCGAGACGTCTTGCTTAGATGGACGGTTTTGTGTTCAGAAGAGAGAGAGAGAGTATGTCGGCAAAAAAGAAAGTGGTGGTGATTGGCGCTGGCCCCAGCGGACTTCCCTCTATCAAGTCCTGTCTGGAGGAAGGCCTGGATGTTGTCTGCTTTGAGAAGGAGGACTCCATAGGTGGCATCTGGAATTTCCGGGATGAAAAGACATCTCCTCTGACCCCTGGAACTCTGATGAACACTAACAAATTGCTGGGATCCTACAGCGACTTCGCGGCCCCTGAGAATTTCCCCATCTACCTTCCCCATCGCACGTGTTTGGAGTACCTCAATCTGTATGCCGACAAGTTTGACCTCCACTCCCGGGTCCGTCTCCAGCACAAGGTGACCGCGGTTTTGCCTCTCGAGGATGGCCGGTGGGAGGTGAAGGTAACTGATCCGAGCGGGAGGGAGCTCACAGAACTGGCGGACTGCGTCATGGTGTGTGTAGGACACCATTCTGTTCCAGAAATTCCCAATATTCCGGGCCGGGATATCTTCAGAGGTAAAGTGGTTCACTCCCTGGAGTACCTCGGGCCCGAGTCCCACCGAGGAGAACGAGTGCTGATCGTGGGCGGTGGCAACACTGCTGGGGACATCGCCCACGAACTCAGCCCGGTGGCGGGCCCGGTGAGTGTCCTTCACTCACACACGCCATTTCTGGTGGCACAAAATCAAAAATACATCTTTATATAACTATATAATTTAAAATAAACCACGTTCATCTACACAATGTTATAAGAATTTGACATTTATTTACTTTGTCTTATCTTTATGTTTGACTTATTTGGCAACGATTACTGGGTAGGAGGCTGATTATTTAGCTCTTGTGATTATGCATCCGTTATTTTCAATTTCTACTCGAAAAATTGTCTTAAGAGAAGTTGGTTCAATGCTTCTACCCAACGGCTAATGGGCGAAGATCTCTTCGTGGACAATTCTTCCAAATGTTTCTTGCAAAGGTTCAGACTCTCTGATCTGAGCTGTGAGACCAAATTTGGTTATCTTGAGAAAATCACCGAATTTTTCTTTTGAATTCTTAATTTTTCTTTCTTCCTAAATTTTCTTATACCATTTCACAAAGTTTCCATGTGCAAGGGCTCAAATATGTGGTCGGTCCCACGATTTCTCTTTTCCTTTTTTGCGAACCCGCACCACACTCACTTTTCATACACCACACACATTACACAAACACACGCCATAAAGACATAAACATATTAATCATACATCTACCAAACAAGCACCTTGTACACACGTAAACACTAAGTACATAACACGCATGCCACACACATACACACCTCGCTTACAAGGCACCTCACACCCATACACCATATACACCTCGCTTGCATACACTTCACACCCATACACACTTCGCTTACATGCACCTCACACCCATACACCATATAAACCTTGCTTAAATGCACCTCACATCCATGCATCATACACAAATGCACCTCACACCCATACCTCATACACGCCTCGTTTACATGCACCTCACACCCACACCTTATGCACACATTTACCTCACACCCATATACCATACACACCTCGCACACATGCAGCTCACACCCCTATACACACCAGTTGCTTACATACACAACCACACACAGATATTTTTCACATACACAACCAATCACTTACCTACACAACCACAAACATGCATACACACACCACATAATTACCTACACAACCCCACACACGCGCCACGCACACCTATATCTAAATACACGACACATATTTACCTCCAAACATACCACACTCAGTGAAAAAAATTTCTATATACAGTTACGAGCGTCATTCTTCATCTCTGTCACGGTTTGCTTTTTTTTTTGGAATGGCGCCCTCCTATTGGTTGGCTACGATCACGCCACCTTTGCCCCCCCCCCCCCCCCCATCATGCCCCCCACTCGCTTTTTTTTGGAATGGCGCTCTCCTATTGGTTCGCTACGATGGCGCCGCCAATGCGCGAGACACTTCTGTCACCGTTTGCTTTTGGTTCAGTGGTAGAATGCTCGCCAGCCACGCGGGCGACCCGGGTTCGATTCCCGGCCGATGCATTTTTTTTTTCATTTTTTAAAACTCATTTATATTATACAAGAATGACATCCACGGCGCCAATTTATAATTGTAACGAATAGTATTTTAATAAAAGCATTTAATCGGGTAAAACCCGGGCGTTGCCCGGGTCATTCGGCTAGTGGAAGTATATAGAGAAAAAATGGCGAGGTAGATTGTGCGGCAACAAATTAATTGATGAGACCTTAAATAACAAGTTTTACCGTTGAACTATCTACAGCTCCAATCTTCCTAGGATATAATTCCATATTACTCATTGATTAGGCCAAATGGCCACAAATAGGTCTTCTATTTTTTAGATATCAATGTGTGTTATTGGAAATTATTTTTCTTTGATTTATCGCAATAAGTCTTTTGACCATCTTGATGAATTGCTACGACACAGCTAGCACCAAGCTGACTAAAAGTCATTATTCTTCTGCATCTTCTTAGCGGGGTACATGAACATCTCGAATTCCAATGTCATCAAAGAGTTGCCTAAATATATGTATGTGATATCTTGGGACCTCTGGGACCAGTGTTACCTGATGCTAGACGAATTTCGATGTCAACTCTACCGTGCAGTCGTGGTGGAAGGAGACACAGCTGGGCCAAAGGTAAAATAAACAAACAGAGATTCCACTAAGAAGCGTCTGAACGTCAAAAAGGAATGGGACGAGGAGATTTCTGACAAGAAAGGGTTTAGTTACCTCTATCGGAGCGTCCGGCGGACTGGGGCTGAAACAAAGACTAACTAAGGACTGACTAACTGAGGCTCGGGGCCTCCTTTTATAGCTTAGCTGGGTCCGAACAGGTCACTGCCCTTTTCTGACGTAAACAGGGGGGGAAAGTTATATTATCCAGGAGGGCCACGACCTCGTAAAAAATGGACTGGGCTTGCTAGCCTGCTTTCCTATTCTCACCTAAGCCTGGTTAGTTTTAACCTTAATTTTCTCCTGTTATTCTCTATTCCTTCTATCTGTACAGTTGCTATACTTTATTAGATTATTACGCGGCACAGATTGATGTTAGTTGAGGCTTTCTATTTGCAGTAAATAACAAGTTATATAAAATTACGTGGTGGAACATGTGGTAGTAGATATCTGGATTATTTACAACAATTCCATGGTCTTAAATCATCACATGTATATATTATATCTATCTTCTTCTATATATATAAAAATGAATGTTTGTATGTTTGTTTGTATGTCCGGTATACAAATTCGCAGTAGTTCACTAATTCAAACCAAAATTTCCATACATAGGTAAAAAAAATACGGGGAAGACGATAGGCTATTTTAAAAAATATATATAAATCAATTATTAAAACTATATATTTTTAGTCAGAAAATGATGATGACGATATTGCTGTATCATGTTTGATTATCAGATACAAAATTATATCGGGAAAAATTCCAAAAAGCAGAGACCACGGGTGAAACCAGTTCATTATTTTGTACGCAGGAACAAAATTCTAACAGAAAAACATTCATTCGAGCAGAAAACAAAAGCCAGATCATCTTTCTATAAAAATATCGCTTCTCAGACACAAAGTTTGGAACGGGACGTTTCACAAGAGTGACATCCACGGCGCCAATTTATAATTGTAACGAATAGTATTTGAAAATCAAAATAATATAATTTTCAAATATCGCTGTGAAAATTTACATATTTATTTTTATATTTTAAAAACACACAAAGTTTGGAGCGGGACGTTTCACAAGAGTGACATCCACGGCGCCAATTTATAATTGTAACGAATAGTATTTGAAAATCAAAATAATATAATTTTCAAATATCGCTGTGAAAATTTACATATTTATTTTTATATTTTAAAAACACACAAAGTTTGGAGCGGGACGTTTCACAAAAGTGACATCCACGGTGCCAATTTATAATTGTAACGAATAGTATTTAAATAAAAACATTTAATCGGGTAAAACCCGGGCGTTGCCCGGGTCATTCGGCTAGTACTAATATAAATTCGTCGACAAATTGTATCTCTGATCGAAAATATGTTTTTATTATAAATTTTATTTTATACCTTTTTTTCTTGACAATTATAAGCATAGTTTGAAAGTTGAATTTCATTATTCGATGATGGAATCAGTTGGATGCACTTAGCCTCAATGTGATTACAGCATTTGAATACAAGTTAAAAATTGGGTGTTCGTATGAATAAAATGTTCTGTTTTTATTATTTATTTGAAATAATAAATATTTTCTTATTTTTAATAAATATTTTTAAAATATATAATTGCAGTTATTGTACTGAAAGTTATAAGGATGCGCTATCTCGACCATATTCTTAGCACGTACATTTAGATTACAATAGCTAACAAATATTTAATTATTTTTTTGTAGTTTCTTGTTCTCGTCCATAAAACATATTGAGTTATAATCTTGCTAGAGTATAAAGATATAATTGTCCAAAAATATCGTGAGAGCTATCAACTCGTAACCAAAATTTCAGATGATTCTTGTTATTTTATGAAGGAATCTAATATATTATAGGTATCCAATCTTCATCTAAAGCTGAATCTTTTTATAAACCTAGTGATAATAAAAAAATATTATATGACCGGAAGAAATAAAAAAAAACTTCTATTAATTAATGATTTCTAAGGAGATCATTGTTTTACACCACTTTTGACTAAAGTGGTGTAATCATTCCTTTATATGTAGTTTGCCTTATTGAAAAAGTCCTTCTGGCCTTGCAGTTTTACTCAGAACTAACCAATTAACATGCTAAGATTTATCTACATAGATTTTTACGGTAGTGTTTCTAAAAGTTATTAATTTTGTTATAATTATTCTCTATAAGAGTTCTAGTCGAGAATGTGTAGGTCTCACACCAATAGTTTTTACACTTAATTTAATTTATGAATTTTCTCATTAAAACTTTTGATCATCAATGAAATTACGCACTCTAGAATATGGTAGATTTTATCTCTGCTGATCGAAGCGTAAAATGTAAGGTGATTAAAAATAAACTGGTAAATCCAAATGAAAAACAACCTTGGAGAGACTTATATAATCAGAAAGAATTTTCAGTGCAATAGTGGTATCAGAAAAACCTCTGTGCGACCACTTATTAGATTGGCCAAAATTTCGTGCTTAAGATGGATTCTTAATAGAGGATGGGTTAAGAGAATTTTTCGAGTGGTGAATAAAAGGTATTTAATGTTTTATATTAAAAAATTCAAATGGCAATTGAATATTTACAAAAAAAAAAAACTATTAATCCTGTTCTATGGTCATAATCCATCTATCATCCACATTTAAAATTCCTTATTTTTTTAGCATCATTTAGGCTTAGAAGTGAAAACTTTCTAATTGTATTTTCCCTATCGTTGATATTTTTGATACGTATCCTACGAAGGAAATGTGTAATAATGTGGTTACCTGATGAAGTAAGGTCTGGGGAATAAGCTAAATGAGGTAGAAGTTCAATTTCCTCCAAATCCCGAATTTTATTTTGGATTAAGCACACCCTGTGAGGCAGAAACAGCCCTTGCCTCAGGTAGACTATAGCTTGGTATATATTTGAGTACTATAAACTTCATAGTTTCTCTCAATATGTTTATAATAAATCTAAGCAGTAATTTCGAGAAAATCGTGAAATTGTTCAAAGAAGACTATAGTATCTTCAGAATTATGCCCAATATAAAACACTACTTTATGTTTGTACCGTACTTGCTTAACCCCCGTTTCTGAAAGCTTCCCACAGATTTCACAGGATTTTTGGAATTAATCCATTTTTTTCTTCTCAAGTCATCATTGGTTTAATTAAACAATCATCTATGGAATGGTTAAGCAGCCGATGGCAGATCTTAACACGGTACAGAGCCTGGACGGGTAGCAATTCTTGCGGCACCACTCTGCAGCTCTGTAGAGTGGTAGAGTTCCGACTGTGGTGTACGCAAGCTCAGCGGTCTGGTGGATTAAATTGGCGAAACCACTGGGATGGTTCCCCCACTGATGAGCCGAGCTATCTCACTATTTTTCATTGCACGGTAAGGACAATAGCATTTTTTGTTTGTATGTATTTGGATGTAAATATATATTAATTTAATTATGTAATTATTTTATATGTAACACACACACACCTTCGGGTTCAATGGTTGCATTTCTTATAAATAGATGGCGCGTTAATGCTTTGTAATTAATTATTCCTTGCACACGTGGTACAGGCCATGGCAATTATTGTTAGCGACTGATTTTAGCGAATCAGACATTACACATGTGGAAAGCATATTTTTGTTTTGAAAATTTTGAGAGAAAATGTCAGAAAAGTTTGGCCCATTTCGGAGTTTGGTGAACTCTTGAATTTTTCCGTTGCATGTATGATGGGCTCATCATCCAGTGTTGTTATTATGCTCCATTCTGTTTCATACAATTTATTACATTTCGAGAAAGATTGACTTTCGGGTTTAACACGTTCAGCATTTGATTTAATTTAAAATCCAGAGAATTCAAAATTATATCGACGAATTTCGATAAAACTGGTCGAACTTTCAAACCAAACGGATCTTCTTGATGGGCCTATCTACCTACTTTTCGTACAGCCTAGTTAAGCCTACGAAGTATAACCATTTGGCTTTAAAGCTCATCCAGTTTTATCGAAATAAAGACATTCATTGTTAAAAGTTTCTCTTGTTTTAAATAGCATCAGGGAATCCCCCCATATTCTGTTTATTTAATTGTCGATCCATTGAATATGTAAATAGAAATTAAAATATATGAATCTTTAAATAAATAAAAAGTAAATTTTAAAATATTCCAAAGGGAATATAATTATTATACAAATGGTGACAAAATATTTTAAAATATATATCTAATAAAAGAACAAATAAATAAATATATAAAGGCCTCTAGGGCATAACTAAGGAAGCAAGGAATACATATTAAGCTGTAGTTATCATTAGGAGATGTCAATGTGGTTCTCGCTATCAAAATGGTAAGTGTAGTCGAAGTCGCCGTGTCAAGGCTTAACAACCAAGAGAAAAACATCATCAGACACCATGTGTCCAACCTTCTAAGTGAACCCGTGACCCTTCCCAATACAACCCCCATGAAAACCGACTAATTAAAGACTTTTAAAACAAAAAAGAAATATCACAACCCATTCAGACAAGGGGGGCAAACAGTGATTCTAGACAAATCCGATTACCACCGAAAAATGCTAAGCATACTTGAAGACCCAACCACCTTCAAACACATTTCCAAAAATAAATAAATAAATAAATAAAAATAAAACCCGAATATACTCTTCATACAAAAAAAGAACTCAGAAAAATGCACAGGGAAAATAAAATAACGAACGAATAATTAAAAGACTTCCTATCTAATATGCAAACCGATGCCCACATATATGGCCTTCCCAAAATTCAAAACCAGATGTCCCCCTAAGCCCATAGTGGGCTTCTACCATTCCTCAACAGCACCTCTTTCTAAATTCATTCCAGCATTTCTTAAGCCCATAATAAACAACAAAGTTTCCTATACTCCATTTCAACACCTCCATCTTCATAGAAGACTTACTCAAATGCCAAGCCCCACCAGACAAGATCATGGTCTCATTTGATGTTAATCCCTGTATCCCAGTCTCCCACACCAACTGATATGGAACAGCACTGAAGAGTTATTGAAAGATAATCAGATTGATCAGATCACGGTCAAGAAAATATCTAAACTTATAGCCATATGCCTCGAAACAAATAACCTAACATACGTTTCCAAAACTTACGAACAGATAAAAGGTTCTCCAATGGGGAAATCTCTTTCAACCTCAGTCGCAGAAATTGTCATGCGTCGCGTTGACAGTTGGATAACCTCACTATTTCCCTCCGATATAATTTTTTTTTTGCCGTCGAGATATTGACGACATTTTTTTGTATCTTCCCCGAAAATCAAACCAAGAACATTCTGGAAAAACTCGACAGTTACCATCCCGACCTGAATTTCACCCACGAAAAAAAACAAACAAACAATATAGCCTGCCTTTTTTAGATATAAAAATCATTCGCATACAGAATCAATTCCAAACAACTGTTTACTATAAGTCATCCTTCAACCCCGACTATATCCGTTTTTACTCCTACTGCCCTCTATGCCATAAAATCAATGCAGTAAAGACCCTTACTAAACGTGCCCATAGCCACTTCTCACTTGAAACTGTTGAAACAGAAGAGACCCAGAATATCTTAAGAAATCTAAAAACCTGTCAATACACTTTGTAGTAAACCTGTATGATAATTAACTTCTTATTTAAAAACTTTTGTAAATATGTAAATCAAGTTTTAGATATAACTAAGAGTATGTAGAACAATAAAGTCTTGTGTTTCTGTTCTATATGGCAGGTTGTGCCTTATAATTTCGATATAGCCTCTTTAATTCGGCTGATCTTAATTAAACATTTTAAAAATATATTACAACATGGCGCAGCCGGCAGGATATAACCTTAGGAGTAAAGGAAAGAAGAGCTCCCAAGATACTGGTATAGTGGAACAAAAGAAGTCTGACGACGATGAACAAGTCAAGCTTGATCTTAGAGAATAATTGTTAGGTAAAGTAGAGAAACCTACTCCAGGAGAAATTCCAGCGGATCCCAGCGGAGCTACTCTTCTTAATATTCTGAATAATCAACAACGGATGATTAATAAGCTCTTAGAATTACAACTAGGCATGGGGCAGGAGAGGATTCCTGTGACCCGAATGGACATTGAGAAGTTCAATGGAAGGAATATGGAGCCTTCCATTTGGATTACAAATTTCGAAGTTCTCTGTGAAAATAATAACTGGAATTCGTGCCGTACCAGAATTAATGGAATGCGTGCTCACCTGGAGGATACGGCACTGGCGTGGTACGACAGTCACGATAGAAGTGCATCCGATGAAGATCGGGAGGAGTGGAGGAAGGACTTTGTGGAAGCATTTCATGAAGACCCCATTTCCAAGTATGATAAGGCTATTAAGTGGCAATATCGCAACGGTTCCTATGTTGATTATTTCTATAAGAAGTTGAGGTTGCTACAGCTGGGACTACCTGGAGCTCCTGAAAAGGTCTTGATAACTGGCATCTTGTATGACCTGCCTGTAGAGATGCAACAAAGGTTGGCGGTAACCCAATTCGCAACCCTGATGGAACTAAGAAAAGTCCTTGAAAGGCATAGGCCATGCGTTGGTCCATTGAATCAAAAGAACACCTTTTCGAAAAACTAGCAAGCCAGGGTTGGCCTATCCCGCTGTCAAAAATGGCATTGTATCTTTCTGTTTCCTCACCCGATTCCATGTTATTATTTAATGTTAATGGTGTGACAATAAAAGCATTTCTAGATCCGGGATCCTCTATTGATTTAATACGAAAAAGCGTTCTGGATAGATATCAATGGAAAAGTGTTCCATCAAAAACAAAATTGACTACCATAAATCAGAACGATGTTTTTTCGTCAGAGTGTATTGACCTCGAGTTAGAAATTGATAATCATAAGATCAAGGTCACTGCCATAGTCCTTGAAGATATGCCTTTTGAGATCTTGATTGGGAAGCCAACGATGAAAAATTTCAGAATTAAATGGGACTTTGGTACAGACGATATCAGGTGCTTTTCCTTGAGATCAGGAGAAGTTGTTGCTACCATCGATGACTTGAGGACTAAATTCCCCGAACTTTGCCATACTTCAAAAAATAAATTCCCTAAATCTGAGGTAGACTTTCTGCTAAAGCCCAATAACAACATAGTGGCGTGCAAACCCTATCCTATGTCGGATCATAAGAGAAGGTGGACTGCTAGAAAAATTGAGGAGTTGTTGGCTAGGGGTATAATTACTCGTTCTAATTCGGAATATGCATCACCTTGTATTTTGGTTCCTAAGAAGGATTCTTCTTATCGACTCTGTATCGATTATCGACGATTAAATCAGGAGACCTTCTTGGACCCTTTTCCATTCCCCAGAATCGACACAATTATCAATCAATTTGGAGGATGTCAATACTTTACCAAAATTGATTTGAAAGACAGTTTTTGGCAAGTTGGCCTAACTAAAGCCACTAGAAGGTTCTCTGCTTTTGCTACTCCAGATGGGCTTTATGAATTTACTAGGTTACCATTTGGGTGGAAGAACTCGCCTCCTAAATTTCAACGAGTAATAAGCGAGATACTAGATGATTTGCTGGAACGCAGAGTGGTCGTCTACCTTGATGATATCTGTTGTGGTGCCCCCACACTTGATGAGTGTGCTTCCCTCACCTACGACATTCTTCATAGGCTGAATAAGTTTAATATGACGGTAAACTTGGACAAATGCCATATTTGTGTCGCTGAGGTGGAACTTTTGGGTAGAATCATCAACGGCAATTCAAAACAAATGAAGGAAGAAGTGATAGAAAAGGCTAAACTTATGAAACGCCCTTACGATCTAAAGTCGCTCCAATGCTTCACCGGGTTCACTGGACATTTTAGAGCCTACATACCCAATTATTCCAAGATAGTCCGACCGTTGGATAATTTAAAGAAAATATATTCAGTGTTCATGTGGTATCTACTGAGTGTGAAGAGGCTTATTTAAAGCTGATAGACATCATAACCTCCAAACCAATCTTGGCAATTCCGGATGAGTCCTTGCCTTACGAACTATCTACCGACGCGTCTTATTATGGAACAGGGGCAGTTCTATACCAAAGAGATGTAAATAAGAAGAAGCCACATCAGCTCAGAGTAATAAGTTATTATTCTTATACATTCTCTAGAGCTGAACAAAATTATTCCATCACGGAGAAAGAATGTCTGGCTGTTCTGAAGGCTGTCAAACATCTCAGATTCTACTTGGAAGGCAAGCCCTTCGTGGTCCACACAGATCATCGCGCCTTAACTCAGTTACTTTCCTGTGGTCATCTAAGGGATCGACTTGCGAGGTGGCAGCTCTTCCTTAGTTCTTTTGAAATGAAGGTCAATCACCGTTCTGGAAGAGAGCTTAGTGATGCTGACGCTTTGTCAAGATTGGCTATAGAAATACCTAATGACAATAGCCAAGCCGTGTTGTTCTTCAAACATCAAAGCATTCCATTAAAATTAGAAAATTATAACAAATATTTTGTCATATAAAATAAAAGGATTTAAAAGCGCGAATGTTTCTTTTATACATAAAACGAACTTCTACTGTCCTTACTGCGAACACTTTGTGTTAAATATTTTGTCCCTGACGAACATCGGACTTCACTTTTATCCCTGTATCATGATGACCCCTTATCAGGAGGACACTCTGGATTTTGGCGAACCTATTATAAGATGAAACAACGCTTCTCTTGGCGGGGCATGAAGAACGATATAAGAAAATATGTGGCATCCTGCCCTACATGTCAAAACATCAAGTTCAAATATAGGTGCCGGCCTTCTAGAATGAGTTTGCCTTCTCAGTCCCGTGTACCTTATCATACGGTGCACATAGATTTTGCAGAGGCTCCTTCTGGCGTTAAGGATAAAAAATCTACATTTTTATTGGTTATTGATGAGGCCACCAGGTTGGTTCAAGCTAAAGCTATGAGACAACATGGTCGTGCACTGATAAAATATTTTGAAGGACACGATGATTTAAAGGCAGTACAGACCATTATATCGGATCAAGGAAGATCATTTGTATACGGCGAGTTTCCTAGATGGGCAGCCTCTAAGGGCATACGATTGATGACATCTTCGCCTTATCACCCCGCAGGAAATGGTTTAGCCGAAAGGGCAATACGAGATATAAAAACTTTTCTCTCTTGTTATCCCCATTTTAAAGGCGGGTGGAAAAATGCTTTAGAAAGCAGCAGTGAAATATCACAATAGGTCATACAATTCTTACCTGGGTTGCTCTCCTTTGTTTAAGTTTACCGGAACTTCTCCCGTCTTGCCTGCCGATAAAGAACTCGATCTCCAGTGTGACCTTCATGAAACCGAAAAAACCCCAACCGAGCAGAACCAATACCGACAAAGAACGAAGCTCTATTTCAACCGTCGTAATAAAACCACGCCACCCGAGCTAAAAATTGGCGATTTTATTCTAGTCAGACATCAAAGAGTTGGAAAAGAATGGCACCAGACAGGCCCTCATCGAGTAACGGAGGTAACCTTCATGGATGGATACCCTAAATATGTTAAATACCAAACTAATGATAAGATTCCCAGAACGGCACACATCTCGAATATAAGACCTTTCACCATTAGACCAACCGTTGGAACGGGATCATCTCGGGAGCGATGATCGATTATCGGTGGCGGGTGTTGTAGTAAACCTGTATGATAATTAACTTCTTATTTAAAAACTTTTGTAAATATGTAAATCAATTTTTAGATATGACTAAGAGTATGTAGAACAATAAAGTCTTGTGTTTCTGTTCTATATGGCAGGTTGTGCCTTATAATTTCGATATAGCCTCTTTAATTCGGCTGATCCTTAATTGAAAATTTTAAAAATATATTACACACTTTATAATTTATTTTAAGACATTTCCATAGCCCCTCTGAAATACAAGATTCCCCAGTTTACAAATCTATTTGCAGCATTCCCTACTCACCAGTAAACATATCAATAGTCCGTCATCTGAAAAAATCGGCATTGATACCTTCATTTGCAACCCCCCAGTTTAAGTTCGCTACTAAGATAACCCTATAACAAAGAAAAATAGCCTTAATTATTCTACTAATATTAAGAATGCCATATATTCCATAGAATGCAACGAATGCAAAACCTAATACGTAGGCGAGACCAGTAGAAATTTAAATATAAGAATATCATAACATCAAGGAAATATCGAAAACAAAGACAGTAGATCCCTAGTATATCATCATGTATGAGAAACAGGTCATCCCTTCGCACTATCAGAACCAAGAACCCATTACTCCAACATCCCCAATAAGCAACAGAGACTCATCATAGAATCCATAATATCAAGAAACCACAATAGTATTAACAGAAGAAATGACATTCCGTGAATTTATAATATACTATTCCCTGAGCTCACCCCAAATCATTCGAATGGAGTTGCCTGGGGATGGTAGGCGGTCTTTTTCCGATAGGTTATTCTGCACTGGTTGTTCAGGCCACTTATCATTGAAGATATAAAGTTACTTCCTCTCTCCGTGATTAACTTCCTCGTCGCGCCGTGCTTTATCTTCAATGAAGAATTTGGCAACTCCCATGGATTCACTTATAGGTAGGGCTTTAGTTATTGCATTTTCGTTAGGTAGTCCGTGAAAAAATGATCCAACGGTGCCACATTCTGATATGGAGATCCATTCCTACCTTTTCGAAGGCAACTTTAGGAACAGGTATTGGCTCTAAGTGCCCTGAGGGGAGTTGGGGCTGACGCGCGCGCGTTTACGTCTCTGAAAATCTGAATAGTTTGCCACATACCTTCTAACCGTTTTATACCCTTCGTGCCAGTAAACTATTTTTCTTATTTAGTCATATGTTTTGGTAAATTCTAGATGACCAGCCGTGGGTGAATCATGGAAAATATTCAGTAATTTCTGCCTTAAATGACGCGGAACCACCAAAAGCCACTCTTTCCCCATTGATTAATTTTTTTCTGTAGAACTTGTCGTCAATTTTTACGAAGGAATTATTAAGAGTATCTTGTAATTGGTCAGCAATTTTTCTAAAGGCTTGATCGTTCATATGTTCTTCGCTGAAATTTTGTCGTCACTATGCGCGGCATATCTTATTCGATATCGTCACTGTATTTTAACGGATTTCTTGATAAGCAGTCAGCGTCTTGATGTTTCCTTCCGCTCTTATAAACGACAGTGCCGTCAAATTCTTGAAGTCGAAGAACCCATTTTGCTAACCTTCCACATGAGTCTTTGTGGTTGGTCAGCCAGCACAAAGAGTGGTGGTCAGTAACGATAGTGAACGGGTGTCCAAAAACATATGGCAGGAATTTATTGATAGCCCAAATAATGGTAAGGCATTCCTTTTCAGTAGTTGAATAATTTGTTCTGCCTTGTTTTGTGATCTAGATGCATAAGCAATGACTCTTTCCTTTCCACTTTGTATCTTGACTAAGACTGCTCCTATTCTATAGTTGCTTGCGTCAGTGTGCATCTCTGTTGGGCACGAATAATCAAAATGTCCAAGTGCAGGTTCGGCAAATAACTCTGACTTAAGAGTTTCAAATGTACGCTGCTCTTCTCGGTACCAATAAAATGCTGAGTCTCTCTTTAAAAGGTCATTCAAGGGTTGGGCTACGTGGGTATAATTGGGTATGAAGCGGTGGTAGTAAGATGAAAGAAAAAGAAAACTTCTCACTTCCTTCAATGACCTTGGCGTAGCGAAGTCGCGGACTGCTCGAATCTTTTCAGGATCACGAATTACATTTTCATTCACTTCATGAACAAGGACCGTGATAGTTTTTGCATCAAACTTGCATTTCTTGGAATTAATACATAATCCGTCTTTCTTAAGACGATTTAATACAAGTTGAAGGCATCTTAGATGTTCTTCAAAATTAGCTGAAAAAAATGATTTTGTCGGGGTGAAAAAATCAGATT
Organism: Cordylochernes scorpioides; assembly: GCA_030710605.1. NCBI lineage: Eukaryota > Metazoa > Arthropoda > Arachnida > Pseudoscorpiones > Chernetidae > Cordylochernes > Cordylochernes scorpioides. Next base: position 20,063,473 of record CP092884.1, on the reverse strand, counting down.
GTCCACTTAAGTCCCTTCAGTATATTGTCCATCATTCGTTCGAAGCTACGTGGAACATTACAGAGCCCAAATGGCATAACTTTGAACTCACACAGTCCATCTGGAGTTATAAACTCTGTCTTCTTGTCAAATTATTTTTGGCAAACATAAACAGTTTTAAGCTTCTCAGTGTTTGGTGGGAAGAATGTTGTTTGTTTGTTTGTTAAGTGAACCGATCTCCTACCCTTTCTCAATGGACGAATGTGGCCATTTTTGAAAATAAAAGGGTGCAAAGGGAATACGAGGGCAGTGGATAATTGTGTAGAGACGTTTAAAGTGTTTTCTGTGTGCTTTGTCCGTGTCTGGTAATCTCTTCGCATACCTGTGTAATCCCAGTCCGATTCCCCTACGCTGAAATAAAAGATAAGTACTTGTTTTCATATAACCTATTGCGGTTTTTTAAATTTTAATTATACTTCGTTTGTTTTGTTACCCATTAGTGTATACACGTGTTGAGGTTTTTTAAGGCTACCTTTTACCTTTGCGTAAACTCGTAAAAGTTAGCATTTATTATTCTCACGGTCCGATTTTTCTACGTCGATCTGCCAGTACCCTGATTGGAGGTCCATGGAAGAACAAAATCTAGCTTCCCGTAAGCAGTCTAAAGTGTCGCTGATCTTTGGGAGAAGGTAGACATCCTTTATTGTTATTTTGTTCAGGCGGTGGTAATCGACGTAAAATCTCCAGCTTCCATTCTTTTTCCCGATCAAGACTACGGTGAGGTCTATGGATTTTCAGAAGGTTGAATGATGTCAAGTTTCTCAATCTTGTTTACCTCTCTCTCTCTCTCTCTCTCATCCTGAATAATTTGGCGCTCTGTTGGTGCAACTCGGCAAGATCGTTGTTTTGTCTGTAAGTGGTCTCCAGTGTTAATTCGGTGTTTAACATTGGCGTCCTTGAAAGGTTTTCTTTCACTAAATTCGAAAATATCTGTATAATTTTAAAACAAATTTCTTAATTTTTCTTTTTGAGATTAAGTGAGTTATCTAAAAAAAATTCTGAATATTTAGATCTTCAGAATGTTTTACCGCTGTTTCAACTCGGTTACCATCAGCTAGGACACATATCTGACTATCTTCGATTACCACACTATCTGCTATGTGAAACTCTTGTGGAATAAGCTTCGCATATGGACTCCAATTTACCACCCAAAGTTTACCTCGGTTACTGGTAAGTGAAATGACAGAGGAGGGAGCCATTAGTCCTCTTTCCAGCAGTAACTGTTTATCATCAGTTGAGTCAATTATAGCTCAGGACAATTTCAAAAAGTTCTATCTAAGAATTACGTTTGACTACAGTCCTCTAGAACGACAAATTAAAAGTTTTCCAGCAGTCCGTTTTAAGTCCAGTTTCAGATTGCAGCGTACTTTTGGTCTTATGAATTTCCCATTGGCCACTCTCAGACTGACGTCGGTTTTGGCGAACATGATTTTTTTTTTTTTGTGTTCGTCGAAACCTCTCGGACACGACGGAATACGAAGCGCCAGAGTCAGTAAGAGCCCGTGTCGTCTTTCCTTCGATTTTTACGTCAACGCAATTTTCTTTTATTTCAAAAGTAGACGACAAGAGAGCATTTCCTAGGTACTGCAGCCTGACCTCCAAAATTTATCGCAGGTCCTAGTTTTCCGGGCAGGAACGGCGAGATGACCGAAAATTGTCCGTTTCGAACAGGGTACGGGGAAGGGCTTCGATAGCGGCGTACATTTTTTTGCATGTCATCATTTTTTTTTTCATGAAAATCTGATCGAGGGTTATAGTCCTTGATTCTTGTTTCCTTTGGTAGTATTCATTTCTCTTTTCTTCGTTTTGTCTCTGGCTATCACGGCAGTAGCGGACGACGTGATCAGGGCGTTCGCATTGGAAACAGATCGGCTTTTCTTCATCTGTTCGCCATTCGTTGGTGCCATGTCTACCGTTTTACTTGCTTCGGATAGCGCAGTCTTGGTTGGAACATTCTGGGTTGAGGCTCGTACCTAGAAGTTGATAATGGCCTAGGCGCTCTATTTTGAGAGGAACTTCTATAAATTGGCGCAATGTTTTTTTTTCGATATCATCCTCTACCATATGCTTGATTGCGGAAATTTTTGGTTCTTCTCGTGGAGAGACTAATGCTCGCTGTAACTCTTCAAGGACAATTTGCCTAATCATTGATGGCAAATCGGCCCTGTCGTCATAATCACTGGGGAAGGCCACGTTTGGCAAGCGCTCGTACCTGGTTGGAATCACTCGCCGACGACGAAGCGCTTCAATACGACGACACTCGGAAACAAATTGCTCCATGTTGTTGATGTTCCTTAGAAAAGCGCCTGGTATAACTCCTCAACGATCCCTTTCATGAAGTGGGAGATTTTGTCCTCCTCGCTCATATGCGGATCAACCTCTCTGCAGAGGCGCAGGGCATCATGTGTGTAAAACTCGATGTTTTCACCTTTTAGCTGTGCCCGAGTTTTGAGTGTTTTCTCATATTTCACTTTAAACCTTTCATTTTTTTTTCAAATACGCTTTATTATAAGGACGAGAACTCTCCACAAGAATTTATTCAGTCCTTATTATTCTCGAACCACTTGAGAGCGTTCCTTTGAGGCAGAAGTATACGTTGGCGAGACAAAGGGTTTCGTCCCAATTATTGTGTCATGCCACGCGTTTATAGCCTTTTATCCAATCCTGAAGGTCTTCCTCCCCGGAGAAAAAATGGACAGATTTCTAGGTAGGTGCTGAACAAAAATGTTACCTACCTGGGTCGCGCGCGCTGCTTCAGTCTTCACACTCATTATAGTGGCAACAAAAAACACAACCCCAATCTAAAAAAAAAATACTGTTATTAATCTTTCTAATCAATCAATTACGCCCGAAATTACGACACTTCTATCAAAAGGCTTAAACTTCGTACCTTCCAAAAAAATTGATATTCCTAAAACTCTAGCTGCTATAGAAAATTCGATAAAACAATTGCCAGATAAGGCTAAAATTAGAACAGAAGTTACTCCTATTATTAAAAATTTAGAACGACAAAACAAGACTAATTTAAATCAAGGAGAAAGACAAGCCATTAGATCGTTAAAGCAAAATAAAGATATTGTTATTACACCTTCTGATAAAGGAAGAAATACAGTAATTATGAACACAACTGATTACAACATTAAGGTAGAAGAGTTACTTCAAGATAAAGAAATTTATGAACCATTAACAAAAAGCCCTTTACCTAATTTTACTAAAGAATTTAATAAAAAAACTTAATAAAATCATACGTTCACATAAACTAGACAAAAAACATTTGAAAATTTAAAGGCTGAGGACAAGAATTTACCAAATTTTTATGGCCTTCCAAAAGTACATAAGCCAAACACACCTTTACGTCCGATTGTTTCCTATGATGGTTCTCCTCTTTACCCCCTCACTAAATTTATTTCATCTATCATCTCTCCCCTCCAGAAATTACTTCACCACAGTGTCCCAAATTCTACAGTAGCTGCCGAAACGATCAGAGACCTTTCAATTTCTAGTAACAGCCGTATGGTATCTTTCGACGTTGAATCACTCTACACTTCAATCCCACACAATGAAGCTATTCTAGCACTTCAAAAATTTACAGAAACCCATCAAAATCTAGATTTCCCTTTCTCCTTAGAGGCTTTGATTGATTTAATTAAACTTTGTTTGGAACACAATTATTTTAGCCACAAAAATAAATTCTACAGACAAATCAAAGGCTTACCGATGGGAAACCCTATCTCATCGGCTTTAGCAAACATTTTCATGGATCAAATTGATCAAGCTGTCACATTATCAAAGCAACTCAAAATTATTTTTTAGAAAAGGTACATAGATGACACTTTTTGCGCATAACAGAATCAGATTTTGTAGTAATTTCAAAATTTTTAAATGATTTGAGACCATTTTTAAAATTTACACATAAAATTGAAAATAATAATTCTCTGGCATTTTTATATCTACAGCTTAAAATAAAATTTAATCAAATAGAAAAACTAGTAGTTTTAGAAAATCAACCCACACGGGAAATTATTTGAATTTCAATTCTTTTGGCCCAGTTCATAATAAAATCGCTGTGGTTAAAGCTCTCTCCAAAAGATTAGATACACATTGTTCTTCAAAATTTAATGATATAGTGGAGAGAAATAGAATCTTCAGAGAATTAAAAAACAACAATTAACCTAGCAAATTTGTCGAAAAACATTTTTATAAACCAAAATCTCCACCTTTAAATAACTCACTGATCAATCAAAAAACTTTACTGCTCCCTCCCCTACAGCTACGGCTCTGAACGCATCGCCAGAGTCCTAAAGAGATACAACATCATAACTACCTATCAATCATCTTTAAATTTAAAAAAGGCCTTACGCCATCCAGACACTAAACAAATTAAATAAATGGAAAACAAAATCAACGTAATTTACAAAATACCTTGTAACAATTGCCAAGCTAATTATATAGGTGAAACCAACAAACCACTTAAAGATCGTTTAAATCAACAAAAATCAGGATTTAGGAATTACAACCCACTGTCTCTCCTTGTAGATCATGCACTGAAAAACAACCACACTCCGGACTTTGAAAATACAGCTATTATATACCAGAACATCAAAGAAAAACACTGCCGATTGTTCTTAGAAAGCTGGGCCTCTGCAGAAGACAAAGAAAGCATAAATAGGAAAATTGATTTACCAGACATTTACACACCATTTAGATCTTCTTAATTTTTTTAATTTCAATTTGTTAATTTTTTAAAACTTTTTTTTGCTTTAATGAATTTTTAAATATTGTAATAATCGCGATTTTTTTCTTAAATTCTATTGTCACACATTAGTAATAATCTGTAAATTATACACACCATTTGTTTAATTTTTTACATTTATCGCTTCAAAACACAAAGGTATTGATACATTATACATATAACATATTACATGCAATACATTAAACATTTTTAGTTTCCACTTTTTAAAAACTTTTTTTCCTCATATATTTATCCTAAATTATTTTAACTTCCATTTTAATGCATTTTTATAAAAAAAAAAAAATACTTATAGATGAATCGATCTCGATAAAATTTTGAAATGAATTTTTAAATACACACATTTTATTTTTTTTCAAAACACATTTTATTGTTAAACTTTTTTAAAAATTTCTTACAGTTTTTTGTTTAAATCATTTTAAATTATTTTCAAATGTTTTAATAGATACATATATTTACTCACCCGGCAAATTACTTTAAAGGAAAAGCACTTACAGCAATTAACGTCACACACCCAATATTAATAAAATCAAAAGCAAAGTCAATAAATTTATCAATCAAACTCTTTGATACAATAGTGAGAGCTGTCCTGATGTATGCCGCTCCATTGTGGGCAACAGAGCATAAAGACTTACTGGACAGTATACAATACATATTTATCCGTAGGTTCCTGAATCTGCCCAGATACACTCCAGGCTACATAATCAGATTAGAAACCGGTCGTATCTCTTTGAGTGTAACAGCTTTAAAATTAACCCTGAAGTATTGGCTGCGGGTGTTGAATATGAGCGGTGACAGATTGCCGCGTATATGTTTTAATAGAACACGGGAACTGTCTAATGCTTCGGGCACACCCATCGGCTTCATTAAAAAGCTCACCAATCTGCTTAACAATAATGGATCCCCTGCACTTGTTTCCTGTGATGATCCTGAAACGCTGAGGAGCGCGATTACAGGGCTCTTAAAAACAGCGGCAGATCAATCTATACAAAACGACCTTACAAGAATGGATAAATCTAAGCTATACTCTCACTACAAAGACATTCACATATCTTTCATGACGGAGGGATACCTTTTAGGGGATTTTCCTTTCCCGGTTGTAAGACTACTCGCACAAGTTAGAATAATTTCAAGTTTTTTAGAGAAAACCACACCAAGATGCTCTGCGGTGAGGACCCGATTTGTACCTTCTGTAATTCAAAACTAAAAAATGAAATCACTCACTATATTTTTGATTGCTCTGCTCTGAAAGAAGAACCCTTATGCTCAAAACTGGGCAACTCTGTGCTTCACTTCCATCAATAATTGACAATATGACCCAGAATAAGTATATTGCTACGGCGTTTTATGGTTTCCACAAGTCCATATCTCAGAAGAAGGCCAAGTGACACTCACTCCTCACTTTCTTACTGCTACTCTTTTTGTGTTGTTTTTCTTGCTTCCCTCTTTCTCTTTCTTGTTCTTTTTTTTTTTTCTTCTCTTTTTTTTTCTTTTTCTTCTGTCTATATCGTTGTTTCCTTTGTCTCACTGCTTTGTTCTTATGTATAGCTCTGGTGAATCCTGTATAGGGTCAGTGACCCTAAATAAAGGCTTTTTATTGTTGTTGTTGATACATATATTTTTACATCTATCTCTTAATGAATTATTAATGAATTATATTTTATGTATTTATTACAAATATTTTAAATTATAAGATAGACCTCATTATTCTAATTGTAATTTTTGAATATTTTTCATGCACAAATTTCCCCCACCTACTTTGTATTTTAAATGATTTCAACTGTGATATTATAACACTACTCGTATGTGGCGCTGAGTTTATATATACAAAGATGTAATACCTCGATAAAGGTTGGCGTTCAGCCAGCCGAAATATTGGCAAAATAAATCTTTTATTAAATCCAATATATGCCTTTTTATTATCTAATGAATTAAATATGGATTGCTCTATTTTCAAAACTCATTATAGTTTGTTATGATTCAACAGAATCAATTTTTCGTTTTTCTTCTGAATGGCTATCGGTCAGGCTTCTCCACCCTTTGTAACGTAGTAATGGATGACTAGGTGATTCACTATGATAAAGTAGAATATTATTTATTTATTACGTCAGAGAGCGCACGACTACAATTAAAAACTAACAAATTATTTACAGCTAGAGAATATTTTAAAGGCAAAGCTATTAAGCATAAACGAGGTTTTTATAAATACAGAGTTATATTATGCTGTGTATTTTCATTGATTAATTGATAAAATAAAATAAAGTTATAAAATACTTTCTTCGCAACAATATTTTCTCACAGATAGCTTTGTGTTGTGGATTTTATTAGAAAAATGAGTTGCAACACACACGCTTACAATGCAGAAATACAGAGAGAATACAGAGATAAATCTATATGTAGTAGGTATAGTATAGTATTTTCTACATCTACGTATGCAATTTTCTGTTACACAGTTATGTTTTCATTGCATTTTCCCTTTATTAAAATCACATTAATCGATTTTGAATCATTTTTATCATTAAAAAATGACATCCTAATTAAAAGGCTACCTCACTATTGAGTCTTCAAACTGTGGTTTCTTTTAAGATATTAATAGACTCTGTTATAAGTTTTGAAAAATCCCATTTTAATTCTCTGGTTTCAGTCAATAAGCTGATATCAGAATATTTGAATGTATTGAAACTAAAGAATGATATTCAAATCACATAATGATTATAAATAAAGAATGAGAAACTCTTGGTGCGAGTTGTTTGTGTTTAATTTATCATATCAACAACAACAACAACAACAAAAAGCCTTTATTGAGGACCTCTCGTCCTATATAGGATTCGCCAGTTTACAGAGTAATTGAAGAGAAGAGAACTAAGAATACAGAGAGAAACCTATATGTAGTAGGTATAGTATAGTATTTTCTACACTGTTACTATATACAACAGCAGCAACAAGCCTTTTATTGGAATCAAAGCATTTATCATATCTTTTAGAATATTTACAAAGATTTTTCTTTCTTAATTCTACTCTCAAATATAAACGGCTCTATGTGTGCGAACCCAAACTAAATTACAGAGTTGGTGAATGGTCAAAAAGATTTAATCTATTATTGACTAAAATTCTGACATAGAAAACCCCCTATGTTACCTGATATTATTCAGACTCTACGGGAGGTTTTCACATCAGAACCTAATACAGAGCGTGTTGCAGATCTACATGTCCTCCAGGTCAGGGTTCCTGGTCCTTCCGAGATATGTCCATGAAAAGAAAGACCTCCCCATAGACGATTGCTTCAAAACCAGATTTAAAACTGACCTTGAACGCCACTCTCCCCATTTCTTAAAATGGTTTTTTCTTCGTCATTACTTGAACCTCAGCGAAGACTGCGTCGCCTTCAACGTCAAACGTGGGGACCAAGCTCTGGACCACAAGTTGGTCCTCAACGACCATCTCTCTCAACTCATCAGGTCCGGCCGCGTCCAGCTGAAGTCCGATATCAAGGGATTCACCAAAGATAACGTCCTTTTTGACGGTAGCGAGGTACAGGTTGACACAGTAATTTACGCCACTGGCTACCAGGTGACCACTTCCATCCTAGAAGCCAAATATACCGATATCAACTCTCTTTATAACCTCATCCTTCCGACCAACTTGCCGAAGCCTACTCTGGGTTTTATAGGAGTAGTAAATCCTCTTGGAGCTTGCTTTCCCGTTATGGAGATGCAAGCGCGATGGTTCATTCAGGTCTTCAAAGGAAACTTGGAACTCCCGTGTCAAGAAAAGATGGTTAAAGATCGGTGGAAGATTCCGGGTTTGCTGATCAACCAGAAGCAAGCTGGGCGCTGGCAGTCGATCTGTATCGAGCCAATCTCCTACATGGATGGTCTAGCCCGGCAGGTTGGCGTGTGTCCTGGAGGCTGGGGGATGCTGAAGGATCCTGCGCTGTGCATCTGCTGCCACTTTGGTCCGGCCCTACCATTCCATTACCGATTGCAGGGGCCTGGCGCCTGGAGCGGCGCTCGTTCTCTCATTCTGCATCATCCCTACAACAAATGGATCTTCAAATACTCTAAACTTTGTCTTTTCATTCTATTGGCTGTTTTCTTTGTATTTAATCTTGGTGTTACTGTATGGAATACTATTGGCCCTTAGAATTGTGTGTACCTTTTATGCACATTTCGAAGCATGAAATGCATCCTACATTGTCTTTTTTATCCTACTGGCCACGTGTTTTCTTTGTATTTCTTCTGTCACTATATGGAATACTATTGAGCCTTAAAATTGTGTACCTTTTTGTTGTACATTTTGAAGCATAAAGATATATACTATAAATATATGACCCTGGTCTCTTCTGGTTGTTTGCTTAGGTCGGGTTATGTCCCTTTTGATTTTATAAAGGTGGCTGCTCGTCAGATGAGTCGCCAATAAAAGGTCTAACTCTATCTTAAGAAATATAATATATACATTTCTTGTTTTATGGGTTTTTACAAACACGCACACAAATATAAAATTGAGAAAGTTATCTTTAAAACTTTTAAAATAAAATTTATTCCAAGGGGCTTTCTAAAAAAAGCCCTAAATATTAAACAAAACAAAATTTTGCTAGGTAAAAAGGCAAATATATAACGAAACTTATCTTTAAAATGGATTATATTTATATTATCAAGTTGATTAGCACGCTTAAGCATTTCACATTCTGATGGTCTAGTTAAGTGTAAAACAACACTTACAAATTACACACATTCATATACAAATTTTTCCTAATAAAAAAGCTATATATAAATAAAAACGTTTTTTCTTGTTCGTGTGTTTGTCTTGCTTACGTTACCGCAATATTTGACTTTGATAAACCTTGCTACGAGTGGCTTGCGTAGGTTCCAGTTCTGGCAGACGACTATATAGATAATAAAACCTTGTATATTCCCATGTTTATGGGGGAAAACGTGGTTATATAATTTAAGAGTTGAGTAGTCAATAAGATTAGTGAAGAATCCAAGCTACTACAAGTATATTGTATTGGACAGTAAAATCTTGATGGTATGCTTGAAAATAAAATACCAAAGAGATCTCAAATTAATCTAGACTTAACCGAAATATATTATACCAAAAAAGATACTTAATAATATGGCTCGTTGGTTTAGGGGTATGAATCTCGCTTCGGGTGCGAGAGGTCCCGGGTTCAAATCCCGGACGAGAACCGCCTTTTCTTTTTAAATTGAGATTAAAAATTAGTTTTCCTTCTTTATTTTTTTAACATTGAAAATTAATGCACGTTGATTTCCAATATTGTAGGGGATAAATATATTAATTTTCAAGCGTCTCGCGGAAACAAGTTTAACATATAGAAAATAAACCATCAAGCACGAATGTTTCTTTTGACCATAAAACAAAACTCTACTGTCCTTACGTGATGAATGAATGGGAAAAAAAGCTAGGCTCATATCAGTGGTGAACCCTCCCAGCGGTCGCATTGTCCTAAAGCATCACATCCTGAGATCAGGTAAGATTGTCATCACAAGCATCAGGGTCTGATAGACTTGAGAACCTTCTAATCGATTGTAATTTCCTATTATTGGTGATTAACAGAGACTGTCTTCTGCGCCGTCAACGCTGCCATCTTTCAATCAATGCTCCAACCAACGAGGAAGATATTATTAAAGAAGCCAGGTAGAAGTGCTCGTTTAGATTCGGACTATTTTGCCATTCTTCTTAAAAATGGAAAATATTCATTCGCGCCGAATCAGTAGCTATTCATTATCCATCTTCCTTGGGGTGTTTGTCTTTGACGATGTGAAGGCGTTTCTCGATAATCTTAACGGGGGATCGCAAATATGTCAGCAGAAGAAGCACTAGTAGATGACGGATATTGAGATGCCTACTTCAGGTATTCGTAAATGTCTTTCGCTCGTCGTCAAAGTTTGGTGTTGTAGGTCGTCTGTTCCATTTTTAAATGAACCAAGGAGATTTGCCGCTTCTTTCTTCTCTGCAGATTTTAGTCGGTGACTTCTGGACTCCTCCGTCCTTGTTGGCATGTAGTGGCCATTGTTAGGCGCCATTTTTGCTCTGAATCATCAAACGGATTGTTACAGAGAATTCTGCCCAAAATTGGTCAAAGAGGGTGTTGCTAACGACACTGTCACACACATTGCACTTCACGATTTGACTATCTTATGCTGGTGTTCCTTCGTGGTCGACTTGCCAATAAACCCGTGTCCTTTACTGCTCTGGCTCATTGAGGTTTCGAGAGGGCAAGGCAACAGGCATTCTTTCTGGTTAGGTTCGCCTCATCTAGTGCGCTCAGCGTCTGCCAATCGTGAGCCTAAACAGATCCATTCTTAAACGACCCGTACCTCGTAATTTTCCAGGTCATGAAACGTCTCCCTGCCCACTTGTCCGAAAGTTGTTTGTGGAATGCCTTTGGATCGTCGTGGGTAGCTTGAATAACTTCTGGTTAGAAAATGTAGCTGAATTAGAGATTAGTTTGAAATATAGCCTCTTTGGACCGACTTTTGTGGCGACAGAAGTGCCGATTTTGAACGAATCAATCCCACGACTTCCGTAGAACATTTTAGAATCAAGGTTACCATGTATATTATATTGATGAGAGTGAGAGTGGAAGTGTTGATATTAGTAAACAAATCTGTGAAATATGTTAGGTTTTGACCAAGTAGTTGTTTGTTTTTAAAATGGTAATGACTTAAAGTAAAGGCTAAATTTTTATCGCATTTTTATTTAGTTTGTTTTAACCTCTCTCATTATATTTGATTAATAAATTTGTTTAAATTAATAAAGCTGCATTCATGTAAAATTGAAATTTCCCTACAACAACTGGCAGCAGGCCGTGGTTGCTTGGTATTACGACGCAAGCGAATAAGCCTCTTTTGGTTTTTGTTTACTGCAAAACGCTTAAGTAAGTTTTTTTTTCTATTTCAAAAATGGCAGAATATTTCGCAATGAATAAAATAGAACCATTAACTTCGTCAAATTATCACATATGGGCACTTAAAATCTCGGCGATTTTAAGAAGCAAAAAATTATTTAAAACAGTGATAGAATTGCCAAAGCCATCTAACCGTGGAATGGCAGATTCAAAGGAAGACGAATTGTTTAAAGAATGGGAAGAAAAAAATGATGAGGCATTTGGAATAATAATAATAGTAAATTTGTCGTCCGAGCAAACTGGAATCTTTATGGGAGAGAAAAACGCTAAAGTAGTGTGGAATGAATTGAAACGCATCCATACTGGATATGTTGCAGATAAAATCATCGACATTGGACTTGAATTAAAAAGTATTCAAATGAAAAATAATGAAAGCGTTGAAGCTTACATAACAAGGGCAAGAAACATTGCGTCTAGAAGTGCTAATTTGGGACAGCCCATTTCATCAAGGGAAATAGTGTATCATGTTGTGAGAGGTTTATTGCCAAGGTTTGAAACTATTGCAGCTGTTTTACGACCACAACGATTTGCGAGTCTCGAGGAAGTCTTCCAAGCACTTCAAGAGAAAGAAATGAGACTATATTCAGTGGGATCTTCTATTGAAGGTTAGTTATGAAAAAGCCTTCAAAGTTCGAAATGACCGAGGGATACAAAGAAAATATAAATTTGAAGGGAAATGTCATACATGCGGAAAGTTTGGGCACATGTCAAGAGACTGTTGGCATCCTCAAGATAAAGCGAACTTCAATAAACCAAAATGCAAATATCCACACAATAATATGAAAAGCAAGTCTTCATCATCTTGGAAAAATAATTCAAAGGAATATGCTAATGTAGCGAATGGTTCTACTAACACTGAACATGAGTTTACTTCGGCCAAAATAATCTACACTTATTCACATCTACCTGAGGAGAGGAGGATACAGACATTTGGAACCTTGACTCAGAATGTACTTCACATATGTCTTCTATAGAAAATTGGCTCATCAACAAGATTCCTATTGACAGTGACATTAACCTTGCAGAAGAAGGAAGATTCATAAAAGCTAAAGCACAAGGTGACAACATACACAAGTGATGGTAAACGAGATATTCGTATTAAGAATGTATTCTATGTTCCTAGACTTAAATCTAATCTTCTTTCTGTTAGATGTCTAGTTAATAATGGCAACAAAGTATATTTTGAGAAAGGAATAGCTAAAATTTATGATTGGAATGGGAAATTAGTAGTTGAGGGTAAGGAAGAAGATAGAATGTTTATCATTAAAACTTCACCTAAATTTTTTTAGGCACTAAATACAAATGTTTAAAAGCAGAAAACAAATGTTCAGCTGAGACAATGTGGCAAAGAAGACTAAGAGTCTTAAACGAATAATAATTGGATATAATGATATAGGATAGTATGGTTAAAGGACTTAATTTTGATTCTCAACATCTCGAAAAACGTGAACCATGTATCCTTGGTAAACTAGCCTAAAACCTGTTCAAAGCTATCGAGAATTATCATGCTGAAAGACCATTAGAACTTATACACATGGATCTCTGTGGCCCTATGCCAACCAAATCACTGGGTAGTACAAACTATCTGTACGTTATTGTGGATTCTTATAGTAGACGTATCTTTGTATACTTCTTGAAATCAAAGGAGGATGCATTTTTTTTTGTTGAATTTAAAAATCCTCGAGAAAATAAAACTAATGTTAAAATAAAAAAATGTTAGATCGGACAACGGAACTGAATTTGTCAATAAAAATTTCATGAGTTTTTCAGGAATGAAGGAATACACCATAAAAGAACAGTTCCATATTCACCACAAAGCAACGGAATTGCAGAATGAACCAATCGCACCCTTCTAGATTGGGCTAGAACTATGTTATTTGAGGCGAAGTTACCAACTGAATTTTGGGTTGAAGCCATTGCATCAGCTGCTTATTTAAAGAATTGTACACCGACCAAGAATGATAACATGAAAACTCCCATAGAAAAATGGACTGGACACAAACCATCAGAAGCACATTTAAAAATCTTTGTAAGTCTTGCCTACTATTACATCCCTAAAAATCAAAGAAATAAATTTGACTCTAGAGAAAGAAAAGGAATATTCACCGATTACTCCATAAATAGGAAAGCTTATAGAATATATGATCCACAAGATGGAAAAATACACGAAGTTCAAACCGTAAAAATTGATGAAAATTCAAAAGGCTCTAATCTCTTAAACTCTAGTGTTTTTGACCTACATGTCCAAGATAAAATCATCTATAGAAATGAACAACATGAATCAGATTTTTTAAAAATTACACTTACCATAGGCTCTACTCCAGAAGAACTAAATACTCCAGACAACCTAGAACCAATACCTGAATCATCAGGACGTATTGCAGAAAGAACTAATGAAGATATTCAGTAACAGCATCTCATCAATCTACGAGAGCAGAAAGAAAGGCTGATAGCTATCGATGTAAGACGATCTGAAAGAATAAAAGAAAGAAACGCAGTCAATTTAACCGAACCATCATCAACTTCCATGGACATACCTAAAACATATCGGGAAGCCATGAATACCCCATTTTCAGACCATTGGAAAGAAGCAATGGAAGAGGAGTTCGATTCCCTAACTTCACATAATGTTTGGACTCTTGTACCCAAACCAGATAATAAAAACGTGATAAAAGGAAAATGGATTTTTAATATAAAAATTAAACCAGATGGAAGCATTGATAAAAGAAAGGCTAGATTTGTTGCAATTGGGCATAATCAAAAACCTGGCATCGACTATGAAGAATCTTTTGCTCCTGTGATGAAACTGAACTCTTTAAGAACATTGATTGTCATTGCTTCACAACAAAACATTAAAATTGAGCGATATGATGTCAAAACTGATTATCTCAATGCGAATCTAAAAGACGATGTGTACCTGGAAAAGTCTGAGGGATTTGTTCAAGCAGGACAGGAAAATAAATTGTGTAGACTAAACAAAGTTTGTATGTTTACCTCAATCCGGAAGATGCTGGAATGAAAAAGTTAACCAAATTTCAATGATATTGGACTAAGACGTTTAGAAAGCGAACCATGCGCATACATCCTTCAAGAAGAGGAGAAATCTCTAATAATTGGAATTTATGTAGATGATTTTCTCATTATTGGATCGGATAGTACTATAATCAAAGTCGAATAAAAGTAAAATTGTTTTGAACTTTCACAAGAAACTTATGTAGAAAATATTTTGAAGAAATTTAACCTTGCAGCATGTAATCGAGTAAAAACCCCTGGTGATCTTAAGCAAGATCTGGATAATCATTCAGATTATTCTCCTGTGGACTTTAAACTTTACCAAGAAATGATAGGTTCCTTGATGTACCTATTAGTGGGAACAAGGCCCGATATAACATTTTAATTTTGTCAACTCTCCCAATGCAACAAAGATCCCAAAGTCATTCGCCTTACTGCACTTAAAAGAATATATAGATACTTAAAGGGAACAAAAAGCTACAAGATATGCTATGACAGAATAAGAGGGAAAATTGAAGTCTTTACAGATGCTAGCTGGTCCTCAACTAAGGACTCAAAATCATTTTCAGGATATTTGACTAAATTAGAATCTTCACTACTCAGTTGGAAATCTCAAAAACAGTCACTGGTAGCCCTATCAACATGTGAAGCGGAATTAATGGCTATCTGTGAGGACACTAAAGAGTTGAAGTGGTTTATGAACTTTCTCACTGAAATAGGTCAGCAATCTTGTGTTGAAATACCACTGGTTCTGAAGACAGACAGTAAATCAGAAATAGACTGGATTAAAGTAACATCTCATCATTGTAGAACCAAGCATATCAATAGAAAATATTTCTTCGTGAAATATGAAATCTCAAAGGGAAATTTGAAGATCTTCGTGAACTCAGACGCTCAAGAAGCGCACCTTCTCACCAAAAGACTACCGTGAGACAGAATTCAGAGATTGCTTGTAAATATGGGACTACTTTTTGGACCTAATTTAGATTTGCTTGCTAAAGGGGGGAGTTGTTGATATTAGTAAAAAAATCTGTGAAATATGTTAGGTTTTGACCAAGTAGTTGTTTGTTTTTAAAAAGGTAATGGCTTAAAGTAAAGGCTAAACTTTTCTTGCATTTTTATTTAGTTTGTTTTAACCTCTCTCATTGTATTTGAATAATAAATTTGTTTAAATTAATAAAGCTGCATTAATGTAAAATTGAAATTTTCCTACAACAGGAAGTGGTGGTGCTTATCTCCTTAGACCATGTCTAGAAGTCTACTCTTCTCTAGCTTTGATAAGGTAGCTATGGGTCTGGATAAAAAAGGCTCTCTATGGTTAATTTTAAGCAAGACGGAAAATTATCTGGGAAGGTTGATTATCTTTTGTTGGACAAAATTATCTACTGATCGTGTAATATATAGCTATTTGTGTGTGGTCCTTACAATAATTTCACTAGAGGCGTTTATAAAAATTGAAGCTGCGGAAGGATAGTACGTGACAAAAGTGGCACCCCTTAAAACAATGCATTTGTTTTTTCACCTCAGTAAAAGCGTAGAGGCGGTAACAAGAAACGAGCAACAATATCAGTTTTGGAAATTTAAAGCAAAAAGTCAGCCTGTATACCATGGTTTCGGGCTTTGGTCCTCATCAGTACAAGTGTACTCTCTTTATAATCATCTTTACCTTTTGTATTGGGGTGATAAACCAAATAAAATATCTAAAGCGCTTTTTAAAATGAGAGGTGCCACTTTTGGAGTCACTTATACAAATAATCCTTATCGAACTTAAGGAGGGAGCCAGTGACAGTTAAAAGAGAGTTCGTTGACACCTAATCACCTCTTTTCAAATTGGCGTACATATTTTGGGTTCTCCCAACAACCGACAGGCCAGGTAGGGCCTTATCGCCCCCAGAGGGAGAGATAAGACCAAGGTCACAGTACAAGTTCTCCAGAACCTAACGTGGCCACAGGCTTCCTAGTTCTTCTTCCTTCCAGAGTAAGGTGAGTTCTTTCTGGTGATTAAGATTTTAAAATGTTCTTCCAGATTAAATTACAAATTGTGAATTTTAAAAAAGTTTTAACATAAAAATTGTAATCTAGCATAAAGTATCACTGGTTTTACCACAGGATCAGTAGGAATGCCTCATTCAAGTTCTGTACAAATTGCATGATACTCTATTACATCCCCTATCCTGTCGGAGACCGGAAATTTCTCCCTAATTTCCTCTAACTGGGAAGATTAGAACATTAAATTAAATCGAGTTTATTTTTTCCATTGTGATATATGTCGCGAAAATATTAAGTTTCACGTAATTTCATTTTTGACTTCGAATAATTATACGGAAAAACGCGCCATCTATATTTCGAAATTTATACTATTCATAACGATCTCTCGTTTTTCTTTTTTTTCTCGTTCAAATAAGCAATTTCCTACTACCAGAAACGAGAAAAATATTTTTGGCAAATCCTCAAACCTCACTTCAAATTTTCCTTAAATATATTCTCCAGGGTCCTTCTACTAATTTTGTCATTGCAGTATGAGCAGTGTGAAATTGTTTTTATTGTTCTTTTTGTTCGTTCATTTAAAAATAATACAGGCAATACAAGCCGTAAAAACCTGCATTTTCTACTGAAAGCGCCCTGCTTGATACAAGTAGAGGCATTTTGTTTTTACAACATGCACCAGGCTCTTGTTTGGTTTATACATTAACTGGGTAGATTGCGATAACAAGGTTCATATAGCAGGCGTAAATCCCCACAGTGTATCTGACATGCAATGTGCGATAACGATTTTTATAAGAACAACAAACGCATTTATTCACAATAATCCTCTTATGCCAGTGTGCCATACCAAACTGCTGACAATAACGGGTGCAAATCTTCACTATATTCCTGCCATGCCAGTGTGCCATACCAAAAACTTCTAACAACAAAATATACAAATCTTCACTATATTTCTGACATACCAGTATATCATACCAAACTTTTAATAACAACAGGCACACATATTCACTATAAATATATTATCTCCAAGTTTATAATGTACAGACAAAATTTATATATAGGGAGTTGATATAACTTCTACTGTGAAGAAAAGTCTGGTAAACGTTTCACAAAAACAATGATGCGAAATTCGGTATAAGAATTTGCAGTGGTGATTTGTTTGTAGGCCGTTGCAAGGTTTTCAGTCAGATCACTAAATAGAAAAAAGGGGATGGTAAAAATCTTCTTTAAAATAGCTTTATTAAGAGGACAGAAGAAAATAGGCCAAACTGGTCAGCAACCACGCCGCGCGCTGATCCTTTGTCGTCGTCTAGCGCCGCAGGCGGGAGGGGGGTGATTTGTTTGTTTGTTTGTTTGCTGTCACCCGGTCCGTCGTCTGGTCGACGTCCTGAAGTGGATCTCCATTATTCCACATCTACAATGAAAACACATATGCCTACACTTGTGGAGACACTTCGAGTTTTACACTTACCATGTGATATAACTTCGTTTGATTTTGGTTGCTTTCATTCATTAGTGAGGTTGGATTGAGTACAAGAATATACGCTTACTGACCATTAAATTTGCTACATCAGGAAAAAATGAAAAAAACACAATGATATTTATTGGACCAATACATTATACCGGAAATTACAAATGATCAAATTTTCAAAATATTTGGAAGTATGAATCCTGGAAGATTACCTAAAAGAATCACCTTTGGCATCAATAGCAGCACTTGTATGTCTGGACATTGAGTCAAACAGAGAATGGATGGCAGGTACAGGTACAGATATAACACGGTGCTACAGTTCATCGACAGTTGTGACTGGCGAGATGGTCTTTCGAAAAACATTGACCAGACGTTTTATATTGGCGACAGCTCAGGAGAACGTACTGGCCAGAGCAGCAGCCGAACATTTTCTGTATGTAGGAAGATCCGTAGAAATCAGTCCGTACAAACATGTGCTCGCACATTAGCCTGCTGAAACGTAGTGTTTCCAAGGCCTTGAATAAAGGGTAAAGCTACTGGCCTTAACATATCAGAAATGCAACTGGGGCTATTCAAAGCGCCGGGATTGTGAACAGGGAGTGGCTGAAACGTGTATCACTCCAGGTGATAGGCTATCATGACGAGGGCAATCTGCCTTCTCCACGATGGCGGATGCGGCCATCATGGTGCTGCAAACAGAACCTGGATTCGTCTGAAAACACGACGTCATGCCATTCCTGCGTTAAGGTTCGACGTTGATCACTCCATTGAAAGCACTACTGTCTGTGATGTAGCGTCAAGGATACCCGAAGCCATGGTCGCAGATCTAACAGTCCATGCTGCTGCAAACGTCGTCGAACTGTTTGTGCAGATATTTTTGAGTTGAAAACGACCTCATTTCTTGACTAAGGGCTAATGACGTGGCTTTACGATCCATTAAGTCCATGCGTGTAACATGTCGGTATTCTCGGCTGTTAGTTTTAGCGGGCCGCTGAGATCCTGTATGCCGTTCTGTATGACCGTCCTGAACCATCGATTCCATATCCTGCCAACAGTCCTGGGATCTCGACCAACGCGATCAGCACTACAGGTATACTACAAATATAATTCTTTCAATGTGTGTGTTGGTGAACATTTCTCCTTCTTACCCGAGGCATCACGACAACTTTTCAGAAAGAAGCAACGTTTCAAATGCAATATCTGTACGAGAAAGCTTATGTATAATATTTTCTTTTCAACACATTTTAGGTGCCGTTACCAGCACCTATTTTGCATTATGCGTTGAAAAGCTAATGCTTTTCATGTATAATATTTTTCCTATCGTATGAATATCAAGTCTTAAGAATTTCGCCTTCTTGTTGTAGCGATTTAAATTGCCAGTGCTATTTTATCAATAACACTTCTAAAATCATTATAGTCTGCTCAAAAGGGATGCATCAGAAGCGCTAGACCAAGGTTGCCTCCATAATATATTTGTGGTCGTACTACATATTTGGTCAAACTGAAGAGAGAATCCAATTGTTTATACCAACAGTTGAATACTATTGAAGGCATCATATCTAAAGAATGCCCTCATACTCCACATACGTGGTCAAACTGAAGAGAGAATCCAGTGGTTTGCCATCAGTCCCCTGCCATCAGTTGAATACTATGGCTATGAATGGATCGCCTTGGGGGACACCTGATTGAAGACCAGTCTTAGAACCGATTCACCTAAAATAATCACTATATATAGTCACGACCGTCTTTCCTCATCGGCCGGCCGGCCGCCTCTGTCACGGATGCGCGCGCATCATCATTATGATCATTATCAATATCTAATGATAATAATAATAATTATTATTATCAACATATATATAGTCAACACAAAGCAATAACGCGCCATCTATACATATAAAATAAAAGGATTTAAAAGCGCGAATGTTTTTTTATACATAAAACGAACTTCTACTGTCCTTACTGCGATGAAAAACTGCCCTCCCAATATATTTTTTCATCGCAGTGAGGACAGTAGAAGTTCGTTTTATGTATAAAAAAAAAACATTCGCGCTTTTAAATCCTTTTATTTTATATATATATATAGTCACGACCGTCTTTCCGGGCCTCTGTCACGGATGCGCGCGCATCATCATTATTATCATTATCTAATGATAATTATTATTATATTATTATTATTATCACTATATATAGTCACGACCGTCTTTCCTCATCGGCCGGCCGGCCGGCCGCCTCTGTCACGGATGCGCGCGCATCTACCAAAAAAAAAAACCTCCCTCGAGCCGGATTTGAACCAGCGACCTAAGGATCACAGCTTAATTACATCTACAGTCCTCCGCTCTGCCAACTGAGCTATCGAGGGATACAAACCGATGAATAAGTTTACTTTATAAAGTCAACTAATCCTATTTCTACACAAAATTTACTCATACCTAACTAATAAATTAAGATTTTGAACAAATACTTATATAAGTAGAACTGCTCTTCACTGAAGGTTAATAACGAGTTTACAAAGTGGGAAGAGGAGCTTCTTTTATTAGCATGCACACAAGCTTTCGGACATATCGTCCTTCATCAGGTAAGAGTAATAAACGCGCTGAGGATCCATATATACACAAAGCTGAAAAGAAAATTTACATAACTGCAAAAGATAAAAGTATTTAAAGATAAAAATAAGAACCAAATATGCTAAAAAGATTATAGGGATTAAATGCTAATAAATCTGGACTAAGTACATATGCACTATGAATGGTGTTAATCAAGGGCAGGTAAATGCAACCTATGGCTATTCACATAACATATGGTATTGTTCTGGTATATCTATATGCCTGTTGATGCTGTTTGTTTTTATTGACACAAATGCCTCTAGTAAAAGTCTTTGGTACTTATTATTGATATTGTTGTATAGAATGGATGGCTTTGTTAGATTGAATGTATGACCGGTTTGCATCGAATGACTGTAAATAGGGGAATTTAGGTTTTTATTAGAGATGTTTCTGGAATGCTCAACCATTCTGATGGCGACGGATCTACCCGTCTCCCCGACATAAGTGGCATTGCATTGGTCGCAAGAGACGGAATAGACAGCACCACCAGAACGGAGAGAACTCGCATGAAGGAAAGATCTGGTAATGGGGTGTCGGATTAGTGTGGCGATGTTAGGTGGGTTCTGGAAGTATGTTGTAATGCCGTGTTGCCTTAAAAACCTGGCTATGGTGATGGACTGGGGGCAAAAAGGAAGGGAGCAAATATTTCTGTGTATAGCTGGAGCACTGTTGTGGTGAGGGTCATGCATGTGTTTAAGAATGAAGGGGGTCGGGTAGCCGGATTTGGATAAATATGAAAATATTTTAGCCTTTTCTATTGTTTGGAATAACGGGAGGGAACAATGAGTAAAGATACGTTTAGTGAGAGCTCTAACTGTATTGATTTTGTGTGGTGTTGGGCAATGTGACCGGAAGTTTGTGTGGTGTGGGGGTGTGTTGTTTTTATAGTATACTGTGGTATGGAAACTGCTGGGGGTGCGTATGACTAGTGTATCTAGGAAAGGTAGGACTGAGTGATTTTCTGTTTCATGGGTGAAGGCTATGTCTGGGTGGAAGGAGTTGAGGTCAGATAGGATGTGAGAGGCAGATACCTCACTTACCAAGCAAAAGGTATCATCGATGTACCGCCTCCAGAGAAAGATGTCGAGCTCACTTCCATATGCCTAGGCATGTCCACCTTCACATTTGATACCCAGTTTTTCAAGCAGACCAAGGGCTCCCCCATGGGTAGCCCTCTCTCAACCGTGGTGGCTGAGGTTGTCATGAGGTCACTGGACCAATGGATCACTTCACGCCATTCTTCAGACATCTTTCTCTGGAGGCGGTGCATCGATTATACCTTTTGCTTGGTAAGTGAGGTATCTGCCTCTCACATCCTATCTGACCTCAACTCCTTCCACCCAGACATAGCCTTCACCCATGAAACAGAAAATCACTCAGTCCTACCTTTCCTAGATACACTAGTCATACGCACCCCCAGCAGTTTCCATACCACAGTATACTATAAAAACAACACACCCCCACACCACACAAACTTCCGGTCACATTGCCCAACACCACACAAAATCAATACAGTTAGAGCTCTCACTAAACGTATCTTTACTCATTGTTCCCTCCCGTTATTCCAAACAATAGAAAAGGCTAAAATATTTTCATATTTATCCAAATCCGGCTACCCGACCCCCTTCATTCTTAAACACATGCATGACCCTCACCACAACAGTGCTCCAGCTATACACAGAAATATTTTCTCCCTTCCTTTTTGCCCCCAGTCCATCACCATAGCCAGGTTTTTAAGGCAACACGGCATTACAACATACTTCCAGAACCCACCTAACATCGCCACACTAATCCGACACCCCATTACCAGATCTTCCCTTCATGCGAGTTCTCTCCGTTCTGGTGGTGCTGTCTATTCCGTCTCTTGCGACCAATGCAATGCCACTTATGTCGGGGAGACGGGTAGATCCGTCGCCATCAGAATGGTTGAGCATTCCAGAAACATCTCTAATAAAAACCTAAATTCCCCTATTTACAGTCATTCGATGCAAACCGGTCATACATTCAATCTAACAAAGCCATCCATTCTATACAACAATATCAATAATAAGTACCAAAGACTTTTACTAGAGGCATTTGTGTCAATAAAAACAAACAGCATCAACAGGCATATAGATATACCAGAACAATACCATATGTTATGTGAATAGCCATAGGTTGCATTTACCTGCCCTTGATTAACACCATTCATAGTGCATATGTACTTAGTCCAGATTTATTAGCATTTAATCCCTATAATCTTTTTAGCATATTTGGTTCTTATTTTTATCTTTAAATACTTTTATCTTTTGCAGTTATGTAAAATTTTCTTTTCAGCTTTGTGTATATATGGATCCTCAGCGCGTTTATTACTCTTACCTGATGAAGGACGATATGTCCGAAAGCTTGTGTGCATGCTAATAAAAGAAGCTCCTCTTCCCACTTTGTAAACTCGTTATTAACCTTCAGTGAAGAGCAGTTCTACTTAATTCGCTCATTTTTACGCTTTTTATCCTGGAATTCATCATGAATCCTTCCGCTGAAGACCTACCTCGTTATACCTATCAGCTGCGAAAGAAATCGTTACAGTTGTCAAGATGGCGCCTCCATTTGAACTTTAACAAACTGTGTGAAACGGCTGATTTTATACCTCCATCCCTTCGAATCAGGGATCCTGTTCGCAATCCATTTTCATCCGTCGTCATACGCCGCGCCCAATTCCATCTGTTATCCTCTAGAATTAAAGGTTGCCACTCCAATATCCGATTTATTTCTAAATCCGTCAAGGGATTGATCTTTCTGGTCTCTCAGCTACTAACCAATCCAGAAATGGCCGATCTGTTGCAATCCATCACAAGGGACATTCGGCACCAGAAGAACGATATAACGCAACGTCACAACTCCAAGCTTCATCACTGGATCAAGAAGTACAACTTCCCTGCCTATCTACTAGAAGCCTATCTTCCCCAGTCACCCCAAGGAGTGGTCAACCTCTCGGACTATGTCTTGCCATCTGCTGATGCTGAGATTCTGTCATTGGGCCTAAAATACAGACTGCCTGGGCCTTCTGATATTCCTCGCATCATAGCTGGTGTGGAACCCGCTCTCAGAGGCCTTAACCACCAAGACACCCATAAGATCAGGCATTTTGTCACCTCCACCCTTCAACGACCCTACAATATCCCTAAACCGTCCCTAGCCATGAATAGGGTTATCTCCCGTCTTAAACGCAATAGAGACATAGTCATAACAAAATCCGACAAAGGCTCACAGACCGTAATTCTCAACACTACCGTTTACAAGCAAAAAATGCAAAACGTTCTCGACCAACACTCCATTTTTTCTGCCATCACTGAACAGGAACATAAAACATCCGTTAAGAATTTCCGTTTACTATTGTTAAGATTAAAAAGGTCCCAGCAGATCACTAAAGAGCAATATAACGACTTCACAGCTAACCTCGCCCAAATAGCCTACATTTACGGCCTTCCAAAAATCCACAAGCCCGATGTTCCCCTCCGACCAATCATATCTTACCATCTCTCTCCGGCATATACCCTGTCAAAATTTTTGTCCAACTTCTTGACCCCCCTTCTACAGTCTCCCCCATGGGAATATACCATTGCAAACTCCCCCTCGTTTGTGTCCTATATCACCAGCCTCACACCTCCCCCCAGGTCCATAATGGTTTCTTTCGATGTAACGTCTCTATATCTCTCACTTGCCCACCCCTTGATCATTAATACAGTCGAACTTGGATAATTCGAACCCCAAGGGACCATAAAAAAATTCGAATTATCCAAAAATTCGAATTAAAAACGGAAATTTTATTTATTTCAAATTCTAGGGACCAAGATAAATATTCGAATTAAAGAGGTTTTCGAATTAAAGAAGTTCGAATTATCCAAGTTCTACTGTAGTTTACGCACTTTCCTCGAAAATGCCCCCCTGTTAGACACCCTTACCGCGGAGACGGTTGTCGAGCTCACTTCCATATGCCTAGGCATGTCCACCTTCACATTTGATACCCAGTTTTTCAAGCAGACCAAGGGCTCCCCCATGGGTAGCCCTCTCTCAACCGTGGTGGCTGAGGTTGTCATGAGGTCACTGGACCAATGGATCACTTCACGCCATTCTTCAGACATCTTTCTCTGGAAGCGGTACATCGATGATACCTTTTGCTTGGTAAGTGAGGTATCTGCCTCTCACATCCTATCTGACCTCAACTCCTTCCACCCAGACATAGCCTTCACCCATGAAACAGAAAATCACTCAGTCCTACCTTTCCTAGATACACTAGTCATACGCACCCCCAGCAGTTTCCATACCACAGTATACTATAAAAACAACACACCCCCACACCACACAAACTTCCGGTCACATTGCCCAACACCACACAAAATCAATACAGTTAGAGCTCTCACTAAACGTATCTTTACTCATTGTTCCCTCCCGTTATTCCAAACAATAGAAAAGGCTAAAATATTTTCATATTTATCCAAATCCGGCTACCCGACCCCCTTCATTCTTAAACACATGCATGACCCTCACCACAACAGTGCTCCAGCTATACACAGAAATATTTGCTCCCTTCCTTTTTGCCCCCAGTCCATCACCATAGCCAGGTTTTTAAGGCAACACGGCATTACAACATACTTCCAGAACCCACCTAACATCGCCACACTAATCCGACACCCCATTACCAGATCTTCCCTTCATGCGAGTTCTCTCCGTTCTGGTGGTGCTGTCTATTCCGTCTCTTGCGACCAATGCAATGCCACTTATGTCGGGGAGACGGGTAGATCCGTCGCCATCAGAATGGTTGAGCATTCCAGAAACATCTCTAATAAAAACCTAAATTCCCCTATTTACAGTCATTCGATGCAAACCGGTCATACATTCAATCTAACAAAGCCATCCATTCTATACAACAATATCAATAATAAGTACCAAAGACTTTTACTAGAGGCATTTGTGTCAATAAAAACAAACAGCATCAACAGGCATATAGATATACCAGAACAATACCATATGTTATGTGAATAGCCATAGGTTGCATTTACCTGCCCTTGATTAACACCATTCATAGTGCATATGTACTTAGTCCAGATTTATTAGCATTTAATCCCTATAATCTTTTTAGCATATTTGGTTCTTATTTTTATCTTTAAATACTTTTATCTTTTGCAGTTATGTAAATTTTCTTTTCAGCTTTGTGTATATATGGATCCTCAGCGCGTTTATTACTCTTACCTGATGAAGGACGATATGTCCGAAAGCTTGTGTGCATGCTAATAAAAGAAGCTCCTCTTCCCACTTTGTAAACTCGTTATTAAATACTTATATAATTTCTCACATATTAATATAGATATATTTATATTTTGAAAATAGAACAATCCAAATTTAAAATCATTAGATTAAAAAAAAAAGGCAAATATTGGCAAATGCATCTCTTATTCAATTCAATATATATGCCTTTTTATTATTATTACTATATATAGTCACGAGCGTCTTTCCTAATCAGTCATCGGCCGCCTCTGTCACGGATGGCCGGCGCCCCCATTGGACGGCTACGATCACGTGTCATCGTTGGCGCGACGGTGACCTTGAGTGACGTAATGCCCCCCTCCTGCCGGCGGCGCGCGCCCGTTGGCTGCCGGCGAGCACGTGACCTCCCTGTTCGAGCGCATGGCGGGCGGTAGGCTATTCTATATACAGTTACGAGCGTCTTACGGAAGCCAACAGTACATAGGCAGATAAAGCACATAGGCTATAGTTATTAACTAATATATGCATTTATTTAAGGCGCCAATTTATAATTGTAACAAATAGTATTTGAATAAAAACATTCAATCGGGTAAAACACGGGCGTTGCCCGGGTCATTCGGTAAATAACATAAATTATATTTGAACTATTCTCTCTCTCTCGAGGGGCGCGGACGCACGTGCGCGCGCGCGCTCCCGTTTACCTCGCCGGTGTGGCGTGTTCTTTAACGTTCTATTTTTAAGCCAAAAATTTTATTCTTTTAGATTTTCTTCAAATTTAATGGGGGATTCCCCACCCCTCCAAGACGCGATGAAATTGGCCGAGAGCCATTCGTCATCTACACCTGCTCATGCCATCAGCACTCCTCAGGCCCCAGTGGTAACTGATGGGAACAACGTAGAACCACAGCCTGGTACAGGCAAGCCTTCGACGAGCTAGGCTGACCTCGTCGATCAAGGCAAACAACTCCCGATGGAGGAGCAAGATGATGGCTTCATCCTCGTCAACCATGAGCGCAAGAGGCCAGCTGAAGCGGCTGCAGAACGGCAGAGCAAAAGAGGCCGCGTCCATCCTAGTGCCACCAAGCCTACTGTTCCACCTCCTGAGAACAAGCCCCGAGTGCAGAGGTGCACAAAAACTCTGCACAAACAGGCGAACTTCAGAGCCAAGTCGGCGGCCGGTCAGGTAGACTAATGTGTCTACCTGGAATTCTCTCCAGAATTCAGCCAGGCGCAGTACTTCATGGCGCTGGAGGCGATGCTGGGAAAAGGCTGCGTGTACCAGCTGAGCAAGATGGAGGGTCACATCCTAGTCGGCCTCTCCAGCGTGCAGCTCGCAGAGAGGCTCATTGAGGAGGGCCTGGACATTGAAGAGGCCACTCTGCGAGCCTTTCCCTTAAGAAAGAAGGCTGAGCGGATCGCCGTAAGCAACGTGCCGTTCTTTGTAACGGACGCCGACCTTATCGCGGCGCTCAAGCTCCATCGTCCAGCAAATGATGGAGTTGGCCAATTCCTGCTGGGCTGATGCTCGTCGGGAAGCCTTTATCACTCTGAACGACGGAGTTAGGCTCTCCCAGATTCCTGCCCGGCTGGAAATCAAGACCAAGGGAATCATCACGCCAGTCTACGTGAGCTTCGGGATCCGCTGTTCCCTCTGCCACAGGCAAGGACACAAGCGGGCCAACTGTCCACAAAAGACTGGCATGACTGAAGACAAGCTGCTTTTCCCTGAGAGGCCGCCTGTTGCGCGCCCAAAAGTCTGGAGCAAGCCGCTTGACTCTTCCTCCCAAGCCTCACCAGCAGCTGCGCCAACACCAGCAGCTGAAATTCCTCCTCCCCCACCGCCACAGCCGTCGCAGTCCCTCCTCCCAGCGACGAGAATAAGCGTACTAACGTGGATTCAAACCCACCAACTAACACCCAGGAGCTTCCTCTTTCCCAAGTGAAGCGAAATTTGGCCCAGTAACAAATGGACGCTCTTTTAAAGAACTCCAAAGCTTCGGAGGCCATCGCCAGCGTCCAGAAGCTAGGCTTTGAGAGAGAACAACTCTTCCAAGCCTCTACTAACAATGGCCTCATGGACAAGCTTCTGGCCAAATAAAACATCCAGCAGAGAATGGCCATCGACACCTTGGCCACGACGCTTATGGTTTTAACAGGGGGTACTAGCAACACCCTGTATAAGAAGCTGTCGCGTGCCAGGAACTCTGCACGGTAGCCTTACTGAAGTCCCATCCTGCCTCGAGGCGGGGTTCACCTGTGCCGAATGCGAGTCCAGCGACGGGTCGCTGACCCACAGATTTTGGAGTTGCCCCGGCAGGTGAGCCCCTGGATCTTCAGGCATGGCTATTCGGCGTCGGCCCCAATCGCGGGGCAATGAAGTTAACCAGTGAAGACCAATGAACTATATATATTGTATATACGCTTATATGTATATTTATAAATTATTTTTATCTATTTATTCATATTTTTATTATTATATAATCATATTTATTCATATTTTATCATTTTATAATCATATTTATTCATATTTATATTTATTCTGTATTTAAGCTTATATAATCTCATATGGACTTTGAAATAAAGTAGTTTTAATCTCAATCTCTCTCTCGAGGTGCGAGGATGCACGGGCACGCGCTTCTGCCCCAACTCTAGAGGCTTGAAAATTTTAACCGCCTCCGAAGAGAAGTAGAAAAATTTGAATTTTTATGAAGGATTCCCCACCCCCGAATCACCAATGGCCTTGGCTGAAAGCCAATTTCCATCTTCAACAGCTGATGCAATCAGCACTTCTCCGGCGACGGAGAAGACTACCACCAACCATCAGCCTGGTACAGGCAAGCCGTCGACGAGCTGGGCGGATCTCGTCGATCGGGCGAATCAACTCCCCATGGAGGAGGAAACAGACGACTTCACCAAGTTGGAACCAAGGAGAAAGAGGCAGGTGGACTCCGAAGCGGCAGGATGGAAAGCCAAGAGTGGCTGCGTCCAGGCAGCGGCCGCGAAGCCAACCCTCACCTAACGCCCAGCGCCCAGGTCCGAGGTACAGGAATGTACGACTTCCCGGCAAAAGCAGGCGTTGTTCCGAGCCAGGTCGGCGGCGGGGAAGGTAGAACAATGTGTCTACCTAGAATTCTGCCCAGACTTCAGCCAGGCCCAGTACTTTCTGGCGCTGGAAGCGAAGCTGGGCAAGGGCACCGTCTACCAGCTGACAAAGATGGAGGGGCAAATCCTGGTCGGCCTCGCCAGCGTACAGCTCGCCGACAAGCTCGTCGAGGAGGTTCTCGAAATCGAAGATGCCACCCTGCGGGCCTTCCCCCTGAAGAAAAGGGCCGAACGTATTGTGTTGAGCAACATCTTCTTCTTCGTGGAGGATGCTGATCTCGTCGCAGCACTTCGGCCCTACGGACAAGTGACCTCCATTGTCCAGAAGTGGATGGAGTTGGACGACTCCTCCTGGGCTGATTCCCGTCGGGAAGCTTTCATCACTCTGAGAGACGGAGTGAAGCTCTCCCAGATCCCTGCCCGGCTGGATGTCAGATCCAAAGGGATGGCCACCCACGTCTACGTGACGTATGGCATAAAGTGCTCCCTATGCTACAAGCAGGGGCACAAACGTGCCAATTGTCCACGGAAGACTGGCCTCTGGAGAACAAGTTGTTGCTTCCTGTGGATGCTCCCGTTATGGGCTTGAATGCCGCTAGCAAGCCTCCCACCACGTCGAGCGCCCCTCGTCCTCCTGTTGCGGCCCCACCACCGGCTGTTGCTGTCGTCGCAGAGCCTCCTCCCAGCGGCACAGCTCAGACAGATAAGGCGGTCGAAGCGGCTCCTTCTCCACCCGAAACACTAAACACTTCTCAAGAGCCTCCATCAACGCAGAATCGGCGTACAATAGCTCTGAAGCAAATGGACGTTCTCATGAAGAACGATAGAGCTTCTGCAGCCTTCGCCAGCGTTCAGAAGTTGGGGCTGGAGAAAGAGAAACTCCTCCAGGCCTTCACCAACAATGGCGTGATGGATAAGCTTCTGGCTCAATCTAACACCGAACAGAGACAAGCCATCGACACCTTGGCCACAGCGCTTATGGCTCTGACAGGGAACACTAGTGACACCTTGTACAAGAAGCTGTCACGCGCTAGGAACTCTGCTCGGCAGCCGAAATGAGCTTCCGTGTTGCAACCCTGAACACGCGCGGCATCGCCGCTCTTCGCTGGAGAATCCAGCTCTGATGTTTTCTCAAGGAGCATGAGATTGAGATCTGCTTCCTGCAGGAGACCAACGTCATATCCCTGGACGAAGAAAGAGACCTCTGCCACGGATACAGCGCCGTCGTTGTGTCTTCAACGACCACCGTGGGACCAGGCCTCGCCTGTGTCTTCGCGGCCGGCATCGTTGTTCGCCGGCAGCAGATACTATGGCCTGGCAAGGTTTCTGTCATCGACCTCACCGTCCGGGGATACTCAATGACGTGTGTCAACGCTCACGTCTCTCATGCTCCTGAAGAGCGCTGCCGCCAGCTCCAGATCATCGCAGCTTTGGCGCGTGAATAAGGTGCGTGGATCCTCAGTGACCTGAACATCTCCAAGGAGTCGGCGAAGGACCTGGCATCGGGTTCAGCAGAAGCCCTCGCGGAGCTCCTGGACCAAGCCGACCTCGTCGACATTGCCACCTTCTTCGATGCTGCACTGGAGCACACCAGGGTTGCCACTATTGGAAGCTGGGTTGACGCGCGTCGTCTGGACAGAATTATACTTCCATCAGGCTTCTGCGACCGCGTCTCCCAATACTCGGACCACCGTGCCGTCCTGATCCAAGTAGGAGACCCAGTTCCTACAAGACTTCCCTGCATCGGCAAGCTGCTACGGTCAGACCTGTTCTTCGATCGAATGGAAACGTTCATCGATGAAATGTTGGAAGACCTAGCAAATCTTTCACCTCCGATGTTATGGGAACAATGGACCAGGATCAAGGCAAATCTGGTCGCGGAGATACGGTCACTCGCGCTTGCCGTCGCCGATTCCGGCGGTGGATACATCGAAAGAGCAAGCCTCTTCCTAAGGCGGAGACTGTCGGACCTCATGCGTTCCCTCCGAGCCAGACGTCGCTCTCCCTTCACCTTCACCGACGACGACGGCAACGCCATCTCCGGGGGCCAGCTTAGGTGTTTCCTTCTGGAGCGCTTAAGCAGTCGCTTTGCTCAGGCTCCAAGCTCGGAAGAAGTCATCGCCGACTTCCTAGCTGAAGTGACTCCTCTGGAGTTCGACGATTGGGACTCTTTCTCGCTGACATCTCCCGCGAACAGATAGCGGCAGCCATCCACCGCCTGCCAAACGGCCGTGCCTAGGGATGGGATGGACTACCCTGCGAGTTTGTCAGAGACTTTGAAGAATTCTTCGCCGAAGTTCTTTGGCAAGTCTTCGAGGCTTCTCGACTCCGCGGGGCCTTGCCTCCATCCTCAAGGCGCAGCAAGGTCATCCTGCTGCCGAAGGTGCACGGTGGTCTGGGTCTACAGGCATTCCGGCCAATCAGCCTGCCAACGACCGACTACAGGGTCCTCAGCAGCGTGCTCATGGCCCGTCTGCGACGTCATCTGCGAGTCCTGGTGCCCCAATGTCAGACCTACGCCGTTCCAGGACGGCCATCCTCCTGGAATATCGCGCGAGTATCTGACAAAGCCACCGGGGCATCCAGACATGACACGCCGCTGGCTGTCATCTCTTTGGACCTGAATTCGGCCTTCGACACTCTGAGCAGGAGCTACGTGTTCGCCCTGCTGGAGAAGCTGGGCCTGCCGTCTACCTTCCTAGGATGGATTGCTGTCATCTACGGGGAATCAGATGCTTCCATCAGGGTCGGAGATGTCCACACCAAGGCCTTCCCGCTTCTCAACGGGGTGAGGCAGGGCTGCCGTCTCAGCGCCGCGCTCTTCAGTATCGGAGTTGGACCTTTGCTACGCCGCCTCGAGAGGACCTTGGGCCGCGGCAACTGCCATCGCAACTTCTCATGCCATCAGCACCCCTCTGTCGCTAGAGGGGAACACCTAACAATAGCCTGGCATAGTCAAGCCGTCGACGAGATGGGCCGATCTCGTCGATCGGGACGATCAACTCCCTATGGATGAGGAAAACGACGGATCCATTAAAGTGGAGCCCAGGAGGAAGAGACCGGTGGACTCCAAGGCGGCAGGACGAAAGCCAAAAGAGGCTGCGTCCAGGCAGCGGCCGCAAAGCCATTCCTCACCCAACGCCCAGTGCCCAAGTCTAAGCTACAAGAATGCACGACGACTAGGCAAAAGCAGGCGGCGTTCAGAGCCAGGTCGGAGGCGGGAAGGGTAGACCAATGTGTCTACCTTGAATTCTGCCTGGACTTCAACCAGGTCCTGTACATTCTAATTCTGGAGGCGAAGCTGGGCAACGGTTCCGTCTACCAGCTGACGAAAATGGAGGGGCACATCCTGGTTGGCCTCTCCAGCGTGCGGCTCTCCGACAAGCTGATCGAGGAGGGTCTCAACATCGAGGACGCTAACCTGCGGGCCCTCGTTCTGAGGAAAAGAGTCGAGCTAATAGTGCTCGGCATTGTGCTGTTCTTCGTAGAGGACGTTGACCTCGTCGCTGTGCTGCGGCCATGCAGACAGTTCACGTTCATATTCCAGAAGATGATGCAGCTTGAAAACTCCTGCTGGGCTGATGCTCGTCGGGAAGCTTTTATTACTCTGCAAGACGCAGTAAAGTTCTCCCAGATTCCTGCCCGGCTGGATGTCAAGTCCAAGGGAGTGGTCACACATGTCTACATAAACTACGGTATCAAGTGTTCCCTGTGTTACAAGCAGGGACACAAACGTGCAAACTATCCTCGCAAGACTGGTCTTGACGAGGACAAGCTGGTACTCCTTGTGTATGTTCCTGCTGCACTCACAAAAGCTTGGACCAAGCCGCCCTCCACTTCGAACGCCCCTCCGGTGCAGCAATTCCACCGGCTACTATCGTCGTCGCAGATAATCCTTTCAGCGTAACAGTGAGAACAGAAGCGGCGTTCGACCTGACTCCTTCTTCATCCAAAAATCAGGGCGAAAACCAAGTGCCTGAATCTTCTCAAGATCGGCGCACTATGCCTGAAATTCAGATGGACGTTCTCTTGAAGAACGATAAAGTATCTGAAGTCATAAATCGTTCCCAAAAGCAGGGTCTGGAGCGAGATAATATCCTCTAGGCCTTCAGGCACAATGGGAAAATCCAGCTCTGCTGTTTTCTCAAGGAGTATGAGATTGACATCTGCTTCTTGCAGGAGACGAACGTCATATCCCTGGTCGATGCAGAAATTCTCTGCCATGGCTACAGCACCGTCGTTGCCCCCGTAACATAATATTTATTAATTATTGTATTTAACCTTATATGAACGATATAATAAAATTAGTTTTAATCTCAATCTCTCTCTCTCCATTGATGCTTCGTCCATAAGGCCACTACCATTCTTCTATTATATGTTAATAACTACACAAGTGAAGTATGAATCAGGATATAATCATCAGCGAACCACCCTTGGCCTATATCTGAGAGAACCTACGAAGAGTGGAAGAAGGACAAAAAAAAAAAAAAAAAGATTATATTAAAGTGTTATGTACCTCCGGGAATTTAAAAAGTGTCTTTGTATTTCGAATGAATGATATCTCCCTATAAGAATGCAATGGTTTTTTTTTTTTGAAAAATAATGATTCGTGTACTACCCAATAAGTTTCCTCAATAATTTATGAAAAATTGCAAACTTTCGTGTTAAATATTCATCTACAGACGTTTCTTATTGCGTTTCTCTATGTACAAACGACCAAAATATATTTATATGAAGGCCCTACACGTGACTCAACTCACCTGCCTTGTCCCGATTCTAACAAAAATAAGAGAGGCCCAAGAAGAAGCGCATGTTGACGAGTATTTAATTCGGAAAGCCTGCGAGTTCTAA
This sequence comes from Cordylochernes scorpioides, assembly GCA_030710605.1. Classification (NCBI taxonomy): domain Eukaryota; kingdom Metazoa; phylum Arthropoda; class Arachnida; order Pseudoscorpiones; family Chernetidae; genus Cordylochernes; species Cordylochernes scorpioides. Next base: position 20,029,481 of record CP092884.1, on the reverse strand, counting down.
TAAATTATTGAAGAAACTTGGTAAGTGGCACGGGATTATTTTAATAAATTCTCTGCACTTTCCAACGCGATGAAATACTTTGTTTCTGTAGGTAAGATATGCTATCTTTTACACTATATTAGTTTATTAGTATATTAATCTATCTTTCTAGATCAACTGGTTTTAGGATTCAGAGCAAGTGTGTGTCGGTAATTGGGTCGGTTGGCCGCCCCGACGGGGCGGGTGACGTTAGCCGAGGATAGGAAGTAGGCAACAAGCGAAAGATATGAATCATGTCGGAATTGTCTCAAGGCCACGTGATACGTAAGCGGACGCCGATAGGTTGAAGAAAGACGGTGCGATTGGCCAGCCGGCCTCGACCCAGTCCTGTAGCGCCGCGTGGTGGTGTAAGTCTCGTCTGCTGCTCACTGATCGTCTGCTTGACCCCCTGCTCTAGTTTCTTTCTACTAATTTTTTTTTTCCTTCTGTGAAATATTCCGTAGCATAGACTTTGATAGCATTTCCCTATATTAATTCCCTTAATTAATTGAGTCTTTTAGATCTGGATTATTTTGCTGAAATGTTACTTAGATGATCGTTTTAGTGCTATTCGTGTAATGTTCTCTCTTCTTTTGTTTCTATTTTGATTAGCGCTAAATACTGTTATCATATACAGCTTGGTATCATGTCACATCATGGACATGGGCTTATAACGCATGGAATTTGAACCCATCCTACTCATATTATACTTCCTATTTTCAACGTAGCTGTTTGAGAGAGAAGCTGCTTTTTGGTCTGCTACCATCTTGCTTTTCGATACTCTTAATGCTACTGTTTATAATTTTATAACATATCCATGACGTCGTTCATTAATATGCTTCTCTGCTGTTCTGACATTTTATCTCGATATGAACCGTCATATTAATATATTTCAATTGTCCTTCACTCTAGAATGTTCACTCTAAAGTTTACTATAAAAAATGGTATAGTCCATAGTGAAAAATACTTCTTCTACTATCGAAATAAGAATATGCTCGCAGTTTTGTGATCAAATTCCTGCTTTCGCTAGTTCATAGTTGTTATTTATAATCGGTTCTCGGTTTAAAATCAAACCAGGGGGTAAAAATTATGACTTAAATCAGGCACTTATTATCGCCATCCTTAAATTACTCTTTACAAAAAAAAAATATTGTTAACTAAAATAAAAACCAAAATAATGGCATATATTAGAGAAGGCAAGGGTAACGCTGAAATTTGCGCGGAGGACGAAAAAAAATTAACCTCAGTTACATTACGTATACGTATATACATACGTATCTTGACATCCTAATCGCATGAGATGGGAGAAGAGTCGAGTATACCTAAAGACAAGAATGGGAAACATGACATTCAAAACCAATACATATATGTGAAAAAAAAAAAAAAGGTCAGATGTTGGTGTTAAAATCAAAAGAGGCATATACTGACCACGTTCACATGAACTTTTTAGATGGCGCTCTGCTAACTCTTTTATAAACCAAAAGAGATCGGAGAATACCCAACGATATCATCAAAAGACTGGACATGGATAGGAAGCTCTGAGAAGGCATGAATACTATCAGCCACCAACCTCCGGATGGTTGAGAAGAAATAGATATCGTTTACTATAGTTGTATTGTATACTATTGTCTACTATCTATACGCCTGCTCTAGAGTGATAATATATTCTAATAAAGTGAAAACATTATACTTCCAGATAAGTTTATTTTTATTATACAGATACAAGTTATTTTTACTATACAGATCTCGAGCTTTCGGGCATGAAAGTCCAGGGGAAAATATGATACACTCTATAGAGATCTAAATTATTATTTTTTAAACAAACCTATTCCTTGAAGCCTAATGTTGTCGCTTTAATATCGATACAAGAGATTATTTCTATTGAAATAATATATTCTATTTTTTTTTAACAAAGGTGGAATTTAGTTAAATACGCACAAATATTTTGATAATATATCCACCAGGTATTAAACGTCTGCACAAAAAAAAAAAAAAAACTTCATAAATTAGTGACAAGACGCCAATTAAATCACCATATGCCAACATGGTAATAAGGAAAAACGACATTATGTGAAAGTAAGAAGGAAAATTTAAGGCTCTCCAGCCTTCAAGCTACGTTACCAATTACCATGGTTTGTTTGAAGAGCAGATCCTCTATAATTGAAGGGTCCACCAAGAAGATTAGCAAATTTCCTAAAATACTCGTCTGGGATACGACCTCTTTCGATAATTAAAATGGTATCGTGTGTTGTTAATTGCATAATGGAACACATTTTTCCTTGTCCTTGGCAGATGAGTATTATTTTATGTCTATTTTGTATTACATTTAAAAGTTTAGAAAATGGCCATTATACCTTCTAAAATTTGTGATTTTGTGTTCAGAAGAAAGTTCAAAAAATGTTTCCTCAGACATAGTTAAATAAATCTGCTGGATGTTTACGCCATTCTATTTACCTGCACAAAGTATAAATGTATCACACCAGGCAAAGGTTTAACTTAATCCCATACAATATGTAGGAAATAAGAAATGTAGATTTTACACTTCAATTTCCTGACAACAAAAGCAAATATTTTACAAAATAATTGGAATTTACTTTCAAAATATGGGAAAACGGGTAAATACATTTAACTTTTAAGGATAGAAACAAATTGTCGCATAGTGTTATCCCAAGTACACGTAGTACCGGCTAAGAAATTGATGGACGTGAAGGCTAGAGGCAGTTTATATTCTAAGTACACCACATGCCTACAATTTAGTACACCATAAACTCTTTATTATAATAGAGTGTAAAAAAATAATATATCTACTTCTCAACCTTTTAGAACTTTATTTCAACGGGTCGCTGAAACGTTAAAATAAAGTTTTAAAAGGTTGAATTAAGTTATTTTTCAAACTCTCTCTATTATAAAGAGGGAGAGCCATTCTACAAAACGATATTTTCCATATTTAGTACACTGTATAGGCGCGCCATCTGTATGCAAACTTCTAAACTATTTATGTCGGCTGTTTCTTTTTTGAAAAATAATTCCCTACTTTCCCCCTTAATGAAATGATAAAATATTGGTAGGGTCTGGCTTATCCGTAGTAAACTCTCCCAGAAGGTAGGAATTATTTTCTATATAAAACGACTTTCCCAAATAATTTATATTTTCAAATACTGGTGGCGTGCTTTTGTCTTATACTTTTTTAGAATCAGTTTGACTTTTGCATTCAAAGTTGCCAGGGTCTCGTTTGGCAACTTGCCCACACTGGTGAAGTTGAACCTCTGCAAGAATTAATGGTTTGTTGAAGTAATTTGGTATTCTAAACAAAAACTTCTGGGTATGGAGCCCATATATTATTGGCGATAACATTAATCAGACCACCATCCCTGAAACAGTACAGATAATATTAGCAACGAGAGATCGGTACAGTCATTATAATAGAAAAATTATAAATAATTTTCTTGGTGCGAAAAGGTTCTGGTATGTAGTTAGAGCCTCATTTCTAATGAATATGTAAATTTCAAACTGGTTGAACCACCAGGAGGATCCTCTACTGATGAGTCATCCACTCCCATCATCATTTTTTCTATTTCAGTATGGAATGTTTGCAAGTATTAAAATAATGTTAAAAATTTGGTCACCATATATTTATAATAATAATAATAAAGGATACCTCTTCAAAAAAAAAAAAAAAAGAAATAGAGGCAAAACTGATGAGGGCCATAGCCTGAAGTCATGGTATCCAGGTGGGCATTCTGAATTTGCCAAAGCTGGTGTTGTAGATTTGTCACCGATCCCAGTCTAATAGTTTATAGTGGCGGTTAATAGATGGCATTAAGTTTTACGTCTATCTTGAAGGGAGAGGTCTCCTTTCTTTTTATAGACTAATTTTTACTTCTGGCAAAATTTCCATCTGAATTTTCATTATGTAAATAATTGGCAAAGTTTCAACTCTTGGTTGATTCGGACAAAGATAGACTTATGACGCAACTGTTGAGGCAGGGTTGCATCCTGATATTTCAGAACCTTTTTGAATGAAGAATACCATACGACAGTGTGAATATACAATAGGCCTCCGAAAGCAGAAGTGGGTAGGAATATACTGTGACAAACTTCTTTCATCATATTAATGAATATAACACTCAGCAACCCCTTGTAAGATCTTATTAACGACGTTTCAAGGTAAAACGTGCTAAAAGTAGGCCGTCATTTTGTTTATATCAAGTTTTTAAAGGAATCTCTTCAAATAGGCAAAACCTACTTTTAGCACCTTTTTACCTTGAAAATGGTTACAGTGGATCGCGCGCAAACGTTAGTTAGTAAAGTCTTACCGCAAAAGATTGAATGGTGTTCATCAATATACAAGAAGGAGGTTCAGAGTTAAGATCACCCGATCCTTTCGGACAAGGGTGAACACATTCCTTCAGTGTAACGCGGCCCCGGACATCTAAGAGCATCGCAGACCTGTTATTTCTGTTTGCCTTTTCTTCTTTCTTGTATACAAAACCATCCTGAAAATATGGCTTTATATTTTAATTATACCAAAAGAGAAAAAAGTCGAAAATATTCCAAATTAGGGTTGTAATTTTTTTTATAACGTCTCCTGGTCGTGCAACTGAACGTTGCTGATGAATTGCGACATCTATAAGAATAAATATAAAGTGACCTTTTATTTATTAATTTCCATTCAAGAATAATGACCAAAAATATCTTCTCTTGGTGAATTAACAAAGTTAACTCCAATTAATTTCGTACCGAAGACTACGTATTCTCATCAAACTACCAAGGAGTTTATAAAGGCTTTTTGATTGATTAATATAATGTTATTTTAGACCAAAAATATTTTGTCAATATGGAAATAGTGTGAAAAAATAGAACAAAGAATTTAAAGGATATAAACCAAACGGCCATAGCTGTATCCATTGAGAATATTTATAGCTATGTAATTGGATGATGTGTACAAAATTATAATCTAGACTAGGGGTATCAGCGTTCAAAGGTTGAAATAAAAAATTATATTGCTAATAATTATATAAGTTAAAGGACAGTTTTATATTTTTAAAATGTTAATTTAAATGCGGGTTTTGATATCTCTCTCTTGCCCATATACTTTCGTATTAGTCAAATAATATTTCAAAATATTTATTTTTTTTACATCGATGCCAAAAAATCTATAGCTTCAAATATTGATTTCATTCCAAAATATATATATCATTGTGGAAAAAAAAGTCAGAAGTTGATATTAAAAAAGGCATATCTCCTGACCACTACATGAGAATTTTTATATATCAATTTATTAGTTGCAAAAAGTTTCGATGACACAAAAGGCATTCAAACAAGAATTCCTATTATGACGCAGAAGATTATCGACCGTAATCTGTCTGCTAGATAAATGACGTCACCGTACATATCACGTGATTGAGATATGCATAGATTTTTAAATTGACGTCTATTACTTCCCATTGGGTGATGAATTAATGTACAATAGAGGCGTTGGATATTTGTTTGGCATCTCTTGATATCTCTCGCAAGGCTTCGAATTACTGGGAGAGCATGCAGTCTTCTGAACAGTTATCTTTGATTAATTTGAAAAAAATAGTGGCACGATGCTTCTTCAACTTCCACATCAATAGCGTTAACTGAGAAACTATAATCAATGTCATAAAATTCAGACATTCAACTTCAATCAAGGGGTCACGACTCGCTACGACCTGATGCAACGTCAGAAACAAGAAAATTCGTCGACTAAAGACTTTAACATCACAAAGCTTTAGGTTGGCTGATAGAATCTGCATAAACGACACAACATTGTCTATTAATGCTACGATGTGAAATACAAAAAAAAAATCTTACCGAGAATTTGAAGCTAGCTGAAAATGTAGTAAATGTATCAAAATTAGCTATGTTAGATCTTTCTTTTTCTTTTTTTTTTTCAGTCCTAAGACTGGTTTAATCAGGCTTCTCCAATAATATATCCATAGCTACAATTTTCAACTGGTGGTAAGATATTGCCGTGGTTTGTTTCTTCAGTTTGGTCGATAAATGTAAAAAGGCGCCCATTTGATCTGATGCCTTCGAAACGTCTTTCAAACAGTCTTTTGAGCAAGCCATCCTATTTTTGCACGTGATCCTTTTTACGCACACAATCTGCTTGAAACAAAAATACATTAACTTTGTACAACTATAAGGAATACCATAATTGTAGGTTGGATTTTGATTAATTCAAGTTTTAGACTCACATTTAAAAAAAGTTTATTGTACTGAGGTCTCGACGACCCACTGTCGCACCTTTTCAAAGATGAAAAGCTTATTAGCAAAATATTGCCTGTTGAAAGATCATATTTTGAAGAGACAATAATTCTCTAATAAGCTTTCAAACTATTTAAAGGGCGAGAGTAGGTCGTCTAAAAACATCAGGACAATAAACTTTTTAAACAAAAGTTGATGAGTTTATAACTTGAATTGATTTGCATAACTATAGAGGTACATATGTGCATAGGTACACCTGCCAAGTACGGTGTTTATTGGTTCAATTTGGGATCTCCCTACAACCAAATCACAGGTTCGAATTCCCAACGAAACGTCTTTTAAAATATAACACAAAGTGTTCTTATGATCATACTATATACGAAAATAACATCTATACACCTCTAATAAGACTTCCAATGAAATTACACACCATGTAAGAAGCCATTCCAACCCAATAATAGAACGGTTTGAAGATCTGGCGAAACTGCTGGGAGGGCTCGCTACTGATGAGCCAAGCTCTTACATTTAATTTATCTATCATTGCAGTTTGGCTATAAAGAGTTGTGACGATTATTTCGAAAATAAGCATTAATATAAATAGGTTTACAAGTCATTCGATATATTGCCTTTCTAAATTTAATTTGCTTCTTATGAGTATAAAGCTATTACAAGTGAGCACAAGTAACCAAATGGGGTTCTGGTATCTTGCAAGTGAAATCCGAAATTATTTCTATACCTATACATATACAATGGATTTAACCATGAAGATAGGCTTAATATTCTTCACATCCATCAGGAATATCTATAATACGCCTGCTTTATTCTGATAATTAGCAAAAATATATAGTGTACTCTCCTATTCGAGCAACTAAAAGTTGCTGGTGGCTTACGCCATCTGTCGGAAGACATATCAATTTGAAATTAGAAATAATTTAACGTTATACATTACTTTTTGAAATATATATTATTAAAATGTATTTCTACAGCCCTTATACTGTGATAAATAAAAATTGAAAGAGGAAGGGCATGGCTCATCAGTGGTGAATCATCACAGCGGAGCCATGCCCTCCCTCTTTCAATTTTTACCCATCGCAGTATAAGGGCTGTAGGAATACATTTAATAATTATATTTAAAAAGTAATGAATAAAGTTAAATTACTAATAATTTTCATTGATAGATGGTGCTAAGTTGATGATTATATTCAAAAATATAAACTAATCGTTGATTTTTAATTATTTTTCTAGAATATTGAGAAAATATCTTTTCTTATTTACCCCTTCGTATTTAGCCAATATTCTCTATAGAAAAAAAAAATTAAAATCAATGATAAATTGGTATTTTTAATCCGACAGATAACGCAAACATGGAACTTTGCCCCATGTAATTTACGTTTCTACTTATTGAGGCGTGAAGAGCGCCTTTGTCGTCGTATCCTATCTAGGGACATCTTCATCTTGGAGGGAAGTCTTGGCCTCAACACTGCGATGGAATATTGGAGCCAGTAGCTGAAAATGTAGATCACAGCATCTCAAGATCTTCTCGGCGTTCTTCAGTCTGTCTTCCCTAATTTACCCAACATCTCCACCAAATTCAACGTAGAAAATTAGGAAACACAAACTTCGGGATGACACAGCAATTTTTTTAGGCAAAGGCACAAACTAAAATTTATATAATACAAGATGAGCAATAAGGAAAGTATATAGAGTATATCAAGATATATATAAAAATATGAAAATTAAAAATCTGTTCATTAAATATAAATATTTCGCTACAGTATAAAAGCGGACAGTAAAAAAGACATCGATACCGGGTTTCGAACCTAGGTGGCCGAGAGTAAGTAAAAGGATACAGTATATATTGCTATTTTATTTAAAAAAAAAAAGAAGAAATTTTCGCGCAAATTTTTTATTTATTTATCATTACATAGATATTTGACAAATGAGATATAAATGACTTTTACTAAACTAGGTAGAATTACAATAAATAAATAAATAACACAAAAACCAGGAAGTTAGTGTCATCGTCTGATATGTTCTGAGCGACAATGCCCTCTGGCAGCTACAAATTATCTTCCGCCATTTTACACAAATCTCGTTTGATATCGTTTGAACAAAAGCATTTTGATTCGATAAATAATCACACATTATTAACAGATTGGCTTTAGAATTGTGTGTGTGTGTGTTTTTGCAATCTAATTAAATATACATGTTATATAAAAATATTATTTTATTTAAAATTATAATTTCATAGATTCAAATACTCTGCTAAATCGACCGCAAGAGGTCACTCTTCCCCTATAAAAACTCGTTGTTGTTTTATCCCAATGGTTTTACTTTTGGTTAGTAGCCCGTAAAACCATATTTTCTCTATCCCAATGGTCTTCATTTTGGTTAGCAGCCCCGTAAAATAAAGATATTTTCTCTATCCCAATGGCCTGCTCAAAACTTATGTAAATAATCTTTTGTTTTCCTTATTCTACTCGCCTTAAGCCAGGCATTACTTTTATCAAATTATGTTCTTTTATATATTCCTTTAGTTAAATTAAATTTCTGATTAAAATTATTTTTATTATCATACTTTCAAGATTTAACCACGACTGCATTACATTACCAGAATCCTCAACATGATCTAAATTCAAGCAGAAAATCTTTTTTTTTTTTTTATCATATACATATATAGAAATATGTAGATAGTTAAGATAATTCGGCGAAACCGCTGAGAGGGTTCACCATTGATGAGCCAAGCCCTCTCGTTCAATAACTTTTACCATTGCAGTAAGGTCTGTAGAGATATAATATTTGATGCTATTATTAAAAAGAAACCCTTTGCCAAAAATTAATTGTTACACATTTTATCGATAGAGGGCAAGTAAAAATTTATAAATATGTAGAACTGGTTAAATCCCAAACCAATAAAATAAATAGAAAAAAAATGAACATATATTACAAATGGAAAAAATATAAAAGTATTTCTCACCTTTTAAAAACAAATAGGTGAAATATATTTATATTCTTTTAAACTAATTTTAGTGTGTTGAGACATTTGAGTTTTATTTTGTGTATTTTATTATACATTGTGTGAAAGGGGATTACAGGGAAATTTCACTTAAAATATAATGGGGATTTAGCACTGTTAAAGTGTGATTATTTATCTTTCAATATTTTCTTTCAAAGTACGAGTTATAGCCCCAACCGATCTCAAAGGATGTTTTCCAAATTTTCAAGTTAAAATTTGCTATCGTCAACGTGGCCATATATCCCATTTAAAAATTGTTCTCTAGTATTCATTCCAACATGAAATTGCATTCCCTTTCTTCAAATATATTAGATTTTATCTATAGTTTTTTTTTTTGTAAATGTGACAAAATAACATTCTTATTTAAAAAGCAGTTCCGTGTGCATTAATTTTAGAACGAAGGAAAAGGAATTAATGGGCACAAATTACGAAAATAGCTGTCTTATCTCATAGTGGAAGCAAATAGTAACATCATAATCTTCAATCCTCTTCTTATCATACATTCCGAAGGCCCAAGAAAGATGGGAATCGATAACATAATTGATCCAACAAATTGCCTTCGAAAATTAATTGATGCGGCCTTGAGGGCAGCGCCTCTCTTTCCTATACTAGTAGACTATAGAGAGGTGGCATTCTTCAGGTAGGTGGGTTCTTACTCTTCAGCAAATATTCCTATATTCCTAGTAGCTAAGGGCCTCAGTCTTTCTCTTCGATACCATTCCTTTATTACCGGAAGCTAGATGTGTCCCAGTCTTCCTTTCTCTTTGGTTCCATTCCTTTATTCCGGACTAGACGAAAGGCCCGGGCAACGCCCGGGGTTTACCCGAGTGCGAATATTTTAAAAACGTTGTCTTGGGTGGTCGCTAATGACAGGGTGGTTTGTATAGACAGGTGGATGTATCACACAGCTGATAACAGGGTTGTCTAGAGTGGGCGCTATAGACAGGGTGGTCTGTATAGACAGGTGGATGTAACACACTGATGATAACAGGGTTGCCTAAGGTGACCGCTATAGACAGGGTGGTCTGTATAGACAGGCAGCTGATAACAGGGTTGTCTAGAGTGGTCGCTATAGTCAGGGTGGTCTGTATAGACAGGTGTATGTATCACACTGCTGTTAACAGGGTTGCCTAGAGTGACCGCTATAGACAGGGTGGTCTGTATAGACAGGTGAATTTAACACACTGATGATAACAGGGTTGTCTAGAGTGGCCGCTATAGACAGGTGTATGTATCACACAGCAGATAACAGGGTTGTCTAGAATGGCCGCCATATACAGGGTGGTCTGTATAGACAGGTGGATGTATCACACAGCTGATAACAGGGTTGCCTAAAGTGACCGCTATGACAGGGTGGTCTGTATAGACAGGTGGATGTATCACACAGCTGATAACAGGGTTGTCTAGAGTGGCCGCTATAGACAGGTGTATGTATCGCACAGCTGATAACAGGGTTGTCTAGAGGGGGGCAGGGAGGCCACGTGTTCGCTGGCAGCCAATGGGCGCGCATTCTATCCGTGAGCTTCAGACATACAGACAGACAGAATAAGGCAAATATATAAGTAGATAGTTAGGAGTCCTGTGGTTTCCATTTCTCTTCAGCATCATTCCTTCATATTTGATAGCTAGAGAGAGGTGGGAGGTTTCAATTATTTCTAATATATATTCCTTATATAATATTATTATCATAAATAACACAAAATGTTTGTGTTTACACTTAAAATATGCGGTTGACTCTATGCTTGAGCAAATTTTACCTTCTTGAATCAATAATATATATATATATGTCATAAAAAACGTATATTCTAGATACGTTACCTTTCATGCAGTCGTGGATAAAAAATGAAATATAACCTTTTATGTTTTCCTTAAATTATATTTATTTTTATTATTTCTCAAAGCAAACAGTTTTACATACCAAGACAATGAACAATGTATTTTAAAATAATAGCAAATTAGGTTATATTCTTTTTGTTTGGCATTCCTTTACATTTTGAAAATTAACTCTGTGTTTAGTTCTTATTTTTAATTTGATTATTTAAATTATAATTTCAGTTATATTATAGGAGAACAATTTTAATAAATATTATGGTTATGTAATTATTTTGTTCTAGAATTTTAATTATATTATGAATAATAAAAATCATATTTTTATTATCTATATATATAAAAATGAATGTTTGTTGGTCCGTCCGTAAGTGATAATCTTCATCGCTCAACCGATCGTGATGAAACTTTGGGAAGTTGTTTAGTATACTACCGGGATAGTTTCTGGCTAATTACTCTTTAGAAATAACATTTCGTTGCATTTTTATTTACAATAAAACGTAAATTCACTCGCAATCAGCGCCCCCTCGCGGTAGGCGTATGGCCTGAAATAGCCTCGCATGAGCGTATTTGTAACGTCAAGCTTAGCCTATAGGTTAGGTACACAGCTTCGTACCCCCACAACCTAGGTTCGAGGCTCAGCGTGGGTGTTTTTTTTTTTTTTTCATTTCTTTTATATTATTGTAGCAAATTATTAAAAATATTATTTTATTTAAAATGTAGGCTTTTTAAAATAAAAATTAACATAAACAATTTTTAAATAATATTTATAACAAACCTAGGTTCGAGGCTCAGCGTGGGTGTCTTTTTTATTTTCATTTAAGACATATTTTTAAATTCTGTGTTTGTGCATATATAAATATTTAACAAAAATTGTGAGAACGTTCTATTAGAATATCTCAAAAACAAAAAACAATACATATAAACAAGTTCACTGACATTTATTAATGCAGTGATTATAAAGGGCTATATTATCTATATATATAAAAATCACTTTCAAATTTTAACGTAACGTTCCATTCTCAATCCCGTAGGGCTTTAGATCGGCTAAAACATTTTTATCTTTATAAGTGAATATTAACTTTACTGTACTGAATAGTTTAGTATAATATTAATTTAACATATTTTTATTATGTCATATATATATATACTAGCGGATGTACCCGGCTTCGCCTGGGTTTTACCCGAGTAAAGGTTTGTCTAACGAACATTTGTTAAAAAAATTCTCTATAAACTTATAAAAAAAAATAATAGATATATTTTGATAATTTGAAACTCGTAAATTTGAATCTCTCGATAAAGTGAACATTTTTTCCCGGTCCCTTGAAAAATACTCGATAAGTTGAATAAAATCAATATTAATTGGTTCCCTCGGTAATTGGAAGTTAAAGAAATAGTATCTTGCCTTGGAATTGTATCATTATTCTTGTCTGAAATAAATTGCCGTGTCATCCTGAATTTTGTCTTTCCTAATTTTCTACATTACAAAATCATCATTTTATCTATTCTCCCAATATATATGTTGTAGATAAATGATAAAACTAACTTCGACTTGTGCGCAATTAATAGGTAGAAAATCTCACTTTTGTTAAATAATCGTTAGGATAATAAACTTAGTGATAATAAAACTTATAGATAAAAAAACTTGTTTAACATCGTCGCAATGGGGGCGCTGCTTGCGAGTTAAATCTACAAACCTGCAAATAACTCAAAGGATATTCAAGATATTCAAGAAATAATTTTTCAAACACCTTCCCAGGGATATACCTAATAATATCCCAAAATTTCACGGCGATTGGATGTATGGTTTTTGAATCTATAGAGTATAAACATACAGACAGACAGACATTCAATTTTATATATATATAGGCCTTCAAGAAGACGACGCCCTTGTACTTTGACGATTTTAAATTTAAATTGAGGAGGGTCTTGTGCAAATTCCTGACGTTTTATGGACGGCCTTTCGAGGTTGTCGAATTGATTGCCTTTTTATCACACTAGGGTTTAATAGGCCTCGAGTTCAGGAATGTGACACCGAATCTATATGACCTTACTGAGGAAGCAGTTCTTTGGGGGGACTTCTGAAATTGAATAATTATCTTACTTGTAATTTGAAGCATCAGTTCTGTGTAGGCTGGATCAATATATATAACACTAGACGGGTGACCCGGGCTTCGCCCCGGGATTGACCCGTGTGCATATCTACCCGAGTGATATATATTTAGATAATATTTTTTTTTATAATTGTTTGTTATTAGCATTATCTATTTGTTTGCATCAGCATAATCTAATCTTTGATAGAGGGCGCTGTTCGTGAGCTAAGTAGAATAATTTGAATATATAGTTTTAATAATTGATTTATATATTTTTTAAAATAGCCTATCGTCTTCCCCTTATTTTTTTACCTATGTATGGAAATTTTGGTTTGAATTAGTGAACTACTGCGAATTTGTATACCGGACATACAAACAAACAAACAAACAAACAGACATACAAACATTGATTTATATATATATAGATATATATTGTAAATTTGATAATAAAGTTAAACTTTTTAAAAAGTGGTTGAAATAATTTGAAAAGAGAAATGCATGCAAATATATATTTAACAGAGAAGCATGCTTACTCTGATTTAATATAACTAAAAATAATGTAAAAAAATAGAGATAAATTAGTAAGATAAGTTTATTATATTGTTTTTAAGGCGAATATTAAGAATGTATCAATAAATATTAAAATTGTTTAATAGCAAGATTTAACAATGGAACCAAGCATTTAAATCGGCTTTAACACGTCATGAGCTTGTCCAAAAAACAAAAAACAACTGAGATAACGAACCAGATATTATTCAATCAAATAGAAAAAAGTAATCTAAAAAGTGAACTTTTTTAATTTAAAAGTTTAAAAAATATATATATTTTATTTAGTTTTTTTTATTATCAAGTTTTGTGAAATTTATTTTTTTTAATGGTTGTTTAGCTCTTTTATATAATATTTATTAGTAAAATACGAAAATACTACTTGCAAAATGAAAGAGACCATTATATAACCAAAAATATAGAGAAAAGTATATTTTGAAATGGAAAGGATTGATAAGAAAGAATTTAAGACTTTGTAATTTTGTCATCACTTTGACAGCAACCACAATGTCAAAATTACATAGTCTTTAAGAAGAAAATACTAATTATAGGATATTTCTGTATGCATGTGGTTGGACATCTAATAAAAATTATCATTTTTGCTAACTGTGACTGTTTAAAAATGATTTTTAGGCATTTTTAGATAAACTTATTTTTTTTTAATGCATAAGATAAAATAAAGATTATATAAAAGATAAGATATATATATATTATAAAAATGCTTATCTAATAGTTAGAGCCTGACGAAGATACAGAATTGAATGAAAAGAATAATGGAAACATTTTTTAAATATGAGGAAAAAGATATTTTAAAAATGAGAGAAAATAGAAATTAATAACATATATGACCAGAATTTTTAAAATTTAAAAAATTGAATTATAAAAATGGGATTGAATTTTTGAAGCTGTAGTTCGATTTGTTGTTTATAAGGTATTTTTATGAAGCGATAAAATAAAATTCATTCACACAATAAGGTTAAAATACCCATTTTTGATAAATTATTTTCCGAGATGTTTTCAATATCATTTATAAAAGAGTCCAATTTGTTGTTTATATGTTTATAATGTTTATACATTTTCCTAGATAGATGTGCCTCTAGTGCAAATTATAGAAATGTTGGATTGGAAATGATAATAAGTATTGATTTTAATTTTAAAGCATTTTCTTTTGTCGTAAAGAATAATTTGTTTGTTTTCTAAATTAATAGTGTGAGATCTACATAATTAGCAGTTTGATGGTTTTGGTTGTTTTCGTTGCCGATAAGATTGAGGAATCTTGGATAAATGTTGTTGGCAAATTTCTTAAAATCTGAAGTTTGATTGTGAATTAAAATGTCATTTACAAATCTGAAAAATAATGGACAGTGGCTATTCACGCACACACACACACAAAAACCTTTATTAAGACACACAGGTCTTACAGAGGATTCTTCCTGGGGTTACAAGACAGTGAAACCTATGAAAGTGGGAAATATACAAAGGGGTAAAAATGGAGAAAGATTATATACACATGATAGATATATACAGATTATTATTTGAATGATCCTATGGAAAATAAGAATATGGATTTGGAAGAAAAAAAATTGGAAATATGGATGGAAGAAGTGGAGAGCGAAAAGAGGGGGAAAAAAACAGGTATTTACACATGGAACATACAAATAATGAAACAAGTCAATTAAAGCTCTTTTGTGCTCACACAGCACAGGTGGACCATGGCTTTTTTCAAAAATTCTTTAAGAGATTTTCCAGGAAAATTCGAGTGTTCAGAGTTGTAAGGTAAACACCGTTTTATCGGTGTGGGGGGTTAGCATATCGTACCTGCCCAGACAAATAATAGGATATTGGCTCTGTCCTCCTCATCAACAGTGGCTATTCTTGATACATTATACTTGTTCATAGTCATGTAAAAGTAAGTTAGCAAGGAAAGAGCTATAGGAAGTTCCCATAGGAATTCCTTTTATTTGTAGATAAAGTTTGTTTTTGAAAGTTATATAGTTGAAATTAAAAAATGTTTTAAGGAGATTTTAACTCTTATTGGCTTATTAGTTTATAACGAATTTTCAGTAATGGAATTTTTTGTTCTTGATCTGTTAGATATTTGAAAGATAATTTTGGTATTCCATTAAGAATATATTCGGGTTCAATTTTGGAATATAAATCTTCAAAATAATAAGTGTGTAAGTTTTTAATTTATTAAAGTTTTCATTTGTAAAATTATTATTTTCTAGAATCTATGAAAAAAAGTTTTATTCTTGTGAATAATTTTGTTAATAATGAATTTCAAAACCGAAGCCAGATGTAAATCAATATTAATAATAGCAGAATTAATGTTCGAAGTTATAGTTCTGAATTTAAGAGTTTGTGTAATTTGGGGTTAATCCTTTCTTATTATTTTTTATATCTATAAAAATGAAATCCAAAATCGATGTTTGTTATCGCGTTGCGCAAAATCTACAGAATCAATCATTATGAAATTTCGCATGTAGGTAGCTGAAGATTTCGTTTAACACATAGGCTATTCAAAAAGCTAAAAAGGTTAATGTGCTTTAAAAAAAGTAAAACCAAAAAGGGTTAGTTCCAGCCTTTTACCGCTTGGCGCAGCACTGGTCGCGACGATAAATGAATTTGATTGGTTAATAATTTTACACGTAGTTTGTTTACACGATGAATGTCAGTTTGTTTACATTATGGATGTTTTTAAAAGGTAAGATTATCCAATCGCCGTGAAACTTCAGAAAGTTATTTATTATACTACTGGGAAGGTTTCTGGTTTGAATTTGATTAGAAATAAATATTCGTTGCAATTTTATTTGCAAATTTTCTACTTTCACTCGCAAGCAGAGCCTTTCGCGGTATCTGGTGAAACTACATTTATAAATTGTAAAAATGGTAAAATGTGTTCCAATTATAATAAATTTAATATTTAATTTGAGGATTTAGTAATATAATATTCCAATGACGTTGTAAAAAAACTTGGTATTTCAATATTAAAATATATTTAAAGAAAATATCTTATTTAAAATTTAATAAATGTTTTCAAAAAATTATGTTTCAAAATATATTTAAACGCATATAACAATATTTGTATATTTATATTTATGTAAGTTTATAAATCTATATATAGGTGGATTGGATGTTTTCTAGAATCGTTTCAACAAATGTTCGTTAGGCAAACTTTTACTCGGGTAAAAACCGGGCGAAGCCGGGTACATTCGCTAAATACAGTTATTTACAAATGTTCGTTTGTGACAAGATACTATTTCTTCAACTTAAAATTACCGAGGGGACCAATTAATATTGATTTTATTCAACTTATCGAGTATTTTTAAAGCGACCGGAAAAAAATTGCAAATTATCGAGAGTATAAACAAGTATATATTCAGTAGGGATTGGATGTTTGGTAGAATCGTTTTAACAAATGTTCGTTAGGCAAACTTTTACTCGGGTAAAAACAGGCGAAGCCGGGAATATATATATATATATATGGCAATATAATATAATAAGGATGTACAAAATTACCCAAAAATCGACGACGCCAGAGAATTGGCCTATCAAAGGACACACGAACGACACTTACGCGACAAAGCGAGATTCGACCAAACACATAGAGCTTCCGATTTTGTAGTAGGCGATCTCGTTTTGGCAAAAACATACCACCATCCAGACACCGGTAAACTGGCACCTTTCTTCTCAGGACCTTATGAAATACTGGAGAAATTTCCCCTCAAATCGTACGGATCAACCACTCCAACCGACCTCTAAGTCGTGAGACAGATACAATTCATGTCAACAAATTAAAACACTATACGGAAAACGAACAATTTATTTCACCGCCCGTAAATGATCGAGACCAACCCAAAAATACCTTCAATTTCCCATATAAACACTTCAATCACACTCTAATCCTGTCGATTTTTATGTGGCGATATAATATAATAAGGTGGAAAGATAAATAAGGACACCACAAGTTGGAGAAGGAACCCAGACAACCAGCGAGAGAGAGGGAGAGAGAGGGGCCTGCCACCGCTGAGCGGCCGTTCGTGTCGCAAACAATTACCAACTGTCCTAAAAGTCCCAAGGTGTTGACGGACGGGCCCCATTGGCCGCCCCTTGGAATGTCGCTGCTGTCTCAATTGACCGGACTTTACATCCCGTCTCTCTCTGGGCTGGCTCTAGGTTTGCTTTATTATTCCTGGAAGAGTATATATTATTACATACAAGGTATGTCCCATAAGTTCCCGGACTGGGTCCATAAAAAAAAAGGTAAGATTTTTAATAATTTTTTTATTAAAACTTTTCAAAGTAATCCCCCCTTGCTTCAACCCACCAGCGCCATCGTTTCTCCCAATTGTCGAAACAGTTTTTATAAGCCTCTTTTGGAATGCTCTTCAATGCTAACGGCGATTTTTCTATTATGTCATCCCTGGTGTCAAAATGTCTTCCTTTTAGAACTGCTTTAAGTTTGGGGAACAGGAAAAAGTCATTTGGTGCGATGTCTGGGAAATAGGGTGGTTGAAGTAGGATTTGTGTCTCGTTTTTCGCCAAAAAGCTAGTCATCAAGTGCGCTGTGTGAGGGCGAGCATTGTCATGGTGTAGGATCCAGCCACCATTAGTCCATTTTTCTGGCCTTTTTTTTCGAATCGCCTCCCTTAGACGGCGAAGAATGCCCAAATACATTTCCTTAATAACTGTTTGGCCTGCAGGAAGATACTCGTGATGAACAATGCCCTTGTTATCCGAAAAAGCGACCAGCAACACCTTGTTTCTGGATTTTTTGGGTCTAGGCTCACCCTAACCTCTCCACTCGGCAGTTGAGGTTTGGTTTCAGGGTCATAGCCATAGACCCATGTCTCGTCGCCTGTGATTATCTTTTCTTTCCATTCTGGATCCGTTCTTGTCATTTCCATCATGTCCTCACAGGTTGCAAGCCGACACAGTTTTTGCTCATTGGTGAGGAATCTTGGGATGAATTTTGCAGGAGTCTTTTTGATCTTCAAATCTTCGGTTACGATCCTTCCAATCGTTGTTTTAGAGATGCCTGTGTCTTGCTCTTGCTCAAGCAAAGTGGTTCGAGGATTTTCTTTTATCAAATCGGTGATTTTTTGCACATTTTCATCAGTCCTTTGAAATTTTGGGCGTCCTTGTCGAGGATCATCTTCAATGAAAATTCTGCCAGCTTTAAATCTAGAATGCCATTCAAAAACAGTTGTTCTCTTTGGGGCGTCATTGGGGAATGCTTTATTAAGCATTTCAAAAGTTTTGGTTGCTGATATTTGAAGTTTCACACAAAATTCTATGCAAATCCTCTGCTTCAATTTTTGTTCCATCGTAAAATCGCCGCAGCGCTAGGTGTGACCTTTAAATAAATTAGAATAACCTTGGCGCGCGCAAGTACCGCCTCGATATTGGTACCACCGTGTAGCCAGATATTTTTTCTATAATAAACAGTCAAATTCATTTACATTTTTCATTTATTTATTTTTTTATGGACCCAGTCCGGGAACCTATGGGACATACCTTGTATATATATTTGTCGGCTATGCACGCCCTCAATATGTAACAAATCTCGCTGAAATTTGAACAGGACAGAGAGTTAAATCTGGAAAAGTTTTTGTCGCACTTTTAACAAAGAAAAATTATAATTAACCAAGTACTAAGCAACAATATTTTTTTAGTCAGAAATGATGATGACAATATTGCTGTATCATACTTGATTGACATAAACAAAATTCTTTAGGGGAATATTCACTAAAGCAGACCACGGGCGAATCCAGATAATAATTTTTAGTAGACAGGAACAAAATTCTACCAGCGAAACATTCACTCTAGCAGAAGACACACGAAGCCATGTCATCTGTATATATAAAATATCGTTTCTCGGTCTTTCGGCTAAGATCATGTAGTATATCTCTAGATATTTTTATTCATATATATCTTTTAAAAAATCTATTCAGTAGAGGAGTGGATATGTTTGCTCGATAAATATATATTATATATTATATAAATATATAATGTAACGAATATTATTATCATTATTATCATAATATTCTTTGTGTTCCGGAATATTATTATCAATAATATTTGTTAGGCAAACTTTCACTCGGATAAAACCCGGGCGAAGCCGGGTACACATCCGCTAGTGTATATATATGCCAACTTGGTTATCCACCTATCTCACGTTATGGCACAGAAGCACAAAATCCAAGTTGGCCTTCATGGTTCATCCTATTTTGTTCCTCTGTTGCCGATTTAAGTTCGACACATGTGCTACCTGTAGGTTCTGAAATGATACGTGTTCCTTGGTGTGTTTAAACCTATGAAATATTTCGGGTTTTAAAAATTATAATCATATGAATTTTTGCTATGTTCAGAAAAAACGATGTCGGGGAAGAAGAAAGTGGTGGTTATCGGCGCTGGAGCCAGCGGACTTCCCTCCATCAAGTCCTGCCTTGAGGAAGGCCTGGAAGTCGTCTGCTTCGAGAAGGAGGACTCCATCGGTGGCATCTGGAAGTTCCGGGAGGGCAAGCCATGCTCCCTCACTCCTGGCACGCAAATGAACACCAACAAACTTCTGGGAGCCTACAGCGACTTCCCGGCCCCTGAGAAATTCTCCATTTATCTTCCCCACCGCATGTGTATGGAGTACCTCAACCTGTACGCCGACAAGTTCGACCTCCACTCCAGGGTCCGACTCCAGCACAAGGTGACCGCGGTCTCGCCCCTCGAGGATGGCCGGTGGGAGGTGAAGGTGACGGACCCGACTGGGAGGGATCTGATCGAGATGGCAGACGGAGTGATGGTCTGTGTGGGGCACGACAACATCCCTGAAATTCCAGACCTCCCCGGTGTGGATAAATTCGGCGGCAAGGTGATCCACTCCCAGGACTACCTGCACGCCGACAACCACAAGGGCGAGCGGGTGCTGCTCGTGGGGAACGGCAACACGGCGGGGGACATCGCCAACGAGCTCAGTCGCACCGCAGACAAGGTGAGAGGTCTCGAGATCCCTATGGTTCCTGTTTCATGTTAATTCCTATGGTACATGCTGATTTTTATAGCACATGATAGTTTCTATAATACATGATTATTCCTAAGATGCATTCTGATTCCTATGGTACACGATAGTTCCTATTGTACATGATAATCCCTATGTTACAGGCTGATTCCTATGATACATTATAGTTCCTAAGATACATGAAGATCCCTATGATACATGCTGATTCCTATGGTATATGATGCTCCCTATGAAACATTATGATTCCTATGGTACATGATGATGATACATGAAGATAAAAGTAACCAAAAGATCGCAGCAGATTATACATGCAATGTATTTCTTTATTGGAAGCAGGATAACTTTCGGCCAAAAGACATCTCGACGTGTCAAAACAAATGGCTAGATTTCACAAAGTATATGGAACCTAACTGTATAAAATCTAGTTAGTAGCTGATGTTGTGGCTTAGTCACCAACCTGAATCTGATAGTTTTCCGAGACGGCCGAGAGATGGCACGATATTTGTTGCTTCTTTTTTGAGCGGAGAGATGACCTTTTAATATATCAACATATTTGCTGTAAAATTTCCTTTGAAAACATATTTTATAAATGTATTTCACCTAAGTAAAATCTAGCATTTTATGTTAAGCAGATATTTTGATGAAATATTGCCAGTTTATGTGATACAAATATATTGGGATCTTTTAATTCATATTTTATAGAAATATTTGAGCTATTATAATATTATATATATTAATTATTATTAATATATCTTTACAAAAATGTGTGGAACATATTTAAAACTAGCGGATGTGTACCCGGCTTCGCCCGGGTTTTATCCGAGTGGAAGTTTGCCTAACCAATATTATTGATAATAATTTTCCGGAACACAGAATAATATGATAATAATATTCATTACATTATATATTTATATAATATATAAAAATATATTTTCGAGCAAACATATCCACTCTCTCTACTGAATAGATTTTTTAGAATATATATATATAAATAAAAATATCTAGATATATACTACATGATCTTAGCCTAAAGGCCGAGAAACGATATCTATATATATAAAAATGAATGTTTGTATGTTTGTCTGTTGGTTGGTTGGTCTGTATGTCCGGTATACAAATTCGCAGTAGTTCACTAATACAAACCAAAATTTCCATACATAGGTAAAAAAAAAAACGAGGATGACGATAGGCTATATTAAAAAATATATAAATCAATTATTAAAACTATATATTCAAATTATTCTAAAATGAATGTTTGTATGTTTGTCTGTTGGTTGGTTGGTCTGTATGTCCGGTATACAAATTCGCAGTAGTTCACTAATACAAACCAAAATTTCCATACATAGGTAAAAAAAAACGAGGATGACGATAGGCTATATTAAAAAATATATAAATCAATTATTAAAACTATATATTCAAATTATTCTAAATAGCTCACGAGCAGCGCCCTTTAGAACGCGGTGGATCTGATGGCGGGGCGCGCCCATTGGCCGCCTGCGAGCACGTGGCTTCCCTGTGCGCGCGCATGCGCCGGGAAGCTACTTGCGAGCCGGCAGCCGACGGGAGCAGTCACTTGCTCGCCGGGAGTCAACTGGCGCAGACATTTACTCGCTGCCAGACAACGGGCACATGTTTAATGTGTTTGAATTATACATTTAATCATGTAAACCCGGGCGTTGCCCGGGTCATTCGTCTAGTTTTATATATAGAGATTACCTGGCTTCGTGTGTCTTCTGCTCCAGTGAATGTTTCGCTGGTAGAATTTTGTTCCTGCCTACTAAAAAATATTATCTGGCTTTGCCCGTGGTCTGCTTTAGTGAATATTTTCCTAAAGAATTTTGTTTATGTCAATAAAGCATGATACAGCAATATTACAATATAATATACTGCGGCCTGTGATTGTAAAACGACACTTGAAGTTACACCGCATGAGTTTCTTTTCGACGAAAAATATTTTTTTTTTCATTTCATAGTGAAATATCGACTATTTCTAACCTTTTTGGATGAGGTATGAAAGAGTGAATTATGAAGAGTAATGACGAACGGAAAAAAAAAAGTGTCCAGGGATGGGAATCGAATCCACAATGTTCCGCTTACCGGGCAGATGCCATGTACACTAGGCTACCCTGGACGTATTTTTCCGTTCGTAAATGATACATAAAGTAACTTATAATACAATATAATATACTGCGGCCTGTGATTGTAAAACGACTCTTGAAGTTACACCGCATGAGTTTCTTTTCGACGAAAAATCAAAATTTTCATTTCAAGGTGAAATATCGACTATTTCTAACCTTTTTGGATGAGGTATGAAAGGATGAATTATGAAGAGTAATGACGAACGGAAAAATAAAAGTGTCCAGGGATGGGAATCGAACCCACAATGTTCCGCTTACCGGGTAGATGCCATGTCCACTAGGCTACCCTGGACGTATTTTTCTGTTCGTAAATGATACATAAAGTAACTTATAATACAATATAATATACTGCGGCCTGTGATTGTAAAACGACACTTGAAGTTACACCGCATGAGTTTCTTTTCGACGAAAAATCAAATTTTTCATTTCAAGGTGAAATATCGACTATTTCTAACCTTTTTGGATGAGGTATGAAAGGATGAATTATGAAGAGTAATGCCGAACGGAAAAATAAAAGTGTCCAGGGATGGGAATCGAAACCACAATGTTCCGCTTACCGGGCAGATGCCATGTCCACTGGGCTTTATTTTTCCGTTTGTCATTACTCTTCATAATTCATCCTTTCATACCTCATCCAAAAAGGTTAGAAATAGTCGATATTTCACCTTGAAATGAAAAATTTGATTTTTCGTCGAAAAGAAACTCATGCGGTGTAACTTCAAGTGTCGTTTTACAATCACAGGCCGCAGTATATTATATTGTATTATAAGTTACTTTATGTATCATTTACGAACGGAAAAATACGTCCAGGGTAGCCTAGTGGACATGGCATCTGCCCGGTAAGCGGAACATTGTGGGTTCGATTCCCATCCCTGGACACTTTATTTTTCCGTTCGTCATTACTCTTCATAATTCATCCTTTCATACCTCATCCAAAAAGGTTAGAAATAGTCGATATTTCACCTTGAAATGAAAAATTTGAGTTTTCGTCGAAAAGAAACTCATGCGGTATAACTTCAAGTGTCGTTATACAGCAATATTGTCATAATCATTTCTGACAAAAAATATATATATATTGTTGCTCAGTACCTGGTTAATTATAAATTTTCTTGGTTAAAGCGCGAAAAAAACTCTTCCAGATTTAACTCTCTGTCCTGTTCAAATTTCAGCGAGATTAGTTACATGTTGAGGGCGTGCATAGCCGACAAACATATATATATATTCCCGGCTTCGCCCGGTTTTTACCCGAGTAAAAGTTTGCCTAACGAACATTTGTTAAAACGATTCTACCAAACATTCAATCCCTACTGAATCTACACTTGTCTATACTCTCGATAATTTGAATTTTTTTCCTGGTCCCTTTAAAAATACTTGATAAGTTGAATAAAATCAATATTAATTGGTCCACTCGGTAATTTGAAGTTGAAGGAATAGTATCTTGCCACAAACGAACATTTTTAAATAACTGTATTTAGCGAATGTACCCGGCTTCGCCCAGTTTTTACCCGAGTAAAATTTGCCTAACGAACATTTTTTAAAACGATTCTTAAAACGATAGCAGTGAAAGATAGTACTGCAGTTAGCAGTGAAACATACCTTTACCAGAACTTCAGATCTATCAAAACAGGACGAAATCGGTCTTAATAAACCATGAAAGACAAAACTAAAAGTATGTATGTATTGTATAAAGAATTTCCACACGAAAACATGTTGAAAATTCACCTGATTATATATTTTAGTTATATACGAGGCGTGTTCAAATAGTATCGCACCTTTGAATTTTCGCGGGTTACGTATAATCGAATTTCGATCTTTTTGTGGTTTTATGTTGGTTCTTATCTCTCTCACTTATGCCGACAAGCTCGGCCATTTTGAATGTTCACTTAATTGTTGACAGCTGCTTTGCTTGCAGGTGTTTTGGATCGTCTTCGATTTTTACCTATTAAAAAAAATGGATCAAAGAACCTGTATCAAATTTTGTGTGAAAAACGAAATTAAGTGCGCGAATGCATTCCAAATGTTGACTGTGGCATACGGAGAAGCTACCTTGGACCGAAGCAACGTTTATCGGTGGTACAAAATGTTATCAGAAGGCCGAGAAGATGTGAACGACGAAGAGCATGCCGGACGCCCGAGCACTTTAACAACAGACAAAAAAATTAATGAAGTGGAGAAAATGATATTGGCCAATCGTCGAATCACCGTTAGAGAAGTTGCTGAGGACCTAAACATATCGATTGGCTCGTGCCATTCGATTTTATCAATGATTTGGGCATGAGACGGGTCGCCGCGAACTTCGTACCAAAATTGCTCAATTGCGACCAAAAACAGCATCGCATGAACATTGCTAATGAGATGTTGGACTCTGTCCGCGACGACCCAGATTTGCTCCAGAGGGTCATAACTGGTGACGAAGCGTGGATTTATGGTTATGACGTGGAAACCAAAGCTCAATCATCTCAATGGAAGCTGCCGCACGAACCAAGACCGAAAAAAGCGCGCCAAGTTCGGTCGAATGTGAAAGTTTTGCTGACAGTTTTCTTCGATTGCAGGGGTGTGGTGCATCATGAGTTCTTGCCACAGGGTAGAACGGTCAATAAGGAATATTACCTGCAAGTTATGCGCAATTTGCGCGAAGCAATCCGCCAGAAACGCCCGGATTTGCGGAAGAACAAAAATTGGCTTTTGCACCACGATAACCCCCCTGCTCACACATCGTTGCTTGTGCGCGACTATTTGGCCAAAAACAACACACTAATGATGCCGCAGCCACCGTATTCCCCAGATCTGGCCCCCTGTGACTTTTTCTTGTTCTCTAAACTGAAGAGGCCCATGAAAGGACGACGTTACGCTACGCTTGACGAGATAAA
This sequence comes from Cordylochernes scorpioides, assembly GCA_030710605.1. NCBI lineage: Eukaryota > Metazoa > Arthropoda > Arachnida > Pseudoscorpiones > Chernetidae > Cordylochernes > Cordylochernes scorpioides. The sequence goes on along the minus strand of CP092884.1, from coordinate 20,003,724 downwards.
GACGGCATCGAAGGAGGAGCTGAAAAGATTTTTAAAAAATGATTTTTTGAAGTGCTTCGAAGATTGGAAAAACCGTTGGCACAAGTGTATAATATTTCATGGGGATTACTTTGAAGGGGACAAAATAGGTATTCATGAATAAATAAATAATATTTGAAAAAACACAAAAGTCGCGATACTTTTTGAACACACAACCTCATGTTTTTATTTTTTAAATCAGTAAGACTACGCACACTAACATAAATAAACTGAAAATATTTCTTACATACTCTTACTTACTGATTGATCAGCATTTGATTGAAATATGCCGGTAATTCTGAAAAAAAAAAAAAATGGGGAAAAGAAAATTTAAAATTTTAGTAGATAAATTTGATAGAAAATTTCAATATTCGAGTCGTAGTGGAATATTTAGTCATATACCGCAGCGCTAACTGCTTTTTTAAAATATTGTCACGTGGAAAATTAGGAAAGACAAACTTCGGGATGAGGCAGCAATTTATTTAAGGCAAGAATAAACTATGAATGATAAACAAAAGCAATGAGGGAAGTTTACAAAGTAGCAAAATATAAACATAAAAATAATACTCTGTTAATAAAATAATAAATACTTTGCTACATAGCTCCTTCCCTATGGGAGCTGTGACTCATAGCTTGTAATTATTGTAGATACTGACGTGGAACTGTCGTGCTTCTGCCAAGCATTCCATCGAAGTCTTGGAACTTTGTCCCTAGTACCTTTGCTTCCCTTTTCTTGCGGCGTGAAGAGCGGCTTTGTCGTCGTATCGTCTATAGGGACATCGTTATCTTGGAGGGAAGTCTTGGCCTTGACACGGCGGTGGAATCCTGGAGTCAGTCTCTGAAAATGTATATCACAGCACCCATGGCATCTAGGTCTTCTCGGCGATCTTCAGTTTGTCTTCCCTAATTTACCCAGCATCTCCACCAAAGTGCCACGTGGAAAATTAGGGAAGACAAACTTCGGGATGAGACAGCAATTTATTTAAGGCAAGAACAAACTATGAATGATAAACAAAAGCAATGAGGGAAGTTTACAGAGTAGCAAAATATAAACATAAAAATAATACTCTGTTAATAAAATAATAAATACTTTGCTACAATATACTTTGGAGTAAGGTCTTTTGATTTAAACGATATATATTTCTCGTCAACTCATAGGTTGGTGGCGGACAGTAATCCTATCCACAGAGATTTTTTTTTAATGACTACTCTTTTGATGATACTGCAGAGTCTCTGTCCGAAATGGTCTACTAATTGATGCTCTTTGGTATGGCGATGTTGAGAAGCCAGTTCGCCTCTAAGGTGTTGCCAACCGAATCCAATTCTTCGATCAAAGAGTTGCTTCCTCTCGTAGAATGAAGTGCTTGGATAAAATATTGTCCCACTTTCCTCGTTTGTTTTTATGACCCTTTTCAAAGTTTGAATTTGATCTCAAACGCGCACCGCGCGCACAACTAAAACGAATACTCTTTCTTTAGACTAAAATAAATGTCCTTATCATCTAATGTAATTCTTAATGACTAACTCTTCACTCGGTATTTAATGAAATATAATATGTTCTAAAGCTTCAACTCAACTTTTGATTTTTATGTTGAAATTGTCAATCCAGTTCCAGAATAAAAAATAACCATTATGTGCTTCTAAAAAGGGCAACCTAAATCATTATATTTAAAATAATGATTTATATATATGAGTTCGTCACGTGTTTGTGTGTTTACAAAAATATAAAATAAAAAAAAATTAATATCTGGGTGTTTTTTTAATTTTGATTTTGTTTTTAAAAAGGTTTTTCTACCCTGTTGGACTTCTAGAGTGCGTATTTATTTTCTTTCTTTTTATAATAATTTTGACTAAGTTGATAAAGAATTTAATTAGGCACAATTATCGTTTTTTCTTGTGTCGCATTTGAAGTTGGAGACTTCCTTTTGAAAGTTTTATAGTTTTTTAATTCTCATATAAAGAGAGATGGAACGCTCCTTTTATTATATAGTCCTTAATACACACAAAGCAATAACGCGTCATCTATACATATAAAATAAAAGGATTTAAAGCGCGAATGTTCTTTTTTTTATACATAATACGAACTTCTACTGTCCTTACTGCGATGAAAAATATATTGGGCCACTGATGAGCCAAGCCCTCCCAATATATTTTTCATCGCAGTAAGGACAGTAGAAGTTCGTATTATGTATAAAAAAAAAAAACACATTCGCGCTTTAAATCCTTTTATTTTATAGTCCTTAATATTTGGATCTTTTTTATATCATTTCTGACGATCATGTTTCTGACGAACCAGGTTAATTGTCAATCTGTTAAATTAAAGGTTAATAAAAGTGGTACATTTTTGAACCCCTCTAAGAGAGTATTTTATTATCTTAATTTAGTTGGAATTCTCTATTTATTTTAAGGAAGATTATTTTTAAGTGATTTTTTTCTTTCAAATGGCCGATAATAACCAAAGGCTTTTTGAAATCAATATACTCAAATCTAAACAAATAAAGAAATGCTTATATAGTCTAAATAAAAAAAAAAAAAAAGTGCAAATGAGACAAAGCTATTCAATATTATTAGGAGAAAATCTTGAGACCAAAATGGTATTGCAACCATTTTTTGAAGATTTTGCATTAATACGAAAGATGGAGCCATCAATATGTGGTACATTAATTATGAAACGCTTATTATGGATCAAAATAATTGAATGATCCTTACTTAAAATCGTCCAATATTTCAACACGACTGGTCGGCTGTCTTCTTCCAGGAGAACTCCGCTAGGAACAACTAATTTCTGGAATTCAAGAGCTTGACAATAAGCCTGACTCTCTTGAGTTCCAGCGTTCCTAGCAAAGTTCTCCTGGATGTAGTTCTGCGACCAGCCGCGTCAAAATATTTGTAAGTTTTTAATAAAGAATCTCTCATTTTGATAAAAGAGATAAGCGTATTAAAACCAAATTTACATTTATATGCCAAATGAAAAACGTGTGTGAAATAATATAATACATTTAATAAGAGTGAGGTTTTGATTTTTAAAATAAATTATTATTTTTGAACTATTATTACTTTATTTAATGATGTTGATGATGGATTGATGCGATTCCCATATATGTCATTTCAACTCACAACTGAAGCGTGAACTGCGGTTTAACAGATATTGGTCTTTTCCAGATCTACATGTCTTCCAGAACTGGCTTCGTGGTCATCCCCCGATTCGTACCGAACAAGAACCAACTGCCAACAGACGATAACTTCAAGCGGCGTTACTCCATCTACCTCGACCCGTATCTACCCCACTTCCTCAAATGGCGACTCTTCCAGCGCGACATGAATCCTTCTGGCGAAAATATCACATTCAACATTAAACCGCAGGACCGAGAAATGGAACATAAGATTGTCATCAACGATCACCTCGCCGACCTCATCAACAGCGGCAGAGTTCAACTAAAGAAAGGAGTTCAGGGGTTCTCCAAAAATGGAGTGAAACTAGAAGACCAAGAAATCGAAATTGACACGGTTATCTTTGCTACTGGCTACCAAGTGACTCTACCATTCCTTCCAGATAAATACACTCACACGGAATCCCTCTACAAGCTTATCACCCCAATCGATTTACCCAAGCCAACATTGGGCATTATTGGCATGATCAATGCCCTCGGACCATTCTTCCCATTGATGGAAATGCAGGCACGTTGGTACGTCCAAGTCTTCCAAGGAAATATCAAACTTCCATCGCAAGAAGAGATGTTAGCGGACCGCAAAACAATGCTTGATTCTATGTCGACACAGAAGCAGTATGGGCGTTGGCAAAACCTCTGCATAGAGCCAATTTCTTACACCGATGAGCTGGCCAGGCAAATGCAAGCATGTCCAAATCAAGTAATTTCCCCACTTAAGGACCCTGCCCTCTACATCTGCTGTAACTTTGGTCCTGCTCTGCCTTTCCAGTATCGTCTAAAAGGTCCCCATCCATGGCACAGTGCAAGAAAAGCGATTTTAGAACATCCGTGCAATAAATGGATTCCTCAGAACTTCAACCAGATGATTCTCATTGCTTTTCTGATAGGCTTAATTGCTCTTCTCTTGGCTTTTAATTGAATTCTGGCAAGACAACTTCCACTGATAGCTCCCGCTGTTTGTAAAATATATCGATTTTTATAATTTCTATTAAGAGAAAAGTTGCTTCTTATTTTAGATAATAAACTTTATACATTTCGAACTTTATTCGCATTTTTATTTCACAAGACTAAACGATAACCATGAAATGAGAGGAAAAGCTCAGTGCATCTTTAGAGAGTTCTTCACCTACAAATTATTTTAAAATATAAACATCAATAATGTTACGATGTACTAGAGCGCCATATGTTATCAAATTATAAAACTATTTTAGAGGCGTAATATTCTTTTTTAAAATAAAACAATGTAAGGACAGTAAAATTGTTTTATTTTAAAAAAGAATATTACGCCTCTAAAATAGTTTTATAAACATCAATAACAAAAGCCGTTTATTAAGATATTTCGAGTCTAAATTAGAATTTTCCCGTATTCCTAGGTTGAAAAAATCAAGCAATTGTAGAATTTTTCAATAAGTAAAAAGGTAATTATCTATAGACATTCTTCGTAGAGTGACATAACGAACGCATACTTTAGAATGACACAAGTTTGGCAATAATGGCTTCAGTAGTTTTGAAAATTTTATTTAAACCTTTTCACTCCTGTGTTCGTGTAGGATTTAGTATCGCAGCACTTTCCAAGATGCTACAATAGTAGTTCCCTTATCAGACCTACCCTTGTTGCATTCAGGATCCTGTACCACATCTCATATATATGAGATGACCTTGTATTACGAATATTAGCGCCTGTTCAAAATTATGTATGCTTTATTTATTTTTATAATATTATGTATGCTTGTTTGACGGTTTGAAAAATTGACAGATTCAATATAATTTGGAATTATTCCATTTTCTCCTTAGAGAACTAAATAAATCCATTCAAATATCGGATTAAGAACTTATCATATTTTAAAGTAAACCGTTTTAAGATTAAACTTTCTCTGTTTCGACTTCCAACAATAATCAAATGTCCCTATATATTTTTATTTTATATTTTAAATTATTGCTATTCAAGAGGCCAAAATCTTCGTTTTTAAATTCAGAGAGAGTATCCCATGACATAATCCGTTTTTTCCTGAAGATGGTCTCTTATCATCGACTTTATTCGGATCGAAATAAACCCGGTCTCTCCTGGAGGTGGTTTATTATCACAGACTCTATTCGGATGGTGACTCTTTGTGACTTAGATTGTTATGACAGAGTCTCTGGTAATAAACCACATCCAGGAGATACCGGGATTAGACATATTTCCAGCCATGGTCTCTCACGAGAGACTTGTATATATCCATCTGTATTTAACTTAAGAAAGCATTTAAATGTAAGCATATTTTATAATTTTAATTTGACTATATGGACCAATAGAGACTGACAGGTGATGGTGATCCAGTCAACAACAAATGCGGGTGACCTTTATATCGGCGATATTACCTGTGACCGATACAAAAATATCGGATTAAAAGCCAATTCGATTTAAGAGAGGAAATTTTTGCCTCAATATGGCTTTATCTTAAATCAATAACCGACTGCTTTTGAAGAATAAGCACACAGAGAACATAGTTATCATAATAGAAATTATCGGTCGAAGTGTATCATTTATTAACTTCGTATAAAATGGTGCTTGACCAATTATATCTCGAAACAATATACAAATATAAAAGTACGCTTCTCCGAACAACCGATTGATTGGCTTTATATTCGACCAGAAAAAAAAAAACATTTTTCAATCGGAAAACCATGATGCCAGATAGCATTCATCAGTTTCTTGATGGAATTGATTGACCCTCTCAGTACTACTCTTATATCTCGTCTATAAGATACGAGGTCTGCTGGTGTTGTGGCTTTGTCATCGACCTGAGTCCGCTAGTTTACGGAGACAGTCAATAGATGACGCTTTGTATTAGCGTCTATTTTGACGGGAGAGGTATCCATTATTTTTATACATATTTCAAGATAAAATACCGTTCCTATTGACAGCCAAATGACTTCTGCCTCTTCATGCACTTTCGCTCGTCGATCAGATAGAAATACCGATGTTTAAATACATTAGACCTCTATCTATCTATAGTCTTGAATGGAGAAAATGATTCCCATTAAACGGTCTATTATGCATTGTTTTTTTCTTCACACGTTTTCCCATCCCAAAACAAAAAGTGAATCATTGAGCGATAATCCACTTTCTCCATCTTAGCCTAAACAACGTGGGTTGACTCACTGTAATAGCTGCCAAATCATTGCGAAATTTTACGTGTGCGCGTTTAAAGAAAACCAGTGAATGGTGGTAACAACAACTTTCTGCACTCGACAGAGCTGACTGCTACAGGGAAGATCCCCATGTGGCGGATAGGGGAACGATTTTCAGATATGAAAGCCAACTGCAAAATAAGCAGAATAACTTTGACGAATAAGCAGTGGCGGAACAACAGCATCGTTATTAGAAAAAGGAGAGAGACCTCTTTAAAAATCCTGAGTTCAACTGAACCGGTTGATAGACCACAGCAAGAGTCCCTCTCCAGGGATGCGGAAGAGCTGCGTCTGTATTCATGTTAGAGTCGGCAGCAAATGTGTCTTCTTCTATGTTAGAAACGGTCTCAAATTACAGGCAAAGTCAGCCTTTCACAAAATTTTCCTGGATCATATGTTCAATGAAAGCTGCACGCCTACACCCCATTCCTTGAGGACCTTTGGATAAGACCGCTCCTTATCATCAAACAGTTTGAGGAGCATGGACTCATTGAATTTGTGTAATCTTTTCATAAGGGGATAAGAAACAACAGCACAACTTGCTTCAGCAACCCTATCTGTCTCTAATAACAAGTGTTTATTGAACGATCCTTTTGTATTGATTATATTGATAATTATTTTAAATTACAATAAATTTATGCCATCTTAGAGTTCATTCATAGTGAAACAAGGAAGCTTATACCAGCAACAACAGAGAATGGAGGAAGTTTGTGTTATCTGGCCGGAGGATGGATAACCCGGGATATTGCATCAGAGAAACTATGTCAGATAGTCCCGGATCTGTAGTGGGAACTTTTCATCACACATTTGTGGCTCCACGGTAGAGAGCGCGGCATGCTGGAAATTGGTTTTAAAACATTAAAAAAAAAAACGTAGTTGCAGGTTTTTTAAATTTCGGAATTGGCAACAGTTGTTGAAATTAGCCTGCTAAATATTCAAATCACACACTTATTTAGATTTTGGAATACCCATTACTTGACGTCTGTGTTGGAAAGCCTATTCCTCGGAAGCTGAGAATTATATAATCAGCATGAATTTTGGAAGGAAATTTTACCGGGAGGATATTTAATCTGTAACTAGAGATGTGTGGGTTTAAAAATATTGATGATCCCCAAAAGCAACTAAATTAAAACCATCTTTCAATATATTAGAGTATATTTATATATTAGCGACACTACTTCAGAGAAATACATATAACTAGACGGGTGACCCGGGCTTCGCCCCGGGATTGACCCGTGTGCATATCATATTTAGATAAGATTTTTTTAAATAATTGTTTGTTATTAGCATTATTTATTTGTTTGCATCAGCATAATTTAATATAATCTTTGATAGAGGGCGCTGTTCGTGAGCTAAGTAGAATAATTTGAATATATAGTTTTAAAAATTGATTTATATATTTTTTAAAATAGCCTATCGTCTTCTCCGTATTTTTTACCTATGTATGGAAATTTTGGTTTGAATTAGTGAACTACTGCGAATTTGTATACCGGACATACAAACAAACAAACATACAAACATTGATTTTTATATATATAGATATTATAAAACATCTAATTTATTTATCACACACACATACACATTTAATTCTTTATTTTCAATAATTTGTGTTTCTCTTGATGATGATTCAAAAACATCCAGATTCTTTCTTTGACTTGTAAATTATATTTATGTTCGTATATAGATTTTGATCTGAAGACTCATAAATAAAATATTTTATCTTATAGATAAGTCTTATTTGCCTAATTAATCACTTTACAATATGGTGGAGCTTCTGCAAGCATCCCACTGAACTCTAAAGTCGAAGAACTAAGAAAAAGCCAAAAACTTCAATGTTTACCGCCAATTGACACAAGAGAAGAAGATATGTCTGTGAAAACTGAACAAGAAGGACTACAGACGAGGACATCCATCACCTGTCTCCAGCAACTAAAAAACCCGCCCATATTTAAATGAAAGTCTTCTGATTGCCCTCACCAATGGTTAAAATATTTTGGTAGAGTAGTCAAATACAATGTGTGTGTCTTGCATGTGTTATTTTCTTCCTAGACGGAACTGCTAAATGCTGGTTCGAGAATGTGGAAGAATATATAACGTCATGGGTGTTAAATTTAAAAGCTACTTCCTCGAAATGTTTGGCGATAACGAACAATTTTTTTAAATATATATTGTAGCGTAGAAATCAAGCCTTGAAATATCCTAAGATGTAAAAGTATTTATTGATGACGTCACAGCGACGAGTCGACCATTATTAACAAGTCAGCCAAACTATTTACAGCTAGAGAATCTTAAGCAAGCAAGCAAAGAAATATTTTAAAGATGATTTCACAAATACAGATTAATATATATTTTTATAATCTGTTGAATATATTTTCATTGAATAATATTAAATTAAATAATAAAATATTTCTTCGCCACATAGCCTCCTCCTATAAAGAGCATCGACCCGATGCTCAGAAGGAGACTTACATCCTCAGTCTCAAGGCTCGAGAACGGGTGTAGGGCCTGAGATCTCTTCGCGGGTCTGTGGTTGTTGTGTTTGTTCAGTGGGGATGTCTTCTTCCTGGAAGTTTGTCGAGTCATCTTCTGGGTCCTCTTCTAGCTGGTCCTCCTGGTCCTCTGGGTTTAAATAAGGTTTCATCCTACAAATGTGAACTAAATCTTTTGTTTTACGACGACCTTGCTGGTTTCCGAATGTTTCAACTTCATAGGTCACATCAGATATTTTTCGGGTTACTTTGTATGGGCCGAAGTAACGTCTCATTAGTTTTTCCTTCTATTTTAATGTCTATGTAATTTTCTTTTAATTCTAATGTAGTCGATAAGGGAGGATTTATAAATTTTGCGGCCTTACCTCCAAAATAGGACGCATCTTCTAGTTTTCCTGACGGGAACGGCGAGGCGACTGGCTGGGTCTTCTATCAGGAGACGAATATTGTCCTTTTCGGCCAGTGTAAGGAGAGGGGCTTCGGTAGCGGTGTCTATTTTCTCTTGGCAGGTCGTCGTTGGGCTCTTGGCTGCTCCGAGAATTATAGAATGTTCTAGGCTCTTGCCTATCTCTATGTTTGCAATACCAATTTTGTCCTTCTTCATATTCTCTCCTCCTGTCACGGCAGTAGCGCACGACGTGGCCAGGGCGTCCGCAGTGGAAACAGATTGGCTTACCTTCTGTGGTTCGCCATTCGTTGGTATCGCGTCTTCCTCCTTGTTTTGGGTACCGAGGTTCAGGGTGCGGTCTTATCGTTTGGGCAACATATCTATTATTATAAAACTCTCGGGGTCTTTCCTTCTGTGGGGAACTTCTCCTAGGCTTTGGGATTGGCGCCAGGGTTCTTCCAATCTCCTCCTTTACCATATCTTCGATGGTAGAAATTTTTGGTTCCTCTCGAGTAGAGCCTAATGCCCGCTGTACCTCCTCACGAACAATTTGCCTGATCATAGATGACAGATCTACCCTGTCATCATGATCACTGAGAGAGGCCACATTTGGTAGTCGCTCGTATTTGGTTGGGGTCACTCGCTTACAGTGTAGACTTTCAATGCGGCGACATTCGGTGAGGAATTGCTCAGTGTTATGCACATCCCTTGGGAGAAGTGCCTGGTAGAGCTCCTCAGCTATCCCTTTCATCAGATGGGATATTTTATCTTCCTCATTCATTTGTGAATCTACCTCTTTGCAAAGGCGCAGGACGTCTTGGATGTAATATTCGGTGCTTTCTCCTTTTAATTATGCGCGAGATTTGAGTATTTTCTCAGCTCGCAGTCTTGAGCTTTCATTTTTTCCAAATACATTTTCTAATTGTGACATGAACTCCGTCCATGTCTGGATGCTTTCCTCGTTGTTTTCAAACCATTTGAGAGCAGTGCCGGTTAGATAGAAATACACGTTAGCGAGACAAAGGGTTTCATCCCATTGGTTGTGCTTCGCCACACGTTCATACCCTTTTAACCAGCTACGGGGATCTTCAACACCCTCACCAGAGAACATTGAGGGGTTTCTAGGTAGATGTTGAACAAAAAATGAACCTACCTGAGTAGTTGCTTCTTTCTTGATGTTCATGGTTTTTTCTTCTTGCTCAACCGCGAGTCGATTTTCCGTTTTTTTTTTCTGAATGGGTATCGATCCAGCTTCTTCACCAGTTGTAGCGTAGAAATCAAGCCTTGAAATATCCTAAGATGTAAAAGTATTTATTGATGACGTCACAGCGACGAGTCGACCATTATTAACAAGTCAGCCAAACTATTTACAGCTAGAGAATCTTAAGCAAGCAGCAAAGAAATATTTTAAAGATGATTTCACAAATACAGATTAATATATATTTTTATAATCTGTTGAATATATTTTCATTGAATAATATTAAATTAAATAATAAAATATTTCTTCGCCACAATATTCATTGAAGTAGAGACCGTCATTTTCAATAACAGCCCGCAATTTTTTGCCAGGTTTTCAATTTCTTGTCGATACCATTCTCGGGGTTTGTAGTCTAAAAGGTCACGGTAGGCAATTTAGACGTTTTGGAATGTTTTAAAGTTGTTTCCCCTTCAAAATGTAGCCATGAACCGAAATAAAGCATAATAAGATGGCTCAATGTCCGGGCTATAAGCCTAGCTCGATGAGCTGGAGCGTTGTCCTGTTTCAGGAGTACGCTCTTTAGGTTGATCAAACCAGGTAATCGAGTCTTCAAAACTTCATATACTCGGCTGATTTGTTCTGAGTAGAGATCGGCATTAACTGCACGGCCATCAGGAACAAGTTCGTAGTGTACAATACAATAGAGACAACATCACATTATGGCCAAAGCGATCCTGTTTAACTACAGGTTTAGCCTCTTGATCACAGGGTACCCATTGCTTTCTTGTATCGGGGTTACGAAGATAGATCCACTTTTCATCCCCAGTTACAATCCGCTTCCAAAACCGAATATCTTTCGGATTTTCTAACAATTGCTTACAGATATCGACTCGCCTCTGAGAATGGACTATAGTCAGTTCGTGCAGATCTTGTCTTGGGCGTTTGCTAATAAAGTGCAGCTTGTGCAGAGTTTGTTTGATCGTATCTTTGGATGGTCCAAGTCAGGCTGACATTTCACGCGCAGGTTGTTGTGGGTTGTCCATCACAATAAATCGTAGGGTATCAATATCCGTCACATGTGGTCGTCCCATTCGAGGTATGTCCTCAAGGCTGATGTCTCCTTTTCTAAATCTCTTAAACCATTTTGAATCTGTTCTTCTACTGATTATTCCTTTCCGTTCCATTTCGCATATTTCTTTAGCCGTTATATTTGAATTTTGCCCTTTTCCACCAAAAGAAGCGCAATAGTACTCGGATCATTATTTTTTTTATCACACATTCTTTAGCTCTCTACTAGAATACTGCAATGTTATTCTAAACCCTATTACGTTTTTTTAATCACGTGGGCACTCTTTTCGACCGTGGGACCGAACCTTTATTTATTTCTACTTTAATTATATTGGTATATATATATATGTAGATATTGAGGCTCTCATTCGGAGAGTTGTGAAAGAGGAAATAAACAACGTTGTCGCTGGAAGGAACTCTTCTGTTTCAACAGAGAGAAGATGGAAGAGGAGATATTCCAGAGAGCAGAAGAGACAATAGCTACCATTCTCAAACCCAAAGGTTCAAGCTGGTAGTCACAAAATATGGTTCAATGTAGAAAAATAAAATCAGGAGTTTAAATTTCGCTAAAGCAGAAAAACAGACCAATTCCGTACTGCCGATAACATCCCGATCTGCTTCCATTGTAATAGACTGGGATATGTGGTACGTTACTGCAGGGAACGTCGCCGCCGGTACCAAGAAAACATAATTAATGGTGTACGGCACAATATTATACAACTAAGGCCGCATCTGCTATAATAGAGACAACTTTTACACCCCACAATATACACATAAATTTGAAGTCGAAAAGAGTGATAGCATGTCGTTGAAAAGTATAAGGATGCCAATCACAGTGCTCGCTAGGCGCTCCAGCCGCTCTTCTGGCCTATGGGTCAGGAAAACTAAGATGCGCGATCCTCAAAGAGGTGAGATCGTCGGAGACGAAAACCCTCTATCGACGAAATCCGAGTTAAATTCAAATTATCTTGTTATAATCATCAATAGCAGCATGGTTAGAGCCTTAGTCACACAGACGCATCATACACGGTGATATCTGACGCATTCCGTCGAAATTTAAATATCGTGATATTTGAAGGGCCGCGCGCGACCATGACGTTAAAAGTTGCAAACAATCGATGTGTGTCCCCCATTGAAATGTGTACCATCAAACTTGATATTAATAACTTGCTCTCTCTCTCTCTACAACCACATACATTTGAATTCCTGGTTCTTCCCAGCTGTAACCACGAGGTTATTCTAGGATGGAATTTTTTGAAGCGTCGTAAGCAATTATTGCTACTGTGGCCAATCTGAAATATCCTTCTCAGAGACTACTAACGATGAGTCAGTAATTTTTTAAGGACGCCTTTTTGTAAAGGATATGACCATGGGATTTCGCCAAAGTCGTGCAAAATGATTATGTCCTGCACATCTGAAATTGAAGGAATTAAAACTTTAATAGCCGAGGGCTCTAAGAAATTATTCTTGGACAAAGAGAAATGTTAATATCAACTTATTACAGTGATGCATGGCAAGGCGGAGCTTTTGGTTAAAAATTGCAGCACGCAAACCAATATGATTCCCTCTGGAATGTATGTTGTCACATTTCTGAAATTGATGACCATACCGTTTGTACAATTGACGACTTCTTAAATCCCACTGAAACTCCAACTTACGATTCACCTCATATTGAGATAGATATCTCAAGTCGTGCATCGCCCCAGAACGTTTGCCGGAGAAAAACAAGAAATATTGAAGCTTGTAAATAATTATGCATAAATTTTCAGCCCAGTCGTTGCCAACAATATACTTTATTGTAACCGGTGATAATACGCCAATTGGACGAATGCCTTATGAAGTATCCCTAGCAGAATGTAAGATCATACAGGATGAGGTCGACAAGATGCTAGATGCAGACATCACCCAATCATCAGAAAGCCCCTGGGCCTCACTTAGTCGTCCTAGTGAAGAAAAAAGATGGTTCATGTAGATTTTACGTTGATTATAGAGGCTTGAACAAAATCACCAAGAAAGATTCCCCAATTTACAGGTGTTACATTCGAGCACAGCTCGCGAGTCACCTTGTCCTGGCTATTTACACATAGAAAGTTGGTGGAGTAGAGTGCCCCCCCCCCCCCCCCCCCCCGACCTTGAAGGAAGGTAGTTGTTGGGTGATGAGCTCCTAACTTAACGTCAGGGTCGGATCGTTGGAATCGGGGATTGATATCTCCTTTATTTTGAAGAATATCTTGTATAGTTGGATTAGATGAATTTTGCAGTTGAAGGTATAATTTTTTAATGGAAATTTGGTACATATCTTCTAGATCGGGTTGGTTTAAGTCCTCCTTAAGCATCGTGTTTGATAGATTGAATGGAGTTCCTATCCTTGTCCGAAAGAAGATTCTAATGAATGCGTTTATTCTATTTTTGTCTGTGGTTGTAATATACAAGGTATGTCCCATAAGTTCCCAGACTGGGTCAATAAAAAAAATAAATAAATGAAAAATGTAAATAAATTTGACTGTTTATTATAGAAAAAATATCTGGCAACACGGTGGTACCAATATCGAGGCTGTACGTACGCGCGCGCCAAGGTCATTCTAATTTATTTAAAGGTTACACCTAGCGCTGCGGCGATTTTACGATGGAACAAAAATTGAAGCAGAGGATTTGCATAGAATTTCGTGGGAAACTTCAAATATCAGCAACCGAAACTTTTGAAATGCCTAATAAAGCATTCCCCAATGACCCCCCAAAGAGAACAACTGTTTTTGAATGGTATTCTAGATTCAAAGCTGGCAGAATTTCTATTGAAGATGACCCTCGTCAAGGACGCCCAAAATTTCAAAGGACTGATGAAAATGTGCAAAAAATCACCGATTTGATAAAAGAAAATCCTCGAACCACTTTTCTGGAGCTAGAGCACGACACAGGCATCTCTAAAACAACGATTGGAAGGATCGTAACCAAAGATTTGAAGCTCAAAAAGACTCCTGCAAAATTCATCTCAAGATTCCTCACTAATGAGCAAAAACTGTGTCGGCTTGCAACCTGTGATAACATGTTGGAAATGACAAGAACGGATCCGGAATGGAAAGACAAGATAATCACAGGCGACGAGACATGGGTCAATGGCTATGACCCTGAAACCAAGCGTCAAAATGCCGAGTGGAGAGGTCAGGGTGAGCCTAGATAAAAAAATCCAGGATATTGAAATCCAGAAACAAGGTGTTGCTGGTCACTTTTTTGGATAACAAGGGCATTGTTCATCACGAGTATCTTCCTGCAGGCCAAACAGTTATAAAGGAAATGTATTTGGGCATTCTTCGCCATCTAAGGGGAGCAATTCGAAAAAAAGGCCAGAAAAATGGTCTAATGGTGACTGGATCCTACACCATAACAATGCCCGCCCTTACACAGCGCACTTGGTGACGAGTGTTTTTGGCTAAAAACGGGACAGAGAAATCCTACCTCAACCACCCTATTCCCCAGACATCGCACCAAATGACTTTTCCCGTTCCCCAAACTTGAAGCAGTTCTAAAAGAAAGACATTTTGACACCAGGGATGACATAATAGAAAAATCGCTGTTGGCATTGAAGAGCATTCCAAAAGAGCCCTATAAAAACTGTTTCGACAATTTGGAGAAACGATGGCGCTGGTGCGTTGAAGCAAGGGGGGATTACTTTTAAAAGTTTTAATATTTAAAAAATATATATATCTTACCTTTTTTTTTGGACCCAGTCCGGGAACTTATGGGACATACCTTGTATTTGCACCAAACTGGGAGTGCGTATGTTATTATCGGGAGAATACAACTTCTGTATAGAGTAAACGTTTGTTTTGCAGATATTTTTATATTTTACAAAATGATTTTTTAATGATGGCTGTTAGGTCAGTTCTAGTGATTTGATAGTTCCTGAACATTATATCAATTAAGGGTTTAAGGTGAGTTCCACTGAGAAGAGCAATGTCTATTGAGTTATCTTCTAAAAAGTGCAATAATTCTTCTTTCTTTGATCTATTTCTGTTACAATTCCAAGCAATAATTTTCAAAGGTAGTTTTCAATTCATTGTAGGTATGTTTTGATTACCTGCATCAATATTTCACACAGGTCCTCAATATCAGATTGAGAGTTTTTCTTGTTGCAACCTCAGCATTGCCTCTTGGTTATGTTTTTCTACAATTTTTGTCAGTGTTTCAGATATCTTTGGAATCTGAATTGGGTTGTTAGATTTGTACTGACCAGGGTATCTTGGCTATTGCTGTTGTACTCTTGGAAACTTTGGACATCCTCGGTAATTGACAGTGTGAGTTTCTTCGCAATTCGCACACTTTGGGGGAAGTTGTTCTTGACTTTTTGGATAGTCTTTAGAATGGTGCTCTTCAGCAGACTTAACGCACTTTGCTTCCAGGAAACAGTTAAGTTGACTGTGTCCGAAACCCTGGCAGTTGAAGCATTGATTCACACGGTTTGTTGTTCTTGAGGATTCTACTACAATTTTTTGATAGAGAAGTTAAGTTATTCCGTAAAATTTCTTGTTTTGTTCGTTTTATTTTCGGTGATTCTACCAGTACTTCAGACTGTGAAGTCTCTTTACAGTAGTCTAAGTCTATTGTAGCCAGTTCTATTGCTATATTTCCAGTTTTGTGGGCTGTTGTCATATCATTTGATATCGCCTTAAGTGGATTTTATTCTTGGAGTCTATAAGAGTAGCCACCGTTATTTCTTTTAAAGAATTTCCTCATTTTTTTAAAGTATGAAATATTCTTAGCCTTGATGATGTGTTTGTTTCCAGAGATCGAACATTGGAATTTTTCTGTGCACAGGTCTTTCAGCTCTTGGCAGAGCAGCTTCCAATCTTTTACATTTTCGGCTATTACTGGTGGTATTCTTGGCTTTTTTGAATAAGTCCAAGAGGCATCTTCGTCGATGTTTTCTTGCGGACAGGTGGATGAGGTAGTTCTCAGAGGAATTTCAGTAACCTCTCGCTCATTGAAACATTATTTTCATTATATTATGAGTCAATTTCCATTCTCAGTGTATTTTGGCTACGTGATATTGAATCTGATTGGGATTCGCCAATTTGCTTCTTTGTTAAAGGAGTTTATTCTACTTTGTACTCGATGCCACATCTTACAAGAATTTTTAAAAGTACGTTGGTTTCGATTGTACTGACCTTTTCGCCAGAAAGATCGATCATTGATTTGATTACAATAGGCTGCATCTTTTTTCCCCCTAAATTGTAGGCAATACATATATAGCTCAGTATCATTATCCTGAAACCATAGTCTTCAGGTGAGCGTTTCTCAGCTTGTCAATGCTGGTGTTGTTGCTTTTTAACCGACCTGAGTCCACTAGATTGCGGAGACGGTCAATAGACGGCGCTTGGCTTTGGCGCTTATTTTGACGGGAAAGGTTAACTTTACTTTTATATATACTTAACAGTATGGTCACTTCAAGTAAAAAAAATGTTTCACAACTGAGAAATTAATTGTTGTACCGTGTCATTGAAGGTTAGCTTCAGAGCGACTCTTGATTGGCCCATATATAGATTATAATAAAGAGTAAAACGATTATTATTTGATAAAACAAATTTATCCTAACAAGAAAACTATATAGAACCTGCGCAATATCGAAAAAACAGACTGTGAGAGATAGAAACAAAATAGTTACAATATATATATAGAAGCACTGACGTACATCACATGACATAATGACTCATCGTGTAGGCTACCACAGAATATTACGTGACAATATGCCTATCCAAACCATTTATTGCGTATAAAATATTGATCTGAATATTATTTACTGAAAACTACTCTAAATGCTGGAAAATCAATCATCGAGTGATGAAAAACACAATACAGAACGAAATGAAACACATCATTTTCCCTTCATGCTCCTTCAACATTTTGAAGCTTGTCGAATCGTCGGGGGAGGGAATCCTTTTTCAAAGTAGCCTTGGACAACAACGAGGATATGCCAGCAAATATATATATATATATATATATATATATATATATATAGGAAAAATTGGTATAAAAGCAAGGTGAATCTAGCCTCAGCCATCTAGCATCTTCACGGTCAGCGCAGGGCAGATGATGACTACGTCACAAAAGCAAGAAGGTTTGTCAAATCAAGTCTCGAGAACGCGTCAATCAAGGTGGACTATTCTTTCCTGCCAGATCTCGCACGTATAACCACTTCCTTCGTAGACGTGCTTCGTACCTAACATTTACGGCAGCGCGGGTCATATCATCAAGGGACTAACGGTGAGAGAGAAATGTCTTTCACCAACTTGAGGAAAAACTTCGCCAGCCCTTCGTGATATACAGAGGATGTCAGCATACGGCAAGTTGGAGTGGTTGCCCACTATACAGAGAGATAAATAGAGTGCACCAAACTCAAAATAATAAGAAACCATCCAACGCACAAAAATAACAATCTCACCCTAAAGCTCCAAACCTTTCTGAAATGCCCTAACTCACTCAAAACAAGGACAAAATTCTTAATATCAATAAAGTACGTCCCAATCCTGATACAGGTACCAAAGTCAAATAACTAGAGAGCGCTATCAAAAAGACTCTCAGTGACTCCGCATTAATAGACAACATAATGATGAACGTTATAGACTCCATTAGATGTAAATGAAATTTTTAAATACATAAATGAATATATACAAGCTTATACAATTCAATTATTTTATACACGATTATTCAAAGAAAATTGGTCAAGGAGAAAAAAGATGAACGTACAAAAGCAATTTCCTCAAAAATTTATTCCCTCTCTTTCCCAGTTCAAAAGATGGTTGTACATCATATATCTACAAAATTGATTGAAATTTTTATATGTTCTTTTTTTCATCTACGAATTCATAAAGCTTGAATATTAAACAAGCCAGAAAAAACCTTCTCAAGAACAAGATCCCCAAGGACCTTATAATCTGGACCCACACAAAGACACTAATATATTATATAATTATAAATTAACTCTTCTATTTATAAACATATCCCCCACTACTTATTGTAAATAAGATGATCTAGGTTGCTCTTTTTGATCGGCACTTAAAACGGTTATTTTGGAACTTGCATTAGGTGACTTCTGTACGCTCCAGGAACCTGGGTTATCTAAATAAATTAATCTATAAATATCTCTCTCTATTTCAAAACAGGATTCGTGTAAAATATCAAAGATACATGCAGTAGATGGTACAGGCCGTATTCACAAGATACAGATTGTAAATGCTAGTTAATATACATATGTACTCCAATTTATGTATAAATCTCTTCTTGATTTATCAAGAATGTGGTTTGGCTAAATATCAGGGAACAGGAATCAATGTTTAGTTGATTTCTGTTCCACTAGATGGCGCTCTGCCATCTAAAAAGCTAATGTGAGCGGCCAGGATATGCCTATTTTTGATTTTAATACCAACATCTGACCTTTTTCTTTTTTGTATTTTTTTCTCATATATATCTCTCTCTATATAAAAGTCAATGTATGCATATATGTTTGTCGGCTATGCACGCTCTCGAAATACTTAACTACTCTGGCTGAAATTTTAAAAGTATACAGAATTTTTTTATAGAGGCTTTGTCACATTTTCAACCAAGAAAAATAAAAATCAATCAGGTACAAAATTTATATATTTTATGTCAGAAAATGCTATAATCGATACATAATTTTTATTGGGCACATCAACAAGGTTTTTTTCTGTGAAACATTCACTTGAGCAGCATATAAAAATAAGAATGATTAAAATGGAATCATCACACTTTTCCATTTAAACTTCTGTGGGTGGCATGGAATTCTAGGCGGAGTCAGATAACAAATTATTTATTGTAAAATCAACTTTTAATTACATTTATTTATACAAATTATCAGAAGGGTTAAATTGGCGTATATTACATGTTGAAGTTATTTTTGTTTTATATGTGTGTGTGTGGTCAAATATCAATTCTAGATTATATAATGTTAGACATATGTGCTTGATATATTATAGATAAATATTTACATTTCATATTATTTATGATTTATATTTAGAATGATGTATAATTATTTTATAAGCATTATATATTTATAAGATGAATAATTTTAATATTTGAATTGAATAGTTATTAGACAAATTAAAACTTATAATGAAAATAGGAAAAGTTAATATTTGGGAGCCGCTACATCACTCCCCCGCCAGTGAAGACTTAAAGTCGAAAACGTACGTGGCGTCCATAGCGAGTGGTGTAGCTACTTGTCTTCGGTGTAGTTTCCTCAGCACCGTCGGGCATAGGTGGCAGAATTGAAGAATCGTGGAAACTTTGAGGGGTGTTTTCTATGAATGCAGGCTTTAGTCTGTTGACAGAAATGACTTTGTTTTGGTCATTGATTTTAACTGTAAATGTCTTCGAAGATCTTGATACCACTGGAAATGGACCTTCGTATGGTGGAGATAATGCTCTTTTTACAAAATCTTTTCTTACAAAGACGTGTGAGCAGGTGTCTAAGTCTTTATGAGAAAAAATATTATTTTGCTTTGTTTGTCTTGTTGGTTGAGGTCGAATTCTACTCATATAATTCTTTAATTGAGTGGCAAAATTTGATGGATCGGGGTTTTTAAATTCTGAATTGGTTAGTAAATCAGCTGGAAGATTTAAAGTTGTCCCGAAAACCATTTCTGCAGCAGTGCATTTCAGGTCTTCTTTGTAGGATGTTCTGATGCCTAGCAGTACTAGAGGCAAAGCATCTATCCAATTAATAGTATTTCCGCTTGCCATGATTGCAGCTTTAATTTGACGATGCAAGCGTTCGACGAGACCGTTTGCTGCAGGGTTGTATGCCGTTGTTCGTATTCTGTTGGTGCCAATGAGTGAAGTGAGATCCTTGAAAAGATGTGATTCAAATTCACGACCTTGGTCAGTAGTTATTGTTGCTGGAACTCCGTATCTAGAAATCCAACCTCGAAAAAAAGCTTTTGCTACGCTTATTGCAGTTTTGTCCGAAATCGGAAAGGCTTCAGGCCATTTTGAATATCTGTCTATAGCAGTCAAAATGTGGGTACAATTTTCAGAATGGGGTAAGGGGCCTATTAAATCAAGATGAACGTGTTCAAAGCGAGTTGATGGGAGAGGAAAAATTCCGTGTTTTGTAATTGTATGCCTGTGAATTTTGCTTTTCTGACAATCTAAACAGGACTTTGACCAATGATTTATTGTTTGATTCATTTTGGGCCAAAAGTATTTTTGAGTTATTAGTTTTCTTGTTGCACGAATTCCTGGATGAGACAAATTATGGAGAGAATTAAAAATTTGTCGTCGGAAATTTTCAGGCACGAAAGGTCTGGGATTTCCAGTAGAAATATCGCAGTAAATTAATTTATTGCAAAAAGGAACTTGTTGTTTTATTAATTTGATTGTTTGTGAAGAATTTGAATTATCAATGAGAGTTTTTAGTTCTTTGTCCTTTTCTTGAATTTCAGGGAATGCATTAAGATCTAGATTAACCTTCGTGTGATTGAAAGTTTCGATTTCAATTCTTGAAAGGGTATCTATCAGCCACAATGTTTTCACTTCCCTTAACATAGCGTATGTCCATGGAGAATTGTGAAAGATAGTTGAGATGACGTTCTTGACGAGGTGAACGTTCAGATTTTGATGTTAAGGCATACGTTAGAGGCTTGTGGTCTGTAAAAAGCATTAATGTTTTTCCATCAAGAAAATATGAGAAATGCTTAACAGAGAGGAATGCAGCTAGGAGTTCCCGGTCGAATGCTGAGTATTTCGTTTCTGCTGGGGACAGCTTTTTTGAAAAAAAAATGAAATTGGTTCCCATGCAGTGTCATTCAGTTGTTGGAGGACACCACCAACAGCAACGTTGGAGGCATCAACCAGTACACTTAATGTAGAATTGGGTTGAGGGTAGTTTAAAAGTGTGTTTTCTGCAAGAGCATTTTTGATGTTTTGAAAAGCTTCTAATGTGTCTGAAGTCCAATTTAATGATGCATTGGGAGATTTAGTTTTTAAAAGTGAATAAAGCGGAGCTAAAATATGACTTGAATTTTTTATGAACCTGTGATAAAAATTTACAAGACCAATAAATCTTTGGAGTTGACGGGTCGAATTAGGTTGAGGAAAATCTTTAACGATTCTTATTTTCTCAGGAAGAGGTTTTATTCCTTTGTTGTCAATGATGTGTCCAAGAAATTCTAGTGAAGGTTTTCCGAAAACGCTTTTAGATATATTGATTGTTAGTCCATGATCGGAAAGTCTTTTGAAGATTGTATGTAGATGTTGAATGTGATCATTATCATTTTTACTGGCGATCAAAACGTCATCAATGTAAACGAAGACAAAATCTAGACCTTTTGTTACTTCATCCATGAATCTTTGAAATGTTTGGCTTGCGTTTTTTAAACCAAAGTTCATTCGTGTGAATTCAAATAGACCAAATGGCGTAGTTATTGCCGTTTTGGGTATGTCTTCTTGGTTAATTGGAATATGGTGGTACGCCTTCACGAGATCTATTTTGCTGAAAATTGTACAGCCATGAAGGCTTTGGGTGAAATCCTGAATGTGCGGAATGGGGTAACAATCAGGTTGGGTCACAGCATTTAGTCTTCTGTAGTCGCCACATGGTCTCCAGTCTATAGAATTTTTCTTAGGGACTAGATGTAAAGGTGATGCCCATGCTCCGTCTCCTCTCTTGCATAAACCTAGTTCCATCATGTGCTCAAATTCTGATTTGGCAATTTTAAAATTTTCTGGATTCAGCCGTCTTGGTTTGGAGAATGTTGGTTGCCCTTTTGTAGTAATATGATGAGTGACTGAATGCTTGACTGGTGTGGAATATGATGGAGGCTTAGTTAGAGAGGGATAATGAGAGAGAATGTTCAAAAATTTGTCTTCATAGCTGTTTATTGAGCACTTTGGAGAAAGTGAGTTGAAATTTGTAATTGATGCACGCTTGCGTAGCTTCGTTAAAGAATCAATTATAAACTTTCCTTTGATATCTGGAATTATTCCAAAGTGTTCCATAAAATCAGCCCCTAGAATGGCTTTGTTTGTGTCTGCTATTATGAATCTCCATTTGAAATCTCTACGAAGACCTAGATCAAGATTAAGGAATCTTTCGCCATAAGTCTTGATAGGTGAATTGTTTGCTGCTGTGAGAGTAAATTTTGTTGGACCACGCCGTCTATCTTCAGGACGAGGAGGCAGGACACTGATCTCTGCACCTGTGTCAAGGAGAAAACTAATTTTGTTGCGGTAGTCAGTGATAAATAGACGGTGGCTTTTATTATTGCTACAATCAGTAACCACCGGGCTTACTGATTGTTGTTGGAGTTTTCCTGCTGGTTCTTTGCTTTTTTGTTGAAAGTACAAGGTGAGATGCATTTTCTTGCATGGTGCTTGAATCGAAAATGATTCCAGCACCAAGAGCCATTTGGATTGTACTTTCTATAACTGTTTGGGGAAGATTTTCGAGATGAAGATGAGCTTCTGGATCTTGAACGAGGTATTCTTTCTTCCTTCTTGTTAAGGTCAATTTTCAATGCTGAAATTTCTGCACGCAAAGATGCCAGTTCCTTTTCTAAAGTCGAAGTACTTGAAGATGGTGAAGAAGTAATCTCCGTCACTCTATCAGCTAAATCTGCTAGAGAGTTTAGTGATGCTTGCTCTTGCGTTGTCAGAATTATTTGGATGTTTTTAGGTAAACGTTGCATCCAGAGCATTTTTAATGTTGTGTCACTGACGGCTTTGCTTTCTCCAATCAATTGTCTTAAGTGGCGTAATAATTGGCTAGGCAGTCTGTCTCCAAGTTCTTCTTGAGTCAACAATTGCTGTAGTTTTTTAAATTCGCTGTCAGCGGTACATTTAATTATGGCCTTCTTTAGCGCGTCGTATTTATTGTCTGGTGGAGGTGATATAATGAATTCACGTACCTCTATGGCAGTTGATGGAGGTAAAAGTGAAATTAGATAAGAAAATTTGGTGTCATCATTTGTAATTGGACTTGGCTTGTTCAATAAAAATTGTGATTCCAATGTTATGAACCACAATTCTGGATCGTTTGGCCAAAATTCGGGTGCTTTAATTGAATCCATTTTGAGAATATATTGTATTTAAAAAATTATATGTCCTTAAGAGATATTAAAATTCTGATTATTATAATTATTAAAATTCAGAATTAAAATTTTATATTTGATTTTTATTTGATAAGAAAAAATATTTGAATATATTATCAAGTTATAATTTTTAAATTGTAAGTTATATATTATTTTTTAATTGCCAATTTAATGTGTATTTGAATTTATTTAATATTTATTTTTTTAAATTATATTTGATATCTGATTTGTTTTTAAGTTGAAAATTTGCTTTGAATTAAATACCAAACGATGTACGTTTTCGTAGTTTTTAAATATTGCGAAATATGTTATAATTTTTGTTTTAAATATAAATATTTAATATGTATTTCTTAAATATTTATAATTTGATATTATGAGTATTTTTATTTTTCACTTTTGATCGAATTGAAATTCTTGTTTGATTGCTTGCAAATGTTCGTTAAAGTTTACCGGCTCACCATTTTGTGGGTGGCATGGAATTCTAGGCGGAGTCAGATAACAAATTATTTATTGTAAAATCAACTTTTAATTACATTTATTTATACAAATTATCAGAAGGGTTAAATTGGCGTATATTACATGTTGAAGTTATTTTTGTTTTATATGTGTGTGTGTGGTCAAATATCAATTATAGATTATATAATGTTAGACATATGTGCTTGATATATTATAGATAAATATTTACATTTCATATTATTTATGATTTATATTTAGAATGATGTATAATTATTTTATAAGCATTATATATTTATAAGATGAATAATTTTAATATTTGAATTGAATAGTTATTAGACAAATTAAAACTTATAATGAAAATAGGAAAAGTTAATATTTGGGAGCCGCTACACTTCTAATATAGATTTTATGAGTTTAACAAATAGGTGTATAGATGATGTTGCAGTTAAATATAGGTGATTGAAAGCTTAATCAAATTAAACTAATTATTGTATGTACATTTTAAATTTAATTAATCAATTGTTCCCACAGAGGATGGGTGTAAGATCACAAGAAAATAGGCGCAAACTGTAAGAAGATAAGTTTTTCTTTGTTTACAATTGTTAAAAGTTAATTCTTTTGTTTTTTCTCCCTCTATATATAGTAAATCAATGAAATTATTTGCGAGATTTATTTGGTTCTGAACGCGTTTAAAACAAGAACGGCTTCCGTTTTTTAAGGATTCAGTGCAACCCGCCATTTGTGGCACCATATATTGATAAACACAAGCCCTTTTTGGGGTTTCAGTTAAATTGTGCCAAAATGGTAGGCTGAAACTAGTGTTGCGGCATCGTCTGCATATAGACATGCAATATTCCTTCGGGGCAGGAGCAGTCATCAATGTATATTGTAGTATCAATGTATATTGTATATGAAGGTGGGAGCAAGGCTTGAACCTTGGGGGACCCTGGCTATTACTTTCCTTGGAGTCGACATAACGTATTTGACCTTTACTCTGAAGTTTCTATCACAAAGAAAGATCCTTGTTATTTTAATTATGTCTCCGGCAGATTCTTTTTTGGACGATTTGTATAGAAAAACATTGTGCCAAACTTTGTCAAATGCTTTGAAGATGTCAAGATACCTCCTGTTAATTGTCTTAATTCAGTGCACTGAAATTTTTCTATAACTCTGTTGGAATCGCCTTTGCTTATCCAATAAATTTCATTGGATTCTACGAAAGAGATCTACGAGAAATTCGTTCAGACTTCGTGGAAAATACAACCAAAACTCCTCTGAAGCGCCCGAGAGTAAAATCCCCAGAAGCCAAAAAAAAAAAGAATCAAATGCTACGCAAAATAAAGTCTAGAACCCTAAACATGGATCACAAGTTCTCACAAACCCTAAGCCAACATTAGAAAAGAAACAGCCTGAAAAACCACAGGCAGAAAAAATATCTAAGTGGAAATCGAAGTCACTTCAAACAAGAACCCAAATCCAGAACACAACCCGAAAAAATCGAATCCATCCAACGAACATATATAAAAAAAAACTAGATAATGGACCGAACAACCTAACCGCCCAACCCAAGGATAAGAATACCACAATCAAATTTGAAGGGTAACTGAATGGTCAACGACTCAGAGAAGGACTCATCAACTGCACACAGAAACACACAAAAAAAAAAAAAACAGAATTCTTCCTACATGAACGTCCAGACTCATTCTGTAGCGGACTACCGCACAGCAACCAGGTGGTTGAAAGAACGACACTATCCTTTACATTACAAAATCCTAGATGAAGAAAAAACCTCAGAGTTGTAGTCAGGGACTGCTGCATCACGATTCCCGAAATTCAAGAGGACTTAGAAAATAAATGATTCTATATGACAAAAATCGTCAGACTACGCAAGGCGGGGACAAAGGAAGAGCTGCCACTCATCCAGGTCACTCTTCCTAAAACGCCCAAGAATAAAGAAATTTACAACATAACGGATATCTGCTACAGTAAGTTCCGAGTCGAGGCCTACAGGGCTCCCAAAAGTCCAGGCCAATGTCATAGATGTTAAAACTTTGGACATTCAAAATTTGAATGCAGAGAAACCCCCAAATGTGTCAAGTGCGGAGAGAGCTATTTCACCTCCGAATGCACTAAACAAAATGAAGCTCCACCAAAATGTGCTAACTGCCAGCGTCAACACACAGTTGTGGACGTGGCGCTGCCCACTTAAAAAAAGATCAATATAGATATTTCGAGTCAAAAGAACCCCTACTCTAATGCACAGAAAGAACCATCCAAGGCACCCACTAATTCAAAATTGTACCAACCCACAGAAGATAGGGGAAACAACTGCGAAAACAAAATTAAAAGCATTTCTCTGAAAATATCCAATCCAAGCCCCATTGAGAGTGTTATAAAAAAGACTCTCAGCGATTCAAAGATCATAGCTACCATAGTGACGAACGTCCTCGCCACCATTGGTTGTCAATGAACACAAAAGATAACAGGAACAAACTCCGAATCGTTCATTGGAACGCATGCAGCCTTCAGAGCAAAAGGCAATAATTCACGGAATTCCTGAGCGACCATGACATAACATCGCTCTTATATCCGAAACCTGGCTCAACCCCTGTCACAAGATGAACATCCTCAACTATAACACTGTTCGGAAAGACAGACTGTCTGGACAGGTTGGAGGCACAGAAAATTTGATCCATAAGAAATATTACTGTGTTCCAATCCAAGGCAGTTGCCTAAACTTGGAAACCGCAAATATCAATCAAAGACAAAAATAGAACAACAATCAAGATACACTCCTGCCACAAGCCACAAACACGCCCCTTGACCCAAAAGACATCTACAACATATTCCAAACATACACTCCGACAATCCTAGCCGGGGACCTCAACTGCAAGAATCCCACATGGAGTTTATTCTTCACTAACCCAAATGGTAAGATCCTACAAATGGTCATTGAAGGCCTCAACCTGGATTTAAGCTACCCAGATGAACCCACACACGACTCGCCACCCGACATCCTGGACATCGCAATCCACAAAAAGCTGAGTAAGACCGTTCACTCAAAGGTCCTCCACGTGATGACGCCTGATCACCTTCCAGTTCTTCTCATCTTACAAGATCACCTGCTCCGACACAACGATTAAAATCATCGACTGGGCCCTCTTTAAATACCAAAAGGAACACGCTCAGCCGGCAGCACACACTGCAGAAATGCCACAAGAAATAAACGAGGCTATAACCTACACCGAGGGACAAATCATTCAAAATATACCAAAATCAAAAAAATATAAAGAACAAGACCTCGAGAAAAAGTATCCAGCCCACATCAAAGAAAAATTACGAAAAACCGACAGACTAAGGGGAAAAAATGAAAGAAACTTGAAACCCCAGCGACAAAAAAGCATACCGCTCCGCACGAAGAAAATCACAAAAACTAACCATGGAACACGAAAACACCAGCTGGGACACCTACTTAGAAAACCTGGACGTGTCTTATCAGACAGTATGGAAGGCCATAAGAAAGAAGAAATTATCTTTAATAAAAGGCAATCTGACACTAACAGCAGAAAAGGCAGCTGAAGCACTTGTAGACAATTACGAAAAGCATTTCAACCCAAACCCTTCTACCTCTTTCTCAAATTCAAACAGAACTCTAATCAAAAGAGTTACCATACACCTCCAAACTAACAACGAAACAGGTCTGGAACACACTAACATTGGATAAATTAATGTAATAATCGACACCTTCCATAAGAAAAAAGTCCCAGGCATCGACGGAACCACACACGAAGCCTTAAAATTACTGCTCAACCATATGCTTGAATCAGTAACCAGCACCTTTAATGCTTCACTGAAACTTGCCTATTTTCCAAACAATTGGAACAAGCAAAATTATAGTAGGACCCAGAAATTTACAGACTAAATTACCTGTTATCTGTCACTTCTAAATTATTCGAGAGAATCATTCTTAGAAGAATAAAAAAGCACTGAACGAAAAAAAAAATCATAAGACCCGAAGAATTTGGATTCAGCTAAAGCATTCAACCCTTCACCAATTTGTGGTCGTCACAGAGAAGACAATAACGGCCAAGGAATCAAAACAATTAACATGAGACATCTTTTTGACATCCCCAAGGAATTCGACAGTCTGGCACAAGGCCCTTTTGTACAAAATGTCAAAAAAGAACTTGCCCAGAGATATCATCAAAATAACAAGGATCTTTCTTTGTGATAGGTACTTTAGAGTGAAATTCAAAGATGTTCTGTCGACCCTAAGACGAACTCGAGCAGGAGTCCCTCAAGGTTCAGTCATCGGCCCCACCTATTTTATTAAAAGCTTTTATTTAACTTGCTTTTCTGTTTGTCCGTCCGTCTGTCTGTCTGTCCACAAATCTTGCAACCGATTTTTATATACTTTTAGAGCACGTAGGAATCTGAAATTTGGTACACTTTTCAGAACCCGAGGACGATGCAGGTTGATAAATTTTCAGACTTCTGGGTTGTCAGGGTGGCCGGAAATGGACAAATTTCCAAATTGCCTTTCAAATTTTGTAAATTAATTTTGATATACTTTCAGATCACATAGAAGTATGAAACCTTTAAGACTCACTCAGTCCAATGAACAATGCAAGTATACAAAATTCAGACTTCTGGGTAGTCAGAATTTCCAGGAATGAACACATTTCTATATTTCTTTTTAAGTCTTATGTTACGCCCCTTATAGAGAATTGAACAATACGCCGCAAGCAGGCTTCTGTCTATTTAAGGCCTAATCCCCAGTAAAATTTTGATTCTAAGTTTTGTAGATTCATGACTTAAAATTAATTAAATAATTAATAAATAAAAATACATTTAAAAAAAGCTTTTATTTGAATACACTAAAAAGGAAAAAAAATGCATATTCTGTCATCGAGCAATTAGATGTATCTGAGTGAAAATAAAAGCGACGAGTAGCGATCATATTTAGAGAAGGGGTAAAAATATAGCAAACACTTATAAAAATCGCTAATCAGTTGCTACATATTAAATCACATTAGGTTGGAAATCCATGATGATCGTCCCCCGCTTCTTTTATTTTCGCTCAGATACATCTAATTGCTCAATGACAGAAGATACAATATTTTTATTTTGTCTTTTTAAGTGCATTTAAATAAAAGCTTTTTTTTAAAATGTATTTTCATTTATTAATTAACATTTTCATTGATGACTACCCCTGCCCAGGAGGAATGTCGCTGCATCTATATGCTGATGATGCTGCAACATTAGTTTCAGCCTACGATTTCGGTACCATCTACCTAAAACTTAAAGATGTGCTGGTATCCGTTAATATTTGGTGCGACAAATGATGGGTTGAATTGAACCCACAAAAAACGGGGGCCGTTCTTTTATTTAACTTGCTTCACTATCTATCCGTCCGTCCGTCTGTCTGTCTAAAAATCTTGCAATCGATTTTTAATATACTTTAGGAGCACTTAGGAATATGAAATTTGGTACACATTTCAGAACCCGATGACAATACAAGTTGACAAATTTTCAGACTTCTGGGTTGTCAGCGTGACCGGAAATGGACAAATTTACAAATTGCCTTTCGAATTTTGAAAATTGATTTTAAAACACTTCCAGTTCACAAAAAATATGAATCTTTTAACACTCACTCAGTCCAATGAACAATGCAAGTGTACAAATTTTCATACTTCTGGGTGATCAGAATAGCCAAGGAATATGAACACATTTCTATATTTCTTTTAAAGTCTCATGTTACGCCCCTTACAAAGAATGGATCAATCCGCCTAATCCCCAGTGAAATTTTGATTCTAAGTTTTGTAAATCCATGACTAAAAATTCACTAAAAACGCACCTCAAATGTAACACCCTGAAAGAACCATGCAAATAACATGAAATTTACAACATGCATTAGCGGAGGTGAGATATGCAAATGATTAGAATTTCAGCGCAGACGCACATCACGCGCCCCTATAGCTCCCCTTCAAAGCACTATTTAAGGCTTGGAGATTTCGACGATTTCATGTTCTGCAATTGTGTTTTTCTTGTGTTTTTTAAAATAAAAAACGATCAATTATGCCTCGTAGAAAAAGGCAATAATCTTTTGATCAAATATCCGAGTTTCCCAGAGGAAGGGTTGTGGCTTACCGTGATTGTGAATTATCTTTAAGGGAAATCGGTAGTCGTGTTGGACGAAACCAAACAACTGTATTGCGGATATGTGATCACTGGATGCAGGAAGGTACGACGGACCGACGTTTCCGATCACATCCAACTCAGTGCATCACTTCACGTGCTGACAGGCAAATTGTGCGCATGGCAGTGACAGATCGTTCAGTCACATCACGAACCATAGCACAGTCTGTAAGACATCATCCACTGTCTGCGTGTACCATTCAAAGCCGTTTACAGCAGAGTGGTCTGTCCGCAAGACGTCCATTGCTTCGTCTACCCTTGACGCAGAACCACAGACGTCTACGCCGCCAATGGTGCGATAAAAGAAGGATGTGGACGGCAGAATGGAATGAAATTGTCTTAACTGACAAGTCACGCTTCTGTCTGCAACACTACGATGGTCGGATTCAAGTCTGAAGACACCGTGGAGAGAGGATGCTGAACAGCAGCGTTATGCACCGCCACACTGGTCCTGCACCGGGTATTATGGTATGGGTCGGTATTGGATATCACTCTCGCACTCCTCTAGCACGCCTTGCCGGTACTTTAAACAGCCAACGCTTCATCTTCGAGGTGTTGGAGCCAGTTGTCCTTACTTACCTTCAGGGCTTGCCCACAGCCATATTTAAACAGGATAATGTGCCACCCACACATGGCACGCATTTTCCAAAGGTTCTTCGTCAATCTCCAGATTGAATTGCTTCCATGGCCGGCTGGACCTCCGAATCTTTCCCCGATAGAAAACATGTGGTCCATGGTTGCTCAACGATTTACCAAGATTAAATCCCCAGATGCCACACCAGATCAACTTTGGCAAAGTGTGGAAGCTGCTTGGTGTGCTGTACCCCAAAAACACATCCAAAGTCTCTTTGAATCAATGCCGAGGCGTGTGGCAGCGGTGATCTCCAACAATGGAAGTTACTCTGGTTACTGATTCTGGCAGGAACCACACTTCGCAGAGGTCTATAAATTTAATATTTGGTACATTTGATACTTGGTCAACATGTTATCTACAAAATAAGTTTTATTGTGATATATCTTGTCTTTCTTGGTGTTGCAATTTGGATGGTAACAATATTTGACCTCATCGATAAAATTGATAAAAACATGGCCATATTTGGCGATAAAATAGTTCTTTTTTACCATGACAATGCACAAGAGTATTTTTTCGGAGTTGTCACAGCCAAGCTGCATGAATTGCGTTATGAATTGCTGCCATATTCACCCGACATACCCATGCCCCCTGAGATTTCTAATTTTTTTTATAAACAGAAATTAATGGTTAGTGGGAAAGAAGTTTGGCTCAATTGAGGAAGTCACCGCTGAGTCGGAGTCGACAAGATTGAGGGGTGTGAAAATGGCAGTGTCATTGGGAAGTGTAAAAAGAGAGATATCATGCGGGAAAATATTGTCACGGTAGTGATGACGAGGAGCCGTTTAAATAAGATTTATTTATTTCGTCTCAATTTACAGGTGTTACATTCGAGCACAGATCGCGAGTCACCTTGTCCTGGCTATTTACACATGGCGAGTTGGTGGAATAGAGGTGGTCCCCCCGGACCTTGCAGGAGGGTAACTGTTGGGCGATGAGCTCTTGACTAAGCGTCAGGGCCGGGTCTTCGAAATCGGGGATTGATATCTCCTTTATTTTGTAAAATATCTTGTATGGTTGGAGTATTTGAATTTTGCATTTGAAGGTATAATTTCTTAACGGAAGTTTGGTATATATCTTCTATATCGGGTTGGTTCAAGTCCTCCTTCAGTATCTTGTTTGATAGGTTGAATGGAGCTCCTATACTTGTCCGAAGGCAGATTCTCATGAATGCGTTTATCTTATTTTTGTCTGTGGTTGTAATATATTTGTACCAAACTGGGAGTGCGTATGTTACTATCGGGAGGATGCAACTTCTGTATAGAGTAAACTTTTGTTTTGTATACAATTTGCTTCTGTAGTTAAACAGGCTTGATAATGTTATTTTTGCGATTTTTGCTTTCTTTATGATATTTTTGACATGCATGTTGAATTTCAACTTGGAGTCTAAGGTAACTCCAAGATATTTAACGCTGTCAGTCCAGTTAATAGGGCTCTGATTTACCTTTAGGATGGATTGTGACTTGAATTTTTTATTGTCTAGTGGAGGAAAAATTATTGCCTGTGACTTTTTTGGGTTGATATCTAATTTCCAAATATTGCACCATTTGGTTATACTGTTTATGTAATTTTGGAGTTTTGTAGTTATTATTCCTATTGATTTGGAGTTTGCTAAAATTTCTGCGTCATCTGCGAAAAGTTTTGTTTGACATTTTGATGGAGGGAAATCGTTGATGTAGATGTTGAATAGGTAGGGTCCAAGGATAGAGCCTTGAGGGACTCCAATCTGGGTTGGTTTCGCCGTGGTTATATAATCCCTTGCTTAATTGAAAAGGTCCTGTCCTGGAGATAGTTTTTCAAGAATTTGATAAAATCCCTTGAAAATTGATTTTTTGTTATTTTTGTTATCAAGCCATATATATATATATATCATGTCATACTCTATCAAAGGCTTTGGTAAGGTCTAGAAAAACAGCACCTACTGCCTCCTTGTGGGACTTTCTTATTTGGATGTAGTCTATTACTGTGATTAGCTGGTGGGTTGTGGAGTGTCCTTTTCTGAATCCAAATTGTTGAGGAATGATAAAGTTAATAGAATCCATGAGTGTCGGCAATCTGCGAAGAACAATCCTCTCGTATACCATACGGATTGTAGAGAGAAGGCTGATTGGTCTGAGATCTTCCGGTGATTTGACAGGTGATTTTTTCGGAATGGTTATGATAATGGCATGTGTACATGTCTTCGGGAAGTAGCACAGGTGTAATGCGGAATTGAAGATCCCAGCGAAGTAAACTATCCATTTGATGGGGAGGTTTTTAGTCATTTGCGGCGTAATATTGTCGTGGCCTGGAACTTGAGATTACCTAGGTTTTTAATCACTTTCTTTACTTCATTTGGCGTTGTCATTGATAGTTTATTCTCTTGGGGATGTTGACAAGTGTTATCTGTTAGGTAAGACGGAACCTCATCCTCCGCCTTAGAAAAGTGTTCGGAAAAATGCTCTGAAAGATCATTTCCAATTTCTTTGTCGGTCAGCAAGGTTTTTTTCATTTGCATTTAAACAAGTAATTTTGTCAGTTTTTTTCCTAATGTTTTTTTTTCCAGAAGTCTGTTGGGCTCGATTCAAGTTTGCTTATAAACCTATTCCAATTTTTAGATTTCTCTGCTTTAAGGGCTTGGTTTACCTTTCCTTGAAGATTGAGGTAAGTAGCTCTATATATATATATAGTCACGACCGTCTTTCCTCATCGGCCTCAGTCACGGATGCGCGCACATCATCATTATGATCATTATCATTATCTAATGATAATTATAATAATAATTATTATTATATTATTATTATTATTATTATTATTATTATTAATATATATAGTCACGACCGTCTTTCCTCATTCCTCATCGGCCGCCTCTGTCACGGATGCGCGCGCACAGGGAGGTCACGTGCTCGCCGGCAGCCAACGGGCGCGTGCCGCCGGCATTACGTCATAGATTATAAACACAAGGTAATAAGGCCAAATAAAAAAATAGTGTGTGATAAAACACAATTTGGATTATCTACTTATATAATTGCCTTATTCTGTCTGTGTGAAGTTCACGGATAGACTTTGGTCAGAATGGATAAAATAAAAAAGTGCCAAGGGATGGGAATCGAACCCACGACCTTCCGCTTACCGGGCAGATGCCATGACCACTAGGCTACCCTGGACATATTTTTCCGTTCACATTTTTATTTTTATATTTTCAAGACACACACAGTTTGGGGCGGGACGTTTCACAAAAGAGACATCCACGGCGCCAATTTATAATTGTAACGAATAGTATTTTAATTAAAACATTTTTAAAATATATACGCACTCGGGTAAAACCCGGGCGTTGCACGGGCCATTCGTCTAGTATATATATATATATATATATATAACAAAAGGACCTAAAAGCGCGAATGTTTCTTTTATACATAAAACGAACTTCTACTGTCCTTACTGCGATGAAAAAATATATTGGGAGGGCTTGGCTCATCAGTGGTGAACCCTCCCAGCGGTTTCGCCAATTTAATCCACCAGACCGCTTCTCAGAGCTCTAATATTGTATTGGATCATTCTGCTTTTATATGCTACACTGAAGGATGGAATCTTAGAAATGGTTTTCAAGTAAACTATGGACATAAGCTTATAGGACAGTAGAATTATATTCAAATATTTGCTTCGAGCAATGCTCTTCAGCAAAACATAAAGACAAGGTCATTAGGAATAAATTAACACAAATCAATAACGCGCCATCTATACATATAAAACAAAAGGACCTAAAAGCGCGAATGTTTCTTTTATACATAAAACGAACTTCTACTGTCCTTACTGCGATCAAAAAATATATTGGGAGGGCTTGGCTCATCAGTGGTGAACCCTTCCAGCGGGTTCGCCAATTTAATCCACCAGACCGCTTCTCAGAGCTCTAATATTGTATTGGATCATTCTGCTTTTATATGCTACACTGAAGGATGGAATCTTAGAAATGGTTCTCAAGTAAACTATGGACATAAGCTTATAGGACAGTAGAATTATATTCAAATATTTGCTTCGAGCAATGCTCTTCAGCAAAACATAAAGACAAGGTCATTAGGAATAAATTAACACAAAGCAATAACGCGCCATCTATACATATAAAACAAAAGGACCTAAAAGCGCGAATGTTTCTTTTATACATAAAAGGGCTTGGGAGGGCTTGGCTCATCAGTGGTGAACCCTCCCAGCGGTTTCGCCAATTTAATCCATCAGACCCCTTCTCAGAGCTCTAATATTGTATTGGATCATTCTGCTTTTATATGCTAGACTGAAGGATGGAATCTTAGAAATGGTTTTCAAATAACTATGGACATAAGCTTATAGGACAGCAGAATTATATTCAAATATTTGCTTCGAGCAATGCTCTTCAGCAAAACATAAAGACAAGGTCATTTGAAATAAATTAACCACTGTTGAGCCAAGCCCTCCCAATATATTTTTTCATCGCAGTAAGGACAGTAAAAGTTCGTTTTATGTATAAAAGAAACATTCGCGCTTTTAGGTCCTTTTGTTTTATATGTATAGATGGCGCGTTATTGCTTTGTGTTAATTTATTCCTAATGACCTTGTCTTTATGTTTTGCTGAAGAGCATTGCTCGAAGCAAATATTTGGATATAATTCTACTGTCCTATAAGCTTATGTCCATAGTTTACTTGAAAACCATTTCTAAGATTCCATCCTTCAGTGTAGCATATAAAAGCAGAATGATCCAATACAATATTAGAGCTCTGAGAAGCGGTCTGGTGGATTAAATTGGCGAAACCGCTGGGAGGGTTCACCACTGATGAGCCAAGCCCTCCCAATATATTTTTTCATCGCAGTAAAGACAGTAGAAGTTCGTTTTATGTATAAAAGAAACATTCGCGCTTTTAGGTCCTTTTGTTTTATATGTATAGGTGGCGCGTTATTGCTTTGTGTTAATATATATATATATATATATATATATGAGCTGGATCTAAGGTTGATTGCCATCTTTTCCGAGTTTTATTTTTCTCCCTTATTAAGGCTTTGGTATTTGGGTTCTTCATTAATTTGGAATATGAGACTATGGTGTTTTTCGAGTAGCTATTTTAATTTCGTCGTTTAAAATTCCAATTGCTGAATCAATGTCTACTTCAGTTTTCAAGGGGAGTCTGGGGGGCGTGGTGGAGATTAGATCTTGTTGAAAATGAACCCAATTAGTTACTCGGCTGAGCTGAGCTGTGAATTCATCCTTTGGACAATTCAATTCCAAGATTACAGGGAGATGGTCAAATGATAAATCGACGGTGGTTCTGGCCTTTGGGGTCCAGGGAATGTTTTTAAAAACAGCGAACTCTAGGAAATCGGGATTGCCGAGTGGACTGTAACGCGTGGGTGAAGAAGGTGCGACAATGTCGAGGCTTTCTCTTTCAAAGAAATTGTGCAGCCCGATTCCGCTGTCATTAGAAGTCCTTGCTCCCCAAAAGGGTGTTTGGAGTTCCAGTCTGCTGCAACGATTATTGCGTGGTTGTGTTTTATCAGTTGCTTCAAATCTTCTTCCAATAATGGTGCATCAGGCTTCTCATAAATTGCTGAGATTTGCAAGAGGGTTTTTACATCTGGTTTAATCAGAATTAAAGTATTTTCCAAGTTTGAGGTATGAATCGGCATATTTTTATATTTAAAAAAGGATTTTATAATGAAGGTTGTTCCCCCACCTTTTCCTGTAATTCGGTCAGTTCTAATGGTTTGATAGTTCCTGAACTTTAGATCAATTGAGGGGGTTTAAGGTGAGTTTCACTGAGCAGAGCAATGTCTATTGAGTTATTTTCTAAAAAGTGCAATAATTCTTCTTTCTTTGATATGATTCCGTTACAATTCCAAGCAATAATTTTAAAAGGTAATTTGCAATTCATTTTAGGTATGTTTTGATTACTTGCATCAATTTTTCACAGGTCCTTAGTCTCAGAACGAGCCTCAGCATTGCCTTGGTTTTGTTGTTCTACAATTTTCAGTAGTGTTTCAGATCTTTTTGAATTCGGAATTGGGTTGTTAGGTTTGTACTGACCAGGGTATCTTGGCTGTTGCTGAGTGTACTCTTGGAAACTTAGGGCATCCGCGGTAATTGGCTGTGTACGCTTCTTCGCAGTTTGCACACTTTGGGGGAAGTTGTTTTGACTTTCTTGGACAGTCCTTTGAATGGTGCTCTTCGGCACACATGACGCATTTTGGTTTCAGGAAGCAGTTAAGTTGACCGTGCCTGAAACCCTGGCAGTTGAGTCAAACGGTTTGTTATTCTGAAAGATTCTACTGCAATTTTCTGATATAGAGAAGTTCAGTTATTCCGTAAATTTTCTTGTTATGTTCATTTTTCGGTAATTCTACCAGTACTATATTCATTGGCCTTTTAGTTGATTGTCTATGAAGTCTCTTCACAGAGGTCTGAGTAAATCACATTGTTGCAAGTTCTATTGCTGTTGTCACGCCCTTCAATACCACTTTGAGCGATTTTTCTATAAGAGTAGCCGCCATTGTTTTTTTTGAACGTATTCCTTGATTTTTTTAAGTCTGAAATATTGTTGGCCTTGATAATGTGCTTATTTACTGAGATCGTACATTGGAATTTATCTGTGCACAGGTCTTTCAGCTCTTGGCAGAGCAACTTCCAGTCTGTTACATTTTCTGCTATTACAGGTGGTATTCTTGGCTTTTTTGGATGTGTAGCTGTTGTCCAAGGACCATCTTCATCAATGTTTTCTTCGTTACCTGAGGAGGGGTAGCTGCGGACGTTTTTTGCGGGACTTCAGTTACCTCGTTCATGGAAACATCGTTTTCATTATGCTGCGAGACAACTTCCATTCTCGGTGTCTTTTGGCTACGTGATGTTGAATCTGATGGGGATTCGCGAGTTCGTTTCTTTGTTGAAGGAGTTTCTTCTACTTTGTACTCGATGCCACATATTTCAAGAATTTTCAAGAGTATGTTGGTTTCAATTATACTGATCTTTTCGCCAGCTGGGCCGATCGTTAATTTGATTACAATAGGCTGCATCTTTTTTAGCTACTTTATTTTCACAATCTTACAATTTCCTTATTATTTTTATATTTTAAAAATATATCTCTCTCGCTTCTTCTTTAAATAAGATTTTTTTTATGTATTTCGTCTCAATTTACAGGTGTTACATTCGAGCAAAGCTCGCGAGTCACCTTGTCCTGGCTATTTACACATGGCGAGTTGGTGGAGTAGAGGTGGTCCCCCCGGACCTTGCAGGAGGGAAATGAGATAGAGAAAATATCTTTATTTACGGGGTTGCTAACCAAAATAAATGATTTTTGAGCTTAATGGCCGCGTGAAGCGTAATATGTAAAACCACTATGACCAGGCTAGTGAGGCTAGGGACAGGATCTCCGTTAGGGAAGAGGCAGGCTAGACCGGATTGGGTCCGCGGAGGTCAGGAGGCAGGAAGAAGGCGGGAGGACTAGAACTTTGCAGCTCTAGCTCTGGCAGTTGGGCAAGACATTGATCTTGCCTTGTGGTCGGCAGAGAGGCCCTTGGTTGAGCAGTTGGCGCACTTGGCCGTGCGCAGGTTGGCAAGAGTCAGCTTCGGCCTTGGTGGTCACTAGAAGCGCAGAGGAAGCAGGTGACCGTAGCCTTGGTGCACCTATTGGCGTTGTAGCCGTAGCCACAGCAGCGGTAGCAGACGCGGACAGACTCATTGTAGTTCAGGATCACTTGGTCCACAATGATCCTGTCGCGTCTTCCAATGGCCTTGTAGGAAGCCAAGTCCAGCTCAATGAAGGCCGTGCAGGTGCCATTTCTGGTCGGAGTTCTGTGTGCCACTCGGACAGACTTGTCTCCAGGAAGCTGGCTGAGGGCATCGGTGGAGAGGAAGGCCTTGACAATGTCCTCATCCGCGGTTTCCGCCTCCACGTTGAAGAGGCAGATTCTTGGGAGGAATTGCCTCAGTTCCCGGACTTTCAGGCCTTGGAGCTTGTTGTCCAGGGCAGAGATGACGGCAGGAATGGCCTCTGGAGTGTTGGAGTGCTCACCAGTTTTCCCCTGGTGCGCAGAGACGCCCAGACGCCTTGGAGCAGAGTGTGAGCAGCGCGGACAGCTTTGAGGATGTCCCGTGGGTCAGCCTGCGGGTTATCTGCAATAACCACGATGTGGGACGCAGATTTATTCCCATTGAGGGTGCCTTTGGCAACGGCAGGCTTGGGGGCGCGGGAAGATGCAGGCTGGGCTAGAACCAGTGGTTTGGTCTTCTTAGCAGGCGGGTTTGACGCCTCTGGCTGCTTCCTCTTAGTTAGAGCAAGATCTGGCTTCTTGGGAGCAGGTGCTGCCACAGGGACAGCAGCTGGAGCGGGAGTGGCAGGCTTGATGAGCTCGGCCTGAGCGCTAGAGTCCTTGCAGGTGGGAGCAGGGCCAGTTTGAGTGGTTTAGCAGGTTTTCTTGGGCATTTGGGCATCCATTTTTTCATCCATGAAGTCATTCGCGGTGCCCGCGAGGTTCTTCACATCCCTAACTAGGAACTTGATTACTTCCTTTAGCTGCTCAATGAAGCGAACAAGGTCCTGGTGAAGAGCTGCTAGGGAGGGCTGGCCGAGGGATTGCAGGATTTGGTAGTGGCGGGAGATGACCATGTTGTCTTCTTCAAAAAGAGCCACGATGTCAACCGAGGGTTGAGAGGGCTTGTTGGCTTTCTTCTTCTTGCA
The DNA here is from genome assembly GCA_030710605.1 of Cordylochernes scorpioides. Lineage (NCBI taxonomy): Eukaryota > Metazoa > Arthropoda > Arachnida > Pseudoscorpiones > Chernetidae > Cordylochernes > Cordylochernes scorpioides. Next base: position 19,964,157 of record CP092884.1, on the reverse strand, counting down.
GGAATCCATGGCGGGAGAGCGTCAAAGCAGACAAGGAAATAAGATAAAGAGAGAAAATATCTTTATTTACGGGGCTGCTAACCAAAATAAATGACGTATTAAGATAAAGAGAAAATATCTTTATTTACGGGCTACTAACCAAAAGTTATGATTTTTGAGCCCAAAATCGATGTCAGGTGGCAAGGGACCCTAGGATGTGGAAGCAGGAGATGTCTCGCAGGGGTGGTGGAAACGTTGGGCAAGCAGGGGAATAGCGCCAGGGTGCAGTGAGGCGGGTGCGTTGAATAGGCCGAAATAAGATAAACAAAATGTTTATTTTTAAATAAGACAGCAATGGGGCCAATTCAATTCACGTTTTGTGTGTGTGTGTGTGTGTGTGTGTGTTGTGTTGTGTGTGTGTGTTGTGTGACAATTTGACAATTAAAAATTATTTATTGTCTTCTAGACAATATTACATCATTCCATCAACGAGAGAGAGAAAGAGAAGAAAAATAAAATATATTACAAAAAGAATGAATGAACTATTTACATATATATTGTTACATCATGATTAATGGCGTATTTCTTATATTATTTTTAATATATTTGAAATTTTTATTATATATTTATTTATTTTTATATAAAATTTTCTATGATATTTATTTAAAACAGATTAGATTATCATCATTTGTATTTAGGTACACGTGTGACTTCACTGCTCTCTTTGATGTGAGAAAATAAATAAATCATTCTGGAGGTTACTTAAAGTAGACTTATCTCATTATTCCCTTATATAAATTTGTAGGATGGTTGAAACACGCTCTGGTAAGATGCAAGACCCAGCGCAGGAGAGAATCATGGCTGAAGAGTCTGCCAAGCCGCAACCTGGTGCAACAATTGGTGGAGATGTCTGGTCAATGTCAAAATTACGACCCTACCTTTATGGAAGACACTTTAAAATAGTAACAGACCACCACGCCTTATGCTGGCTCAAAAACTTGAAGGATCCAACAGGTCGATTGGCAAGATGGGCATTGAAAATTCAAGAATATGACTTCGATATAATACATAAATCAGGAAAGAAGCATCTGGACGCCGATGGCTTATCTAGGGGACCCTTACCAGAAACTGATTGGGATGAGGATTTTGAAAGGCTATTTTTAAATCAAATAACAGACGAAGAGGATAAGTTTATCGAAAGTGTTAAGAAAAACCTTAATGGAAGCAGGCGATCAATTGCGCAAAACTTTAAAGTAGAAGATGGATGCCTCTTTAAGAAAAACCCGAACCCTGAAGGCAGGGCGTGGTTGCTTGTGGTTCCAGAGAAGAAAAAGAGAGAAATTATGAAAGAATATCACAATCATATGTCGAATGGCCATCTGGGTGTCGCCAGAACCATGTACCGAATAAAGAGTAAATACTTTTGGCCATCCATGCTAAAGGATGTCTCAGAGTTCGTTAAGACGTGTCACCTTTGCCAAAGTAGAAAAGGCTCAAACCAATTACCTTCTGGACTACTACAGCCCATTCCCCCAGCCAACTTTCCTTTCGAAAGAATTGGAATTGACTTTGTAGGTCCATTGCCATCTACGTAATGTCCTCGTGATGTTGTCTGAGGAGATGACAAAGGGCAAGGCTCCTCCCCCGAATGGCGAGCCCTCGCGCGTTGATGGTGGCGACGCGGTGGTTCATTGGCGCTGTAGGCCTCGCAGGACCTTCCTGGTCTTCTGGAGGGTCTTGCGGATGGTGGAGTTGGAGTCTGGGCACGAGGCCTTGAAGGTGTCGTGCAACTTGTCGAGGGTGGCGACCTGTGCCTCTGTCAGCGTGGGCGCTAGCCTCTTCATGGTGGTCTCAGAGGTGAGGAGCTGCTGTACGTCCTTGCAGTTAAGGCCGGGCAGCTTGTGCCAGTCGATGGAAAGGGTGGGGTCTCCTCGATGTGCTTCAGCAGCTGTTTGAGTGCGGATTCTCCCCGGGCAGGCGTGGATGGAGGTGAGGTCAGCCCCTCCACCGACATCTCGTGGTCGAGCGGAGAGATGCGAGGCTCGGGGGGCCGCGGGGCAGCCAGGGAAGCAGGGTGGGCAGCAGGGGCGGGGTGGGTGACATCCATCTGTTCGGCAGGCTGGTGTGCCGAGGGGATCGCCTGAGCCTCGGTTGAAGTCTTCGCTGGTTGGACAGGGGAGGCCGGTGTTGCGGGCGCCGGTGCCGGCTTCCTTGGCTGCTTAGGAGGAGGAGGAGGGGGAGCCCTTGCGTCGGTGGGAGACGCTGCTTGCCTGGGGTTGCCGTTCTTTGCCTGGCGAGCGCTGGGAAGTTGGCTCTGCGGTGGCCCTGTTTACTGCATTTGGAACACTTGATTCCAAAGGAGTGGAGGCTGACAGGGTGTCTCACTTGGAGTGGATGGTTAGTCGGGTGGGCAGCGTCTCCAGCCTTACGCCCTCGCGGAGCAGGATGAACGCCTCCCGGCGGCCGTCGGTGAAGGTGAACTCCCCCATTTTGACCAGGATGGGGGCGATGGAGGTGACCTTCCCGAATTGGCCCAGGGTGTTCACGATGGTGCTATCCTCCACAAAGCCGGGCAGGTTGGCCACGACTATTCGTTCCGCCCTCTTGCGGAAGGGGAAGACCCTGAGGGACGTACCCTCGATTTCCAGGCCGTCCGCGACCAGACGGTTCGCAAGTTCCTTGTCCGCGAGACCCACGATGAAGTGGCCGTTCATTCGATGGAACTGCGTGATGCTCTTTGGCCCCCCGAGTAGCGTGCTCATGGCCTTGAGGTAGGAGTAGTCCGGGATGTCTGGGCACAGCTCCACGAAGACGTAGTTCTCGTGGTTGGTGGTGGCCTGCCTCGCCCTGGCTGCGGCGATGTTGGCGCGCGTCGCCTTGATTTCCTGGGGCGGCATTGACCTCGGCCCTGTTGTCCGCTTCTGCTGCTGGGGGCCGCGTTACTCAGCAGGCCTGCTTGCCTGCATTGCGGCGTGCTCAGGTGTTGAAGAGAGGCGCCTTTTCTTGCTCTTCACGACGGTGTAGCCGTCGTTGGCGTCCACCTCCGCCATCTCGCTGTCGGCCCAGTTGAGCGAGGCCGGGCTGGATGTTGTAGCGCTGGTAGAAGCAGCAGTCGTTGGCGCCGTGACGTCATCACGCGCGGCGGCCAGATTTACATGCATATCGCCTGCCGGCGGATTTGCATCTTTTTGATTTTCAGAAGAATTTTCTTTTGTATTCTTCATATTTTCTGTTTTCGGCGAAAACTCCTCGCCTGGTTGAGATCCAGTGCTGGGCCTTTCAGGCACTTTATCAGCGGATCGGGGGCTATCTTCCGATACCGGATTCGGCAGGTTTCAGCGCCAATGACACACACTCCAGAGGCGAAAACGGCGGAGCTCGCGAAAACGCGGCCGCACGCTCGAGTGTGTGTGTGTGATGATTAATTTATCTTTATATATAATCAGTGATAATATTTATTATTTAAATAAATTATTCACTGACATTGCCCTCTTCTTAGGTGAACAGCGTCTCGCTGTACCAAGTTACTTGAACAGTTCCACCTCGTCCGCCGGATCACGGTACGGTTTCATCCTGAGCACGTGGGCTAGCTCTCTTTTCTTACGCGTACGGCCTGATGGTTCCGCGGATTCGATTTCGTAGGTTACGTCGGATACTTTCCGGGTCACTTTGTACGTTCCGAAATGCCTTTTCATGATTTTTTCTGATAGTACCACTTTTCGTACAGGTGTGAAGATCGACACGAGATCAACGACGCTGTGAGAATTCTGCTTTGTGTTTGTAGGTTCTTTTATTTTTGCATATTTATTGCGTTTTCAAAGTTTCCAAACGTGCCAGCTGCCTAGCGTCTTCAACTCTTGCTGCAATCTTCTGACTGTATTCCTCTTGGAGATCTTCATTAGGATTTGGGAATTAAGTGCCCACAGTCTTTTCAGCATCGCGTCCACGCACCAGTGTAAATTGGGTAAAACCTCCTGTAAGAGCGTCGTATAAACTTTTCAGTGGTTCTAAACGTGAGTGCTTTGGAATAACTGAAAGGTACTGGTTTTCAAGGGGGTCGACATTCTTTTTGTACAAGGTTCTTTTTAACATTTCATATCCTTTCGATTTGTTACAAGAATCTTCTGGTTCATTAATCAATTTACTGATTTTAGGGTCTCTTCATTGTTCAGCCTCGAAGCACCTCAGAGCAGTTATTGAGGGTATATCATCATCGTCATCATTGTCTGCTTCTTACGATTCAAGTTGGAGAGGATTTCGAGAAGGGAAGTCGGCATCTTGGTGTTTACGCCCACTTTTACAAGCAACCGTTACGTTGTATTCTTAAAGTTTTAAGGCCCATCTTACTAGTCTTCCTGTCGGGTCCTTCAGGTTATAACCAGCAAAGAGCGTGGTAGTCAGTGACGACGACAAACTCACGACCAAAAAGATACGGTCGAATTTTGTTGATGGCCCATTTTGCGGCCAAGCATTCTCTTTCCGTTGTTAAGTAATTCTTCTACGCTTTAAATAAAATTTTTGAAGCATAACCAACTGGCCGCTCTTTCCCATCATTGATCTGGATGAGAACAGCTCCAATTCCATAGCCGCTGGTGTTAGTATGGATCTCGGTTGGCAGTTGTTCTTCGAAATAGGACAGAACAGTTTCAGACATCAATGCTATTTTTAAGTATTCAAAAGCATCCTTTTGGTCAGAGTTACAGGTGAATTTCTTATCTTTTTTAGAATTTCGTTTAGAAGAGCAGCTTACTCAGAAGAATTTTCGATAAATATACGCGATAATAGGAACATATGCCAATGAAGCTTCTCACATTTATTATAGATTTTGGTGTCGGAAACTTGACAATAGCTTCAATATTTTCTGTATCGGGATAAATATCTTTACTATCGATAAGGTATCCAAACAATCGGATTCGTTTGGTTCCAAAAAGGCACTTTTTCGGGTTGAGGCGCAGCTCGCCCTTGTTGAGACATTTTAGTATGATTTCAAGCTAGTGTAAATGTTCGTTGAACGATTTTAAATACACCACGATGTCGTCTAAATAACAGAGGGCTATCGTCCATTTCATACCTTTCAATATTTTGTCCATCATGCGCTCGAATGTTGCAGGGGCATTACACAGGCCAAAGGGCATGACTAGAAATTCGTACTGTTCGTCAGGGGCAATAAAGGCAGTTTTTTCTCTTTATGTTTCGTCAACTTATATTTGTCAATATCCTGAACGGAGGTCTAGCGAAGAATAAAATTTGGCTCCTTCCAGGGAGTCAAGTGTATCATCGATTCGAGTGAGTGGGTAATCGTCCTTTTCAGTAACTTTATTTAATCGTCTTTAATCGACACAGAAACTACAGTTACCATCCTTCTTCTTTACTAGAATAATCGGCGATGTGACCACGGGCTTTCTGAATGACGTATAATCCCAGCGTCTAGCATTTCGTCCACCTCGTGTTGGATTGCTTGGCGTTGTGTACGAGAGACTCGGTATGGTCTATGCCTAATGGACTGATGGTTTCCAGTTTCAATTTCATGTTTGGTTACTGGAGTTTTCTTCACCGACTCATTTTTTAAATCAAATATTATATAATATCGTTTTAAATTTGATAAGATTTGAGATTGCTGCTCTTCTGTGATAGATCATTAATAATTAAATTTTGTAAAAATTAAATGTCACTTTTATCAACATGACTGGCGTGATTCGCATTTTTCACCTCCTTATTAAATTCAGAACAATATGATAGCCGACAATTTATTTTCTTCAACCTCTTGAGTTTTTCCCAGGCACATTCCTTCAGAGACTATTTTATCTGTGGTGGTATAATTTGCAATCCAAAGTTTTCCTTTATTATGGGAAAGTCTCAATAATGTTCAGGAAAGTGTTAACCATTTTCCTATAAATACTTTTTGAAGGTTTAAATAGCAGCTATTTTTGCCCATTCAGCTCTTCACTCAACATTTATTAGTTTGATAGATTCGGCTGGGATTACGACGTTTCTACTAGCCACAAATTTTACCATGGAAGCTGGTGAATTTAGTACATTTTTTGCCTCTTTTAGTCTGATTCCAGCACATCCACGATCAATCACGATGTTTGTTATCTCTAAAAAAATCCATCCGAGAATAATGCTTGGGTTATTATTGAGGAGAACAATGAATTCAAGCGGCTGTCTCAATCCATTGATACTCAAACTGATTGTGCATAGGCCAATCGACGTAACCTTCTTGCCATTAGACCTTCAGAGCAATGCTGCTATCCTTGAACATAGTCTTCTTTAATTGTGCTCTTAATCCATCTGATATATAACTGAAAAAGAGGCACCTGAATGGACTAAAACAGAAAATGCAATGTAATCAATTATGATTTCAACATAATTTTGTTGTAATTTAGCGCTGTCGACGATGGAGGGCTTTTCACACTCGTGGCCCTAGCATCGATTGAGGTCGCGAAATTTAGTTTTCCAGATTTTGGTGGCGTGGAGATTGGCTTAAATGACGGCCTGGGGAAATGGACTGGCGTCTTGAAGATCTTCCTCTGTTTGGATACGGCGATTGTAAGCGGTAGATTTGACTTCTTACGACTTGATGGTTACCCATTTGAGGCTCTTGAGTGCTTGGTGCATCTCCTTCGGGTCTCTTCGTCCATTGTTGACAGTCTCTACAATATAGCTTGTTGGCTTCCGTAGGCGTCTCTTACTGGGAAAAAGAAAGAAGGGATTCCATTTAATTATAAAATAATACATGCATTTATTTAAGGAGCGACCCGCTCCAACACAATAGTTACAAAAGAACAAGCGAGTGGTGGGGGACAACAAAAACAAAGTCCGCAGCGTAGTGTTGGCGTGACGTCAGCGCCGGTGTATCCCCTTTTTTTCTGGGGAGCTCGGCTTCCATATTCTGTTTATTATATTCCGTTTGTCTGCGGTTCTCTGGTCGGGATGGCGCCTACATTCGGCCATTCCTGGATTTCAATCGTCCTCGATTGAACCTTGCGTTGCAGGAACGCCGTGGGTTGCGTCGGAAGGTGTCTTCTTCTCCATTTTTCACCATGCGGAAAAGTCTGCCTCTATTAAGGTACGATAGGTCAGATTGAAGAAACCTCCTCTTAACAAGTAAGACTTTTACCCAAAGTCTTGATATTATTTGGACTGCTTCGGGTGATCAAGCGAGAAAGAAAATAACGAAGACAAAAACCAGCGGCTACACACGTAAAGCTCTCGCTCTACTAAGAAACTCTCTATTTAAACAACACTGCTTAATTATATACATTCAAGGAAATTTACATAATAATAATTTATACATTCAATAGAAAATCTACATTTCCAGTCATACATTCAAAAATATATTTACATACTATGTCACGACTTTTAACATACCCCCACCTTTCTTTTTTGTAAAACAAGAAAGAAAAAATCCGTTCCACCGTGATGGGGGGATCCTGGTAGGTGGGACACCGTTGCAGGGAGCCCAGGCTCTTAACCAGGAAAACCATCTTCTCCTCGGCATACTGCGGCACCCTCTCCATACACACCACCGGAGATTGCCCCATAAGCGTCCATCTTCCTCTTCCAAAGAAATCGGAGGTAGTCCCAATCATTTTCCTTGATGGCCATTACCTGGAAATATCTCCCCATGTCGGCCAAAATTCCGAACCTATTTTCCCGATATTTTATCCTTATTTCCGGGATTCTCCTCAGTAGAAAGGGTCTCCTCTTCAAATACCGTCTTAAGGCGAGTGCGCCGTGTCCTCGACAGGAAGCGTCGCCAAATACTGGCCGTATAGGCGTAGCCCTGGATTCATTCTTAAACAAAAGGTGACCGGACAAATAGTGTCCTTTTACTTCAGGTGGATTTTCATCAACTCCTTCGATGAACCCTTCCTTCAACCAATCCTTTGCATCAATAATCCCTTCTTCCTTCTTTGACTCAGTACCGTGTTCTGCATCTAGGTTTTCTTCCTCCACCTTTGAATCAGTACCCTGTTCTGCATCTAGCTTTTCTTCTTCCACCTTTGAATCAGTACCCTGTTCTGCACCTAACTTTTCCCCCACCGTTGAATCAGTACCTTGTTCTGCATCTATATTTTTCGCTTCATTTCCATCATGATCTTTTCCCTTGTTGTATTTATCGTCCTTATTCTTTGCATAATCAGATTTATTTATGGTTTTCAAATCTTGGGATTCTGTTTCTTTATAATTATCCTTTATTTTAAATTCCGCATCTCTCGTTGGTCCTGCTTCCACCAATTTCCTCGATGCTGGAACTCTGACAACTCCTTCCTCATTTTCCTCATTATCATCAATCGATTCAGTTTCATCTGAAATCTTTACTTGGTCAGCGCCTTCAGCTACCGCTCTAGAATTGTTTACCGGTTCATAACCTTTAATTGCAGTCTCAGAATCCTTCACTCCATCGCCCTTAGGCTTTGCTTAAGAATCCTTTACGCCTTCGCCCCCTGGCTCCTCTCCAGAATTTCAGAATCCTTTACGCCTTCGCCCTTAGGCTTCGCTTCAGAATCCTTTACTCCGTCGCCCTTAGGCTCATCTTCAGAATCCTTTACTCCGTCGCCCTTAGGCTCATCTTCAGAATCCTTTACTCCGTCGCCCTTAGGCTCATCTTCAGAATCCTTTACTTCGTCGCCCTTAGGCTCATCTTCAGAATCCTTTACTCCGTCGCCCTTAGGCTCATCTTCAGAATCCTTTACTCCGTCGCCCTTAGGCTCATCTTCAGAATCCTTTACTCCGTCGCCCTTAGGCTCATCTTCAGAATCCTTTACTCCGTCGCCCTTAGGCTCATCTTCAGAATCCTTTACTCCGTCGCCCTTAGGCTTTGCTTCAGAATCATTTACTCCGTTGCCCTTAGGCTCAACTTCAGAATCATTTACTCCGTTGCCCTTAGGCTTTGTTTCAGAATCATTTACTCCGTTGCCCTTAGGCTCAACTTCAGAATCATTTACTCCGTTGCCCTTAGGCTTTGCTTCAGAATCATTTACTCCGTTGCCCTTAGGCTCAACTTCAGAGTCCTTTTTTCCTTCGTCCTTAGGATTCGCTTCAGATTCCTTTACGCCTTCGCCCTTAGGCTTCGCTTCAGAATCATTTACTCCGTCGCCCTTAGGCTTCGCTTTTGACCTTCAGATTCTTTTACTTGATCTCCTTTATCTCCGTCTTTAGAATTCACTTTATCAGGTTTTGCTTCCGCTTCATTTGCTTTGTCTTTAGCCTCAGCTTCCCTCACACCTACATAGCTATCAACTGCAGTTTTAGAATCCTTCACTTTATTGCATTTAACTGCCGCTTCTGTTTCCTTCCTTTCACCGCCTTCAACTGCTGCGTTCAATTCCTTCTTTTCTTTAATAGCATTCACAGCACCTTTTTTGCCCTCATATTCATTATCTATTATAGAGGGAGCTGAACAAGCTTCCTTTAGCATTCTAGCTTTAGCTAGAGCAGGCTTCACATCCGTAGCTCTAGCAGTTTTTACAGAATCCTCTTTTTCCACGCCTTCAATTTCATTTTTCATGGACTCTTCTGGGCTTTTCGATAGAGACGAAGTAGTCTGAAGTTTGATAACTTTCTGATTATCGGTTTCTGAATTCGGAGAGGCACTAGACGCCCCTGGTGGAATTTGAGAAGTCTTGGCCTGAGCATCCCTATCCTGCTCACGCATTACGCGAATTCTAGCCTCCAAATAAAATCTTTCCATGATATAGGTTTCACACTCCCCAAACTCCCTATCTATCTCATCATCGCCAATAGCCTCTTGGGCCAACAAAATTTCCTGGCATTGTTCATTCAATGCTACCAACTCCAAATGGAGAGATTCCAATTTATCAAATTTTGCGTATATGCCACTTTTATCAATAAGAGGATCCCTTAACTCTGTATATATATCATTTACCACTTCGGCAAAAACGCCTCTTATCGCCTCTCTACGCCTTCTGCTAACATCCTCCATCTCACCTTGTAGTTATCCTTTCACCTTGTAGGTATCCTTTTTACCCTGTAGCTTCTTCAACTTCTTTGCCCTTGAGCTCCTTTATACTTGAGCCTCTTCAACTTATTTGCCTTACTTGAGCTTCTCTTTTCCCTTGAGCTCCCCTAAACCTTTAACAAAGGGCTTTTTGAGCTCCTTTAAACCTTGAGTTTCACTGAGCTCTTTTTAACCTTTAACAAAGGGCCTTTTGAGCTCCTTTAAACCTTGAGCTTCACTGAGCTCTTTTTAACCTTTAACAAAGGGCCTTTTGAGCTCCTTTTAACCTTTAACAAAGGGCCTCTTGAGCTCCTTTAAACCTTTAACAAAGGGCTTCTTGAGCTCCTTTAAACCTTTAACAAAGGGCCTCTTGAGCTCCTTTAAACCTTTAACAAAGGGCTTCTTGAGCTCCTTTAAACCTTTAACAAAGGGCCTCTTGAGCTCCTTTAAACCTTTAACAAAGGGCCTCTTGAGCTCCTTTAAACCTTTAACAAAGGGCTTCTTGAGCTCCTTTAAACCTTTAACAAAGGGCTTCTTGAGCTCCTTTAAACCTTTAACAAAGGGCTTCTTGAGCTCCTTTAAACCTTTAACAAAGGGCCTCTTGAGCTCCTTTAAACCTTTAACAAAGGGCCTCTTGAGCTCCTTTAAACCTTTAACAAAGGGCCTCTTGAGCTCCTTTAAACCTTTAACAAAGGGCCTCTTGAGCTCCTTTAAACCTTTAACAAAGGGCTTCTTGAGCTCCTTTAAACTTTTAACAAAGGGCCTCTTGAGCTCCTTTAAACCTTTAACAAAGGGCTTCTTGAGCTCCTTTAAACCTTTAACAAAGGGCTTCTTGAGCTCCTTTAAACCTTTAACAAAGGGCTTCTTGAGCTCCTTTAAACCTTTAACAAAGGGCTTCTTGAGCTCCTTTAAACCTTTAACAAAGGGCCTCTTGAGCTCCTTTAAACCTTTAACAAAGGGCTTCTTGAGCTCCTTTAAACCTTTAACAAAGGGCTTCTTGAGCTCCTTTAAACCTTTAACAAAGGGCTTCTTGAGCTCCTTTAAACCTTTAACAAAGGGCCTCTTGAGCTCCTTTAAACCTTTAACAAAGGGCTTCTTGAGCTCCTTTAAACCTTTAACAAAGGGCCTCTTGAGCTCCTTTAAACCTTTAACAAAGGGCTTCTTGAGCTCCTTTAAACCTTTAACAAAGGGCTTCTTGAGCTCCTTTAAACCTCTAACAAAGGGCTTCTTGAGCTCCTGTTACTCGGGAGACAGCGCTACCAGGTCTTCCCGTCTTCTCTTAGCTTCTTTTCCCCTGAGCTTCTTTAGCTTCTTTGCCTTGAGCCCCTTTAGCTTCTTTGCCTTGAGTTTCTTTAGCTCCTTTGCCTTTGAGCTTCTTTAGCTTCTTTGCCTTGAGCTTCTCTAGCTTCTTTGCCTTTGAGCTTCTTTAGCTTCTTTGCCTTTGAGCTTCTTTAGCCTCTTTGCCCTGAGCTTCTTTAGCTTCTTTGCCTTTGAGCTTCTTTAGCTCCTTTGCCCTTGAGCTCCTTTAGCTTCTTTGCCTTGAGCTCCTTTAGCTTCTTTGCCTTTGAGCTTCTTTAGCTTCTTTGCCTTTGAGCTTCTTTAGCTCCTTTGCCTTTGAGCCCCTTTAGCTTCTTTGCCTTGAGCTTCTTTAGCTTTTTTGCCTTTGAGCCCCTTTAGCTTCTTTGCCCTTGAGCTTCTTTAGCTCGGGAGACAGCGCTACCTGGTCTTCCCGTCACCTGTTACTCGGGAGACAGCGCTACCAGGTCTTCCCGCCTTCTGTTACTCGGGAGACAGCGCCACCAGGTCTTCCCGCCTTCTGTTCCTCGGGAGACAGCGCCACCAGGTCTTCCCGTCTTCTCTACTTGACCAGCCCACGCAGCCCACCCGGGGACGCCACTAATGTTTTAAGGTACGATAGGTCAGATTGAAGAAACCTCCTCTTAACAAGTAAGACTTTTACCCAAAGTCTTGATATTATTTGGACTGCTTCGGGTGATCAAGCGAGAAAGAAAATAACGAAGACAAAAAACAGCGGCTACACACGTAAAGCTCTCGCTCTACTAAGAAACTCTCTATTTAAACAACACTGCTTAATTATATACATTCAAGAAAATTTACATGATAATAATTTATACATTCAATAGAAAATCTACATTTCCAGTCATACATTCAAAAAGATATTTACATACTATGTCACGACTTTTAACAGCCTCCTTTGTAGCTGTAGTCGTTAATTCTATTTTGTTCTCCTACTGTTCTATCACATGGGTCCTTTCGAAAGATCTGGATCAGGTCTCTCAATTCAGGGTCGGAATGCTGAATCATCATGATTTGTTCTTCCAGTGTGATTGTGAAGCATACTTCGAGGTTTTTCTCCACGATTTCCTCCATCGTGTCTCTAGGGTCGTCGACTGGAGCTCTGCTCATTCCGTCTACGTGGGCCATCTTCTCTCCTGGTTTATGCCGAATGTCGAAATCGTATTCCTGAATCAGATTGTACCATCGCGCTTTCTGAGGATTTGTAGTCTTCTTCGCGTTCATGTAGACCAGCGCTTGGCAATCTGTAACCACTGTAAACTTGATTCCGACGAGGAACTGACGTAGTCGATCCAAGGTCCACACTAGCTCCAATTTGCTTGAATGGTACATCTTCTCAGCCTCTGTTGTCTTCTTGCTCACACAGTAGACCAAGCGCCATTTGCGGTCTTCGTCCTCCTGTAGCAACATCCCTGCTAGTCCCTCAGCACTGGCATCGCAATGTACTTCTGTCTTAAGTCCAGGATTGTAATGAGCTAGTACAGGATATTCGACCAAATCACTTCGAAGTCCTCCAAATGACCTTCGCTGTTCTTCCTTCCATTCAAATTGTGTAACTTTCTTTGTAAGTCTTCTTAGCGGTTCTGCTTTCCTCGCGAAGTCCTTTACAAATCGTCTGAAGAAGTTCGTCAGTCCCAGAAAGCGTCGTATGTCGTGGACATTCTTGGGTTCTGGAAATTCTTCTATCGCCTTGATCTTTCTTGGGCCTGGCTTAAGTCCGCCTGTACTGATGACATACCCTAGGAACTCAACTTGCCTCCTTCCGAAGTCACATTTAGAGGGTTTCAGTGTCAACTTCGCTGATCTTATTCTTTCAAGTACTTCCCTCAACCTTTCGTTTATCTCCAGCCAATCCTTTGCCGGGATAATCACGTCGTCGAGATAGCAGAATGCCTTCTTGTTCAGCAGCGGACCTAGAACAGTGTACATCAGTCTTTGGAATTCTGCTGGTGCGTTGGCGAGTCCAAAAATCATCCTTTCGAATTTACCTGTATCATCTGGGGTGATGAATGCTGTCTTTAGTTTTGCCTTATCAGTCAGTGGTATCTGCAGATATCCATGCGCCAGATCCAGAGTCGTGAAGAATTTCGCATTCCGTAGCCCTTCCAGAAGGTCGTCTATCCTCGGTAACATGGTCTGATTGATTTTGTCTTTACTTTTAATCCAAGCAAATAATAACTCTATTCAAGGCTATAGACTTTACTATTATTGCAGGAAAATGATTCCATTATAGTTTTACTATGACATCCAAAGGAGGCTAAAGTTGCCTACCACCTGTGGACTTTGAGGGAGGGGATCGACGGACCAATCAGGAAAGAAGCCCATCTGACCAGCAGTGAAGTCGTGCTCCCTGACGGCGGTTGTGTGTTGGAAGATATTCCCTGTATGTTACTTACTTGTTCTTCATAAAGAACGAAGATAAATAAAGAGGAGTCGGGCGCGAACAGAGATCCATATCGATCCCGCGTGCTCATTTGACCATTCTTGACATTGCGCCCATCCTTGTTTGCGACCAGGATGTCCCCTCTAATGTGTTAGTGATGCCGTCTGCATTTCACTCTGAGGAAATCCACGGATATTTTCGCGCCATATTCGCTTTTTCGTTCGACAAGGCGCAAGGAAAACAGCCATCGCCTGATAATATCTACTGTAATTGAGACTATGACAGTGTCCGGCATTTCCAACAGGTTTGTAAAATCCACGGTCCAGGGCAAGGTTGGCACGAAAAGACTCAATTCTAGAGGGGTTGCAAGGAGAAAACTTGTATAGAAATGAATTGGGAGGATGACAGAGGACTTCTTCCAGCAAAGGAATTGCATAGACAATCTCAGGGAACCTGACCTAGACGAATAAGTTCTTAACGGCAACGAGATGAACAGCGTAGATAAAGAAGGCGCATCCTCAGCAGAGCAGTATGATCTATAGCCTCTATGTGGCCCACAGCTTGAAGTTCCTAACGATACGGAAATGGCAACGAAGGTTCGAGTATGTGTGCAAAGAGAAAACCAAGATAAGGACGGTATCATCGAAAGGAGGGGATTATGTTCGCCATCATGTGGAGAAGCATTGTTCTGTGATAACCGAGTTGCTCGAAAAACAGAAGAGCGAATGGCGTCCTGGCGTAGGATGGTTGAATGCTGCAGGTAGCGATGCAGCTGCAGTGGTGTTAGGAGCATGCGTTGTGATTTTCACACTACTCTTATGGCTCGAGGGTTGGGTGGCGCTTGCTTCCCGGATGGTCCGTGGATAATTATAATCCATTCTCTTGTGGCCCATTCGGTAGCATTTGGAGCAACAGAACCCGTAAGTAGGCTAGCGCAGAGCCGCCCTTGGCATTCACAATTATCTTCTTTGGAAGATCCGTGATTTTTTCCCGTCATTCATGGGGATAAACTCCATCTTTTTCAGGTCCAGTCAGGTGTAGCCGCCGGAAGAATTCATGGCAGGGGCGATGGAGACCACCTGGCAGTAAGGCCTCAGGGTCCTGATGATGCCAGCGTCTTCAATGACATATGGAAGCCCGCTGATGAATTTTTCCTGCCTTCTTTTGGTAAGGTAGGGCTTTGAGAAGAGCTCTCTTGATCATTAGACCATCCTCTATGATCATTTCTGCCATTTCAGGCCGCTAAAGGCTAACTAGGCACTGTCCGGAAGTTTTTCCCAGCTGTACAACGCAGCTTTTCCCCAGTTTATTCTCCAAGACCTTGATTTAGTCCACCGGAATGAACTCCAGAGTATTCCAGAAAAATCATCTGGCCAAAGGTTCCGGCAGCTGCTTTGTTCAGGAACTGATTCAGCATTTTCCTGAATACCTTTATTTACTCTAAAACGTTCCTGGGGCGTGATGGTTGGAGAGATGGACCAGGTAGAGGCTGGCGCACCCTTGCCGAAAGAGGCGAACGCTTCTTCTTTTGCATTATTAAAAGTTATCCGATTCATTTTCAACGATGTCGGACCAATTCCAGCTTGTTGGAGAGATATTTTAATATCCTCCGCTTGTCACGGGCGATTTTGCATACTTTCCTTTTTTCCTTCATAATTTGAAACATTTTTTTGCTGAAATGTTTTCAGTCGATATTTCGGCGTTCGTTTTGGACACATCGATGGGAATAGCACCATCCTGCTCCTTTTCACATTGGCCATCCGCCAATACCGAAAATATATTGCTTATTTCCATCTTCTCGCCCTCCATGCCCGAAGAACGCGCGCCACGTGGCTGCACAGCCGAGAGATTGAAACTACTTTTTTTTTTTAATTTCAAAGTCTATATAATATTATATAAGGTTAAACCAGAATAAATATAAATATGAATAAACTAGACGAATGGCCCGGGCAACGCCCGGGTTTTACCCGAGTGCGTATATATTTTAAAAACGTTTTAATTCAAATACTATTCGTTACAATTATAAATTGGCGCCATGGATGTCACTCTTGTGAAACGTCCCGTTCCAAACTGTGTGTTTTTAAAATGTTTTAATTAAAATACTATTCGTTACAATTATAAATTGGCGCCAATTTGTTTTTATACAACTTTATACAAATTTATTTTTATTCAAATATTAGTGCTTTATAATGGCTATCTCCTTGATGTTACCAATTTAAAAGTTTATTTTCTAATTTTTGATTGTATAAGAAACATATTTCCATTTAAGTATTGTACTTTATGAACGGAAAAATATGTCCAGGGTAGCCTAGTGGTCATGGCATCTGCCCGGTAAGCGGAAGGTCGTGGGTTCGATTCCCATCCCTTGACACTTTTTTTATTTTATCCATTCTGACCAAATTCTATCCGTGAACTTCACACAGTGAACTTCACACAGACAGAATAAGGCAATTATATAAGTAGATAAGATTAAATAATGATAAAAATATAAATAAATAGATATAAATTGATAAAAATAATTGATAAATATACATATATATTAAATTTTATTGCCCTCTATCGTTAAAATTTTACACAAATAAATTTACTGGCAATGCGTTTCTTTTTTTTTTAAATCTCTACAGACCTTACTGCAATGATATGATTTAATGAATGAGAGGGCTTGGCTCATCAGTAGTGAACCCTCTCAGCGGTTTCGCCAAATTAATCTCTATTTTTTTTTAAAATATGGTTAAGTTAATTTGGCGAAACCGCTGAGAGGGTTCACTACTGATGAGCCAAGCCCTCTCATTCATTAAATCATATCATTGCAGTAAGGTCTGTAGAGATTTAGATATATATAAATAAAAATATCTAGTGATATACTCATGTATCTTAGCCAAAAGGCATAGAAACGATATTTTATATGGAGAGATGACCTGGCTTCGTGTGTCTTCTGCTCGAGTGAATGTTTCGCTGGTAGATTTTGTTCCTGCCTACTGAATATTATTATCTGGCTTCGCCCGTGGTCTGCTCTAGTGAATATTCCCCTAAAGAATTTTGTTTATGTCAATCAAGCATGATACAGCAATATTGTCATAATCATTTCTTACTAAAAAATAATTATTGCTCAGTACTTGGTTAATTATAATTTTTCTTGGTTAAAAGTGCGACAAAAACTCTTACAGATTTAACTCTCTGCCCTGTTCAAATTTCAGGGATATTAGTTATATATTGAGGGCTTTCATAGCCGAAAAATACATATATATATGTTCCTGGCTTCGCCCGGTTTTTACCCGAGTAAAAGTTTGTCTAACGAACATTTGTTAAAACGATTCTAGAAAACATCCAATCCACCTATATATAGATTTATAAACATATAAAATATTGTTATACGCGTTTAAATATATTTTTGAAAAACATAATATTTTTGAAAACATTTATTAAATTTCAAATGAGATATTTTCTTTAAATATACAGGGTGATCCAAAAGTCCCGCACAACTTTAAAAATTAATAACTCCGCGAATATTTGCGCTAGAGCAATGCGGTAAACACCATTGTGTTCAGGATGCAATGGGATTTTTTATGGCAAATAATGAAAAATTCGAAATTGATTTTAGTTACAATTTTATTCGCCAGATGGCGCACTACCAGAATCAGAGATTCAGCGGCCAAATTGTTTGATAAATTGAAAAATATAACTGATCGACACGTATTTTTCCTTTTTGAATACCAGGAAAGAACCCTAATAACATCAAATAACAAATTAATAAAACACCACTTCGCCAAAAGTATGAAGAATTGGTTAACAATTTTTAAATACAATCAGAGATATGTAAAATAGGTAAATGCAAATTCAAACATGTAGCAAAAAAAAAAAAAAGATTTTTTAGATACGGCTTGTGTTTCCGAAGATAATAAATTTCTAATATTTTTTTAATTCAACTCTCTCTCAGTATCAATTATATTCATTTTAATTCATTTGAAAAATATGTATCTATCTCTGATAATTTATTTTACTCTGGAATGCCGTTGTTGTTGTCGTGTCCAATAAAGAGCCTCAGATGTATCCATGCATCTCCATCACAGCAGCAGCAATGTCCACTATCTTGGGTGTGTAAAGCTGCTGCTCTGGGTCTATGTCAAATTTCTGCAAGGCTGCGGCCATTGCTGGTTATGAGAATATGTGGGTAGGTGTAAGTTCCACACCAGGACAATTGTTGAATGCCCTATAGGTTATTGTGCCATCTGGGTGTATTGTCATTCCTTTATAGTGTTTTGTTCTAAGTCTTGTT
Source organism: Cordylochernes scorpioides (assembly GCA_030710605.1). Classification (NCBI taxonomy): domain Eukaryota; kingdom Metazoa; phylum Arthropoda; class Arachnida; order Pseudoscorpiones; family Chernetidae; genus Cordylochernes; species Cordylochernes scorpioides. The sequence goes on along the minus strand of CP092884.1, from coordinate 19,946,238 downwards.
ATAGTTTTTGTCACTTTTCTCTCAGAGTTTATTTCGCATTTTGATATTTTCTTATTTATTGTTTAATTATCTTGTATTTTGACAAAGAATCAGCGTCAAATAATGACATTTGTTCTTTCCTTTGGCTCAACTTTCTGGCTTCCTTTGCCAATTCAGATGCCATTTCATTACCCCCGATCCCAGCATGGGCAGGGATCCATTGTAGAATACAGTTATTCTCCAATGGTTCCAGTTGGGTAAGTAACGAGTGTATTTTCCGTGTGATTTTAGTATTGCCCTTCTGAATTGCTTCTAGAGCGAATATGGAGTCGCTGTATATTAAATTTCCTTCTGCTTGATGCAGGGATGGTTGGTTAAGGCATACATCAAGGGCTTTACAGATAGCCGTCAGTTCACAAGTGAAGTTTGACGAAATCTGTCCTGCTCCTTCTTTGATTTTGATGTGCGTTCCATCTTGCAGTATTATGTTAATTCCGGCCCCTCCATAACTCAGGGTAAGGTCTGAAGATCCATCTGTATATGCTGTTAAAGGGGGTGGCCTAGCATTTTTAATCAATAATTTGTACTATGAGGACATAGCCGTTAATATTTCAAACACATTAGACCTCGAAGCCCAAGATATCAAAGTCTACCTCAATCAAAACAAAGCCATCAACATATACAATATGTATCACCCTCCAAACAATACACTTATTGACGATGGAACAATGGCTCAATTTCTTACAGACAACTCTTATTGTAGGTGACCTTAATGCCAAACATCAACTATGGGGATGTTCCACGCCAAACCCAAGAGGCAAAATACTTTCAAACATATTTGACGACAATGCCATCATGTGCTTAAATGATGAAAATCCTACCCATCATTCATACAGCTATAATACTGCACAAGCCCTTGATATAAGTTTTTACTATCCTGACATTTTCCACAAATGCAAATAGCAAATATTAAAAAGTATTGTAAGTGATCATTTTCCTAATTTGATAGAAATTAGCACCAAGACCAAACCCAGCTCAATTAAGAAAAAATCTGGAACTTCAAAAAGGCTAATAGGATATCTTTCGAAAACACCATTATTAAAGCAGCCACAGTTTCAATACCAAGAGGTAATATTGAGAAATGGATTCCAAATTATACACACCAGGCAAAAAATATCAAACACTTATAACTAAAGGAAATGAACTACAAAAAAGAGCACCCAAAACCAAACAAATTGTAGAACTGAACTGAACATTGTGAATGCAAAAATAAAAATATTATACGTAAATGTGAAAAGGGAAAAATGGAAACAAACTTGTGAAAACCTGAACCCAAGAAACCCAAATACAAAACTTTGGAATTTGGCAAAACAAATTGACAGATCCCAGTCACAAACCGAAAAAACTAATATGATTAAGAATACAGATGGTACACCAGCAACTAATGACAAAATTGCTGCCAATCTTTCAGGTAATTCATATCAAATAAGTAGTAAAATCAAGGTTGAAACAAAGGCCCGAAGAATTATTCATGACTGTAAAAATGTCACCAGCACTCATAATATTTTCCATGAAAAAAATCAATATGAAAGAGCTAGCTTATGCATTAGAAAACACTGACCTAAACAAGACTCCTGGGCCAGATGGAATCCATGGCCGAATGATATCAAACTTGGGCAAAATTGGCAAACAAAGACTTCTTAATATTTTCAATAACTCCTGGAAAACTGGAAAATTGCCTCAAGACTGTAAAATGCAACAATAATTCCCATTTAAAAACTTGACAAATCTGCTGATGACCCAAAAAACTACCGACCTATCTCCCTCACAAGTATTTGCTGAAAATTAATGGAAAAAAATTATACTCAGACGACTCACCTACCACCCCAACACAAGAAATCTCTTACCAGAAGAATAATATGGATTTAGGAAAGGACATGGGACAATAGACCAACTCTTATTTTTCACACAAAAGGTAAAAGATGCACAAAACAGAAAAACAACTAACCACACAATAACTGCTTTTTAGACCTTCCACAAGCTTTTGATAAGGTATGGAAAAACAAGTTATTTACAAAATTATACAAACATTTCAAAATTGATGGAAAAGCTATCACTTGGATAAATGATTCCCTTAAAAATAATACATCAGGGTCAAATATAATGGCACTCTATCTAAAACCTTCAAATTGTATCAAGGATTACCACAAGGATCAGTCCTTAGCCCAAATCTCTTCACCCTATTTATTGCAGGCATAGAAGAGAAATGTTCACATAAAACCAATATTGGACTTTTCGCTGATGACATTATTCTATGGAGCAGCAACACTAACTGGAAAAAAGATGAAAGAGATTTGAACAAGACTCTTCTCCACCTAGAAAAATTTGCTAATAAACATAAATTAGAATTTAACCCCCAAAAATTAAAACCTGACTTTTTACAACCGATAAGAAACTATACAAAATAAGACCAAATATTATTCTGAAAGAACAACAATTGCAATATAATAAACATCCTAAATATCTCGGCTACACCCTGGATCCAGACATTTTACTCCAGTAAACATATTGAAGGAGTTGTTAGAAAAGGAAGAGACCGACTAAAAATCTTGAAATGTATTTCAGGAAGAGTGGGGAGCTGAAGCAACAACACTAAAATTAACTTACACATCTCTAATGAGACCTATCTTGGAACTTGGAATATGGATATCAAATCTATGGTACAGCATCTGGAACAAATCTAAAATCACTGGAAAGGATACAACTAAATGCAGCTAGAATTATTACAGGTCTTCGAAATACCTGCCCTAATAATATTGTACTTTACGAGGCAGACATTATGCCCTTAAGGATAGAAGAAGCTACAATCTGCCAAAATATATAAACAAAATCAAGAGTTATGAAAACAAACACAGAACTTTCAATTACATACTTAATTGGGAATCCAATATAAGACTCAAAAAAGAAGGCCCTCTCCACCTGGCCAAAAGAAATGGATTTTTAAAATATAAAGTGGAAAAATATTATTTAGCAGAAAAAATATCTCCATGCGAATCACTAACAAAATGTTATTTTTAATGCCACTTTAAATGAACCCACCAACAAACAATACCAAAATCCAGAATACTTAAAACAATTATCATTAGAAATAATTAATAAATTCCTAAAAATGTAATAACTATCTATACCGATGGTAGCAGAGACGAGTTGGGACACACTGACAGTGACTCTCTCATTAAAACCACAAATAGCAATGAGAAAATAAACAGAAGAAACCCAGATTTTTGCTCAGTCTTCAGATCCGAACTTATAGCCATCTATGAAGCCTTAAAATCCATCAGAAACACTAAACATCACGATATATGGATTCTTACTGATAGTAGAAGTGCCATACAACACTTTAGTCATACAAGGGAACTTAGAGACAAAGTAAGCAGGAACATAATTGGTTATCTCCAAAAACTCTCAATACCTCAAAAATTCACCTTCAATGTATACCCTTACATGTAAGCATTGAAGGCAATGAAGCTGCTGATGCGCTAGCGAAAAAATACACAAAAGAACCCTTACTACAGAAAAATAAACTTACTTTTAAAGAAATAGAAACAGTAGCCAAAACAAAAATAAACAAGAACTGGAGGATCCCACCTAAGCACAGTTGGTACACCCTAGAAGCAGATGGCCACCCAGACCTTTCGGTCCACAAGCTGGCATCCGAAGCATGCCCTTCGCTGCTATTCTGTTCAACTCATAAGCCAAGTAACGGTATCCAAGCTAGAGCTTGGACATTGTACCTGGAAACACCACCTCCCAGACAACGTGTCTGGAAGGATTTCTATACCGTTGGCCTTTAAACACAGCAAAAGAGGAAACTATTTACTGTGTCCAGCAGGGACCGCGGGGAGGCAGCCCCCGGTCGACTCTGTTCACTCACAGTTGAGGAAAACCTCAGATGCCACGTCGTGGGCTTTCTCGAGAATCTTGCTGTGGTTTCTCAGCAGCTTACTCTCGATCGCGCCCCTCGCCCTCCTTCTCTCTTCCTGCACACCCACTACCCTTGGATAATCCAAGACGTAGTGGCGTGCATCCACATCCCTTTCTTCATAGACTCAATAAGGGTTTCTCTTAATTTTAAATCTGTGGAGACTTGGGGAAGAGCCCATGTCCCGAACTACCCTAATGAATTTGTGGGACATTACCTTACAGAGGTACTTGGGTGTTGTTACCCAATTGAATACCTCTCTCCCTTCACACTTTTCCTCCATCTGTCCAACAATAAGTACTGGACGTGCCCCCTGATCCTCCTATAAACTTCTTTCTTGGTCACTGGGGTCCTCAGTGATCTACCTCTAAAGCATACTGCCTTAGCGAGCCTGTCTGCGAACTCATTACCTTCGATGAGGCTGTCCCCTAACCCTCCGGAGCCCGCGTTATCATCTCCAGCTCCTGGATTATTTAATGCGCGAATTGCCCTTTCACCAGATTGATGGCGACGAGGGCCGACATACAATCTGAATAGAAGCGGTCCGGGCTGAAGTTCTTCTCGGCACACACTCTGAGGGCTACCCTGATCGCAACCAGCTCGGCTGAAAAGACCAATTCGTCCACTCTGAGTGTTAAGTTTTCTTGGAAGATCAGCTCTCCATTAGTGAAAATCACTACTCCAGCTCCAGTATTGGCTCCAGACTTACTACCAACAGTGAAAACCTCCGTGTCAATCCCTGTCGGCCCTCCAGGACTCCAATTCCACTTTGGCAACCACTGCGGAGGCTTCCTCGTGCCCCTCTTCCATTCCATAGCACCCGCTTCAAGTCCCAAGGCATGTTCCCTGTTCTCCCAGATCTTCTGTCTGATGGTCTCCTCCTCTAGTTTCAATCCCAGGGGAATAAGCCCAGCGAGGACCAAAAAGGCTTCACTGCTGGTAGTGCGATATCCCCCTGTGATTCTGAGTGCCGCTGTCCTCTGCACGCTCTCTAGAGTTTTTGCCACCTTCTGATCCCTGTTATAGCAGGATTGGCTCGACACAGGAGAGGCAGAGGTTCCTAAAAATAGTACCCTCCTTCTCCCCCCCCCCTATTGAGAGCCAACCAGGACAGGCCTGCACAACGCCTCCCTGCCTCTCGTCACCATCTCCTCCGCCTGGTATTGCCAACCCATCTTGTCATCAATGACCAACCCCAGGATGGTCATCCTATTGACCAACGCTACCCTCCGTCCTTTCATCCGGATAGCCGGCTTGTGCTCCCATTTGATCCCTTTCCTTTTAGTTCTTATGTCCCTAGGCTTAAAGCTGAGGGCTTTAGTTTTGGAGACATTGAACTTAAGGCCAGAGTCATGGGCCCAGTTCGAGAGGATTTGGAGAGAAGCTTCAACACACTTATCAGCCTTCGCTCTCGAAGCAGCCTCAATGATGAGGAACTGGTCGTCAGCATAGTGAACCAGCCAGGCTCCCTCAGGTAGCTCCTCCTGGAAAACAGTGTTTACCAGGATATTCCACATAATAGGTCCGCAGCAAGAGCCCTGGGGGCAACCCCTAGCACAGTTTCTTTCCAACTTCCGCCCACCAAAACTGAGGCTAATCTGTCTATCTCTCAGGAAGTCACAAACCAAGCTGCACAAATTATCAGGACAACCCATGTCCATCAAATTTCATCAGCTTGTTCCAGCTCATGGAGTTGAACGCGCCATCAATGTCCAGGGCCACGAGAAGAACCCAAGCACCCTTATTTAAGCCCATCTCAACCCCCTCTAACACCTCGTTCAGAGCCGTGGTTGTGGAGTTCCCTTCCCTAAAACCACGTTGGAAAGAGGAAAGGAGCTCATTACTCTCTAGCCAGTGCTTCAGTCGCTGAGCTAGTAGGCTATCCAGGACCATACCTAGACACATTAGTAAAGAAAGCGGACGATAATCATTAGGAGAATTACCCTTTCTACCAGACTTTTCGAGAAGCACTACTCGGGCAACCTTCCATGCCTCAGGAAAAGTACCAGTGTCCAGGCACCTATTGAAAAACCTGGCAAGAAGTGATGGGTGCATTCTTAACAGGGCTTTCACGACCGTGTTATCAATCCCTTCGGGACCAGGAGATTTCCTTTTCCCGAACTTGAAAGCCGTCAGTTTCACCTCATTCTCAGAAAAGGGCGGATCCACCAAACCACAAGTGGTCAGAGAGATCTCGTCCTCTGGTTCCTCGTTTCCGAAGTGCCGATCCAAGTTGTTTTTATTTTATCTTCTGCTTTCGAGCGAGTAGGTCTAGAACACATTCTCTCTGAATTTTCTCATTGTTGGTGGATGAAACAGCACCAGTGATTATTTTGGCCGCTTTTGCTTGAACACTGTCTAGTCTTACTTTTAGTGATGAGCTTGAGGGAGCCCAGACCGGTGTTGCATATTCCATTATCGGCCTTATTGAGGTGATATATGTTGTTCTGAGAATTCTGGGTTTTTTTCCCCAATTTGTTCCACATAGCCATCTCAGAACGTTTAGTTTTCTGGTAGCTCTATTTGAGGTGCTAATTATGTGTTTTGAAAATTCCAATTCTTCATCAATGACAGTTAAAATAATTTTATTGACATCTTGTCAATACATACAAAGTGCACAGTCTGCACTATTTTAAAAAAAGATAATATGCATTATATACATGTGATATCTTGGGACCTCTGGGACCAGTGTTACCTGATGCTAGACGAACCTCGATGTCAACTCTACCGTGCAGTTGTGGTGGAAGGCGACACAGCTGGGCCAAAGGTGAAATAAGCAAATAGAGATTCCACTTAGAAGCGTCTGAACGCCAAGAAGGAATGGGACGGGGAGATTTCTCTGGCAGGAAAGGGTTTACCTTTTATCGGAGCGTCCGGTGGACAGGGACTGGAACGAAGACTAACTAAGGACTGACTAACTGAGGATCGGGGCCTCCTTTTATAGCTGAGCTGGGTCCGAACAGGTCACTGCTCTTTTCTGACGTAAACAGGGGGGGAAGTTTTATTTATACGATAATAACAAGGTGAAGGAAGACGAGTATCTTTATTGGTGCATAAGAGCGAGCTTTCGGGCAAAAGCCCTTCGACTGGCAAGATATAACGACGCTATGGAAGTTTTATTATCCAGGAGGGCCACGTTCTTGTAAAAGTTGGGCTGGGTTTGCTAGGTCTTCTCTCCTATTTTCACCTAAGCCTGATTAGTTTTAACTTTAATTTTTTCCTGTTAGTCTCCATTCCTTCTATCTGTACAGTTGCTATACTTTATTAGATTCTTAGGCGGTACAGATTGATGTTAGTTGAGGCTTTCTATTTGCAGTAAATAAGAAGTTATATACAATTACGTGGTGGAACATGTGGTAGTAGATATCTGGACTATTTACAACAATTCCATGGTCTTAAATCATCACATACACTATGCACAATGAATATGGCGCCTCTGCCAGCGCTGCAGAGTTTGGTGGAGAATCGCCAGTGGGTCTCCAGCGACACCACGCATTTTGCGATCTACGATGAATACCTAGATCGCGTACTTCGTCGCGTACATCTCGGTGATGGCCTGGTCGTCGAGACCAACTGGAAAGATCCAGGACTGCAGTATCACACGTTCTTCCTTCCTTGGAAAATTCTCCATTGACCCAAACCTTTAACCTTCTTCACCTTAAGAAATTTGCAATCCAGGTTAAGGTTTCTCCTCTTACTCCGATGTTGTGCAGCTTTTCACGTAATTTCTCCCTCCACACTCGATCAAAAGCTGAGGTCATATCAAGGAATATAGCCGTGGTCTTCTTTGGCGGTTTTTCCTGGAAAGAATCTATTATTGATTGACAGAAGTAGAACAGTTGATCAGTCGTACAGCGCTGGGATCTATAGGCAGTTTGGTAGAAGTTTATTTTATTATTGTTAGTGAGCCAGACTATGAGCCTAGAGTGGATAATTCGTTCTGTTATTTCACAAAGTATGCTGGTGAGAGCAATTGGCCGATAGTTCTTGGATTCCTTGGCATCTTTGTTTGGTTTCAGTATTGGCACAGTAATTGATATCTTCCAATTCTTTGGTAGTTCACCAGTTTACCATGAAATGTTCAGTATTCGTAGGAGTTGTTTATTAGCTTTGTCTTCAAAGTGTTTAATCATTTGACCAAAGATTAGATTATCTCTTGGTGACCTCTTAGATTTTTTTATTGATGAGTTAAGCTCATTCAGTGTGAAGTCTCTCGAGAAAATATCTTGTTGATGGAAGTTTCTTGCTTGTTTAACTAACTGGTTTATATTATTTTTAGATTGTCTTCAATCATATATTTGAGTATGGAAGTGCTTGAAAGATATTCAGCAATTATGTTAGTCATCTGTTTGTTCTCGTTCTCTCTGTTCTATTCATATCGGTTAGAGTATTGGAGGATTGGTGTTGGTTTTGATTCTTTTCTAACACTCTAATCATTTTCCAGTGTTGGCTGTCCTTTCTTGGATCCATTTTTTCGCAGAACTCTGCCATTTTCTCTTGTTTGCATATCCAAATTTCTTGTTCTATTTTGTGACTAATTTCAATGTGTTACTTTCTCTTTTCTTCTGTTTTATTTTTTAAAGAAGTTCATTGATATTGTCTCTCTCTGCAATCATTGCCTTGATGTTGTGGTCCTTCCAGTAAGGTATCCACAGGTCTAACGTCTCCTTCTAGGTATCGATGCTTTTGCAGCTTTTGATATATTCGAAGAGAAGTTTTCCAAGTTTTTGTCAAGCGTTCTGTAATTCAATTTTTCGTTGCACAGTTCTTCAAGCTTTTCTGTGAATTATTTTTCAAGTCGGCTTTCCTAAAGTTCCATGTTCTTTTATTCTGTTGGACATTCTCAATTTTGAAGTTTAGTTTGTTAAAATTGGTCTGTGGTCACTGATTGCACCCTCAGGATTTTCCATTGTGTTGTGGGTGCGATGTTGAAATTTATCGCTGTGATGTCTATTGCGGATTCTGTGCCTGTCGACTTGGATAGATAGGTGTTCTCTCCCTTATTTAATGGTGTAAGGTCGAGGTCGGTGACCTTTGTTATCCTGGACAGATGATCCCCAAGTTGAACTTTTGGCGTTAAAATCGCCGAGTATGATTGTGATATCCGAAGAGGCCTCACGAGCTGAAAGTTGGCGATTTTGAGATGCGTCAAGAATTCGCTTCATAGGTTTTCCGGAAAATTGATATTGATGAAAACTGGCTGTCGAATGTTCTGTGGACAGATGATGCTCACTTTTCTCTAAACGGAGAATCTAACACTCAAAACAGCCGCTTTTGGGCAACAGAAAACCCTAGAATTTTTACAGAAATGCCACTTTATCAGCCTAGAGTTACAGTTTTGTGTGGGTTCACTTCTTCTTTTATTATTGGGCCATTTTTCTTCGAAAAATCAATGGAAGAACTTTTAAAACCGTTTTTGTAACTGGTGAACGTTATGTTCATATGGGGTATTCCCATATTGCAGGGAAAAATGCACTAAGCGAAATAACATTCATGAAATTTGGAGGACCTCCTCATATCTCCCGCGGTGCCAAACAATTGCTGAAGAATACGTTCGTTGAAAATCGTGTGATAAGTCGCCACTTTATATAGCAGTGGCCTCCAAGATCACCAGACTTGACGCCTTGCGATTTTTGTTTATGGAGGTACATTAAATCGTGTGCTTATCGATGCTGGCATACCACATTGGCCATGTTAAAGGCTTCTATCAGATGGCACGTTTTATTAATTTCAACAGATATTTTTCTTAATGCTGTCCATTCTGTCATTTATCGTCTGCAGGCGGTGATTGAGAATGAAGGGTGCCACATTGAGCAAGGATTGTGACCTAATACAAGAGAGAATGGGATAAGGGGGATAATTGGGATATGGGATAATAAATGCTGTCCTCACATCTTGACTCTTTTTTTATTGTGAACAGTAATATTTTGTTTGTATTTGCTCACATATTATTTAGTGCAAACCAGAGTGTTATAACTTCTCGAATAACACTGGTGCACACAATTTTTCCCTTATGTTTAGTTTTTCGCTTTTCGCTCATTAGAAGAAATAGCATAAGGAATATTTTCTGTACACCAATAACTTTAGAAATGTTGTGCAAAAAAATAATACAAAATGATTTTACTACCACGTTTTTCAACGCAAAAGGTCGATTTGAAAAATATTTTTATTTGAGGGGACACATTTTTTAAAATTGGGTACAGTATGAGAGAGAGAGTTGAATTAAAAATATTAGAAATTTATTATCTTCGGAAACACAAACCGTATCTAAAATATCATTTTTTTTTGCTACATGTTTAAATTTGCATTCACCTATTTTACATATCTCTGATTGTATTTAAAAATTGTTAACCAATTCTTCATACTTTTGGCGAAGTGGTGTTTTATTAATTTGTTATTTGATGTTATTAGGGTTCTTTCCTGGTTTTCAAAAAGGAAAAATACGTGTCGATCATTTATATTTTTTAATTTATCAAACAATTTGGCCGCTGAATCTCTGATTTTGGTAGTGCGCCATCTGGCGAATAAAATTGTAACTAAAATCAATTTCGAATTTTTCATTATTTGCCATAAAAAATCCCATTGCATCCTGAACACAATGGTGTTTACCGCATTGATCTAGCGCAAATATTCGCGGAGTTATTAATTTTTAAAGTTGTGCGGGACTTTTGGATCACCCTGTATATTAATATTGAAATGCCAAGTTTTTTTACAACGTCATTGGAATATTATATTACTAAATCCTCCAATTAAATATTGAATTTATTATACTTTTAGAACACAGTTTAGAATTTTTACAATTTACTAGCGAACCCGGCCACGCGTTGCAGTGGCTAAATTGTAATATGTTGAATTAACTTTATACTAAACTATTCAGTACAGTAAAGTTAATATTCACTTATAAAGATAAAAATGTTTTAGCCGATCTAAAGCCCTACGGGATCGAGAATGGAACGTTACGTTAAAATTTGAAAGTGATTTTTATATATATAGACAATATAGCCCTTCATTAAATAGCACGGCGGCGGTGGGGCCCGTTGGCTTCCCGGCGTTCACGCGACTTCCCTGTGAGCGCATGGCTGTCCCGAGGGCCCACGTGACCGCCCGCCATTTCCGCCGCACAGGGAGGTCACGTGCACGGCGGCAGCCAATCGTCGCGCGCCGCCGTCGACGCTTGAGGGCGCTGAGTGCGAGTGAATTTACGTTTTATTGTAAATAAAAATGCAACGAAAGGTTATTTCTAAAGAGTAATTAGCCAGAAACCATCCCTGTAGTATACTAAACATCTTCCCAAAGTTTCATCACGATTGGTTGAGCGATGTAGAAGATTATCACTCACGGACGGACGGACGGACGGACCAACGGACCAACCAACAAACATCCATTTTTATATATATAGATAAATGTAATTTCACCAGATGCCGCGAGAGGCGTTGTTTGCGAGTGAAAGTAGAAAATTTTCAAATAAAATTGCAAAGAATATTTTTTCGAATCAAATTCAAACCAAAAACATTCCCAGTAGTATAGTAAATAACTTGCTAAAGTTTCAAGGCGATTGGATAATCTTACTTTTTTTTAAAACATTCGTCGTGTTAACAAACTAAAATTCATCGTGTAAACAAACTACCTGTAAAATTATTAACCAATTAAATTCATTTATCATCGAGACCAGTGCTACCTACACTAAGCGGTAAAAGGCTGGAACTAACGTTTTTCGGCTTTACATTTAAAAAAAAAAAGTACATTAATCTTTTTAGTTTTTTGAATAGCCTATATGTTAAACAAAATCTTTAGCTACCTACATGCGAAATTTCATAATGATTGATTCTGTAGATTTTGCGCAACGCGATAACAAACATCGATTTTGGATTTCATTTTATAGATATAAAGGAAAGGAAGGAAGGGTATAAAATTTATTTTTCGAACAAGCATAACCACACTCACTACTGAATATATATTTAAAAAATATATATATAAATAAATATATCTAGAGATATATTACATGATCTTAGACAAAAGGCTGAGAAACACTATTTTATATATAGAGATGAACTGGCTTCGTGTGTCTTCTGCTCGAGTGAATGTTTCGCTGGTATAATTTTGTTCCTGCCTACTAAATATTATTATCTGGATCCGCCCGTGGACTGCTTTAGTGAATATTCCCCTAAATATTTGTTTATGCAATCAAGCATGATACAGCAATATTGTCATTATCATTTCTGACTAAAAGAATATTGTTGCTCACTACTTGGTTAATTATAATTTTTCTTGGTTAAAGTGCGACAAAAAAAACTCTTCCAGATTTAACTCTCTGTCCTGTTCAAATTTCAGCGAGATTAGTTACATATTGAGGGCGTGCATAGTCGACAAACATATATTTGGCTTCGCCCGATTTTTACTTGAGTAAAGGTTTGCCTAACAAACATTTGTTAAAACGATTCTAGCAAACATCCAATCCCTACTGAATCTATATTTGTCTATACTCTCGATAATTTGAAAATTTTCTCTGTCCCTTGAAAAATACTCGATAAGTTGCAAAAAATCAGTATTAATTGGTCCACTCGGTAATTTGAAGTTGAAGGAATAGTATCTTGCCACAAACGAAGATTTGTAAATAACTGTATTTAGCGAATATACCCGGCTTCGCCCGGTTTTTATCCGAGTAAAAGTTTGCCTAACGAACATTTGTTAAAACGATTCTAGAAAACATCCAATCCACCTATATATTGATTTATAAACGTATATAAATATAAATATTGTTATATGCGTTTAAATATATTTTGAAACACATAATTATTTAAAAACCTTTATTATATCTATATATATATAAATCAATGTTTGTATGTTTGTTTGTTTGTATGTCCGGTATACAAATTCGCAGTAGTTCACTAAATAAAACCAAAATTTCCATACATAGGTAAAAATATACGGGGAAGACGATAGGCTATTTAAAATATATATATAAATCAATCATTAAACCTATACAGTATATTAAAATTATTCTACTTAGCTCACGAACAGCGCCCTCTATCAAAGATTAGATTAAATTATGCTGATGCAAACAAATAGATAATGCTAATAACAAACTATTATAATCTTATCTGAATATATATCACTCGGGTAGATATGCACACGGGTCAATCCCGGGGCGAAGCCCGGGTCACCTGTCTAGTTTTAAATATGATATTGTCACTTTTGTGAATTTGATATTTAATTGTTTCTTTTTTTTTCTCAATGAATTATATATATGTAATGCGTTGAGTTACTGTAGCCTCTTGTGGAATCTTGTCGACTAAAAATGTGATGAGGTATCCAGTCGACTCAAACTATGGTGTGAGTCCCTGTCAACTCTCGCTATACTGTGTTGACCGAGAGGGACAGTCAGGATGTGGAGTTTTCCAGTACCTCTCTGCACCTTGGAAGACCTTTAAAAGTTCTCACAAAGTACAGGCAGTCGTGGTCGAGGCAGAGTGGAAAGCTTGGGAATGTCCATACAAAAAACGAAGACACAGTTGCACTAAGAAAGTTTCGTGAACAGATAAAAGTTGAGCTAGGAACGAAAAATAGAGATAGAAGAGTTCTTACTGACTACATGGTGAATGATTAGGATTATTGGGTTAAAAGTTGTTGAAGAAAAGTTGCTTATTAATATGATTGAAAGGGGTGGTAGAGCCATGCGATAAGTAGAATTGTAGCGACAGTAGGTGATCTGACTTGACTCGAAATCAAAGGTTGATTGTGGTCCGCTAGAGCTAAAAAAAAAAGTTGAAAGTTGAAAAAAGTGAACGCTTTGTGCATGCGTTGGTGATTGTGCTCTGCGGATGATTGAAATGAACTCTTGAAGCGTTTTCAGGCCAGAAGTTGGGATTTTTAAATCTGGGGAACTGTTTTCAAGGAGTTTGTTGAAATTAAGAAATAATCAAAAAAATATTGTCAAGCAGTGCTATCGTTTTTCTACGATGGTTTGAAGCAATGGCTGAAATAGATATTGATGAAAAAGTAAAGGGAATTGGTTAAAGAACATGATTGTTGAAAACCATTGTTGTAGATGCCATATAGTTGATGATAAAAAAATGTCATATAATAAAGCTATTTAAACAAATATAAAATATAGTGAATAAAAAGATAGAAATATGATTGCGGGTAAAAAGTGTAAGTGGACAAAATCAAACATGTAATAAATAAAATATATAATAATTGAGGAAAAAATGATTTTTGAAACAATTAAATGTTTTGCAATGCTAAAATAATATCATGAAAAATAAAAGTAAATTTAATTAAAGTTTTTTTTTTTTAATCATGTTGGATTAAAAATTTGATTATATAATTGAAAGGTAAAAAATAAAAATAATTATTCAAGATTTTATGCAAAAATTAGAATATAATTAAAGGTTATTAATGATTAGATAAATGATGGGTAGTGAAAAATTTAACAAAATAGTATCTTTTGAAGAAAAGTTACAACTGTGGTGTGTAACTAGATAATATCCCTTCTGTTATCAAATTATAAAACTATTTTAGAGGCGTAATATTCTTTTTAAAATAAAACAATTTCTACTGTCCTTACTGCGATGGAAAAATTAAAGGGAGGGCCTGGCTCATCAGTGGTGAACCCTCCCAGCGGTTTCGCCAGTTTAATCTACCATACCGCTGTTATATTACATTTATTTATTTATTTCATCTCAATTTGCAGGTGTTACATTCGAGCACAGCTCGCGAGTCACCTTGTCCAGATTATTTAGACATGGCGAGTTGTAATGCTGGAGTGGTCCCCCGAACCTTACAGGAGGGCAGTTATTGGGTGTTTGGCTGTCAGCTAGCCATTGGGTCCAGGTCGTCGGATTCGGTGGCTGAGGTCACCTTGATTTTGAGCAATTTCTTGTATAGTTGGATTTGATGATTTTTGAAATTGCGAGAATAGTCTTGTCGCAGAGTCTTGATACATCTCTTCTATATTAGGCTGGTTGAGATCTTCTTTGAGAATTTTGTTTGAAAGATTGAATGGGGCTCCTATAGTGGTTCGTAAGCAAATCCTCATGAAGGCATCTATTCTTTTTTTATCCGTAGGTGTGATATATTTGCCCCAGACTGGTAGTGCGTACGTGATGATGGGTAGAATACAGGTTTTGTACAACGTGAATTTATGCTTTGTTGTTAAATTACTTTTAAAATTAAGCAGGCTTGATAGAGATATTTTGGCTATCTTTGCCTTTCTTATGGTGTTTTGGACATGTAGGTTAAATTTTAATTTCGAATCCAAAGTGACACCAAGATACTTGGCATGGTCGGCCCAACTAATAGTGCTTGAGTTTACTGTCAGGTTGGTTTGTGGCTTGAATTTTTTGTTATCTCTTGGGGGAAAAACTATTGCTTGAGTCTTAGTTGGGTTAATGTCTAGCTTCCACTCATCGCACCATTTGATTATGTCATTTAGGTAATTCTGAAGCTGAGTAACCAATAAGTTGACTGATTTAGAGTTAAATAAAATTGCTGTATCATCTGCGAAGAGCTTAAGTTTACATTTAGAGTGCAGTGGGATGTCATTAATGTAAATATTGAAAAGGTAGGGTCCGAGGATAGAGCCTTGAGGTACTCCAGTCTGGATTGGCTTTGGTTCAGTTATAAAATTTCCTTGCTTGACTGAAAATGTCCTGCCCTGTAGATAATTCTGCATAAAATTGATAATGTCACTTGGAAACCGGTGTTTTGTGAGTTTCTTTATAAGGCCATTATGCCAAACTCTATCAAATGCTTTCGCAAAATCTAGAAAGACAGCACCTACCACTTCCTTGTGGGATCTTCTTATCTGGATGTAGTCCAGAACTGCAATGAGTTGGTGAGTTGTTGAATGCCCCCTTCTAAATCCGAATTGCTGCGGGATGATGAAGTTAGAGTTGTCCAAGTACATCTGAAGTCTACGTAAAATAATTCTTTCGTAAATTTTGCCGATGGTGGGGAGGAGGCTGATAGGTCTTAGATCTTCAGGGGATTTAGCGGATTTTTTTGGAATTGGAATTATGATAGCATGCTTCCAGACTTTGGGGTAGTAACACAAGTGCAGTGCGGCGTTGAAAACTCCAGCTAGAAATACAATCCATTTGATGGGAAGATTCTTGGCCATTTGCGGAGTGATATTGTCATGGCCAGGAGCTTTGTGGTTAGCTAAGTATTTAATCACTTCTTTGACTTCATTTGGTGTCGTCATTGTGAGCATTTTTTCTTGTTGGTGATTATAAGTTATATTTGGTTGGTCTTCTTCTTTTTCCTTGGAGAACTGGTTGGAGAAGTGTTCTGCAAGTTCATTTCCGATTTCTTTGTCGGTCAATAAGGTTTTGCCGTTCGTTACTAAACTTGAGATCCTTTCCGTTTTTTTCCTGATGGGTTTTGTTTTTCTCCAGAAGTCCTTTGGGCTTGATTCAATCTTGTGTATGAATTGATTCCAGTTCTCGGTGGAGTCGGATTTGAGGGCTTTGTTAACTTTTCCCTGTAAATTTAAATAAATGGCTCTATGGGCTGGATCCCAGGTTGCTTGCCATCTCTTACGAGCTTTATTCTTTTCTTTTATCAAGGCCTTGGTCGAGGGGTTCTGTTTTGATGAAGAGGATGATATAACTGTGTTTTTTGAGTAGCTGTTGTAGATTTTATCATTTAGTAAGGTCACTGCTGAATCAATATTGGCTTCTGTTTTCAAGGGTATTCTAGGAGGCGTACTGGAAATTAAGTCTTGTTGGAAGTCTACCCAGTTAGTGAGTCGGCAAGCCCTAGTCGTGAATTCATCCTTCGGGCAGGTCAGCTCTAGGATTACTGGGAGGTGATCTGAAGATAAGGCATCCAGGGTCTTAATCCTCGAAGTCCAGGGGATGTTTCTAAGAATCGCGATGTCTAGAAAGTCTGGATTTCCCAAAGGACTGTAGTGCGTGGGTGAAGAAGGTGCGACAATGTCCAGGTTTTCTTTTTCGGAAAAATTATGAAGCACGGTTCCACTATTATTGGAGGTTCTTGAGCCCCAAAGGGGGTGCTTGGAGTTCCAGTCTCCTGCAGCGATTACTGATTGATTATTCTCTAACAAGAGATTCAGATCTTCCTCCTGGAGTGGTAGATCGGGTTTCTTATAGATTGACGATATCTGCACTACTGTCCTTCCATCTGGTTTCATTAGAATTGTGGTGTTTTCCATGTTAGATGTTTGAATCAGCACTTTTTTATATTTAAGATAGTTTTTTAGAATTATTGCCGTTCCACCGCCCCTTCCAACGATTCTATCGTCTCTTATTGTCTGATAGTTTCTGAGTTTGAGGTCGACAGATGGTTTTAAGTGTGTTTCACTGAGCAGTGCCATGTCTATTGAGTTTTCTTCTAAAAACTGTAGGAATTCTTCTTTTTTGAGTTTGATTCCGTTGCAATTCCAGAAAACGATTTTTAAAGGTAATTTTCCTTTCATTGTAAGTAAGTTTTGATAATTTCTAATAACTTTTCGCACAGTTCCCTGGTGTCAGAACGAGTAGTTTTCTTTTTTGCAGTTTCAGCGTAACTTGCCTTTTGTTTTTCAACAGTTGCTTCTTCTGTTTCAGTGGAGCTTGCTTGAGGTATGGTGTTAGGGGAGTTTTGTCTAGGAGGCTTTAGCTGCTGTTGTTGTGGCTTCGGAAAATTCGGGCATCCGCGGTAATTGGCTGTGTGCGCCTCTCCACAATTAGCGCACTTTGGTGGGAGCTGTTTCGACTTTCTTGGACAATCCTTCGAATGGTGTTCTTCAGCACACTTGACGCATTTGGGCTTCAAAAAACAGTTTAGCTGGCCATGCCCAAAACCCTGGCAGTTAAAGCATTGAGTCACTCGTTTTGTAGTCCTGAATAATTCCACGACTATTTTTTGGTAAAGGATTTCGGTTATTCCATAGATTCGTTTATTTTGTTCATTTTTCGGTAGCTCTACTAGGACTATATTCATCGGTATTTTGGTCGATTGTCTATGGAGTCTTTTGACAATAACCTCAGTGAAGCCCATTGAGACCAGTTCAGTTACGACGTCTTCTTCTTTGAAGGCTGTTGTAACCCCCTTCAATACTACTTTCAGTGGTTTTTCCTCCTGTCTCTGTAGGAATATCCTCCATTATTTTTCTGTACATACTCCCTGATTTTTTTGAAGTCGCCTATGTTTTTCGATTTAATTATGTGCTTTTTGCCAGAAATCGTGACTTGGAATGGTTCCGTGCACAAGCCTTTTTGTTCTTGGCAAAGAAGCTTCCAATCTGCTACATTTTCTGCAATAACAGGAGGAATTCTCGGTTTTTTCACATTAGTGACTGTGGTCCATGGGCCATCGTTGTCGTTATTTTCTTCATCGTCTTGCGGTGGGTGAGCTGCGTTCATTTGTTGAGAAATTCCAGTGGCGGGACTTTGTTCATCGATGTCCATTCTAGGCGTCTTCAGATTACGCTCGCTCCTAGTTGGCGATCTTGAGTCATCCGATTGGGAGCTGCGAATTCTCTTCTTTGATTGAACCGTTTCCTCAAGTTTATACTCGATTCCACATTTGTCTAGGATCTTCGTTATTAAGGAAGCTTCGATTATGCATAGTTTCTCGCCGGTTGGTCCGATCGTCGATTTAATTACAATCGGTAGCATATTATTTTTTGTCTCCAACCCTTATATTACATTTTTGGAACTTCCTTTTATAGGTGACTGTTGTAAGACTCTTGGAATGGGTATTTTAGAAGAACTATGGACATAAGCTTTTAGGACAGCAGAATTAAATATAATTATAAATATATAATATGCTTCGAGCAATCGCTCTTCCGCAAATATCAAATTGTGTCTTTTATTAGAACAATAATGTTACGATGTACTAGAGCGCCATCTGTTATCAAATTATAAAACTATTTTAGAGGCGTAATATTCTTTTTAAAATAAAACAATTTCTACTGTCCTTACTGCGATGGAAAAATTAAAGGGAGGGCCTGGCTCATCAGTGGTGAACCCTCCCAGCGGTTTCGCCAGTTTAATCTACCATACCGCTGTTATATTACTTTTTTTTTTTTATTTATTTCATCTCAATTTGCAGGTGTTACATTCGAGCACAGCTCGTGAGTCACCTTGTCCAGATTATTTACACATGGCGAGTTGTAATGCTGGAGTGGCCCCCGGAACCTTACAGGAGGGCAGTTGTTGGGTGTTTGGCTGTCAGCTAGCCATTGGGTCCAGGTCGTCGGATTCGGTGGCTGAGGTCACCTTGATTTTGAACAATTTCTTGTATAGTTGGATTTGATGATTTTTGAAATTGCGAGAATAGTCTTGTCGCAGAGTCTTGATAAATCTCTTCTAGATTAGGCTGGTTGAGATCTTCTTTGAGAATTTTGTTTGAAAGATTGAATGGGGCTCCTATAGTGGTTCGTAAGCAAATCCTCATAAAGGCATCTATTCTTTTTTTATCCGTAGGTGTGATATATTTGCCCCAGACTGGTAGTGCGTACGTGATGATGGGTAGAATACAGGTTTTGTACAACGTGAATTTATGCTTTGTTGTTAAATTACTTTTGAAATTGAGCAGGCTTGATAGAGATATTTTGGCTATCTTTGCCTATCTTATGGTGTTTTGGACATGTAGGTTAAATTTTAATTTCGAATCCAAAGTGACACCAAGATACTTGGCATGGTCGGCCCAACTAATAGTGCTTGAGTTTACTGTCAAGTTGGTTTGTGGCTTGAATTTTTTGTTATCTCTTGGGGGAAAAAGTATTGCTTGAGTCTTAGTTGGGTTAATGTCTAGTTTCCACTCACCGCACCATTTGATTATGTCATTTAGGTAATCCTGAAGCTGAGTAACCAATAGGTTGACTGATTTAGAGTTAAATAAAATTGCTGTGTCATCTGCGAAGAGCTTAAGTTTACATTTAGAGTGCAGTGGGATGTCATTAATGTAAATATTGAAAAGGTAGGGTCCGAGGATAGAGCCTTGAGGTACTCCAGTCTGGATTGGCTTTGGTTCAGTTATAAAATTTCCTTGCTTGACTGAAAAAGTCCTGCCCTGTAGATAATTCTGCATAAAATTGATAATGTCACTTGGAAACTGGTGTTTTGTGAGTTTCTTTATAAGGCCATTATGCCAAACTTTATCAAATGCTTTCGCAAAATCTAGAAAGACAGCACCTACCACTTCCTTGTGGGATCTTCTTATCTGGATGTAGTCCAGAACTGCAATGAGTTGGTGAGTTGTTGAATGCCCCTTTCTAAATCCGAATTGCTGCGGGATGATGAAGTTAGAGTTGTCCAAGTACATCTGAAGTCTACGTAAAATAATTCTTTCGTAAATTTTGCCGATGGTGGAGAGGAGGCTGATAGGTCTTAGATCTTCAGGGGATTTAGCGGATTTTTTTGGAATTGGAATTATGATAGCATGTTTCCAGACTTTGGGGTAGTAACACAAGTGCAGTGCGGCGTTGAATACTCCAGCTAGAAATACAATCCATTTGATGGGAAGATTCTTGGCCATTTGCGGAGTGATATTGTCATGGCCAGGAGCTTTGTGGTTAGCTAAGTATTTAATCACTTCTTTGACTTCATTTGGTGTCGTCATTGTGAGCATTTTTTCTTGTTGGTGATTATAAGTTATATTTGGTTGGTCTTCTTTTTCCTTGGAGAACTGGTTGGAGAAGTGTTCTGCAAGTTCATTTCCGATTTCTTTGTCGGTCAATAAGGTTTTGCCGTTCGTTACTAAGCTTGAGATCCTTTCCGTTTTTTTCCTGATGGGTTTTGTTTTTCTCCAGAAGTCCTTTGGGCTTGATTCAATCTTGTGTATGAATTGATTCCAGTTCTCGGTGGAGTCGGATTTGAGGGCTTTGTTAACTTTTCCCTGTAGGTTTAAATAAATGGCTCTATGGCCTGGATCCCAGGTTGCTTGCCACCTCTTACGAGCTTTATTCTTTTCTTTTATCAAGGCCTTGGTCGAGGGGTTCTGTTTTGATGAAGAGGATGATATAACTGTGTTTTTCGAGTAGCTGTTGTAGATTTTATCATTTAGTATGGTCACTGCTGAGTCAATATTGGCTTCCGTTTTCAAGGGTACTCTAGGGGGCGTACTGGAAATTAAGTCTTGTTGGAAGTGTACCCAGTTAGTGAGTCGACAAGCCCTAGTCGTGAATTCATCCTTCGGGCAGGTCAGCTCTAGGATTACTGGGAGGTGATCTGAAGATAAGGCATCCAGGGTCTTAATCCTCGAAGTCCAGGGGATGTTTCTAAGAATTGCGATGTCTAGAAAGTCTGGATTACCCAAAGGACTGTAGTGCGTGGGTGAAGAAGGTGCGACAATGTCCAGGTTTTCTTTTTCGGAAAAATTATGAAGCACGGTTCCACTATTATTGGAGGTTCTTGAGCCCCAAAGAGGGTGCTTGGAGTTCCAGTCTCCTGCAGCGATTACTGATTGATTATTCTCTAACAAGAGATTCAGATCTTCCTCCAGGAGTGGTAGATCGGGTTTCTTATAGATTGACGATATCTGCACTACTGCCCTTCCATCTGGTTTCATTAGAATTGTGGTGTTTTCCATGTTAGATGTTTGAATCAGCACTTTTTTATATTTAAGATAGTTTTTTAGAATTATTGCCGTTCCACCGCCCCTTCCAACGATTCTATCGTCTCTTATTGTCTGATAGTTTCTGAGTTTGAGGTCGACAGATGGTTTTAAGTGTGTTTCACTGAGCAGTGCCATGTCTATTGAGTTTTCTTCTAAAAAATGTAGAAATTCTTCTTTTTTGAGTTTGATTCCGTTGCAATTCCAGAAAACGATTTTTAAAGGTAATTTGCCTTTCATTGTAAGTAAGTTTTGATAATTTCTAATAACTTTTCGCACAGTTCCCTGGTGTCAGAACGAGTAGTTTTCTTTTTTGCAGTTTCAGCGTAACTTGCCTTTTGTTTTTCAACAGTTGCTTCTTCTGTTTTAGTGGAGCTTGCTTGAGGTATGGTGTTAGGGGAGTTTTGTCTGGGAGGCTTTAGCTGCTGTTGTTGTGGCTTCGGAAAATTTTGGCACCCGCGGTAATTGGCTGTGTGCGCCTCTCCACAGTTAGCGCACTTTGGTGGGAGCTGTTTCGACTTTCTTGGACAATCCTTCGAATGGTGTTCTTCAGCACACTTGACGCATTTGGGCTTCAAAAAACAGTTTAGCTGGCCATGCCCAAAGCCCTGGCAGTTAAAGCATTGGGTCACTCGTTTTGTAGTCCTGAATGATTCCACGACTATTTTTTGGTAAAGTATTTCGGTTATTCCATAGATTCGTTTATTTTGTTCATTTTTCGGTAGCTCTACTAGGACTATATTCATCGGTATTTTGGTCGATTGTCTATGGAGTCTTTTGACAATGACCTCAGTGAAGCCCATTGAGACCAGTTCAGTTACGACGTCTTCTTCTTTGAAGGCTGTTGTTACCCCCTTCAATACCACTTTCAGTGGTTTTTCCTCCTGTAGTCTGTAGGAATATCCTCCATTATTTTTTTGTACATACTCCCTGATTTTTTTGAAGTCGCCTATGTTTTTCGATTTAATTATGTGCTTTTTGCCAGAAATCGTGACTTGGAATGGTTCCGTGCACAAGCCTTTTAGTTCTTGGCAAAGAAGCTTCCAATCTGCTACATTTTCTGCAATAACAGGAGGAATTCTCGGTTTTTTCACGTTAGTGACTGTGGTCCATGGGCCATCGTTGTCGTTATTTTCTTCATCGTCTTGCGGTGGGTGAGCTGTGTTCATTTGTTGAGAAATTCCAGTGGCGGGACTTTGTTCATCGATGTCCATTCTAGGCGTCTTCAGATTACGCTCGCTCCTAGTTGGCGATCTTGAGTCATCCGATTGGGAGCCGCGAGTTCTCTTCTTTGATTGAACCGTTTCCTCAAGCTTATACTCGATTCCACATTTGTCTAGGATCTTCGTTATTAAGGAGGCTTCGATTATGCATAGTTTCTCGCCGGTTGGTCCGATCGTCGATTTAATTACAATCGGTGGCATATTATTTTTTTTTATTATTTGTTGTTTTTTTAAGCATTAGTTTATTTCCTTGTTATATTACATTTTTGGAACTTCCTTTTATAGGTGACTGTTGTAAGACTCTTGGAATGGGTATTTTAGAAGAACTATGGACATAAGCTTTTAGGACAGCAGAATTAAATATAATTATAAATATATAATATGCTTCGAGCAATCGCTCTTCCGCAAATATCAAATTGTGTCTTTTATTAGAACAATAATGTTACGATGTACTAGAGCGCCATCTGTTATCAAATTATAAAACTATTTTAGAGGCGTAATATTCTTTTTAAAATAAAACAATTTCTACTGTCCTTACTGCGATGGAAAAATACCCATTCCAAGAGTCTTACAACAGTCACCTATAAAAGGAAGTTCCAAAAATGTAATATAACAGCGGTATGGTAGATTAAACTGGCGAAACCGCTGGGAGGGTTCACCACTGATGAGCCAGGCCCTCCCTTTAATTTTTCCATCGCAGTAAGGACAGTAGAAATTGTTTTATTTTAAAAAGAATATTACGCCTCTAAAATAGATTTATAATTTGATAATATCCCTTTGGTAAACATCGGTGTTTCTATGACTCTCTGAAGCTGGGAATACGTGAAATGATATTTTCGTTTGTCCAAAATGCTGGTATGTAGAGAATGATTTCTCTTTCGCGTTATAAAGTCTATATCAGACTTAACCAAGTTGTTTTAATTGGTGATATCAATTAACATGTAAAATGTTTAATGTATGTTGTGTTGTGTGTTGTGATTAAGGCGTTGGTGAGATGTGTGAAAAACCTAAATGGTTAGTGTGAAACATGTGTTTAAAAAAATGGCGATCATGATCATGGGGGTCAAATTGATAGCTTTGTGAGGGACGTTGGACGGGGATATGAAACTGAAATAGATTCGGGGATCCTCTTACTGGGGGTCACTCTTGAGGGGTGTTTGCTATTTTTGTCATGTACTTGAAACTGACTTTCTCTCTCTTGTTTTGTTGAGATTGGAATATTTCTTGCCTATTTGAAAATATAGTTTTCTCGATGTTCGTAAGTGGTTGTGTTTTCGAAGTTGTTTAGACTTAGAAAAAATGTTATTCGGTGATGTCAGGTTTAGATGTGTGGTGAAAGTGCGACTTTCGACGTGGACAAGCTTTGGGTTGAGATGTGTCACAGGCATGAAGGCGTCTTTGGCCTGAAAAGTAAAAAGGTTTTGTGGTGTGGCACTGTGACACGAAGTGAAAAATTGTGATTTGGAAAGGTGTCACGTGAAGTCGTTGCTTTGGCACAAAATCTAACCTGCTTTACTATGAATAACAAATTTACTAAAGTCATGGGTGGTGGTTGTACGAACACATATCGAGAAGTTTTTATATTGTTAGTGGATGTGGCACGTTTAGTGCGAAATTTTGTTGCGACGATATGGAGCTTGTGTGGCTCGAAATGGGTTTTGTTGCTAAGTCGCGCGCTAAATTGTTGCCAATTGGAGAAAGTGATGTGAGAGGGTGTTGTTTATTTTGTTGAGAGAGATTTTTCGATGATTAAATATGCATGTAAAGAAAAGGACGAGGGAGTGTATTTATCCTCGAATATTAACAATTGTAATAGGTTTGGCGGGCGGTGACCTAATTTAGCTACTAGCGGTGAAGTGGAGGGAATCTTTATTTTTAACTTGTTTTGGGGAGATATGTTATTTTTCTAGTTGTGATTTTGAAGATATTGTCACCTTCGATTTTGAAATTAGGGGAAATGCGTTTCACCTATGTTGATTTATTATTTAAAAATGATTATATTTTTTAAATCGTTAATTATGGTAGTTAAATGATTCTTTTGGAAGGGCAATGTCGTTATAGCGACAAGAATATTTTGAATTGATGCGCTTACATAAAATGGTAATTATGAAAATGATTTTAACATTTGATTAACATTTGAGCATTTGATTAAGATATTGCTATTTTGGTATGAAAATAAGATATTATGAAAAACAAAAAAAAAAGTTTTGAATTATGATGAATTAGAAATTTTGAAAAAACAAAAATAAGTTTTGAATTATGATGTGATGAGAATTTTTAAAAATATTAATAATGATTTTTTTTAAGTTGTAGATTTGGATAGTACCATTTTAGGTAAATTTTGGAAAGACATGTAAAATTAGTCAATTGGTAAAAATGCGTGATGGGCGAATTTTTTTTTTAGTAAAATTGAGAGTAATAACTTGAGATTTATAATCTGATTGAAAATTAAAGTAAATTTGATAAATGAGAGTGTGAAAGTTTTAAAAATTGAATAAAAATGATATTAAAAAGGTAAAAATTGATTTTAAAATTCTTAAAGTGAAAATATAAATACAAAATTTATATAGGGAATCAAGTTTTGAAATTGAGGATAAAGTTATGTAAGATTTTAAAACTTACAGTTTTGAAGATAGTTCAGTCAGGAGACTTGATCTTTGGTTGTTTTCCTGCTGACGTGGAAGTCGCTCCATGTTGGACTTGTAGAAGCTTGTAACTTCTATAAAGTCGTTTGCGGCTTGTCGCTTTGAGCATTGTCTCGTCGATGTCAAGTCGAAGGTGGAATTTGTCACCGGGTTTGCGTCATTCTGCTTCTCAATTTCCATGACTTTGAGGAATCTCGACTGTGTCGTTGGAGTGGTCAGACAGCTCTCGGCGTTGGCGATCTTTGTTAGCGGGTCTGCGGGGGTCCCTTGGGGCGGCGTTTCTTCCGTAAATATATTTTGTTGGGGGAGAGATTGATTGGTCGTTTCGTTGGAATGGTCGGTTTGTTCCTCCATCTTCGCTCTTTCTCGCTTCTATCTGTACAGGCTTCTTACCTCCTTCGTTGTGTCATTTTTCGTTTTGGTCATCCTGTCGGCTAACTGTAATGTGTTGAGTTACTGTAGCCTCTTGTGGAATCTTGTCGACTAAAAATGTGATGAGGTATCCAGTCGACTTAAACTATGGTGTGAGTCCCTGTCAACTTTCGCTATACTGTGTTGACCGAGAGGGACAGTCAGGATGTGGAGTTTTCCAGTACCTCTCTGCACCTTGGAAGACCTTTAAAAGTTCTCACAAAGTACAGGCAGTCGTGGTCGAGGCTGAGTGGAAAGCTTGGGAATGTCCATACAAAAAACGAAGACACAGTTGCACTAAGAAAGTTCCGTAAACAGATAAAAGTTGAGCTAGGAGCGAAAAATGGAGATAGAAGAGTTCTTACTGACTACATGGTGAATGAGGTGGATCTTGGTGACAACCGACGAGGGCTTGGCTGAGGGTGAACTGACTGCCAAGTGACTGTATTTTTGGCTAAAGACGGGGGGCCTTTTATATATCTTTCCCGAGAAAGGGGAGTATTGCATTACAGCACATGCGAGAGGGGCCTGGTATGTCTGGTGAAATTGTACACTGGCGCCGTGGCAGTTTCCTTATTTAGACCTTGTTGTTTTGGGACTTCCATCTATCTCGAATTTAGACGTTTTTGACTTCTATTCTCTTTAGCTCAACTCTTAATCTATTACAGAGTTTTATTTATTTATCCTCAGTTTTTACAAATGACATTACATATGATGATGTAATGACACATGTTAATAATGCGTATAATCATTTACAGATGCGTTTCTTTTATACAACATGAAAATCTTGTTATAAGTTATATACAATATGGGGTTTTTGATTTAAATTACCATATATATTAATTTAAAATTCATTTTTGTTATACAATGTAAATCTATATATATATATATATATATATATATATATATATATATATGTAGTATATTTTAAGGTAGATAGAGCACAACCTTCTTCTAATATTTATTATAAAACCCCATATCTGTATATAAAAATATGTATCGAACAATAGAAGTGACAAATAAAGCAAAGAGGTAAAGGTAGATCAGACGACGCCATAGTCCAGACGACAAAGGCCAGACATGATAAACAACCCAGACTAACAGGTGTTTATGCTAATGAGTTCATTCCCCCGTCAGCAGGTGGCCGACACGTGGCCAGACATAATTAATAACCCAGCGCTTGACAGGTGGCGTGATTACGGGATCCAATCAGAACTCGTCAGAGGCCAATATATAAGGTCCCCCAAAATGGGACAAAGTTAGTAGTTGTTTCAGAGCGACGCTGTCATACGGTCGGTCAGATCTCTCATCCCCCCTTCTAGGCTAGGGCATCCGTGACGTCCGTGGTCTACCTCTACCTTCTTGGAGTACCATCTAGACCTGCCTCTGTCTCTTGCTGTCCCAGTGCGGGAATCCCATCACGCACCCACTACCACGACTGCCCAGCACATTCCACCTCGGGATTACTACAGAACCCGTTAAAGTCGACAGGATAACCGAGGACAGCAACATACAGAAGATGACAGAGGCCGAAGTCGAGTACTTCACGGATGCCCTCACCGACATGCAACCCCACTGCGACGATCTAGTAAGCCGCCTAACAGACGCCATCCGGGGGCTAGCCATGCCTCGTGCGGAGGAAGCCCTCATTCCCCCTTTCGACGGAACCTACGCGGCAAACAACTTCATCCAACAGCTCGAGCGGACAAGCGAGGGACCGCAGGATGACGCCACGCTGCAAGCCCGGCTCCGCGCACTGCTCAAAGGTGAGCCCCTCTCCCTCTATAACGAACTAAATATGGCCTCTCTGCCATACAGTCAGGCAAAACAAACTCTGATAGACCTCTACCCCGGAAAATCCGAGGTCACCTTCACCAAATTTTTAACGTTTAAATTAAATAATCAGATCCAAATAGGAGAATATTACCGTCAAAAAATAACAATGGGACTACAACTGGGCCTAACCAACCCCATCATAGTAGAGGCATTAACGGAAGGCCTCCAGGCCAATGATCAGCGCCTTATGAGGGCCATAGCCCCTAAAACCCTGAACGAATGGTACACTACCATGAATAGAATAAAAGGTACAAATTCACTCCCTACTCCATCCGAACAATTTCAAGGTGTTTCCAACACCAATACTTTTCACCGTGACACCGGAACCCCTCCTAGGGGAAGGAACTACAATCCCGTTTCATCAAACAATACCCCAAGATACCCTTCTGGTGCCAGGAGACCACCCTCACCATGCAAATACTGCCAAGGTGACCACTGGAACAATGAATGTTCCATGAACAGGCGACCCTACAGGCAGCAGGCCTATCACAGCCAACCTACGGCGCACTATTTCCCATCGGAACAAAATGGCGCCCACAACATTCCCGTGCCGGCCCCCAAGTATTCTCACACCCCACAAGGCAACGAAAACTCCAATTTTCGTCCCTAAACTATCTAATATTCTATGTAACCCTAAAATTTTTAATAATCTTTATTGTCCATTCCTCTTAGACACAGGAGCCTCTATTAACATAATTAATTTAAATATTTTTAATCATCTTAGTAAAAACTTATCTAATCCTTTAAAATTATATCCATGCCATATATTAATCAATTCAATATCTACTCAAATAAATTCGATAGGATACACATATTTGACCACTACCATAGGAAAAATTACAAGATCAATTAAATTTTATATAATAGATAATTTATTACCTTTTGGTATACTATCATTAAATTCCATTAGTCAATTTTGTTTAACCTTAAATTTATATAATCATTCTATTTATCAATGTGACGCTCCTTTGTCTAAGAAATGGTACCATATAACTTATGTAACCCCATGTAATAATGGAGAGAGTGACCACAATCCGCCCAATGTGGGTCATTTAAAAAACATACCTAACTCACATTCTCCATTATTACAAGGGAAAAATGTCCATCCTATACTATGTCCCATTACCTTGACCAAGACCTCTACCAATAATGACAAAAATGCACCCAGCCAAACTTTAGACCTTTTACCTCATTTATATTTATTGCCCCCACTATATCCCTCTGAACATCAATGTAAAATTTTTAATGATTCTTGTAATTTATGTGTTAGGAATGATATCCCTTTAACTTTTATGAACATTATTAAGAATTACTCAAATATTTTTTCTACTAACAAATATAACATCCCAAAATTGAAAATTCCCCCTATCAATATTAGGACAAATTCAGATAAAATAATTGCACTCAGGCCGTATCGTACATCTCTCTCAGATCAACGTGAAATACAAGAACAAGTAGGTAAAATGCTAGAATATGATATTATAGAGCCTTCTTTCTCCCCCTATTCATCCCCCGTTACTTTAGTTACCAAAAAGGATAAGACAAAGCGATTTTGCGTAGACTACCGCCGCCTGAATGAAATAATTTTCCCCGATGTTCACCCCCTTCCGCTCATAGAGAATATCTTAGATAAATTAGCCAACGCCAAAATTTACTCCCGCGCCGATTTTTCATCAGCATACTGGTCCATCGAAATAAGTCCCCCTGATAGAAATTTATTATCTTTTGTCACGTTAGAGGGTCAGTATAATTTCAAAAGATTACCATACGGGATTAAAATAGGACCCCAGGTGTATGAGCGAGCAGTCAGTCAGATATTGCAAAGAAATAGGTTAGGTTTTATAGCACATTATTTCGACGATTTCATTATCTTTTCAAATTCCATAGAAGAACATTTAGATCACTTACAGCAATTTTTTGATATGTGTAATAGGGAAAATTTTAGATTAAATTATAATAAGTGTGACTTCTTTAAAACTACAATAGAATTTTTAGGCTATACCATATCATCAGGCACATATACTCCATTAGTAAAAAATTTAGATGTAATTAATGCCATTAAGGTCCCCACTAGCGTTAAATCCCTCCAATCATTCTTAGGCTCCATTAATGTATATAATAAATTTATAAAAGATCACGCCCGCATTAGGAACCCCCTCAATAATCTACTTAAGAAAGGTACATCATGGCACTGGGATGCAAAATGTCAACATTCATTTGACACTCTAAAGGAATGTCTCACCACAAAACCGGTACTACACCTCTTTAAAGAAGGATTACCCTGTCAGCTATTCTGTGATGCCTCACTTCAGGGAATAGCTGGCATCCTAAAACAACAACATCCCGACGGCACTCTACACCCCGTGCAATATTACAGCAGAACACTCCGACCCCACGAGAAAAATTATACCATCACAGAGTTGGACTGCCTTGCTGTGATAGATAGTGTGGAAAAATTCCGCATCTATCTCGCAGGTGTAAGGTTCACAATTTTTACGGACCACCATTCATTACAATGGTTAAAAAACATAAAAAAACCCAACGGGTAGACTTTTTAGGTGGAGCTTAAAGATGTCCGCATACGAATACGATATAAAATATATAAAAGGTAAAACGCAGTACGAGGCAGATCTACTGTCCCGCAATCCTTTATGTGGTTTTCTCACAACCACCCAAATAATAGAAAAGCAACCCCAATTACCTCCATCTACACTTATCAAAACGAATATAGATGGCCTCCATACAATCAGACGTAAAGGTATTGTCAAGATTATAGTTCCCCCTTCCTTACAACATACGCTAATTAATAAAGTACATTTAGAATATAACCATCCTGGTGTATCCCAAATGATTAGGCTCATCTCCACACAGTATACTTGGTGTGGAATGACCAAATCTATAGTTAAATATAATAGGTCCTGTCCCACATGCCAACTTATAAAGAAACCGAAAGGTCCATTATATGGTAGATTAGAACGCCCTCCTATAGCTTTACAACCCTACGATATGTTATCTATAGACACTATTTCAGGTTTTTCTAAATACGGTAACTCTAAGTCATACTTACACGTAATTGTAGATCACCTAAGTCGGTATACATGGACCTTCCCCAGTAAGTCAACTAATATAATCACATACATTCAGTGTCTCAAAAAGGTATTACAGTGTGGCCGCCCAAAACGCCTTCTTTCGGATCGGGCACCTGCTTTTACTTCCCCAAAGTTCAGGAGATTCTTAATAAAGAACGGGATACAGCCTCTACTAACCACTGCAAATAACCCTCAAGCTAACGGTTTATGCGAGCGTCTTAACGCGACACTCACCGGGAAGCTGAGGTTACTGAACTTAGAGAATCCAGGAACCTCCTGGACTAAATTAATTAAGATAGTAACTAATAAATATAACGATACACCCCATACGATAACTGGATTTCCACCCGTATTTTTAATGTATAATATAATCCCCTCAGACTTAAATAATCACATAAACCCCTATCCCAATATAATAGAAAGTAGAAAACTAGCAATACAACGTACAAATGACAGGCATGACAAAGAGAAAATTAAATATGATAACAAACATAAAAATCCACACTTTGATACAGGAGATTTAGTATTAGTAAAGGCGTATCATCATCCAAATAGCGGTAAGTTAGTACCCTACTTTACAGGTCCTTATAAAATTACTGAAATAATTTCTGATAATGTCGTACGTATAAATAGACCCAATAGGATTACAGGTAATGATAGCGATACTGTACATGTAAATAAATTACAATATTATAATGAAGAGGTCCTCTATATTTCACCACCCAAAGTAGAACCCCTAAAAATAAATAGAATAATAAACCCTTTCCGACATTTAGATCCCAAGTTGTTTAGTCCAATAGAAAAAAGTATAGCTCATAGATTTTCCGAACCATTCAACCATTTGTCCCCACATCTATTCTCATAAAATTAGGGAAATCTAGGTCCTGAACGTCTGGCGAACTCCTCGACATAAAGTAGTCAATTAAAAAATCATAAATCATGGCATTCAACACCATTTCATAAATCATGACCTTTTCCTTCACCAATAATTTCTCTCCCTCAAATGTAGGATTATTTTTCTTTTTCTATTAGGCACACAACTGATCACTTAAGACTAACCCTCGGAATTGTTTGGACTGGAATAGCGCAATTCCGAGAATATAATTCATACACACATTGTATATAAAAAC
This sequence comes from Cordylochernes scorpioides, assembly GCA_030710605.1. Classification (NCBI taxonomy): domain Eukaryota; kingdom Metazoa; phylum Arthropoda; class Arachnida; order Pseudoscorpiones; family Chernetidae; genus Cordylochernes; species Cordylochernes scorpioides. The sequence continues at coordinate 19,914,378 of CP092884.1, read as the reverse complement.
AAAGAAACATTATGTAATTATTTTTTATTATCCCAGTTAGCTTCTTTTTCTTATATTATGATAATATATCCCGTATTCCATTAACACAGTTCGCATGATCATAACCCCATTATTTATACACTAATTAATTAATTTCTTTTATACCAAATCTTATTTTTTATAATGTTATAGGATAGTTTATAATTTTGTCAACCCCGTTTAAAATTTAGGTCCCCATCACCTCTAAAATCGATACTGTACATGAGACCAAAGAAGACGCCATCTTGGCCTTCTAAGAAGACAATTAATTCCAATCTGCTTCCCCACGCGCGCGACAACAAACTCAAGGTCGCACTGATCTCCCCCTAATTGTTTTTTCTACTTCGTCTTTGCCTCCCTACTGCTAAAGGGGTGGAATGACATTTGCACCCATCATTAGCATCCATCATTAGCAGAGGTAATCTTTCTTACCTCATCACTCTTACCTGTCAAACATTCAATTGTAGGGCTTTTGGGTACTTTTAATACGAACATGCATCACATTACTGGCTCCCTTGTTAGGAATCAAAAAGGGTTTATTTTTTTTTGTCAAATTTGTCGCCTCTCATTTCCCTATATGTAACGTAATGTTACATGGAGAAAAGAACTATTAAATTAATACTTTAAAAGATGTTCCCCAAACGTAACAAGCCGGCGTTTGGGTAGGCTCACCTAAAAATTTTGCAGACCAACTGCATAAAACGCTCTGCAATCTTTTTAGCGCCTAAGACACGCACTACATACTACACGTACCCAAAGTCCTATCTTCCACCCAATGACATCATTTTAGGGATCAAGATCGCTCCCCGTCTGGTCTCACATAATATAATCGGGAAGTCTGGCAAAGACCAACTTCTCAGACCGGACCAAAGCGACATAGGGCCACATTACCTCCCCGTAGGTCAAACTAGAAAGACCTCAATAATCTTACATCTACACTGTGTGTAAATATGTTCCCTTTTTTCAGGAACGAATATTTTTGTTTTCTTTTAACTTTTCTCTCATTTATTGTAAATAGACTTATAGTTTTACTAGTTTGTGATGTTGGACTTTGTTTTTGTTTTTTTTTTCAACTTACCAATGTAGATAAAACATTTCGCTATTCATCAATAATATCATTTTGTTTATTAACCATCAACATTAATGCCATTAACTACCAATCAATCCTTTATATAGTATTACCTTTAATATGTTTATTTAATTTTAATTTTTTTTCTCTCATCATGTTTAGACTTAGCATTTTACAACTTCAACTATTTTAGACACCATTTTAAAAAAACTACACCTAACAATATTTATAATATTTCTTAAACAGGTAAAACATTTATCATTTTATTTTTCTTAATAGATTTTCAAAATGTTATTTTTGACGCTTCCCTTACAACCTCTAACTCTATCCCATGAACCTTTCCTCCCAACTTTTTACAGCCATCAAGAGATTATTGTTCGTCAGCCATTTTCTTTTTTTTTTATTGATTAAACTAACTAGAAAACCCTTCCTCGCTGTACATTTCCCAACAGTGAGCTCAGGAGACCCAGTTAGGTTTTATTTTTTTCTCTCATCGTCCGGCTCATCATTTTTTCATCTTTCAACTTTTTTTTCACCACACAAGCCGGACACAATCAAAATTGACAGCAATAATTCTCTTACACCCACCTCTCCTTTTCCGCATCCTTCAAACCTCCAACCTTCCAAGGGATTCCAGTTCGCCGAACATTTTTGTTTTTTTTCCATTGATTAATCCGACTGGAACAATCCTTCCTCACTATACCATTCCCAATAATGAGTTCAGGATATCCAGCGCGATCTTTTTAATTTTTTTCTCATCGCCCGACTCATCATATCAATTCATCATATTTTCAACTTTTCATTTTTTTTCTCTCATCATTCAACCGGGCATAATCATTATGGACAACAGGGATCCCTCTTACCTCTACCTCTCCCTTTTACCTCCATCAATCTTCCCACTTCTTTTCACTATCTGAGCTAATGATGCAGACGGAATATCTTGGGCCTTCTGTTAATGAAAACAATGCCTCACTTATACAAGTTCGCATTGCATTGCAGGATGCTTGGGATACTACTTTTGCAGAAACATGCTCAGATACCCCCTTTCCCTTTTTCAACCTTAGCGTCACATTATACGTTCAGTTAATAAACTAACTTAATTTTTCTCTCATCTTTAATACAATAAGATATTTTTCCTTGTACGATTCATTTTACCATAGTTACCATTTTGTATTATATACCTTCTCTTAATCTTTTATCATTCATTTTGTACGTTTTTATTGATACACCACCCTTACAACATCTTTCTCTTTTTAACTTGTAACTTCATAATAATTTTAACTAATTTGTATACAAATTATTTCTTTTATTTTTTATAATAGGTTTGTTAGGTTATCATTCATTACATGTCATTCCCCCAACCAAACCTTCATCACCGGGGACACATTCTGTAGTATATTTTAAGGTAGATAGAGCACAACCTTCTTCTAATATTTATTATAAAACCCCATATCTGTATATAAAAATATGTATCGAACAATAGAAGTGACAAATAAAGCAAAGAGGTAAAGGTAGATCAGACGACGCCATAGTCCAGACGACAAAGGCCAGACATGATAAACAACCCAGACTAACAGGTGTTTATGCTAATGAGTTCATTCCCCCGTCAGCAGGTGGCCGACACGTGGCCAGACATAATTAATAACCCAGCGCTTGACAGGTGGCGTGATTACCGGATCCAATCAGAACTCGTCAGAGGCCAATATATAAGGTCCCCCAAAATGGGACAAAGTTAGTAGTTGTTTCAGAGCGACGATGTCATACGGTCGGTCAGATCTCTCATCCCCCCTTCTAGGCTAGGGCATCCGTGACGTCCGTGGTGTACCTCTACCTTCTTGGAGTACCATCTAGACTCTTGCTGTCCCAGTGCGGGAATCCCATCACGCACCCACTACCACGACTGCCCAGCACATTCCACCTCGGGATTACTACATATATATATATAAATGAATGTATGTGTGTGTGTCCTTTATGCCAGACCAAACCACTTCTTGGAACGCCACGAAACTTTGGGAAGTTATTTAGTATAGTACTGGGAAGGTTTCTGAAAAATAATTTCTTGAATAACTTGAATATCCTTAGAGTTATTTGCAGATTTGTAGATTTAACTCGAAAGCAGCGCCTCCATTGCGACAATGATAACTATTTTTTTATCTATAAGTTTTATTATCACTAAGTTTATTATCTTAAAGATTATTTATCAAAAGTAAGATTTTCTACCTATTAATTGCGCACAAGTCAAAGTTAGTTATCGAGTATTTTTCAAGGGACCGGGAAAAAATGTTCACTTTATCGAGAGATTCAAATTTACGAGTTTCAAATTATCAAAATATATCTATTATTTTTTTATAAGTTTATAGAGAATTGTTTTAACAAATGTTCGTTAGACAAACCTTTACTCGGGTAAAACCCGGGCGAAGCCGGGTACATCCGCTAGTTTTTTATATAAACAAACGAAAATAAACAACAACAACAATGTAATTTGCATCTTCATTATTATAAAACAACAACAAATAAAATTAACAATATATAACACATTTAACACAAACACGTTATTAATATTAAAATGCCAAGTTTTTTTAACGTCATTGGAATATTATATTACTAAATTCTCAAATTAAATTTATTTTACATGGAACACATTTAAAGCATTGTTACAATTTATAAATATAATTTCACCAGATACCGCGAGAGGCGCTGCTTACGAGTGAAGGTAGAAAATTTGCAAATAAAATTGCAAATAATATTTATTTCAAATCAAATTCAAACCAGAAACCTTCCCTGTAGTATAGTAAATAACTTCCTAAAGTTTCATGGCGATTGGATAATCTTAACTTTCAAAAAAAAATTCATCGTATAAACAAACCACGGGTAAATTATTAAACAATCAAAATCATTTATCGTCGCGACCTGTGCAGCGCCCAAGCGGTAAAAGGCTGGAACTAACGCTTTTTGTTTTATATTTTTTTAAAATGCACATTAACCTTCTTAGTTTTTTGAATAGCCTATATGTTAAACGAAATCTTCAGCTACCTACATACGAAATTTCATATTGATCTATTCTGTAGATTTTGCGCAACGCGATAACAAACATCGATTTTGGATTTCATTTTTATAGATATATAAGGATAAGGATATACAAGGTCTTTATTGGTGGTGCCCACCGTTGGAAAGACTACGCTACCGGTGGACTGCGAGAGTTCTCTCCCACAGAGTGGGCAGGTCTAGGTGTTGGCTGGCGTTGACCAACTCAAGACCAAGATGGTACTTGTAGATGGTAGCCTTCGCCACATTTGTAATTTCGCTGCCTCGGGATGGAGGCCGACGCCGAAGAGCCATGCCTGAACATCCAGGGGCACTTCGCAGGAGGCGAACACCTCCCGGAACAGGGCTCGGCAACTCCAATATCGGCGGCACAGTTGGCACGCCTCGAGGCAGGATGTGGTAGGGCGTGGAGGGCCAGCCGTAAAGAGAGAGAGAAAAGGTAACTTCAAATAATGAATATAAAATTGCAAAATAAGGTCATTACATTTTATAAAAAAAAAAGAGCCAAAAATTCATATTATTAAGATATGAAAAATATGACCACATTTTTGTTTCAATTGTGTTAGTGTTTATTTAAATAAACAACATATTTGTTGGTGATGCACGATATTAGCCCGAATTCAATTGCGAGTTAACAATTGAAAAAATTGGGGAAAATATTTGTTTAAGATTTCAAGAGAAACAAATATTATAAATTCCAAGTTCTCATCTTGAACCTCCTTGAGAATGTGAGCAGAAAACAATCAGAACTTATCTAAATTGTCTAAATCTATATTTTATTATATATTTTTAACACACAAAACACGTCTTCAAAATCAAATTAAGTTGCTTTAAAATAAGTTCTAATATACATCAAGTAATTATACATATTTTATTCAAATGATCATTGTTATATTATTTAGAAAAAAAGCACCCAATAACATTTTTTCCCCCAAAAATTGAGCAAGTGAACAAGTTGAAAAAGGCTGAAAATCAAATTTATATAAAAAACTTTTATATTACTAAAATATTGAGGGTGTAGGCTGGCAGATGTCATATTTATTAAAATACTAGCGGATGTACCCGGCTTCGCCCGGGTTTTACCCGAGTAAAGGTTTGTCTAACGAACATTTGCTGAAACAATTCTCTATAAACTTATAAAAAAAAAAGATATATTTTGACAATTTGAAACTCGTAAATTTGAATCTCTCGATAAAGTGAACATTTTTTTCTCGGTCCCTTGAAAAATACTCGATAAGTTGAATAAAATCAATATTAATTGGTTCCCTCGGTAATTGGAAGTTAAAGGAATAGTATCTTGCCTTGGAATTGTTTCATTATTCTTGTCTCAAATAAATTGCCGTTACATCCTAAATTTTGTCTTTACTAATTTTCTACATTACAAAATCATCGTTTTATCTAGTGAACATTTTTTTCCCGGTCCCTTGAAAAATACTCGATAACTAACTTTGACTTGTGCGCAATTAATAGGTAGAAAATCTTACTTTTGATAAATAATCTTTAAGATAATAAATGTGATAATAAATCTTATAGAAAAAAAAAAAACTTGTTATCATCGTCGCAATGGGGGCGCTGCTTGCGAGTTAAATATACAAATCTGGAAATAACTCTAAAGATATTCAAGATATTCAAGAAATTATTTTTCAGAAACCTTCCTAGTACTATACTAAATAACTTTCCAAAGTTTCATGGCGTTCCAATGAGTGGTTTGGTCAGGCATAAAGGACAGACACACACACACACATACATTCATTTATATATATACTAGCCAGATGTACCCGGCTTCGCCCGGGTTTTACCCGAGTAAAGGTTTGTCGAACGAACATTTGCTAAAACAATTCTCTATAAACTTATAAAAAAAAAAGATATATTTTGACAATTTGAAACTCGTAAATTTGAATCTCTCGATAAAGTGAACATTTTTTTCCCGGTCCCTTGAAAAATACTCGATAAGTTGAATAAAATCAATATTAATTGGTTCCCTCGGTAATTGGAAGTTAAAGGAATAGTATCTTGCCTTGGAATTGTTTCATTATTCTTGTCTCAAATAAATTGCCGTGTCATCCTAAATTTTGTCTTTCCTAATTTTCTACATTACAAAATCATCATTTTATCTATTCTCCTAATATATATGTTGTAGATAAATGATAAAACTAACTTTGACTTTTGCGCAATTAATAGGTAGAAAATCTTACTTTTGATAAATAATCTTTAAGATAATAAACTTAGTGATAAGAAAATCAATAGATTAAAAAACTTGTTATCATCGTCGCAATGGAGGCGATGCTTTCGAGTTAAATCTACAAATAACTCTAAGGATATTCAAGATATTCAAGAAATTATTTTTCAAAAACCTTCCCGGGGATATAGCTAATAATATCCCAAAATTTCACGGCGATTGGATGTATGGTTTTTGTATCTATAGAGTACAGACAGACAAACAGACAGACAGACATTCAATTTTATATATATAGACTAGACGAATGACCCGGGCAACGCCCGGGTTTACACGATTAAATATATTATTCAAACACATAAAACATAGCAAAATAAAACATAGCAAATATAGCAAGAGCAGTTATTTTAAACGGCGAATTAGATCAGTTATAGCAAAAAATGAAAATATATATGTAAATATGTGAAATAGTTATAAATTAGAAAACCTGTAAATATAGTTAAGGACTTGCATTGTAATTAAGTAAAGCTTCTTGTCTAGAACGCTGAGGCGACCTGCCGGCAGCAAACGGGCGCGCGCCGCCGGCAGGTCGCTTGAGTGTTCTAGAGGGCGCTGCTCGTGAGCTAAGTCGAATAATTTGAATATATAGTTTTAATAATTGATTTATATATTTTTTAAAATAGCCTATCGTCATCCCCGTTATTTTTTACCTATGTATGGAAATTTTGGTTTGAATTAGTGAACTACTGCGAATTTGTATACCGGACATACAAACCAACAAACAAACATACGAACATTCATTTTTATATATATAGAAGATATAGCTTAGATAAAATAAGTATATGTGGCAATAGATTTCAAAAATGTTTTTTCACATTAGGTAGAGAGTTAAGAAAATACTAAGGTGAAATATACAGACAATGTAGACTGAAACACATACTTTATTTTTATAAAATAAAAGGATTTAAAAGCGCGGATGTTTCTTTTATACATAAAACGAACTTGTACTGTTTACTGCGATGGAAAATTATATTGGGAGGGCTTGGCTCATCAGTGGTGAACCCTCCCAGCGGTTTCGCCAATTTAATCCACCAGACCGCTTCTCAGAGCTCTAATACTGTATTGGATCATTCTGCTTTTATATGCTACACTGAAGAATGGAATCTTAGAAATGGCCTTCAAGTAAACTATGGACATAAGCTTATAGGACAGTAGAATTACATTCAAATATTTGCTTCGAGCAATGCTCTTCAGCAAACTATAAAGACAAGGCCAGTTAGGCATAAATTAACACAAAGCAATGATGAGCCAAGCCCTTCCAATATATTTTTCCATCGCAGTAAGGACAGTAGAAGTTCGTTTTATGTATAAAAGAAACATCCGCGCTTTTAAATCCTTTTATTATATATATATATATATGGCGCGTTATTGCTTTGTGTTAATACTTTATTTTTATATAGCTTCATTTTGAGGTAAAACTTTAATAGAGATTAGAACTGGCTGGATTTCTAGGTTTGTTCGTGTGTGTAGAATGGAATAATGTTCAATTTTAAAATTTATTTATTTAAATAAAAAAATATTTTAAAACGCATACAAATGATACAATTATTATATATATCGTCTGCTACATTAAAATAAAAATAATAATTGTAAAAATATTAGTTATATTATATATAAATATTTTTAATTAATCTGTTTTAAATAAATAATCATTCCTATTTGGGCTGGTAACTTCAATTTAAATGTGTATGCAGCATAATCAGGGTCACACGTCTTTTGCTTAGAAAACTCTTATCTCTAATTCACAGAGTAGCTTGATTAAGCTAACGAAGGGAAGGGAAGAAGAGATCAAACAAGAATATAAAAGAAGAATGAAATCAGGCAACATGTTCCGAAAAGGACATCTCGTGTTTGCCAAGGTAACCGGCTATCCCTATTGGCCAGCGCGGGTCACGGGGGTCATCTATCAGGAATCAGCCGTGAGGTATATAGTTATATTTTACGGCACCTTAGAAACTGCTAACCTTCACAGCAGATTCGTAGTGGATTATGTGTCGAATAAGGCAAAGTACGAAACACTCAAGAGAAGTGAAAGGAGGCATTGGAAAGATTTCAAACGTTCCCTTACACAGATCAATGCCGATCTCGTAGAGAATATTTACAAGCAATTTGATGGAGATGATGATAATATTGAAGCCTCGGTTTATAATTTGAACGCTTTAGATTATGAAACTAAATTCAAGAACGAGGTTTCAAAATCAAAAAGCGGCCGCAAGTCATATCAATATAGAAAAGGCGAAAAAGAAAAGAATAGGATTGCGATAAAAAGAAAGGCTTCAACTGATCCAAATTCCGACCTGCCACCAACAAAATTAAATAAAAAAATGGTGCAACCGGATTTTGATCATGAAGAGAAGTCTGAGAAAAGTAAGTTTCTGGCAGAAAAAAACTCAAATTCAGATTGCGGATATTTATCGGACGAAGGGGTTGAAAGTCTTTCGCCAACATCATTGGATGGTTTTAAAATTGAAGAAAGCGGGAAAGACAAATGTACTTTTTCGTCCAATCCTATGGAGATATCATCGAATATTCTCGTAGAAATCTGCCCTCCAGAAGTGAAAGAAACAAGGCCCGAAATGAATTCGCCTCTCAAAATTCCTTTATCGCCCGATATCTTCACGACATTTTCGCCACGTATAGAAGAAAACGAAAAAAAAATCTCACCTCAGCCATCACTAGAAGGGCTTGAAGATAATCTGAATAAAATTTCTCTAAATGTTCAAAACTGCTTAAAGAAGCCGTCGGAGGAAATTCTTGAGGAATATCAAAATAATCCTTCAGAAAATTTAGAAGAACCATCTGAGCACTACATAAAGGATAGCCGAAATGAAACTCATTCAGATAATCTAGTAGACTCTGCCAAGAAACCGATTAAAGAGAGGCTAGAATATTCTCTGCCAGAATTGCCTCAAGAGAACCTAAGCGATTTACTACAGGAATCGCCTCATGGGGACTTAGTAGACTGTCTAAATAAACTGACTCAGGAAAGCCTAAAAGATTGTCTACAGCAACTACCTCCAGAGAACCTAGAAGATTGTTCAAATAAACCAAAAGATTTTCTACAGGAACCACGCCAAGAGAACATAGTAGAATGCCTACAGGAACCACGTCAAGATAACCTAGAAGAGTGTCTACACGAACCACGCCAAGAGAACCTAGAAGAATGTCTACAGGAACCAAGCCAAGAGAAACCAGAAGAATGTCTACACGAACCACGCCAAGAGAACCTAGAAGAATGTCTACACGAACCACGCCAAGAGAACCTAGAAGAGTGTATACAGGAACCAAGTCAAGAGGACCTAGAAGAATTTCTATACGAACCACGCCAAGAGGACCTAGAAGAATGTCTACACGAACCACGCCAAGAGAATTTAGAAGAGTGTCTACAAGAACCACGCCAAGAGAACCTAGAAGAGTGTCTAAAGGAACCAAGCCAAAAGGACCTAATAGACGGTTCTATCATCGTCCTAGTGAATCCCAGCGCAGAGGTTCTGGCCGAGATCACCAGTAACAACACATTTCCTGTGCACGTCTACCGAACACCCTGCGAGCTTACCAAGCTCTCCAACCGTCTATTCCAAGTAAGTTCTGATATCTACGAGGTCCGCAGAATCCTCGATGAGATCTTGGCTCTCGAAAATATATCTTCGACAGACGCATGTGCCAACTCCGAAATTATTCTCCTACTCGAAAATTTTTCCCACCGTTTTCCTTCCTGGAAACCCCTGCAGAATCTGATCTCGCAAGTTTATGACAGGTTAAAAATCGCCGTGAAAATACCTTGGGCCTGACTCCCCTTCAACCCCTCTATTTTTAAAAACACAGCACTTGCTACATTTATACGCCTCAGATACTTGGGGTAAATGAATAGGAAAATAAGCATATCCTTCCCTCGCTTAAATTATTGTATATATGGTGAATCAGGTTCCTCTTTTTAAGTTGTAATTAATAAAGTTATTTTGAACGATAATTGGAAACCTCGCTTATTTGAATGCAAGTACTAGTCTCGAATGAGTTTTTTCTTCCTCACAGTTGGCGACGTCTGGGAGTCCGAGGTTGCACACATCAAGGGATACTATATTCAGAATTTATTATGTATGAATGAATAATATGAAGAATATGAACAGTTTAATCTCATTTACAGATATCTTATATGTAAATATTGATTAAATAAAACTTATACTTTCACGATTGTCTCTTTTTTCCCTATTTTAAAAATTGATATATTATTATTTTTTTATATATAAATAGAACGTATATTTAAAATAAAACAACTCTTAAATGCTAAAATTGCAACTATATATTTAGCGCGATTTTTCAAATAAATGAAAACAATTGCTGCCCTTACTGAGATAAAAAAAAAGTTGTTTTATTTAATGAAATAAAATTTCGCACTAAATAGTTTCAATTTTAACATACAGATGGCGCTCTGTTTCTTTTTATATTAAACCATTCAAAATGCAATTGATCAATTGGTTAGTTTGTGCTTGTGACTTGAATACATTCGACTCACCGCTCTTCTTCAACCCTCCGACGCTCTCCCGCCATGGATCCCTGCAAGAAGAAGAAGAAGGCCAACAAGCCGTCTCATCCCTCGGTTGACATAGCGGCTCTTGTTGAAGAAGACAACATGATCATCTCCCGCCACTACCAAATCCTGCAATCCCTCGGCCAGCCCTCCCTAGCAGCTCTTCACCTGGACCATGTCCGCTTCATTGAGCAGCGGACGGAATTAATCAAGTGCCTAGTTAGGGATGTGAAGAACCTCTCGGGGACCGTGAATGACTTACTGGAGCTGGATGATATCATGGATGCCCAAGAAAACCTGCTAAACCACTCAAACTAGCCCTGCTCCCACCTGCAAGGACATTAGCGCACAGACCGAGCCCATCAAGCCTGCCACCCCCGCTTCAGCTGCTGTCCCTGTGGCAGCACCTGCTCCCAAGAAGCCAGATCCTGCTCTAACCAAGAGGAAGCAGCCAGAGGCGTCAAACCCGCCCGCTTAGAGGACCAAATCACTGGTTCCAGCCAAGCCTGCATCTTCCCGCGCCCCCAAGCCTGCCGCTGCCAAAGGCATCCTCAATGGAGAGAAGTCTGCGGCCCACATCGTGGTTATTGCAGATAACCTGCAGGCTGACCCACGGGACATCCTAAAAGCTGGCCGCGCTGCCCACACTCTGCCCCAAGGCGTCTGGGCGTCTCTGCGCACCAGGGAAAAACTAGTGCTGTACTCCAACACTCCAGAGGCCATTCAGCCGTCAGCTCTTCCCTGGACAACAAGCTCCAAGGCCTGAAAGTCCGGGAACTGAGGCAATTACTTCCAAGAATCTGCCTCTACAAGGTGGAGGCGGAAACCGTGGATGAGGACATTGTCAAGGCCTTTCTTTCCACCGATGCCCTCAGCCAGCTTCCTGGAGACAAGTCTGTCCGAGTGGCACACAGATATCCGACTAGAAATGGCACCTGCACGGCTTCATTGAGCTGGACTTGGCTTCCTACAAGGCCATTGGAAGACGTGGCAGGATCATTGTGGATCAAGTGATCCTGAACTACGAGGAGTCTGTCCGCGTCTGCTACCGCTGCTGTGGCTACGGCCACAACGCCGATAGGTACACCAAGGCTACGGTCACCTGCTTCCACTACACTTCTGGTGACAACCAAGGCCGAAGCTGTCCAACTCTCGCCAACCCGGCCACGGCCCACGTCCAAGTGCGCCAACTGCTCAGCCAAAGGTCTCTATGCCGACCACGAGGCAAGATCAATGTCTGCCTCCTGACCCCCGCGGACCCAATCCTGCCTAACCTGCTTCTTCCCTAATGGAGATCCTGTCCCTAGCCTCTCCAGCCTGGTCATAGTGGTTTTATATATTCCGATTTACGCGGCCATTGGGGCTCAAAAATCTTTTATTTTGGTTAGCAGCCCGTAAATAAAGATATTTCCTCCTGCAATTGATTAAATTATTTTAAGATATTCAAGTTGAAATGTGACGTCAGATGGCTAATCGCATTTTTCAGAGTAATCCTGGCTCGGTTATTTACGTCAAATTAGTATATTTCTAAGTGAGTATGGCTAGCTACAATAGAAGGAAAATTCCATGTGTACTTAAATGTGTCAAATACAAAGAAATACTTAAAATTTGTGAATATATACATAAGTTAAATGATAAATACGTATAACCTTTATTTTCGGGATCCGTTTTTTTTTTTAATTATTGAAAAAAATAAAAAATTGAAATCTCATAATTCTTACAAAGTTGAAATTAGTCAGGGAAGTCGATTCCATCAAAATGAAAGGTCTTTCATATTAATATATATATTTTTAATAGAAATGTAGAGCGCCAAACGTCACCTACCCGGACTGTCCAGCAGTCTAATGTAAAGTTTTAGTCACGACCTGTGTAATAAAAATGTAGAGTTAATGCTTACATTTTAAAACCATTATCATATATTATCGAACACATTTTTATCGTAATCATTCGTCATTATTATGTAAAACCGCACTTTCAGTTTCCTAATTCATTCCCTTTTGTAAACAATGTATTTAGTTTGCATGTGTACGCATGCTACATTTGGCGATTAAAAATTAATACCAACTGGAAATATAGTTTCCTTATCATCTTTGTTTATCTTTTTTTTTCCGCTCAAACACGATGGTTAATTTGTCTTGTAAGAGATGAGTTTCTATTATTATTATTATTGTCATCCTACATATTTAATTATGTTTTAATCAGTGTATTTAGGATCGGTACGCGAGCTAAAATAGGGTTGAATTAAGGAACAAATCATCCTTCCTATTTGCATATATACAATCACGCGTTAACATCCAATCAGATATTGATAATCTAATCATTTTAAATGTCGTTTTAAGGAAATAAACAAACGTGTTAATAATTACTCTGTGTACATTTAAGAAAGAACTATATTTTTTGGCTTTCCAGGAATCCAAATTATCGTTATATAGTCGTTTTTTAGGTTATATGTTTAAATTAATATTTAAGCTATAATAGAACGTCAGTATTGCCATTGAAATTAGGTTGCTGAGGTACTTTTCTCCCACACATACTAGTAATATTACTTATTATTATATTTTAACTTTATAAAATTAGCGTGAAAGACTCGTAAGTTCAATAAAAATAGCATCACCATGTGTTGTAAAAACGTTACTGACTTACTATACTAATTATTGACACTATACTGAGGGCTAACTAAATAATTAATAGACACGTGGGTTGACCAATGGTGTCTACATAATATAAAAGGTAAATTTCTAGAAACCTGGGGAATATCTCTAACACATTTTCGATTAATTATATAAATATTCCATAAGATACGATTATTAAACTTTTCAAAGTCTTGGAAAATTCTTATTAAAAAATAAATGCCATTTGTATATATTAACAAAAGTTCTAGTTTAGGTTAAATTCAACTAGGTTAAATTAGTTTCAGATAGGTTAAATTAGGTTAGTTTAGTGTTTAAGGTGTTTTACATTTTTATTTTTTAAAATATAAAAATTATATATCTTCATAATAAATTATTCAATTTCGTAATAAAAAAGTGGTGTGAAAATTTTATACGATGACACTCTTTTTATTTACATTTGGCTAACAATCTCCCTATGGTAAAATATCCCAAAGCTTACCTACAGAAGATATAGCAATAAGGCTGAAATAAAAAAAGAAAGATAATTCAAAGGTAAGTAGAAATAAGTTTGCTTGGATTTTCTATATTATTTTCTCAAAATGAACATCAAATTGGATTTTTGTTAAGAAATGTTTATCAATACACCTATCCCCCGATTTACACGGTACTTGTTTTACACGTTTTCGCTTTTACACGGTTTTCAAAATAAGTTTTTTATTTTTATTTTATCGCACTATACTAACGAAATGCTATACGAAAAAATTGTAGAGCAATTGCCATCTTCTTCTTCAACTGAAAAGAAGCCAAAATTTTTGGCAAGTCATGGCTGGTTTGAAAGATTTAAAATAAGACATTCTTTTTTTTTCGATTTACACGTTTTTCTCAGGAACGCGTCTACCGTGTAAATCGGGGAATAGGTGTACTTTTTATTGATATATCATATTTGAGGAATTTTTGAAACAAATGAAGCTATTCAGTAGCGATAAGTTTACTTTTTCAATTAAAACTAATTCTTACTATCCTTGGTGCAACAATAATATATATGTAGTAATGTATAGTTGTTGTATCTTGTTGGATGAATGCAGTGTGGCATGTTGATTTGCAGTCGTGGTGGCCACAATGATTAGAGTGGTTTCAGGACGAGACATGGTGGATGGCACCATAGAGATGGCGAGAGAGCCAGTGTAGCCGGCGCCGGTCGGGGAGAGATCTGTCTAGAGGGGTCTGTCCATCATTGTGTCTCAAAGCCGACTAATCTGTTTGCGTAAAAAGGGGGCATACCCGACTTGTTTTTCGGACCCTTTTCTGGCTTTCCGGCGCCGACTGTAACTCACTCGATTTTATTTGGCATTTTGGCAATTACATATACATCTATACAATACATGGACACATAGATAAATATTGGAATATATTACAACAGTTTATGCCCCGGTTGATGAAAATTAGCTTATGTTGATTATAGATGAAATCATAAGATAATTATAATGGGGAAAAATAATTTGTATACAAATTTGTTTGATATATTATGGGGTTGTAGAATTATAACATTGGGTATGTTTTCCTTAATAATAATGATTAATGATAAAAAGAAATGTTAACAAATAATAATGTTAAGCCCAATGTATAAAAATATATGAAATATATTTTAAAAATGTAAAGATATAAATATAAATTTGGGTGATTATATACAGCATTGAATTATAGGGTGAGCTAATTTAAAAATTATAGATAGGTGGACATAGAATAGATTCTGGTACTGCGATGCAATGCGACGTTATGGGATTGTGGGCATTGGTCCATCTACAGTATGCTGAAGGTATTCGATATGGGCTATTCTATCAGACGGATTTGGAAATAGGTGGTGGAAGCTTTGGTCGAGAAAAAGAGTGATAGAGAGTGTGGCAGAGAGACAGAGTCGTTCTGTCGCATAAAAAAAAAACGATTTGGCCGCGGTAAGGCAGTGGAAGTGAGGTGATTGAAAAAAAAAATTGCCCGAATGTGAGAAAAAAAAAAAAAGAAAAAGGGGCGATAATGACCGTGAATGTAAAACAACAAAAAAAACTCATCTAACTAATTGCTCAAGTTCGACTGTTGAGAAGGTTACAGCGAAGAAGCGTTTGTAGTTAAGATGGAATAAATGTGAGAAATCAAAGTTTTAACGGATAGTAACGATCTCTCTGATAAGGTATGGGCTGAGATGTCATGAGAATTTGGAGGGTAATGGTGTCGAGGCCTTTTCTAAAATTTGAATATAAAAATTGAAGCTGAAAAAAAAAGTTAAAATTGAAAATTGTGTGTGTGATGATGTTAGTACAATAGTATATAGAATGTAAAAGATGATTATAAACATTGAAGATTAAAAATATAAGTTATCATCTCAATTGTTCATATAAAAATAAAAAGACAAAAGTAAAAACATGAAAAATCTCGAGATATATTTGAAATAATTCATTAATATAAATATGCGAAACATTAAAAAAAGATGTGAGTATTTGAAATGATTAAAAATAGAAAAGTAATATGATATGAAAAGAAAGTAGCAATACTAAATATATTTTAAAGTAGGAAATATATAGAACAGTTGGTGTTCAAGCCAAGACAATCTTTAAGTATACAGGGATTGACATTGATGTAGTTGATAGAACCTATGGTGATGTGTTAGTTGTGATGTGCTATATGTTTATGGCATGGGGAATTTAGTTAGCTCGGTGTTCATACGTCGATGTACTTCGAAATGAGTTTTGGCTTAGTAAAAGTATTGTTCACGAAGTGTTAGGCTAGATATCTATCTATCTATCTATCTATCTATCTATCTATCTATCTATCTAAAAATCAATGTTTGTATGTTTGTTTGTTTGTATGTCCGGTATACAAATTCGCAGTAGTTCACTAATTCAAACCAAAATTTTCATACATAGGTAAAAAAAATACGGGGAAGACGATAGGCTATTTTAAAAAATATATAAATCAATTATTAAAACTATATATTCTAATTATTCTACTTAGCTCACGAACTGCGCCCTCTATCAAAGATTAGATTAAATTATGCTGATGCAAACAAATAGATAATGCTAATAACAAACAATTATAAAAAAAATCTTATCTAAATATATATCACTCGGGTCAATCCCGGGGCGAAGCTCGGGTCACCCGTCTAGTGTTCTAATAGATTAGACTTGCTACGTGGACACGCTCTCGATTGAGAGAGAGAGAGAGAAAAAAGATAAATGTGTCACAGGAAAAATGAAGGCATGATGCAGCCTGGTAAAAGTGAAAAAAAAAAGTTTTGTTGAGTCGCTGTGACACGTGCGAAAATAAAATTATAAATTGAAAGTGTCACGTGAAGTCGTAGTGTTGGGGTAAAATCTAACCTAATTCATCATGGGCAACCAGTTTACTCAAGTCATAGGCGGTGGTCGTACGAACATACAACGAGATTTTTTGAATGTTAGTAATGTAGTAGGTGATATGTCTTAAACTGTAGAGCTTGTGTCGCTTGAGATTGGTTTGTTTGTAAAATGAAGTTGGATTTTGAGATGGCTATGGTTTATTAGAATAAATGTGTTGATCTTTACTTGTGAACGAGAGAAAAATATCGCCAAGTGGGAAGCGAGTGTAAACTTTACGCCTAAAATAAATTGGTAGAGGGGACGTAGACCTAATTTATATTTTGGGGGAATTGGACGGTCCCGCGTTATATTAAACTTTTGTTGGAGAAGGATAGATGGTTGACTAGTGATGGTTTTCGAATTTTGTTAATTTATATTTGAAAATTGATTTTAAAAAAAGTGTTTATAAGATAGCGAAAATCATTTTTTGAGACGTTTACATGTAATGGTGTGATGGGATTAAAATTTGATTTCACGGAATTTGATTATAAAATGAGTGTAGGTAAAAGTGAAGGAGATGGAGGAAAATGTGAGGGTGAGATATTTACAATTTATGTTTGAAATTCAAGATTTTTCTTTTTAAAGTAGCATTGTTATAATTAGTTGGTTTGTGGAATTGAATGTTTTTATAGAAGGAACAACGGTGAAAATGGCATTACACTGGGTGAGGTGAGTTGGTATTTGTGAATGCAGTTGTGATGAGGACATGGGGAAACTATCTAAGTGTGGCTCTATATTGTTTTTAGTTGGTAGCAGGCGTACATTTTTAAAATAACAAAAACTTGATTTTTTTCTTTAAATGAGAATTTTGAGTTATAGAAGGTTTTATTTTGAAAATGACATTATTCAAAATGAATATGTAAAAAGAAGTTTAAAATATAAAGGTTGGTTGAGAATACAATAGTTGAAAATATTAAGGATAAAATTATTATGAAAAATGTGTAAAATGAAGTGTTTTTTTTTTCGTGAAATGAAATTATAGTTTTTATGATATGAAGATTTAAAAGTAAATGAAAACTGAAACGTTTAAATTACTATAGATTAACTGGCATATAATGAAGCATTATAGGCGATTGATAGACTTAGAATTTAGTAGAATGGGTATAAAATTGAATTGAGGAAACTTTGATTAAAATATAAGCAAAGAAAAAAATGGTTATAAATTAAATGCGATATGGTTATCTAATTGCAGGGGCTAAACGTAAAATAAAATAAACGAAATAGAAATCTAATTAACAAACAATTGGATATTTAAGTTCAAAATGTAGTGTAGTTTGAAAGTTCGCACTGGTTGATGTGGCCATGATCACGTTCTTGATGATGGTTGGAGAAGGCGTGAGGGAGGAGTTCTCGTCGTCAGGTGGATTGTGGATGTTTACGGCGAGCACATTGGATTTGTAATGGCGAGTGGGTAGGCTATCTACCTAAGGCTGGAAGCGGTGATGCCTTGGATGTGTTCTGTGAGTTGTGCCACGATGTCCGTGGTTGTGGGTGGCATGGTGGTGATCTTCGGCGTCGCTCTGTTCTCCAGGTTCCATCTTCTTTGCGTTGTCCCCGGTAAATCCTGTCGACTCTCTGTAGTAATGTATAGTTGTTGTATCTTGTTGGATAAATGCAGTGTGGCATCTTGATTTGCAGTCGTGGTGGCCACAATATTTAGAGTGGTTTCAGGCGTGATTGGGATTACACAAAAGGACGAGACATGTTGGATGGCACCATAGAGATGGCGAGAGAGCCAGTGTAGCCGGCTCCGGTCGGGGAGAGATCTGTCTAGAGGGGTATGTCCATCATTCTGTCTCAAAGCCGACTAATCTGTTTGCGTAAGAAGGGGGCATACCCGACTTTTTTTTCGGACCTTTTCCGGCTTTCCGGCGCCGACTGTAACTCACTCGATTTTATTTGGCACTTTGGCAATTACATATACATCAATACAATACATGGAGACATAGATATATATTGGAATATATTACAACATATACATATTCGCTAAACAGTTACTTTTCTTATACACAGATGGCGTACTTTGTGTTTCAATAAACCTCTCTGACACAGCTAATAAAGTTGCCTATTTGGGATGTAATGAAATTTTATTTTTTTAAAATAATTTTGTTAGCGCAACATTATTATGATTTTTAGTTTTGTTTGCCTTTTAGAATTGGGCCTTTTTTATATTCAAAACAGTTCTATCAAGAGCTGATGTATTACCTCTATTTTTATCATCGAGGTATCTGGGATTTGACTCCATGTGGTTCAACCACTACAACTGGATATTATTGTTAGGTTTAGCTATAATTATTATAGTATATTATGAGAATAATAAATTCATATAGCAAAATACATATATAATTTTTATGAACAAATAATTAATTTTGATATTTGTTTTGATACACTGTAAGCTTATTGCCTCTCTAAGTTTTATAAGTTGTGAAGGGTAGTTGGCATTCTGATCTCCAGGAACCTAGGTTATAAATATCTCTCTCTAAATTGTAAATTGTTTTTGATTATATAAATTGCCGTGTCATGTTTGTCTTTCTAAACTTTCTACATGTGACATTTTGTTGAAGATGCTGTGTAGGATAGGAAAGCAAATTGAGAATCCCCGAGCCGAATGTGACAATATTATACTTAAAAAGTGTTGAATATAAATAAAAATTGATTTAAAATGAGAAATGTTAATAGTTGTGAATACATGTCTTGATTTTAATACTTCGCCTTGCAATATTTTAGAAAATTAAGAGTTAGCTCTTTCTTATTTTCAATATATATACTAGCGGATGTACCAGGCTTCGCCCGGATTTTAGTCGAGTGAAAGTTAGCCTAACGAATATTTGATAAAAAATATTTTCCGAGCAAATATCCTCTCTCTGCGGATTCGATTTTTACGAAAACATTATATTAAATAACTAGCGGATGTACCCGGCTTTGCCCGGTTTTTACCCGAGTAAAGGTTTGTCTAACGAACATTTGTTAAAACAATTCTCTATAAAATCATTAAAAAAAAAATTATTTTGATAATTTGAAACTCGTAAATTTGAATCTCTCGATAAAGTGAACATTTTTTCCCGGTCCCTTGAAAAATATTCGATAAGTTGAATAAAATCAATATTAATTGGTTCCCTCGGTAATTGGAAGTTAAAGGAATAGTATCTTGCCTTGGAATTGTATCATTATTCTTGTTTCAAATAAATTGCCGTGTCATCCTGAATTTTGTCTTTCCTAATTTTCTACATTACAAAATCATTTTATCAATTCTCCCAATATATATGTTGTAGATAAATGATAAAACTAACTTTGACTTGTGCGCAATTAAAAGGTAGAAAATCTTACTTTTGATTATCTTTAAGATAATAAACTTAGTGATAATAAAACTTATAGATAAAAAACCTGTTATCTCCGTCGCAATGGGGGCGCTGCTTGCGAGTTAAATCTACAAATCTGCAAATAACTCTAAGGATAATCAAGATATTCAAAAAATATTTTTTAAAAACCTTCCCGGGGATATACCTAATAATATCCCAAAATTTCACGGCGATTGGAGGTATGGTTTTTGAATCTATAGAGTACAAACATACAGACATTCAATTTTATATATTACCAGCGGATGTACCCGGCTTCGCCCGGGTTTTACCCGAGTAAATGTTTGTCTGACGAACATTTGTTTAAAAAATTCTCTATAAACTTATATATATATATATATATATAATAATAGATATATTTTGATAATTTGACACTCGTAAATTTGAATCTCTCGATAAAGTGAACATTTTTTCCCGGTCCCTGTGTGCCGTGTCATCCTGAATTTTGTCTTTCCTAATTTTCTACATTACAAAATCATCGTTTTATCTAGTGAACCTTTTTTCCCGGTCCCTTGAAAAATACTCGATAACTAACTTTGACTTGTGCGCAATTAATAGGTAGAAAATCTTACTTTTGATAAATAATCTTTAAGATAATAAACTTAGTGATAATAAAACTTATAGATAAAAAAAACTTGTTATCATCGTCGCAATGGGGGCGCTGCTTTCGAGTTAAATATACAAATCTGCAAATAACTCTAAGGATTTTCAAGAAACTATTTTTCAGAAAACCTTCCCAGTACTATACTAAATAACTTCCCAAAGTTTCACGGCGCTCCAATGAGTGGTTTGGTCAGGCATAAAGGACACACACACACATACATTCATTTTTATTTATATATAGATAATCCTAATTGTACCTTATCATTAGATTTGGTCTTATTACCTTGTGTTTATAACCTACTAGTGGATGTACCCGGCTTCGCCCGGGTTTTACCCGAGTAAAGGTTTGTCTAACGAATATCTTGATAAAGTGAACATTTTTCCCGGTCCCTTGAAAAATACTCGATAAGTTAAATAAAATCAATATTCATTGGTTCCCTCGGTAATTGGAAGTTAAAGGAATAGGATCTTGCCTTGGAATTGTATCATTATTCTTGTCTTAAATAAATTGCCGTGTCATCCTGAATTTTGTCTTTCCCTAATTTTTTACATTACAAAATCATCGTATCATCATGATAATATTCAGAGCAGATTGTTGAATTATAACAGATAAATTAGAATATTTATCTTGATTATTTTTAGGCGAAAAATTATTTCAAAAATTTTATTTGCTAGAAACCTTCTCAGTACTATACTAAATAACTTCCCAAAGTTTCATGGCGTTCCAATGAGTGGTTTGGTCAGGCATAAAGGACACACACACACATACATTTATTTATATATATATAGATAATCCAAATTGTGCCTTTTCATTAGATTTGGTCTTATTACCTTGTGTTTATAATCTATAATCCAAATTGTACCTTATTATTAGATTTGGTCGTATTACCTTGTGTTTATAACCTATAATCCAAATTGTGTCTTATCATTAGATTTGGTCTTATTACCTTGTGTTTTTAACCTATAATCCAAATTGTGTCTTATCATTATATTTGGTCTTATTACCTTGTGTTTAAAATCTATAATCCAAATTGTGCCTTTTCATTAGATTTGGTCTTATTACCTTGTGTTTATAATCTATAATCCAAATTGTACCTTATCATTAGATTTGATCTTATTACCTTGTGTTTATAACCTACTAGCGGATGTACCCGGCTTCGCCCGAGGTTTTACCCGAGTAAAGGTTTGTCTAACGAACATTTGTTAAAACAATTCTCTATAAACTTATATAAAAAAAAATATATATATTTTGATAATTTGAAACTCGCAAATTTGAATCCCTCGATAAAGTGAACATTTTTTCCCGGTCCCTGTGTGCCGTGTCATCCTGAATTTTGTGTTTCCTAATTTTCTACGTTACAAAATCATCGTTTTATCTAGTGAACATTTTTCCCGGTCCCTTGAAAAATACTCGATAAGTTGAATAAAATCAATATTAATTGGTTCCCTCGGTAATTGGAAGTTAAAGGAATAGTATCTTCGCCTTGAATTGTATCATTATTCTTGTCTCAAATAAATTGCCGTGTCATCCTGAGATAATCTTACTTTAGATAAATAATCTTTAAGATAATAAATTTAGTGATAATAAAACTTATAGATAAAAAACTTGTTACATCGTCGCAATAGTGGCGCTGCTTTCGAGTTAAATCTACAAATCTGCAAATAACTCTAAGGATATTCAAGATATTCAAGAAATTATTTTTCAAAAACCTTCCCGGGGATATACCTAATAAAATCCCAAATTTTCACGGCGATTGGATGCATGGTTTCTGAATCTATAGAGTACACACAGACAGACATTCAATTTTATATATATATAGACTAGCGGACGTACCCGGCTTCGCCCGAGGTTTTACCCGAGTAAAGGTTTGTCTAGCGAACATTTGTTAAAACAATTCTCTAAAAACTTATTAAAAATAAAATAGACATATTTTGATAATTTGAAACTCGTAAATTTGAATCTCTCGATAAAGTGAACATTTTTTTCCGGTCCCTGTTTGCCGTGTCATCCTGAATTTTGTCTTTCCTAATTTTCTACATTAGAAAATATAGTTTTATCTAGTGAACATTTTTTCCCGTGTCACATTGCCGTGTCATCCTGAGATAATCTTATTTTTGATAAATAATATTTAAGATAACAAACTTAGTGATAAGAAAACTTGTTATCATCGTCACAATGGGGCGCTGCTTGCGAGTTAAATCTACAAATCTGCAAATAACTCTAAGGATATTCAAGATATTCATGAAATTATTTTTCAAAAACCTTCCCGGTGATATACCTAATAATATCCCAAAATTTCACGGCGATTGGATGTATGGTTTTTGAATCTATAGAGTACAGACAAACAGACAGACATTAAATTTTATATATATAGATAATCCAAATTGTGTCTTATCATTAGATTTGGTCTTATTACCTTTTGTTTATAATCTATAATCCAAATTGTGCCTTATCATTAGATTTGGTCTTATTACCTTGTGTTTATAACCTACAATCCAAATTGTGTCTTATCATTAGATTTGGTATTACCTTGTGTTTATAATCTATAATCCAAATTGTGCCTCATCATTAGATTTGGTCTTATTACCTTGTGTTTATAACCTACTAGACGAATGACCCGGGCAACGCCCGTGTTTTACCCGATTGAATGTTTTTATTCCAATACTATTTGTTACAATTATAAATTGGAGCCGTGGATGTCACTCTTGTGAAACGTCCCGCTTCAAACTTTACATGTACATTAGGTCAGCTGGTATTACCCCTCATTTTCACCGCTAGAGGCGCGAGCGAATTGACTTTTTGTAAATATACATAATTATAAAGATAGAAGCTTCTATAGAAGATAATGATCATAATGATGATGCGCGCGCATCCGTGACATAAGGAATTGAGGAACGACGGTCTTGACTATATATATTAACTAGACGAATGGCCCGGGCAACGCCCGGGTTTTACCCGAGTGCGTATATATTTTTAAAATGTTTTAATTAAAATACTATTCGTTACAATTATAAATTGGCGCCGTGGATGTCTGTCTTGTGATACGTCCCGCCCCAAACTGTGTGTGTCTTGAAAATATAAAAATAAAAATGTGAACGGAAAAATATGTCCAGGGTAGCCTAGTGGTCATGGCATCTGCCCGGTAAGCGGAAGGTCGTGGGTTCGATTCCCATCCCTTGACACTTTTTTAATTTTATCCATTCTGACCAAAATCTATCCGTGAACTTCACACAGTGAATTTAACACAGAGAGAATAAGGCAATTATATAAGTAGATAATCCAAATTGTGCCTTATCACACACTCTTATTTTTTTTGGCCTTATTACCTTGTGTTTATAATCTATGACGTAATGCCGGCGGCGCGCGCCCGTTGGCTGCCGGCGAGCACGTGACCTCCCTGTGCGCGCGCATCCGTGACAGAACCGGCCGGCCCATGACGTTCGTGACTATATATATAATGGATGGATAATAATAATATAATAATAATAATTATAATTATTATTATTATTATTATCATTAGATAATGATAATGATCATAATGATGATGCGCGCGCATCCGTGACAGAACCGGCCGGCCGGCCCATGACGGTCGTGACTATATATGTTGATGGATGGATGGATAATAATAATAATAATATAATAATAATAATAATTATTATTATTATTATTATCATTAGATAATGATAATGATCATAATGATGATGCGCGCGCATCCGTGACAGAACCGGCCGGCCGGCCCATGACGGTCGTGACTATATATGTTGACGAATGGCCCGGGCAACGCCCGGGTTTTACCCGAGTGCGTATATATTTTTTAAAAAATTTTCATTAAAATACTATTCGTTACAATTATAAATTGGCGCCGTGGATGTCTCTCTTGTGAAACGTCCCGCCCCAAACTGTGTGTGTCTTGAAAATATAAAAATTAAAATGTGAACGGAAAAATATGTCCAGGGTAGCCTAGTGGTCATGGCATCTGCCCGGTAAGCGGAAGGTCGTGGGTTCGATTCCCATCCCTTGACACTTTTTTTATTTTATCCATTCTGACCAAAATCTATCCGTGAACTTCACACAGAGAGAATAAGGCAATTATATAAGTAGATAATCCAAATTGTGCCTCATCACACACTTTTTTTATTTGGCCTTATTACCTTGTGTTTATAATCTATGACGTAATGCCAGCGGCGCGCGCCCGTTGGCAGCCGGCGAGAACGTGACCTCCCTGTGCGCGCGCATCCGTGACAGAACCGGCCCATGACGGACTTGACTATATATAGGGATAATAATAATAATATAATAATAATAATAATTATTATTATTATTATTACCATTAGATAATGATAATGATCATAATGATGATGCGCGTATATCCGTGACAGAACCGGCCGGCCGGCCAGCCGGCCCATGACGGTCGTGACTATATATGTTGATAATAAAATAATAATAATAATATAATAATAATAATAATTATTATTATCATTAGATAATGATAATGATCATACTGATGATGCGCGCGCATCCGTGACATGAGGAATTGAGGAATTGTTGACGGTGGAAAGACGGTCGTGACTATATATGTTGATAATCCAAATTGTACCTTATCATTAGATTTGGTCTTATTACCTTGTGTTTATAACCTATAATCCAAATTGTGTCTTATCATTAGATTTGGTCTTATTACCTTGTATTTATAATCTATAATACAAATTGTACCTTATCATTAGATTTGGTCTTATTACCTTGTGTTTAAAACCTATAATCCAAATTGTGTCTTATCAGATTTGGTCTTATTACCTTGTGTTTATAATCTACTAGCGGATGTGTACCCGGCTTCGCCCGGGTTTTATCCGAGTGAAAGTTTGCCTAACGAATATTATTGATAATAATATTCTGGAACACACAGAATTTTATGATAATAATGATAATAATATTCGTTGCATTATCAACATATATAGTCACGACCGTCATGGGCCGGCCGGCCGGTTCTGTCACGGGTGCGCGCGCATCATCATTATGATCATTATCATTATCTAATGATAATAATAATAAAAAATATTACTATTATTATTATTATTATTATATTATTATTATTATCCATCCATTATATATATAGTCACGACCGTCATGGGTCGGCCGGTTCTGTCACGGATGCGCGCGCACAGGGAGGTCACGTGCTCGCCGGCAGCCAACGGGCGCGCGCCGCCGGCATTACGTCATAGATTATAAACACAAGGTAATAAGGCCAAATATAAAAATAGTGTGTGATAAGGCACAATTTGGATTATCTACTTATATAATTGCCTTATTCTCTCTGTGTGAAGTTCACGGATAGATTTTGGTCAGAATGGATAAAATAAAAAAAGTGTCAAGGGATGGGAATCGAACCCACGACCTACCGCTTACCGGGCAGATGCCATGACCACTAGGCTACCCTGGACATATTTTTCCGTTCACATTTTTATTTTTATATTTCCAAGAGACACACAGTTTGGGGCGGGACGTTTCACAAGAGAGACATCCACGGCGCCAATTTATAATTGTAACAAATAGTATTTTAATTATGATAATTTGAAACTCGTAAATTTGAATCTCTCGATAAAGTGAACATTTTTTCCCGGTCCCTTGAAAAATACTCGATAAGTTGAATAAAATCAATATTAATTGGTTCCCTCGGTAATTGGAAGTTAAAGGAATAGTATCTTGCCTTGGAATTGTATCATTATTCTTGTCTCAAATAAATTGCCGTGTCATCCTGAATTTTGTCTTTCCTAATTTTCTACATTACAAAATCATCATTTTATCTAGTGAACATTTTTTCCCGGTCCCTTGAAAAACACTCGATAACTAACTTTGACTTGTGCGCAATTAATAGGTAGAAAATCTTACTTTTGATAAATAATCTTTAAGATAATAAACTTAGTGATAATAAAAACTTATAGATAAAACTCGTCATCATCTTCGCAATGGGGGCGCTGCTTTCGAGTTAAATATACAAATCTGCAAATAACTAAGGATATTCAAGAAATTATTTTTCAGAAAACCTTCCCAGTACTATACTAAATAACTTCCCAAAGTTTCACGGCGTTCCAATGAGTGGTTTGGTCAGGTATAAAGGACACACACACACACATACATTCATTTTTATTTATATTTAGATAATCCAAATTGTACCTTATCATTAGATTAGGTCTTATTACCTTGTGTTTATAACCTACTAGCGGATGTACCCGGCTTCGCCCGGGTTTTACCCGAGTAAAGGATTGTCTAACGAATCTCTCGATAAAGTGAACATTTTTTCCCGCTCCCTTCAAAAATACTCGATAAGTTCAATAAAATCAATATTAATTGGTTCCCTCGGTAATTGGAAGTTAAAGGAATAGGATCTTGCCTTGGAATTGTATCATTATTCTTGTCTCAAATAAATTGCCGTGTCATCCTGAATTTTGTCTTTCCTAATTTTCTACATTACAAAATCATCATTTTATCTAGTGAACATTTTTTCCCGGTCCCTTGAAAAACACTCGATAACTAACTTTGACTTGTGCGCAATTAATAGGTAGAAAATCTTACTTTTGATAAATAATCTTTAAGATAATAAACTTATGATAATAAAAACTTATAGATAAAAACTCGTCATCATCTTCGCAATGGGGGCGCTGCTTTCGAGTTAAATACACTGCGTGACATTGAAAATGGAACACCAAGAAATAGTGGCCAGAAAATTATGCAAATTTCAGGGTAGACGCGCCTAACCGAGTTATGCAAATGATGTAAAATGCGCAGCTCTCGTGCGCACATGGAGTAAGATATAAGGGAAGGAACTTTCAGAAAGGACAGTATTCGTGTCGTTATTTCTTCAAGGAAAATCATTGTAGAAATTTTGTTCTTGTGTCAAAAGACACGTGTAATAACAGAGAATGCCAGGTCATTGTAAACGGAGGCAGTTCAAGCAGACAGACGCTTTTACGAGGGGCATGGTGATCGGACTGAAAAGGGCAGGTTGGTCCATACGTCAAATCGCAGCTGATACACACCTTGGTGCGTCCACGGTGCACCGACTGTGGAGAAGATGGTTGGAACAAGGAAATGTGGCAATTTATAGGAATGCCGGTGCAACCAGAGTGACGTCATCACGTGTGGATCGGCGTATCCTTCGACAAGCAGTGGCGGCCCCACAAGCCACTTGTACCGCCATCCTGCAACATGTGCAAGACACCCTAGATCATTCCATCTCGACCAGAACCATTTCCCGTCGATTGGTTGCTAATGGCTTGCACTCATGCCGTCCGCTAAGAAGACTGCCATTGACCCCACCGAATAGGCGCCAACGTTTGGAATGGTGCCGGGCTAGATCGACGTGAATGACGGAATAGCACAGGGTCGTGTTCTCAGATGAGTCGCGTTTCTGCTTGTCCAGTGATAGTCGCCGTGTACGCGTGTGGCGTCGACGTGGAGAAAGGTCCAATCCGGCAGCAATTGTGGAACGCCCCACCGTGCGACAACGTGGAATCATGGTTTGGGGCGCAATCGCGTATGATTCCAGGTCACCTTTACTTCGTATTCAGGGCACTATGACGGCCCAACGATACGTTGATGATGTGCTGCGACCGGTGACACTCCCCTACCTTCAGGGGGTACCCAATGCCCTTTATCAGCAGGATAACGCCCGACCGCACACTGCTCGCATTAGCCAACAAGCTCTGCAAGATGTACAGATGCTTCCCTGGCCACCGTACTCTCCTGATCTCTCACCAATCGAGCACGTCTGGGACATCATTGGACGCCGTTTGCATGCCTTGCTACAGCCGCGTTCAGAAGACGAACTGTGGCAAATGGTTGAGAGGGAATGGAGAGCCATCCCTCAGGACGCCATCCGTACTCTGATTGACTCTCTACCTAGACGTGTTGCTGCGTGCATCGCCGTCCGCGGTGGTCCTACTTGCAACTAAGCCGACGCCGTTCTCGCTCTGTATTATGACTATCATTTTGAAATAAAGATCACTTATTGTTCGTCCCTGTCTCTCTCTGTCTGCCGAGTTTCATCACTTTCTGGCCACTATTTCTTGGTGTTCCATTTTCAATGTCACGCAGTGTATACAAATCTGCAAATAACTAAGGATATTCAAGAAATTATTTTTCAGAAAACCTTCCCAGTACTATACTAAATAACTTCCCAAAGTTTCACGGCGTTCCAATGAGTGGTTTGGTCAGGTATAAAGGACACACACACACACATACATTCATTTTTATTTATATTTAGATAATCCAAATTGTACCTTATCATTAGATTTGGTCTTATTACCTTGTGTTTATAACCTACTAGCGGATGTACCCGGCTTCGCCCGGGTTTTACCCGAGTAAAGGATTGTCTAACGAATCTCTCGATAAAGTGAACATTTTTTCCCGCTCCCTTCAAAAATACTCGATAAGTTCAATAAAATCAATATTAATTGGTTCCCTCGGTAATTGGAAGTTAAAGGAATAGGATCTTGCCTTGGAATTGTATCATTATTCTTGTCTCAAATAAATTGCCGTGTCATCCTGAATTTTGTCTTTCCTATTTTTTTACATTACAAAATCTTCGTATCATCATGATAATATTTAGAGCAGATTGTTTAATTATAACAGATAAATTAGAATATTTATCTTGATTATTTTTAGGCGAAAAGTTATTTCAAAAATTTTATTTGCTAGAAACCTTCCCAGTACTATACTAAATAACTTTCCAAAGTTTCATGGCGTTCCAATGAGTGGTTTGGTCAGGCATAAAGGACACACACACACATTCATTCATTTATATATATACTAGCGGATGTGCCCGGCTTCGCCCGGGTTTTACCCGAGTGAATGTTTGTCTAACGAACATTTGTTAACATTTGCTCCTTCCTTTCTTTATTCCTTTCCACCCATTAAGAGAAAGAGGCAACAAAAATAAAATAAAAAAATATATACATAATAATAATAGAGGAAAATCTATAAAACATACAATTATAAATTATCTATTTTTAACATATGTTTTTCCACCTTTTTGTATGGGAATACAAAAAGAAAAAAAATCTTAATTAGGAAAGATTATTGGTGTACACCCCCAATATCGTAGGTTTTTACACTTCTCTTCCAGACCTTGTAAAAATTGACTGTTCTCCATCTGTTGGAATCTCCTGGGCTTTGATCCCTTCTGTCTTGGGTAATCACACCTCCATGGAAATATCAGAACCAAGTTCCAAAGAGAAAAGTCTCTTTAACGGTCTTACAAATTCACCCGTAACAGTCCTAACTCTAGCTACACGTTATCTGCCATCCTTCCCGGGGTACATTTCCAAGATTCTGCCTAGTGCCAGAATATTATTTTTTATCATCTCGACCAATCAGCACAACTTCGCCTGGAAGAAACCTTCTACCCACCGTTTCATTCCCCTTTTGTACGAGCATGGCGAGGTATTCCTTGTGGAATCTTTCCTTCAGTTCTTTCTTAATCTGCTGTAACTTTCGAAAGTGTGTGTGTGTTGTGTTGTCTGGTATTATCAGGACTCAGTTCATGACTTTCATCAAATGAGCAAAATTATTTTGGATAGACATTTGTGGAGTGATAGGTATCAAATCATCTTCTGTTTCAGAAATGTAGGTGAGAGGTCTTGTATTTATAATCGCCTCCACGTGACAAATCAAAGTTTCTAACTGGACATAATTTACTCTGTTAGTGCCTAATGTTCTTCTCACAAGATCTTTCACCAGTCGTACCAACCGTTCCCACCATCCTCCCCACAATGGTGCAGAAGGAGGAATAAATATCCATCGAATTTGTTTGTCACACGAATACTTCGCTATTTTGTCCCAGTTCAAATTGGTAAGAGTCTATTGGTCCTTTTAAAATTGGTTCCATTGTCACTGTAAATCTTAACTGGTCTCCCTCTCCTGTGTATAAACCGTTCCAATGCCATAATAAAGTTTTTCGCATCCAAAACTTCCACCAGCTCCAAATGAACTGCTCTGTAGACAGCGCAGGTGAATAAGGTTATCCAAATTTTCTGGCCATTTTTAAGGTAGAGAGGACCCATAAGATCAACACCTGTTACCTCAAAGGGTCTACCCATGAATAACCTGTCCTTGGGCAGAGGGGCACGAGGTATAGTATTGGCCTTCTCTGCCTGTCTTCTACAAATGATGCATCCTCTCACAACTCTTTTAATAGTCTTTCTCGCTTTTAAAATCCAAAATTTTTCTCTCAATTTGGAAAGTAAAAAAATGAACGTCAGCATGGCAATTATTTGAATGCGTTTCTCTAATCAGTTGTTCTGTTATTGGATGATCACAAGGTAAGAGCACTGGTTTCCTGAATTCTTCAGGACTCTGATCGTACAAAGGTTTGGTCTCTATATACATAAGCCCATCTGATTGTACCTTGGTTTTTAGGTGGCTAATCTGTCCCTTCCCTAGACTGTCTCTTTGAATTGATCGGATAAATCGAAGCACCCAAGCTAGCACTCTCAGATTCGCCTTATACAAAGAAAATTTACTTATATACCAAAATTTCCTATCTTGTACAATAGTGTTTTGTACCACCGTTCCTTTTTTTCTCTTCTAAAACTTGTTCTTCATTTGTAATTGGCTTTTGTTTTGGCCATTTGTCCTCTGATTCTCTCAACCACTGGGGTCCCTCCCACCATTTAGACAAAATGAATTGTGGTGCGTAGCAACCTCTCGAGGGTAGGTCAGCAGGGTTGAGTGTACCTGGTACAAATCTCCAATCATCTATATTGGTACTGCTTCTGATCTCATTAACTCGATTGGAAATAAAAATGCTCCATTCATGCTTTGTACTGATCCAGCTCAAGGCTGTTGAAGAGTCACTCCAAAAGATAGTCTTGATTGGTCTGGCTATATAGAGCTCTGACAATGGAAGTTGTTAGTCTAGCGCTTAGGAGACAGGCCAGCAACTCTAGTCTAGGTATGGTAATAGACTTTAAAGGTGCAACTCTAGTTTTAGCGGCCAACAAGGAGACGTGAACGACTCCATCCTGTACACTTCTCAAAAAGGCAACTGTTGCATAAGCCCTTTTTCTCGAATCGCCAAAGACATGGAGTTCTAGATTTTCAGAACGGGTCACCTTTGCATATCTAGGAAATTCAAGTTTTTTTTACATGGTCTAGTTCCTCACTACATTTTTTGAATTCCTCTTGTATATCCGTAGGAAGGGGTTGATCCCATCCCAGTTTCAATAGCCAAGCTCTTTGCATCAAGAGTTTGGGAATGAGAAAAATTGGCGCGTAAAATCCTAAAGGATCAAAAAACTTTTGAAGATTGGACAATAATGTTCTTTTGGTTACTTCACCGTATTTAGTGGTGTCTTGTGGGATGTGGCACCTCAAGGTATCTCTTTCTTTGTTCCAATATAGTCCTAACACCCTGGAATCCTCTTTATTTTCTAATATTTTACTACCTCCATATTCCCATTCTCTTAAAGTCATTTTGGCCTCATCCATTATATAGTTAGCAACCTCTCTGATGCGTTCCAATTCATCAGGTTCATCGACTGAGAACACCAAGTTATCTACATAGAATGAACGTTTCAGAACATCTGCAACAGGTTTGCGATAATCCACAATGGACTCCAAATGATATTTCAACACTGCGGCCAAGATGAAAGGACTGCAGGTTAAACCGAAGACCACTCGGGTGTGTCTCAATGTCCGTATCTTGGAAGGATCTTGTTCATCCCACCATAAACATCGCAAATAATCTCTTTCCTTTTCATCTATACCTATGGTCTGAAAAGCTTTGCGGATGTCAGCGATGGCTCCTATTTTCTTTTCCCTAAATATTATCAGGATTTCAGGTAAAGGTTCAATCAGATTAGGTCCACTCTCTAAACATTCATTTAGAGACAAACTTCTCTTACTTGCTTTACATGATGCATCGTAAACGGGTCTAATAGGAGTAGTCTCACTCTGAACCTTATATATCGGGCGATGTGGTAGATAATGTCCAATAGGTTTGATGTCTTCCCCGTCAACTTCTTCTATAAGGTTTTCCCTGAACCAGGATCGGAAGACTTCATCATAAGGAACAAACTGACCCTTTTGCGTTAACTTTTGATTCATAGCCTCCAAGCGCCTTTTGGCTATTTCCAAGTTATTATGTATCGTCCCAATTCCTTCCTTCCATGGAAGAGATACAAAATAACGTCCATCATGGCCTCGACAGATTTTCTCACGAAACTTTTCTTGCATGAGAACATTTTTCACTTTCTCAGAGATGACCTCTGTAGGATCTTGTATCCCTATTGTTTCTAATTCCCCTAAGGATGTTACTCTCTGTTGGGTTGTAAGTAAGGTGATAACCATTTGAGCACTTGTCTCTGGTCTCTCTGATGAGGTATTACCTATTGAAGTCCAACCAATAACTGTTTGAATTGCGGTCAATCCTCCTGCCAGCTGTTCAATTTTTCCTGTGAGAAGCTGCCCATAATAGTCTTCACCGATTAGGATGTCTATTTCGGTTTTATTATTGTCTACCTTGGTCAAAGTGATTCCTTTCTTATCCGATTCCCATTGCCTGGGTCCTGTTCAATGAGTGAAATATCGCCACAAATTATTGTTTCCTCTAACGTTTCCATCTTGAAAGCCTTTCCCTCATCAACATTGTCAAACTGGAATTAAAATATTGAATGAGCCTTTTCTCCTGTTGTTTGCCCTCCAAACAA
The DNA here is from genome assembly GCA_030710605.1 of Cordylochernes scorpioides. Lineage (NCBI taxonomy): Eukaryota > Metazoa > Arthropoda > Arachnida > Pseudoscorpiones > Chernetidae > Cordylochernes > Cordylochernes scorpioides. The sequence continues at coordinate 19,880,817 of CP092884.1, read as the reverse complement.
AATTTATCCAATTTGACTTCTCCCACCTTGGGTAAGTCTAACTCCTTAGCTAGAGACCTTCTGATGTAAGATTTTTGGCTACCAGAGTCTAAAAGCACTTTACCATTTTGGAACGTTTCGGCCCTTTAATTTTTACAATTAGAGTCATTAAAGAGATATTATTTGTGCATACTTGATTCGCCATTGTTGTTACAGGCTCATTGTTCCTCTCATTCTGCTCTGCTAAACTATTGTGAAATCTGTTAACTGACCTCCAATTTAAATTTTCCTGACTATGTGAGGTTCCTCTGCACATTATCTCAAAATGAGGTCCTTGGCAACGCTTGCATCTTACAAAAGATCGACAATCCTTCTTCAAATGATTCTTTCTCAAGCATTTAAAGCAAACTTTCGCATCCTGTACCCTCTTTAATCTGTCTGATTCCAACATCTTGGCTGCCTTAAAACAGTTTTGGCTATGATGGTTATCTTTGTCACAAAATAAACACAGTAAGTTGGTCTTTCCAAAAAATAATGCAGACGCTGTGTGGATCTTAGGGAGATTATCTTCTTTCTTTCCCTGTTTTAGAGGAAGGGAAGGTTCAAATCCTTCAGCAACAACTATAATTCTCTCAAATTCGGAAAATCCTCAAATTCGGAATACTTTGCGCCCCAAGCTTTCCGAATTTGAGGAGTTCTACTGTATGTTGAATCCTGTCGTTGTGGAATCTAGTCGACTTAATCTATGGTGTGAGTCCCTGTCAATTCTCGCTATACTGTGTTAACCGAGAGGAACAGTCAGGATGTGGAGAGTTTTCCAGTACTTCTCTGCACCTTGGAAGACCTCTAACAGTTCTCACAGAGTACAGGTAGACGTGGTCGAGGCAGAATGGAAGACTTGGGAATTTCCATCACAAAAAAACGAAGCGACACAGTTGTACTAGGAAGGTTCCATGAACAGATAGGAGTCGAGCTAAGCAGCGAAAGATGGAGATAGAAGAGTCTTACTGTTCTACATGGTCGATGAGGTGGACCTTGAACACAACCGACGAGGGCTACGGCTGATGGTGAAGTGACAATTTATTTTCGCGAATTGACAGCTTTATATATCTTTGCCGAGAGGAAGTATTGGATTTCAGCGAATGCAACAAGAGCGTGGATCGGAAGAGATCATTGTACACTGGCAACCCCCTGACATCTTCTAGGCCTCGTTGGACTTCTATCTCAAACTCTTGCTTTAGCTCAACTCTTAATTTATTACAGAGTTTTATTTATTTATTCTCAGTCTGTACAAAGTACATTACATATGATGATGTAATGACACATGTCAATCATTCGTATAATCATTTACAGATGTGTTTCTATTATACAACATGATAATCTTGTTATATTATACTAGACGAATGGCCCGGGCAACGCCCGGGTTTTACCCGAGTGCGTATATATTTTAAAAACGTTTTAATTCAAATACTATTCGTTACAATTATAAATTGGCGCCATGGATGTCACTCTTGTGAAACGTCCCGTTCCAAACTGTGTGTTTTTAAAATGTTTTAATTAAAATACTATTCGTTACAATTATAAATTGGCGCCGTGGATGTCTCTCTTGTGAAACGTCCCGCCCCAAACTGTGTGTGTCTTGAAAATATAAAATAAAAATGTGAATTTTCATAAAGATTTCATCATGTCGATTTTTTTTTTGCATTTCACCTACTAAATCGATAGAGATAATTACATTTGCAACATGAACTTAGGTATATTGACTAAATAGAAAACTGCATAGTAATAAAGATCATTTTTTAAAGGCACCATATCGTTTTTTTCAATAAAATCGAAACAAAAATTAACGATAAATAACGATAATTGCCTTAAAAAGAAATTGCCTTAAAAAAAAAAGAAACATTCGCGGTGATTTTGGCTTGCATTCGTTTATACAATTATTATATACGAATGACCCGGCAACGCCCGGGTTTTACCCGATTAAATGCTTTTATTCAAATACTATTCGTTACAATTATAAATTGGCGCCGTGGATGTCATTCTTGTATAATATATAAATGAGTTTTAAAAATTGTAAAAAAAAATGCATCGGCCGGGAATCGAGCCCGCGTGGCAGGCGAGCATTCTACCACTGAACCACCGATGGTTATGAAAATTCCCATCCGTGAGCTTCAGACAAACAAACAGACAGAATAAGGCAAATATATAAGTAGATACGAATGACCCGGGCAACGCCCGGGTTTTACCCGATTAAATGCTTTTATTTAAATACTATTCGTTACAATTATAAATTGGCGCCGTGGATGTCATTCTTGTATAATATATAAATGAGTTTTAAAAATTGTAAAAAAAAAAAAAATGCATCGGCCGGGAATCGAACCCGGGCCGCCCGCGTGGCAGGCGAGCATTCTACCACTGAACCACCGATGGTTATGAAAAATCCCATCCGTGAGCTTCAGACAGACAGAATAAGGCAAATATATAAGTAGATACAATATGGGGTTCTTGGTGTAAATTATCATATATATATAGATGGAAATTTTATCGGAAGGATATTGATCTATAAAGAGACAATGTTTTGTTCCTTGAGGAAGTTTGGCGAGTTGCCTCACGAAATATCGGAAATAAAAACTTTATGATCCAAAATAGGCATTTTTAAATATATATATATACATTACATATAAAATACAATAAAAATAAAAATTGAAAAAAGGTCGGGTGTTGATATTAAAAACAAAAAAGGCATATCCTATTTTTTAATTGTTTCTCACATGAAAAGCGCATTTACGCAAACTTGGCCTTAAATACCCATTTATTGATTTCTCGGGAAGCCTCTGGGACCAAATTTTGGTCGTAGAGGTAGTCTGTAAACACGCTGACGAGGGCCAACAGGCCAAAACGCGTTCGTGGTTGACTTTTCTTGATTTATCAAGAAATTGGGTTGGCCAAATATCACGGAGCAAATTGAATAAACGTTTAGTATATTTTTGCTCCACTAGATGACGCTCTGACATCTAGAAATTCTCATGTGAGCCTGGTCAGTATATGCCTTTTTGTTTTTAATATATATGGCGTCTAGTTTTGACGTCTATTTTGACGGGAGAGGCGACCTTTGTCTCTTTATAGATC